>JARQOC010000011.1:31682442-32974130 GCA_033576535.1 Allobates femoralis
ACTATGCTGTGTGCTCACCCCAGTCCTCTTTTGTGTAGTATATATATATATACTGTGCTGTGTGCTCACCCCTGTCCCTCTTGTGTAGTATATATATACTATGTTGTGTGCTCACCCCTGTCCTCTTGTGTAGTATATATATACTATGTTGTGTGCTCACCCCTGTCCTCCTTGTGTAGTATATATATATACTATGCTGTGTGCTCACCCCAGTCCTCTTTTGTGTAGTATATATATATACTGTGCTGTGTGCTCACCCCTGTCCTCTTGTGTAGTATATATATACTATGTTGTGTGCTCACCCCTGTCCTCTCTTGTGTAGTATATATATATACTATGCTGTGTGCTCACCCCAGTCCTCTTTTGTGTAGTATATATATATACTGTGCTGTGTGCTCACCCCTGTCCTCTTGTGTAGTATATATATATACTGTGTTGTGTGCTCACCCCTGTCCTCTTGTGTAGTATATATATATACTATGCTGTGTGCTCACCCCTGTCATCTCTTGTGTAGTATATATATATACTATGCTGTGTGCTCACCCCTGTCATCTCTTGTGTAGTATATATATATCTGTGTTGTGTGCTCACCCCTGTCCTCTCTTGTGTAGTATATATATATATACTATGCTGTGTGCTCACCCCTGTCCTCTTGTGTAGAATATATATATACTATGCTGTGTGCTCACCCCTGTCCTCTGTTCTCTTGCTCAGGCGGATGTTCCCCTTCCTCAGTTTTAACATCTCAGGTCTGGACCCCACCGCACATTATAACATCTTTGTAGATGTGATTCTCGCTGATCCAAATCACTGGAGATTTCAAGGGGGCAAATGGGTTCCTTGTGGCAAAGCGGACACCAATGTACAAGGCAAGTCCCAATTAACACGTTCCCTGTGTGATGTGTGACTCTCTTTAGGTGAGAAGCCTTAATTAGAAGCCTTTGTAATGTGGAGAAAGGCTGAATGTCTGAGCAGATGATGGAGGAAGAAGAGGAGTTTGGTGCTACAGAAAATAGTATGCAAATGTCGGGCTTGTGCTGGATCACAAGGGATCAGCTCTACCTCTGCTTTTTTGGAACAGGTAACAGGGTTTACATGCACCCGGACTCCCCCAACACTGGGGCTCACTGGATGAGGCAGGAGATCTCATTTGGGAAGATGAAGCTGACAAACAATAAAGGGGCCTCCAACAACACAGGACAGGTGAGTGAGGACCCCCATCACTGCCCCCCATCACTGCCCCCCATCACTGCCCCCCATCACTGCCCCCCATCACTGCACTCAGCCCATCCTGCCATCAGCACCCAGCATGGGTTATATTTATAGCATGTGTGTCATTGTACACCATCTGCAACAGCCACTGCGAACACATAGACAAATGAGCCTGGAATAAATTACTGTGCATGTGCTGTGCATTGTGCAGGAGCTGCGGCAATTAACAGGCTCCTCTCTATAGGGTTTATGTATCAGCTCTGTGAAATAGCTTCTATCTATCTATCTATCTATCTATCTATCTATCTATTATCTATCTATTATGTATCTCTCTATCTATCTATCTATCTATCATGTATGTATCTATCTATCTATCATCTATCTATCTATCTATCTATCTATCTATCTATCTATCTATCATGTATGTATCTATCTATCATCTATCTACCTATGTATCTATTTATCTATCTATCTATCTATCTATCTATCTATCTATCTATCTATCCATTATGTATCTGTCTACCTATTTATTCTTTCTTTCTATTTATCCATGATCTGTTTATTCTTTCTTTGTATTCATCCATTATCTATCTATCTATCTATCTATCTATCTATCTATCTATCTATCTATCTATCTATCTAACATGTATGTATCTATCTATTATCTATCTATCTATCTATCTATCTATCATGTATGTATCTATCTATTATCTATCTATCTACCTATCTATTTATCTATCTATCTATCTATCTATCCATTATGTATCTGTCTACCTATTTAATCTACCTATTTATTCTTTCTTTCTATTTATCCATGATCTGTTTATTCTTTCTTTGTATTCATCCATTATCTATCTACAGTATCTATCTATCTATCTATTATTTATCATCTATCTATTCCATCTGTAATCTATATATCGATATAATTTATTTACCCATCTATCTATAGTCTCTATCTATAGTGTCTTTCTCCCCTATGTGCTGTACTATCTATGTGTTATTTATCATCTATCTATCTTGTAATGTGCATTGCTATCACAGTTTTCCATTGTCTCTGTGTGCACCTCACAGTGATGTATTCTGCTTTCTTCTGGTGTCTTGGTAGATGGTTGTGTTGCAGTCCTTACACAAGTACCAGCCTCGGCTGCATGTGGTGGAGGTGAATGAAGATGGCACAGAGGACAGCAGCCAGCCCGGCAGAGTGCAGACCTTCACCTTCCCGGAGACTCAGTTTATTGCAGTCACTGCCTACCAGAACACTGATGTAAATATGCCCTTATATCATTAATCACCTAAGAATCATCAATGAGGACTGTGCTAAATGGAGATAGAAACACACAGAATGGTGATAGTATTATTCTCAGTAGTACTGGAAGCAGAGCTAGAGCTAGTAGCACTAAATAGTAGTAGAATTAGTATCTTCATCATCATCATCATCATCATCATCATCATAGTTGTAAACAAAGTAAGCACAAGGTAAGATAGACGTCATGTAAGAAGCAATGTAGTGATTGTTATAAATTTTGTAGGGATGCTAAAAAAAGAAACTTAAACCCAAAATGGATCTCTATGGAATATAACTTATTAGGGGGCTCCAAAACCAAACCTATACTCCCTTTATTACTAAGTAATAATAACATTATTAATAATAATAATAATAATAATAATAATAATAATAATAATTTCTCCTTCTGACGTTTTTGTGACATTTAATTAGGATCGTCTTGATTTGCAGCAAAGGAACAATAATAAGAATACGTAACATTAATAATAATTATTATTATTATATATGCCCATATATAGGTGTGCATCTCATTGAATTAGAATATCATCAAAATCAATTATTGCCATGTTTCAGGGTATTTCTGGGAGCCCTGAAACGCGTTGACTAGTAATCAATATTATATTCACCCTTTGACGTCTCGTGGAATACGGCAGCGCGGCTTTTAACCCTTCATCCTCCTTACTTTATTGTCTAAGATAATGACCTATGGGATTTCATTGGCTGTAAGCCATAATCATCAACATTAACATAAATATACTCTTGCAATAGATCCCTGTGTGTGTCATGACTCTATATAATATATGCGTTTCACTTTATGTATTGGATTACTAAAATAAATGAACTCTTTGATAATATTCTAAATCATTGAGATGCAGCTGTATATACGGTATACTGTTTGAATGTGAACCTCTGAATTGTAAAGTGCTATGGAATATTTTGTCGGTATATAAATCAATATGTTATATCTATATACTTGGATATATATAAACAATAACAATAATTACTTGTTGCTTTGCTACAACTCAACATGATCCTTCTAAAGAGGCTTCATTAAACCTTCTCAAGGAGACTTTCAAATACTAAATATTTAATTTGTATCTATCTATCTATCTATCTATCTATCTATCTATCTATCTATCTATCTATCTATCTCTGTCTGTCCATCTTGTCTGTCTATCTATTTCTTGGGGTAATACATCTATTACCAGATATTAATATGTATATATTTATAGTGAGGGAATCCAGTTTTATTCGGTGGCAAATAAAAAAAGAAAAAAGAGAAGCAGAGTCAGTGAAAGCCATCAGTTTTTATTGTCATACAACTTTGATCATAGGCAATTTATATATAATTTTAATATCTGTAGTTTTTTATTTTTTTATACTTTGTAGATATTTTTTAAACAAGTTTGTTTTAATCCATATTTCATTTTGCCTTCTAGATCACCCAGCTGAAAATCGATCATAATCCATTTGCCAAAGGATTTCGGGACAATTATGACACGTAAGTAATAATATGTCGTGTATGATCTACTGTGGATAATACTAGAACAAGTCAATCATCTGATATATGTAGAGTAGGGAGATAATGGGAGATAATATCTACTATCACAGTATAATATCTATTATCAAAGTATAATATCTACTATCACAGTATAATATCTACTATCACAGTATAATATCTATTATCAAAGTATAATATCTACTATCACAGTATAATATCTACTATCACAGTATAATATCTATTATCAAAGTATAATATCTACTATCACAGTATAATATCTACCATCACAGTATAATATCTATTATAACAGTATAATATCTATTATTACAGTGTAATATCTATTATTACAGTATATATACTATCACAGTATAATATCTACTATCTCAGTATATTATCTACTATCACAGTATAATATCTATTATCACAGTATAATATTTACTATCACAGTATAATATCTATTATCACAGTATAATATCTACTATCACAGTATAATATCTATTATAACAGTATAATATCTATTATTACAGTGTAATATCTATTATTACAGTATATATACTATCACAGTATAATATCTACTATCACATTATATTATCTACTATCACAGTATAATATCTACTATCACAGTATAATATCTACTATCACAGTATAATATCTATAATCACAGTATAATATCTACTATCACAGTATAATATCTATTATCACAGTATATCTATTATCACAGTGTAATATCTACTATCACAGTATATTATCTACTATCACAGTAATAATATCTACTATCACAGTATAATACTATAATCACAGTATAATATCTACTATCACAGTACAATATCTACTATCACAGTATAATATCTACTATCACAGTATAATATCTATTATCACAGTATAATATCTACTATCACAGTATAATATCTACTATCACAGTTATAATATCTACCATCACAGTATAATATCTATTATCACAGTATAATATCTATTATCACAGTATATTATCTATAATCACAGTATAATATCTACTATCACAGTTAATATCTACTTATCACAGTATATCTATTATCACAGTATAATATCTACTATACAGTATCAATATCTACTATCACAGTATATTATCTACTATCACAGTATAATATCTACTATCACAGTATAATATCTATTATCACAGTATATATATACTATCACAGTATAATATCTACTATCACAGTATAATATCTACTATCACAGTATAATATCTACTATCACAGTGTAATATCTACTATCACAGTATAATATCTATTATCACAGTATAATATCTACTATCACAGTATAATATCTACTATCACAGTATAATATCTACTATCACAGTATATTATCTATTCACAGTATAATATCTACTATCACAGTATAATATCTACTATCACAGTATAATATCTATTATCCCAGTATAATATCTACTATTCACAGTATAATATCTATTATCCCAGTATAATATCTACTATCACAGTATAATATCTATATCACAGTATAATATCTACTATACAGTATAATATCTATATTCACAGTATAATATCTACTATCACAGTATAAAAATCTACTATACAGTATAATATCTACTATCACAGTATATATCTATATCACAGTATAATATCTATCACAGTATAATATCTACTATCACAGTATAATATCTATTATCACAGTATAATATCTACTATACAGTATAATATCTATTATCACAGTATAATATCTATATACAGTTAATATATCTATATATCACAGTATAATATCTATATAATCATCAGTATAATATCTATATCACAGTATATCTATTATCACAGTATAATATCTACTATCACAGTGTACAGTGGATCCAGTCTCTGGTTCATGTAATTGTATTTGCTTGTGTAATAAGTGCAGATATCATCAGTTATTTTGTATGGTGGCAAAAATATATTTTTGAGCACTATAATTATCAGAAATAAGGGAGGTTTATATATCAATAGTGTGATGAATGGGGTTTACAATCCATACAATGATGAACAGATAACAAAATGTAACATCTTATTATAGATTTACAATATTCCCCTTCTTATAGTGATATCTCACCTCATAAACCAAGAGTTACACAATGAGAAGAATGATTCATAAAACCAAAAAGTGTCACAAAGCTCCACCACTGTGGTCACAGTAAATTCTATTATTATTATTTTCAAGTTGATGTACTGTATATTTTTGGACATGAATGTAAAGAGCTTTGTTCTTTATGTGTATGTCTACAGACACAAATATTGGCTCAGGTTCTTTATAGCCCTCTGTGTGCCATAGTCACTGCCATAAGTGGAAGGGAATATATTAATAATAGTAGTAATAATAATAATTTACTATAATATAATAATAATAGTAACAATAATAGTTAATACTAATAATAATATTAACGATACTAGTATTAGTAATAATTGTAACAACAGCAACAACAATATTATTATTATTATTTATATTATTTATATAGCGCCATTAGGTTCCATGGCGCTTTACATGAGATAAGGGAGACAAGAACAAGTACACTAAATCTAGGCGATCAGGACGTAAGGTACAGGAGGGGAGGATAATACTGTGCAGTGTCCTAATGGAGGATAGAGGATCTTTTAGCTTCTTCCTGTAATATTATATGAATTATCTGCACTTGCACAGCACCATTTATATGGCTGCAAATATATAATAATAATATATGATTAATAAATAATAATAATAATAATAATATATAATAATAACAACAGTAATACTGTGCAGTCTCTAATGGAGGATAGAGGATCTATAGAGACTTTAGCTTCTTCCTGCTGTAATATTCTATGGAATTATCTGCATTTGCACAGCACCATTGAATCAATGGTGCTCTAATAATAATAATAATAATAATTAAATGATGATGATGATGATGATAATAATAATAACAGTAATATTGTGTGGAGGATAGAGGATCTTCAGTAGAGGATTTTTAGCTTCATCTTGCTGTAATATTCTATGGTATTATCTGCATCAATGGTGCTCTAATAATAATAATAATAATGATGATGATGATGATGATGATAATAATGACAGTAATACTGTGTGGAGGATAGAGGATCTTTAGCTTCATCTTGCTGTAACATTCTATGGTATTATCTGCATTGCACAGCACCATTGACTTCTCAATAATAATAATAATAATAATAAATAATAATATAATAATAATGATGATGATGATAATGACAGTAGTGGAGGATAGAGGATGTTCAGTAGAGGATCTTTAGCTTCATCTTGCTGTAACATTCTATGGTATTATCTGCATTTGCCACAAGCTACTCATTGGACTCTACCAATAAATAATAATAAAATTAATATTTGTTTCCTTCTGAACAGTATTATGTACTTTACTGATCCGATCGATCACTCAATGTCTTCATCTTCCAGGATCTACACCGGTTGTGATCTGGACCGTTTAACCCCTTCACCCAATGACTCCCCCCGGTCTCAGATCGTGCCCGGGGCCCGGTACTCCATGGCGACCTCCTTCCTCCAGGACCAGTTCGTCAGTAATTACGCCAAGTCCCGCTTTCACCCCCCGGGGTCGGTTCCGGGCCCCGGTACAGACCGCAGTGTTCCTCACACCAATGGGCTCCTGTCCCCCCAGCAGGGTGAGGACCCCGGGGCCCCTTCTCCTCAGCGCTGGTTTGTGACCCCAGCTAATAACAGACTGGACTTTACCGCCGCTTCTGCCTACGATTCGGCCTCGGACTTCGCCGGTAACGCGGCCACCCTGTTGTCTTACGCGGCGGCGGGAGTGAAGGCTCTTCCTCTGCCTGCGGCCGCCTGCGCGGGGCGCCCCTTGGGTTATTACAGTGACCCTACAGGCTGGGGAGCGCGGAGCCCACCTCAATACTGCACCAAAACCGGATCTGTGTTATCTTGCTGGGCCCCAGGAGCCAGAGTGGGCTCTTCAAATCCCTACCTATCTGGTACAGAAGAAGCCGACACACTAGCTGCAGATAGGTCACCCTTGGGGAGGATACCAAACCCAAAGATCTATCTGATTCCAGCTGGATCGAAACACCTCCATCAATTAAATCTATGGACTCCTCTGACTCCGGGATTTATGAACAGGCGAAGAGGAGGCGACTTTCTCCATCTGACCCTGCTGTGTCTGGTAGCTCCTCACCTCTGAAAAGTGAAGTTCTGCCCTCTAGAGACTGTGAGAAGAACTGTGCCAAAGACCTCGGTTATTATGGCTTCTACACCCACACCTAAGTTACTGCCTAAAGTCAGCCCAACCTGGAGTACAGGTCATGATCAAGCCCTCTGCAGTGGTCTTTATAGCTTCACCTATATCAACTGAAGGGAAAAAAACAGAACCTGCACATATAAAGAAGTGCTAGATGGTGTTGAACACCACCAATCCACTGAACATTGCTGCCAAGCAGGGAACAGATCCTAAAACTCTCTCAAATCCCAGCAGTGACAGCCTGCTTAATCCCATTCTGGTTTTACCTCTTCATCTACCATGAATCATATTCCTAGGTGGTCCAGCACCATGGACATTGTTGGGCTCTCCACCATCAACTGTGGGTGGTTCAGCACCATGGACATTGTTGGATCCTCACATCAACTGTGGGTGGTCAGCACTGGACTTGTGGCCACCCTCAACGGGGTGTTCAGCACCATGGACATTGTTGGTCTTCACCATCAACGTGGGTGGTTCAGCACCATGGACATTGTTGGGCTCTCACCATCAACTGTGGGTGGTTCAGCACCATGGACATTGTTGGCTTCCTCACCATCAACTGTGGGGGTTCAGCACCATGGACATTGTTGGTTCCTCACCATCCAATGTGGCAGTTCAGCACCATGGACATTGTTGGATTCTCATCATCAGCAGTGAAGGGGGGGGACAGTCAGCACCATGGACATTTTAGATTTGCACCATCATGAGTGGGGGTTTAGCCCATCGACATTGTTGTGTTCTCCATCACCTGAGTGGAGGGTTCAGCACCATGGACATTGTTGGGTTCCTCACCATCTGCGTGGAGTTCAGCACATGGACTTGTGGGTTCCTCCATCTGCAGTGGGGAGTCAGCACTGCTTGTTGGTCTCACCATCTGCGTGGGGAGTTCAGCACCATGGACATTGTTGGGTTCTCACCATCTGCAGTGGAGGGTTCAGCACCATGGACATTGTTGGGTTCCTCACCATCTGCAGTGGAGGGTTCAGCACCATGGACATTGTTGGGTTCCTCACCATCTGCAGTGGAGGGTTCAGCACCATGGACATTGTTGGGTTCCTCACCATCTGCAGTGGAGGGTTCAGCACCATGGACATTGTTGGGTTCCTCACCATCTGCAGTGGGGGTCAGCACCATGTACATTGCTGGACTCCTCATCATCAGCAGTGTGTGTGTGTGATGAGGGGGGTTCAGAACCATGGAACCATGGACATTGTTAGGTTCCTCACCCATCAGCAGTGGAAGGGTTCAGCACCATGGACATTGTTAGGTTTAGCATCATCAGCAGTGGGGGGTTCAACACGATCGACATTGTTGTGTTCTTCATCATCAGGAGTGGGGTGGGTTCAGCATCATGGACATTGTTAGGTTACTCACCCATCAGCAGTGAGGGGTTCAGCACCATGGACATTGTTAGGTTCCTCACCCATCAGCAGTTTAGGGTTCATCACCATGGACATTGTTGGGTTCCTCATCATAAGCAGTGTGTGTGTGTGTGTGTGTGGGGGGAGATGGGGTTCACACCATGGACATTATTGGGTTCAGCACCATCAGCAATAGGGGGTTCAGCACCATGGTCCATGGACATTGTTAAATTCCTCGCAATCAGTAAGGAGGGGAGGAGGTTCAACACCGTGGACATTGTTGGATCCTCTTCATCAGCAGGGGGGGTTCAGCACCTTGATCACTGGTCCAGCACCATGGACAGCAGCAGTTCCAGCATCATGGACAGTGGTCGGGTCAGCACCAAGGAATGCATGTGAATGGCGGCTCCATCTAGTTTGGAGGATCAGGACCTCGTAGTCCCTTCTGCTGTCTTCTTATGGCAGGTTTCTTTTGTAGCAAGTCCTGGAGATATTGTCTATTCCCAACGTTCGATCTTATGGCGCTTCGTCCCCTGGCACATATCATTCATGGTAGGGATGAACTGTCAAGAATCCACTGATATGACTTTTATATTTGTTAACTTTGGAAAGTCACCAGCAAAATGTATCTCATGATTAATTAATGAAACCATTTATTCATTTCTTTATGTATATGTATGTATGAGTCTTCTGCATCAATCCTGGTGCAAAGAATAATGTTTACATAGTGGAGATCACCGAAGTGTTGTATTCCACACTTATATATGGAACTTGCACATCTTTGTGTCATATTTTTCTCTTCCACCTATTCATACTATAATATTGATATTTGATTTATTGTGCCAAAAGCAAACGTTTGCCAAACGCATAGAACAATTTATTTTTTATTATTTTTCATCTTTTACTCCATCATAACTTCACTTTTCAAAATCAATGAAATCCCTCAAGTCTTTTCTTTTTATTTGATGCTTTTATTTTGCATTCATATAAGTTTAATTTTTCATGAACACATTTTTTTATACATGTAAAAACACAACTGCTGGTGACCTGGTGTAGTGGGATAACATGTGACTTGTATATGAATAACATTCTAGGGACAGTTTTGTCATTTTTTTATATTTAATAGCTGTCGGGATAGAATAGTCTCACTGTGCGAATTTAATTTGTTATTATTTATTTGACAATTTTTTTTAATTATTTTTGTTGATTTCAGTCATTTGTTTCATAATGTAAGAAGTAATCAGCACAGTCATCATTTACCCAAACTGCACTCACTTTATTCTATCTATACAGTTATAAATGGTTATAATGAGGAGAATGATGATGATGATTATTACAATATCGAAAATCTGTAACCAATGGATGACAAAGGTTATTTGCTCTGTACAGAACTGTCTGCGGGATGGATCCTGATCGTTATTATTATTATTATTTTTCTTTGTATGATAGTTTTGTAAATATCTGCTTTTCTGTTATTTCTGTCTGTATGATCGATACGTTACATAGATGTGCTTCTCTGTATTGTCTGTATCTCGGCTACTGAAATAAAATCAGAACAGTCATTGGAAAGTCTTTTAAACTGCAGGTCTATGCTGAGTCTTCTTATTATCTTCATCTATCTATCTATCTATCTATCTATCTATCTATCTATCTATCTATCTATCTATCTTTCTATCTTTCTATCCACCCATTATCTATCTATCTATCTATCTATCTATCTATCTATCTATCTATCTATCTATCTATCTTTCTATCCATCCATTATCTATCTATCTATCTATCTATCTATCTATCTATCTATCTTTCTATCCATCCATTATCTATCTTTCTATCCATCCATCTATCTATCTATCTATTGTTCTATCCATTAACTATTTATCTATCTATTTATATTTTTATCTATGTTATTAAGATATTGGTTTGCAATTTTGTTTATCTGACCATATTAATTGTATTTATTTGTTGTATCAGTTTTTCTTTTCGCCATTATCTACATTTTCACTCTTCTGCTTATGCCACAGCACAGTATCTGCCGTGCAGTGTATACAGGGTTGTATGCAGGGTTGTATGCAGGGTTGTATACAGGGTTGTATACAGGGTTGTATGCAGGGTTGTATGCAGGGTTGTATACTGGGTTGTATACAGGGTTGTATACAGGGTTGTATACAGGGTTGTATGCAGGGTTGTATACAGGGTTGTATACAGGGTTGTATGCAGGGTTGTATACAGGGTTGTATACAGGGTTGTATACAGGGTTGTATGCAGGGTTGTATGCAGGGTTGTATACTGGGTTGTATACAGGGTTGTATACAGGGTTGTATGCAGGGTTGTATACAGGGTTGTATACAGGATTGTATGCAGGGTTGTATGCAGGGTTGTTACAGGGTTGTATGCAGGGTTGTATACTGGGTTGTATATAGGGTTGTATGCAGGGTTGTATGCAGGGTTGTATATAGGGTTGTATGCAGGGTTGTATACTGGGTTGTATATAGGGTTGTATGCAGGGTTGTATACTGGGTTGTATATAGGGTTGTATGCAGGGCTGTATACAGGGTTGTATGCAGGGTTGTATACTGGGTTGTATGCAGGGTTGTATGCAGGGTTGTATACTGGGTTGTATGCAGGGCTGTATACAGGGTTGTATACAGGGTTGTATGCAGGGTTGTATGCAGGGTTGTATACAGGGTTGTATGCAGGGTTGTATGCAGGGTTGAATGCTGGGTTGTATGCAGGGTTGAATGCAGGGTTGTATGCAGGGTTGTATGCAGGGTTGTATGCAGGGTTGTATTCAGGGTTGTATGCAGGGTTGTATGCAGGGTTGAATGCAGGGTTGTATGCAGGGTTGTATGCAGGGTTGTATGCAGGGTTGTATACAGGTTTGTATTGCAGGGTTGAATGCAGGGTTGTATGCAGGGTTGTATGCAGGGTTGTTATGCAGGGTTGTATACAGGGTTGTATGCAGGGTTGTATACTGGTTTGTATGCAGGGTTGTATACAGGGTTGAATGCAGGGTTGTATGCAGGTTTGTATACAGGGTTGTATACAGGGTTGTATGCAGGGTTGTATGCAGGGTTGTATGACTGGGTTGTATGCAGGGTCTGTATCAGGGTTGTATACAGGGTGTATGCAGGGTTGTATTCAGGGTTGTATGCAGGGTTGTATGCAGGGTTGTATGCAGGGTTGTATTCTGAGGTTGTATAATGGGTTGTATGCAGGGTTGTATGCAGGGTTGTATGCAGGGTTGTATGCAGGGTTGTATGCAGGGTTGTATACAGGGTTGTATGCAGGGTTGTATGCAGGGTTGTATGCAGGGTTGTATGCAGGGTTGTATGCAGGGTGTATACAGGGTTGTATGCAGGGTTGTATGCAGGGTTATTGCAGGGTTGTTATGGGTTGTATGCAGGGTTGTATGCAGGGTTGAATGCAGGGTTGTATGCAGGGTTTGTATAGCAGGGTTGTAGGTATGCAGGGTTGTATGCAGGGTTGTATACTGGTTGTATGCAGGGTTGTATGCAGGGTTGTAAAATGCAGGGTTGTATGCAGGGTTGTATGCAGGGTTGTATGCAAGGGTTGTATACAGGGTTGTATGCAGGGTTGTATGCAGGGTTGTATACAGGGTTGTATAGCAGGGTTGTATTTTCGTTGCAGGGTGTATGCAGGGTTGTATGCAGGGTTGTATACAGGGTTGTATGCAGGGTTGTATGCAGGGTTGTATCTGGGTTGTATACATGGGTTGTATGCAGGGTTGTATGCAGGGTTGTATGCAGGGTTGTATGCAGGGTTGTATACAGGGTTGTATGCAGGGTGTATGCAGGGTTGTATGCAGGGTTGTATGCAGGGTTGTATGCAGGGATTGTATGCAGGGTTGTATGCAGGGATGTATGCAGGGTTGATCAGTTGTATCAGGGTTGTATGCAGGGTTGTATGCAGGGTTGTAATGCAGGGTTGTATGCAGGGTTGTATGCAGGGATGTATGCAGGTTGTATATGGGTTGTATGCAGGGTTGTATGCAGGGTTGAATGCAGGGTTGTATGCAGGGTTGTATGCAGGGTTGTATGCAGGGTTTGTATACAGGGTTGTATGCAGGGTTGTATGCAGGGTTGTATCAGGGTTGTATGCAGGGTTGTATACTGGTTGTATGCAGGGTTGTATGCAGGGTTGAATGCAGGGTTGTATGCAGGGTTGTATACCGGTTGTATGCAGGGTTGTATGCAGGGTTGTATATGCAGGGTTGTATGCAGGTTGTATGCAGGGTTGTATGCAGGTTGTATGCAGGGTTGTATGCAGGGTTGTATGCAGGGTTGTATAGCAGGGTTTGTGTATACAGGGTTGTATGCAGGGTTGTATACTGTGTTTGTATGGCAGGGTTGAATGCAGGGTTGTATGCAGGGTTGTAATGCAGGGTTGTATGCAGGGTTGTATGCAGGGTTGTATGCAGGGTTGTATTCAGGGTTGTATGCAGGGTTGTATGCAGGGTTGAATGCAGGGTTGTATGCAGGGTTGTATGCAGGGTTGTATGCAGGGTTGTATCAGGGTTGTATGCAGGGTTGAATGCAGGGTTGTATGCAGGGTTGTATGCAGGGTTGTATGCAGGGTTGTATACAGGGTTGTATGCAGGGTTGTTATACTGGTTTGTATGCAGGGTTGTATTACAGGGTTGAATGCAGGGTTGTATGCAGGGTTGTATACAGGGTTGTATACAGGGTTGTATGCAGGGTTGTATGCAGGGTTGTATACGGGTTGTATGCAGGGCTGTATACAGGGTTGTATACAGGGTCGTATGCAGGGTTGTATGCTTCAGGGTTAGTATACAGGGTTGTATGCAGGGTTGTATGCAGGGTTGTATTTGGGTTGTATACTGGGTTGTATGCAGGGTTGTCTGCAGGGTTGTATGCAGGGTTGTATGCAGGGTTGTATGCAGGGTTGTATACAGGGTTGTATGCAGGGTTGTATGCAGGGTTGTATGCAGGGTTGTATGCAGGGATGTATACAGGGTTGTATGCAGGGTTGTATGCAGGGATGTATGCAGGGTTGTATACTGGGTTGTATGCAGGGTTGTATGCAGGGTTGAATTGCAGGGTTTGTTATGCAGGGTTGTATACAGGGTTGTATGCAGGGATGTATGCAGGGTTGTATACTGGGTTGTATGCAGGGTTGTATGCAGGGTTGATGCAGGGTTGTATGCAGGGTTGTATGCAGGGTTGTATGCAGGGTTGTATACAGGGTTGTATGCAGGGTTGTATGCAAGGTTGTATACAGGGTTGTATGCAGGGTTGTATACCTGGTTGTATGCAGGGTTGTATGCAGGGTTGTATGCAGGGTTGTATGCAGAGTTTGTATGCAGGGTTGTATGCAGGGTTGTATGCAGGGTTGAATGCAGGGTTGTATGCAGGGTTGTATGCAGGGTGTATACAGGGTTGTAGTATGCGATGAGGTTGTATACTGGTTTGTATGCAGGGTTGAATGCAGGGTTGTAATGCAGGGTTGAATGCAGGGTTGTATGCAGGGTTGTATGCAGGGTTGTATGCAGGGTTGTATACATGGGTTGTATGCAGGGTTGTATGCAGGGTTGAATGCAGGGTTGTATGCAGGGTTGTATGCAGGGTTGTATGCAGGGTTGTATGCAGGGTTGTATGCAGGGTTGTATGCAGGGTTGAATGCAGGGTTATATGCAGGGTTGTATGCAGGGTTGTATGCAGGGTTGTATACAGGGTTGTATGCAGGGTTGTATACTGGTTTGTATGCAGGGTTGTATACAGGGTTGAATGCAGGGTTGTATGCAGGGTTGTATACAGGGTTGTATACAGGGTTGTATACAGGGTTGTATGCAGGGTTGTATACAGGGTTGAATGCAGGGTTGTATGCAGGGTTGTATGCAGGGTTGTATACAGGGTTGTATGCAGGGTTGTATACAGGGTTGTATGCAGGGTTGTATACAGGGTTGAATGCAGGGTTGTATGCAGGGTTGTATACAGGGTTGTATACAGGGTTGTATGCAGGGTTGTATGCAGGGTTGTATGCAGGGTTGTATACAGGGTTGTATACAGGGTTGTATGCAGGGTTGTATGCAGGGTTGTATGCAGGGTTGTATACAGGGTTGTATACTGGGTTGTATACAGGGTTGTATGCAGGGTTGTATACAGGGTTGTATACAGGGTTGTATACAGGGTTGTATGCAGGGTTGTATACAGGGTTGTATGCAGGGTTGTATACAGGGTTGAATGCAGGGTTGTATGCAGGGTTGTATGCAGGGTTGTATGCAGGGTTGTATACAGGGTCGTATGCAGGGTTGTATACAGGGTTGTATGCAGGGTTGTATACAGGGTTGTATACAGGGTTGTATGCAGGGTTGTATACAGGGTTGTATACAGGGTTGTATGCAGGGTTGTATAGGCTTTAACTCTTTCTTGGCCAGGCTCTGCTGTGCAGCTCAGCTCTATGGATGTAGGTTTTCCTTTCTCTGGTGCAGTATAAGCTGATGCTAATGTGATAGAGAAAGAAAATGCCACTCTGTTATGGATAAAAATATTTTCCATTCTCACCTTTCGGGCTCCAATGTGTTGGCAATTTCTGATTAGGGAGAGTGACACATGGTGGTGGTCACCTGCTTACTGTAAGGGATCTATTCATTGGAGGCTGAAATGTGCAGGTAATGTTTAATGAGCCCCAATTCTCCATTTCCAAGTGAGACTGATGGCTGAGCTGGTGATAATGACATGAGCTCAATACTACATCTGTATCAATGTATCCGCACTATGGGATCTGCTGACATCTTACATTTACTGTCTGCAGAGATATTCCTGCCTTTATATGTATTCAAGTGTGAAGTAGAGAGGAAAGAAAAGAAAGAAGGAAAGGAAATAAAGAAAGAAAGATAAAAAGAAAGGAATGAAAGAAAGAAAGGATAGGAAATAAATAAGCAAAGGAGAAAAGAAAGGAAAGAAAGAAAAAAAGAAAGAAGAAGAAAGAAAGAAAGAAAAAAAGAAAGGAACGAAAGAACGGAAATAAATAAAGGAAGGATAGAAGAAAAAAAGAAAGGAAAGAAAGAAAGGAAAAAAGAAAGGAAAAAAGAAAGGAAAAAAAGAAAGAATGGAAAAAAGAAAGGAAAGAAAGAAAGGAAAAAAGAAATGAAAGGAAAAACAAAGGAAAGGAGGAAAGAAAGAAAGAAAAAAGAAAGGAAAGAGAGAAAGGAAAGAAAGAAAGAAAGAAAGGAAAAAAGAAAGGACATAAATAAAGAAAAAAGAAAGAAAGAAAGAAAGAAAAAAGAAAGAAAGAAAGAAAGAAAAGAAAGAAAGAAAGAAACAAAGAAACAAAGAAAGTATGCTGCCTCACTGTACAGGGATGCGATGTAAGGAGGAAAGGACCTGAACTTGGAGAATTGGAATATATATATATCTAGGGTGCAGAGATTATCAGCCCACAACATGTGCCGGCTGAGGAAGATGTCAGCATGATTTCTTGTAAAATTAATATATTCTATTTTTTCTGATTTTATGATAATTTCAAATCTTATCTCAACCATCTTACCCTGTAAGAAATGTAATGTATAGGATGAATATAATAGGATAATAATTAATTAAATTTCACTTATGTTAAATCCAAATGTAATATATTTATACATATGTGTGTTAATATACGTATGTATAAATATATGGGTGTGTATATCTATATATGTATGTGTGGGTATATACTTGTATGTGTAGATATATATTTTTATATATATATATATATATATATATACACATATATATTTATATATATATATATGTGTGTGTGTGTGTATGTACATGTGTGTATATATGTGTTTCTTATATATATGCAAATATATATCTATAGTCTGTGAATACATTTGTATATATGAGTATGTATTTGTGTGTATATATACGTTTATAAATTATATTTGTACATATATGTATATATATATATATATATATATATATATATATATGCACATATGTGTGCATGTATATATGTGTTTTTGATATATATTTGTATATATGTGTGTATATATAGATGTATATATGTGTATGTATATATGTACCTGTATATGTGTATATATGCATTTAAATACACCCATGCACATTATATATGTATATATGCTGCTCATAAAAATAAAGGGAACATTTAACAACACAATGTAATGTTGAAGTGTCCCCTTTTGTGAGCAGTATATATATATATACTCAAAGTATGAAGTCTAGACAGATGTAGACTGCAGCATCACCATCTTCTGTAACCTTAATTACAATTCTTCATTTTGACTATTTTGAGACCAAAACACTTGTATGTAGTTTACATGTTCTAGATGTTTGGGGAATGTTCCCACCTAGACTGCACCTAACACATGTAATGAGATGAGAATAAGGATCCACCAGTTTACAGTCAGATATTGTCACTGGTAACTAAATGTGCACAACATTCGGATTGTTACTTGTATCAATGACTTTTCCTGTTTTGTTGTGGTCACCTGGTTATTCTAACATAATTATGCACAAACAAAATCTGATTTTTTTAAATATTATTTCTACATCCAGCATTATTTCACTGGTGATGAAAGAACTGTTCCTTGGTGACTATTGTTTTTTTTTTTAATGTTAATTATTATTAAGTCAGAGGCCAAATAAATGTATTAGTATAATTTAGGATTTAACTTGTAAATTTGACCTCGTAATATTATTTTAAACCTGATTGTGATTTTATAGTCCTATTATTTAAACATGTGAATTTTTAGGTTCATCTTTTATAGTGCAGTATTGTATTTTTTTTTCATTTATTCTTTATTATTTTGTGGACTTTTTATAATATAGTGTGAATTGATAATTTTTTCCCTTATATTTCGAATTATAACATAAATCTTAATAAGTCACTTAATATTGTAATACCTTTCCAGGCCATGACTACAAAATACTGTTTTATTAATTACCTATACACTATCATTGATTTATTATTATTATTATTATTATTATTATTATTACTACTACGAAAAAAGGAGAAATATTTTTGGAGATGTGTCTCTTTAAAAATCAGCCTTTTTTAGCATCTGATATTTTAATAATAATAAAAATAATAAAAATAATCTTTATATAGCGCCAACATGTTCCGTAGCGCTGTACAATCCACAGGTATTTTGTTTTGAAGCTGGAAGATATGATTTTGTTGAAACATGGATTTGTTATGTGCTTGGTAATGGATAGATATTATCTATTTTTCTATGTTCTTGAGGTTACATGGTGAAGGAGCAGGGGTGTAACTACAACAGGTGCAAGGGGTTGCAATTGCACCGGGGCCCTTAATCCTAGGGGGGCCCCAAAAGTCCCTTTGGCCTATAGAAAAAGGCTAATGCTATCAAAGATTTACAATAATTGGGGGCCCCATTAGAGCTTTCACATCGGGGCCCATGAGCTTCAAGTTACACCACTGTGAAGGAGCCAATCATTGATCCAATGCAATGTTTAGGAAACATTAATGTGGACCAGATCCTCAGGTTTCAGTGAAGATGTCTGATCATCTAATGTATATGGGGATGATCTAATTTTCCTCCAAAGGAAGATTTAGGTGGAAGAAAGGGTTTGACATGTTGAATGATGATATATTTAATCCTTTTATTCTTTGGTTACATAAAAATTGCCACCGGCGTTGTCTGACAGCAACTTACTCCTTCTTGCCCAATGGGAACACATGCCCACTAGCAGCGGCATAACTTGAAGCTCATGGGCCCCTATGTGAAAGCTCCAACAGGGCCCCCAATTATTGCAAATCTTTAATAGTATTGGTGTTTTTCTATAGGCCAGAGGGACTTTTGGGGCTCCACTAGGCTCTGGGGTCTGGGTGCAATTGCAACCCCTGCACTTATTGTAGTTACACCCCTGGCCACTAGGCCATCAGTTATCTAAGGTGTATGGCCGCCTTTACATGATCATTACAAAGCTAGGCGATGTCTCGGAATGGGTTACACCTTGTCATGGTGGGATGGTTTTATGCTTTTTTGATCAAAAACGAGTTTTCTAAGTGCCCTGTGTTATTTATAAGCACTTGTTTTTTAATTTATTTATAGCACAGACTTTCTTCATATTTTTGTCTTAGGTTTTGCCTGTTTAATTGCCAGTGTGAACATGCTCCTATACCAGGGGCGCAACTACAACAGGTGCAGGGGTTGCAATCGCACCCAAGCCCTGGAGCCTAGGGGGGGCCCAAAATACCTTTAGTCTATAGAAAAAGACTATTGCTATTAAAGATTTGCAATAATTGGGGGCCCCGTTGGATTTTTGTATTGGGTCCTATGAGCTTTAAGTTATGCCACTGTCCTATAACTTATAGTATATGTATGTCAACCCCTGCTCCAGCTCAGCATGCTAGATTAAAGAGCCACTTAAGATGACCCTACTTGCCCATGCATTGTGTTTTAAAAGTTTGACCAAAAGTGGCAACTTAATGGTTAGCATGCTGGCTCAATGGTTAGCATGGTGGTTTAGTGGATAGTACACTGGCTCAGTGGTTAGAACTATGGCTCAGTGGTTAGCACCTCATTATTTAGGATCATGGCTCAGTGGTTAGAACTATGGCTCAGTGGTTAGCACAGTACCTCATTATTTAGGATCATGGCTCAGTGGTTAGAACTATGGCTCAGTGGTTAGCACAGTACCTCATTATTTAGGATCATGGCTCAGTGGTTGGAACTATGGCTCAGTGGTTAGCACAGTACATCATTATTTAGGATCATGGCTCAGTGGTTGGAACTATGGCTCAGTGGTTAGCACAGTACCTCATTATTTAGGATCATGGCTCAGTGGTTAGAACTATGGCTCAGTGGTTAGCACAGTACCTCATTATTTAGGATCATGACTCAGTGGTTAGCACAGTACCTCATTATTTAGGATCATAGCTCAGTGGTTAGAACTATGGCTCAGTGGTTAGCACAGTACCTCATTATTTAGGATCATGGCTCAGTGGTTGGAACTATGGCTCAGTGGTTAGCACAGTACCTCATTATTTAGGATCATAGCTCAGTGGTTAGAACTATGGCTCAGTGGTTAGCACAGTACATCATTATTTAGGATCATGACTCAGTGGTTAGCACAGTACCTCATTATTTAGGATCATAGCTCAGTGGTTAGAACTATGGCTCAGTGGTTAGCACACTATCTCATTATTTTGGATAATGGCTCAGTGATTAGAACTATGGCTCAGTGGTTAGCACAGTACCTCATTATTTAGGATCATGGGTCAGTGGTTAGAACTATGGCTCAGTGGTTAGCACAGTACCTCATTGTCTAGGATCATGGCTGAGTGGTTTAAACTATGGATCAATGGTTAGCACAGTATCTCATTATTTAGCACCACAGCTCAGTGGCTAGCAGAGTTGCTCAGTGGTTAACATGGTGGATCAGTGGCTAGTGCAGTGGCTCAGTGGATAGCACAGTGACTCAGTGGCTAGCACCATGTCTCAGTGGTTAGTACAGTGGCTCAGTGGTTAGTGTTGTGGCTCAGTGGTTAGCTTGGTGGCTCATTGGTTTGCACAGTGGCTCAGTGGCTAGCATCTTGGCTCAGTGGTTAACACAGTGGCTTTGTTGCATTGCAGTCCTGGATTATAATCCCAACAAGGAGAACATCTGTAAAGAGTTTCAATGTTCTCTCTGTGTTTGCAAGGTTTTTCTCCCACATTTAAAAAAAAATACTGATAGGGAATGTAGATTGTGAGCCGTAATGAGGACAGAGATGACGATGTCTGTAAAGCGCTGAGGAATTAATGGCGCTACAGAAGTGAATAAAATAATGAAAATAGTAGAATGATGATTAGGAATGTCAGACCCACAACTATAATGTTTCCACTCACTGCATGATTTCTTCTACTGTTTATGAATGGGAGAGACGAAAACAAGTCTGTTTAAGCATGAAGAGGCAGTATATTGTATAGCAGGAGACATGACCCACTGTCAGAACATGGACTTGTTACTGAATGGGGGTCACCCAGACAGGGAGAATAGTAATAACAATGGAGTGTAATGCACTTATTACAATGTGAATTTACCGTAGTCCATACAATAGAGGTTTTATATATATATATATATATATATATATATATATATATATATATATAATATATATATATTTTTTTTCTTTTAATGATGTGGTCAGTTATTTTTATTTTGGGATTCCTAATAATGTTTATATCCAGGGTTTGTTTCACTAACCATCTGGTCATGAAAGCTGAAGTCACAATGGCGGTCAGCGGTTTACTTCCGGTTCTCTGTTTTAATGGAGGCTTTACCTTTCTTGACCTCTGAACATGAATCTAAACATCTAAAGGGATTATTTTACAAAAAAACCAAACACTTTACATAGGACAAAGGGATCCTTTTCTATGAATCATAGCAGATCACTGCTGACAATGAGTGACTCCTGTCCATGAGGATCCAGACCATCCATTCAATACGCCGTTTGTTTGGATAAACAGTATGTAATATTAGATTTCTCCTTCAGGTGGCGCTACAGAGAAACCGTTCAGCCATTGGGAACACAATGAGCAGCTGATTAACTG
Source organism: Allobates femoralis (assembly GCA_033576535.1). Lineage (NCBI taxonomy): Eukaryota > Metazoa > Chordata > Amphibia > Anura > Aromobatidae > Allobates > Allobates femoralis. The sequence goes on from JARQOC010000011.1 coordinate 31,704,568, forward strand.
AACCAGCATTATTAAAAATAAGGGGACCATGTGTATTAACTTTACATTCTGCTCATTTGGGTGATTTTCATGTTAAGTGTAAGTCGTGGATAAGTTATGAAAATTATCCTATTATTTCTTCATGAAGATGATTATATGAGGTGATCCTCCTACACTTGAAAATAGAGCGAAAATATCAGAGGAAATGTTTTAAAATATGCACAGGGGTAAGACACAGTGCAAGGGAAGAGAGAGTGCACAGGGGGGAGAGATAGCACAAGGGGAGAGAGAGTGCACAGGGGGAGAGACAGCACAAGGGGAGAGAGAGTGCACAGGGGGAGAGACGGCCAAAGGGGGAGAGAGCGCACAGGGGGAGAGACAGCACAAGGGGGAGAGAGTGCACAGGGGTGAGAGACAGCAAAAAGGGAGAAAGAGAGCGCACAGGGGAAAGACAGCACAAAGGGGAGAGAGTGCACAGGGGTGAGAGACAGCAAAAAGGGAGAGGGAGTGCACAGGGGGAGAGACAGCACAAGGGGGAGAGAGTGCACAGGGAGAGAGACAGCACAAGGTGGAGAGACATTACTAGGGGAGAGACAGCACAAGTGGAGAGAGACAGCACAAGGGGGAGAAAGTGCACAGGTGCATGGGAAGCAGCACCAGCGCCTGCCAAGCCACGGCTACCCCATGCAGCAGCAGACTCACCCCACCCTCCTTGGTGTTGCAGTGATTAGTTGCGGGAGTAGATGGACTAATATATAATCTGACATGTTCTAGAATCACCCAGTGCAATAGAATTTATTTTTATTAGTCATTAATATTGTTTTTTATTTTTTAATTTTCTGTGTGAACCAAAAACAAGCATTCTTGTTTAAATCCTGCAGAGGGCTTGCTGAAGGAGGTGGGGCTTTATGCTTACTATGTCATACTGCAGGTTGAGGAGGGGGAGGCTCCTGCTGCAGACAATTCACTTGTTCACTTACATTCAGAGACAGGATGGAGTGGAAGCAGAGACAGCATTGGCTGATTTCCTGGGATACTTAGAATATATATATTTTTTATATTTTTTAGTTTTACTTATAGATTTAAAAATTTTTTTTGTGATTTTTTTAATGTTTAGTGTGTTTGTGAAACTTTGGATTACTTATTATTATTATTTATTTATATAGCGCCATTAGATTCCATGGCGCTTTACATATAGAAACGTCACACGAGGACAAGTGCAATATGCATTGACATTCAAATTGTACAGGTACAGGAGGGGAGAGGAACCTAAGAGAGACAGGTGGGGATACAGTTGGAGGAGGAAGTGCCGAACGTTAGACGGTGCGGTGGACCGGGCCTCATTGTAGGTTGTAGGCTTGTGGGAAGAGGTGGGTCTTCAGGTTCCTTTTGAATGTTCCCAGGGTAGCAGAGTGTCTAATGTGTTGGGGGAGAGAGTTCCAGAGTATGGGGGAAGCACGGGAGAAATCTTTTATGCGGTTGTGAGAGGAGGAAACGAGAGGGGAGTAGAGAAGGAACTAATGGGAGGATCGCAGGTTGCGTGAGGGTAGGTGTCGGGAGACCATGTCAGAGATATATGGGGGGGACAGGTTGTGGATGGCTTTGTATGTCATGATTAGGGTTTTGAACCTGGATCTCTGAGAAATGAGGAGCCAGTGAAAGGCTTAGCAGAAGGAGGAGACAGAAAAGTAGCAGGGAGACAGGTGGGTTATTAGGGCAGTGGAGTTTAGGAGAGAATGGAGAGGTGCAAGGGAGGTAGCGGGGCGGCCGGTGAGCAGGAGGTTGCAGTAGTCAAGGCGGGAGATGATGAGAACATGAATAAGTATTTTTAGCAGTGTCATGGTCAAGGAAAGTGTGGATCCGGGATATGTTTTTCAGCTGGAGTTGGCAGGAGGTGGCGAAGGCTTGGATGTGGGGCTTGAAGGAGAGGAAAGAGTCAAGGATTACTCCGAGGCACTTGGTGTGGGGGATGGGGGAGAGAGAGCAGTCACTGAAAGTAATAGATAGGTCTGGTAGGGGGGATAGTGGCTTGGGGTGAAAACGATGAACTCCGTTTTCACCCTGTACAGTTTTAGGAAGCGAGCGGAGAAGAAGGATGAGATGGCGGACAAGCATTGTGGAATTTTGGATACTAGTGAGGTGATGTTGGGTCCAGACAGGTAGATCTGGGTGTCGTCGGCGTAGAGGTGGTACTGAAGGCCATGGGACTCAATGAGTTGTCCAAGGCCAAGGGTGTAGATGGAGAAGAGTAGTAGCTCCAGAACCGAGCCTTGGGGGACACCGACAGATAGGGGGTAGTGCGAGGAGGAGGTGTAGGAGTGGGTAATGCTGAAAGTTCGGTCTGTTAGTTATGAGGAGATCCAGGAGAGGGCTAGGACAGTGATGCCAAGAGATTCCAAAATCTGAAGTAGGAGGGAATGGTCATCGGTGTGGTAGGCTGCAGATAGGTCAAGGAGGAGAGGACGGAGTAGTGTCGCTTGCTCTTGGCAGTCAGTAGGTGATTGTGTCTTTGGTTAAGGCTGTTTCGGTGGAGTGGTGGGGTCGGATACCGGATTGTAGGCGGTCAAAATGGAAGCAGGAGGAGAGGTGGGAGGACAGTTCTGAATGGACATGCAGTTCAAGTAGTTTTGAGGTGAAGGGGAGAAGAGATATGGGGCGATAGTTAGAGACAGATGCAGGATCAAGGGAGGGGTTTTTGAGGATGTGTGTGATCAAGTCATGTTTGAAGGATGGGGGGAAGACGCCTATCAAAAGGGGATGAAACAGCATTTACCTGGAAATATGAGAGATTCCTTTGACCATACATTTACCATGAAGGCCAGTGGTAGACATAAAAGAGAGGGGGTACAAGAGCGAAGAATAAAATGGGTTTTATTCATGGCCCCTTTTCTGTGGCGTAGCTTGAAGCTCATGGACGCGATGCAAAAGCTCCAATTGGGCCCCCAATCACTTTAAATCTTTAATAACATACACTGTGTTCCAAAAAGCAACAAATAGTGCAATGCCTTGGACAAGGGATGAAAACATTAAATATTACACAAAAAATTAAGCGTAATCATCGTACTGTGAAGAGATTTGTGGCTGATTCTGAGCACAGACATGTTTGTGCAGATAAAGGCAGAATGAGGAAGGTTTCTGCCAGGCAAGTTCATCGGATTAAGAAAGCAGCTGCTAAAACGACCTTACAAACCAGCAAACAGATATTTGAAGCTGCTGGTACCTCTGGAGTCCCTCGAACCTCAAGGTGTAGGATCTTTCAAAGGCTTGCTGTGGGGCATAAACCTACTATTTGACCACCCCTAAACAGTGCTCACAAGCAGAAACGGTTGCAGTGGGCCCAGACATACATGAAGACTAGTTTTCAAACAGTCTTGTTTACTGATGAGTGCCGAGCAACCCTGGATGGTCCATATGGTGGAGTAGTGGAAGGCCACCATGTCTCAACAAGGCTGCGATGTCAGCAAGGAGGTGGAGGAGTCATATTTTGGACCGGAATCATTGGGAAACAGCTGGTAGGCCCCTTTAAGTTTCCTGAAGGTGTGAAAATGACCTCTGTAAAGTATATAGAGTTTCTCACTGAGAATTTTCTTCCATGGTACAAAAAGCAAAAATGTGCCTTCAGGAGCAAAATCATCTTCATGTATGACAATGCACCATCTCATGCTGCAAAGAATACCTCTGTCTCATTGGCTGTTATGGGCATAAAAGGAGATAAACTCATAGTGTGGCCACCATCTTCCCCCGACCTCAACCCTATAGAGAACATTTGGAGTATAATCAAGCAAAAGATCTATGAGGGTGGGAGGCAGTTCACATCAAAACAGCAGCTCTGGGAGGCTATTCTGACATCATGCAAAGAAATACAAGCAGAAACTCTCCAGAAACTCACAAGTTCTATGGATGCAAGAATTGTGAAGGTGAGATCAAAGAAGGGTTCCTATGTTAACATGTAACTTGGCCTGTTAGGATGTTCTGGACTTAAATAGCTTTTTATTTCAGTGAATGTGACCTCCTAATGCTGCAAATTCACCAAATGAGCATTTTCAGTTCTTTAAAACATCAAATGTTTAGAAACTCTCCTGTGCCTAATAATTTGGAACAGTGCATTTACAGTTTTTTTTAATTTTTAAGATTATACTGTTATCATTGGGAGGTTTCTTCAATCAAATTTGATGTATACTCTAACGGGTGATGACTTTTATTGCACTGACTGTCATTTGCACTGACCATTTAGGAAAATCAGAGAAAAAGAACATTTGCATAATAATTTGGAACACAGTGTAAGTATTTTTCTATAGGCCAAAGGGACTTTTGGGGCCCCCTAAACTCAAGGTTCCGGGTGCGATTGCAACCCCTCACCTATTGTTGTTACACCCTTGCCCCTGGTATTAATACCAAATCTAAGATGCCTCCTTCTTTTTGTCCCTTATAGTACCTTTACACGCCGCCACAGAGGGAAGCAACAGGCAGACACTGCACGTGCACGCGCGCGTTTTCAACGGTTGCTAACGGTGCCTGATGCCGCATATACACGCCGCCACAAGGTGCTCCACAGAAGGTATTTTCGTTCCCCGGATGTGCGACGGGTGCCTCGGGTTACCTTCTGTGGAGTACCTTCCCTGATTTACACGCCCCCACCAAAAGGCAATATGGGCGTACATATTGTGCGCTGTAACTACATAGGCGTGCCACAGTTGTGAATTACGCGACGCTCGGACGGTGATTGGACAATGCAATAGCATCATGATTGGCCAGCCAGTGCAGGAAGGCTGGCTAATACATGACGCCATTGCAAATGTGTAGTGTGACTGGTCAGCTCGCTGAATATGGCGCCCTGTGCAGGGATAGCCAATGGTTACACAGTAGCCCCAACCAATGATAGCTGATGGGGCGTGGTATACATGACGCTGTGAAATGCCCCTGGGTTTTCCTAGGCCACGCAAAAACCTTGCCTGTGCCCGGATTACACGCCGCCTTCATAGGGATTATGCCTGCCTGTTTTTGAGCATGGCTCAAACACAGGTATCCAAAGACACAGGAAGGAACTTCCGGAATTACACGCCGCCACTTCGCGGTGTTTTGAAGGCAAAAGGCACAATTGTGTCCGATGCCTGGCGGTTTCTACCTTTTGGTGGTGGCGTGTAAAGGTAGCATTACAGTAACCTTGAAATGCTATAAAATAATACGCTACCTAATATGTTAACAATACCTGCTGCTCCAGTGCCAAAACTAATGTGTCTGGCTTCCTGCTCTCCATCTGCGAGGTTTGTGATTGTGACATTGGTGGTCCACATTGCAGACAGTGAGTCACCAAATGAAACTAATTCACACAAAAACTTTAGCCAAATGACAAGTCAACTTTTATTAGGTAACTAGATGGTGGCCTAATTGTAACGCATCGGGTATTCTAGAATATGTACAGTTGCGGCCAAAAGTATTGACACCCCTGCAATTCTGTCAGATAATACTCAGTTTCTTCCTGAAAATGATTTCAATCACAAATTCTTTGGTATTATTATCTTCATTTAATTTGTCTTCAATGAAAAAACAAAAAGAATTGTCCTAAAGCCAAATTGGATATAATTCCACACCAAACATAAAAAAGGGGGTGTACAAAAGTATTGGCACTTGGGACTGTCTGCGGCAGGAGGCGGAGGAGCTGCGGGAGATCTGCCCAGGGCTCCGGTTCTACTGGACGGCGGCGGATCTCAGCACGGGGTACGGGGTGAGGAGGAGGGTGACCGCGGCCGCGGAGATGGGAGGAGGAGAACCGGAGAGGCTGATCATCATCAACAATGCCGGTACGTGAGGAGAGACCGGGGAGCATGGAGGGGAGACCTGGGAGCATGAAGGGGAGACCGGGAAGGATGGAGGGGAGACCGGGGAGGATGGAGAGAAGAGTGGAGGGGAGACCGGGGAGCGTGGAGGGGAGACCGGGGAGCATGGAGGAGAGACTGGGAAGGATAGAGGGGAGACCGGGGAGGATGGAGGGATGATCGGGGGCGGCGGGTACCCGTGTATTCCGGTGACAGCGGTGCTAACGCGCCGGTGTCACTGGGCTGCAAATTGGCGCTAAATTCAAACTTTGAATTTGCGTGCCTACTTGCATAGCCTGCGCTCATTGGTGGCCACCAGAGGTGGCCACCAATGAGCGGCCTCTGTGTGTGCGCACTATTTCCGTGACAGACAGAGAACATTAGACAATTATATAGTAGATAACATGAAAAAAGAGATTTTTCTCTATATCAATGAGTACACATGAATGGCAGCTCAAACCAGTGGGAGGAGAGAAAGTGCATGATGATGTCCAAAGCACCATAGAGTAAAAATTGTCACTGTCCAATCACCATAATAGATTATAAGGAAAAAGAGCATGAGCAGTAAGTAAAGGAGTGTAAAACAGACCTGTGTTCATTCTCCTCTGACGTACGTTTCGTTACACACCTTTCACCACTGATGAAGGGTTTGTGCCGAAACTTGAATTGGAACTTGGCGCCATTTAAACCGGAGAAGAATGAACACACTGGTATATGGCCCCATCACTGTATATAGCCCCCATCACTGGTATATAGCACCCTCCATCACTGGTATATAGCCTACCATCACTGGTATATAGCGCCCCATCACTGGTATATGGCTCTCCCATCACTAGTATATGGCGCTCCCATCACTGGTATATGGCACCTTCCATCACTGGTATATAGCCCCATCACAGAATATAGACCCCATCACTGGTATATAGCTCCTTATTACTGTATATAGCCCCATCACAGTATATAGCCCCCATCACTGGTATATGGCCCCCATCACTGGACTATAGCTCTTCATTACTTTAAATAGCCCCCCATCAAAGCATATGCCCCCATCATGGTATATGGGCACCATCACAGGTATTTGGGCCCCATCACAGATATATGGTCCCCTATCACATGTATATGGGCCCCATCACAGATATATGGTCCCCTATCACAGGTATATGGGCCCCATCACAGATATATGGTCCCCTATCACAGGTATATGGGTCCCCATCACTGGTATATGGGCCCACATCACTGGTATATGGGTCCCCATCACAAGTATATGGCCCCATGCTGGCACTCACAATAAATTAATAATCATTTTAACTCACCCTCCGACGCCACGGAACCTGCAGAGAAGCATCGGAGGGGTGAGTTAAAATGATTATTATTTTATTGTGTGCTCCAACCTGGGGCCCATATACCAGTGATGGGGGATGTGTACACTGCCTAATGTAATATGCGCTGCTCCTCCTATTGGGGATGGACAGGGGGATGCAGTGCATATTGCATTACACTAATGAGTGGGACCACGTGATGTCCCACTCCCTCTGCAGCCTTCTTCCAGGCCCTGGTCACTGCCCCTCCCCCCTAATATTGAACACTGACTCAAGTATATACGGTTATGTGTCCCTGTGTACTGTGTAATGGATGTGTCTGACCATACAGGGACATGGTCTGATCATACCACATCTCCTGTGCTGGAATAATCTTATATATGTGTCCCTGCTATGTACTGTGTAATGGATGTGTCTGACTGTACAGGGACATGGCCTGATCATACCACATCTCCTGTGCTGAGATAATCTTTTATATGTGTCCCTGCTATGTACTGTGTAATGGATGTGTCTGACCTTACAGGTGTGGCGCCCCGCAACGAGTGCGTCACAGGAGGCTATTGCAGCCAAGACAGCAGCAGCAATATTCTCTGACTAAGCAATAACACAGTTAACTCAGAGATCCATACCCTACATGCATCATCAGCATAGAGGGCCAATAAGGTCCTGGTGGGCCCCATTACTCCCGGTGACTTAACAACCGATCTACGGGCAACTACATGCGGGTTCAAAAACATCCCGTGCCCATCTACAGCCGGTTTACTGGTACCGAAGCTAGTAGTTGTTCAGCACTGCTACGCGAACCAGGAGTGGAGGGACCGCTTTATGGGAGCACCCCACCACCGCCGTTTACAAGTCGTCTAGCCAGCGGAGTACCCACCAAAAGAACCCAAGGCTCCCCACAAATCCGGCCAGAATTCCCCGGTAGGGCAATTGAAGCAGCCTCCTTGTACCCGACCTGGCATTCCATGGCGACCTCGGCAACACAGCTTAGTTAGAATAGAGGAACACCGCGGAGCTCTGAGAAACACTGGTCATTGCTGAGTCCACCCGGTCCGTTACCCGTCACTGTATGCCATCTATCACCTGCTGGTTACAGTAAAGTACCCGTTACAGAGACTTTCAGTGTCCATGCCTTCTTATGAACTGTCTATCTCCGCACACTAAGGTAACCGCAGCTGCCTCAGAACATCTTGTGCAGCTCCTGGCTCCGGGGATCACCGCTCAGCCTGTGGGGAGCGTTCCATCTTGCTGCATTCCATCCCCCGGAGGCCCAAGCAGTGCCGGTGGACTTCACCGGAACACGCATAGGTGACGTCATGAAACAATTAACCCCTTAGTCTGTTCAACCAACGACGTCTTTATTTTGAATCTGGACCACCGGGCCCCACTACCGGCAGGCGCGGCACCCCGTGACAAGGAGGAAGAAGAAACGTCTGTCCCGGCCACGGTGAGTCAGATAGATGGCGTCACGAACAGGATATGAGCAAGCCCGTTCCCTAACGGGTATAATGTGCTTAAAATACTTTATTTCAACTAAAAAGGACTTTGTCCCAAAAAGAACTTTTTCCCGCCTTTTCACCGTTGGGCCAAGATGGCGTCCAAGATGGCGATCCCTGCCATGAGGATCACCACGTGCAGGCCCAGGGGTGAGCCACCACCCTTCTTCATGGGAGGGCCCAAGGCAAAGGCGCCAAAATCATTGTCCGCCCTGATTGCTGGAAACAACCATGGGGGCGGACCAAAGACTTTTTCCCACAATTGGACTACAAAAATCCCCAAAGAAGTGGGAGTGTCAGACTATTCTTCACCAGCTCTTCACCAGAACGGTTACCGGTTTGGACGGGTGTGGTTCCTCTAAGAAGATGGCCAGCATGAAACTCCACGACTTGATGCGAGAGGTCGAGGCGGAGGCCAGAGCAGCCATAGGCCATCCGGGTCCGGGTCCCGTCTTCACTATCGACGGCAGCCCCGACTTCTGGCATGAGGCTCTGCAAGACCTCCGGGTGAGGCTCATAGAGACAGTAGAGTGGATGATCCGCAGCTGGAGCGCGAGCCTGGGCAGCCGACTTCATCGAGCTATCCAGCAGAACCGTATTGGTGCATTCACTCCAGACCCGGATGACAGTTCCTGTTTTGCAGCCTCAACCACGCCGACCACCTGTCCTGCTTCATCGCCGGAGCCCATAGATTGCGTCATCCCAGTGGAGACCTCAGTTCACCCCGTTCCAGTGCCTGAAGCCGCAGCCGAATCCGTTTTAGAGCCGGAGCTTGTAACCTGCTCCACAGAAGAAGCAGATACCTACCTGGTTCCCACTGAGGAACCTGCAACTGGTCTCATCTCCACCCCAGAGACTGTCGCCTGTTTCTCCCCTGAACCGGAGGCTTCCTCTGCAACTACAGAGGCCTACCTGGTCACCGGGATTGAAACACCACTGCCCGATGTAACAGAAGAAGAAGCAGGCAGCCTGGAAGCCCTGCGGGACGACCCTGTGGAAGGAGCCGCAGCACCGACGCCCCGTTGTCCGGAGGATTCCATTCCAGCATTCCCACCCACTGAGCAGCCTGATGTAATCGTCGAGGGAGAGGAGTATGACGACGACGATGAGACCCACAGCGCCGCTGAGGACCTCTACACCGGATTCGCCTGGGGAGATACCGTGAAGCCTCCAGCCGAGCAACCAGCTCGGGTATGTTGGGCAGGTGCAACTGCAACGCCTTCCCCGGTGCCGTTTACCCGAGTGCCGATCCAGACTGCCCGCCAAGCTCAAACTGTTCCACAGCCTATACGTCGCAGTGACTTTATTCACACCCCGTACCGCACAGACGAAGTTATACGTCGCATCCGCAGGGAGGAGTGGCGGGCTTGTATGCGCGCCAACATAGAGGCTCATGCTGAAGCTCGCCGCCAACCCCCGCTACCTGATGAACTCTGCAAAGAAGGTAGGGTGAGCACTTTCAACCTATCCACCGGGTGGGGTTTTGCCAGGGAGGAGGGCGTGTATGAGGAAGTGTTTGTCTGAAGGCGCGATGTAGAGCCACACTTACCGCGAGGACACCCAGATCGCGATCTGTATAGAGGGAACATTATTACCTACGAGCGGCATGCATGCTACGATGGGTGGTTCGCTATACGGGTGCGTAATAGTGCCCTGCATAAGTGACTTTTTGATTGAACTTTGCCAAAGACTTCTTCCTGTTTAATCGGCAACCCTGCAACTTGGCGGCTACAGCCTGGACTCATATGAAGGACAGCCGACCGCACGCAGGGTCCGCAGAGTGTTAACCTGTTATACACCAGTTTATAAGTGAATACCTGTTATTAATAAAAGTGTTACTTTTATGACCTGTTATAAAAATACAAAAATCTCTCTGTAATGTTTGGGTAGCGCGACACTTGGGGACAAGTGTATTTCACCAAGGGGGAGTGTGGCGCCCCACAATGAGTGCGTCACAGGAGGGTATTGCAGCCAAGTCAGCAGCAGCAATATTCTCTGACTAAGCAATGACACAGTTAACTCAGAGATCCATACCCTACATGCATCATCAGCATAGAGGGCCAATAAGGTCCTGGTGGGCGGAGTGTAGTGGTAGTGTGAGTGGAAAAGTTTAGAAGAGAACTCTCTGAAACAACGTAGGAGAAGGAGCAAAAAGAGCAAGCTCTGCAACCTAGGAGAGGGGGCCTGCACAGTCCCGTGCAGCCCCCTGGCCGTCACCCCTGGTTGGGCGCCATTACTCCCGGTGCCTTAACAATCGATCTACGGGCATCTACATGCGGGTTCAAAAACATCCCGTGCCCATCTACAGACGGTTTACTGGTACCGAAGCTAGTAGTTGTTCAGCACTGCTACGCGAACCAGGAGTGGAGGGACCGCTTTATAGGAGCACCCCACCACCGCCACTTACAACAAGTCGTCTAGCCAGCAGAGTACCCACCAAAAGGACCCAAGGCTCCCCACAAATCCGGCCAGAATTCCCCGGTAGGGCAATTGAAGCAGCCTCCTTGTATCCGACCTGGCATTCCATGGCGACCTCGGCAACACAGCTTAGTTAGAATGGAGGAACACCGCGGAGCTCTGAGAAACACTGGTCATTGCTGAGTCCACCCGGTCCGTTACCTGTCACTGTATGCCATGTATCACCTGCTGGTTACAGTAAAGTACCCGTTACAGAGACTTTCAGTGTCCGTGCCTTCTTATGAACTGTCTATCTCCGCACACTAAGGTAACCGCAGCTGCCTCAGAACATCTTGTGCAGCTCCTGGCTACGGGGATCACCGCTCAGCCTGTGGGGAGCGTTCCATCTTGCTGCATTCCATCCCCGGAGGCCCAAGCAGCGCCGGTGGACTTCACCGGAACACGTATAGGTGGCGTCACGAAACAATTAAGCCCTTAGTCTGTTCAACCAACGACATCTTTATTTTGAATCTGGACCACCGGGCCCCACTACCGGCAGGCGCGGCACCCCGTGACAAGGAGGAAGAAAAAAACGCCTGTCCCTCGGAGTCCCGGCCACGGTGAGTCAGATACAGGGACATGGTCTGATCATACCGCATCTCCTGTGCTGAGATAATCCTATATATGTGTCCCTGCTATGTACTGTGTAATGGATACGGCCCTGTGCACCCTGAGCCACCATCTTTACTCTTCTGCGAAAGTCAACTGGGTCCCAAAGTTCCGAAACCAAAATTAAATATTTTATTTAATATTTTTCTTTAATCTCATGAACGTTTTAATGGAATCACTATTTAACCTTTTTGCACACAGATTATAGAGAAGAAATGAAAAGGCCCTATAAGTAATTCTGTACCAAGTCGTCTACACCTCCACATTCCTTACCATCTGGTTAACGTACGATGAGGGGGTTTGACGAGCAGCCATAGCCGGCTTTATTTTTTTCCTTCTCTTTTTCACTCTTTTACTGTTTTATGTGGTTTGACTTATCTTGGAATGAAATCCACTTGAGACAACAAAAACAAATAGATTCTTACATTATTTTCAATTTGTTTACTTATTAAAATATTAATCTCAATATGGTAATATTTTTCTCGTAAACATGTGTTGCTTAAATATGTCTTTGTGTATTGTTGTTGGGTGGAGAGATAAGATGTGAGGCATGAGATGCCTGGTGCAGTCTTACATGCGCCTCTGCCAGTCCGGTACCAGGTACCGGGGAACGCGGCTGTTTACATTTTGATTCCTGCCATATTGTTTCCAGCCTACTTAATGTAATGTATTCCGTTTTCTTCATCTGAAATGCTGCTGAAACAGCAAAATCTGTTTGCATCCTCGTACTCCAGAAGGATTGAATACGGAGCCATGCAAACAAGCAAACCCTGTTTATTTCCAGAGATCTGGACATGTGGGATGTATCTGTAGTGTTTTGCTGTTTCTTAAAGGGTTTGTCCATTTCTTAAAATTAGAAGAAAATTGAAAAGACAAAAAAGCACCTATAGGGTGTTACCATCAAGGTATAAATTCCAATAAAAGGCTCACCTTAGATTGTTGCGGAAGCCACAACCATTGTATTCACAATGTCATGTGTAGACTGCTTTGCAGTCCCTGTGAATTGCTGCAGTAGTTAAATGGAGTTAGTTTCCTTTTGTCTATTAAGGGTTAACGTCTGTGGCTCTTCAGGTGAGCTGCTGCTGTGTATCAACAGATGTGATTTTACCGCTCTCCCAGCCTTTAAATCGTCTATCAGCTGGTGTCGCTGATAGCGTTTACTCTCTGCAAAGACCATGAGGTGTGCTGATGCTGAGTGCTGTTCTGCTGGATATTTCTTGCGGTCTAGCTTCGTGAGGATTGCCAACCATCTAGGAGTTGTTGTGCTTATCCTGGTTTATGGATGGAAGTGAAGGGGTTATAGCCTAGCGCTGGTCAGGAACAGGGCAAGGGGGGCGGCCTAGACATCCTCACCTTTAGAGATACTTCTGGGAACAGGGTCAGCTAGGGACCCCCAGTCTAAGGGTCAGACTGGTTCCCCTGAACACCTTTTCCCCATCATTGCCATCCTGCTACCTTATGCCCTTCTATGTTACTACCACCCATGCCACACAGCCACGGCAGCTGCCACGAGGAATGGAGGAGGTACTGTAGGGCACGTAAGAAATGAAGTGGAAATCGCCACGCTGTCAGGTTAAAAGCCAAATCCAATTTGATAGAAGGTGATTTGGTGATTTTATTCTCTATGCGTTTTGGAGCAGTAAAATAATTAGACCATAATAAAGTGAAGTCATAATTTTGAATTCACTTTACTATATTCTAATAATTTTACTTGTATATTCTGTGTATGATAGCAAGAGGTTTGAAATTTGCGCCTTTTCCCGCTGCCGCCAGGTAGCAGTGTTGTGGGATTTCCTATAAATGTAACTGTAATGCACTGTATTCCTGATTGTGATTTTCCTGAAAAAGGAACCAGTGCCTGCTCCGAAATGTTTAGAAAATGAAATCACCCTCTATCAAATTGGATTTGGATTTTTACCTGACAGCTCGGCGGTTTCCACTTCATATCTTAATTGTCATATCTCCGTTCTTTATGGTTGGTATACAATATAAGTTCAGTTAGGGTCTGACGCCCTGTATCTCCCGTGATCCAGCTCTATCGTCAGCCAGAAATAAATAGTATATAGAGGTGAACACTAAGGCAATGTATACTGTATAGTGTGTGCTGCAGATCAGCTATTATTCTCTTCAATGGGAGCTGGTCTGCAGATTTTTTTTTTGATAATGGGCAAGTCTCGTAGAGGCCTGATATTATCAATCCGGGCTTAATGACAAGCTGTCAATCATCAGCTGTCATTAACCCTACTATGAACCCGATGCCACCGCACCAGGGCATCAGGAAGAGCCGGGTAAAGTGCCAGGAATTGGTGCTTCTAATGAATGCACCAATTTCTGATGCAGCTGTGGACTGCTATTCTTTAGCCTGGAGGGCCCAATAACTATTGGCGTCACCAGGCTGAGAATACCAGCCCCCAGCTGACTGGGTTTTAGCTTGGCTGGTAATCAAAAACAGGATAAAGTCCAAGCATTTTTTTCAATGATTTATTTAAATAATAATAAAAAAATAATCAGCTTCCCTGTATTTTGATTGCCAGCCAAGATAAAGCCAGGCAGCTCCGGGGTGGCAGCCTGTAGCTGTCCTCCTTCTCTGCACTGAGAATCAAAAACACAGTGAAGCTCTACAAAATTTTTTGTTCAATTATTTATTTATTTTTTACAATACTATGATGTCAGTCAATAGGTGAGGGTTGCTACAGCCAATCATAGCCACTATCATAGAAAGCTAGTGTCTGTGATTGCCTTTTGGAGTAACCTGTAAACAGCCCATACATTCTAGCATGGTAGATGCTAGAATGTATTTGCCTTTTCCAGGTTACTCCAGCAGCCAATTACAGATGCTCATTCACTGTGATCGCATCTGTGATTGGCTGTTTGCTCCTCACTAGTGAATGATCAGGAAGTTAATGAGCAGTCCCGGAAGTACAAGCGCACAGACATGGTAAGTACAGTTGTGGCCAAAAGTATTGACACCCCTGCAATTCTGTCAGATAATACTCAGTTTCTTCCTGAAAATGATTGCAATCACAAATTCTTTGGTATTATTATCTTCATTTAATTTGTCTTCAATGAAAAAACACAAAAGAGAATGAAACAAAAAGCAAAACATTGATCATTTCACACAAAACTCCAAAAATGGGCCAGACAAAAGTATTGGCACCCTCAGCCTAATACTTGGTTGCACAACCTTTAGCCAAAATAACTGCGATCAACCGCTTCCGGTAACCATCAATGAGTTTCTTACAATGCTCTGCTGGAATTTTAGACCATTCTTCTGTGGCAAACTGCTCCAGGTCCCTGATATTTGAAGGGTACCTTCTCCAAACTGCCATTTTTAGATCTCTCCACAGGTGTTCTATGGGATTCAGGTTTGGAACCATTACTGGCCACCTTTGAAGTCTCCAGTGCTTTCTCTCAAACCATTTTCTAGTGCTTTTTGAAGTGTGTTTTGGGTCATTGTCCTGCTGGAAGACCCATGACCTCTGAGGGAGACCCAGCTTTCTCACACTGGGCCCTACATTATGCTGCAAAATTTGTTGGTAGTCTTCAGACTTCATAATGCCATGCACACGGTCAAGCAGTCCAGTGCCAGAGGCAGCAAAGCAACCCCAAAACATCAGGGAACCTCCGCCATGTTTGACTGTAGGGACTGTGTTCTTTTCTTTGAATGCCTCTTTTTTTCTCCTGTAAACTCTATGTTGATGCCTTTGCCCAAAAAGCTCTACTTTTGTCTCATCTGACCAGAGAACATTTTTCCAAAACATTTTAGGCTTTCTCAGGTAAGTTTTTGCAAACTCCAGCATGGCTTTTTATGTCTCGGGGTAAGAAGTGGGGTCTTCCTGGGTATCCTACCATACAGTCCCTTTTCATTCAGATGCCAACGGATAGTACGGGTTGACACTGATGTACCCTCGGACTGCAGGGCAGCTTGAACTTGTTTGGATGTTAGTCGAGGTTCTTTATCCACCACCCGCACAATCTTGCGTTGAAATCTCTCGTCAATTTTTCTTTTCCGTCCACATCTAGGGAGGTTAGCCACAGTGCCATGGGCTTTAAACTTCTTGATAACACTGCGCACGGTAGACACAGGAGCATTCAGGTCTTTGGAGATGGACTTGTAGCCTTGAGATTGCTCATGCTTTCTCACAATTTGGTTTCTCAAGTCCTCAGACAGTTCTTTGGTCTTCCTTCTTTTCTCCATGCTCAATGTGGTACACACAAGGACACAGGTCAGAGGTTGAGTCAACTTTAATCCATGTCAACTGGCTGCAAGTGTGATTTAGTTATTGCCAACACCTGTTAGGTGCCACAGGTAAGTTGCAGGTGCTGTTAATTACACAAATTAGAGAAGCATCACATGATTTTTCTAACAGTGCCAATACTTTTGTCCACCCCCTTTTTATGTTTGGTGTGGAATTATATCCAATTTGGCTTTAGGACAATTCTTTTTGTGTTTTTTCATTGAAGACAAATTAAATGAAGATAATAATACCAAAGAATTTGTAATTGCAATCATTTTCAGGAAGAAACTGAGTATTATCTGACAGAATTGCAGGGGTGTCAATACTTTTGGCCACAACTGTATGGGCTGATATTTAATCACTAATTTGCTTATATTTACAGCCCCCAGCCACCATCATAACTTTAAAGACCTCTGAGTTTGGGGATTGGACTCAAGTTTGAGTCACGTTCAGTCCCGAACTCAAACTTTAAAAAAAAGTCTGGTTGAGTCCACCGAACCCGAACATCGGCGGGTTCGCCCATCACTAAGAACAAAGTGCATGTGTCCAAGTTCAGTCAGCAAGAATAGTCCTTAGGATAGTTCCTAAAATCCAGAAGGAATATATCATAACCATAACACATGTATCCAGGTTCAGTTGGCAAGAACATTTTTTAGAAAGTTTCTTAAAATCCAGAAGGTAGATAGCATGACCGTAGCACTTGTATCTGGGTTCAGTTGGCAACAATAATCCTTATGAGGGTTCCTAAAATGCAGAAGGTAGATATCGCAACCGTAACACGTGTATCCAGGTTGAAACTCTATAGTGCATCCATTAGCTTCAGGACCTGGCCTCAGCCATGATCTTCTCCCTCCCAATTCACAGCACCAATCAACCTCCCCCAAACTCGTGTCTTCTTCTTTTCTGCCCTTTCTTGGGATCAGCTCCCTATTTGGGCAAAGATAAACACACCCAACCCCCTTATCCGTCAGGTACATTCAATTCAAAGAGTATAAGAAGTTTAAAGAAGTCTCCAGCCAGCATGAGAATGTGTGTATCCAGGAGGCCCGCTACATGGAGGAACAAAATACTCACAAGCCCCCAACCAGATGCAGAACAATGAATTCTATGAGTGGCCTGATTACATTAGAGTCCACGGAGGCCAACTAGGATGACACTGTTACCATTCCTTCCTCTTTTAAATTGTGTTCTTCTATTGACTAGCAAGCAATCTCTAGTAAAACTTAATAATAAGATTGGTGTAAGTGGCTCTCCGTGGTTTAAAAAGCCCAATCTACATCCATCGGTCCTATAGTTGTAGTCAATGGCCAGCTCCTCACACTCATGTACTCGAGTCGCGCCCATCTGACCATCCGACTGCGCTTTATCGGTACTGAGCACCCGGTCATGGTGGAGCTGGCTACCGTAAATTCTAGATCTTATTATTACAGGTATGGGCTGTTTTGCAATTTAATACAAAAACTCAAGAAACACAAAGAAAGGCACCAGAATGTGTCAAAAAGGGGCCTGAGAGATCAATGAAGAGCAGTAGGGTTCAAAATTTTAGATTTTTTTTTTTGCTAAAAATTAGCATCGACCTGGTCTAATGCAACCAAAATACATCACATATATGTTGTGTTTGTTGAATGCAATCTATTGCATAGGTCCAACATTTTTAGTATATGAGAAAGTCAGAATTGTGGAAACAGATGTATTCAATGTACAGATGCTTTTTCAACCACAATATTTAGGTAGACACAGAACAACAGTCCAAGCAATGAATGTGACCCCGCGGGGCGACATACAGATGTCAGTTTGTTGATGTTGCCTTAGCAGCTGTAAGTATCCACAGAGCTCACCTATAATCAGTGCTCTCACAGACCACAGAACGATGCTCGAAGACTCCAGGTTATGCATGGACCAGATGTTGATTTCACATATACCTGACTGTAGTGTACGGAAAAGACAGATACAGGGGCTGACACTGGAAGAAAAAACGAGTTACAAGTATAGAAACCTAGGATTACTTGATGCAACGCTTAAAAGAGTCTCCAGGTCTCAGTGCAACAGTACTGCAAAGTTGTATTTCTTTATGCCACTTGGAAAATTTTCAAAACTATACAAAATGTGGTGTTTTGTTACACAGGTTGTTTATTGTGACCGAGGAGCTTTACATTACATCTGTTTTTGGGTCCGCATGGACAGATATGTCCATAGGATGCAGCATTGGGTTGTTCACCTCTGGAGACAATTTTGTTTTTACTTAGAGAACCAAAAAATATGAACTGAAATATAAGTGTGGAATAGCGGATAGGGAACCAGGAAGCAGAATGGTAAGATGGGCTGAGGGTGTTCAGGGGAACTAGTGTGACCCTTAGACTGGGAGTCCCTGGCTCAGTTTGCTCCCAGAGGTACCTCAGATGGCGAGGAGGTCTGGATCACCACCCTAGCCTTATGCTCCTGTTAAGCCCTATGCTAAAAACCCCTACCTCCACCCACGGACTGGGAAAACACAGCAGCTCCAAAGGAAGGGAACAGCAGCAGCACAGCACGCAAGTCTTCACTGCACAGGTTCCTATTAGAGACTGAACTCTAGCTGCAACACCCAATGGAAAGAAGAAGACATTTCATTTATCTCCAGTATTTCCCTCTGCAGACTGTATCTCTAGTGTTCAATTCTCTCTGAGCTATTGGGTGGAGACCAGCTGTTATGATTTCTCCGATATACAGCAAACAAAGGAGTGAAGTATTCCTGCTCTTCGACAAAGCAGCAGGACTCAGCTGTGTGACTCTGAATTCAGCACTGCGGACAAATACATTTGCTAAACTATAAAAAACTGAGTTCAAAAATCTGCACAGAAAATCACACAAAAACTCTGTTGTAATAAAAAATCCAAGTTAGCAGCAAGTGCTGTACAAAAAAAGTATCAAAAACAGGTTTTTTGATTTGTACGTTATTTGCAAAGAAGGTACAGTAAGCTGGAAGTCGGTGGTGAAGCAGCTTACTGTACCTTCTTTGCAAATAACGTACAAACCAAAAACCCTGTTTTTGATACTTTTTTGTACAGCACTTGCTGCTAACTTGGATTTTTTTTATTACAACAGAGTTTTTGTGTGATTTTCTGTGCAGATGTTTGCACTTAGATTTTTATAGTTTAGTTTTGGTGGTGAATGGACGCAGTTATGCAGATGCATTCATCGTGTGCACAGTTCATATTTATCTGCGCCAAATAAATTTGCTAAAAACTGTACTATGATATTCCTGTATCTGCCTGGTTTCTCATGGTGATGACTATTCCTTCTCCCTTCTCTCTCCATAGACTTTAATATAAGATGTAACCTGATAGCTCAGTTACTATGTCGTCTAATTTTTTTTTAACAAAGAGGAGTTGTTCCAGTTAATTATGAGATCTGGGGGCAGGGAAGGCATAGAAGTGGACGATTGGTGGAGAAAGAAGCATATTTGTCTCTTAGATTAGTCACAAAGTTTCCTCTGTTCACTTGTACAATTCTTGTAGGATGGCAGGGTGTGAGCTGTGTTGGTATATGCAACAGCTGTGGACTTCATTTGTGTGGAGGACTTTATGCTGATCTGACAATAGATGGCGATATTATGTACAATTTTCCTTGCTTACTGTATTGTAAAAGAAAAAGTCTCTCTTGTACTTTTAGTTTTGTTACTTCTTCTTGGCGCAGTACTGAGTGACTGTGCATTTTTCCTTTACCTCATGTTCTGAGTAGTAAAAGCTTGTTATCCCATATAATCTGCTCTGTGATGTTTCTACTGGGTATCCAGAAGCTGTGCAACAGGTTATGGGCCAAGGCACCGAAGAGCCCAGGCACTGAAGATCCCAGGCATTGAGGATCTTAAGTTCCGAGGATACCAGGCACCGGCACCAAGAACCAGAGACACCCAGAACACTGGAACTCTCAGCAAGACCCTGGCAAATGCAGAATAATTCTTCAGTACAATTCTCTACAAACAAGTAAGACAAGTTAAAAATGACGAGTAGCACAGAGCTAAAACTCACAGTAGCTAAGCTGGATAATAAGAACTTGTAAATGGAGTCCGTGGAGCCTCGAATAAGAGTCTCAAACACGGGACTAGCCAGATATCTCTCCAGGGAAGGACCTAGCCCTGGGGTAGAATCCTTGCGGAGACCACCATAACCACCATATTAAGTGGCCCTTTTAGTCAATATCCCACTCAGTTACGAGTTAAGGATATGACAAGGGAATTAACAGAGCCAGGTATCCATCCACAGACAACTGTTTCGGGGTATTGCCCCTCATCAGTGTGGAGTAGGATTCTGGGTAGGTGGGAGCAATGCCTGGTAGACCAACATCACAAAGCATTCACTGATCTCAGGGAGACCAGTCAAGGTAAACACTGCGGGCAGCCGGCTAAAGCGCTCAAACACAGTGCAATCCATGATGCATTGCCCTCTGGGAATTTGAATATGCAAATGGAGTCCGTGGAGCCTCGATTAAGAGTCTCAACCTGTCAGTTGTGGAAGTTCAAAGTAGAGATGGTATTGTATAAAGATGATTTATGGGAAGTAATCACTGCAGATAGACCTGATGAAGATAATCAGACATGGGATAAGAAAAATAGACAAGCAAGAGCTAACATTAGCTTATTAGTGGATGATGCTCAATTAATCCACATAAGGAATGCGGATACAGCAAAGAGAATGTGGGAAGCATTAAATACGTTACATGAAAGACACAGCTTAAATCACAAGTTATTTCTGCTAAGAAAGCTTTACAGTATGAGACTAAGTGCATACATTGACATGCAGAAGCATATATACTCTATTACGTAAGTGATATCACAGCTAAGATCTATTGGTGAAGATATTAAGAAAAGCCATGTAGCAGCAATATTATTGTGCAGTTTACTGGATTCATTTACTGCTTTGATAAATGCACTAGAGTCAACACCTGAAACAAACATTACATTAGAGTTTGTGAATAAACAAATGATTCTTCTACTGAAAAAGATAATGGAAATGCTCTTCAACAGAATCTAAAAGACCGTATAATAAAGAGACAAGAGAATGTTTCAGATGTAAGAAAAAAGGACATTTAAAGAAAAAACTGTGCTATACAGTATGGAAAGCAGAACAACAAAAACTACACCATAAAGAGAATACACAGAAGGTGAAAAACACATTTTCTGATTCATATGAAAATAATTGGAATGGCACATTAAAAGTAACTGATAAGAAATCATCATTGGGTTGGTTTATTGACTCAGTAGCAACAAGTCACATGAAAAGCAATAAAAATGTATTTACTGAACTTGATTAAAATAAGAAGGAAGCCATTTATCTTGCAGATGCAAGCAAAATAACTGCAGAAGCTGTTGGACAAGGAATGCTAGACTGTTCTAACAAGTTTGGGCATGATTCAAAAATACTTGTACAGGATGTGTTATTTGTTCCAGGATTAGAAGGCAGATTGTTATCTGTAAAAGGTCTAACAGCTAAAGGACTGATGAATGTACAATCCTAGCAGGAAATAAGGTGATAAGCAATGTCAAGGCAGATGAACAATTATATCATCTAGACACATTAAAGACAGATGAAGTTGTGTACACATGATCACAAGAATTGTATTCACATGTGGCATAGACATCTAGGACACAGAGATCCTGAAAGTATAATGGAGGTACAAAGGAAAGAATTTACAAAGGATCTATTGATATCTGATTGCTCAATTACTGTAAGATGTGAATGTTGTATAAAATCTAAAGCCACAAGGATATCTATTCCTAAAGAAGGTGAAATGAAAATCACAAGACCCAGGGCCGGCGTTAGCACCCGGCATATCCGGGCATGTGCCGGGGCCCTGAACAGCTGGGGGGGGGGAAGGCCCACTAGCCATCAGGGAAAGGCAGGCCTGACAGCCAGGGTCCCATTAGGGACAGACAGCCCTGTGAACAAAAGGCACATCGGGCAGACTCAGCAAGGAGCTGAGTGCTCCGCTGAGCTCCCAGTGCACATGGCTAATTTGCATGTGATGCAGATTAGCCATGTGCTGGCTCCAGCAAGCAGTGGAGCTTCCTCCTCTGCCTGCTGTAGCAGAGTGATGAGTCGTCACCCTGCGACCTCATCACACTGGTGCAGGAAGGAGGAAGGAGGAGGAAGCTCCACAGTCCCGGGAGCCTGCTGCTATAAGGATGTGGTGGGAAGCATCTGAGGAGGACACAGCGCCGGGGGAGCAGATGGAAGGTGAGTATGATCAGTTTTTTTTGTTTTTTTACTGTGTGCAGCAGGATGGGGGCTTATATGTACCATGGAGACCGTGCTGACTGTATATAGAGGCTCTGCTGACTGTATATAGAGGCTGTGCTGACTGTATATAGAGGCTGTGCTGACTGTATATAGAGGCTATGCTGACTATATAGAGGCTGTGCTGGGGTATATAGAGCTGTGCTGACTATATATAGAGGCTGTGCTGACTGTATATAGAGGCTGTGCTGACTGTATATAGAGGCTGTGCTAGCGTATATAGAGGCTGTGCTAACTGTATATAGAGGCTGTACTGGGGTATATAGAGGCTGTGCTGACTGCATATAGAAGCTGTGCTGACTGTATATAGAGGCTGTGCTGGGGTATTTAGAGGCAGTGCTTGGGTATATAGACGCTGTGCTGACTGTATATAGAGGCTGTGCTGGGGTATATAGAGGCTGTGCTGGCAGTATACTGAGGCTATGCTGACTGTATATAAAGGCTGTGCTGACTGTATATAGAGGTTGTACTGGGGTATATAGAGGCCGTGCTGACTGCATATAGAAGCTGTGCTGACTGTATATAGAGGCTGTGCTGGGGTATATAGAAGCTGTGCTGGCAGTATACTGAGGCTATGCTGACTGTATATAAAGGCTGTGCTGACTGTATATAGAGGTTGTACTGGGGTATATAGAGGCCGTGCTGACTGCATATGGAAGCTGTGCTGACTGTATATAGAGGCTGTGCTTGGGTATATAAAGGCTGTGCTGGCGGTATACTGAGGCTGTGCTGGCTGTATACAGAGGCTGTGCTGGGGTATACAGAGGCTGCTGCTGAGGTATATGGAGACTGCTGTTGTGCTGTATATATAATATGGAAGCTGTGTTGGACTATATATATTATTTGGAGGCTATGCTGGATATATTATTCGGAGGCTGCTGCTGGGCTGCCACAACTTCCAAATAATATATATGTGGCGCCCCGCAATGAGTGCGTCACAAGGGAGTATTGCAGCCGCAATATTCTCTGACAAAGCAGTGAAATAGTTAACTCTGAGATCCAACCCATACATACAACACCTAGAACAGGGGACCAATCATGGGTCCTAGGGGGTGGAGTGTTAGGGTAGTGAGACGAGAACAGAGTCACAGAGAAAAGAAAGGAATCTAGAACCTGACGAGAGCAGACTAGAACTTGGAGAGGAGCGGGGGCTCCGCACTCCGTGCGGGCCCCTGGGCCGTCACCGGTCGGGTGTCAGCACCTGAGGCCTTAACCACCGGGATTGGGCTTATCTACACGGGTTCCCCAAAAGACTCCCGTGCCCACAACTTACAGCCGGTTCACTGGTACCGAAGCTGGCAGCAGTTCACCTCTGTCACGCGAACCAGCCCCGTGGAGGAGCAGCTTTATAGGAGCACCCCACCACCAGCCAGTTTCCAGTCGTCTAACCAGCGGTGTACCCACTGAGGGATCCAAGGCTCCCCCAAAGCATCCAGAACGTACATCATGGATAGGGCATTGAAGCAGCCTCCCCGTACCCGACCTGGTATTCCTGGGCGACGCTGGCAAAAAGAAGGAACTAAGTAGGTAGAATGGAGGAACACTGCGGATCTCTGAGGAACACTATCACTGCTGAGTCCACCCGGTCTACTACTCAACCACTGTAAGCCATGTTCTGCCTGCTGGTTACAGTAAAGACCGTTGCAGAGACTATCTGTGTCCGTGATTCCTTATGAACTGTCCGTCATTAACTAGAAGGTAACTGCAGCTGCCACACAACATCTTGAGCAGCTCCAGCCCCCGGGGATCATCGCTCAGCCTGTGGGGAGCGTAACATCTTGCTGCTGTCCATCCCCCGGGGGTTCCGCAGCGTCGGTAGCCCTTACCGAATCTACTCATAGGTGGCGTCACGAAGAAAACAAATTAAAACCCCTTTAATCTGTTCCCGCAAGACGTCTTAAATTTTGATCTGCACTACACCGGGCCCCACTACCGGCAGGCGCGGTCCACCCGTGACAAGGAAGGAGAAGAATCGCCTGTATCAACCGGAGTCAGCCGGCCACGGTGAGTCAGAAAATGGCGTCACGAACAGGATACGAGCAGGCCCGTTACCTAACGGGTATATTGTGCTTAAACTGGACTTTATTGTCTAAAATTGGACTTTGTTCGTCCCTAAAAGAACTTCCCCGCCTTTTCACCATTGGGTCAAGATGGCGCCCAAGATGGCGTTCCCGCCACAAGAAGCCGCCACGTGAAGCCCAGGAGTGAGTCAACCCCCTCCTCATCGTGGGAGGGCTAAAGACAAAAGGCGCCAAACTCTTTGTCCGCCCTGATTGCTCGAATCAACCATGGGGGCGGACCTCAAAGACTTTTCCCACCATTGGACTACAAAAGCCCACAGGAAATGGGAGTGTCAGAGACATACCGACAGACGGAGAAGACTTCTTCACGAGCTCTACCAGAACGCTTACCGGTTGAACGGGTGTGGTTTCCCTCCAAGAAGAATGGCCAGCACGAGACTCCAAGACCTAATGCGGGAGGTCGAGGCGGAGGCCAGAGCAGCCATCGGCCAACCGGGTCCGGATCCTGCCCTTACTATAGACGGCAGCCCCGACTTCTGGCTAGAGGCTCTACAAGACCTCCGGGTGCGACTACTTGAGACAGTGGAGTGGACGATTCGCAGCTGGAGCGCGACCCTAGGCAGAAGACTCCATCATGCGATGCAGCAGAGCCGACCGGGTACAGCTTCTCCAAGCCCAGACGACATCGCCAGCTTTTCCACCACCTCACCGTCGCCCACCACCTGTCCAGCTTCGTCACCGGAGCCCATAGACTGTGTTATTCCAGTGAGGACCACAATTCGACCCGTTCCAGCGGACGATACCGCAGCCGACCCCGTTCCAGAGCCGGAGCTTCCAACACGCTCCCACGAAGAAGCCGATCTCTACCTGGTTCCACCTGCGGAACCTGCGACTGGTTTCCACACTACCGAGACTGTCGCCTGTTTCTCCCTCGAACCGGAGGCCTCCTCTGCAACTACAGAGGCCTACCTGGTGACCGGGATCGAAACACCACTTCCCGTGCTACAGAAGAAGAGGCAGGCAGCCTGGAAGTCCTGCACAACGACCCCGAGGAGAACCTTGCAGCTGGCAAAAAGAAGGAACTAAGTAGGTAGAATGGAGGAACACTGCGGATCTCTGAGGAACACTATCACTGCTGAGTCCACCCGGTCTACTACTCAACCACTGTAAGCCATGTACTGCCTGCTGGTTACAGTAAAGACCGTTGCAGAGACTATCTGTGTCCGTGATTCCTTATGAACTGTCCGTCATTAACTAGAAGGTAACTGCAGCTGCCACACAACATCTTGAGCAGCTCCAGCCCCCGGGGATCATCGCTCAGCCTGTGGGGAGCGTAACATCTTGCTGCTGTCCATCCCCCGGGGGTTCCGCAGCGTCGGTAGCCCTTACCGAATCTACTCATAGGTGGCGTCACGAAGAAAACAAATTAAAACCCCTTTAATCTGTTCCCGCAAGACGTCTTAAATTTTGATCTGCACTACACCGGGCCCCACTACCGGCAGGCGCGGTCCACCCGTGACAAGGAAGGAGAAGAATCGCCTGTATCAACCGGAGTCAGCCGGCCACGGTGAGTCATATACAGCCCAGCACATCCTCCAAATAATATATATATAGTCCAGCACAGCTTCCATATTATATATACAACCCAGCACAGCTTCCAAATAGTATAGCTCAGCACAGCCTCCAAATAATATATACAGCCCGCAGCCTCTATATTATATATACAGCCCGGCAGTCTCAATATTATATATACAACCCTGAACAGCCTCTATATTATATATACAGCCCACCCAGGAGCCTCTATATTACATATACACAGCATGCAGCTTCTATATTATATTTATGAATCATGGTATGTGTTAAAGGGGCCCACTGAGACTGTCTCACCCAGGGCCCACAAAAACCTGGAGCTGGCCCTGACAAGACCACTTGATTTGGTGCACACTGATGTATGTAGACCCATGAAAGTGACTACATCAGGAGGCAATAGATATATGATGACTACTCAAGATACCCAGTCACATATTTGATCAAGAACAAAAGTGAAGTTTTCAATAAACTAGTAGACTATATGACAAGGTCGAATAACAAGTTTCAGAGGAAGTCAATTGTCATTAGAAGTGATAATGCAGGTGAATTTACAGGACACAAAATAGAAAACTACTTAAGACAAAATGGTATAGAGCACCAAAAGACTGTTCCATACACACCTGAACAAAATGGAGTAGCAGAAAGGAAAAACAGAACTCTGACTGAAATGATAAGATGTATGCTGACAGATTGCAAACTACCAGAGAAATATTGGGATGAATCAGCAATGACAACTACATATCTACAAAACCCACTTTTTTACAGAAAACTGAAAAAAAGAGTTTTTGGTTGTAAAGTTTTTGTATTCATTCCAACAGAAAAACGCTCCAACCTTCAAAATAGGTCCATGAAAGGAATATTTGTTGGATATAGTGAGAATTGCAAAGGATATAGAATCCTAGATCCCAAAACAGACAGAGTCACAGTGAGTAACAGTGTGACATTCATTGAGGATGTAAATGAAGACACTATGATTTCACTGGAAACAAAAAATGAGAAAAACAGCAGTGATATAACTGAAGGAATATCTGATGAAAAAGAAGTTGAAATTGATAAAGAACAGAAAACTGAAAGTGAAGAAATATCTACAAACGGACGCAGAACCAAGACGTTCAATAAGAGAAAACAAAGAAAACCACCAATACACCTCTCATACAAGGCAAGTACAAGTAAAATTTATGAGCCTACCTCTTGGGAAGATATATCTCGACTTCCTGAAGAAGAAGCTAAAAAACGGATAGATGCAACAGAAATAGAAATAACATCCATGCATGACTCAAAGACATGGACACTAACACAATTACCAGAAGTAAGAAAAGCTATAGGATGTAAATGGGTTTTTAAAGTAAAGAACCAAACATATGACAGATGAATGATACCGAGTAGGACTCGTAGCTAAAGGTTATTCTCAAAAATATGGAGAAGACTATGATGAAACATTTGCACCAGTTGTAAAACATACTACAATAAGAACTTTGTTTGCAGTTGCAGCAATGACACAAATGGACCTGAAACATCTGGATAGCATTTTTGAATGGAAGTTTAACAGAAGATATTTACAACAAACAACCTCCAGGATTCAAAGATGAAAGTAACATAAATATGGTTTGCAAATTACAGATAAGTATATATGGTTTAAAACAAACTGCTAATACGTGGAATAATAAAATCACGGAAATGCTCACAAATGAAAAATTTCAAAGAAGCAAAGCTGATCCTTGCCTGTACACATAAAGACTAATGGACAGATGGATCTATGTACTCATATATGTTGATGACATTTTAGTATGTTTTGAGAAACAAAGCAATTAAGAGGACATACTAAAAATCCTGAATCAACATTTCGAGATCAAAAACTTGGGAAATGTGAAACAGCACCTAGGAATACAGATAGAAAGAGAAGAAGATGGAAGTTTCCTACTTAATCAAAATCACATGATTCAAGACATAACCGAAACATTTGGATTGAAGGATGCAAAATCAGCAAAATCTCCAATGGAAACTAATTATCTTAAAGAAATGAATAGTGAAAAATATGTGTTACCAAATATTGAAGAGTACAGAATGGCAATAGGAAAACTACTGTATCTTGCAACTGTTACAAGACCAGACATCACAGCAGCTGCAGCAGGAATTCTGAGTAGAAAAGTGTCCAAGCCAAATAAAGCGGATTGGAATGCCGTGAAGAGAGTAATACGTTATTTGAAAGGAACTAGCAATGTTAAACTGAAACTGCCTACAAGTGATTAATGCATTTTAACTCGATACATTGATGCAGATTGAACTGGAGATCCAACTGACAGAAAATCTACCAGTGCCTATCTTTTCTTTCTCTCAGGCGGACCAATTAGTTGGACCAGTAAAAAAAGACTAGTGACGCACCCCAGGGCAGGGTACTCAGCTCCAAGGCTCGGTCGGGGATGTCACGGGTGGCTGCCCGAGGCTGTGGCCTTGCTGGTCAATAAATAAAGGGGGAATAAATGTAATAAAATGTTTGTTTCGTGACGCCACCTGCAGTATCTGGTGATGCTCACCAGCGCCGCTACAGTCCTTCAGTGGTCGGTGGTATGGCGGCAATGATGGTGTAGTCCTTCGCAGGCAGGACTGGACTGCCGGGGCAGCGATTATGTGGAAAGAATCAGTTAGTGCAAGAAAGGATGCAGCAGAGGCGATAACGCATTTCACCAGGTACTTTACTGGAAAACTTTCAGGCATCGTTACAGTCTTTCAGTGCAGTAGATGTTACAATGACAAATGCTACGGGTGCTGCAAGTGGAATTTCTGCCTGATAGATGGATGCCTCAAAGTGTACCGTTCCTGTTTCTTCTTTCCCTTGCTTCCCAGTGGCAGTGAAGTCTGACTTCGTAAAGACTAGTCCAACCTCCTGCTGTTCTTCGTTCTCCTCTCCCTTATACCCGTCGGGAGAACCTTCTCTGGTCTCCGCAGTGTCCTGTTGTACCTGATCCCCCTCTGTCTGGGCTCTTTGGGAGTTGGGGCTGTATCTTTAGACCTCCCGGTCATCGGATTTCTGTGAGCCGTAGAGAACGCACAGGTGCGGGCTCCGGTACCCGGTTCCTTTCCTGGGGCAAACTCTCTGGTTACTCTGCTCCCCACCTAGAGTGAACTCCCGCTTTGAGTTTCTTTCTCTCTTCCCTTCCTTCTGGGATCTGTACTCTTCTTAGTCCCGTGGGTCCCTCAACCGAGGAGACCCTCCTTGCTCCCTCCAGGCCGGCTGCCTGGCTCCCACCTGCTCCAACTCTCCAACTCTAACTCCAACTACTCACTAATTCCCCCTGGAGGTCACTATGTTCCCTCCCGGGTCCCTCCCACTTACTGACTAGTGTGGGGTGTGAGTTTTAGGGTTCCACCTACTGGCCATAGTTTCACTTGCAGTGGGGTGACTATACCGCTTTTATGGGTGTAGTACCCCTTTTGTGGCACCTACATAGTGGGGCGCCACACTAGTAAAAACAATAGTAATGCTGTCGTCAACAGAAGCAGAATATGTTGCAGCAGCACATGCGAGTCAAGAAGTTCTATGGTTAAGACAATTGCTAAGGCTGGCTTCACACCACGGCGCAATCCGAACGGGGCTGTCAAGCATGAACCTGACAGCCCCGGACCGGATCAGCACACAGAACCGGAGGGCCAAATTTGCCCTCCGGTCCTGTGTGCAGCCGGACGCAGCTGCAGCTGCTAATGATTCAGGACTGCGGCTGGCAGGAAGCTAGCCGTGGTCCTGAAAGAACAGCGGCGTGTAGCCGCCAGTGTCCGGTTCCCGGACGGATCCGGGAGAATCCGGGATCTGGCAAATTGGGGAGATTTTTCTCCCCGGACACAAAAATGTTGCAAGCAACATTTTTATGTCCGGAGAGAATAATCCGTATTCCCACGGATTCCACCGCAGTGATGAAACCAGATGGCAGAGAGCTGCCATCTGGCTCCATCCAGCCCCATAGGCTACTATGGGGCCAAAAACCGGTCCGGGGCTGTCTAGTTTACACCGGACAGTCCCGGACCGGATCACACCGTGGTGTGAAGCCAGGCTTACAGACCTAGGACAACCACAGTTGGAACCAACAAAATTAAATGAGGACAATCAAGGATGTCTTGTTCTTGCTCAGATAGAAAAAGTTAATCCAAGAACCAAGCAAATTGATGTGAAGTATCATTTCTTTTTTTTTTCAACTTTTATTTTTATTTATTTCTCTCAACAGTCAGAACACAACATAAAACATGACATTGCAATCACAATTATCAATCGTCCTCGATACCTTACAGCTGTATTAAATCTACAGAAAGGTCCCACATCTGCCAAGTCTGGGTAAATTTTTCCATTGAGTTATGGAGTGTGGCAGTCAATTGTTCCATTATTCGAATGTCTTTTATTCGTGCATACCAATCAGACATCAAGGGCGGGGCCCTCTTCTTCCAGTTGAGAGATATCATGCATTTGCTGCTGTAAGAAGATGCATTAGAAGTCTGCTCCCAGATTTAAAAATATTTAATAGATAAAGCGTAAGGGTATGTGCCCACAGGAAGGTTTTGCTGCGTTTGAGATCAGGTTTTGCCTTGGTTTTATGTAAATCTATGGTGATGATCCAGAACCCGGGACACCAGTGTTTCAACCGATCCCCAAAAGCCACGAATCAATGGGCAGGACCAGAAAATATGATACAAAGAGACTTTGCTCTCATCACACCTCCAACAGTTATCAGGTATAGTTGAATTAAACTTATGGAGGAGTTCGGGTGTGTGATACCATGTCATCAGTATTTTCATCTGATTTTCTTTGTATAATGTGTTAATTGATGTCCTAAAGTTTCTATCCCATATCACCCTCCACACCTGACTTAGAATCTCTCTCCCCAACCAAGTCTCCCATCTCGACATATAAGCATGTTTAAAGGGATCCCAGCTGCTACGAGAATTCAAAATAATGTATATATTAGATATAAGGCCCCTTGTAGAAGCGCCCTGAGAGCAAAGGTTTTCAAATTGAGTTGGACCTGAGTATTTTTTGGGCCCCATGATCGACATGTAGTAATGAATTATTTGTTGATACGAGAAACACAAACTCTCCGGCAACTTATGTAGTGAACACAATTTGGCTTGTGTGTAAGCGGGTCCAGTATGTCACGAAAACAATAAAGG
Organism: Allobates femoralis; assembly: GCA_033576535.1. NCBI lineage: Eukaryota > Metazoa > Chordata > Amphibia > Anura > Aromobatidae > Allobates > Allobates femoralis. The sequence goes on from JARQOC010000011.1 coordinate 31,735,525, forward strand.
CATGCCCCAGCCCATTTACGCATTGTAGTAGCGTCTATAGCCCCCGAGAGATGCAGGCTATACAGAAAAGGTATCATAAGAGAAGTGTGCACCGCCAATTGAAATTTAATTCTGCAATTACCCCAAATGTCCCTGGTAAAAGCCATGGGGCCTAGCAACATTCCAGAGGGAATCTCCGAGGGTTTGCCCCATATCAACGAGGCAGGATGCCAGCCACAACTGTTCCATCTCTGTCCATCTATTACATGCCAGTAATGCAGACCAATGGGACAAATGGTGCAAATGCGTTGTGTAATAATATAGCATGATATCCAGGCAGGCAACTCCTCCCTCCTGTTTTGACGCACAAAGGACCGAATCTGGAATACGGTGTCTCCCTGAGTGCCATATGTGAAGTATCATTTCTTGAGGGATCATCAGGAACAAAGAATCCTGAAATTAGAATATTGTCCAACTTAAGATATGACAGCAGACAAAGGCATTGAATGCTGAAAAATATGAGAGACTAATGAAGAAATTGGCTTTGACTAATAAGTCCTTATTGTTGAGAAAGGGTGTTGGTATATGCAACAGTTGTGGACTTCGTTTGTGTGAAGGAGGACTTTATGCTGATCTGACAATAGATGGCGATGTATGTAAAGTTTTCCTTGCTCACTGTATTGTAAAAGAAAAAGTCTTTCTTGTACTTTATGTTTCTTATGTCTTCCTGGTGCAGTACTGAGTAGGCAGGGAAGCCAAGCGCACAGGCGAATTAGATGTGAAATAGGCTTTAGTGTATGTAAATTTGTGACTTTGCAGAAAGTCATAAAAATGCCTTTAAAAATTATTTGTCTCTCTCTTTATTCTTGTATTTGGCAAATATGAATAATGATAAACCTAAATGACCTAAAACGGGAAAAATGTATCCTGATTTCATGTCAGTGAGAAAAACATGCATATGTGTCTTTTTGTATAGTGTATGTAAACTACTGATTTCAACTATATATATATATATATATATAAATATGTTCCTAAAGTGCATCATGAAGTGCATAATGTATAGAATTGAATATAAAATGTACATATATATATATATATATATATATATATATATATATTTATATATAAAATAACCTGGCACATTCAGGAGTTAATCCGCTGCTTACCGCGCCACTCCTCCCGCGACTCATTCAGGAACTGTGGGATAGTGGTGTGGTAAGCAGGGAGTTAACTGCGGTGAGCCGAGGTCACTGTTGCTATAGTGACCGCTCGTTCTGTTGCTGTGGCAACGGTGTCCTCGTGACATCACCGCTTAATCATGACGCAGGTCTCTACTCTCTCATTCAGTGATCAGAGAGCACGAGGAGCGGAAGCGTTTTTCCTCCTGTGGTCTTTGATGTATCAGAGCTGCATCTGTTCATGAGGAGAGAAGACAGAGAAACAAGAATCATGGATGGGTACAAGGATGCGGAGGGGTAATAATGATGGCGTCTCTTAGCGTGTCCATGTTTTATTTCTAATAAATTAATTTTTCTCTGTGTCATGTCTTTTTTAACCATTTATTTGACATTCTTAATGGCCGGGTCTAACTTGGCCTGACACTAAAAATCTCAGGTTTAATATCACCTGGTAAAACAAAGCTGGTATTAACCCCTTATTACTCAATGTGCCACCCGCCACCAGGGCCGCCAGAAGAGCCTGATAAAGTGCCTGGAAATGGTGCTTCTTATGAATGCATCATTTTCGGGGGCAGCTGTTGGCTGCTTTTCATTAGCGTGGGGGGGGGCCTAAAACAATGGGCCCTTACCTCACTGAGAATACCAGCCCTCAGCTGTCTAGTTTTACCTTGGCTTGCAATTAAAAATAGGGCGGAGCCCTACGTATTTTCTTTTTGCCAGCCAAAGTAAAATTAGGCTGCTGAGGTGGCAGCTCGCAGCTGTCTGCTTTCCCTGGACTAGACTTAAAATACTCTGAAGCCCCATACGTTTTAATTTATTTATTTATTTAACACTCTATGACTGCAGGTTGGTTGCCATACACTAATGTGTATAGTGACTAAGCACAATCACCGTCTAGATTGAGGAAATGAAGTCTGACTACAACAGCCAATCACAGAGGCGCTCACAGAGTGTGAGCATCTGTGATTGGCTGTTTGCCAGTCAGTGCAGTGCATATGCAAGTAGCTTAATGGGCGGCCCAGAAGCAGCAGCGGGAGTCTGGTAAGCCTGATCTAGCTATTCTAGCATCTATCAAAAAAGAGGTTATTGAGCAGCATTTCTTTTTTAGCATAATGCTAGGTGCTAATCAGTCCTTGTGGTGGTATCCAACCACCTATTCCAGACAAATAAATGCAAAAAGGCTGCAGCACTCCAATTTCAGATGTTAATCTGCCTTTAATGCCTTCAGGCATAAGATAGCGACGTTCCGGTCAGTGATGACCTTCTTCCAGCAATCACTTACTGCAAATGCTGGGGATTATATAGATCCTCTAATGTCCAATCTCATTATCCAATCAATTGTTTTACAAACATTTTACAGTGCATTTACATCTTATACTAGCATCATATATTCACCTAGTGTCCATTATATACATACAAATATTTCCTGATTATATTGTGATGCATGGATTAAATTACTTATAGTTTTATCCATGAAGTGCATAGAGTGGGTTAATTGCAACTCAGGTGCCCGCTTAATTGATCATAACCATTTTACATTACCACAGCGTGTTATCTGCCATGTGCAGCCCCCCTCTAGCTGCACGCCGCCATGTCGGCGTTGTTTATACTGTATTTGCTGGATGCGCGTCCCTAGTTACCCGGTGTTACAGGAAGCTCGTTCAGCTCTGTATTCGGGATCTCGTGCATGCGCTGTGTCAGTTCAGCGTCTGGCCGTGAGCGCTTCATAAAACTTCCTTTCCTCTCTGTGTACAATCTTAAAAATTGTGTAAATTACTTTAAAATGATGGCGGACCATCCTTAAATATATACTGCTATTAAAATATAGCTAGTGGATTCTTTTTAAAATGAAAATTAGTCTTACATAAAAAATATTCTCTTAAAGTGACAGTGCTAGTTTTTATATCTCTATATTTTTGCCTTACTACCTCCTATATGGGGGAACACGGGAAAAAATGTTTATGTTTTCCCATTACAAGGGTTGCTACATATGTGCACTTCATGACTTATATTATTTAATGCATCGGGTTCCCAATTCAAAGTGCATCCCATTCTTGGGTTATAGCACTCCCTGTCAGTACGGTGCCCAAGGGGGTACTTCCCAATTATTGCAGTGTGAAGCACACACAATGTTGCTAGAGGAGCTGGGGAGGAAGGTGGGTAGGAGGCATTTCATGGGATTCTGTAGGCAGGTAAGAAGTTAGTCATGGGGCTTCTGTAAGCAGGTAGGAGGATTTTCATTGGGCTCCTATAGGCATTTAGGAGATTGTTCATGGGGCTCTTATAGGCAGGTAAGAGACATTTCATGGGACTCCTGTAGGCATGTAGGAGGCATTTTATGAGGCTCCTATAGGCCTTTAGAAGGCATTTCATGGAGCTTTTGCAGGTAGGGAGGAGGCATTTCATGGGGCTCCTGTAGGACAGGTAGGAGGCAGTTCCTGGGGCTCCTGTAGGGCAGGAAAGAAGCGGTTCATGGTGTTTCTGTAGGTAAGAGGTGGTTCATGGGGCTCCTATAGGCATTTAGGAGGTACTGCATGTGGCTCTTGTAGGCAGGTAAGAGATGTTTCATGGGGCTCCTGTAGGCAAGTAGGAGGGATTTCATGGGGCTTCTGTAAGCAGATAAGAGGCATTTCACAGGGCTCCATTAGACAGGTAGGAGGCAGTTCATGGGGATCCCATAGGGAGCTAGGAGGTGGTTCATGGGGATCCCATAGGGAGGTAGGAGGTGGATCATAGGGGTTCCTGTAGGCAGCTAAGAGGCTTTTCATGGGTCTCCTATAGACAGGTAGGAGGTGGTTCACGGGGTTCTTGTCCAGTTGCCACATAATACTGACCTTGCCTTTAGACAAGCGTCCTGTTATTCACTCATCTCTATGTATTTTAGAAACAGTTTGTGCTTTAAAAATAGAAAAATGTGAAATTGACACTTATTTGTTTTTTATTTTCAAACGTTTTTACACAAAAACGATCTAACGTGATAAATAATACGGCCTGAAAGAAAGATTTAAATAAATGAACGAGAAAAAAAGTATTGTAAAAACTGTTCTCAGTCATTAACAATGGAATACGGCCTGATCCTTAGAAGATTAAGAAAGATAATCTGTGTCTTCTTTGACATCAAATTTTACGATCTGGGAGCCCGGAAAGAGTTAAACGCCAACAGTGGGAATACAATGCTGGAGGCCAATTTTCAATTCAGCAACAAATGTGTTATTGGAGAGAAAAAGATGCCGCTATCTGTTTAGCATTGCAAAGGAAGACAGATGCTACGCTGACCCCTCCATGCTTGGAAGTAGCAGCCAGTTAGCTTTTCGTTTTATGTCCAAAAATAGGGAAATAGAGATTTTGATCGATGCCTGGTGGCAGTTTTTCCCGCACAGTATGCTTGGCTTGAACATTTGAAGCAACAATAAAAATGAAAAACAAAAAATAAAAGAAAAAATTTAGAAGTGCCAAAAAAAAAAAAAAAGATTGTGAATAGAGGATTCGTGTCAGCAACATATGAAAGGAATGCCTTACAAAGACAGGCACTATGGCAACCTTATTTAGCTGTTATGGGGCCCTTAGAGTGTGGCCCCCTGTTTTGGGTGGTCCCACCCCTTTTACTTTTACATAGGCGAGAACTGGAGCAGGATCCCCCCTAGAAAAACTAGTGTCACAATAGACTAAGGGGTTATCCGGCTACCGTGCGTGATAGTGGCGCACTACACAAAACAGCAGATGAGGAGACAGCGGGGCAAAAAATACAGTGGAGGGCCCTGCTCATTGGAGAATGGGGAAGAGGTGACCTCCTGCACTCATCTGCAGCTGTGCCCTGATCTCTCAACTGTCCCTATATGGGTTCTTTTAACCTGTCACCGAGCAGGATACCTAGTCACTGATGTTAGCCTTCACTAGGGAAATGGCCGGAGGGAGCACTAGTCCCAACCACTGCGATAATAACAACAAGAGTGAAGGGGAGACCGACAGGGGAGCAACAAACAACTTTATAAATGATGCCACGCTCCTTGAGTAGTCAGCTCTCCAGTGAACCTTCTTCACCTCAGGAAGCTCGGCCAGAAATAAGTTCAATCACCAGCAAAGGATGCTGGAACCATGTGATCATATGAAGGGGATGGGGGTGATCCACACCTGGACAAAGAACTAGCTATCTTTCTAGCAACAGAAACTGACATTAACTCCTAAACTGCCAAAGGAAAGAAATGTGTTTAATATGAAGTCTCAATACAGGAGTAAAACACAGGTCCCAAAACTGTCACAAGTCTCCAAAGTAAGAGAAACCATCATGGCAACTAGATTATTATCTAAGGGGGTGATGGATTGGCCTGAAAGGTTGATGGAAAGAGTATAAAGAGTCAACAAATAGGCAATACAATAGAGGCCCAATTTTATTTGTTCTCATAGGATGCCCGTAAAAGGAGAATCTATGAGAATAAATTGCAGAACTACTTTAAGAATAACCAAAGTTTTAGTTTTTAATTTCATAAATCAGTAGAACATTATTCTCAACTAATGAGTAAAATCTGCATTCAGTGACAACAAACCACTAGTGAGATGAGATTATAGTTGGTCCTTATAAATCTCTAAGAGAGGGGAGGAGCGAGAGGCAGATACAGACATTCTGCAGCAAAATTCCACAGAACATTTTGAGCAAAAACTGTCATCTCCTATGTCAGCAATGTGTAAAGTCCTCCATATGGTATAATGCAGCCTCTGTAGTTCTCCATATAGCATAATGCAGCCTCATATCCCTCCATATATATAATGCAACCTCTATAATACTCCATATATATAATGCAGCCTCTTTAGTTCTCCCTATAGTATAATGATAGCCTCTATGGTCCTCCATATATTATAGTGCAGCCTCATATCCTCTATATAGTATGATGCAGCCTCATATCTGTATATAGTATAATGCAGCCTCTATAATCCTCCATATAGTGTAATGTACTACCCTGTAGTCCTGAATATAGGTTAATGCGGCCTCATATCCCTCCATATAATATAATGCAGCCTCATATCCCTCCATAAATGTAATCCAGCCTCTATAATCCTCCATATAGTATAATGCAGCCTCTATAGCCCTCCATATAGTATAATGCAGCCTCTATAGTCTCCCATATAGTACACTGCAGCCTCTATAGTCCTACATATAGTATAATGCATCCCCAATAGTCCTCCATATAGTATAATGCAGCCTATATAGTCCCCCATATAGTATAATGCAGCCTCTATAGTCCTCCATATAGTATAATGCAGCCTCTATAGTCCTCCATATAGTATAATGCAGCCTCTAAAGTCCTCCATAAAGCATGATGCAGCTTCTATAGACCTCCATATAGTATAATGCAGCATACATAGTCCCCCATATAGTACACTGCAGCCTCTATACTCCTCCATATAGTATAATGCTTCCCCAATAGTCCTCCATATAGTATAATGCATCCTCCATAGTCCCACCTATAGTATACTGCAGCCTCTATAGTCATCCATATAATATAATGCATCCTCAATAGTCCTCCATATAGTATAATGCAGCCTCTATAATTCCCTATATAGTATAAATGTAGCCTCTATAATCCTCCATATAGTATAATGCAGCCTCTATAATACTCCATATACCGGTAGTATAATGTAGCCTTTATAATCCTCCATATAGTATAATGTAGCTTTTATAATGCTCCACATAGTATAATGCAGCCTCTGTAATTGTCCATATAGTATAATGCAGCCTCTATAATCCTCCATATAGTATAATGCAGACTCTATAATCCTCAATATAGTATAATGTAGCCTCTATAATCCTCAATATAGTATAATGTAGCCTCTGTAATCATCTATATAGTATAATGCAGCCTCTATAATCCTCCATATAGTATAATGCATCCCCAATAGTCCTCCATATAGTATAATGCATCAAACATAGTCCCACCTATAGTATACTGCAGCCTATATACTCATCCATATAATATAATGCATCACCAATAGTCCTCCATATAGTATAATGCAGCCTCTATAATTCCCTATATAGTATAATGTAGCCTCTATAATCCTCCATATAGTATAATGCAGCCTCTATAATCCTCCATATACCAGTAGTATAATGTAACGTTTATAATCCGCCACATAGTATAATGCAGCCTCTGTAATTGTCCTTATAGTATAATGTAGACTTTATAATCCTCCGTATAGTATACTGCAGCATCTATAATCCTCCATATAGTATAATGCAGCCTCTATAATCCTCCATATAGTATAATGCAGCCTCTATAGTCCCCCATATAATATATACATTTTTATCCATGAAATGAAAGTGAAATATCAGTCCAGGTGGAGAAAAAAACTAATTATTCTGATAAGATACATTCCAATGTTTCTTATTTTCACATGTACTATTGATATAAAAAATAGAAAATTAAACGGTTACTCGGTTTAAATGGTTTAAAGACGGTGACACTTTAAAATGTAAAGAGGAATCTGCGGGAATGTTATTCCTTCTTGTCGGCAAATTACAGGGTATTTTCTGACTGTCAGAAGTCACGGTCTTATTCTAAATCATTGCACTTTGAGAAAAAAATGTACATTCATTTCTACAGAATTTATAGATTTTCCTACATTTTTGTTGCAGATTTACTGATAAATGAAGATGACTAAATCTGTATACTAATACATATTCTTATTTTTGTTTCCATTGCCACTTATGAAGAAGATATAATTGGCTACATGGAAAATATTGCTGGCTGCCGATTCTCTGTGGGTGATTCAATCATCCCTAGTGACATTATTTTGAGAAGGGCTTCATTGATTTGTAACAATCACTAAATTGTCCATAAAGTAACATGTAATTATATCACCACAGCGTCCCGAAAGCTTGCCATGGTTTACCATATTTTCAGTTAGCCATTAAAAGGTATCAACCACTGAGGACTCTCAGATTGCAATATATTTTTCTATCTACCGGCTAAACCGGTACAAATATTCTTTACCTTATGTAATTATATAACGATTCCTCTCCCCCATAGCAGTGCTCACCATACAACGCACCTCTATAGAGCCAACCACATAGTATCACCGATTACAGCATATGATCTATTATTGCACAATGATGAATAATACTTATCGGATCCTGCTCTCTTACTTTGTGCGGCTTAGGCTGGGGTCACACATAGAAGTCCGTTTTTGGAAGTGATTTTCATCACCAATCCGTTTTTTATAGGGTGCTTTTTGAGCCTCCTGCACCCCTGAACGTTTTTGGACTTAGTCATTTTTTCATTAAAAACGCATGTGCGTTAACGCAGGTGCCTATATGTGCCATGTGTTAACGCATGCGTTTCCCATAGGGCCCCATGTTAAAAAAACGCATGCGTTTTTTAACTGACGCCAAAAACGTTGCTAGCAACGTTTTTGGCTCAAAAACGGACAGAGCAATGTTTTGAGGTCCAGAAAAAAACGGACAGGGTGTTTATTACATCCAATCCGTTTTTCTGTCAGTTTTTGGACTTAGAAAAAAAAAATGACAAAAATGAAGCCAAAAACGGACCAAGGGCTCATGTGTGACCCTAGCCTTACTTGTCTACTCTCCTCCCATAGATGAAAGTGCTCCCTTTAATGACTACTCTGGTCTCCATGGTGCAGATAAGGAAGAGTAGACCTGCCATCTTTTGACATCCATGTATTTTTGTACTATTGGGACACGGACAAGCATGGAAGAATGGCATTGCATGCCAAACGCTGCTTCTGGTCCACTTGTTTTGTATGCAATGACTCCCATTAACTAACAACTAACCTTTCGAAACTGTGCATAGAGAAGAATTACAGAAGATTCCTGTGTTCATTAAGTCTAAAGGGTACTAGCTAGATCTTGATGACTTGATGGATGAACACTTTGTAAGAAGATCAATCTTGTGCAGCCTAGATAGGTCCACCAGAGTCTTCTCCAAGACTAGACAGGTCCACCAGGGTCTTCTCCAAGCCTAAATAGTTTTACTAGGGTTTTCTCCAAGCCTAGATAGGTCAACCAGAGTCTTCACCAAAATTAGATAGGTACACTGTGGTCTTCTCCAAGCCTATATTTGTCCACCTTGGTCTTCTCCAAACCTAGATAGATCCAACAGAGTCTTCTCCACTGTTATCTTGATTGTATCAAGCCATGGGGTTGCTGGTCTTCCTTGTCCCCATTTTCCTTATATTGTTCCCACCATGATGTCCTTCTCCAGTGATTTCTCTCTTTGTACGATGTGTGGACAAGTCGTGGCTTGGTTATTCTTGCTTCCAGTGACATGTCTGGCTTGATTTGTTCCAGTATTCATTTGTTTGTTCTTCTTGCCATCCATGGTATTGATAACATCCTTCTCCAGCTCCACACTTCGAAGGCGTTGATTCTTCTTCTGTCTTGTTTCTTTTTTGTCAATGTTTTACTTCCATATGTTACTACAGAAAAGACCAAACTATGTACGAGCCGTGTCTTCATCACCAATGAAATGATCTTCGATTTTAAGACCTTTTCTAGTAACTTCACTGTTGATTTTCCCATAGCATTTCTCCTATTGACTTCCGGTGTCATCACTACATCTTGAGTGATCATTGATATGAGTAGGTTGCAGTCCTTTACAACTTCCAGTTCATCAACCTCTATCTCACGTGTCCCGGTTTTACCTGGCAGTAGTCACTATCTTTATCTTCTTTGGATTGAGTTGCAGTCCCATGTTGAAGATTTTCCAACTTGACACTCCATAATAAGTCTTTCATTCCATCTACACGTGTTGCTGTCAGCATTGTATCATCTGCTATTGTACATTGTTGATGGTTCGTCCACCAATTTTGATTCCTTCTTCTTTTCCGGCAAGTCCAACCTTCCAGATCATAGCTTTGCATATAATTGAAGAGAAATGGTGGCAGAATTCAGCTTGTCTTACACCTCACTCTACTTTGAACTTGCCGTTTCACCATGTGCTGTTCGGACTGTTGCTTCTTGGTCAATGTAAAGGTTCCTAATGAGGCAGATCAGATGGTTTGGCCCACCCATATCCTTCATGGTATTCCAAAGTTCCAATTATCACCTGAGGAATACTAAAGAAATCCTGAAAACCTGCACTGTTGGTGGCCTTCGAGGACTGGAGTTCCCCATCCCTGTGTTAGAAGCAGCACCACCCCCCTGGCACCAGCCATCTGGGTAATAGTCCTACCAAACACAGGCGGCTGCAATCGGCCTCCTTTCCCTCTGGCAAGCATTTATTAGTGGGAAGGAAATATGAAATATATGGCACATCATTTCCCTCAGTCCCAGCAAAATGTTACCTCTGACAGCAACACCATCAGTTCAAGTAAGTGTTCTGCACAGAATGAGCTCTGATTATTATTATAACACCATTTATTCCACGGCGCTTTACATGTGATCTCAAATAACTAAGATGGATAACTTTTACAGATGAGAAGAAAGTCTGAGGCACACCAGGTCCATAAAATCCACATTTATTTAGTATCTATTAAAACATGCTTTCAGAGGGTAGTATACTGCTGCAATGGACGACAGTAGAAGCGCTAGTGAGCGTGAAACAGGCTGTCGTTCATTGCAGCAGTAAACTACCCTCCCAAAAATATTTTAATAGACACTAAATAAATGTGGATGTTATGTACCTGGTGTGCCGCGGACTTTCTTCTAATCTGTAATACTTATCTGCATATTGCCGACCGGCACTCGTGAGGTCCTTGGTGTGTGAAGAGGAGCCGTGGAGTGGATCTGGAATAACTCTCTGCCCATTGCCATAAGTAGTGCCAAAGATTCTTCTTTTTTTTACTAGACGTTTTATAACATGGATAATTTTTGGACTATTTTTATTAAAAAAAAATGCGAAAAGTCTGCTTTGTTTTTAAATGGAATGTTGGTTATGACCAGTTTACCATCTGTTTTAATGTTAGGTTGTTGTGAAATTACTAAGGCTGTTAAGAGATTGAATTGGGTTTGATAGAATCCTAGAAGACAACAGAGTTTTAAAGACATTTCCAGGGTAATTGGATGCTTTGTATTATTTCAGCTGGGAAAATCAGACTCAAATTTCAAAAATTTAAAATTTGTTGAACTTGATGAATTCAAGTTAAAAGATTCGATTATGACCTGTTATTGTGGCACCCCTCTGAGTAAGCTGCCACCAGAGGTACTGCACTCCTGCGGTTAGGGAGTGTAGTGCCCCTGTTCTCCAGGTGCTGGGATGGTGCAGTTGAGACCCAAAACAAAAACACACACACGCAGGGACAGGCCCTGAGACAATGGGAGGACCCTGAGGGAGGGCCTAGGTCACAAGAAGGGGAAACAGGAAGTGGTAAAGGCAGTAGAGACAGTAGAAGGAGACTGGAGAAGTAACCGACTGTCGAGGAGTGGTAGTTGAGGCGGTGTGGTGCCGAACTCCCATGAGTGGGAGCAATGCCACCCCGCTCGCCCATGGGAGGGAAAGCCTGACTGATTTGGAGAGAGAGAAAGAGAGAAAAGCCCTAAGGGTGCGGACAAGGTATCGACTGCCGTATGCCTGAATCTGACGGGACAGAGGGGTTGGTGGACGACACAGGGATCTGGCCCTGAACACGGTGCGGATACTTGATGCCCGAGCTGAAAATCCGGAAGCCCCTGACTTCTAACAGGAGCTGTGGCCGAACACCCGACACATCTTGGGGAAGGTGGCTGAACTAGGGAGCAGTGCCCGGGAGAAGAACCTAATTGCACCCAGGACACAACAGCACCCGTGGCCATCAGTACCTGAGCTCTGTGCTGCAGAGAGCGTTGAGAGCCTGGAGGGAAGAGCTTGCTTCAGAGGAGAACTACCCATTATAACGCTGTGAGAGAGACAGACCACCAGAGACTGAGATACTTAGGAAGGAAAGGGCACCAACTGACTTGACTGTACTAACCCGCTCTGGAAAAAGTGCTGTACTGGAGAGTGGCCAGGAGCGCACCTGGTGGCCATGTTTTAACACTAAAGTAAAAGTAACGCAACTGCAGCTGTGGTTTCTATGTCACTTTCTTGAGCGGTGACCACCGGCCGCAGAGGCTGCCTGTAACACCGAGGGTACTGCAGACCGAGCGACCAACTGCCAAGTACGAGCCGGGGAAACCACTCCACTGCCCTGGGGACTATGCTCCACCTGTGGGGAGTGATGCCATCCAAGCTGCCGGTCACTGTCCCCTGAGGTTCTGCAGCAGGGCGCCACCCTGGCTGCGTACCGCAGAGGTGGCATCCTGAATACCCCTTTTTTCCCTCAGACTTTCCCTAACATCTCCCCACTTATTAAAATGACAATGCCAGGGTCACGGGATCGGGTCTCGGACGCTGTCTGTCCCCATGAAAAAACCAAAGAGAGGTGAAGTAGAACAATGAGTAACCGCCCGATTCCTGAGCCTTCCCCGCCCTGGAGTGGGCGTATCATTATCATATTACAACACAGCTAAGAATATTTGCAGTTTCAGACACAAGAAAGCCTACTTTCATGCGCTGTTATGCGGTCTATGTTGGATGCTGCTGTGATTAAATGTGTGTGAATTTCCTCTAGAATTGCTTGAGTTAATGTCAGTTCTGCTGTGTACTGTGCTCGTTGACCTGGTGCTGGATGAAGTTAAGTTTAAGTGTGAGTCATCTGTAGTCTCCACCCCTGGCCTTTAAAAAGCTTCTCCCTCTACCAGGTGGCGCTGGAGTAGATGCTAACCCCGGTCCATGGTGGGTGGAGGTAAGGGTTCAACCATAGGGCGGGTTGAGGAGTAGAGGGCAAGGGTGACAACTCAGACCTCCTCATCATTAGAGGTATCCCTGAGTACATGGTCAGACCAGGATTTCCGGTCTACATAGTCAGACCAAATACTTAGTTACCTTGCCCGCATACCATCTTGTTTACTATTCCCTTATCCTCTATCCCAGTCATTACACTACATTAGCGGCATAATTGGTTGTCACATGATAAACCAATGACTTATTTCTATTTTTACAAGTAATCGTATGTATTTGTGTCTTTACAACGCAGGTTCACAGGTGCATAAATAGGTATTTTACATTACACCTCAATGAGTTTTATGAATGATGTCTATTATGTACTGGAAGGAGAGAAAAAACATTTGGAGAACATATGGTCACTCACCATAAATTACTCAGTCACCAACTGTTCTTGACGATTCGGTGCCTTGATTTTCGTCTCTTTGCCTCTAGATCTCTCATAAAGAATCTTCAGCAAACAAATAACAAGTGAAAAGATTGAAGTTTGTTTTTCCTCTTTTCAACCATTGAAATTTCAGAAGAATCTTTTTTTTTTTAAACATGTTTCTGAGTTACAAAAAAGTACAAGAATAAAAGAAGCAGAATGTTCCCAAATTAGAATCATTGTGGTTTTGTTACATAAAGGAAGTGTTGAGCGATGAATTTGGCCAAATGTTTGTGCGCGACGCGAAGTATGAAGTTAGCACCTCTCACAATGTTGATCAAATAATAGCGTTGTCAATGTGTTACACACTTTTTCTTTACTTGCTAATTTATTTTCTTCCTATAGACGTGTTGCTATTAACTTATGGACAACACTTATATTGTGGGTCTTGTTCTTAAAATCTGTGGCTGCTGTGGACATTAATTTTTACTTAAATGTACTATTTTTTAGTAAAAAAAATATGAAATGGAAATTGAAAAATTTTTTGGACCATTTGGCTTCTACAACCTTGATGTATCACAGTATGTAACAGACTGTAGAATGGTATAACAGTGAATAAGAATTTCTAAAAAACTTCAGGTTCTAAGGAATTGGATTTCTTTTGTGCTTTGATTTGTAAAAACCCATTAAAATGATGGCGAGCTGTTAATCATTTTGTTGGATTCTGAGCACCTGGAAGGGGTTAAGAAAACAATTCATTATACTCACTCTCCATGATCCACCCATACCTGTACCGTCACCTCCCCCAATAAAGTGCATGGTGCCCCACATCACGTGACGACAGGGAACCTAGTCAGCGGCTTCAGCAGAAAAGACGACTAAAGGTACCGTCACACGGGGCGATCTCTCTGGCGATGTTGCCAGCAACTTAGGGGCGTGCCTAAGTTGCGGCAACATTGCTCACGAGGCCGTGTGTGAAGGGCGATAATAAGGGAATAGGTTTACCTACGTTGGGAAACCTAGCGATGTTGCTCAGACGGTCTGCCTGCATCGCCCTGTGTGACGCCGTAACTGCGATATTGCCGGCAACTTCCCCCATAGACTCCCATGTTATGGATCGCTGCCAGGGTAGAGTTTAACCCTGGCAGCGATAGTTGCCGGCAGGATCGGAGATGCGTTGCCAGCGATATCGCTGCGTGTGACTTCGCAACAGCGATCATGGCAGTGCGCCAAAAAAGTGCGCGCTACCCGTGAGTTGCCGGCGATATCGCCCCGTGTGACAATACAATTAGAAGAAGACAGGATGAGAAGGACAAAAAAGGAACTGTTCAGCAGGGAGGGGCAGGTATGGCGAGCTCTTAGTAGTGTTAAGTATAATAGTTTTTTTTCTTTTACCCTTTTATGGGGTGTGAGGAAAAGCAGCCCTCTGGCACCCCATATTGTCAGGACAGTCAGGGAATTAACTGAGGATAAGTAAATGAGTCTGCAGCGGCTCTGCTATTAGCTGATTATCAGGCACTCCCAGAGACAGTATTGTATGTATCACCAGTCTCAGCACAGGGATATACTCGTATATACCGCTGGACAGTCACTGTCAAAGTTCCACATTAACAAAAATGCTGCTACCAGTCTCTTGTTATATATAAGCCAAGTCCGTGAGCAAGATTATATCAGACCAGGCACCAGCTCACGGTAGTGTATAATATTAAACGAGCACACAGACGTGGGATTCATGAATAAAGATAAAAGAACAACGCAGGATTCAATTTTATGCTTAATAGCCAGAAGGGTCACTAGATAATAATATATACTTGGTGTATTATACAGATATTGCAATCAGATATGTGAATAAAGGTAGTAGGTTACGAAAGATATATGCAGTTAAAGGTATATGAGTTACCTATTCCTTGGTTGCTGGTGGCCACAAAGACGCATTGTAGAGTCACTGGGGTTTTCTTGGTTACTCCCAAGACGTAACATGACATGTCCTCCATGAGAAGTCAACCCTGAGAAATGTGGTCGGTCCATTTGAACCCCAAGCCTGGTCACTCTCTCCCCGCCCCTGTGCTGTCCTTGAATTCCTTCCTCTGTCCTCTGTGCCAAAAGATTCCCAAAAGTTATGATGGGACATAACTTCTCTCCAGAGGGCTAAGGGGAACGGTTCTGGTGCCATCAAATCTGGCTGGAGTCTTCTGCATAAAATAAAAATAACAAATACCACCTGCAATGGCACCAACCAGTGATGATGGCACTAGGTCTCTCAGAGCTCACTAGATATTATTATGGAGTGTGAACCCTGCTGCCAATCAGTTGCTGCTTTTGGATTACTGCACTCTTATTTCCCTCTGATGGATTTTGAATAAGCAGAAGAGTGAGCATGCAGCAGCGTGACATAATACACACACAGTCCCTCAATACCTCACAATCCTCGGAGACCCGGCGCTGGTGCAGGAGATGAGTATATGTTATTTTTGATTTGCATGGGGAACTACTTTGTTTACAAATAGGTAGTCCATGTTGTGGACAATGCAAGATAAATTAAGGCCATAGTAAACATTTCTGTATGGTATACTACCAAAAGTATGGCACCAAAAAAGATTTAGGCCCCAATTCATCATACTTGATTTTTTAAAGGAAATCTGTCAGCTGCGTTTTGCTACCTCATCTGAGAGCAGTATGATGTAGGCAAAGAGACCCTGAATCCAACAATGTATCACTGAGATTACTACATGCAGCGGTTCTGACACAATCAAAGTTTTTTTATTTAATCATGCAGCAAAACTGAAAGCTGCCTGCCCACACCAGGCTCTGTATACAAAGTC
Source organism: Allobates femoralis (assembly GCA_033576535.1). Taxonomy (NCBI): domain Eukaryota; kingdom Metazoa; phylum Chordata; class Amphibia; order Anura; family Aromobatidae; genus Allobates; species Allobates femoralis. The sequence goes on from JARQOC010000011.1 coordinate 31,751,624, forward strand.
TGTAGACTGAGCTGCTAATCCCAGCAGGGGGTGTGTCAGACAACTAGTCACAGCAATGATAAGCTACTGGTGCTAAAACAAACATGCAATAGCACAATGCTGTTTCCAGGTTACCCCACTGGCTCCAACAGCCAATCACAGATGCCCATTCTCTGTGACAGCATCTGCGATTGGCACCCCTCACCCATTGAATGATATCATAGTAGTGTAAAAATAAATAAATAATAAAAAAAAATTACATAGAACTTCGCTGTATTTTTTTATTCTCAGCGCAGATAAAGCGAGCTGGATTTACCTTGGCTGGCAATGAAAATACAGGGAATGCCATTATTTTTTACAATTAAATAAATAATTAATTAATTAAAAAAATGGTGAGCTTCGCCTTATTTTTGATTACTAGCCAAGGTAAAACCCATAAAAATATAACTACAGCACTCCCAGATAGAGGTTTAGCAAGCCTTTATTGGGCCATCAGGATTGCATGCCAAAGGTAAAACCCAGGCAGCTGAGAGCTGGTATTCTCAGCATGGTGAGGCCCGTAGTTATTGGGCCCCCCCAGGCTATAGAATAGCAGTCCACAGCTGCCCCGGAAATTGGTGAATTCATTAGAAGCGCCAATTCCTGGTGCTTTAACCGGGCTGTTCCCAATGACCCCATTTATTAACCCACACATACTCCTCCGATGATAATCCAAAGCGATGGTCCCATGAAGCACACTCAGCTCGCTTCATCCAGAGGCTGCAGCGAGGGAACAAGTGTCCTCTTCCAGCAGCCTCTGCGATCGCACTGACTGCTGCAGGTGATTCAATGAGACCCCGCGGCAGTGAACTCAGGTGCCCTGCTGCCGGATGATTGTTCCCTCGCTGCAGCCTCTGGATGAAGCAGGGCTGAGTGTGCTGCGCGGACCATCCGAGTGCAGTCCAATGTTTCATACGTATCTATAGACTTGTATGGGTGAACTTGTTCTGATTTGTGGAGGCAATCGCAGCATGCAAAGATTGTTTTCTCATGTCAAATCGGCATGAAAACATTTTTTGCAGATCTGCTCTGCCACATAGTGTAATACTGATCTGATTGCTGTCCGACAAAACATCGAGCCCTAAAGCTGAGAGTCTGCAGCCATATTGGTTAGATAACTGTATCTTGAATATGTTTTAGTAAAGAGCTAAAATGCCAAGACCTGCGTCACTGTCCAACTATTTCTGGACCTAACTGTATAATTTTAATAAGGGCATTTAGATGCCCAAAATGAGATGCCTTTTTGAAGTCATATTTGTCCTATGTTTTATTAATATTTATTCAAATGATTTCATTATATTATTTCAATATCTGTTGAAATATTTTTTATCTTACAAATAATTCCCTTTTATTATTACTCCTTGGAAAGATTGATTAAATGCACTGCTCACGGCTTTTTCCATCTTTTCTCTCTTTTAAGGGAAAAAAAATAAATCACTTTTGCCTTTTGCGGTGGACAGGGCACATGTGAAACCTTTGCACAGTGATCAGCAATATTTAAACCTGCCTCGATCCAAGCAAAAAACTACTGCTCACAACACAATTCCGGTTTGTCTTCTCTTCCCTTTCACATTATGTACACTAGGTGGCGCCAAATTACTTAACTTCCAAAATGTAAGACACCACATTCAGACAATGATACCAAACTGCATCAAGAGTTAAAGACGACTTGACACCAAATCAAAAGTGGACATTTTTTGCTTTTATTTTATTCTCACCGCTCCCCTGAGTTTTCTGTATTTTTCTCTTTTAAAATCCGCCATACAGTTCTAGAGATATGAGACCTCTTTGTTTTTGCTAATTTTTATGACCTTTACTAAGGGGGCGTGGCTGTCAGGGTAATTATGCCAAAAGACACGCCTCAGAGGATCCTGTGAGCCACTGTAATAATTATAATGGATAACTTAGGAAGCTTATTGTGTGGAGCAAGGACACAGCTGAACACAGTTTATAGATGAAAAAGTCTATATTATAACACACAGTGAAAAACAACAAAGTGTAGAAGAAAACTCAAAGTCCATAAAACACAATGTAGATATTGAATGAAGCCTTAACAAAAAGTCTGATGAAAAACCGCACAGGAAAATGCATTCAGGGAGCAGTCTACAAAGTGCAGTTTACACCTGGAGATGCTGTAAAAGAAAGTCTATGGCAAGTCCAAACACTGAGAAGTTTAAGCAAGTCTATATAACACTTTAAATCATCCAGGGGGCCTGGGAAAAGAAGTTTTTAGAAAGTCCACAACCAGATACAGAGAAATTACTACGTCCAGAGCAGTCTTGCGCTTTTCCTCTATTAAAACATAGGAAGCAACAGAGCACTTAATAAAGCAACCAGCTTACGTGTTCAGCAAGGGCAGGTAAGGCAAGAGCCGCAGCAGAGAGAGTAGCAGAGCAGCCAGAAGCAAAAGGGACATTGGTAACAGATGTAGGTAGCAGAACTCTAAAAAGCAGCAACAAGAGATTCACAAAGGATTTGCAGGAGTACGCAGAGGACCTGGGGAAGCCACTAGGAGAGGGAACAAGACAGAACACTTTGGAAATGACTAGAGGCTGCGGTGGGGTTTATAAAGGCAGGAAGACAAAAAGCACATGAAGTAAAGGATGCCATCTTGGAAGAGAGCAAGAATGCCCAAAAGGTAATCAAAACATTTGGAGTCCTGACAGCCATGCTCCTGATAAAGACCATAAAAATTGTCACTAAATAAAAAGGTCCATATCTCTGAAACCGTATGGTGAATTTTTACGAAATACAGAAAGTGAATACTCACAAGAGCAGCGGGAATAAAACAAGAATAATAACAGTCTACATTTTAGCTTACTAAACAATACACTGCACTTTTTTTTTAACTGAACTGGCGCCCAAGTCCCCGATATAGACTAGTGGAGAAAGACAGACCAGGCTCAGCGTCGTCAAACCCGTCGAGACCTGATGGGCGCTATCCAGAGGAACCACAGTCGACAACTGCACACATCTGTAGAAAGGTGGCAAAGAGGGGTTAATGGAAGAAACTGCAGATTTACCCCTAAGAAAAACCACAAGCTACCGGCTCAGAGTTCTGTGTGGCGAGGCGCAAGGCTGGAGGGCAAAGCAAACGCAGTGTGAGACAGCTGAGGAAGGAAAGAGAAGGGGTACTGGTTAGTGCCAATCTACTACTCAGGAGTAGCTGGATCCCTGTCTCCAAGAACCCAGTGCTCAGCTGGCTGCTGTGCAGTGACTGTGAGTAAAAGATCTGAAACTGCAACCGCTGTGTCTGTGAACTTTCTTGACGCATCGTGAGCACCAGAAACATGACTACCAACTCACTCAGGTACCTTCTGTTGCCCTGGGGGTCAGCCCTACCCATAGAGGGCTTTACAACACTGCTGCCACCCTATTATCGGTCTACCAGAGGAACGGTCGATGCAGCGGCAGCCATTTATAGCCGTAACCTGCTGGTGGCTTCACGTAAAGCAAGTATACCCGGTCCGGTCATCCCTTCCCTAATGAACCATCCTCACCTCATGACTTCTCTAACAGAGAGAGGCACCCACACCAAACTCTTAATGACACCGCCAGGGTCACGAGTAGCCGGTGACTCCTGTGAAGCCTCAAAGCCCAGTTCTGAGTATCCCAAGGCCCTAGAGTGGCTGTCAACTTGTTGGCTGTGATGGCTGTAGCACCTGTATATTGCTAATGAGTACTAGTGCTGATCCCTCTCCTGGCCATACTCGCTGGACACAGAGGGCGTAGTGTCCCTGTTCTCCCTCCTGCATGAAGGTCACCGTCTCCCACTTTCAATCCTGCCCTGTGTCCTAGGCAGGTGCCTCAAGTCATCCAGGACACAAAAAGGTCTCTACAGGATCCAGGCTTCTGGATGAACCCCCATCCCTTCCAGAATGCTATGACAATGCCCTCCCAAGTGGAGCCTGGCAGGTGGCCTGGGCTGTCCGACCTTCTGCTTGGCCTGGATGGTCCTCTCGATTGTTGCTCATTTCTGGACCCATTTCTGTTCCTCTTAGGCCTCCCACCGGACAACCCACCTTTGCAGGAACTGTCCTGGGTGATACCTTTACCTGCTCTCGTGCTTCCACCAGTTCCCCGGGAATCCTATCATGTCATCTCCGGGGTTCTCCCACCAGCACCGCATGTCTTCTCCGTGGGCCTCTTGGTCCATCGGCTCTGAGGTGAGGGGCTCGGCAAGGCCCGGGACGGGGTCCATGACGTCCTCCTAGGCCGGGCTGGCATCGGCCGAACCGGGGCTAAGGGGGGTGGACAAGTCTAGGAGGACAAGGGTACCTGCTCCGGTACGGTTCTCCATCTAGTCCCCTTCCCAGCTCCTCTACTTCTTGCTAATAGCCGACCTCCGAGGAATTGGGGGAGTCCTCTCGCTGCACCCCGCGCTCCGCCATTGCCAGGCTCCCTCTCTTTTCTCCTTTACAGCCCCACTCACTACTCCTTGTGGCATTGTACTTTTGGCCTCCTTCCCTTCGTGGGCATCGCCATTCTCAGTCGTCGGCCGTCACATCCACGGGCGGGATTACACAGCCGCCCTCCCAATTGTTAGAAAATGGAAGGGGTGTGGGCATCATTTCACGCCCGTTGCTGGCCTGGACTACCATGAGGGGCTGCGGCACGCCCCTCTGCCAGCACATGGTCTCAGTCTATCAGGGCCACCATGGCCTTGGGCCCAAAAATACAGTCTTCTGGCACACAAGACCTGGTTTTACTGGGTCGGTAGATCCTGTTAGTGATGCCAAGTTGAGTCGCCCACCGGGGCCGTGGGGTACTGGGGCTGCGGGATGTCACGATGACGTCACTAAAAAGGGGAAAACAAACAGTTTTGATAAATTGTCATGATGTCACCAGTTGTTTGTGGCCAGATGAAGCCACCGCTGCAGTCGGGACCTCTGGGGATGATGGGAGTTGTATCAGAGATGTTGCCGCCTCCACGGGTAGGGCTGGTCCTCAGGGCTACCACATACAAAGTGTAGGTGTAATGCAAAGTCTCGGTACCTCCAGGCACTATCCGGCTGCCAGCTTGCAGAATCCATGTCCGCCACTCATGCGCACAATCAGAGTCTTACACAGTTCTGAGCTATACCAGTTTACTTATTGTGTATCTTGGGTCGCACTAGTGTATAGTCTCTAATCGGATGCGAAGTGCTAGTGACACTTGGCTCAAACTCTGCTGCGAGGACCGAGCGTCATTAATTACACAGGTCAACAAAAAAAAATTTTTTTTCTGGTGCCCAAAATATTTTAATGAATTTGGGGTATTTTTGGGGTGCTGATTCTGAATATGCTATCAGTTTTGCCAGATTGGCTCAAGTTTTTGAGATTTTTGGTATCTTATTTATAGCACTTGTTCGTAAATGCGACGCATCATCTCATTAATTTCTTTGGATTAGTACTTGAACTGAGCAGTTCTCAATATAGTTTTGTGTTAATTAGTGTTCTAAAAGTTTGTTCATAGCTTGATTTTTGCACTAACTTTATGTTGTTTTCTGTTGTCCAGTGAAATGCATGAACTCATCAAGAAGAAGTTGTCTTAACGATCCAGACTCATTCTGTTACATTTGTGGTGAATATACACTGACAAAACATAGAAGAAACATAACAGACTTCGTTAAAAAAGTAGCAAAAAACGTCTTTTTTGTTACACATTTTACGAAAAATCTCAAAAACTTGAGCCAATCTGGCAAAACTGATGACATATTCAGAATCAGCACCCCAAAGTTACCCTAAATTCAATGAAATATCTTTGGCACCAAAAATGCTGTTGACCAGTGTTATCATTTGATTCTCTCATATGTGAAAATCAGATCACAGGTGAAGAGAACACTGAGAACTCTGATTCACCCAGGGGTCTATGGGAACTCGGTACCTAGGCGTTGTTCTGGGGTGCTGTCTCGGTGGATGGTGCCCAGGCCCGTAGCCCTGGTGCTTAACTGAAAATTGGGGAAAAAGGGATAAATGTCTCGTGACGCCACCTGGAGTTCTGGTGATGTTCACCAGCGCCGCTGTCAGACTGCCGGGGACGATGGTATTGCAGCTAGATGGATTGGCTCCCTGCAGGCGGAGCAGATCTCCGGGGCAGTTGGATGGTATAGTTCATGCAGAAAGAGAAACTGAGGCGTGTTAACTCTATACGGGTACTTTACTGGAAACCGGTGATGATGGCATGCAAGTTTACAGTTATACAGTCTTTGCGGGTAGCTGGCCGGGTAGTCACTGAGGAGGATAACATCTTTTGAGGCTCCAAGAGAGTATCTTCTGCTTACTTTCACTGTCCTGTTACTTTCCTTGCACCTCCTTCTTCCTTGCGCTGCCCTGCACAGCCCACTTGTCTACCAGGCCCATTGGGTCTTATGAGGTACCCTTCTTCTCTTCTAAGCGGCTCAACCCTGTTTATTGATCCTGGTGGGGCTGCATGTTCTAGACGGGGGTAGTCGGTGCAATAAGATAGGCCCATGACCTACCGGTGTTGACGGCTCAGTGATAGACTCCTGCACTGCGACTCGGAGCCGGTTCTCCATTGTGGACCAGGATTCCCCCGGGCTGTAGCAGGTCCGGCTCTGGGTCTCCTCCTTCTGTCTGGGCCGCCTTTCCTTTCAGGCGCCCTCCCTGGGGGTCCCCTTTAGGGGTTCCACCCTGCTTCGTCCCTCTGGGTGCCGTCACACGCTTCAATTTCCTGAACGATATTTCCTGAACGATATTCTCCATCTTCTCCATTGTCTGTCTCGGCATATATCAGATGGCATCAAGATTAATGCCGCCTCCTTCTTCTGATTTATAAATCAGCTCATAAATCAGTTTTCTCCAGATTCAACCTGCAAAACAGACAATAACCAGCAGAGGGCGCATTATGCATAGTAATGATCACACATGCTCTATAGAAGTTGTAGCTATCTATCTATCTATCTATCTATCTATCTATCTATCTATCTATCTATCATCAAAAAATATTGGCAACAGTATCAAGAACAAATTGGGTGCAACTAATCCTGTAAAGGCAACGTCCAAATCTTATATAGATATAAAAAGTGTAAAAAACAGGCAGCACTCTCAAAATCAAATGAATAACGAGGACTTTAATCCATCTGGAGACATTTCAGTAGATTGCTCTGCCTTTCTCAATCCATTAATTGTGCAAATGCAGTGTACATTTATATTACAAGTACTTAAAACCTCATTAGGATTCATAGATACAGTACCTATACTATATATATCAATCAGTCGACAGGGTAGGGAGTACTCGGCTACCGGGACAGTGGGTTCCTTCAGTGGGGGATCACGGCTGGTCGGTTCCCGGTTCCGTGCCCTGGACCCTCAGTGGCTGGGTGGGGGTGATAATGATGGGGGAATTGTAACATGACGCCACCTGTGGTACCTGGTAATAGGTTGCCAGCGCTGCAGCCGGCCGCTGAGGTGATGTAAATGCAGCTTTGGTAGTACAGCTCACCACAGGCGGAGCTTTACCTCAGGGCAGCAGGGTGGATGAGGGCAGTCGTAGTCCTCACCTCTGTGATGCTGTAGAGGCCCTCCGGGTGGCGGATGAAAGTAGAACAGACACCAGATCAGCTCAAACAGTTCTTTACTGGCACCAGGTGGAAAAGGTACACGGTACAGTCTGATTTAATGGGGGTTGTAGCCGCAGATTTTGGAAGCTTTTCCAGAGTCTGTCAGAGGTGTCTCCTTTAATAACTTTCTTGGTCTCTACTCCCAGTGGCTCTTGGTTCACTGCTCTCTACCACACTAAAGAGCCCGATCGCCGGTCCCCAGGTCTGTTACTAAAAGGTACTCCTGACTCCTTTCCGGTACGGATGGGAGCAATGAGAAGACAAACCCTCCCGCCACCGGTATTTAGTCCTTCCCTTGTTAATGTCTTGGTCCCAGTTTGGGACAGAGGTGGGGATTTAGTTTCGTGGTGCTGTGGCTCCCTTATGTCGGGCCCACAGCCTGCCAGTCTGCGGTTAAGGATAAACCGTTAACTAACCGCCTCGGTTCCAGTGTACCGGTGGTGACCCGGACTTTCTCCAGCCGACTCCTACCAGTCCTGGAGTGTCTCCTTCATTGTCTGGGTCACACCTCCCCTAAGAGGTGCCCTCCTATCATGGTTGCAGGGTCCCCTGCGTCCATCTACCTTGCTGTCTCACACCGTCTGCCTGACTTGTCTCAACTGCCACTCCTCGTCTCCGGCTCATCTAGGCTCCACCCCCCTGGGACCTACTGAATATACGATCCCTTGTACTAAGGTGGCCTACTGTATGGGTGTTGGGTTGCAATCTCTGTAGGGTCCTCCATATCCACGGCTATGGAGGTACTACACCTTCTGTTTGGAGTACAGTGCCTCTCTGTGGCGCCTTGCCATAGGGGCGCCACATATACCTATACTGTATCTATAAATCCTTATGAGGTGTTAAGTAATTGATGATATAATAATAAATCTTTATTTATATAGCACCAACATATTCCGCATCGCTTTACAATACCGTGGTTAATAAACAAGAAATACACAATATAATACAGTATGAAAATACACAATACAGTAAGTAATTCCATTACAGAAAGAATACAGTACAATAATAGGAAACAATACAATAAGCATAGAATCAATGTAAAAAATACAATACAATAGATAAAGCAAAGAATTAAGGTCCTGTCTCACGTACCGATGCTCCAACGATCCCAGCAACGATCCTGAGTTGCTGGGATCGTTGGAGCATGTGTAATCTGGTCGCTGGGAGCTGTCACACAGACAGACTTCACCAGCGACCAGGGACCATGGAGCTCCCCCCACATCGGTGACAGCCAGCACAGAGCTGGCTGTCATCCTGCACCCTGCACCCCTCCCTCCCGCACTTCAGCACCGTGCACCTCTCCCTCCCGCACCCCAGCACCTTTCCTCAGTGCTGCGGGATACACAGTGTGTATCCGGCGGGCACTAGGACCGCACGCCGCGCGGCTGCATTCATGCAGCCACGTGACGCGGAAGCAAGCGCTGGCAGAAGCGTCGGCAGAGGAGCGTGGAGGCAGCGGTAAGCTGGCTCCACAAGCCCCCCCAGTGGCCCCAGTAGTCCCCCCCAGTGGCCCCAGTAGTCCCCCCAGTGGGCCCCCCGCTGGTAACCATGGTTACACCAAGTATCTAAGCAGCGCGCGCTGCATTGTTACTGGTGTAACCATGGTTACCGGCCTGTGAGCTCGCTGATCGTTCTTCCCGCTGGTCACACACGCCGATGCGGGCTGACCAGCGGGATGTCCAGCGACCCAAAAATGGTCCTGGACACTTTGTTACGATCAGCGACCTCTCAGCAGGGGCCTGATCGTTGGGAGCAGTCACACATAACGATATCGGTAAGGATATCGTTCCTACGTCACAAATAGGACGATATCGTTACCGATATCGTTATGTGAGACCTAGGCTTAAAGGTGACCCTGCTTAAAAGAGCTTACAGTCTACAACGGGATAGGGGTTACACAAAGTACAGGGGCTTATTACAGTGATGGTCCAGGCATCTTGAGGAAGTGGGGGATAGACATTAAGTAACATGAATGGTCACCAGACAATCTGTGTAGACCTTTTGGGTTTGGTGGAGTTTGAAGAGTTATGTCCAGAGAGATAGTGAATGGGCTATCTACAGTTCAAAGGAATTTTGTTAGGGTGCATGATAGGCCGCCTTGAAAAGATGTGTTTTTAGTGAGTGTCTGAAGCCATGCAAGTTGTGGATAGTCCTAATTTCTTGGGGTGGAGCATTCCAGAGAATTGGTGCAGCTCGGGAGAAGTCTTGAAACTGGGAGTGGGAGGATCGGATTAGTGCAGATGTTAGTTGAAGGTCATTTGTAGAACGTAGAGAACGGGTGGGGTGATAGACAGAGATGTAGGAAGGTGCTGCATTGTGAAGAGCTGGGTGAGAACAAGCAATTTGAACTTGATCCTGTAGTGTAGTGCAATGACTGGCACAGAGCAGAGGCATCTGAGTAATGATTAGCCAGGTAGGTGATCCTGGCTGCTGCATTAAGGATGGACTGGAGAGGGGAAAGTCTACTGAGGGGGAGGCCACTTAATAGAGAATTGCAGTAATCAAGGCGGGTGTGGATTAGGGCCATAGTAAGGGTTTTAGTTGTTTCAATGGTGAGAAAGCGGCGGACTCTAGAGATGTTCTTCAGGTGTAAGCGACAAGAGTGGACAAGAGATTGTATATAGGAGGTAAAGGAGAGATCGGTGTCAAACATGACACCCAGACAGCGAGCCTGCTGCCTAGATGTTATCGTGGTGCCGCACACTGGGAGGGAGATGTCAGATTTAGGGAGGTTAGCAGAGGGGGGGAGCAAAAGAAGTTCAGTTTTGGAAAGGTTTAGTTTTAAATACAGAGCAGACATGATATTGGAAACAGCAGCTAGACAGTCATTGGTGTTCTTTAAAACCACAGGGGTAAGGTCAGAGGCTGAAGTGTATAATTGTGTGTCATCAGCATAGAGATGGTACTGGAAGCCAAATCTGCTGATGGTGTGTCCAATCGGGGCCGTGTAGAGAGAGAGAAGAGGTCCAAGTACTGAACCCTGAGGGACCCCAATAGTGAGAGGAAGAGGGGGGAAGTGGAGCCAGCAAATGATACACTGAAAAAGCGGTCAGAAAGATAGGAAGAGAACCAGGAGAGAGCCGTGTCCTTGATGCCAATGGAGTGCAGCATGGAGAGTAGGAGATGGTGGTCAACAGTGTCAAAAGCTGCAGAGTGATCAAGAAGAATAAGCAAATAGTGGTCACCATTACGTTTTGCCGTCAGAAGGTCATTGGTCACTTTGATGAGGTCAGTTTCTGTAGAGTGAAGGGGGCGGAAACCAGACTGTAATGGATCTAGAAGAGAGTGAGCGGAGAGGTAACGGGTGAGGCGGGAATAGACCAGGCGCTCCAAGAGTTTAGAGATGAAGGGGAGATTAGAGACTGGTCTGTAGTTGTTTGTGCAGGATGGGTCGAGAGAAGCTTTCTTTAATAATGGAGTAATGATGGAATGTTTGAAGGAGGAGGGGAAGATGCCAGAAGAGAGGGAGAGATTGAAGATTTTGGTTAGGTGAGTGGTGACGACTGGACAGAGAGGCTGGAGTAGGTGTGAGGGAATAGGGACAGTGGTGCATGTAGTGGGATGAGAGGAAGAGAGGAGCCTGGCAACTTCTTCTTCTGTAACTTGGTCAAATGTGGAGAGTGAGCCGGAGCAGATGTGGGGAAGAATGGGAGTGGCAACGCTTGGTGGCTGGGAGCTGATGTTGTCTATTTTTTCCATAAAGTAAGAGGCCAGATCATCAGCACAGTGGTCAGTGATGGGGGCCTGCAGTTTAGGACTGAGGAGAGAGTGAAAGGTGTCAAAGAGTTTTTTTGGATTGTTGGATAGTGAGGAGATCAGGGTGGTGAAGTAGGTTTGTTTGGCAAGGTGAAGGGCAGAGTTGTAGGTTTTTAGCAAAATATACAAAATATATTGCAATCTGAGAGTCCTCAGTGGTTGATACCTTTTAATAGCTAACTGAAAAGATGGGAAACATAGCAAGCTTTCGGGACGCTGCGGCCCTTTCTTCAGGCTGGTAATGACACAAATTCTGAAGACACATACACATATACATAAGCAATTGAAAGGAAAAAAAAGAAAAAAAAAAAAGGCAAAACAGTGTTATATGCTCTGGTGGATATGACAGGTGACGCAAAGCAGAGTGGAGTTAGGGAGGGGTGGAGGAGCAGGGACAGAGAAACCAGATTTCTAAGATAAGCGGAACCAATTGTATTAGGTAAATTGTTAACAACCCGTGGAGAAATGAAAATACTTACCGTATATACTCGTGTATAAGCCGACCCGTGCATAAGCCGACCCCCCTACTTTTGCCCCCAAAATCTGGGAAAACCTATTGACTCGTGTATAAGCCGAGGGTGGACCCCAGCACAGGTATACAGCCCCCAGCAGTGTGGTATACAGGCCCGCGCAGTGGTATACAGGCCTCCCCAGTGGTAGTATACAGCCCCCAGAAGTGTGGTATACAGCAGCCTCCCCAGTGGTACATACAGGCCCCAGCAGTGTTACAGCAGCCTCCCCAGTGGTATATACAGCAGCAGCCCCAGTGGTAGTATACAGCAGCCCCAGAGATATATACAGCAGCCCCAGTGGTAGTATACAGCAGCCCCAGAGGTATATACAGCAGCCTCCCCAGTGGTATATACAGCAGCAGCCCCAGTGGTAGTATACAGCAGCCCCATAGATATATACAGCAGCCCCAGTGGTAGTATACAGAAGCCCCAGAGGTATATACAGCAGCCTCCCCAGTGGTAGTATACAGCAGCCCCAGAGATATATACAGCAGCCCCAGTGGTAGTATACAGAAGCCCCAGAGGTATATACAGCAGCCTCCCCAGTGGTAGTATACAGCAGCCCCAGAGATATATACAGCAGCCCCAGTGGTAGTATACAGAAGCCCCAGAGGTATATACAGCAGCCTCCCCAGTGGTATATACAGCAGCAGCCCCAGTGGTAGTATACAGCAGCCCCAGAGATATATACAGCAGCCCCAGTGGTAGTATACAGAAGCCCCAGAGGTAGTATACAGCAGCCCCAGTAGTAGTATACAGCAGCCTCAGTGGTATATACAGCAGCAGCCCCAGTAGTAGTATACAGCAGCCCCAGTAGTAGTATACAGCAGCAGCCCCAGTAGTAGTATACAGCAGCAGCCCCAGTGGTAGTATACAGCAGCAGCCCCAGAGGGGGGGTATATACAGCAGCAGCCCCAGTAGTAGTATACAGAAGCCCCAGTAGTAGTATACAGCAGCCCCAGTAGTAGTATACAGCAGCAGCCCCAGTGGTAGTATACAGCAGCAGCCCCAGTGGTAGTATACAGCAGCAGCCCCAGGGGGTATATACAGCAGCAGCCCCAGGGGGTATATACAGCAGCAGCCCCAGGGGGTATATACAGCAGCAGCCCCAGGGGGTATATACCGCAGCAGCCCCAGGGGTATACAGACCCCCCCCCATTAGTATACAGGGGCCCCAGCTGTATACAGCAGCCACAGCTGTATACAGCCCCCTCGTGGTATCCAGGGCCCCCCTTGCTGCACCTGTAAAGGAAGATGTCAGTATACTTATCGCTGCTGCCGCCGCCGCTCCGCTTCTCGGTCACCGCGCTGCTCCGGCCGGGTCTTCATGCTTCCTGTTTCTTCTCCGACGCTCGAACAATGACGTCATTTCCTGAGCGCCGGAGAAGGAACAGGAAGCATGAAGACCCGGCCGGAGCAGCGTGGTGACCGAGAAGCGGAGCGGAGGCGGCGGCAGCAGCGATAAGTATACCGACATCTTCCTTTACAGGTGCAGCAAGGGGGGCCCTGGATACCACGGGGGGGCTGTATATACGGCGGGGGGGGGGGAGACCACGGGGGGGGGGGGGGCTGTTATAGAGAGAATTACCGTATATACCCGTGTATAAGCCGAGGGGGGACTTTTCAGCACATTTTATGTGCTGAAAAACTCGGCTTATACACGAGTATATACGGTAGTTAAGTTGTGGAGAGCAGAGTTCTAAGTGAGAGAGTTCACAGAAATGTCAAGAGTTCATAGTCCTATAATTTCAGTGTGTAGCAAGCTGTCTCCAAATGCATTTTCATTTTATTTAGAAATGCATGAATCTGCTATCCCCAAATGTCCGTTCATTTTACATAAAATCCCATAAATCCATGTGAAATATTAAATCCAGTTTTGAATGTGTCAAAGGTTGTTATCAATTTGTATTCCCAAATTCTTCTCTCTCTCTGAGATTTGAAGTTACTCTTTAAAATGAGCAGCCTCATATTGGATTCAGTGTTGTGCTTAGAGCTGCAAAAATGGTTCGCTACAGGTAGGTCCATTCTTTTATTGAGTGGCGATGAGAATTCATTCTTGTTCTGAATTGTAATCCGGTCTCCCCTATGTACCTGCCACCTGTTGGACATTTGGTACATATAATTAAATACATCACATTGCTTGTGGTGCCACTGAAGTTACCTGGGATCTTGTAGTCCTGATCTGTCCCAGGAATCCTTATCTTGTCCGTTGTCATTATAGATGGAGGTTTTGCACCTGTTCTGGTTGCAGGGAAAGGTTCCTGTTGCTGCTGGAGAGGACAGGGCGCTTCTTACAATGATGTTTTTCAGATTCGGAGGTTGTCTAACACACAAGAGTGGGGGATCCGGAAATATTGATTTTAGTCGGGCATCTTTTTGTAGGAGTGGTTGCAGTTTCCGTGTGGCTCCTCTTAGCACCTCCAGACTTGGATTGTAGGTGTCTACGAGAGGAACTCTGTTGTTTTCTTCTCTAGTTTTGTAATGTAGGAGATGATTCCTTGATATTCTGGTGGCTCTTGTAATCTGGTTCTCGATAGCTCTTGGATGCTAGCCCTGGTTCAAAAAGGTCTTTCTGGGGCCCTCAAGGTGATTGTCTCTATCTCAACTGCCAAAACGTTGCTAGATGGATCAGTAAAGTCCATGTTCTTCATTTGGTTTTGGGAGTGCTGCCTGTTTTTTCTATCTATCTATTTATCTACTACCAGAAATGAACACATGCTAATAAGCGCTTTATATATGAGGAAAAAATTTAAAAACTTTTCTTTTTAATTGAGGTTGAGATGGTGTCCACACTCTTAGAAGTGGGACAGGGAGGACAAGGAGGACAGGGATGTCAGCGTAGGACTCATCGGACCTGGGGTCACCGTGACGTGGTTGATGAGCAAACAGATATTGGCCAATGTATGTACCAAGAACCCCAGAAAATAAAAAAATAAAAAATATGAGTTTTTAAAAAAAAAAAACGTAAGTTTTTAAATTTTTTCCTCATATATAAACCGCTTATTAGCATGTGTGCATTTTTGGTAGTAGCTGAGTGCTGAAGTGAATTTTTTCTGGTTATCTATCTATCTATCTATCTATCTATCTATCTATCTATGTAGAGAAAAAAAAAGAAAAAATTATTGAGCAGCACAGCTTTTTTCAAAAACTGGTGCAATCGGTTCAGCAATACTCCCATATGCCTTCATATAAATATAGAAAAAACCGCAGCACTCCAATAGAGCTTTAGCAAGCCTTTATTAGGCCTTCAGAACATCATGGAGACGTTTTGGTTCTCAGAACCTTCTTCCAGCAAATCCTCACTGGACTCTACAGCCTTATATGCCACCTCACAATTACAAAAATAATTATATAATTACACCATACTTTCTGCTATTTACAAATGTGCATTCATGTGAACATATCATATCTCATTGTACACCCTTGTACATACTACCTATAACAGTTCAGCATCTATTCTAACCTGTACTGTACCATTCCTCTCCAATACAGTCCTGATTCCTCATTAATTGTGCACTTACATCACCTGCTGCATTCATAACTATTTCTTGTGCACAGGTCATTACCTCCTCCTTGCCCCATGTGCAAAGCGCCTCCTCGGCGTCCTGGAAGTGACGTCACGCTCTCCCAGGGCTCACTCGTTGCCAGGGAGACGTAGGCAGTGTCGCGGCCGCCATCTTGCTACTCTGGCGCCTGCGCTTCTCACGTTTTATTTGATGTACACTCTTATGATTAATAAATTACACTTGCAATATATATCTGGGATGCTTATTATGGAGATAGTGTATAGGTATGGGGCTGCTAAGATATCTGACCAAGGTAATGGGCCCGGATGCCATTAAGGCTAATCCGTGCAGATCCGATGCCCATAGGGATACATGGGGGCCAAATCTGATCCATGGCTGTCTATTTTACAATGGACAGCCACGGATTGCAAAAAAATCGCAATGTGAAACCAGCATTAGCTTTGTACTGTACTTTCAATACATTGTTTTATCAGCAGGAGATTATCCTTGTAAAAGTAGGTGTCACATGCCGGGCTGTCCAGCTAATCTGTGTAGCCCCATCCCCACCACTGATGGTCAGTTTTCTGCCTATGCACAGTGTACACAGGAATCTGTCAACCAGTGGTGTGGGTGGGTTATACACAGCTCAGCATTCATAGCACTGCTAAACCTACAGCAGAGAAAACCAGAATTCTATCAAAGCTGCACCAAGCAGCCCAGTAGGTGATACATCGCTGGAATCAGGGTCTCTGTCCCTACATTAAGCTGCTCTCAGATTACAGAGCAAAAATCTGTTGATAAATTCCCTTTAAATTCTAGTATCCGAAACCTCCCAGCTTCAATCTAACTTGCAAAACGGAGACCTAGAATGGATTGTGCAGAAGTCCAAAGCAAGCAACTAAAGGCAGTAAACGAGCTGTGGGAAACACACGTTGTTGTTTCATGTTGGGCGAGAAGCTGATACTCACCTCTTTGTTAGCAAGTTATCACATTTCATGATAATCTGACCTCTAGGTGGCACTGTGTAGTTGATGTTGGATTATACAATTGTTATTGACATAAGGTGAGGCTTAAAACTTCATTCTTCATCCCAGTATTTTTTATGGTCCTTTGGGTCCTTACAACAACCCCAGAAATGGAAAACAATGTACAGAACGGCAGATTGTGCACCAGGCTCTTATACGTGTATTAATATATTCATATTCTTTATCACTTACTGTGCACTTTTGCCCTTTTACAAATATCCATTTAGCCTCTTTACTGACATTAAAAGCCTTTCTGGGATTTAGTCTGATGATGTGTTACAGATTCAAGAAGGATTTACTAATGTTTAAAAGAGGAAAATACCATAAAACATCAGCAGGATTGTAGTGTTACGGTTCATGAACATGGACCTCCTTTATGAGCCAAAATGGACCGTCGTCCGGCAAACGCCAACTTCTTTTGTATAACATTTATTTGGTAAGCAGCAATGTAACGCGTTTCCTTCTCAATGACAATGAGCTACATTTTGGTAGCGGTTGTCTCTAATGATTATATACAACTCCATATTGGTGGTGACACCATTGCAGGATATTTATGATCATCTCTAAATCTGGAATCTGTAGTAAAAAGTTTGATTTCCCGCCTAATTGAAAACAATATTTTTCTAGAAACAGCGCCTCATTTGTACACAGGCTGTGTCTGGTATTGCAGCTAATCATAGGACTGCTATTCTCTTTCAATACACTAAGGCAGAGGTCCCCAACTCCAGTTCTCAAGGCCCATCAACAGTCTCGGTTTTCAGGAATTCCTTAGCATTTGACAGTTGGAATCGTCACCTGTGCAGGAAACTAAATTACCAACTGTCAAATGCTAAGGAAATCCTGAAAATATGCACTGTTGGTGGGTCTTGAGGACTGGAGTTGGAGACCTGTGCACTAGGGGCTAAGTTACTGATCGCTGTAGGTCTGACTGCTGCACAGCGCTGTGGAGGTCACGCTCCATTCATTGTCTATAGGTACATAAGATGCATTTACCTATGATGACTAGTAATGAGTGAGCACTACCATGTTCGGATACTTGTAGCAGTTGGATGCTTGGATGGGCGCTACTCGAGTACATGAGTATATTGGAAATCAATCATTTTTCTAGGAACTCTTCTGGAAAAATGCTCGCGTTCCCCATTGACTTCTATTATACTTGTGTACGTGAGTCGCACCCATCTGAGCATCCAACTGCTCGTTAGGAGTACCGAGCACTCGAGCATGATTGTTCTAACTCATCAATAATGATAACGGATCTAAGAGCAGATGACACTGAGCTTGACCATTAGGATGTCTACTTAATGTGTCCTACTGTGATGTGTCCTAATGTGTCCATGTCATGAAGGACCCATTTTATTGACCTGAAACTGTGTCTACTTACACTTGCAACAAGATGTTGGGGAAGAAAGGTGTACTACAGTCCGCGCTGCCAGGGTGTCTCACATCAAAGAAAACGAGTAGTCGATGTTCAGTGCAATCCTTCTTTAATCTCCTACGCGTTTCGGCGCCCTCCTGGCACCTTCATCAGGGCTCCCTGTCACTCCCACAATATATATATATATATATATATATGTACATATATATATTATATATATATATATATATATATATATATATATATATATATTGCGGGAGTGAACAAAGAGTTAAAAATACAAAAAAAACATCCTCACCTCTCCTGCGGTGTCCCTCGTTGTGTCGCTCCTGGGGCTGAAGGACATGGCGTTGTGAAATTAAAGGGGAACAGAGCAGTTTTAGTGTACTGAGCATGCTCAGTACACTAAAATTGGGTCCGAGAAACGATCCTGTGTTTTCTCGGACCCGTGCTCCATAGGCCCCCATGTTAAAGGGCGGATCCGATTCTGACCGGTTTGGCCCACTGGGCTCAAAATCGGAGCAGACTCTGAATTTGGGCACGGGAAAAAATCGGACCGAAACAGATCCGACACAAATCAGATGGCAATAAGGCCACATCCGATCCGATCAGTGCCCATAAAGATACATGGGGGCTAAATCAGATCCGTGGCTGTCCGATTTACAACAGACAGCCACGGATCCAAGAAAAACGTGATGTGAAAGCAGCCTAAGTCTGAAGTTCCTTGGATGTTATATTGTTCTATTTGTTTTTTCACACATTTCTAACCTACTTCTAGGGTTCTCTAATCACTTTCCCTCTTTTCACAATGTCCTAGAACACATCTGGGCAAACTATGGCCCGCTGCCCAAATTTAACCTTGTGGCTATTCTTATCTTGTTCGCTGAATTTGATGTCTAAAAGGGCTGGAAGCAGTGGTTCACCCACTCCACCTCTGTCCAACATCTGGTTATTACAGATATATTACAATTCTGTGAGATAGAAAACTATAAATGTAACAAAAAACAGCGGCACTCTGCTAAGACATATAATTGAAAATGGTACCATATTACCTCCTATTTTATGGGCGAGTAGGAACCTGCTAACAAAACAATAACAGAAAGGAGCAATGGGGGGAAGAATACACTACAGAGGGTATGATGCCATAATCTAAACAAGAAAAAAACTGCGTCACTCAATCCTGTAGTGTGCACAGGTTCAACGCCGAACACAATACATTGTAACAATAAACAGCGGCACTCTGCTAAGACATATAATTGAACATGAAACAATATTACTTCCTTTTTTATGGGTGAATAGGAACCTGATAACAGAAAGGAGCAATGAGAGGAAAGAGTACACTACAAAGGGTGTGATCCCATAATCTAAATAAGAAAAAACTGCGCCACTCACTCCTGTAGTGTGCACAGGTTCAACGCCGAACACGATACATTGTAACAAATAAACAGCTGCACTCTGTTAAGACATATAATTGAAAATACAACAATATTACAGGTAAGAAAAAATGAAACGTTGAGACATTTAGCTTAAAAATATGTCCATGTTGCTACCCACCTACGGTAGTAGCTACATTGAGGCATGTCTCCTATACTGGGTCCCAACCCTCAGTCACAACCTCTATCTGGATTAAAAATGTTCTATTTTATGGGCAAGTAGAAACCTGCTAACAGAGAACAAGAGCATAATGGGCCAATGGGGGGGAGGGTGCACTACAGCGGGTTTTTAATCCAGATGGAGACTGTGACTGAAGTGTAAGGACTCATTATGGGAGATACGCCTCAACGTGGCTACTGGGTGGCTATCAATATGGCCATATTTTTAAGCTAAGTGTATCAATTTTTCATTTTTTCTTTTTGTCTTATCAGAGTGTCGGTGTTTTTTGTGACAAGGTATCGTGTTTGGCGTTGCACCTGTACACACTATAGTATTAAGTGCCACAGATTTGTTTCTTGTTTAGAAAACTACGAATGGTCCTGTAAAAGTACCGGTATATACTGAGTGAAAATCTTATTGCAATTGGACAGAACAAGGGAGAAAAAAATCATCCCATTTTTCTGTGTCAGAATGGGACCGATTATTTAATTTGCTCGTGGGACCCCAGCCTAACGTCTAGACAAGAATTTTCCGAAATCATTCCAATTAAAAAATAGTTGATTGTTTATGTGACATAACAAAATAAATGTCAAATTTACTTGTGGGACTGAAACTATGGATGAATGATACAGTTTGGTTGGGTAGGACACATTTTGGCTAGCGGTAGATTTATTAATAGCTTGCACCACTAGAGAGCATCAGATCATTGCTGGAAAGTTCTGTTTTGTTTCAAGTACCAATGAAGTAAAAGAAATTCATCTATGGTAGACATACAGTTTAGGATAATATTCTGTTTGACTTCCACAGGATAAGTAATAATCAACATAAGACTGGTGAGGTCAAGTTAAGAGAATGGGAGATAAATTGTAGAAGCGGGTCCGCGACCACTGAACAATACACAGAGCTTCACTGTTCATCCGGTCTTCATCTCCTGTATGTTCACCTGGCTGCTGTTAGTCCAGATATCAGCTGATCGGTGGTGGTATTGTAACACCTCCAGCAACAGCGGGGATTTGAATTTGTTTTGATACAGGGATGCCACCGACAGGAAAGATAAGCTTCCAAAATGAAGGTAAAACAAAAAAAACAGATTTATTGTGACAAAATTCACCCCTGCTTGTATAGAGAAGAAAAGTGAATTAAACTGTACAATTTATAACCCAACAACTCGTACAAACAAAATAAATATGTCTTGTTTTCCTTACCAGAAGAACAGCTACATTTCCCTGGTCCCAGTAAGGAGGGGGTCTTCCCTTGATCCAATAATGACACCCCCATCCACTAAATGTGTCCCCTTGCTGAAATGTCTCCTCAGACACCACCCCCCAGTCGTGGTGAGGATGACTTTATAATCGCTCCTTTGCTAACTTATGTATTGCTTCCAGTTTGCACTTATGGTCCCGTATCCATCCGTGCAGAGTTTGATACTCGAACTCTTCCAGCGCTGAAAAGTTCCTCGACCTCCCTTTCAGGCCTACCAAACATCATCATGTATGGAGAGAACCCAGTTCCACCGTGCATGTGATTATTGTATGCCCACATTAACTCTGGTATGAATTCATGCCAACAACTCATTTGGTCTTGTTCTAGGGTTCTCAACATCTGCAACAGAGTTCTATTGAACCTTTCGCAAGCTCCATTGCCTTGTGGATGGTAAGAGGTAGTTCAGGACTGCTGCACAACATACAACTGGAGTAACTCCGTTATAAGTTTACCTTGTAAGCACTTTCCTTGATCAGAGTGTATTCTCTTCGGGCAACCATATACTTGGATAAAGTGTTGACAGATGGCTTGAACCGCGGTCTCTGCAGTTTGATCCTTAGTGGGTACCATCACAGCAAATTTTGTAAAATGGTCTGTCATTACTAGGCAAGACGTATGTCCTCTCTTTGAGGGGCCCACTGACAAATAGTCAATCATCAAAACTTCTAAAGGGGCGGATGTTACAATGGTTTCTACTGGAGCCCTCTCTTCACAGGATTTGTTGACTTCAAAGATATGAGACTGTTTGCACACATGGTGAACCACCTCCTCTAAACCAGGAGTATAAACAAACCTATGTAGCCACTTGTAATTGATACGGTACCCTTGATAAGGCATCAGCATTCGCGTTCTCCCTTCCAGAGCGAAAGCGGATTTGGTAATTGAATTTCGACATTCTGGCCATTCACCTCCGTTCTAGTGCTCCTAGTCTGGCATTACCTAGGTGGGTAAGTGGTTTATTGTCAGTCATGACCAGAACATCCGAACCTGCCAGGCAACCAGCAAATTTTTCGGTCATGTCCCACACCAATGCATCTCCAATATGAAAGAGCTAAAGTTTTCATAATTTCTTTCTGCGTCTTTTAGAGACTGACTCACATAGGCAATAACTCGCTCACTCCCATCTTGCTCTTCGGCAAGCACCGCAATCCGTGTAGGCTCCCATCGGTATACAACCTGAAAGGACAATCGAAGCGCGCATATGCCAACAAGAGTTACCTGAGTAAGGGCGTTCTGGATCTGGTCAAATGCCTCTTCTTGTCTCTCAGCCCACTGAACAGGCCTAGTTTTAGGGCCCTGACTAGTGCCCATCATTAACTCATTTAAAGGTTCAGCCAGCTTGGCGAAGTTCTTCATGAACCGGCGATAATAACCAGCCAATCCCAAGAAGGCCCGCACCTCCCTGACAGTCCCGGGGATAGGCCACTTTAGAATGGCTTCAATTTTCTCTCGGCTGGTTTTGCTCCCTCAGCCGACACAATATAGCCAAGATATTCAATCTGTCTGCGGAACAGACAAGACTTCTTGGGCTTCATTTTTAGCCCTGCATCCAGCAACTTTTGGAATACTTGCCGAAGCTTCAGAAGATGGTCTTCGAAAATGTCTCCAAATACAATCACATCATCAAGGTAAATCAGTACTGCCTCAAAATTATATTCACCCAGACAATACTCCATCAGTCGCTGGAAAGTAACAGGGGCGATAGTCAAGCCAAAGAGAATCCAATTGAACTCATAAAGGCCCATAGGCAATATGAATGCCGTCTTTTCCCTATCTTTGGCGGCTAGTGGGACCTGCCAATATCCACTGGCAAGATCCAGGGTAGAGAAGTATGTAGCCCTTCCTAACGCCGACAAAGACTCCTCAATGCGAGGCAGAGGATAGGAATCCCTTAAGGTACCGTCACACGCGGCGATATTGCTAGGCAATTTCACTGGCAATTTGCTGGTTGTAGTGAAATCATGGACACATTGTTCTATTTTGTTGCCGTGTACAAATGGAACAATGTGTCCATGATCTCACTGCAACCAGCAAATTGCCAGTGAAATTGCCTAGCAATATTGCTGAGTGTGATGGTACCTTTACTGTGTGCGCATTCAACGTTCTATAAGGCTGAAGGCACACTGATCCCTCCAAAACGGCGCGTTTTTGAAGCGCGATATTGATGCGAGTTTGATGCGTGTAATAGTGCTAGTGCGGTGCTAGTGTGGTGCTAGTGGGGTGCTAGTGCGGTGCTAGTGAGATTTTTTAATTCCTACTGCGATCCGACAGACTAGCACCTTCTCCTGGTGTCAAGACTGCACTGATTTGCTGCCACTTATTTGTCAATCAATGGGGTCACTTGTGGGGGAGCTCCAATGTTTAGGCACACAGGGGCTCACCAAATGCGACATTGTGTCAGCTAACAATTTGAGCTGATTTCCATTTAAATTGTTAGCGGACACCATGTCGCGTTTGGAGAACCCCTGTGTGCCTCAGCATTGGAGCTCCCCCACAAGTGACCCCATTTTGGAAACTAGACCCCCCAAGGAACAAATCTAGATGCATAATGAGCACTTTGAAGCCCCAGGTGCTTCACAAATTGATCCGTAAAAATGAAAAAAATATTTTTCTTCCACAAAAATCTTATTTTTTTATTTTTACGGATCAAATTGTGAAGCACCTGGGGCTTCAAAGTGCTCATTATGCATCTAGATTTGTTCCTTGGGGGTCTAGTTTCCAAAATGGGGTCACTTGTGTGGGAGCTCCAGTGCTGAGGCACACAGGGGCACTCCATACGCGACATGGTGTCCGCTAACAATTGGAATTGTAATCGGACACCATGTCGCGTATGGAGAGCCCCATGTGTGCCTCAACATTCGAGCTCACCCACAAGTGACCCCATTTTGGAAACTAGACCCCAAGGAACAAATCCAGATGCATAATGGGGTCACTTGTGGGGGAGCTCCAATGTTTAGGCACACAGGGGCTCTCCATATGCAACATGGTGTCCGCTAACAATTGTTAGCGGACACCATGTCGCGCACGGGGGGCCCCTGTGTGCAACCAGCATTGCCACCAGCGCAAAGGCATCTGGAAGAGTTGGGGTACAGCACCAGAAAATGGCACCTCCAATGAATGCGCTATTTTCTGGGGTGGCTGTGGGTTGCAATTTGCAGCGTGGGGGGCCCACAACATTTGGATCTCTCCATGATGAGGATTGCAGCCCCCCAACTGCCAAGTTGTACCTGGCTGGCAACCAAAAATATGGCAAAGCTCCATGTCATTTTATTGGTAGAAGTAATTAAAAAAAATGACGTGGGGCTTCGCCATATTTTTGGTCCAGCCAGGTACAACTTGGCAGCTATGGACTGCCACCAACCCCCAGCTGCCTCATTGTACCTTGCTGGCAACCAAAAATACAGCGAAGCCCATTTTTTTATTTCTAGAACAAATTCTAGAAAAAAAAAATGACGTGGGGCTCCGCCATATTTTTGGTCCAGCCAGGTACAACTAGACAGCTGGGGGCTGGAATCCGCAGCATGGAGAGGCCCAAGCGTTCTGGGCCCCCATGCTGCGAATTGCAGCCCGCAGCCGCCCCAGAAAATGGCGCATTCATTGTAGCGCCATTTTCTGGCGCTGTACCCATGCTCTTCCAGTTACCCTGGTGCCGGTGGCAAACTGGGTAATAAAGGGGTTAATGCCAGCTTTTTATTGGCAGCTGACACTAAGCCCGAGATTCATAATATTGGGCCAATGTTAGACCTGCCATTAGGAATCTCTGGTAAGTAGTCAATAAATACACACAGAGTAAAATATTTTTATTTGGAAAAAAACACAAACAAAATTCAGACTCCATCTTTATTAGAAAGATCCGACGTAGTCCATTACGAAGGTCCCGCGACTCTCGATCGCCTCCGACGTAGTCCACAACGAAGGTCCCACGATGCTCGATCGCCTCTGCTCCAGAGATTGCAGCAAGGGATCAAGTGTCCTCTTCCTACAGTCTCTGGGGTCAGAGTTATGGTGCTCTGTATGGCAATGATCTGTCATACAGTGCACCATGACTATGATCCCTGAGACTAGAAGAGGACACTTGATACCTTGTTGCATCCATCCATCCATTATTCACGCATGTACACATCTTTTCGTGCACACATCCACACATGCAGTCACACATACGCAAATATCCATCCATGCACCCACACATCCATGCACCCACACCCACGCACCCACGCATCCACTAACCCACGCATCCACTAACCCACGCACCGACACATCCACGTACCCACGCACCCACACATCCACGTACCCACGCATCCACTAACCCACGCACCCACACATCCACTAACCCACGCATCCACTAACTCACACATCCACGTACCCACGCATCCACGTACCCACACATCCACTAATCCACGCATCCACTAACCCACACATCCACGTACCCACGCACCCACACATCCACGCACTTGCACATCCACGTACCCACGCACCCACACATCCACGTACCCACACATCCACACATCCACGTGCCCACGCACCCACACATCCACGCACCCACACATCCACGTACACACGCACCCACACATCCACGCACCCACACATCCACTAATCCACGCATCCACTAACCCACGCAACCACACATCCACGTACCCACGCATCCACTAACCCACGCACCCACACATCCACTAATCCACGCATCCACTAACCCACGCACCCACACATCCATGCACCCACACATCCACGTACCCACACATCCACGCACCCACGCATCCATGCACCCATTAACCCATGTACCCACACATCCACGCATCCATGCACCCACGCATCCACACACCCACACATCCACTAACCCATGCACCCACACATCCACGCACCCACACACCCACTAACCCATGTACCCACACATCCACGCATCCATGCACCCACGCATCCACACACCCACTAACCCATGTACCCACACATCCACGCATCCATGCACCCACGCATCCATGCACCCACACATCCACTAACCCATGCACTCACACATCCATGCACCCACGCATCCTCTAACCCATGCACCCACATATCCATGAACCCACTCACTCATTCAATCATTGATTCATTGTTTCATTCATTCATACGGTACTTACCTCAGGACGGAGCAGCACTGGAGGAGAGGCGTTCCAGCGAGGAGAGGAGGCAGAGCGACTGCTGCACCGGCGGGATCGAGGAGCGGTTAGACACGGGGATCGGGGGGGGGGGGGTGAGGGGTGAATGGCAGAGACAGGTGGGGGCCATCCAGGGAATGGGGAGGCCTGAACATGGGGGGGGCATTCGCCCCCGCCGCCAGCAGCGCGGCGGGTCAAGCCTCATACAGACCCGACATCGGAGGGGGAGGCCATAGGAGGGGGAGGACTGAGGAGGGGTAGGGCATCGCGGCGGGTGAAGCCGCAATCAGGTCCCGGCATCGGGAGTGGGGGGCAGTGACAGGTGGGGGCCATCTGGAGAAGGTGGAGGCCTGAGGAGGGGGAGGGCATCCGCCTCCACCACCATCAGCGCGGCGGGTGAAGCCGCACACAGGTCCCGGCTGTCACAGAGATCACAGCCGGGATCACAGCCTCAGTACCTGGCGGGGCCGGTCCGACGGAAGGCTCTGCGCAGCTTGCGGGCTCTGGCTCCCCATTGATTTCTATTGATAGCTCATGCTTACAACTCACATGCAGTCGCAGCATGCCGCGACTGAAACTCGCTTTGCGAGTTCAATGCTTAAAATGCGCACCAGTGTGCCCGACATTATAGAAAATCACTTGTCCTAGTGCAATGCGAGTTTATCTCGCATTGCACTCGCGCGAGGCACTGGGATCATGTCGGATGATGTGCCTTCAGCCTAATCTACATAGAATCGAAGAGTATCGTCTTTTTTTCGGACCAGTACCACCGGAGCTGCCCAAGGGCTCTGACTCGGGCGAACAACCCCATTATCCAACATGTTTTTCACTTCTTGGTACATTGTTGGTGGAATATGACTGTACTTTTCCCGAACCGGCAGGGTGCCTCCGGTATTGATCTCATACTCAACCCAGTTAGTACACCCAAAATCCTCATCTATCAGAGAGAACGCTGATTGGAATTCCCACAAGGTCGCCTCCAGCTGTTTTATCTCCATTAGGGTGATTGAGGAATAATCCATCTCCATTAGCTCCAGGATTTTCCTACCGTTCCATTCAGGAGTAGATTTCTCCTTTACCGTGAGCTGGCGTGCCACCATCCAGGTTGTATGCCCACTCGTGTCCAGAGTAAACAGATTTTGTGGAACAATTTCTTCATTACAAATATACACCTCGGCCAACTTTGTCCCAGCCAGCATGGTTACCTCATGTTCTCTAAGATTCAAATATCTCACAGGCACATTCCCGTCTTTCACTATGGCCTCTGTATGAGCCACGAGCGGCCCACTCAGGTTCTCTACCTTACATACAGGCTCTAAGACAACCTCTATGTCATTTAAATTCCTGTCTGTTCCAACAGGCAACATCAGTACCTTTTTCCTGGCCCGCCGCTATTTTAGCATTCGCATTAGGAGGCACATACACTACCCCTGCAGCTCTCCCTTTGGCAGCACTTTTTTTTATGCCACAGATACGCACCATCTGCCGTAACACCCGTTGAGTTTTTCTGTGAGGCGTGGCTCTCCTCCAATACCCAGGCCCTTCTTGTTCAAACAACCGGGAGTCAATTCCTCTCAGAACATTCATTCCTAAAACCACCGGAAGGTCCGCTCTGGCCTGGGTTTTCACCAATACCACCACCTTGGTGCCCAGTTTTTACTGATACCATTTTGAGTCAGATACAACATTTTGATCGCCTTTTATTGCATTGTATTGTAACAACGTGGTGGCCCAAAAAACATAATTCTGTAGTTTTTATTTTTTTCCCGTTACAACATTTACCAATTGGATTAATTTACTTCATATATTGATAGCGATACCAATATGTGTAGTTTTTAATTTTTTTTTACTGTTTTATTGCTATTTTCAGTTCAGCTCCTTTGGAGGCCTCTAAGCAGGGGCGGACTGGCTCAGGTGGCAGGGGGCAAGTGCCCCCTGGGCTGGTGGTATAGACCTCATCTAGGGCTGCCCCCCCACAGAAATGGGCCGGCCGGCGGCACTTTGCGGCTGGAGCTGTGGAACAGAAGGAGACGCGGCTGAGGTGTGAGTGAGCTTTGATACACAGGAAACGTCCCCCTCCCCTGCTCCTCAAAACCTCCCAAAAGCTTCTCAAAGCCTCCGGCATTAGAAGCACCAGTCCGACCCTGCCCCTAAGAGAGTGGGGGCCCTGGGCAACTGCCCAGTCTGCCCACTCCCTAACCCACACCCTGTCTCCCATTCACAATCTTGGCACTAATTCCCCATAAATAAATCTTCTGGTATCCAATATGACCATTTTCAGCTGTACAGGTAAGCAAATTACAACCCAAAATTCTCCTAACAAGAAATAACATATAATATAAACAACTATATTCAATTTCTCTTTTCTTTTATTTACAAGAATACAGACAATAAATTCATATAAGAAGCATACTCTGAGAAAAGAAGAAAAAAAATAAGAAAATAAAAAAAAATAAAAAAAATACAATCTTGACAGGTGAGTGTCTTGGGATCTTTCACCACGGGCTGTGGCCTTTCCAAACTTCACACCGCGCTATCAACAATCCTCATCAATATGAACACAGTGCATGCCTCACTGACATTGTCCCATAGAGACTAGTCATTCAGGATGATCTATACACCTAGCTGACCCTAACTAACTCTTTGGACCGGTAAGGGAGAATTTAAATTTAGAAGAAGAATCTGAGGTGCCTCATCCTTGTTTAAAGCATAGGGTGCTTTACCCACCACGGGCGTCGTATCACACTTTACAAGATGGCCGGCTACTTCCAATGTTATCTCACTGTTGTGTTTTCCAACACTCTCCTCTGAGCTAGGATAAAGGATTAATTGTCCCATACATCACCAATCACAGGACACAAAACTGCTGAACTTATGAGAGAGGAAACAGGAAATAAAAGAGGTATGTCTACTCCGGATTATTCTTTCATCATAGACAAAGCTGGAGCCCACAGTCCAATCGCGTCTCCTCTCTGCTTGTCTCCGAGACAACTCACCACACACAGACAAACTTTATGCGTTCTCAGATGGAGTGACAGAGCAGTGATGCAATAAAAGCATTTTCTAAATCCAGCAGCAAAACTGCATTTTTCCTGCACAGTTTATCTATTATTCACATCGAGCATTCATAAAATTATTAAATATTATTTTTTAACACTTTATAAAATTTAGAATAACAGGGAGTGCCACTGACATCTAGTGGTCAGATGTCATCGCTACAGGTGCGGCCTTCACTCATAGTCGTCACCAACAGGCATATTTCTATGTACCCTCTTAAAGTACCAAGTGATGTCCCCTCACCATTCACATATTGATTATCTATCCAATGGAAGGTCATTAGTATATGGGTCTCAGATTAGCTCTTTAAATTAAATCTCCATCTTGTAACATTCTATTAAGTTGGATGTCTGTGCTAATTCATTTCTTATCATGTCTATATTGATTCAGATCTCTTGTATGGTAAGCAGGGCTGAGAAGTTAGTAAGCCAAACTTCTAACTTCAACTTCTCAATTTCCATGAATCTGACTCTGCCAAAATGGAAAAACGTCTCCACGAGTCTGATTCCATAACCATGGCTGTGAAGTCAGTAACCAAACCATCCGACCCTGACTCCTCAATTTTTCCTGAATCAGACTCCACCCAAAATGGGCACTGACATCGAGCACACAACTCTGACTCAGCAATCATGGCTGTGAAGTCAGTAAGTCAAACATCCGACTCCACCTCCCCAATTTCCCCGAATCCAACTCCGGCTCCACCAACATGGACACCGACTCCATGACTCCGACTCCACAACCAGAGCTGTGAAGTTAGTAAGCCAAACATCCAACTCCAAGTCCTCAATTTCCCCGAATACGACTCTGACTCCACCCAAAATGGACACCGACTCTGACTCCATGACTCCACAACCATGGATAGACCTGAAGAAGGAGCTAGATCAGATATTATATCATGTGATAGACCTGAAGGAGCTAGATCAGATATTATATCATGTGATAGACCTGAAAGAGCTAGATCAGATATTATATCATGTGATACACCTGAAGAAGCTAGATCAGATATTATATCATGTGATAGACCTGAAGGAGCTAGATCAGATATTATATCATGTGATAGACCTGAAGAAGCTAGATCAGATATTATATCATGTGATACACCTGAAGAAGCTAGATCAGATATTATATCATGTGATAGACCTGAAGAAGCTAGATCAGATATTATATCATGTGATACACCTGAAGAAGCTAGATCAGATATTATATCATGTGATACACCTGAAGAAGCTAGATCAGATATTAGATCATGTGACAGACGTGAAGGAGCTACATCAGATATTATATCAGGAAACAGACCAAAGAAGAAGCTAATCAGATATTATACCATATGATAGACCTGAAGAAGCTAGATCAGATATTTATCCATATGATAGACCTGAAGAAGCTAGATCAGATATTATACCATATGATAGACCTAAGAAGCTAGATCAGATATTATACCATATGATAGACCTGAAGAAGGAGCTACATCAGATATTATATCATGTGATACACCTGAGAAGGAGCTACATCAGATATTATATCATATGATAGACCTGAAGGAGCTAGATCAGATATTATATCACATGATAGACCTGAAGAAGGAACTACATCAGATATTAGATTAGATCATATCATATGCCTGAAGAAGGAGCTAAGTCAGATATTATATGATACACCTGATGAAGGAGCTAGGCAAGCTTTTATTTGATGCGTCTGAAGAAGGAGCTAGATCAGTTCTGAAACGCATCACATGTTTTTTTTATTTACAGCAAATAAAATGTCTATATATGTCTTTACTGCTCTAATCATCTGTGCTTGGCTATTTTCATCCTGTATCTAGTGTGTCCCGTTTCATATTAATCATTATAATATAATTTGTACAGTATAGTATTAATCAGCTAAATGTTACTTTTCCCTTCTCTCTTCTCTTGTTTCCTGGTTAGGAAGTTATAATCTAATATCGTGGTATAAGTAGTCGGCCGTTCACAAATGACCAGAGATGACAGCTAGGTTATAAAGGCTTTTAGAATGTTATTATTATTCTTTTTTTTTTGTTTTCTATCTCTTATTAATTTGTCGGCCTCGCTCTCCTGGCAGTTTATCAAACACTTGACGAACGCGTTACAGAAGCATTATATGTCCCTGACTCGCTATTATAAAGAAAGTCGATAAACATCCACTACATTCAATAAGGAATAAATGCAGGGGCAAATCTTCACAGCTTCTCCAGGCTCTCCAGCGCCCTCGATAAGACAAAAATAAGCGTGTGCTGCACGCAGAACTCTTTGTTCCCCTTGTATTAGATTATTCATGAGTCACTAGACATGCTGTGAGTAGGTGTTAGGCGCCGGCACAATGTAATTCATTTACTGGAGAAAAACAAAAATTCAGTGAGTTGCTAAAGTCGTTTCACGATCAGTAATCAGGCTTTTGGAGGAAGCATATGTTTCCTATTTTTCGTCTTATTGAAAAGGTAAAAACATATGTCCCCTCGTATTCACAGCTGTCTGGAAGAAGGTTTTTTTTTTCTTGGAAGTCCGTGTCACATGTCACCCATCAACTATATGTCACAATAGTGATTTCGACCGAAGAGCGCCCCCTAGTGTATAAAGCATGCATATAGATGTATGACCTCTAGTTGTCCTTGTAAGAATGTGTGAGCTCAGTGCCTAAGGAAAGAGCGAGTCCTAAATCAGTGCAGGAATGGGGAGGTACAGCCTGTCTGGCACTATTATGTGGATGATCAGGTTATTTAGGCATTGTGTGGTGAGCTTATAGTACCTATAAAATGTATTCTGGAGAAAAAAAACCTGCTGCAGACTGAAAGAAAACAGCAGATAGCAGCCCAAATCATAACATAAAGGCTAAAAAAACAAAGCGCCAACCACACCAAAACCGAAAAAGATTCCTTGACTCCACATGTTTTCTTCCAGATGTGTGCACACCTGCAGTTTGACTGCCACAAGTGGTATTTCCCCTACATCCATTAGTAATGCCATGTCAGAAGGGAATTTGAGCTTCCTATGCTGGGAGCCCAAATCATGCACACACTGCCTGATCCCTAATCAAGAGGTTGAGCATTAGGCCTGTTTTTGTGGGTCAGCTCAGTGTCTAGTTGGGGGGAGGGATTAGGAGGAATGGAGGAAGGTTCTGGGAAAGGAAGCTGGAGCTACTTGTCCCATAGAACATGCTGCTAAGGCTACGTTCACATGTAACGTAATGGCACTTATTCCTGCTTTTACGTGGCACTTTTGAGCGCAGTGCAAAACAAAGCTGGAGACGGGTTCCAGCTAAAAGCTATGGCTTTTGATGAAAGGCCTGCAGATGCCGCGTTTGGCTGCATATTTTTGCGCGGGCGCTTTCACTGACATAGTGCACCCGCAAAAAAATTGTCATGCCAATTCTTTGCGCTTTCTTCAGCGCATTTTCCCCATAGGCTACATGTTAACATGGCCTCAGGGCAAGTGCGCCAGAAAGAGCGCGGCGTCAGCATGCAGTCGCACTTTTTTGCTCGCAAACGCGCACAAAAAAGCGGCACTGCTAAATATGCGGCAAAATACACCGCGTGTGAACGTAGCATAACAGGGAACCAGTCCCTAGGCTACTCAGGATTGCAAAAGCTTGAGGGCAGAACCTGGAGATTAGTGAATTTCATGTTCACTGGTCTCTTAAGTGTAACTTCCAGGACATGATGATACAGAGGGCCGGAGAGCTGTTAAAGACACAGCTGTTCACAGGGTCTGCAATAGCTGCCTGGCGGGAGGTACCCACATGGAACAAAAGGGAGTAGAGGATAGCTCAAATGCACATTGAAACCTATTAAAATCACTGAAGTCAGAAGGAAATCTATTTCTCTCACCCAGCAGAGCGGACTACAATTTCCATCAGACTGGCTAGACTGCTAGGTGGAAGTGTACTATTCTGGACTTGCTGCAACATCTTTAGTAAAAAGTAAAACACCATCATACCTACTACTACCCTTATCATCATCACCCCTGTGATTGGTTGGGAAGGGTTAGGATACATTTGCACACAATGTTTTTTATGTGTTTTTTGAGGATCATTTTTCAGCTGGAAAACTGGATCCGCTTATCAAAAACAGCACCTATTCACACAGTGCGTTTTTCACCCATTTTTGCTGCGTTTTTAACTTGCTTTTTTGAGCTCATAGACAATGGAGTCAATGGGAAAAATGGATCAGAGAAACGCCACACAAATTGACATGCTCATTCTTTGTGAGGATCCATTCTTGAGCCAAAAAACAGACCCCCAAAAAACAATGTGTCTGAATGTCAATTCTTGAAACACATTGACTTTGGTGGGATGCCTAGAGTCACTGCATTTCACTGCCCAAAATGGAGCCTCAAAAAATGGATAAAAAACATTGTGTGTGAATGTAACCTTAAACATCTACACTACTACACCACCTATTTCCCAGGGAGCATCTGCAGTGCCGGCCACCTACAGGCACTACTGGCGTCACAAACTTATTATTTTTCTTATGTTTATTTTTCTCCATTTTTATTCTTCCCTTTTCAATGTGAGCCAGGGCCACAGCACAGGGTGCAGCCACCGTGATCCTGACCATTGGCCCAGCCGCTGGGAACCACAGATGACCTGCAGCTGTCTAGTAAGTATGTTTTTCCTAAGTGTCACGTGTTGACTGTCTTGCAATCCATTAGTGTTGCTGCTGTGTTTAAACTGTGTTTTTTCCCTAGTCTATGCTGTGTGCTGTAGCTGCAATTGGAGAAGTGAGTCATAGCATTTAAATGGAGGTGGAGGGGTGTGTCTTAATGTTTACCTCTCCACACTCTCAACCTTTAAATAGCTTTACTTCCCTCCACACCTGGACTCTGTGCTATGAAGTCGTGCTGTGCTGAGCTGTATTATTGCTGCCATTGGATTCTATAGAAGCTGCTGGGTTTACTGGTCCGTGGGTGGAGGTAGGGACCCTTAGTCTAGGGCTGATTAGGAGCAAAGGGCTAGGGTGGTGACCCAAACCTCCCCACCTTCAGAGGTACCTTCGCGAACAGGGCTAGTTAGAGATCCCAAGTCCAGACTAGCTCCCCTGAATGCCCTTATCCATCTTACCATCTTGCCTCCTGAATCCCTATCTGTTATACAACCCCTTGACACAGAGCACATGCTCAAAGGTTCAAAACCAGATGGATGACAGTGGCACTATTGTGTCAGGAGGGCACAGCAGTATGTGACACTATGAGGAATTTGAGTGGCTACTATAGTGGCTGGAAATGAGCTGCAAAAGGAATGAGTCAAAGAGGAACCATTCACTATTGGGATCTGGATCTGGAACAGATGGAGGTTAGATGGAGGTTAGAGGATAGTGTGAGGGTCCTCTCTGATCTGTTTTGTCCCCTGTCTTGAACCTTTGACTCACAGTTCGAATGTACGGACGTTACGAAGGAGAGATCATATCTAAATTTTATATGTGTAGTAATGAGTCGGCGACAGGGTAGGGGGTGCTCGGATACCGGGACAGGTGGTTACTTCGGTGGGGATCACGGCTGGTCGATTCCAGGTTCCATGCCCTGGACCCTCAATGGCGGGTGGGGGTGTTGATGATGGGGGAATTGTAACGTGACGCCACCTGTGGTACCTGGTAATAGGGTTACCAGCGCTGTGGTGATGGAAATGCAGCTATGGTAGTACATACAGCTCCCCACAGGTGGAGCTTTACCTCAGGGCAGCAGGGTTGATGAGGGGGGTCATAGTCCTCACCTCTGTGATGCTGTAGAGGCCCTCCGGGTGACGGATGAAAGGAAACCAGACACCAGATCAGCTCAAACAGTTCTTTACTTGCACCAGGTGACATCATTTACAGTCTGGGTTAACCGGGGGCCGTAGGCGCGGATTTTGGAGGTTTTTCCAGAGTCTGTCAGAGGTGTCCTTAGAATGGCTCTCCTGGTCCTTATTCCCTTCTGTGCCCTGATGGTCTTCTGTACTCCTACTCGTGAGTCTAGTCTCTAGTCCTCGGGGTCTGTTGCCTAAAGTCTCTCTACTTCTCAGCATTGTGAACCCAGCTATGGGACTGATGTTGGACTGCTTGATGGATGCGGTGGCTCTCTTATGTTGGGCCCACAGCCTGCCGGTCTGTGGCTAGGGATAGACCGTAACTAACCACCTCGGTTTCGGTGTACCAGTGATGACCTGGGTCTCCATCTGGGTCCGACCAGTAATGGAGTGGCCCCCTTTTCAGTCCGGGTCACCCCTCTCCTTAGAGGTGCCCTCCTATCACGGTCACAGGATCCTCTACGTCCGTCTTCTCTGCTCTCTTACATCGTCTGACTGACTTGTCTTCTAACTGTCACTCCCTCATCTCCCGCTCATCTAGGCCACCCCTCGGGACCTACTGAATATACTCTGCCCTGTATTAAGTGGCCTACTGTATGGATGCAGGGTGCAGACTCTGTAGGGTCCTCCATATCCACAAACTACGGAGGCACTACACCTTCTGTTTGGGGTGCAGTACCTCCCTGTGGCGCCTTGCCATAGGGGCGCCACAGTAACTTCTGCTTGGGCTCATTGGAATCACTGTCGACACTTGGCTATAAATTAGCTGAAGCAAAAAACACACTATAAATTCATATTACTATCACAACAAACATTTAATGTATGAGTTTATTTATTCCTTTAGCTAGAGTGCAGATTAAAAGGATTTTAACCTGATTTCCCTATGGCCTTTAAGAGTCGTGTGCAATAAAATAATCACATGCAAAACAATTCATTACAATAATGCATTTTAGAAGCATTTAATCCTTTGAGACGCTCATGGAACATTTCATCACAATGTTCCCTTCTCTGATAGATGCACTTAGTAATGGCAATCATTCTGGAGAGTGTAAGAATATAAGGTAGTGACTGCAGCGTGCATCCAAGCGCTGGAGCAAAAAGGTGCGACTATGGGGGGCAGATGTTACCTTCAATGTAACCACATCAAATTAAGGTGATGATAAACCCGTATAGACTATCAAAGGGAAGACTGAAGAGGAGACGGCCTTTACTTCAATTAAATAGAGACACCACTCTATAGCCTGTCTGACCCTTTGGTGCTATTTTCTATTTTAAATCCTTTCTTTCCGAGATCCATAACTTCATGTATATAACGGTGAGAAGGCTTGTTCTGTTGTGGGAAAAGTGGTATTTTATTCAAAGTTATTCTTTGTAATTGAAGTTTGCTTTAATAATATTTTTAAACATTTGATGTAATTTTATAACGCAATTATGTTACAGGGGACTGGAAAGGTGCTACAGGGAGAGACGTCTCTTTGTTTATCATTTAGATGCCATAGGCAGGTTACCGATAAATAATTTTTTCTGTATTTCTTAGGGGACTCCATATTAGAAGCAGAGAGAGAGCGAGCGAGAGAGAGAGAGAGAGAGAAACAAAGAAAGAGGAAGGGTGAGAGAAAGAGAGACAGGGGGAGAAAGAGTGAGAGGAGAGAGGTGAGAGAGATAGAGAGAACAAAGAGAGAGAGAGAGGGAGAGAGAGAGAGGGAGAAGAGTGAAAGAGAGAGAGAAGAGAGAGAGAAAGAGAGAGAGAGAGAGAGGACATAGAGAGAGAGAACAAAGAGAGAGAGTGAGTGAGAGAAGAGAGAGATGGAGGAAGAGAGAGAAAAGAGTGAGAGGTAGAAAGAAAAAGAGTGAGAGGGAGAGAGAGTGAGAGGAGAGGTAGAGGAAGAAAAAAAGAGAGAGAGGGAGAGAGGGGAAGACAGTGACAGCAAAAGGAGGGAAAGAGAGTGAGAGAGGAGAGAAGAAAGAGAGAGGGGGGAGGGAGAGAGAGAGGAGAGAGGGTGAGAGAGAGGGAGAGAAACTAGAGAAAGGGAGAGTGAGAGAAAGAGAGAGGGAGGGAGAGAGAGTGAGAGAAGAGAGAGAGAAAAAAGGGAAGAGAGGGGAAAAAGAGACAGAGAGAGAAGAGAGAGACAGAGAGAGACAGATAGAGAAATGTTGCAGGTTTCTACAGTCTCCAATAAGTATGGAGTATATCCATATGTGGAAGATTTTGAAAGACAACAGGAGTGGGGTGATCTTGCTTTGCACGTGCCACAGGATATCTTCTCTGCCCGGCCTAGATTTTGTCCAAAGGAAACATTCCTGAATCAATGACTTCCAGAAGGTTTTGGTGGAATGCAGAAGATTTTCTGACCCCCATTTTCTGGGAGCCTCCTGCACATTCCAGGAGAATTGAAAAGTTTAAGGCCACGTGCACACGTTCAGTATTTGATGAGTTTTTTACATCAGTATTTGTAGCCAAAACCAGGAGTGGGTGATAAATACAGGAGTGGTGACGTGTTTCTATTATACGTTTCCTCTGATTGTTCCATTCCTGGTTTTGTCTACAAATCCTGAGGTAAAAAACTCATCAAATACTCAATGTGTGCACGTGGCCTAAGTTTAGCTGCTCCTCCCAAGCCGTCTAATCTAGACCTACCATATTACAGTAGGGCTGTCATTTATTTTACCCATCCTCTAATGGTAATGAGATAACGCTACAGGGGCATCTCAATAAATTAGAATATCATCAAAAAGTTAATTTAGTTCAGTAATTCAATACATAAAGTGAAACATAAATATTATATAGAGTCATTACATATAGTGATGGGCGAACACGTCAGGGTCTGTAATGTTGGGGACTGGGGTCGGACTGTTAAAGCAAGAAAACACTTAATAAACATAATATATTTACCAGTCCATGTTCTCCCTTCCAGCTGTCCCGCAGTGCTGTGTCACTTCCGGGCCACTCATTATCTTCTGGGTGTATGTGATTCGCTGTTAGAGCCAGTAAAGTGATATTCCCAGAAAATAATGAGTGGCCCGGAAGTGACGCAGTGCCGTGGGACAGCTGGAAGGGAGAATGTGGACCCGGGTAAGTATAATGATTGTTTATTAACCGTTTGCTTGCTTTAACAGCCCGACCCAGGTCCCCAATGCTACAGACCCCGACTAGCGTTTAAAATGGTCCCTTAGTCTGGTTCAGTATGCTACACAATCATGGGGAAGACTGCTGCTGTATGTCTCAGTAATATAGGAAAAGGCATCACAGGTGCAAAATACTAGCGCTCCAATCACTCTTAGAGGGGTGATTTCTAGTATTTTTTATGCACACAGAATGACTATTCCATAGCATCACACATGTGTGACTGACGCCCTATGAGATCCTCATTCTGTGTGCATAAAAAATACCAGTAATAACCCCCTCCAAGAGAAGCAGGTTGAGAGTGACTGGAGCAATGGTATTTTGCACCTGTGATGCCTTTTCCTATATTACTGAGGCTTACTGTATCCTGCTAAAGGAAGTTGGTTATAGACCACTAGCTGGGTGGCCGATGCACATGCATCGGGATTCTAGCAGAGCGAGTCTCTGACTCGCAATGGCCGCTTCGCGGCCAATGCTTCGCGCTGCTAAGGCGACTTGCCATGCCCGCTGCGCGGGCATGGCGAGTCGCCTTAGAACTGCTCGCAATGGCCGCTGCGCGGCCAATGCTTCGGGCATATCCACATGACCACGCTGACTCGCAGCGTGAGCGGACTCAAAAGGGGCAAAAAACCCATTCGTGATTATATAATAGATATACGGTAGCTGCTTTTGGTGAGTTTTTTAAATTTATGTACCTTTTTTGCTAATTATTATCACTAATTAGAGAAGAAGCCAGGATGCTCATGGTCACTCTGAAGGAGCTACAGAGAACCACAGCTCAGGTGGGAGAATTAGACCATAGGATGACTATTAGTTGTATACTCCACAAATCTGACCTTTTTGGAAGAGTAGTAAGAAGAAAACCATTATTGAAAGCAAGAAGTCATAAGAAATCCTCTTTACAGTTTACAACAAACCATTTAGGGAACAAAACATACTGTACGTGGAAGAAGGTTCTCTGGTCACATGAGACTAAGGAAGAACTTTTTTGGCAAAATGCAAAATGCTATGCGTGGCAGAAAACAAAGACTTGCACATCACCTAGAAAACACCATCCCACCATCAAAAATGGTGGCAGCATCCTGCTGTGGGGAGGCTTTTCTTCAGCAGGGACAAAAAGCTGGTCAAAGGTGATAGGAAGATGGATGGAGCTAAATCCAGGGCAATCCTGGAGGAAAACCTGCTAGATGCTGCAAAAAACTAGAGCCTAAGCCGTAGGTTCACCTTCTAACAGGACATTTGTTGCACCCCAAGGACTGGGGTACTCGGAACTGGGCCATGTCATCTTCTAGGCCTGCGGGGTGTCACAGTGATGTGACCTGGCTCCATGGTCCCAGGTGTGGCCATAAAAAGGGGAGGAAAAAAAAGAAAAATGGGGAAATAAAGTTTTTAAAAATAGTTTGTGACGCCACCTGTGGGTCGTGGTCAATATGGCCACCGCTGCCGTTTAGACTGCTGGGGATGATGGTGATGGTGGCAGCTGCGTTGGTGAGCCCTCCACAGGTATGGCTTTGTCCCCAGTCAGGTGTAGGGACGATGCGTTGTCGCAGTTCTGCACTTGTCTTCCCTCCGCAGCTTCTCCAGCCGGCGCACGCAACAGTCAGGGTACCTCTCTGCAGATGAGCGCTGCTGCTGTCCCTCCAGGCGACCTCTCCTACGGCTGGAGCAGTTAGTGTGCGGCTCCGCAGGTAAGCCTCTGCTGCAGTCGCTGAAAATGACAGTCTCACACAAGTCCTGAGTTCACCGGGTACTTTACTCTACTGTACGGTTTACAGGTTCACAGTCATAAACGTTCCACAGTAGTTTTTCGGTCCCGGTGACCAATTTGCAGCTGGAACAGACTACTAGTCGTACCCCCTTTCTAGTCTTTTCTAGTCTTTTCGGGCCTCCGTCTCTTCCTCTCCCGCGCTTCTGCCTCCGACCAGCCGTCACTGACACTCTATGGACGTTCCCAGCCGAGAATCCTAGTCCTATATGACAGCCTTTCCTTTGGGTGCCGGGGTTTTGGATTTGGGACATGAAGAATGCGTACCCACTGGAGTTCCTGTGGTTGTGGCCTGGAGCTACCCTGCCACATCTACAGAGCCGGCACTCTGGTTCTTTCGCCCAGCCACCAGTGACCCGGGTTAATCGGGCTCACCTGGCTCCCTCTGTCTTTCCACGGATTCAGCCTGGGTTCTCGGCCGGCCATTAGTGGAGAAGGCTGCCAGGCCCAGTTGTTCTTTCTGTCTTTCACACTCAGCTGAAGGGTGTCTCGGCTTGGGGATCCTTCCCTCTTCCTCACCCTCCAGGGAATTCTCCTCAACTTAGTGTTCCTAGGTCCTTCTTTGTCTAGTTCCTCCACCCCTTCCTGGGTTCTGTCTCTTGTTCCACCCCTCACTTGCTCCTCCCGCCACAGAGGACACCCCAACTAAGCTCTGTACAGAGAAACATGATTAATAGGGAAGTGTTGTGGTTCTCTGTACAATGCCTTGGTGGGAGTGGTTCTGCAAATCCTCCATTTTTGAGCTCTGTGGGTGAGCAAATTGCCAATTCTAGGCATAAGACACAACTTTCTATGGTGTAAACACCCCACTCTTTGCTCAAATTCCATTATTGACTCCAATTTCTCAAGAAACATAATATATTATCATGACCTAATAGCAAAACCCTTAACTGGCTGTAATCCACATTACAACCACAAAGTGGCGACATAGAGACACATATAGCATAAATATCTTGTGACAGAGTTGCAGAAAATCATATTTATTTTTTCAAGCTGTTCATCTTGCGACACTTACTGTATCCCTGGATAACATGAGCAAAAAGCAAAGGCAAAGAAGGAAACATTTGTACAGTTGGAAGACTCCAATACCAGCTATGAGTATAGTCTAAACTTCTGCCTGCGAGTTGCAGTAACTACAAGAAATAAAAAGCTGCAGACAGCAGCCAGAAATACAGAGTGAGACTGTGTAATGTCTGCGTCAGGTCATAGATCTCTGCCACATGAATATTAATAAGGTACAGCCGAATTTCCATCTGTACAGACATAGAATGATATCATTATTTATAAATATTGTACAAATCAGAAATGTCTTGCTATTACTGCTCCTAAGGACATAGGAAACGCTGATGTAATGATTATGTGCTGCCCATATGCCAATTCTATAAAGTACCACTCCAGCATTGTTTATGTCCCCATCAGTTACCCAAGTTATCCAAGTTTAGTGCATGCATTGAAATACTTAACAGTGTCCATCTTCTGCTGTTTCTGTGGTGCCAATGCGTCTGGCCGCCACAAAATGATATTGCTATAAAATCTATGTAACATTCATGTCTGATGGAAAATGGGGTCCCTCTGCTGGATATCTGAAGCGTACACACACTGCCTGATCTCTAACCAGGAAGCTGAGCACTGAAAGTCTTGGTTGGGTTGTTAGTCAGCCTCTGGTTGGAGGGAGGCGTTAGATGTAGTGTAGTAGGGCAGATAAGTGAAGGAGAGGTCCAGTGAAGAGATAGCAAGACCTGCTATGAAGAGACCAGGCTGCAAGCAGGGTACCAGTCCCTAGGTCATCCAGGTTTATAGGCCCTGGTGGCAGAACTGGATGCTGGTGAGTTTTATGCTCACCAGCAACACAGTGGAGCACTCTGGGGCATCAGTAGTACATAGGATCAGGGAACTGCTATAGGTATGGTTACCAGCAGGATCTGCAATACCAGCCTGGCAGGAGGTAACCCACTGCAACCAAGAGGGGGTACTGGATAGCTAAAGGCATCAGGAAACCCACAACCAAGGGAAGTCAGTAGGAAGGCCATATTACTCACCCAGCAGAGTGACTACAGTTCTAATCAGACTGGCCAGACCACATGCCTGGTGGTGGTTATATTATCCTGGGCCTGCTACAGAATCTGCAGTAAAAAGGTAAAGTAAAGACTGATTCCTGCTGGTTACTTTCTTCATCACACACATCACCATCACACTGATCT
Organism: Allobates femoralis; assembly: GCA_033576535.1. Taxonomy (NCBI): domain Eukaryota; kingdom Metazoa; phylum Chordata; class Amphibia; order Anura; family Aromobatidae; genus Allobates; species Allobates femoralis. The sequence continues at coordinate 31,793,306 of JARQOC010000011.1, forward strand.
TCCCCTGAGGCCAGCCTTGGTTGGGAAGGGTTAAACATCTGCAATGCTTACTAACACCTATCTCACAGGGAATCCCTGCAGTGCCAGCGATATCAAGCTGATTATCCCGAATGGAGTCACAAACAAACTTTATCCTTACTACTATTCTCCTTTAGATGTGTGGTTAGGACCACAGCTGCTGGGCACGGCTACCGAGAACCTCATACTTAGTCTCATAGATCTACATCAAGAAAGTGATTTTCAGTCCACACAGGAACGTTATGAGCCAGCTGGTGACATGAGGCAGGAGTGGACTGGAGCAGCGCAGGAAATGGTAGAAGACAGCAGCCAATAAAAATTTCAATGTGGACAATGGGGGAGCAAAAAGGCACAATAGTGTCTTACCTGGTTAAAAACAGGGTGCTAAGATATTGGTGCATTCACCTGATAGGGTTTTGAGATACACAACACTGTGTGGTATGAAATGCCAGTTGCTGCAGACACATGTGAAGATAAAGAGATAAACTGGAAAAATGTGTGCTAGGAATACCTACTGTGGTCGCAATCGTCCTTCTCCGGTGGCCAGACTTCCTTGCTGGTCTGTTCGCTCTGGGGCCATGCTATCGCGCACTCAAGTTGCGCAACTATACATGGTGGTGCCTCGTGTGTGATAGAGGTGTGTGTTGATATGGGAAAGGGGCACACCGCAACTCCCACTTCTTTCACAGCCCGGGAAATGTGGGATTCTGTGTCTCCTGGTTGCCAGGCAATGCAGGACGCTGCCTTGCGCGGTGTAAGCCATTGATGGGAATGTGTGCACCCTGCATGTACAGGTGAGCCTAGGAGTGGATCCCTGGACATGACTGGAAGGGATGCATCTGTGGAGCCCACTGGGACGGGGTACTTGGTACTGGACCGGGGTATCACGAGGGTATCATGTCTTGGTCCGGACCGTGTCCGAGCCCACAAGTAATGGGGGGTATTTACAGGGATTTGTCTTGACGCCACCCACGGGTTGTGGTCAGTGATCGGGAACACCGCTGCAGTGTACTTCTGCCAGGTGGATGAATGGATGATGCTGCAGCAAGATGGATGAGCCCGCCGGGGTCGGGGCTGCTCCTGACAGGGTGAAAAGATGTAATAAAGTTCTGTTTGCAGGGAATCACACACGGGAGACTGAAGCAGGGTTCACCGGGTTTTACTGGCAGTTCTTTCTCAGTACAAAACTGTTCACAACGTAGTTCTTTCTCACAGTTAACTCCGGACAGTCACTGAACCCTTTGCAGCCAGGTTTCCTCTCAGAGACCCTTCACTTTCTCTATACCTTTCAGGCTTTTCTCTCCTCAGTTCTTCCCTGTGGGTTGTATGGGGGCAGCTCGGTCCCTTCTCTGGCTTCCCCTATGTGTGTGGGTGGCAAGCCTGGGTCCTATGTGCTGCTGATCCTCCAGCCCGTGTGTTGGGTAACCAGACCTGGAATCTTGCCTCCCCGTCGGTGTGTCAGTGTACTGGCGTGTAGCTACGGTCACCCAGAGCCGACTCTCTGGTCCCAGCCTAGCCTTGGATGTCCCTATCTTGCAAGGGAACACGGGCTCTTTCTACCTGTGTGACTTGCTGCACTGGGAAGGGATTCTCCTCACCGCCGTTCTCTAACACCGCTGCGTGTTCCTCGAACCCAGTTGTCCTGGTCCGGTCTCTTCTGTCTTTCCCTTCCCTTGGGCTGAAGGCTATGGAGCGGGCTTTCTCTCCAGGGAACGGTGTCTCGCAGGATTCTGCGCCTCCAGGGAGCCCTGACCCTCAGGAAAGTGTCACTTTCTGCTCTTTACTCTGCTGTTCTTGTCTTTGCTGTTCGGCTCACTCTGGCCTACTCGGTCTTTTCTGCTCAGCCTACTCTGGCCTACTGACTAACTACTTCCTGTTTTCCCTTTATATCCCAGTGCTGTCACCTGACCTATGTTCCCACCCACTTCCCTCTAAACCCTGTCACCCCTTTGCCTGCCTAGAGCCCTGGGCTCCGGGTTGGGTGTTGTGCTCTGTGGGTGTGTGATTTGAAGGTGTTCCTAAAGAACTGTCTGCTTTCTGCCTGGCTGCAGTTCCTACCTGTGGCCACCCTGGTCGCAGGGGCGCCACACATCACCTGAGGTTTATCTTTAGCATTGGGCTATTTTAACCCTGCTCCTATCCCATTCCAATGTTGTATATTCAGCTTCCTTGCACAAAGTTGTGGTGAGTGTTTTCTGGAAAGCTCCTTGTTTCTTCTTAGCATTCGCTAATGGTTATTTATGGTTCTTCATTCCTGGCTATAGTCTTTTGTTTTACCTTTGTTATTCTTATCCGGTACTGTGCTGCTAGTTTTGGATTTACTCCTTTATTTGACTCTGACATCGTTTCCTTCACCCAATACCAGCTATCCTGCAACAGCAGTCTGGGAAGAGATCTGTCAACTCCATCACCCTTTCGGGAACGGGTGAAGATTATTCCTGCCCTTAAGGACTTGCCTAGTAGTGGTGTCTTGCGCCAAGTGCTCCTGTGACTATGCTATTACCGGTCTGATGCAAATCTTAACAGGATTGATCTCCTCTGCACATTACAGCTGGATCTGCGCTGCTGTGAGAGGATCCATGGACAAGGAGTCCAGCCCACACAGGTGAAGAACATAGGGTTTATTTGACGTGTTTTAAAGCTTTCTAGCTTCAGGCTTTCCTGAAGAAGTGATATAGCTTTAAAATGCGTCAAACAAACCATATGTTCTTCAGCGGTGTATCTTGGACTCCTTGTCCATCGTCTCACAGCAGCGCAGAATTAGCACACATTTTTCCAGTTTAATGCATACAGTCAACATATATTATAGACAGAAATGCATATATGGTACTTTAAAGCATTTTCCATACATTTTAACGTATACTGCTGTTTAGCTAATTTAAGTTCTGGAAATGATTTTTGTCCCAATTTGCAGAGGCGGTGAAAGTTAGGACAGTCTCTTTTTTAAGTTAGTGAGAGTATAGACCACATGTTGTACAGTAAAACAAGATGTAGTAAAACATTGCTGCTAAGCTAAGAGGGGGCAGTGCATCTGACAGTCAGGTGCCCGGTCTATAACTGTGGAGGCAAGGAGAGGAGTTACCATAGATTAGAGAGGTCAACCAGAACCATGGTCAAAGAGTCAGACAAAGACTGCTGTTCCCAGGAGGTAAAGTGAATAATAAGCAGATTTATTAAGGGGCCTCCCGGCAGTTGAATCAGCAGGAGGAACTAAGACAAAGAGAAAATTGTGGATAGATATAAAATGTGCATTTTCCCCTATACGTGAATGTTCAACAGAAAGAAAGGAGAAAACCACATTAGACACCTCTGCAGTGGCGTAACTTGCAGCTCATGGACCCCAATACGACAGCTCCAATGGGGCCCCCAATTACTGCAAATCTTTGATAGGATTAGTCTTTTTCTATAGGCCAAAAGGACTTTTGGGGCTCCCTAGGCACCAGTGCCTGGGTGCAATTGCAACTCCTGCCCTTGTTGTAGTCATGCCCTTGTACCTGGCATTAGCTTATCTCCACCGAAAACAAAAATAAATGGGTGCTGACCTTAGAACAGCCCAGTCCTTCTCTCCCCAGATGCCACCTGTCAGGGGTGAGTCGGGAAGGACTCCAACCATATACATCAGATGGTGCCTTTACACTTTGTGTTTGCTGTGCAGACACCACCTTCACCCAAAGTCCTGACATTACAACACTGCTCATATTCAAGATAGTGGATTACCGCTACACTCTGATGCTTTTCACCGACAGATGTAGATGAGAGATAGAAGACTCCTTTATTAGCTTAGAAACCCATGATGGGATATATGAAAATGGGGTTTCTAAACCTGCACAACTCTTTAAGGCCATATAGCCACAATCAGGATTAATAGTGTTTTAGACGCAACTTGTTTTTGCTGCATCCAAACCTTGTGTTGTACAGTACCAGCACAGAGGATGGATTAATAGAAATCTCCTGCTCATGCTTCTTCTGTTCTCTGCAGCGTAAACTGACATACGCCATGGCTTCCCATCACCATTTACACTTGCGGAGATGTGAGTGTTCTCAGTGGTAAAAACAGTGAAAACACGCTGCGGCCAAAAACCTGAGTGTGGGCCCAGATGATGGGTTCTTGTTGAAATATATTTAGTGCAACAACTCCATTCCTATGAGTGTTTAGTTGCTAGGTTTGTATGCTGTAAATAAAGTTAGAACAAAAAAGACACCAGGTCACAGGAAGAGCATGTGACTGTATTCAGATCCCTGTGTCTATGTGTAAGGAAGCTGCAGAAACCCACAGAAATGATTTCTTGCTGATCTACTAGGCTTATTATTTTGTCCCTGATTGTTCTGAATAAACCAACCATTATTGTTACACGCTTGTGACACACCCACCAGGGCCATGGGGTACTCGGAACTAGGCCAGACAGTTCACGGGGCTGTGACCCAACTCTGTGGCCCTGGCCATGTCATAAAATGTGGGGTATTTATTTGAGATTGAGTCGTGATGCCACCTGTGGTATTTGGCAAGGGATGGCTGATGCTGCGGTTCAGGACCACTGAGGCAGTTGGTGACGCAGCAAAGATGGTACAGCTCCCCACGGGTGGAGTGGGGCCCCAAGGCGACTGGTACAATTTAAAGAAAGGGGAAGTGAACGTTGGAGTGCAGGACTGAGGATGCGGAAATTGACCGGAGGACACAGGGATGGTGTTTTCCTTTACCTTTACTTGGTAGTTGCTCGTGCAGACCAGGACACCAGTAACAGGTGATAGTGGAGATCCAGGCTGCCGGGAAGCAATTGGGCATTCACCACACCAGGTGGGTTCGGAGGTCTTCCTTCTGCACTGTCCCTTTTGGTCTCTGCTGCTTAAAGCTCTACTTGTCTCTCTTCCCTTGTGCTGGTTTTTCACCTATATGGCAGGCAGCTTGAGCCTTTTACAGGTGTCGCTTCTCTGTTGGCGGCTCCGGGCTCTAGTATGCTGCTGAGCTGCCGGGCATTTGGGGTGGCCAGGAGACTTGCAATCTCCTGCCTTCTGGCTTTAGCTGCCAGAACGTCAGTACCTGTTCAACCACGGACTCCGATGTTCTGTTTCTAGCGCTCTGCACTGGGGTGATCTCAGTCTCAGCTCCACTCCCCAGGCTCTCCTCGATTTCTCTCTTCTTCTCTCTCACTTGCTCTCTCCACTGCCCTGGGACGAGCCTCTCGGTGGCTCCAGTCACCAAGACGTCTGTCTCATTTCCTCTCTCTTGACGTTGTCCCTAACCCCTACTCCTGGCCAGAATTTATAGGGAAGCTCCCCTGAATCCAGGTACAGAGCTCCCCCTTCTGGCCTGGAGTCAGGAAACGCATTGGATGCTGGTGTTACCTAATATGTACACCCCTTCTTGCTTTCCAGCATGACATCACCCCCTTTCAGGGAGGCAATGCCACTGTGGCAACCGGACCCCCAGGGTGCCACACGTGGAGAGTATCGTGAATAATCCGCTGCCAACAGTTCTCCTGTGGAGAAGGCTGCGTCCACGACTCGGTGTCTCCGAATCATGAGCATATAGCCTAAGTTGCTATGGAAAAATGAAAGGTGCATTGTGATTGTTTGCTGTTGCTATTGGTACTTGCCTTATTTTCTTCTTATTTTTTTTAGACACTGAATATCAAAGATACAACAAGGTGTTGTCCTGTTTAGAAGTCTCAACATGTCTGAAAAAAAAAATACATACAAAAAGGTAGTATTGAAAAATAATATTAAAAACACCATAAAACCCTTTAAACTTCAGACATTTTGTAGGTATTTTGCAAGAAGTAACCTTATCTTACTTTCTAGCTTTAGGCCTCATCCACATGTCTGTATTACATTATCATCAATTCTTTACAGTACCTCTGTTTTTGTATGGTGACATACCAAGGTATTTTTCCGTATCATTCTGTACAATTATTTCAGGACAAGCCTTGCTTTCAGGGTGGAAATTTCCACACATAAGGAGTGTTTTGCGGACAATGTCATCACTCACTGCCTTAATGGGGTTCACAGTCTGTATTTCTAATCAGTATTCCTTTGGAGTGTGTTAGGAAACCCACACATAAATGCCAGGAGATCAATCAACCTTCATACAGATGTTCACCAAGGTCAGTTTTGAACCCATGACCCCAAAAATGCAAAGCGCCATTGCTGTCCACTGAGCTGTTGCACCACATTGTATTTCTTTAGTCCCTGGAACAAAAAGGGCACTGGCATTTTAAGTAAGTGGTCATCTTTTGTGCAATGCCCTACCACCACCTTTAAGTCCACCGTACATATTAGATGGCTGTTTGTTGAGCTACTGTGGTACCCCTATGGCAAGGTGCCTCAGGGAGGTACTGCACCCCAAACAGAAGGTGTAGTGCCTCCGTAGCCGTGGATATGGAGGACCCTACAGAGTCTGCACCCTGCCCCAAACAGTAGGCCACTTTAACACAGGCGACTGGTATTTAGTAGGTCACAGGGGGTGGAGCCTAGAGAGCGGGAGACAGGGAGTGACAATAGTGTCAGGCAGACGGTGTGAGGAGAGCAGCAAAGGCAGACGCAGGGGACCCTGTGACTGCAACAGGAGGGCACCTCTTAGGAGAGGGGTGACCCAGACTCTGAAGGGGATTACTCCAGGACTGGTTGGAGCCAGCTGGAGGCCCAGGTCACCACCAGCATACTGGAACCGAGGCAGCTAGTAAAAGGTCCAATCCTAACTGCAGACCGGCAAGCTGAGGGCCCGACGCAAGGGAGCCACAGCACCACTAAAGAAGCCAAACATCGGTCCCGCAGCTGAGTCCACGACACCGATAAGTAAGAGGCTTTAGGTAACAGACCCCGAGGACTAGAGACTTGGCTCAAGAGGGGCAAATACAGACAGAGACAGAGGGACAGGACCAGGAACGCCATACTAAAGGCACCACTGCCAGACTCTGGAAAGTCCTCCAAGATCTGCGGCTACCAACCCTGTTTAACCAGACTGTACTGTGTACCCTAACATCTGCCCGGTACCAGTAAAGAACTGTTCAAGCTAACCTGGACTCTGTCTCAGTTATTCGCCGCCTGGATGGCTTCTACAATACCATTGAGGTGAGGACTACTACTCCCCTCGTCCACCCTGCTGCACTGAGGTAAAGCTCCACCTGTGGGGAGCTGTACTACCAAAGCTGCGTTTACATCACCTCAGCGGCCGGCCACAGCGCTAGTAACCCTATTACCAGGTACCACAGGTGGCGTCACATTACCATTCCCCTATCATCATCACCCCCACCCCGCCATTGAGGGTCCAGACCACGGAACCGGGAACCGACCAGCCGTGATTCCCCCCACTGAAGTAACCACCTGTTCTAGTATCCGAGAACCCCCTACCCTGTCGACCGACTCACTACCATCCCATACACAGGAGTAATTGTTCAGTGCTCCGGTGTTCTCTATAACAAGCCGTCACTAGGCATATCTGATGGCGATTTATCTCCTGTAGACATTACAATTGGCAGTCCGAAATGAGACATGAATATTTATCCGACAATAAATTATCCACACACTTTAGACCATTGGCCGAACATCTCTATATCGGGGGTTCAGCCAACATTAGACTAATGTGTATGTGGGGCTTTAAAAAGTATAGTGAGTCAGGTTAACTGCCCTGTTGAGAGTACATGTTGAATAAACTTATTAATTAAAGCTAAATGTAGGTAAATATGTTTGATTTCGACAATAAGCTAGGATATGTATTACTAACATTGACTTACAAAGCCATCTACTATCTGTCTACCTCATATATCTCTGAACTTATCTCCCGATATGATATAACTCGCAATCTTCGATCCTACTAAGACCTCCTCATTTCCTCCACACTTGTACGTTCCTCATCTAACCGCAAGACTTCTCACGAGCATCCCCCATCCTCTGGAGTTCTGCACCCCAAAACGACCGACTATCCCCTACACTCGGAACCTTCAAGCGGAACCTGAAAACACATCTCTTCAGAACAGCTTATACTTATAATAATAATAATCATAATAATCAGTGGCGTAACTAACGGCATAGCAGCCGTAGCGGTCGCTTTGGGGCCCGGCGCTTGTGGGGGGCCCGGACCCAGCGCCGCTACGCTGCTATACCGGCAGCTGCGCCTGTGATACCTGTTGTTGGGAACTTGTGTGGCCGTCAGGTGTGGGGGTGGGGGCCCGGCGGGGGGGCGCCTGCGCCCGACGGGCCCCCCCCGGCGAGATGGATGCGCGCCCCCCCGGCGAGATGGATGCGTCAGCCGCTCCTATTCAAAGCGGCCGCAGGCGCCGCACACAGGGATCAAGGAGGCTGCCGCCGCCTGCCTGACCCTGTGTGTTCTCTCTCTGCACAGTCTGCAGAGTTGGTCTCCGCCCCCTGGCCGGCCTGTGACCTCCGAGTGAGTCCTTACTACTGACCGGTCACATCACAGCAGACAAGCAGGAAGGGAAGGAGCTGCTGCTGCACTGAGCCCGGAGCGAGGGTGAGAGCCTGAGGCGCCACTAATAACACTATTTATTGACAGTGAGCAGCGGCAGCCCTTACTGTGAGGGGGGGGGCCTGTATACCTGGTGTGTGCTGCTGGGGGACTCTGGGAGTGGGAGCTGTATACCCTGTGTGCTGCTGGGGGACTCTGGGAGTGGGAGCTGTATACCCTGTGTGCTGCTGGGGACTCTGGGAGTGGGCGCTGTATACCCTGTGTGCTGCTGGGGGACTCTGGGAGTGGGCGCTGTATACCCTGTGTGCTGCTGGGGGACTCTGGGAGTGGGCGCTGTATACCCTGTGTGCTGCTGGGGGACTCTGGGAGTGGGAGCTGTATACCCTGTGTGCTGCTGGGGGACTCTGGGAGTGGGCGCTGTATACCCTGTGTGCTGCTGGGGGACTCTGGGAGTGGGCGCTGTATACCCTGTGTGCTGCTGGGGACTCTGGGAGTGGGCGCTGTATACCCTGTGTGCTGCTGGGGGACTCTGGGAGTGGGCGCTGTATACCCTGTGTGCTGCTGGGGGACTCTGGGAGTGGGAGCTGTATGCCCTGTGTGCTGCTGGGGGACTCTGGGATGGGAGCTGTATACCCTGTGTGCTGCTGGGGGACTCTGGGAGTGGGCGCTGTATACCCTGTGTGCTTCTGGGGGACTCTGGGAGTGGGCGCTGTATACCCTGTGTGGTGCTGGGGGACTCTGGGAGTGGGCGCTGTATACCCTGTGTGCTGCTGGGGGACTCTGGAAGCAGTATACCCTGTGTGCTGCTGGGGGACTCTGGGAGCAGTATACCCTGTGTGCTGCTGCGGGACTCTGGGAGCAGTATACCCTGTGTGCTGCTGGGGGACTCTGGGAGCAGTATACCCTGTGTGCTGCTGGGGGACTCTGGGAGCAGTATACCCTGTGTGCTGCTGGGGGACTCTGGGAGCTGTATTCCCTGTGCCGGGACTCTGGGAGCTGTATTCCCTGTGCCGGGACTCTGGGAGCTGTATTCCCTGTGCCGGAACTCTGGGAGCTGTATTCCCTGTGCCGGGACTCTGGGAGCTGTATTCCCTGTGCCGGGACTCTGGGAGCTGTATTCCCTGTGCCGGGACTCTGGGAGCTGTATTCCCTGTGCCGGGACTCTGGGAGCTGTATTCCCTGTGCCGGGACTCTGGGAGCTGTATTCCCTGTGCCGGACTCTGGGAGCTGTATTCCCTGTGCCGGGACTCTGGGAGCTGTATTCCCTGTGCCGGGACTCTGGGAGCTGTATTCCCTGTGCCGGGACTCTGGGAGCTGTATTCCCTGTGCTGGGAGCTATATACCCTGTGTCGGGACTCTGGGAGCAGTATACCCTGTGCTGGGAGCTGTATACCCTGTGCTGGGACTCTGTGATCTGTATACCCTGTGCTGGGAGCTGCATACCCTGTGCCGGGACTCTGTGAGCTGTATACCCTGTGCTGGGAGCTGTATACCCTGTGCTGGGAGCTGTATACCCTGTGCTGGGACTCTGTGCGCCGGAGGAGGAAGCATGAAGACTCGGAGGAGCACGGTGTCAGAGCGGCGACAGTGGCAGGGATAAGTAAGTATAATGATGTATTCCTTTACATGTGTGCAGCCGCAGCAAGGGGGGGCCCTGTATACCACCACTGGGGCCTGTGTATACCACCACTGGGGCCTGTGTATACCACCACTGGGGCCTGTGTATACCACTGGGGAGGCTGCTGTAATACTGCTGAGGCCTGTATATACAACTGGGGAGGCTGCTGTATACCACTGGGGCGGTTGTATATACCACTGGGGCCTGTATATACCACTGGGGAGGCTGCTGTAATACTGCTGGGGCCTGTATATACCACTGGGGAGGCTGCTGTAATACTGCTGGGGCCTGTGTATACCACTGGGGAGGCTGCTGTATACCACTGGGGCTGCTGTATATACTGCTGGGGCCTGTAAGAGGGTGTGTCTTGAAGGGGGCGTGTCATTTAGGGGCGTGTCTTGGAGGGGTGTGTTATTGGGGCGTGTCTTGGAGGGGGCCCCGTTCAAAAGTTTGCTATGGGGCCCTGCCAGTTCTAGTTACGCCCCTGATAATAATAATATGTACAGTGGGAATAAAATCTGGCGAAGGTCAGAAGACATCTGTGGTCGCCCGCAAGAGTGGCATCACAGGTGGTCTTTCTAGACCGGTGTGGAGATAAAAAAAGGGGAGAACTGCGGCTCCTTAAGTCAAACAAAGTAAAGTTGGTACCCCTGTAGGATAGTTAGCCCAACAAAAGGCCAACAAACCAGATGAAAATAGTTCAACAATAGAGCCTGTTGTCAGATAGATCGAGAGTGAAGTGACTCTGGAAATACCAAGTGGCTATTGTTTGCTCCCTGGTAACTAATGGAGCTGAACCAATTGATTTGGCCTAATCAATTTTGCTTTGAATTTCACAAACAAAAAATGGTTACAATTTGCTTTGCATGAATCCAAGAGGATGGTTGCCATTTTGCTGGATTTACGAGAGTTGAGAAGCTGGTAAAAATGTGAAAACAGTATATTCACCTCTAACAGGTCTTCACTTTCTTTGCGCAGCTCCCCACCCAGTCCTCAGACTTCTCAACCAGTCTCCTCTTCACGTCGTTGATCTTCATCTTCGCAGTTCTGGTCCATTCCTTGGCACCTCTGACTTAGGGAATTGTATTGCCAATGCAATAATCCTTGGAAAAAAGGCATGCAAACAGCCTGTTCAGAGAGAGAAAGAAAACAGGGTCTCTTGTGTCACCTATTGGAGGTAGCAATCCTAGCAGTTAATATTGACCCTTTATAGAGCTTTGCCTCTTGACTTAGCATATAAAGCCAAACCAGAATCTTCTCCCAAAAGAAAAGTCCTCCATTTGAAATTAAAGGGAATATGTCAGGTGATTTTCTAGTACAATATTAATGGTATCCTTGAATAAAGTTTGGGCAGCTCTTTCAGGAGCAGTAACTTTTATTGCTCTACCTTCTCCTGTTATCTTGCTGTGAGCCCTGCATAATTCAGTGTTGTGCGCCAGTTAATCAAGCATATGTAAATCCAAACTGATTATGCACTACTTTCCATTCCCATAATCTGCCCACCTTTGCTGTGCTGGCATCAGTGATAGTAAAAATCTTCAATGTCATTTACTATCACTGCTAAGAGGTGTGCGTAGGGAGCCCTTTTAGGATAAGTAACTTCTATTGCTCTACTTTTTCCTGTTATCTTGCTGTAAGCCTTGGAGTATTCAGTGTTGCATGCCGGCTAGTCAAGCGAATGTAAAGTCCCCATTATACGGCTCAACATCATTCTCAACATCTTTCAAAAGTGACGTGTTGAATGATGTTGAACCGACATAGTGAGTTGTTGCGTGTAAATGAACGATTCAACAACGATAATTAGTCAAGTTGAAGTTGACAGGTTTATGAACATGTTCATAAACCTGTCAACTTCAACTCAACCAACCTGCAACATCGTTCAGTGTGACAGCGCGCTGAACGATCTCCCAGCGGCACAGCCTATGCTGGGAGATGGTAACCATGGTACACATTGGGTTACTAAGCGCCGCGCGGCGCTTAGTATTCCGATGTGTACCTTGGATACCACCGTGCTCGCTTGTCCGGATCGCTGGTGCATCTGCCTGTGTGACAGCTCACCAGCGATCTGAACGATGTTGTTAGCGATTGCGTGTGCATGTGATCGCTAACAACATCGTTCAGAAAATTGATGCGTGTGATGGTACTTTAAATCCAAACTGATTATGCATTGCTCTCTACACCCACCTCTTAGCAGTGATAGTAAATGACAGTGAAGATTTTTCCTGTGACTGATGCCAACACGCGAGGGGTGGGTGGATTATGGGCGTGGGGAGCAGTGCACGCTTTTGGATTTACATATGCTTGACTACCCGGCAGGCGACACCAAATTCTCCGGGTTATGCAGCAAGATAACAGAAAAAGATAGAGAAATAAAAGTTACTGATCCTGAAAGGGCAGCCCAAGCCCTATTCCAGAATACCATTAGTTTTGTGCTAGAAAATCCCCTGACATATTCCTTGTAAGTGAATGGACATCTTAAGTTGATCACATTGAATGAAGCCTACACACTGAGCTGTCATTGGAAACAAATCTCTACATTATTTTGGCATAAAAGCATACCATAGATTGGGACTATCACTTAGGATCACCCACTATGGCCCGTAGTGGAGTGCCACCCAACCTGTACCGGCAGCTCCTGTTGAGGTAGACTGAAGCAGTCTATGTATTACATGAATGGCTGACGGAATTCTACATTTCCCAACAGGAGTTATGTACAGACAACCTCCAGGCTAAATCTAAATTTTCTGAAATATAAATGATAAGAATGATACAAATTATGAAATGACATTATATATTTATACTATATGGGAAAAAAAGAATTACTTAATGCATAACCTATATAAAGATTGTATCCCATGTGATCTTTTTGTCTTACAATGGATTTCGCAGCTGACATTTCCCATAAAACACTTGCTCTGCATTTCCCTTCCCCTCCCCCATGTGTAAGTGCTTATTTTTTTACAAAAGCCTCATAGACGCTGTTACATTTCCAAGTCTCCTGTCATTGGCGGCGTTTATGTGCCTGTAACCTTCAATAGAAATCACTGTGTTTTTAATGTCAGTATATTTTCTAGTATGGCGGCTTGGTGACAAAAACAGATGAATGTTTATAACCTATTGGTACCATTGTCAGGCTGCATTGTGCACATTAACATGGTAATTAACAATACGTTATTAAGTGGGTGTGCATTATATTATAAATTGTAGTGTATTTCACTACAGTTTTACTGCTTATATTACATTGTGCTTTATTTTTAGAGTCTGATGGGCCCTGGTGCAACATTTGCACCTGGCGCTCACTCCCCCCTGCATGTTGGTCATATGTATGTTCCCTTGTAGTGTTCTAGATCCTATCAAGACATATGTGTTGCTCCTCTTCCCCCTTCTTTATGTAATAATGTCCCCCGTCCTGGTAAAAATGTCCCTATACTGTGCCATATCCTGGAATATATGTCCCTCATCCTGGTATGTATGTCCCGCCATCCTGCACCCATCCTGGTGTATATCTCCAATATCCTGGTACAGATATATCCCCCATCCTGGTATATCTCTCCCTCATCCTGGTATATATCTCCCCTATCCTGGTATATGTCCTCTATCCTGGTATGTATGTCCCCCCATCGTGTGCCCATCCTGGTATATGTCCTCTATCCTGGTATGTATGTCCCCTCATCATGCACCCATCCTGCTATATATCTCCTTCATCCTGGAATATAAGTCCCCATCCTGGTATATGTCCTCTATCCTGGTATGTATGTCCCCTCATCATGCACCCATCCTGGTATATATCTCCCCTATCCTGGTATATATGCCCCCATCCTGGTATATGTCCTCTATCCTGGTATGTATGTCCCCCCATCGTGTGCCCATCCTTGTATATGTCCTCTATCCTGGTATGTATGTCCCCCCATCGTGTGCCCATCCTGGTATATGTCCTCTATCCTGGTATGTATGTCCCCTCATCGTGCACCCATCCTGCTATAAGTCCCCATCCTGGTGTATATCTTTACCATTCTGGTATATGTATATCCCCCATCCTGGGCCCATCCTAGTATATGTATCCCTTGTCCTGGTATATATGTCCCCCATCCTAGTATATATGTTCCCCATGCTGGCATGTATGTCCTCCCTCCTGATATGTATGTGTCCCCCATCCTGTGCCCATCCTGGTATAAATCTCCTTCATCCTGGAATATAGTCCCCACCCTGGTGTATATCTCCACTAACCTGGTATAGATACATTCCCCATCCTGGGCCATCCTGGTATATATCTCCCTCATCCCGGAATATATGTCCCCATCCTAGTATATATCTCCACCACACTGGTATAGATATATCCCCTATCCTGGGCCTGTCCTGGTATATATCTCCCAAATCCTGGTATATAAGTGCCCCATCCCAGTATATGTCCCCCATCCTGGTATGTATGTCCCCCCAACCTGCACCCATCTTGCTATATATTCCTTTCGATCTGGAATATATGTCCCCATTCTGGTGTATCTCCACCATCCTGGTATATATGGTCCCCCATCCAGGTATGTATGTCCCCCATCTCGGTGTATACGTTTCCCATCCTGGTATATATGTCTCCCATCCTGATATAATATGTCTCTATCCTACCTCTAATGCATAATTCCCCTCAATAAAACATTCCACTCACCTTCCTCTGCTCCCATGACATGCAGATTCCTCTGCTGTAGCTGAGACCTAGGCTGGCAGCTGACAGTAGTGTGTCTGCTACGGCGATGCTTGATGTCATCGCCGATGTCAGCTTCCAGCCTCTGGTTGGCCAGCAGCATGTATTGCAGTGCAGCGTCCCGATGGCTCTCTGCACCACAATACACTTCAGCTGAATGGGTGTCTTCAGATGCACATCCAACTGAAGTAGGTGCTGAGGTCAGCGGGCACTCCAGCATAGGCTCTGTTATGGTCACACCCTCTACCACCACGATCATTATGCCCCTGTTTTGCCGCCTCTGGCATCGGGAGCCTTGACTTTGTTCAAGAAATCATGAAATCTGAAGATTAGCAAAGGATTTTGTGTGGCAATGTAGAGCCCAGTATCAGAAATCTGGGTGTGCGTCCTGGGTCATGGGTCTCCAGCAGAATAATGACCCCAAACATCAAGAAGTCCCAAAAATGGAGGAAACAAAGTGCTGGAGAGATCTGAAGTGTCAGCAATGAGTCCGGATCTAAATCCCATTGATCACCTGTGGTGAGATCTGAAAATTGCTGATGGGAGAAGACGCCTCAAATATGAGACCGGGAGCAGATTATAAAGAAGAGGAGGAACTCCAGGTGAGAAGAAGCTTGTGGAGGTTATAGGAAGAGATTGATTGCAGGGATTTATTCAAGGGGGCGAAACCAAATATTAAGCTGAGGGAGCCAACAATTTTGTCCATACCATTTTTGGGGTTTTGTGTGAAATTACGTCCAATTTACCTTTTTTTACCTGTCTTTTTTTGTTCCAATACACCCAAAGGAAATAAACATGTATGTGCAATAATTTTCTGGCACCTATCTATCTATCTATCTATCTATCTATCTATCTATCTATCTATCTATCTATCTATCTATCTATATCTATCTATCCATAAATAGAAAAGAGCTGCACAGCACTCAAGATATAGTGTGGACTGGTGCAAGCTGCGATGCTGGAACAAACAACCAGAAAAAATTCACTGCAGCACTCAGCTACTACCAAAAATGTACACATGCTAATAAGCGGTTTATATATGAGGAAAAAATTTTTTTTCCAAAAAACTCAATATTCTTATCTTTTGATTTGCTGGGATTCTTGGTACATATATTGATTTGCAGCTTGCACCAGTTCACACTATATCTTAAATGCTGTGCAGTTTTTTTCTATTTATGTTTAATATGTGGAGTTGCTGGCTCCATAACTACACTTAGCACCCTCATCGCCCCCAGGTGGTCTGAGATTGAGATGGTGTCCACCCACTTAGAAGTGGGATAGGGAGGACAAGGAGGACAGGGATGTCAGCGTAGGACTCATCAGATCTAAGGTTACCGTGGAGCGGTGGATGAGCAAACAGATATTGGCCAATATATGTACCAAGAACCCCGGTGAATAGAAAGATAAGAATATTGAGTTTTTTGAAAAAAACGTAAGTTTTTAATTTTTTTCCTCATACATAAACCGCTTATTAGCATGTGTACATTTTTGATAGTAGCTGAGTGCTGCAGTGAACTTTTTCTCGTTGTTATCTATCTATATCTATCTATCTATCTATCTATACTATCTATCTATCTATCTATCTATCTATCTATCTATCTATCTATCAGAAACAATTTCTCTGCAGCACTCAGCTACTACCAAAAATGCACACATGCTAACAAGCAGTATATGAGAAAATTATTAAAAACTTACGTGTTTTTTCAAAAAACTCAATATTCTTATCTTTTTATTTTCTGGGATTCTTGGTACATATATTGGCCAATGTCTGTTTGCTCATCAACGACGACTCGGTGACCTCAGGTCTGATGAGCCCTATGCTGACATCCCTGTCCTCCTTGTCTTCCCTGTCCCACTTCTAAGTGGGTGGACACTATGTCAACCTCAGACCACCTGTGGGCGATGAGGGTGCTAAGTGTAGCTGCAGAGCCAGCAACTCACATATTAGATAGAAAACAGAAAAAAAACTGCACAGCACTCAAGATATAGTGTGAACTGGTGCCAGCAGGGACGCTGGATCAAACAACCAGAAAACATTCACTGCAGCACTCAGCTACTACCAATAATGCACACATGCTAACAAGCTGTATATGAGGAAAAAATTAAAAACTTACGTTTTTTAAAAAAAAAAAACCCTCAATATTCTTATTTTTTTATTTTCTGAGGTTCTTGGTACAAACATTGGCCAATGTCTATTTGCTCATCAACCACGACACGGTGACCTCAGGTCTGGACTTAGCCAAGTTTGTCTCTATCCAAACTGTTTGGATCTGACCACAGACTATGACCTGTTTACTCTTTTGTCTTACCCCTCAGTCTTTGATGTACACTTTTGGTATTTGACCTCAAACTGCTTGACCTCTTTGTCTCATGGCTTGTTGTGAGAAGTGACGATAGCCAGCATCACCTTTAGGTCTGGGTCACATGCATGAGCATTGATTTTCTAATGCGAGAGAATCAGATTGATTATGGTAATGACACTCTGATGCAACTCTGATCCAATCAGAGTGTCAGCATAGTCAGATTTGAATCTATCACATGAGAGAAGCAGAGCACATTGTCAGGAAAAGATGGAGAACAAAATGTTGCCATTTTCTCCATTTTTTTAAGTCTACAGAAATTGGACTGCACATGGATGGCGTAGTCAGATAACAGTGTGTAGTCAGAATACCTGAAGAGTAGTGGATCAGAGCAGAAAGAAAAGGCAAAGAAAGGTCAGATGACGGTCAGAGATCTGGCAACAAGGATCAGAACACCTGAGTGCAAATAACAGGCCAACAAGCACCACAGAGCTGAATGCTCAGACTGGCAGTTTTCTGGAATAAACTGCTCAGCTAACTACCTGCGCAATCACAGGTAAAAAGGAAAACCTGCAGAAACCCAACACCTCCCAGTATAGGTTTGGACGATTGAGCTGTCACTTAAAACACAGATAGCTCAGCACGCCCTAGCTCCAGATTGGACGACTGAGCTGTCAATCACTGAACCGACAGCTCTTCATGCCCTGATCATAGAGCGGAGAGATCATGACAGAATCTTTATCGTTATAATTATTCAAATTTTCACTGTAGAGTTTTGTAAATATTTGTTTTTATGCTATTTGTTTCTACGATCGAAACATTAAAGTGAACCTGTTACCAGATTTTTGTGTTTTAAACTAAAACCACCACCTTCAGCAGTGCTTATGCTGCATTTTAAGAAGGTGGCTATCATGCCCCAACTCCCTCTGTGCACTGAATAAACACTTTATAAAAGTCTCCCACCCAGTGTTATAATTATCTGTTACCGGTCCGATGGGCTTAATTGCAGCTCAGTCTGTCCAGCCTCTCCTTGCTGTGCACCCTGCCTCTCTGCACCAATCACCATCCTTCACCTTCTGATTGACGCCTCCTGCATCAACCATGTCACCAAGAGAGATCTCACAAGGCTCCAGAGAGCTCGCGCATGTGCACTAGGCTCTGCAGCGTTCAGCCTGGAATGTATGGGCTCCTTTCAGGTTCTGACTGCAGCCCATGCACTGTAGCCGGAAGACACTAGAGTTAATTGGCTGCTTTCAGGTCCGGAGTGCAGCCCATAGATTATAGCCCTGAGAGGCTGGAGTGTACTGGCTGCTTGGAGGTCCTGTCTGCAGCCCATACATTCTAGTTTGTTCACTACTGAAGTCACTAGATTATATGGGTTCTTTCCAGGTATACAGTGAAGCCAGTAGAATGTATGGGACCTTGTTAAACATCTAACAGGATCCCATATGTGGCACTCCTGCGGATCCAGTCGCCATAGAGGTACTGCACCTCTGTTAGGGTTTAGTATCCCACTCTTGGGTAAGAGGGGTACAGACCGGTGCCGGGACACCCAGGCTATGCACTAGGAACCATTGTAGTGGGGATGGCTGGAGAGGAAGTGTTGAGCCCAGGCTTTGGGGTACTCGGGTGTCAGGCCGCAAGGGTTAACGCTCCTGCTGTCACGGGGAGTGGTGGCCGCGCCTGACACTGTGTCCTGGGCCTATCTTCCAAAAAAGGGGTAATATGTACAGGGGATTATATACAATGTTGTCGTGACACCACCTGTAGTTTCTGGTGATTATTCACCAGCACCGCCACAGTCCGCCGGAGGTTGATGGTAATGCGGCTAGGGTAGTAAAGTCCTCCACAGGTAGGACTGATCCTCCGGGGCAGCGTAGTGAGAAGGGGCAGCTTGTATTGGAGCTGGCTGGAATAGGGAGTGCTGGAGCAGTCTATGAGTGGCACCGGGAACGGAGAGGAATGACACACGCACACTGCAAAGTCTCTTTTACCTTTTACTGATGGTACGTGTGGGACGGGGTACTCGGTACCGGACCGGGTACTGCTGGGGATGTCACGGAGGTCCTGGTCCAGACCGTCTCCCGGGTTCACACAAGTAAAAGGGGATATATACAGGGGATAAAGTTTGTCGTGATACTACAGGTTGTGGTCAATGATGGGACCACCGCTGCAGCGCTGGTCTGCCAGGACAATGGAGGGATGGATGGGCTGCAGCCAGATGGATGAGCCTGCCACGGGTCGGGCTGTTCCTGACAGGATAAAAGGTATGCAAAGTTCAATATACCTGGAATCAAACATGGACACTCAGGCAGGGTTGACAAGGTTTACTTGTCAATTCTTCACAGTTAACACAGCTCACGGTACAGTTCAGTTCTTAACAGTTCACAGTGCAGTTAACCCCGGGTACACTCGAACCCTCTGCAGCCAGGCTGTCATTCTGAGACCCCTCACTCCTTCTAAGTCCTTCCAGGCTGTTGTTTCTCTCTCTCTGTTGTCTCCCCGGGTTGTATGGCAGCAGCTCAGACCCTTGTGGGTCCTCGTGTTTGCTGCTGTGCCTTCAACCCTTGTTGTGGGAACTCCAACCTGGAGTTAAAGCTCCCCGTCGGTTAATCTGGGAAGCCGGGTGAATCATCGGTTCCCTCCAGAGCCAACACTCTGCTGTGTGCCTAGTCTGCAGTAACCCTCTCTTGCAAGGCATTACCAGACTCCATCTAACCCGTGTGACTCCAGCTCAAATAGGGAAAACTTCTCCACCAGTTAGTCAGTGCTGCCGTGTTCCTCAGTCCCAGTACTTCTGGTCCAGTCTGTGTCCTCACACTCCCCTGGAATGCCGGCTATGGACGAGCTTTCTTTCCATGGTTTCTGCGACTCTGTGGATTCTGCATCTCCATACAGCCCAGATGTGTGTCTGTCTTTCTGATGTCTGTGCTGCTCGGCTCACTCTGGCCTACTGTGTCTTTTCCTCTGGCCTACTAACTCCTTCCTCCTCTTTCTCCTCTATTTGTGCTCTCTGTCACCTGATCTACATTCGTTCCCACTCACTTTCCTCTAAACCCACCACCCCTTGCCCGCCTAGAGTTCCGGGCTCCAGGTTGGGTGCTGTGCTCTGGTGGGTGTGTGTGCTGTGAGGGTGTTTGGTGCACAAACTGTCTATCTTTCTGCCTGGCTGCAGTTCCCTATGTGGCCACCCTGGTCGCAGTGGCGCCACATCCGCAGGTAAAGATGTCCAGGGCACTGACAGGTGACCAGGTTGCACAGTGGGTCCCCACAGCAAGTGGGTATAAGGCCTCCTCTGTTCCTCTGTGTAGTGATCGAAGCACAGCCTGCATGCAGAATGACTTGCCTCCTCTCTCATCCTGATTCTGGTGTCTGTCTCTCCTCCTGTGCACTCTCCGGGTTACCCTCTCTGATCACTGCGGTGACCCACATGGGAAACGGGGTGGCTGGAGCCTCCACGGTGTGACGGGGTTTTCTGTGGTCCTGGAGTATCCCACAGGTGCGGATCCCCGAGATCCGGTACTTCTTTGGGCAAACTTCCTCAAGTTCCTCACTCTCTCTTGGCTATCTGCTCCTCGCCTTCTGTCCCCACTTAGGCTTGTGGGATGTAGAAGGGCCACTCCGGGTCACTGGTTTGGGCCTAACCGCGGCACCGACCACCAGGACGTCTTCGCAGCTCTCCTAGCGCCTGCACACTCTGACTAACTCCTCCCCCAGCAGCAGTATTTATGACGGATCTTGCCTAAGGTCAGCAAGTGGAGCTCCCCCTACTGTGCCGGGGTGGAAGATATTGCATGTAGTAGGTACCTACTGTGGAAACCCAACTGTGCATTAGAGAAGTCTGTGGCTACCTGTGTGAGCAGGGCGCCACAGAAGTACTTAGAGGGAGCACCTGGAAAGGAGTGAAGCCAGGAAGAACACATGTAGATGATATGGGACATGTGATATGGGGTATAAATAGAGCAGGAAAGATCTAGAATACAGGAGAGTTAGTTGAACAGCTGAGGAGAGAACATTGAACAGTGAGAGTCGAGTTTGAGGGAAGCTAGAAAAAGAAAGCCTATCACAGAAGGAAAAGAACTTGAGAGAAGTGTTCAGAGGACTGGAGCGAGTGGGAGCTCGTCCTGAGGCCAGACTGAGGAGCAAAGAAAGAGAACAAGGTAGCTCCAGGAGGAAGAGAGGGTCACAGAGGCAAGGGCAGGGAGCAAACCTCCCGTTGGGCTCATATCCATTGTCAGGTGCAGGCAAGTGGAGGTACCAGGCTGCAAGAAATGGGCACTGGGAACCCCTAATGGAGAAGACAGACCAGGCTCAGCTAGCAACCTGGAGGCTGTGGAACCTCCATGGGAATACAGTCGACAACTGCACACATATGCTGAAAAGGTGGCAACCATAGGGCTAAGGGGAGATACTGCAGGTTTACCCCTAAGAAAAGCACATTGTCACTGGCTCAGAGCTCTGTGTGGCGAAGTGCAAGGCAGGACGGGAGAGGCAAGCGCAGTGTGAGACAACCGAGAAAGGACAGAGAAGGGGTACCGGTTACATACCATCCTACTATCCAAGAGTAGCTGGATCCCTGCCTCTGAGAACCCAGTGCTCAGCGGGTTGGTGCACAGTAACTGAAGATTGCACCCCGTTGTGTTTGTGAACTTTCTTAACGCATCAAAAGCACCAGAAACACGACTACCAACTCACTCAGGTACCTCTAGCAGCCCTTGGTTCAGCCCTACCTGTAGAGGGATTAAGAACATTGCTACCTCCCTGCCATCGGCCCCTAGGAGAACTGTCATACAGCGGCGGCCATCCACAGCTGCAACCTGTGGGTGGCGCCTTGTAAAATTAACAAGTATCCCCAAGTCCGGTCATCCCTTCCCAACATAAACCCTCCACACCAAACGACCTTCCCTAAGAGAGAGAGCCACCCATACCAAACTTTTAATGACACCGCCAGGGTCACAGAACCGGGTCTCGGTCCCTGTGATTCCCGTGATGAAGCCTCAAAGCCCGGTTCCAAGTGATGTTGTTAGGGCTAGGGGTACTTGGACACCGGGACTGATGGCAGCTTGGGTGGGGAAATCACGGGTGGTCGGGATCCCGTTCACACCCTGGTTATCATTTGAGTAGATGGTGGGGGAGAAGGGAGTATTTACAAGGGAACGTGACGCCACCTGTAGTTCCCGGTAATATGGTACCGGCGCTGCAAGCCGGCCGCTGAGGTGTTGGTGGGTGCAGCAGAGAGTAGTCCAGCTCCCTACTGGTGGAGCTATTACCTTAGGGCAGCGGTGAAGGATAATGATGAGGAGAGTAGTTGTTGCTGTGATGGTTCTTACCCCTCTGATGAGCTGCTGGAGATGCTGAGCCCTCCGGGCACCGGCGGGAAGAACAACGGTGACCAGTTCAAGTTTAACTCCACTTTACTGAGTACCGGCAGATGGTAAAACGGAACACGGTACAGTTTGGTTTACCAGGTGTATGTTGCCAGCTCAGGGTCCCCCTTATGGAGTCTCTAGGTGTTCTCTCTTTGCCTTTCAGGGTTAACTTCTCCCTTCCCGGTCTCTACCCCCCTCGTAGAGGTCTCCCGCCAGTCTCACGGTCTGTAGCTAGTAGGCAAGGTTTGTGCCCTACCAGTCCGGACGGGGGACCCAAGTAAGCAAAGCCTCCCGCCACCAGAATTCTCCTCTAGTGTCCTGAACTGCTTCTTAATCCTGAGGGGCGAGGTACCTTGTGGCGCTGTCAGCAACCCGGTTTCTATGGGCCTGCAGCTCGTCGGTATGCGGTCAGAGATAAACTTCTTGCTGCCTCGGCTTCCCGCATTGCCGGTGTTTCCCTCAATGTGACCAGCTGGCTCCAACCAGCCCTGGTCCATTGCCTGCTGTCCTGGGCCCCCACTTAAAGATGGGGCTCCCTCCTGTCAGCTGTGCTGTCAGGCCTGTCCTTCCTGACTGCCTTCCCAGCACTCTCTGATCCTCAACTGTCACTCTCTCACTACCTCCACCTTAGGCTCCACCCCCTTTTGGGACCTGCTAAATTACCAGTTCCCCCTATTCTAAGTGGCCTAATCCTAGGTGTGTGTGTGCAAAAAACAGACTGCACAGGTTAAACCCTGAACTGACAACTTACAGGGATAACATATTTGGTGTCACAGTGTAGTACTTCCCTGTGGCGCCTAGCCAGAGCGATGCCACACAAGTATCCTAAGGCCCAGGAGGGTGTGTGTCACATATATTCTGCTGACTCTAATGTATACCTTGACAGAGCTCATATATTCTAGTAAATTCAATAGTGAACAAGCTAGAATGTATGGGCTGCACTCAGGTCCTACTAGCAGTCCATACAGTCTAGGCTCAACTGGAGTGGCTGCTCTTCCAGCGTGCATTATCTGAATATGGTCACCATATGCTAAAATAGCGAGACTTTGCTATGGATTACCGTTGGAGGGTATGTTTGGGGTTAATAAATGAGAAAATGAGGGTTGTCTGTGTGTTTTATTTAAAATAAAGGTTTTTTTCTATGAGTTTTTTTAACTATTTACTCACATGATTGATAATGTATGGGTTTCATAGCAGCCTGAACATTATCATTCTAGGGCTTAATGGAACTTGTCAATACTCATCTGTTTTTAACCTCTTCTATCCCACCAATGTCACTACACCAGGGCATCGGGAAGAGTCAGGTAAAGCGGCAGGAATTGGCACATCTATGAATGCGCAATTCTTTAGTGCAGCTGTGGGCTGCGATTTGCAGCAGGGGGATCAGAACTCTTGAGTCTCCCCACGCTGAGGATTCCAGGCCCCAGCTGCCTAATTGTACCCGGCTGGCAACCAAAAATATAGTAAAGCCCCACACCATTTTTTAAAAAACTATTTCTAGAAATTAAAAAAATAATGTGGGGCTTTGCTAACTTTTGGTTTCCAGCCAGATACAACTAGGTAGCTATGGGCTGCCACCCAATCCAAGCTGCCTAGTTTTACCTGGCTGGCAACCAAAAATGCAGCGTTGGGCTTTGCCATATTTTTGGTTTCCAGCCAAGTACAACTAGGCATCTGGGGGCTGGAATGCTCAGCATGGGGAGGCCTCCCACGCTGCGAAATACAGCCTGCAGCCACTCCAGGAAATTCATATGAAGCACCATTTTCTGGCACTGTACCCCGGCTCTTCCAGTTGCCCTGTTGCCAGTGGCAAACGGCGAAATAAAGGGGCTAAGGCCAAGTTTATATTGGCAGCTGACACTAATCTCAAGATTCATAATGGCGGGCCGATGTTAGACCCGGCCATTATATATTTAGTAAATAGTAAATAATACACAACACACAGAGAAAAATCATTTTATTAGAATAAAAAAACACAAACACTTATCTGAACTCCAACTTTATTACTCCTATCTATTCGTTATCTAACTTTATATCTATCCATTATCTATCTATCTATCTATCTATCTATCTATCTATCTATCTATCTATCTATCTATCTAACTATCTATCTATCTTGTTTTTATGAAAAGCGTTCCCAGTGGCTCTTGTTAAGCTCCTATAATACATACAGTTTCACAATAGTCCACAGCACTCCAGATCTGATGTAGCCAAGCATTTATTCCAGCCCAGGCACAGAGTATGGCAACGTTTCGAGACACAAAGCTCTTCTTCCAGTTGGTATGTCATACAGACCATCGAAAAATGGAAGAAAGTTGTTTGGGGCTGAAAAGTTGCCAACAACCTCCCGAGGGCCCCATAAAGGCACCAACACCTCTGAGAAGGAGTGCTGCTTTTCATTTTTTGATGGTATATCTATCTTTATCCATCCTTCTATATATCTCTATCCATTCCTATATCTAGCTAGCTAGCTATACATTATTTATCTATCCATTAGTTACATATCTATCATCTATCTGTCAATCTATTTATTCATTTTCTATTTATCTATCTATCCTATCTGACTAGCTACTGTTGGGCCCACAAGGGTCTGGGGTACTCAGATCTCGGGTGGTCGGGTGCAGGGATGTCACAGGTGGTAGGTGCCCAAGCCTGTGCCCTTGGGGGACAACAAAAAGGGGTATTCATTTACAGGGATAAGAGTTTATGGATGAAAGTCGTGACGCCACCTGTAGATCTGGTGATGGCACCAGCGCTGCTGAGGCCTCCGAAGTGATGGGCGGCAGCAAGGTGTTGTAGCTCCCTGCAGGTGGATCGGGGTCCCCGGGGCTGTATAGGTTTGATAGTGGAATAGGGTAGCACTGTAGGAATGGGGCAGCACAGTCTCTACTTCGCAGTGCAGAATTACCTCCGTTCACCAGGAAGAAACACAGACACTTGCTCACTTTGCACGGGTACTTTACTCCATTAATCTGCAGCTTACAGGGTATGCAGTTGTTACAAATAGAGTGGTCCTGGCAGTAGGCAATGTCCCTCTGAAGCTCCAATGATGTTCCTTCTCTATCTCTTTCTCTGTCCTTCCTTTGCGCACTCCTTCTTCCTCGCGATGCCCTTCACGAATCCCGCTTACTACCAGGCCTGTCGGGTGATATGAGAATCCCTTCTCACTCTAAAGGTACCGTTACACCCAGAGATATATTGCTTGCAACTCACTGGTTGTAGTGAAATCATGGACACATTGATCCATTTTGTTGCCGTGTACAAAATGGAACAATGTGTCCATGATTTCACTGCAACCAGTGAGTTGCAAGCAATATATCTCTGTGTGTAAAGGTACCTTAAGGGGTGTTCAACCCGTTTTTGGTGCTTCTAGTGAGAACCGTATGTAGGTTGGGCTGGATCATGCTCCTAAGAAACTGTCAACCACGCCGGTATTTGCGGCTCAGGGATTGTCCTCTGTTCCACTTTGGAGCCAATACCCCGTTTCGGACTGGGCCAGGTATTCAGTTACCATCTATCCGCCCCTCTCTGTCTGGGCCACCAGGTTGAGGTACCCTCCCGTTACTTCTCTTTATTGACACTGCTGTCTTGTCTGTTCTGTTCCTACTAACTGCTTCCCGCTCTTTCCCCACTCACTACATAACCTAGCTCTCCTCCCACCGGGAGCGGTTGCCCTAGCAACGGGTTGTCTGATTGGTCCCCTATCATTAGGTGTGTGTGGTTGTGGAGCTTCAGGCTTCTATTACCCCCTACTAGGACATATCATACTGCACCTTCTGTTAGGGGTGCAGTACCCTTTTGTAGCGCGCTGACTAGAGGGGCGCTATGCACTACCTATCCATTACTTATCTATTTAGCTATCCAGTATCTATCTATCTATCTATCTATCTATCTATCTATCTATCTATCTATCTATCTATCTGTAATGTAGAGTGTCTCAGCTTGGTACCCTGGTGAGGCTGCAGGTGAGGCTGCAGTGAGTGGCAGGGATCAGGCAGTGTCTCTGGCAAGGGAGCAGGCTGTGTCTTTGGGGCAGGCTGTGTCTCTGGCAAGGGGCAGCCTGTGTCTTTGGCAGGGGGCAGGCTGTGTCTGTGGCAGGGGGGCAGGCTGTGTCTGTGGCAGGTGAGGCTGCAGTGAGTGGCAGGGGGGCAGACTGTGTCTGTGGTATGTGAGGCTGCAGTGCGTGGCAGGGGGCAGGCTGTGTCTGTGGCAGGTGAGGCTGCATGTGAGGCTGCAGTGAGTGGCAGGGAGGGGCAGGCTGTGTCTGTGGCAGGGGGGCAGGCTGTGTCTGTGGTAGGTAAGGCTGCATGTGAGGCTGCAGTGAGTGGCAGGGGGGCAGGCTGTGTCTGTGGCAGGGGGGCAGGCTGTGTCTGTGGGGCAGGCTGTGTCTGTGGCAGGGGGGCAGGCTGTGTCTGTGGGGCACACCATGTCTGTGGCAGGGGGCAGGCTGTGTCTGTGGCAGGAGGGCAGGCTGTGTCTGTGGCAGGGGGGCAGGCTGTGTCTGTGGCAGGGGGGCAGGCTGTGCCTGTGGCAGGTGGGCAGGCTGTGTCTGTGGCAGGGGGGTAGACTGTGTCTGTGGCAGGTGGGCAGGTTGTGTCTGTGGCAGGGGGGCAGGCTGGTCTGTGGCAGGGGGGCAGGCTGTGTCTGTGGCAGGGGGGCAGGCTGTGTCTGTGGCAGGGGGGAAGGCTGGTCTGTGGCAGGGGGGCAGGGTGTGGCTGTGGCAGGGGGGCAGGCTGTGTCTGTGGCAGGTGGGCAGGCTGTGCCTGTGGCAGGGGGGCAGGCTGTGTCTGTGGCAGGGGGGCAGGCTGTGTCTGTGGCAGGGGGGCAGGCTGTGTCTGTGGCAGGGGGGGCAGGCTGTGCCTGTGGCAGGGGGGCAGGCTGTGTCTGTGGCAGGGGGGCAGGCTGTGTCTGTGGCAGGGGGCAGGCTGTGTCTGTGGCAGGGGGGCAGGCTGTGTCTGTGGTATCCCCTCCTCAGTGTGTCCCCTGCACACACAGGATCCGCTGCTCAGCCTCCACACACAGAATCCGCCATGTGACTGTCAGGACGTGTAATATCCTCGGCTCATACACAGATACCTGACCCGAATACTGAGCAGCACTGAGAGCCTGTGCTGGAGAGGAGACATCAGCCATGGAGCTCAAAGAGCAGGGGGCACAGATGGAGCCACTGCTGCCGACGGTAAGAACCAGAGACAGAGCACTGCAGGAGGATACAGTGTGGGCTACCATCTATCTTCATACATTGTATCTGGCATTTCTCTGTATATATTGTATCTTGCATTTCTCTGTATACATTGCATCTTGTGTTTATCTTCATACATTGTATCTTGTGTCAGTGTGATGTATAATGGAGCAGATCCTGTATATACATAGGGCACAGCACTTGGTGCATTACATGACTCCCATCCTCCTCTTTCCTGTATGATTTCCATGTCCTCACATTTGCTCTGTGCCCCATGTCTTCTGTGATTCCTGCTCCATTCTTCACATTTGTCTTATGTCCCATTTTGCACATCCTCAGCAATCATACACAATCACTATCCCATGTCATGATATCTGGACATCTGTTGTGATATCTGGTTTATGATTCATTTTTTAATATATGTATAATGCCTGCATATAAATGGTGCATACCCCTCTTTATATCTGGTTTATGGTCTAGCAGTATATAATGTATCTGTGAATAATGTATATCTCCTTTCTGGTGTATATGTCAATGATTCATATGTGATGAGCCCCACAGGGTTCACCTGTAGGAGATATGTCATGCTTTCTATGGTGCACAACCAGTGTCCTCATATGTAATGCATAGCCCTGCCATAATATATAGATGGTAAATACTCTGTTTTACATATTATATCTTAATATGATCAATTACCTAGATTGTATACATATTGTATCTATCTATCTATCTATCTATCTATCTATCTATCTATCTATCTAGTATACTCTACTCTTCACATCTGGTTTATACATAAATTCTTCATATATAGCTCACGTATGAGTTGTATATGAAGCCCATGCCTTCATTAACCATTTATAAAACATGCATTCATATATGGCTACTAAAACCATCCTCATATATGGTGTATGCACTATATAATTTATTGCCCATGCCTTCACGTATGATTTAGAGAACATCCATGCATTGTCCATGTCTTAATGAAAGGTGCCTGTCCCAGTCTGAGTCTACAATGCCTTCATATCTGATGAATATCATTGTCTTCATATGTGGTCTACATACCTCTATATATGGCTTATTTCCAGCCTTACATGTAGTATGCATATAGCCCATGACTTCATAGATAGTGTATGCCCCATACAGTCCAATATGGCTGCATCCACTCTCTTCATATATGGTGCATGTCTTTATGCATACTCCAATATTCATATCTAGTTTATTGTCTAACCTTATATTAACCCTATACAGTGCATAACCTAAATACCCTATGTATCTGTACAAGATGAATATTTCATATTTGGTGAATATGTCATTCCTTCTTATGTGGTGAGCTCCATAGGTTTAACCTGTAGTAGATATATCATGTTTCCTATGGTGCACAACCAGTGTCTTCATATGTAATGTATAGCCCTTCCATTTATATGTTGTATACTCCATTTCTACATATGTTTTTATCCTAATATGTTCAATAACCCAGGTTGTATACAAGTTGCATCTATATATAGTGTGTACCCTACTCTTCACATCTGATGTATAGATCAATTCTTGATATATAGTTCATGTATAATGTAGAGGATATCCATATTGTTTCCTTAGATTATGCATAGCCCATGCCTTAATTGATCATTTATAAAACACACATTTATATATTGCTACTATCACTATCCTCATATTTGGTGTATGTGCTATACAATTAATAGCCCATGTCTTCATGTTTGATGTAGGGGACATCCCTGCATTGCCCAATTCTTCATGCATGATGTAGAGGACATCCCAGCATTGCCTATGTCTTCATGTATGATGTAAAGGACATCCATGTATTGCCCAAGTCTACATGTATAATGTAGAGGACATCCATGCGTTTCCCATGTCTTCAATATGATGTAGAGGACATCCATGCATTGCTCAAGTCTTCATATATGATGTAGAGGGCATCCATGCATTGCCCATGTCTTCATGTATGATGTAGAGGACATCCATGCATTGCCCATGTCTTCATGTATGATGTAGAGGACATCCATGCATTGCTCAAGTCTTCATGTATGATATAGAGAACATCCTTGTATTGCCCATGCCTTCATGTATGATATAGAGGACATCCATGCATTTGCCATGTCTTCATGTATGATGTAGAGGACATCCATGCATTGCCCATGTCCTCATGTATGATGTAGAAGACATCCATGCATTGCCCATGTCTTCATGTATGATGTAGAAGACATCCATGCATTGTCCATGTCTTCAATAAGATGTAGAGAACATCCATACATTGCTCAAGTCTTCATGTATAATATGGAGGACATCCATGCATTGCCCATGTCTTTATGTATGATGTACAGGACATCCATGCATTGCCCATGTCTTCGTGTATGATATAGAGGACATCCATGCATTGCCCAAGTCTTCATGTATAATATAGAGGACATCCATGTATTGTCCATGTCTTCATGTATGATGTAGAGGACATCCATGCATTGCCCATGTCTTTATGTATGATATAGAGGACATCCATGGATTGCTCAAGTCTTCATGTATGATGTAGAGGACATCCATGCATTGCCCATGTCTTCATGTATGATGTAGAGGACATCCATGTATTGTCCATGTCTTTATGTATGATGTAGAGGACATCCATGCATTGCCCATGTCTTCATGTATGATGTAGAGGACATCCATGCATTGCTCAAGTCTTCATGTATGATATAGAGAACATCCATGTATTGCCCATGCCTTCATGTATGATATAGAGGACATCCATGCATTTGCCATGTCTTCATGTATGATGTAGAGGACATCCATGCATTGCCCATGTCTTCATGTATGATGTAGAGGACATCCATGCATTGCCCATGTCTTCATGTATGATGTAGAGGACATCCCAGCATTGCCTATGTCTTCATGTATGATGTAGAGGACATCCATGCATTGTCCATGTCTTTATGTATGATGTAGAGGACATCCATGCATTGCCCATGTCTTCATGTATGATGTAGAGGACATCCATGCATTGCCCATGTCTTTATGTATGATATAGAAGACATCCATGGATTGCTCAAGTCTTCATGTATGATGTAGAGGACATCCATGCATTGCCCATGTCTTCATGTATGATGTAGAGGACATCCATGCATTGCCCATGTCTTCATGTATGATATAGAGGACATCCATGCATTGCCCAAGTCTTCATGTATGATGTAGAGGACATCCATGCATTGCCCATGTCTTTATGTATGATGTAGAGGACATCCATGCATTGCCCATGTCTTCATGTATGATGTAGAGGACATCCATGCATTGCCCATGTCTTCATGTATGATGTAGAGGACATCCCAGCATTGCCTATGTCTTCATGTATGATGTAGAGGACATCCATGCATTGTCCATGTCTTTATGTATGATGTAGAGGACATCCATGCATTGCCCATGTCTTCATGTATGATGTAGAGGACATCCATGCATTGCCCATGTCTTTATGTATGATATAGAAGACATCCATGGATTGCTCAAGTCTTCATGTATGATGTAGAGGACATCCATGCATTGCCCATGTCTTCATGTATGATGTAGAGGACATCCATGCATTGCCCATGTCTTCATGTATGATATAGAGGACATCCATGCATTGCCCAAGTCTTCATGTATGATGTAGAGGACATCCATGCATTGCCCATGTCTTTATGTATGATGTAGAGGACATCCATGCATTGCCCATGTCTTTATGTATGATATAGAGGACATCCATGGATTGCTCAAGTCTTCATGTATAATATAGAGGACATCCATGCATTGCCCATGTCTTCATGTATGATATAGAGGACATCCATGCATTGCCCATGTCTTTATGTATGATGTAGAGGATATCCATGCATTGCCCATATGTCTTTATGTATGATGTAGAGGACATCCATGCATTGCCCATGTCTTTATGTATGATATAGAGGACATCCATGGATTGCTCAAGTCTTCATGTATAATATAGAGGACATCCATGCATTGCCCATGTCTTCATGTATGATATAGAGGACATCCATGCATTGCCCATGTCTTTATGTATGATGTAGAGGATATCCATGCATTGCCCATATGTCTTTATGTATGATGTAGAGGACATCCATGCATTGCCCATGTGTTCATGTACCTGCCATTGTTTCCTTATGTATTGCACATGCTTTGATAGATGGTGTATTATACGCCATATAGTCATATATGACTCAACCACACTCCTCATATATGGTAGATGCCCATGTGACATAGAAAATTCCAGTGTCTCCCTATAGATTGCCAATGTCTTTAGATATGGTGCGCCAGCTTGCACCACAATGCCTACATATATGATGTGTCTTAATATATGGTGTATACACCATTCCTCCATACTGGGTGCATAGCCATTGTTTCCTTAGTCCATGCTTTAATTGATCATTTATAAAATATGCATTTATATATGGCTGCTGCCACCATCCTCATAAATGGTGTATGCACTATACATTTCACAGCCCAAAAATGGTGCCAGTCTCCATATCTGGCATATACCCAGTGCCGGGAAGTTACCCAGAGCCCCCACCCTCTGAGAGGTTCCTATACCTATTTCCATTTTCAGCGGCCCATACTTTAGCTATGAAATGACCTGGACTATGCACACGTGTATCTATGGGGGATCCTTATGTTGTAGATAAGGTGATGACCGCTTGGAATGGCTTTGCCCCAGTGTAGCCAGTGAGACCGGTACCATGTGTGGGTGTAAAATGTAGGAAATTATCATGTACTTTCAGCAGGGACCAAGAAGCCCCATGCTGTGAAATCAGTCAATTAATCAGCGCCGTCACTGCTCATTATTCCAATGTAACAACCTCAGAAAAGCCCGGGCTCCTGACTCACAGACGTCTATAATGATTGTCAAGTATTCAGAAGTGGAGTTTATTGGAAAAAGAACATTGCCGGGAAAGGTTTCCTCTGTCGTTCCTCTCTGTGCCATTCACTTGATGAACCATCGCTGCACCATTAAATACCATCTTATGGAAGGAGATGATGCTTTGTACATTATCGGTTCTATTGGAATCTTTTTCGCCTTGTTTGTGTTGATGAGAACAATAAGATTTATTACTCTGAGGGGTGGAAATGATAAGGATTTCTTCTTTTTCATAACTGATAAAAAAAAACAATATGGCTGCTCTTAAGGGAGTTTTGTATCCCTAATAAGAGTAGGTGGACATGTATTAGGATTTGGTGCAGTAAAAAAATGCAGCAGCAAAAATGCTCTTTTTTGGTGCATTTTTGCTGCAGATTTTACCCATTCTAAGGCTAGGACCACCGTCATGGGGGGACCATCAAAAAGCAGGATTCCGGCAGCAGTAATGCAGCTTTACCGTAGTGTAACGCTCGCTACCAATAGAATCCTATGGGAGACGGACTCCATAGTGCATGGAAACGCAGGCACCTAAGTGAAGGAGTATGAAAGCTAGGGCACAGGAAAACGGTCCTTGTCGCTACGAAATACCGCGAGATTTCAAACTCCAGCACTTATGTGCCTGCGTTTGCATGCACTATGGAGTCCGTCACCCATAGGATTCTATTGGTAGCATTAATGCAGCGTTAGGCTAGGGTCAGACCTGCGTCTGCCCCTGAGCCTGCAGGATCTGGCAGAAACTTAGTTACTGGCCAGACTAGCGCATAGCGTTACCAGCAGGTAGTCATAGGTACATATGTGTGACTGTCTTGGTCACCAATTGGGGGTCCACCCGAAGAGATAAGAGTGTAAAAAAGGAATTGAAAACTTTATACAACAGAACAATGAAGGTATCACTTGTAAAAGCATAAGACCCCCAAGTAGGGTGTAGATAAGCAATAGCAAGATGTGTGCAGTAAGAATTAAGAGGTCAATACCGACCATAAGACATAAACATAAATATGTTGGGCCCGGTTTTGGGCTAAATGGTAGTAACACCTACTAATTTCAGGATCTATGTGCATAAAGCAGAGCCCACCTCTTACTTTTCTGGAGCACCCTAGGACACAGTGAGCCTATCATCTCCTTTCACTATTGAGTCAGGCAACTGGGCACAACTAATGTATAGAAACCCACTCCAGGAAGGCTGAGTTCACACGTCCAGTAATCATGCGTTAGATCGGATCCAGCAAAATCCATAGTGCAAACACATTTTTTTGTCCATTTGATTTTTGCAGGTTCTGTTTTTTAACATTGGAGCCTATGGAGAGCGGATCCAGCAACTGATCACTATTTAACCTCCGTTTTTCTTTTATTTGTAAAGGATCCGCTTTTTTTCTTACTGGATCAGTTTCAAATGGAAGATAAATAGCGATCAGTTACCGGATCCGTTCTCCATAGACTCCAATGTTATAAAACAGATCCTGAAAAATCAATTTTTAACAACAGACAAAAAAGTTGAGTTTGCAGAACTACTGCCAGCAGATTGCTGCGGCATCCATTCTAACGGACATGTGAACTGAGCCTTAGACTAGGGTCTAAGTAGCATCAGCCCTCAGCCCGTCGAATCCGTTTAAAACTTAGATTTTGGCAGGCTTAGCGCATAGCGTTAACGGCATGTAATGCTATGCACGGCTGCCTATGCATCTCTATGGATATCTGATGCTTAGCGCAGCTGCCGGCTCCACACACAAGGACTGGATATGCGCTATTGCAGAGTGCACAGGAAACGCGGTTTGCAGCATTTTCCTGTGTGCTCTGCAATAGCCCATACCCGGTCCTTGTGTGTGGAGTCGGCGGCTGCGCTAAGCGTCAGGTATCCATAGAGATGCATAGGCAGCCAGAGCATAGCGTTACAGGCTGTTTAATATAGTTGATGGATTTTTCCCAAAATACTAAACTATCCTTACCTCTATGATTGCTGAAAATGGAGACCCGAGCGATGCAGAGCCTCCTGAATGGAGCGGAGGAGTTCATTTTCTATCTCTTCTATTCATTGTCAATAGGACGGATGAAGCAAGTCGACCATTACTGATCCTTCTCGCTCCAGGGGGAGCACCAAATTCCTTAAATAAGCTGCATTTCTCTTAGCAATAGACAGAAAGTAAAAGAGATGAAAATCTCTGCCATTTTACTTGCTCTAAAGCAGGGGTCTCAAACTCGCGGCCCGAGGGCCGCATGCGGCCCTTGGGGCTTCAATATGCGGCCCGCGGCATCTTGGACAACTTAATGATGCATTGCCCCAGTGCAGGGGGCCGATGCAGTCCCCGCTGTGTGATGACTTCTGTCCGCAGCACTAACAAGCTCTGCCACTCAGCAAGATCAATGCAAGCTGCCAGCCAATGAGAGGACCACAGCTGACGGCAGAATATGACGTCACCTGCAGGCCTCTGGCTGGTAGATTGCATTGATCTTGATGAGCAACAGAGCTTGTCTGGGTGGCGGCTGGAGGAAGTCTTAGCACAGCGGAGGCCGGAAGTCAGTACAGTGGGGACCGCGGCGGCCCCCTGCACTGGAGCGATGCATCATTAAAGTGAGAAAAGTGTGAGTGTGTGTGAGAAGGTGTGTGTGTGAGGGTGAGTGTGTGAGTGAGGATGTGTGTATAAGAAAGTGTGTGCGAGTTTCAGTGTGTGTATGAGTGTGAGTGTAAGAGTGTGTATGAGGATGTGTGAGAGTGTGTTTGAGAGTGTGTGTGTGTGTGGGGGGGGGTTTGTGTGTGGGTTTGTGTGTGAGTGTGATAGAGTGTGTATTTGAGTGTGTAAGAAGGTAAAACAGGATGGGGGGGCATCACTATAAAAGTAGATCAGGATGGGAGACATCACTATAAAAGGGGATCAGGATGGGGGACACCACTATAAAAGGGGATCAGGATGGGGGACATCACTAT
The DNA here is from genome assembly GCA_033576535.1 of Allobates femoralis. NCBI lineage: Eukaryota > Metazoa > Chordata > Amphibia > Anura > Aromobatidae > Allobates > Allobates femoralis. Next base: position 31,828,740 of record JARQOC010000011.1, read on the forward strand.
AAAAGTAGATCAGGATGGGGGACATCACTACAAAAGGGGATCGGGATGGGACATCATCACTAAAGGGGATCAAGATGGGGGACATCACTACTAAAGGAGATCGGGAAGGGGGACATCACTAGAAAAGGAGATCAGGAAGGGGGTCATCACTAGAAAAGGGGATCAGGATGGGGACATCACTACAAAAGGAGATCAGTGTGGGGACATCACTACAAAAGGGGACCATGATCGATGGGGGACATCACTAGAAAAAGGGATCAGGATGGTGGACATCACTAGAAAAAGTGATCAGGATAGGGATCATCACTAAAAAAAGGGATCAGGATGGGGGACATCAGTAGAAAAGGACATTACTACAAGAAAGGGATCAGGACTTGTACTTTACTACATTGAGCAAGAAATTCTGGTATTACTAAAAATATCACTTAGTCCTACAAGAGATGCGGCCCCCCGCTATAAATGTTTTTCTATGTGCGGCCCACCAACCCAGCTGAGTTTGAGACCCCTGCTCTAAAGTATGGTAAAAATGTCTGTCTCCTAATGGATCTGTGATTGAAGGATGGTGACCTCCAGTGACGTATGCCGTGACTACAATGGGTGCAGGGGTTGCAATTGCCCCCGGGCCCTGGAGCCTTGGGGGTCCCAAAAATCCCATTGGCCTATACAAAAAGACTAATGCTTTTAAAGATTTGCAATAATTGGGGGCCTCGTTGGAGGTTTTGCATCAGAGCCCAAGAGCTTCAAGTTACGCCACTGGACGTATGTCTACTGTAATAAGATGACATCATACCTATTTCACAAAAGTAGAGTCCAGGTCTCCATGTCTGAAGAGACTGAGATGCTCTGGTTATTGTGCACTGGATCTACAGCATCAAGCCTGACAATCATGAATACAAAATAGTAGAATCGAAAGGGTTAAAAGCTATTTCATATTGGAATAATGCCAGTTCTTGGGAAAATGATTTTATTGAACATGTTTCACAGTTGATGTTCCTTCATTAGGATACATCATGAATCAAAAATAGGTTGGCACCGTGTTGTGTTTTTAAGGCAACCACCATAATAATCCTCCATAAAGGTCATTTCCAAATAATTAAAGGGGAACTAAACATTTTTTGTACTGTCCCTGCCCTCCTACATGATGAAGCTGAGATGTCCACTACAGTTCTAGGATCTATACATCGCTTAAAATCAATAAAATCATATCTGCTCCTCAGCTCTCACCTCTCTCAGCTCTCAGGGGACAGAGACATTCAGCCTCATGCTGCTGCTATGACAAGAGGTGTGCTGGGGGCATGCACCCTGCGGAACTCCAGGATCATCTTACATTCCTGCCCCCTCATACTTCTGTATGAACAGGGGGTGTGGCCCCGGCCCCATGGTCACACTACAATCCAGCCCCTGATATACCATCCTATGTAAGGTAAGAGGGGTGCTCTTCCTTCAAATAGCAATCATGTCACCAAGCAGATATAAATACATGCTGTGCTCATCTTCTGTACAATGATATGATGGTGCATAATGTGTGCTGTCGTGTATCAGGCTAGGAGCAGAGGCAGATTGCTGCATTGATTGATTCAATACTGCCATGGTCTCCCCTCCCCCATATTAACTTGGTAGCTTCCTATCCCCTGAAACTTTAGCACTGCTGAGGGAGGGGTGAGTGCTGAGGAGCAGATATGATTTTATTGATTTATAAGTGATCTATAGATCCTAGGACTGTAGTGGAAACCCCTGTTTCATTATGTAGGAGGGCAGGTACAGTACACATTTTATTATCTCCCCAGAGTTCCCCTTTAGGATGGTTGTAAAATATAAAAGGGTGGGGGACAAGAGGCGCAATAGTGCCCTATCACTAGTGACACTAATCGTAATGGGGTGGTGCTAAGAAGCCACTCACCTGGTCCAGTTGTGATCCCCACAACTGGTTTGAAGGCGTTTAGGAAATATTATTCCAAGCTGCTGCAGGACCTCCACAGACCACTGAACAGTGGTTATAATCCAGAAAGATGATGGGAGTATAGGTGTATCACGGTCCGCGCTGCTCCAGGGCTTAAAAAACTCACCAAAGAGTCAGTCAGATTTCCATCCTTTATTCTCCTTTTCCTATGCGTTTCGGCGCCCCACCTGGCACCTTCATCAGGGATATCCTGGAAATCTGACTGACTCTTTGGTGAGTTTTTTAAGCCCTGGAGCAGCGCGGACCGTGATACACCTATACTCCCATCATCTTTCCTTTAGCATGGTTAACATTTACATTTAGATGGCTTACAAAGGGGATGGGTTTATCCTTATTTACTATTATTTATTTTACATTTCCAAGACAGGACATTTTGAATTGAATCGTTGACTTTTATGGAAAGTGGAAACACATTTATAGTCTTTATGCCATGTTATGTATATACAGTTATCCCCTTTCTTAAAATGATCGCTATGCCCAATACACATTTGGATATTTGGATACCGAACATCTAATTCTGCATCTTGTGGAAAGACAGAGAAGATCCATGTTCAAAATGGAGCAGTGGGGCGCAAGGAAAAAAATCTGCGTGGCTGCATGTGTGCTGTTGTTGTGATTGTGGCGCATTGATTACCTGGTTTCTGAATATTGTCTATTACTGACATTGGTGTCATGATTCCTCAGTGCATCTTGAATGCTATAAGACTTATCACGGTGTTTGGTTTCTAGTGTGTGGAGCCGTCAGTAGTTTTTTGGCAGTGCCAGTTCTGGGTTGCTCAGGTGTTCCATCTATCCAATGATTGCTTAGCTACTTTACTGAGCATCCCCAATATAGCCGCCTTTCTTTATGATGACACTCAGCAGCCTCCATCCATAGATTCTGTCAGTTGCTTGATCTGTTTACGATCAACATTGCGTGCAGCAGCCACCACAGCCTCCCAGACACTGTTCCCAGAGGTGTACTGTTTTCCCTCCCTCTGTACATCTCACATTTTAGGATAGACCACAGGTTCTCTATGGGGTTCAGGTCAGGTGAACAAGGAGGCCATGTCATTATTTTTTCTTCTTTTAGACACTTACTGGCCAGCCACGCTGTGGAGTAGTTGGATGCATGTGATGGAGCATTGTCCTGCATGAAAATCATGTTTTTCTTGAATGATACCGACTTCTTCCTGTACCACTGCTTGAAGAAGCTGTCTTCCAGAAACTGGCAGTAGGTCCGGGAGTTAGCATCACTCCATCCTCAACCCAAAAAGGTCCCACAAGTGCATCTTTGATGATACCAGCCCATACTAGTACCCCACCTCCACCTTGCTGGTGTCTGAGTCGGAGTGGAGCTCTCTGCCCTTTACTGATCCAGCCTCTGGCCCATCCATCTGGCCCATCAAGAGTCACTCTCATTTCATCAGTCCATAAAACCTTTGAAAAATCAGTCTTAAGATATTTCTTGGCCCAGTCTTGACGTTTTATATTACGTTTCTTGTTCAGAGGTGGTCGTTTTTCAGCCTTCCTTACCTTGGCCATGTCCCTGAGTATAGCACACCTTGTGCTTTTTGATACTCCAGTAACGTTGTAGCTCTGAAATATGGCAAAACTGGTGGCAAATGGCATCTTGGCAGCTTCACGCTTGATTTTCCTCAATTCATGGCCAGTTAGTTTGCGCCTTTTTTGCCCAGCACGCTTCTTGCGACCCTGTTGGCTATTTGCCATGAAACACTTGATTGTTCGGTGATCACGCTTCAAAAGAGTGGCAATAATTTCAAGACTGCTGCATCCCTCTGCAAGACATCTCACAATTTTGGACATTTCAGAGCCGTCACATCTCTCTTCTGACCCATTTTGCCAAAGGAAAGGCATTTGCCTAATAATTAAGCACATCTTATATAGGGTGCTCATGTCATTACACCACACCTCTTCTCATTACAGAGATGCACATCACCTGATTTACTTAATTGGTAGTTGGCTCTCAGTCTATACAGCTTGGAGTAGGACAACATGTATAAAAAGTATCATGTGATCAAAATACTCATTTCCCTAATAATTCTGCACACAGTGTTGTACTGCTTGCGATAAGCCCTCTAGAGTTTTTCTGCTTCTCTTACTCCAAAGCACCAAGTCATGACCAAAATGTAAAATCAGAAGTCTGTGCTTTCTGTGTTACCTTATAACACTTTTAATCATGCTGTGCTCTCCTTCATTTTGGCCCAGCACCCATCTGCCCATAGCTGATTTTAATTCGTGCGGTGTATAGCCAGGTTCCTACCAGCCATGTGTTTCAGCCTGTGTGCGGGAGACAGTTCAGCTTGCTGTTTCTTAAATACTCACCAAATATACAATTATATGTTATTTTTTATACCATATACAGGTGCATCTCAATGAATTAGAATATCATCAAAAAGTTTATTTCAGTAATTCAATACATAAATTCAAACGCATCTTAGTATACATGTCCCCCATCCTACACCCATCCTGTTATACACAGGTGCATCTCAATGAATTACAATATCATCAAAAAGTTAATTTGTTTTCAGTAATTCAATCCCTAAAGTGAAACACATATATTATATCGAGTCATTACACACAGTGATCTATTCAAGTGTTTATTTCTGCTAATGTTGATGATTATGGCTTACAGCCAATGAAAACCCAAAAGGTCAATAACTCAGAAAATTAGAATATTATATAACACCAAATGAAATAATTCAATTTAAACTCATAAATATTGGGTTAATGAAAAGTCTGTACAGTAAATGCATTCAATACTTGGTCGGGGCTCCTCTTGCACGAATTACTGCATCAGTGCTGTGTGGCGTGGAGGCGATCAGCCTTGGCACTGCTGAGGTGCTATGGAAGCCCAGGTTGCATTGTATGGTGGCTCAGTGGTTAGCATTGTATGGTGGCTCAGTGGTTAGCACTGTATATGGTGGCTCAGTGGTTAGCACTGTATATGGTGGCTCAGTGGTTAGTACTGTATATGGTGGCTCAGTGGTTAGCACTGTATATGGTGGCTCAGTGGTTAGCACTGTATGGTGGCTCAGTGGTTAGTACTGTATAGTGGCTCAGTGGTTAGCACTGTATACGGTGGCTCAGTGGTTAGCACTGTATATGGTGGCTCAGTGGTTAGCACTGTATGGTGGCTCAGTGGTTAGCATTGTATGGTGGCTCAGTGGTTAGCACTGTATACAGTGGCTCAGTGGTTAGCACTGTATGGTGGCTCAGTGGTTAGTACTGTATGGTGGCTCAGTGGTTAGCACTGTATACGGTGGCTCAGTGGTTAGCATTGTATGGTGGCTCAGTGGTTAGCACTGTATATGGTGGCTCAGTGGTTAGCACTGTATGGTGGCTCAGTGGTTAGTACTGTATGGTGGCTCAGTGGTTAGCACTGTATACGGTGGCTCAGTGGTTAGCACTGTATATGGTGGCTCAGTGGTTAGCACTGTATGGTGGCTCAGTGGTTAGCATTGTATGGTGGCTCAGTGGTTAGCACTGTATACAGTCTCAGTGGTTAGCACTGTATGGTGGCTCAGTGGTTAGCACTGTATATGGTGGCTCAGTGGTTAGCACTGTATGGTGGCTCAGTGGTTAGTACTGTATAGTGGCTCAGTGGTTAGCACTGTATACGGTGGCTCAGTGGTTAGCACTGTATATGGTGGCTCAGTGGTTAGCACTGTATGGTGGCTCAGTGGTTAGCATTGTATGGTGGCTCAGTGGTTAGCACTGTATACAGTGGCTCAGTGGTTAGCACTGTATGGTGGCTCAGTGGTTAGCACTGTATGGTGGCTCAGTGGTTAGCACTGTATATGGTGGCTCAGTGGTTAGCATTGTATGGTGGCTCAGTGGTTAGCACTGTATATGGTGGCTCAGTGGTTAGCACTGTATGGTGGCTCAGTGGTTAGTACTGTATGGTGGCTCAGTGGTTAGCACTGTATACGGTGGCTCAGTGGTTAGCACTGTATACGGTGGCTCAGTGGTTAGCAGTGTATATGGTGGCTCAGTGGTTAGCACTGTATGGTGGCTCAGTGGTTAGCATTGTATGGTGGCTCAGTGGTTAGCACTGTATACAGTCTCAGTGGTTAGCACTGTATGGTGGCTCAGTGGTTAGCACTGTATGGTGGCTCAGTGGTTAGCACTGTATGGTGGCTCAGTGGTTAGCACTGTATATGGTGGCTCAGTGGTTAGCACTGTATGGTGGCTCAGTGGTTAGCATTGTATGGTGGCTCAGTGGTTAGCACTGTATACAGTGGCTCAGTGGTTAGCACTGTATGGTGGCTCAGTGGTTAGCATTGTATGGTGGCTCAGTGGTTAGCACTGTATATGATGTCTCATTGTTTAGGTGGCTCAGTGGTGAGCACTGTATATGGTGGCTCAGTGGTTAGCACTGTATATGGTGGGTCAGAGTTTAGGTGGCTCAGTGGTTAGCATTGTATGGTGGCTCAGTTGTTAGCATTGTATGGTGGCTCAGTGGTTAGCACTGTATGGTGGCTCAGTGGTTAGCACTGTATATGGTGGCTCAGTGGTTAGCACTGTATGGTGGCTCAGTGGTTAGCATTGTATGGTGGCTCAGTGGTTAGAACTGTATACAGTGGCTCAGTGCTTAGCACTGTATATGGTGGCCCAGTGGTTAGCACTGTATGGTGGCTCAGTGGTTAGCATTGTATGGTGGCTCAGTGGTTAGCATTGTATGGTGGCTCAGTGGTTAGCATTGTATGGTGGCTCAGTGGTTAGCACTGTATATGGTGGCTCAGTGGTTATCACTGTATATGATGTCTCATTGTTTAGGTGGCTCAGTGGTTAGCACTGTATATGATGTCTCATTGTTTAGGTGGCTCAGTGGTGAGCACTGTATATGGTGGCTCAGTGGTTAGCACTGTATATGGTGGCTCAGTGTTTAGGTGGTTCAGTGGTTAGCATTGTATGGTGGCTCAGTGGTTAGCACTGTATATGGTGGCGCGGTTTGAATGTCGCTCCTCTGATTGGTCGCCGCGTACAGCGCTGGCCAATCAGAATAGCGGCGCTCCATGGCGCCATATTTCAAATACAGTGAGTACAGTGTATTTGAAATATGGCGCCATAGTGCGCACTGCTATTCTGATTGGTCAGCGCTGAACACAGCGACCAATCGGAGGAGCGGCGCGCGGTTTGAATGCCGCACCTCTGATTGGTCAGCGCTGATTGTGGCGATCAATCAGAATAGCGGCGCACGGCACGCCGCCATATTTAAAATGAGGACATTGAATTTAAATTTGGCGCTATGGCACACGCTGCTCCTCTGATTGGTCGGCGCTGAACCCGGCGGCCAATGAGAGCAGCGGCCGCGCAGTTTGACTGCCGCTCCTCTGATTGGTCGCCGGGTTCGACGCCGACCAATCAGAGGAGCGCCGCGCGCCATGGTGCCATATTTAAAATTATTTTCAAAGTATTTTAAATATGGCGCCTTAGTGCGCACCGCTCCTCTGATTGGTCGCCGCGGCGACCAATCAGAAGAGTGCTGCGGCTTGGCGCGTGGTTTGAATGCCGTGCAGGGTACCACCGCTGTGAGCAGCCGTGAGATGACCGGCTGACGCTTGTCATCTCCCGACTGGCTCGCCGCGGACCTCTGTGCCGCTGGCGAGCCGCGGCTGAGCTCCGGTCAGCGGCTCGCCAGCCGGGAGATGACCGGCTGGCTCGCGCACGCTGTGGCCACCGTCGGCCGGACCCGTGTATCCCAGTGACAGCGGCGCTAACGCGCTGCTGTTGCCAGGCTTCAGCTGTCGCCGGGCTGCAAATTGGCGTAAAATTCGAACTTTGAATTCACGCGCCTGCCTATTTGCATAGTCTGCGCTCATTGGTGGCCGCCTCCGGCGACCACCAATGAGCGGCCTCTGTCTGGCGCATGATTTCAGTTTCAGACAGATGCCTTAGACAATTATATAGTAGATGGAGTGGGCATTCCAGAACGCTCCAGAGAGAGGAGGCGGTGGAGAGGGGGTTAGGGAAATAGGTTTTATATTTAGGAGATTGCGGCTGTTTCCTGCAAGTGTGGGGTGATAGGAGGGAGGAATAGTGGGGAATGCTGGCTGTGGGGGTCCTGTGTTGGGAGATATGTCTCCAGTGGATAGCAGCAGCAAAGAGAGGGCAAGCAGGTGGGAGAATGAGAGTGGCCGGCTTGTTTTGTGTTTCTGCAGGAGAGGTGTGAGGTTGAGAAGCAGGTCAGCAGAGGAGCTCAGGTGGGGAGGTTAGAGGGATGGGGAGATAAATATATGTGTTGGGAGTGATGGAGCTTGGGGGTAGTGAACGATGGAAAGGATTAGTGGAACAATTACTATTAGGGCATAAGCAAGCATTGTGCATGTGTTAGTGGGAAAGCAAAGTCTTAGAGAAAAAGTGAACAGACGGGTATAGATTATACCTTCTGGTTTCCTCTGGTTTATCTCTGGGATATCTCTGCAGATAATAAAGCATTATCTTAGCTGCTATGTGACCCATCATTAACAACCAGTGCATAATGTTTTTTTCTTCAATGAAATGTCATTTACGCTATGAATAGTTTGGGTATTACCACTATAAAATATTCAATCTTTAGGAGTTAAGAGCAGCAGAATATCTTTACGTTCAGTACAGATCATCCTGTCCATCCACCTTGACCATATTCTGCTTTATTTTAATTATGCTCTTACTGTCCATTCCTGAATACAAATTATCATATATTCCCAGATGCAGTTACTTGATGGAAGCATTTGAGCACAAGCCGTACGCACCCAGGCTTCATCTATATTTGGAAAGCCTCAAGGTTGGCTTGACATTGCTTTGATAACCCAGGAGCGCGGTGACTTGTTTTCTCAACGATCGTCATAGTTTATTTTTTTTAATTAAGTTATCACTTTACATTGCTTTACAGCTTCAAAAATAATACAGCCCGCAGTTCACATTGATAATAACCCACAGACATCTCACCCGCCACCAAGATATCTTCTCTCTGACCTGTTGAGGAGCCAATTTACATTTCGGATAGATGTTCATGCTCCATATATCTAGACTCCAGTGATATTCCTTCACCATCTTTCTTTTGTAGGGATGGGCGAATCTACTCGCTAGGACTCGTTACTCGGCGAGTAGTAAGGGACTCGCAGGACTCGGTACTCTGCGAGTTTCCCAGCGTTTACTCCCACGAGTCCAATGCAAATCAATGGCAAACGCTGACAAAACTAGGATTGCCATTGTCTTGCATTAGACTCGGCTACTGTGCCAGTGCTGTCATCTCTGTTCAGGCTGCCGCAGCTCCAGGGTCCTAGAGCCCGCCTGCTCACAGAGATGATGTAGCAGAGCTGAGATTGTTCTCAGTCTGCTCATTCCCTGTGCATAGACATCTATATCTATGCACAGGGGATGTAGCAGAGAGGTCATCGCGTTTTGGACTGCGTCGGACAGAAGAGGATTTTTTTTATTAAAGATGGAGTCCCTAATGGCCTTTTTTTTTATTTCAAATAAAAAATTTTCTCTGTGTTGTGTTTTTTTTAACCCTTTATTGGAGATTCTTAGTGGCTGGGTCAAACGTGGCCTGACATTAAGAATCTCGGGCTTAATACCAGCTTGTATAACAAAGCTGGTATTAACCCCTTTATTACCCAGCGTGCCACCGCCACCAGGGCCGCTGGAAGAGCGGGGTTCAGCACCAGAGGATGGCACTTCAATGAACGCGCCATCTTCTGGGGCGGCTGCGGGCTGCAATTTGCAGCGGGGGGTGCCCAGAAAGCTTGAGCATCACTGCGCTGCGGATTCCAGCCGCCAGCTGCTTAGCTGTACCTGGCTAGACATAGAAATTGCCCGGAGCCCCATGCATTTTTTTTTTATTGTTTCATGAAATTCATGGAATAATTAAAAAAAAGGGCTCCCCTATATTCTTGTGTCCGGCCAGGTACAAATAAGCACCTGGGGGTTGGGGGCAGCCTGTCGCTGCCTGCTGGATCCGGCTGGTTCCAGAAATACGGCGAAGCCCACGTGAAATTTTTTTCTGACAAATCCATGAAACAATGTAAATAAAAGGGACTGAATCTTTATTAACCCCTGGACCATGGGCGAGGGGTTAATAAAGATGCAGTCCCTTTTTAGGATTGTTTTATTGATTTTTCAAAAAAAAAATTACATGGGCTTCGCCGTATTTCTGGAACCAGCCGGATCCAGCAGGCAGCGACGGGCTGCCCCCAACCCCCAGGTGCCTATTTGTACCTGGCCGGACACAAGAATATAGGGGAGCCCTTTTTTTTTATTATTTCATGAATTTCATGAAATAATTAAAAAAAAATGCTTGGGGCTCCGCGCAATTTCTATGTCTAGCCAGGTACAGCTAAGCAGCTGGGGGCTGGAATCCGCAGCGCAGGGATGCCCAAGCTTTCTGGGCACCCCCCGCTGCAAATTACAGCCCGCAGCCGCCCCAGAAGATGGCGCGTTCATTGAAGCGCCATCCTCTGGCGCTGAACCCCGCTCTTCCAGCGGCCCTGGTGGCGGTGGCACGCTGGGTAATAAAGAGGTTAGGGCCAGCTTTGTATTATCAGCTGGCCCTAAGCCCGAAATTTATGGCGGTCACGCCAATATTAGACATGACCGCCATGAATTTCTATTAAATTGTTTTAAAAAAAACACAACACAGAGAAAATTTTTTATTAGAAATAAAAAAAAAAGCCATTAGGGACTCCATCTTTAATTAAAAAAATTCTCTTCTGTCCGACGCAGTCCAAAACGCGATGTCCTCTCTGCTCATCCCCTGTGCATAGCTATAGATGTCTATGCACAGGGAATGAGCAGACTGAGAACAATCTCAGCACTGCTACATCAGGCAGCAGGCGGGCTCTAGGACCTGGAGCTGCGGCAGCCAGCACACTGAGCAGACAGGACTCTTATCTGTGCGAGTTTCCCAGCGATTACTTGCAGAGTAAAGGAGTCCAATGCAAATCAATGGCAAAACTAGGATTGCTTCAGGCTGAAGCTTCCGAGACACATCTGTGATTTGTAAATCGCACACTACTCGCTATTACTCGCTTCCCCATTCATTAACATTGGACTCGCTAGACTCGCAACGAGTAACGAGTCCTGGGCTCGGACTCGCTAGAGTCAAGCGATTCCGAGTAATTTAGGATTCGCCCATCACTAGTCTTTAGTTATAGGATAGGCTCAGGCTTGGTTTAAAGCACTACTTCATAGTTTGCATTTTCAGCCCTGGAATGGTGCTTTAATGGGAATCTGTCAGCAGGTTTTGCTATGTAATCTGAAGACAGCATGCTGTAAGAGTTTTAGAAAGAAGCAACTGTGCTTCTCTTATCAGTGTGTGTATAATTGTTGACATAAACGATTGACTTTATCACTTTGCGCTTATCATTACAGGACTAGATGCACACACTAGACAGTCTGACATGCCCCCTTCTGTGATTGACACCTCACTATCAATGCACAATCTCTATAGAAAGCCTAGGGTGGGTGGGAGCAGCTCTCCCAGATCTGCTTTGTTCCTAAAACTAAAGGCTTTGATTGTTTCTGAATGGCTTCAGTTGGATTCAGAATCTCCTTCCGTACATTATGATGCTGCAGATGGGATAGCAAAAACCCCCTGACAGATTCCCTTTAAATGTAAGCCTCCTGGCACCTGTTTTTTCTTACCCTCTGTCGACTTCACCTTTTCTTGGCAGCGCTCTGTGGCGTCTGACTGGCCCGAAGTCAGGCGTTACATCGCAAACGCTCAATGCAAGTCTATGTGAGCCAGAACGTGGCCAGAACTCATAGACATGTATTGAGTTGTGACCTCCGCTGTACTCCTAGAAACACTGGAGCTGCCAGTAGGTCACAAATCGCCGGAAACCGACACGAGCAATGCTTTAAGAAAATGAAGATGTCATCAAGTGATTATAAGACAGGGGGAAGGAGACTTAGATGTTAAGCAGCACTCCAGCGCTGAAAGAAAAAAAGGTCAGTGGAGGCCACCGGGCAAAAAAAACCTCATTGAGGCCTCCACATTAACACAGGCATCTAGTTGTTACCCGGCCTGGCCTTTCCCACCAATGTCTTTGTCCTCTTTCCATTGGTAGACATCCCAAGAATATTCTGATTGTGAGCTAAAAGCAGTCCACGAGATGAATGCCTGATCAGAGAACCAAAGCCTCCCAAATACCCAGCAGAGGAATTTGCGGGTGCGTCCAGTTCTTTACGGTTCCCCCTGATCCCGATGTCCACAGTTTTTGCACTGAGACTAAAAACTAATTTTTTAGTGATTTTGGTCTCTGTGACAAAACTGTGGACACCCGGATCCAGGGAAATGCAGATTAAATTACAATGGGGCTCTATTGAACCCAGGATTGGCGAAATTCGGATCCCGCCGGACCCGGATACCGGATCTGATTTTTTATCTGAGCGTGCCGAGAACCCAGTTAGATATGACACACCCACTAGGGGATGTGTCATTTTCCACCAGATCCATGTAAAAAAGGTAATCAACCGGATGCCATGGGATGCTACTGCACCGGTACTATCACTGATCTGTGAGATGGGTCAGTGATAATACCGGCGCGGGTGCACCCAGTTGCATCATGTTTTACAATTGCAGGGGATCCTAGCGGGAAGGTGCAGTCTTCCCCTGGATTCCAAAAACCGGTAGTGTGAAACCAGGCTTAACGGTGCGTAATAGAGTCCCCTGGAGCATGCTTCTTTTCCTTAATCTGACTATATATAAGGTATACAGAATTGAAGGAAATCTCTTTCTAGCGCAGGAAGATAACATCCATAACATGGCGCTTCAAAGCTGAAGAAGTAGATGCAAACTCTGTCCAATAAATGCCCTCTTGTGTGGACGACCTCAGTCTGGACCAAGCACATGGGTCACTCAGGAGAGCTTCACTTGTAGGGTAATATAAATCACAGATGCACAACAAATTGTTATTTTTTTAGTTTATCATTAGCGGATGGTCATATTTAATAAGTTCTTTCCCTTTTAAATGTCCCATTAATAAGCTGGCTATAGGGCCAGCAGTCTGTCCATCAAGGCGGACTTGGAGACTTGTGTAGATTGGTAAAAGTGGAAACTTTTTTTGATAGTTTTATTACGTTGGTATTGACCAAAAAAAAGATATCATCGATTTCATAGCTGAGGGTCAAAATCATATATGGCAAGTGTATAAAACAAAAAATCCTTATCTGTAGCATTATTGCCGTTTGGGATGACTGGTTTGGTTTTTAATACAGCTAACTTCAATAAAAAGCAATGGCATACTGTGGGGGCAATTAGAAATTAAAGTCCTAACTGTTATATACTCCAGACCTTGGTTGGTTTGCTTTTGGTGGACTTAACGGTGACCAGAAAAATGCCCAAAAGAAAAATGTGCACAGGGTTGGGGCTAGGGTTAGGTAATATGGTTAGGTTTTAAGGTTAGATGTTAGGGTTTGGTTTTAGGGTTAGTTGTTAAAGTTATGTGTTAGGTTGAGGTGTTAGGGTTAGGGCATAGGGTTAGGTGTTAGGGTTAGGCAATAGGGTTAGGTTTAAGTGTTAGGGTTGAGTGTTAGGGTTAGTTGTTAGGGTTGGGGGTTAGGGTTATGTGTTACAGTTAGGGTTAGGTGTAAGTTTTAGGGTTGGTGTTAGGGTTAGTTGTTAGGGTTAGGGGTTAGGGTTATGTGTTATGGTTAGGGTTAGGTGTAAGGGTTAGGGTTGGTGTTAGGGTTAGTTGTTAAGTTTAGGAGTTAGGTTTAGGAGTTAGGGTTAGGTGTTAGGGTTAGGGGTTAGGTGTTAGGAGTTAGGTGTTAGGTTTAGGCATTAGATTTAGGTGCAAGGGTTAGGGTTCGGTGTTAGGGGTTATGGTTTAGGGTTAGACATTAGGGTTAGGTGAAAGGGTTAGGGTTTGGTGTTAGGGTTAGGTGTTAGGTTTAGGTGTTAGAGATAGAGTTAGGTGTTAGGGTTAGGTGTTAGGGAATAGGTGCTGGGGATAAGATTAGGTGTTAGGGTTAGGTTTAAAGGTTATGGGTTAGGGTTGCCTGTGAGCATTTTTCAGGGAGCCGGGCTTAACAGTAATAACGAGACCCATGATAATCTTGGCTTTGGGCCCCCATTTATTGCTATGTACACACTAACTACACAACTATTTAAATCAAAGAGAAACTAACATTTTTATGTACGTATCCTTCAAGCATTGGAAGGTTAACATTTTTTGTAATTGATTCATTACCTTATTTTGCTTCCATTTTAATGCCAATTTCATGCTTCTTTAGAAACTGCTGATCAGCAAACAACCGCACACTATATACAAATAGAGTACAAGACTTTCCCTGTATAAGCCTCTCTCCCTTCCTGGTACTAAAACAGGGGAATTAACATACTCTAACTGTTTGAGTATAATTTACAAATATTTGCTGAGCAGCAGATGAAAGCAGATCCTAAAGGAGAATGAACTTTGCATTGAAGCAGCTCTGAAGAACAGTGTTTGGGAGAAAAGGAGTAAAATAAGATTATGAAATACATCAGGCATATTACACATAAGAATAAACAAACTAAAATCTTTGCAATGCCTGGAGGATAATTAAATAAAAACAAAAGCAAAAAAATGTATCACAAAAAAAAGATTTATTTTGTGGTGAAAGCACAATCAAACCCTGAATAATGGCATATGAAGAGTTAAATGTATAATTAGTCTTATAAGAATAGTTACAATCAAATTTGTTGAGTCTTGAAGCGATGACTAATTGTATATACTTAACCTCGCTAATCATAAGAATCACTGATACGGCTGTCTTATTTTTAAATGTTGTGAAGAAACCTCTTTGAATGCTTTCAGTGTGACTTTCAGATACAGAAACTATGTTTAGACTTAAAAAGAGTATGTCACCAAATCAAAAATGAGCAGTTTTTGATCTTATATTATTCCTGTTGTTCCCATTAATATAATTTTATTTCCTCTAAAATCCGCCATTCAGTTCCAGAGATACGGACCTTTTTATTCAGTGCTAATTTTTATTGGCTTTACTAAGAGGGTGCATCTGACAAAATAATTATGCAGAGCAGCCTATAGACACGCCCCCGAGGATCGTAAATTTATACTATATAAAATGACCCATATCTCTTTCCAGTTTTTCATCTTATATTATTACCACTGCTCCTCTGAATATTAGTTTTTTCCCCCTTAAAATCCACCATACAGTTCCATGGATATAGACCTTTGTATTCAGTTGTAATTTTTATTGTCTTTTCTATGGGTGTGTGGCTCACAGGATAAATATGCAGAGCAGCTTATAGACACGCCCCCGAGGATCATAAATTGACCCTTTATAAAATGCCCCATATCTCTTGAACAGCACTGCGGATTTAGATAAAACAAAAACTGTCTTAGGGCCCTTTCACATTAGCCTTTTTGCCAAAATGCGGCAAATTTACCGCATCTTCCGCATTTGCCGCCTAATGGCCGCACTTGCTGCACGCTTGCGGCAAGCCCCATGCAGGTGCAGCAAGTGCGGTTCCGGCAGTTGCGTCAGGTGCAGCCGTGAAAAAAACACTGCTGACCACGTTTTTTTTCACGGCCGCACTTGCTGCATCTGCCGCAACCACACTTGCCGCACCGGCCACAGATTACCACAAGCCCCATACACAATGCATGGAGCTTGCCACAAATGCGGCGCAAGTGCGGCCATTAGGCGGGACCCTCTGCAGATGCATTTTTTTGTCCACATCCGGCGGATCCGGACAAAAACACCAGTCTGAAAAAACACCAGTCTGAAAGGGGCCTTACTCATGGGAGCATATCAGATTTAAGAACAACACATAAATACATCAGCATAAAACAATAAAACATTGTATATGATGCATCAGTCATGGATATAGTAATTAGATCTATCGGATAATTGAGCTCCCAAATTAATAAAAAAAACAAAAACGACCGATGGTCTTATAGTGAAAAACATAAAATGAAATTTTATTAATAAGACATCACGTGGTGGCAATAAAAAAGGCATCCACACAATACAATCATTCAGTGTTGCACCCACCCTGACGCGCATTTCGGCTTGGTCTTAATCAGGGGGGGCTGACAATGGCCACACCAAAATGTGCCTCAACTCAGTTTTTATTGTAAGGCTTCATTTTCTATTAAGTTTATGAAAAATATAATTTTTCTGGTTAGCCAATAAAGGTATCACTAATACTTTGGTCATTTTTTGGCATAAAAGTATTTACATCATTATTAATGGCTAACACCATATACAATCTAAATTTTTATTTTATTTTATTTTATTTTACATCATACTTATGCATGTGATAAATCAGCTTGGATTGATTGATCAGTAACAGTTACGACATGATGAGGTTGCTGCTATAGTTGCTGGGCTTCATCTATACGTCAAACCTTTCATTTCACAGAATCTTACGGCTCAATGAGATGGAATGAGTTACAATAGATGAGGCTGGACTTGTGAGCCCGGCTCTTATCAAAGATGAAGCCGAGCGCATCCTAGGACACATATCCGCTAATAAGACACATTCTGATGTCTAGTAACAGTTTTTTATCCTATGAATGTTTTCTTTAGGATATAGATGAATTCTATGAGCTTGGGTTACCTTATTTGTAATATAATTTAGGAAAAGTCATGCTAAGTTGCCGGTTTGAATTAAAACTTTATGCAAAGCTTAAAAGATAAGTATCATCAGAAAATGCCCCATTGTCAAGTTTTTATATTAAATGTTTTGCAATTAATTTATTATTTTTTAATTCATATCAAAATTGTTATTAATAATAATAATAATAATAATAATAATACATAAAATAAATCTTGCAATTTTCATGAGTGGTTTAAGCTTATACTTTCAGAAATAATAATAATGATAATAAGAATACATTTAATTCAAAATCCAGCATAGTGATCTTGCTGTGTGTAACTGTTCTATATGAATAATAATAATAATAATAATAATAATAATAATAATAATAAAAAAAGAAATCTATCTACTACTACTACTACTACTACTACTACTACTAATAATAATATTCATTCACTTATATAGCGCCATTATTCCACATCTCTTTACAGACATCATCATCACTGTCCCCATTGGGGCTCACAATCTATATTCCCTATCAGAATGTCTTCAGAGTGTGGGAAGAAACCAGAGAACCTGGAGAAAACCCACACAAACACGGGGAGAACATACAAACTCCTTGTAGACGTTGTGTCCTTGGTAGGATTTGAACCCAAGACCCTGCTGTCACAGTATCTCTCGTCATTAGGAGACTTGTGACAGCTCGGGGATCTGTGCTTCACATAAACTTGTGAGACTGTTTTTTAAACGTGATTGCTTTCTTATGGACTAGTAAGAGTTAATGATATTATCCTTGCTTGTTGCTGCTGGTCAGTTTATCTTAGGTGCAGTCAGTTTTGTGACCACTCCCCTTCCCTTTAAATAGTCATATGATCGATCACCTGAGGCCGGTAATAGAGTCTATCCATTCTGACCACCGTGGAGGGAGGAAGTCTCTAGTGGCTGCTGCTGAGTTCTTTTGTTGGAGCCGTGTCATCTAAAGCTCTGGTGTTTGGCTACAGCAATCAAGTTGATTTTGTGTCCTTTATTGTTTATGTTCCCCTGTCCCATGTCTGTCTGCCTTCTCCTGTGTTGGATTACTGTAGAGGTGAAGTCTAGTGCACTCACCAGCCTTCACACTAGCTAGAGTGAGTGGAGGGACAGCTCAGGGACTAGGAACGTGATGACGGTGGGGGAAGGACCCGCTTAGGGATGTTAGGAGAGCTCAGGGAACAGACACAGGTTAGTGCCAAGATGTTTCCCATTCATCACTCCCTATCATTAGGGTCTTCCTCTCCCTTTCCATCCCATTATATCTCATATTTGAGCACTGTCCCGGACATCTCCTAGTCCTTGTTTGCCACCAACAGTGTTAACCACTGAGCCACCATTCTGCCCAGATGTCTCATTATCATGGCAGGCAGCTATACAATTGCAGACAATGACTGCTACATACAGCAGATAACATAGGATCCAACATTCATAGCAGGTGATATCACAGCTCCCACTCCGATTGTTCAGTGACCTTTGCACACGCTCATCTATTAGGGTACCTTTACAAGCCGCTACTGGATGGTGGAAACAACAGGGTACATCACGTGCACGAGCATGCCCAAACGGTTGAAAACGGTAAACGCACCATCTTTACACGCCGCAACTAGGTGCACTACGGTAGGTTACATCTATCTCAGGATACACCGCCGGGTGCCACAAGTAATCTTCTGTAACTAACCTCACCTCCTTTACACGCTGCTATAACCAGGTAATATGGGCAGAACAAAGGCAGCAGGGAAAACACATATGCGTGCCACAGTCCTTCACGCCGCGCCCAAACGACAACCATTGGCCAACACAAGAGTGTTTTGATTGGGCACGACGCAAAGGGCGGATGGTGGACACGTGACGTAGGAGTGTTCGGACTGTGGCACGGAATAAGCGCTTGTGACATGGCGGAGTGTGATGGTGACGGGGAAAATTTTACTGTTCCACTCCCTCGCCAGTCATCCCAAATTAGACTATGAACACGTGGTACCAGATAAGAGTAAATCAGACTGAGAGAGTCCGGTTCACGCTCATAGCGTGTCCAGGTTTAATAATGACAACATACACGGCAACAACTACTGAACCCAATATCCGGGTACAGGGCATTTTGTAGTCTAAAAGATAAGCATGTAAATGTCCATGGCAGGGTGGGAGTTAGGTGGGATTTAGGCTAATACATCTATCTCTGTTAGTAATAATTAGTCCTTTGTCTTCTGTGTTGAGTCCATCCTTCATCACGTCATGATGTCTTCTCTTGGCCTCTGGTATGCAGACTATCTCTAGCTTCCCATGGTACAATCTGGAACCGGCACAGTAGTGACCAATCAGCTTGTCCATTCTCAAGGCTTCTGCACAGCTATATCTTCTTTTCCAGCATACGCATCTAAGAAGACACTTTGTTTACAAAACAGCTCCTTGTTCACAAATTCATAGTGGGAAAGAAGAGAGAGAAAGAAATAGATGGAAGGGGAAGAGAGACAAGGAGAGAAGAGAAAAAGAAGAGGAAGAGAGAAGATGTTGGATACGTACCTGAATACAGAAAAAAACTTATTGTTCCATTTAATGCTATATGAGTATAAAAACTAAGATTAATAGATAAGATATAATCCATCCTTCACAATGGAAGAGCCAATCGTAAAGCAGCATCTTCCACCAATGATCGCTGATGGGGCGCAGTTACCCCGAGCCTGTGTTCACGCCCCAGGTACATTGCATGGTGTGGCAACAACCCTCCTGTTCCTTCTTTACACGCCGTGACAGCCCGTAACTGTCCCCTTGAAATCAACCTGTTTATGAGCAATGCTCGGAAACAGGTTCATGAGGTGACGGGTGGATGCAACCTACTTTACACGCCGCTACTTCGGGTTGATTTGGCGGTGCAAGATACATTTCTCTCATGTACCCGGTTGTTTCCACCATCCTGTAGCGGCGTGTAAAGGTACCCTTACTGCTAGTATGCATTTAGATATATTGAAAGAACAGACTATGAAAAAAAGTAAGGCTGGCTTCACACTACTGTTTTTTTTTTAATCCGGCTGAAACCTTATGCACCTGCATGCCGTTTCACCCCCATTGACTTTCAATGGGGATGCAGATTGGTTGCACATGGTTCCACCCAGATCCGGGTGAAGACGGTTTTTAACAGAAACCAAAAAATGCAGTTTGTAACTTTTTTTGTAAAAAGAAATGTAAAACAACTGGATCTGGGGTCCTGCGGCCTAAGGGTATGTGCACACAGGGCGCAGCGAAATATGTAGAGGTTTCTGGGATCTCTAGATTCCTTGGCAGGAGATTTGCTGTGTTTTTGTCTGCATTTTTGTTGCACTTTTTTTGCATTTTTCTCATTTGTATAATACAGATTGTGATGTGAAAGAAAAAGAAATTAGCAAAGAATTTGAAAAAAGTTATTTTTTTATTTTTTTTTATTTTTGACATTTGGAAAGTTGGTTGACTTTGGAAGATGTGGCCTTTAAATATATTCAGTGCGTAATACAAATTGTATTTTGTTATTAATGATTGATTTAAAACCTTTGCAACAAGTAGACGTATGCTGACTCTCGTGGTCGCTGCGTATTGTGGATAATAAGCCTCCTGGCTCTAATGTGGGATAAAAATTCAGGCCTCGATTATAAAAAGCTCTACGCGGCACAAATATCTAAGTGAACATTAAAATCAGTTGATTTTTTTGGACGGCAGCTGCCGTTTGATGTAAAATCAATCTGTTGATGAGGAAATTAAAGTGCGCCATGTTCCCCAGCCCTGAAATCTGTTCCAAAACCATTCTTAAAATGTATTAAATCTCCCCTGACTTGATTTTTGTGTTCAATTAATAATAACTAGAGAGCAGTGGGCACGAGGCGCCTAATCTGCAGCTATATCTACGTTTTTGGCATCCGTGCTATAAATATGGACATCAGAAATTGGATGAGAACAATTTAACACTAGGACAATAGAAAATGTAGATGGCAGAATGGTCCCTTTTTCAGATAAGCAGAGCGCAGCAGCCCTGATGAATTGACCGTACTGCTTGTGACGGCATGTGGTCTTTCAATGTATGGCAGGGGTTAATTTTCTTAAAATGGCCAGACGTATTGTCCTTTTGCTTGTTATCGCATGTTTGCTAAGTCCTTGTTCTGCCAGACTGTGCGGAGTCTTTATTGTTTGGAGGATGTGGATTACTAAATTCAGTGTAACTAGTCTCAGCCCCATCATTTAAATGAACATTATCCAGTTGGATTGAAATTCAGTCAATGAGAGCACACCAATGTTTCCACGAATCGTGAAGCCCCTAATGACCTCAAATGAGTGCTCAGAGTATATAAGGGGGCCTGCTCATTAACCAGGGATTCATATGCTTTGTGGCCTCAGTCTTGGGACTTTGGCCACGACTAGAGGTGCATCAGAGACTACTTAAAGAAGAGCCTCAGGCTGGGACAATCCGGTCACCTGGCTTCAGACTTTGCTGTGCTCGGTTAGCTTCCTATGCTTGGCACTATTTCTTTCTCAGTGGGTGCCCGCTGAAAGCAGGGTGCTGTTGGATTGGAGTAAGTGGCCCTAGAAGACTGAAGGCATGAACATTCTCAGCCCTGGTGAGCCAGCGGAAGGGTGAGGCTATGTTGCTTTTTTTGGTATGGGTTATATGCCTTTGACTGTTGTGGATCCAATAAAGTCTAACCAATGTATCCTGTGTTGTCTGAGAAATGTTCTGCCCACAGTTAAGGAGTTTGGGAGTTCAGTTGGGTTGAGCCCTGGTCGATGCAGTCTTTTTAAAGCTGGTGGGGGCCAGTGGATGAGAGCACCCACTGTCTTTACACTGCTGCTTTCTGCATACAGTAGGTAGCTGGGAGCAGTGGCGGACATATCATTGAGGCAACCTGTGCAGCCGTACAAGGGCCCGAAAGGTTAGGGGGCCCATTTATACCTCCACAGCAGGAGGAATTGTGCATTTTGATGAGCTCTTGGGCAGGGAAAGGGCCCCTATACTGTTCTTGTACAGGGGCCCTTTTCTGTCTGTGTCCGCCAGTGGCTGGTAGTGTTAAACTATATCAAATTGTGGGGTATTGGTTTGTCTTTTGGTCCAAAACACGTAAGCTTGTGAGCCCCTACACGGCTCCCCACAGGTCACAAGTCCTAGCCACTAAATTTTTATCTCAAGTGAGCAAAGGACACAAATAGAAAATAAATTCTCTTACCACAGCAGATTCAGGTCAGACGACCATTACACTCAGTGCTGTGTGCAGCTTTGCCCAGGTTATAACTGAAGGCATTATGAATGCAAGACACCAGCCCTACTCACTAAACAACCTCCATTCACACAGAGGGAGTGACCACTGGTTGTCCTGCAAACACAATGGGCACCATATGGCGGCATCAGCCCGCCTACTGAGATGGGGGCTAATGTAAGAGGCTGGGCATACACTGTGCAGGCCTGTGTGAACTGCGCCCCATATGGAGCCCATTGTGTGTGCAGGACAACCAGTGGTCACTCCCTCTGTGTGAATGGAGGTTGTTAGTGATTGGGGCTGGTGTCTTGCATTCATAATGCCTTCAGTTATAACCTGGGCAAAGCTGCACACAGCACTGAGTGTAATGGTCGTCTGACCTGAATCTGCTGTGGTAAGAGAATCAGTGGCTGGTAGTGGACACCTTTTATGAAGTCCAAAGAAAAGAAAATTGTAAAATATTGGTTGGATATTAAAGCTGCACGTTTCGATCCCAAATTGTGAAATGCGTAACCTGCATATCTTACCAATAAAGGAACATTGACTGCATCTTCTATTCTCTAGACGGTCGTTACTATCAGCAGAGTCTGTGTCCTGCATTTCCCGCTTTTCTACAAATTGTGAGTTTTTACAGAATAGTTAGGAATATGCACTAATGTGTCTCAATTTGTCAACCTCACAATGAAATCCATGGGGAGCACCATTGTAACAACAATGGCTTTCTAATTACCGTAACTGTAGGGTTTCTGAGGAGTGAAAAATATCTTTCTATGAAAGTTTCGTCTCTGGTTTTGTAGCTCAGACCCATTCAAGTTCAATAGCCTGAGCTACAATACAAGATATGGCCCATAGATAAGGGTGGCGCTGTTCTGTAAAAAGGATCTAACCATTATCATCTTAGACAACTGTGGTACTGAAGTTATAGCTCCTTTATTGCTGTATTTAATGGAAGTAGTGAAACATTACTTGATACAATGTGACCATTTGGTATTTTATTAATGGGGTTTTCATAGACGTTGCTCTTGATTGTCCGTCTTTAGGGTGCAGTTACACTGGCTGATTATCGTGAATGAGCACTCCTAAGAACACTTGACTCTGGTTATCGTGAATGAGCGCTCCTAAGAACATTTGACTTTGGTTATCGTGAATGAGTGCTCCTAAGAACACTTGACTCTGATTATTGTGAATGAGCGCTCCTATGAACACTCGACTCTGGTTATCGTGATTGAGCACTCCTAAGAACACTTGACTTTGGTTATCGTGAATGAGCGCTTCTAAGAAAACTCGACTCCGGTTATTGTCAATGAGTGCTCCTAAGAACACTCGACTTTGGTTATCTTGAATGAGCGCTCCTAAGAACAGTCCACTCTGGTTATTATGAAAGAGTGCTCCTAAAGACACTCAACTCTGATTATCGTGAATGAGTGCTCCTAAGAACAGTCCACTCTGGTTATTATGAATGAGTGCTCCTAAAAACACTCAACTCTGAATATCGTGAATGAGCGCTCCTAAGAACACTTGTCTTCGGTTATCGTGAATGAGCGCTCCTAAGAACACTTGACTCTGATTATCGTGAATGGGAGCTCCTAAGAACACTCGACTCTGTTGTGAATGAGCTCTCTCAAGAACATTTGACTTCGGTTATCGTGAATGAGCGCTCCTAAGAACACTTGTCTTCGGTTATCGTGAATGAGCGCTCCTAAGAACACTTGACTCTGATTATCGTGAATGGCAGCTCCTAAGAACACTCGACTCTGGTTGTTGTGAATGAGCTCTCCTAAGAACATTTGACTTCGGTTATCGTGAATGAGTGCTCCTAAGAACACTTGCCTTCGGTTACTGTGAATGAGTGTGTGGAGCCCACTGGGACGGGGTACTCGGTGCCGGACCGGGGTGCTGCTGGGGGATGTCACGGCGGTCCTGGTCTGGACCGTGTCCCGAGTTCACACAATAAAATGGGGTGTATTTACAGGGGATTTGGTTTGTCGTGGCACCACCCACGGGTTGTGGTCAGTAATGGGACCACCGCTGCTGCAGAACCTCCGGGAATGATGTTTGGCAGCTTTAGATGGAACGGCTCCCCGCAGGTAGAGCCTGGTTCCCCGAGGCAGTGTAATTGAAGTCTGTGATGGTTGTTATAGATGTTGCAGGAAAAGGGGATGATTGTGGAGATGGCTCCTGACAGGGTAAAATGGAGGACTGACAGTTCTTTATACCTGGAATCAGACACAGACACTGAAGCAGGGTTCACCCGGGTCTACTTCTCCACAATTCTTTAGTCAAACAGTGCACGGTACAATACAGTAACCACAGCTTTACACAGTTGACTCCGGTACACTTGAACCCACTGCAGCCAGGTTGTCACTCTTAGACTCCTCACTCCTTCTATGTCTCCTTTCAGGCAGATTCTCTGTCCTTTCCCTCAGGTGGATTGTGGAGCGGCAGCTCGGTCCCCAATAGTAGCTTCCCCCTAAGTCTATGGGCGGTAAGCCGGGTCCTCTTGGTCGCTGCTGTGCCCCCAAGCCTGTAGTGGGAACACAGACCTGGAATCTGTGTCCCCCGTGTCAGTTTGTCTGGGGAGCTGGTCTGAATCCTCAGTCCCCCTCAGAGCTAACACTCTGGTTTAGTCTAACCTTAGGTGTCCCTGTCTCACAAGGGATCACCGGGTTCTTCTCTACCCGTGTAACTTCCCAGATATATCAGGAGAGGCTCTTCTGTCAGTCATCTGCCTGCGCTACCGTTTTCCTCAGTCCCAATGGTACTGGTCCGGTCGTGGCTGCTCGGCACCCGCCTACTCTTGGTCTTTTCTGCTCAGCACTTGCCTACTGGCTAACTGCTTCCTGTTTCTCCCTTATATACTAGTCTGTTACCATGACTACGCTTCACCCACTCATATCTAGCCCTACTACCCCTTGCCTGCCTAGAGTCCCAGGCTCTGGGTTAGGTCCCTATGTCAGTGGATATGTGATTTGAGGTGTTTGCTATACAAACTGTCTACCCTCCTGCCTGGCTGCAGTTTCTACCTGTGGCCACCCTGGTCGCAGGGGCGCCACAAGTGCTCCTAAGAACACTCAAGTCTGATTATCATGAATGAGTGCTCCTAAGAACACTTCATTCAGATTATTGTGAATGAGCGCTCCTAAGAACACTCGACTCAGGTTATCGTGAATGAGCACGCCTAAGAAGACTTGATTCTGATTATCATGAATAAGCGCTCCTAAGAACACTTGACTCCAGTTATTGTGAATGAGCGCTCCAAGAAAACTAAACTCTGGTTATCATGAATGAGCGCCACTAAAAACACTCATCTCCAATTATCGTGAATGAGTGCTCCTAAGAACACTCGACTCTGGTTATTGTGAATGAGCGGTCCTAAGAACACTCAACTCCGGTTATCGTGAATGAGCGCTCCTAAGAACACTCGACTCTGGTTATTGTGAATGAGCGGTCCTAAGAACACTCAACTCCGGTTATCGTGAATGAGCACTTCTAAGAACACTTGACTCCAATTATCATGAATGAGCACTCCTAAGAACACTCAACACTGGTTATTGTGAATGAGCACTCCTAAGAATACTCGACACTGGTTATTGTGAATGAGCACTCCTAAGAATACTCGACTGATTATCGTGAATGAGTGCTCCTAAGAACACTTGACTATGGTTATTGTGTATGAGTGCTCCTAAGAACACTCGACTCCGGTTATTGTGAATGAGCGCTCCTAAGAACACTCGACTCTGATTATCATGAATGAGCGCTCCTAAGAACATTTGACTCTGATTATCGTGAATGAGCGCTCCTAAGAA
Source organism: Allobates femoralis (assembly GCA_033576535.1). NCBI lineage: Eukaryota > Metazoa > Chordata > Amphibia > Anura > Aromobatidae > Allobates > Allobates femoralis. The sequence continues at coordinate 31,854,285 of JARQOC010000011.1, forward strand.
CACTCGACTCCGATTATCATGAATGAGCGCTCCTAAGAACATTTGACTGATTATCGTGAATGAGCACTCCTAAGAACACTCGACTTCGGTTATTGTGAATGAGCGCTCCAGGAAAACTCAACTCCGATTATCATGCAGTGAAAACAGGCGAAATTTAAAACCTGCCTCCCCACACGCACACGTTGGTCAAATGTATGGGTCCCTTGTAACATTCTAAATCCTATAAAGACTCACAAATTGACCCCTCTTCCCCTTCATTATGTATAATGTCCTTAATCCTGCTATATATGGTCCTCTTGGAATATGGCCCTTATCCTGGTATACATGCCCCCACCCTGGTATATATGGTCTTCCTCCTCCTGCCCCCAAAGTCCTCCAATTATCATAATGCATCCCCATGCTCCTCCATATATTATATTGCATCCCATAGTTCCCTATTCATAAGGTAGTCCCCATAGTCATCCAATTACAATGCATCCCCACTATCCTCCATATAGTATGGTGCAGCCTCATGGTCCTCCATATAGTATAATACAGCCTCACAGCCCTACATATATTATAATGCAGTCTCACAGCCCTCCATACAGTATAATGCAGCCTCATAACTCTTCATATAGTATAACGCAGCCTCATAACTCTTCATATAGTGCAGCCTCACACCTCTCCATATAGTGCAGCCTCATATCTCTCCATATAATACAGCCTCATATCTCTCCATATAGTGCAGCCATATATCTCTCCATATAGTGCAGCCTCATAAGTCTCCATGCAGTAGAATGCACCCGCTCCTCCCCTCATAATCCTTTGGCTACTATTTGCTTAGTTATAAAAAAACATAATCTGTACTTACCTCTCCCGGTTCCTCGCTGCTCTGGTCTCGCAAAAACTTACGACTTAGGAGGAGGAGAAGGCGGTGCCGGCGTGCGTTCCACTGTGGAACACATAAAGCAGGAAGTACCACCTACTACTAGCAAAAGCGTAAACTTAGGAGGAGGAGGAGGCAGAACCAGCCTGCTAAACGCGTTCCACAGTGGAATGCACATGGAAAGCCCAGCCAGGTAAGAGGAAGTGAGGTCTGGGGTGTGGGCAGCAGCAGTAGGGAGTAGGATACTCCCTCCCTGCCAATGATGTAACACCCACTTCTTCAATTAAAAGTCTCCACTTTACAGAAGACCGGCGAGTGCCATTACTCTTTTTCTACCTGCAATTGTTGTGTCTTCCCACTAAGACATGCAACACCGCTCGATGCCTCCTGTAAAAACCAGGTATATTTGACTTGATAGTTTTGAAAAATAGATGCTTGGACTTGTTGGTGCCCGGATTCACCTTTTCATTATTACCTAATACAGTGATCTGTACCCAGTCACGCTGTGTAGGCCCCGCCCCTCACTCTTATATGTGAGGTTTATAAACAGTCTAGTGGGGACATCTGCTAGAGGATTGATGAATGGTTTTCTTCTAGATTTCTCTTATGAAGTATATGTGAGAGTTTATTATAATCACTTGCCCCACATTATTATTAAATAAAAATGTAAATGACGGTTACACTTTAATGCTGACGGTCCTGAGCTACCGCACATTTTGGCTCTTGGTGGGATAATTACTCTCTGAGAAAATCACAGTCTGACATGACTGGCGGAGATGTGCAGCTGGCAGAAATTGCGGTGGCTAAATTGTTTGCTCATTCTCCTTTGGTTGTAGAACACATTATTTTTTACTATTCCATTTTGTTCTTAAGTTATTCTAAGAACATTTTGTTTTCAAGTTTTTCAGCTTGTGTCTTTCCATCATCAATTTGTCAGAAATGGAACAGGACACAAGAGACTCACAGTAACTGTTATGATGGAAGAAGAAATAGGAATAAAACTAATTAATAGTCATCAGGCTTTTATCAAGTGTAAAAAAAACCACAAGGACTTTCTGCATTACATCAGTGTACCAATTACAATATAACACCAAGTCAGAAGACCTCACAACTCATACAGAGCTGTCCTTTTACCTTTTATCTTGATGCAACATATCACCAGATGACTGGCATTAGCTTGACAGCTTTCAAAAGGAAACCCACCATGATATTGTAATCGAAAATTAGATCTCTTCCCGCCAAAAATAAGGCTCTTAGTTTATGTGCACATGATTTGGAATAGCAGTGTTTTGGATGCAGGGTCTTACCGCTGCATTCTACAGTACCAGCACAGTGTATGTGATTTCTAGAACTCTCTTGCCCACTGTGCTTCTCTCCTCTGCAGTGTTATTTCACCTGCGGTGGCGGGTTGCGCGCTTCCGCCTCTCCACACCATGTTAGTTTAATGCTGCAGAATCGGAAGCGATCTCCAGCGGGTGACTGCAAGGAGAAACCCCCCTGCACCCACCGCATATGGTGTGTACAGGGCAGCTGTGCTCACTCTGAGTTCATTGGTGGCTTCCCGCAGGTCCAGAGGCACTGCGCAAACACACAGTGCCTCCGGATCGTGTGCGCACACCCTTATATGTCTGCATTGATGGAAAACCTGAAAAGTTATGACTCTTAGAATGCATTAATGCAAAAACTGAAAAGCAAAGTAGCTTCAGCACCCAAAATAATGACCTTCTTAAGGGGTTAAATAATAGACTGAAATAATCTCGCTAGATCCATTGACGCCATATGTAACACCATTACTTTTATGCCTATTGTTCTAATTAATGTCTTCATTCATAGAATTTTCTGAGGATTCTTAGTAGCTACCCGCCTTGAAATACAAGGTCTTCGGCTTTTTTGTGACGGTAGAAGTTTGTCGCTATGTGGGAAGCGTAATGGTGCAGGTAAAGTAATGAAGTTACATAAGAAAACTATTCTGCTTCAATTTTCATTTTCATCCATGTGAAACTTAAGAAGTGCGTCAAATAAAACATGGGCAGAGCCAATGCACAAACCCACCAGGATGAAGAGGAACAACAGGAAAAGACAAAGTTGGAAAAACGTAATCTTCGCTAAACAAATATAGAATTACTATAATAATCCGCCTCATCAGTATTTAAGGGGATTCAGATGGTTTTCATGGTTTTATGAGGGTCTGGATTCATGTCAGTCGCTTTTAGTTGAATGTCCTTTGAAGGTCATCTGGTTTATTAATATTTATTGGATATAATACACATAATATAACCAGAATATATATTGAACATTAATGTATGATGCCTACAAGGGGACAAAGACTTTTTTCATTATAGTTGGGGCATGCTTTGTAACAGCTGGAGAGCCAAGGGTTGCTGGTCTCTGCTTACAAGCATTTGGCCTAAGATTTTATATTTCGGACAGTTTAAGGTGCATGTGAGGAGGTGGACAAGCTGTTGCGTTCCTCCTTGAAAACACCAATTTCATTGTTGCTATGTAGTGTAGATGTGAATTGTGTCCTGCGTTATTGTGAAGTGATGGGCCATGTGGATTGTGCTGTAATGTGTAACAATGTTGTGAGTGGTTTGTCAGACTGTAGCAAGCACTAATTAAGTATTGTGAGTAGCACACAATGGAAGGGGTTAGCATCTAGGGAAAGTGATGGTGTCCTGTAGCACTTCAGATAGGGCCCCGCTTGAGACTAGAGCAGACCTATGGTCTGATATGTTGTCAAGATCACTTTTAGTGTTTTTTTAACATGGGAGTCTATGGGCAATGCATGCCGTTAACATTGCATGGGGCTTGCCGCAAGTGAACCGCAAGTGCGGGCGTTATGCAGTAATCGCAGCAGTTGCGTTTTTTTCACCGCAACTGCCGCGATTAGAGATTACCGCTGATGTGAAAGGGGCCTAACTTGGGCAGAGGCAAAATTTGCAGCATATTCGCGCTGGATCGTATTTTCAGATCACACTCGACCATGCAAGTCAATGAGTCAGAGGAAAACATTGGACTGCACTTGGATGACATCTGATCACTGTCCGATTTATACGACCTGACAATGGAGGACATGAAGAAATGTTTTCCTCCATCAAGAGAATCGGATCCCACTATGTCCCCACTCTGATCCAACTTTAATCAGTGTGATTTGCATAATCAACCTAATTCCCGGGATGACAGAATATATACTGGTGTGACCCTACCCTAATATATTCCTTGATGTAATGCTAATCAATTTAAGACTTCTTCTTAAACCGTACTCTCAAAATCAAATACAGTCCTGGAACCCAAAGTGCGTTTTTTGGATTGAAGTAGATTTATTTACTACAAACATCAACATCAGACATAAACTCATGCCAAGAAGCGATGCACATTAAGGAATCCGAGCTCGCTATAATATATGGCATAGGATTCCCTACGTTTATCCATCATACAGTATTGATCAATGACCTTATACAGGAACATGCTTTCTTCTTGTTCAGTGCAGGAATGTAGGGTAGAGAGTCCGGTGGGATGCAGATGTTGCTTCTTACATTTCCATAGCTGAGATCTGAAGTTTCTGATGCTTCAGTACCTCTGCCCACCCACACACATAATCAAGATAAAAAGCGACGGGGAAAGCATTGAAAAAAATAAATCCTAGGTGCATCAAATTTAAAATAAGTCAAGCGGGGGTGTGAAGAAATGTGTGATCTACTCAACGCAGTGAGTTATATTAAGGTTTTTTTTTAACTTTACTTAATATGGCATTATAGTGTATGATCAGAAGATTATGAGGACACACAAACATCACATCCTTATTTCGTACCATAGATATTAGTACTGTATGTGGTTTGTGATCCCTAATCTCACATCTGCCATGAAACCAGTCTTCGGCTGCCATTGTTTCGAGAGGTAGGTTGGAATTGGGTAATGTCACACTTCGCAAAGGAGCTAAATGGTATAAGGAGAGACAGTAGGGAAGTGGAATACTGCCACTAGGGATAGATAGGGAGTGCAACCCTTGACACCCAAGCCAACCCTGAGCTCCCTGACATCCCTAGACAGGCTCTTTCACCCCTTGCGGTGATCCTGTGCGTATCCCTGTCTTACCCTAATGTACCTTTACATGGGCAACGTCTCTAGGAATTTCACTGGCAACTTACCGGTTGCAGTGAAATCATGGACAATTGTTCTATCTTGTTGCTGTGTACAAATGGAACAATGTGTCCATGATTTCACTGCAACCAGTAAGTTGCCAGTGAAATTCCTAGAAACGTCGCCCGTGTAAAGGTACTTTAAGGTCTACCCTGACTAGTGCGTAAGGGCAGAAGGAACACTAGGCCTGCTCAACAATACCAACACAAAGAGAATAAGTCTGATAGGGGTAAGAGAACATCTAGGCAGTGATCCCCGAAATGAGTCCAAAGCTGCTTTCTTTCCACAGCTCACACCTCCACACCAATACTAACATATAGCAAGCTATCACTGGCAATTTTCCAAGCAAAGAGGTAAGTACTTATACAGAGGGGAGTGGATAAAACAGAACAGCTGAGATGGCCAGGAGAGAAAGCCTTAGGCGACAAAAAAACAGCTTTAACCCTTGTAGTACCAGCACAAAGGAAATCTGCACGGCTATCAGGAAAGCATGGCAGCTCCAATCAGCACAGGCATGCATGTGACAATGTGCTGCGACCTTCTGGCCATAGAATAGGAGAGGCCAATCTCTGTCGTGGTAGACTCGTGACATGTAATGTGTGTCCCAATGAGTTCCCACTTATTTAGAGCCATGGCTCCATGATGGCATTTGGCTACTTTTAAGTTCCAGTAAAAATACAGAATTCCATAACTCATGCATAAAACCAATGATGGAAAATGTGAAAACATGTTCATTCAATTGTCATGTAATACTTCAATCATAGGGAAACATTGTGGTTATATACAAGCCAGGCAATGTCATGGTAATTTACAGCTACTTGTTGACAATGCAATGATGCTGTGGAGCTTTATCTTTATGTTCTATGCTAAATATGGAGTAGTAAATTGTCTTTCACAATATTGGCATCAGAGCGGCTCTACCAGCAGAGACATTTTTATTAATTTGCCTTGCAATGCCAAAGGGGAATTGTAACATAGTAATGAAATCAATGTGCTGTTCATGTAATGCGTAGACGGCTAGATGTGCTTTGTGCTTTATCATCCTCTTTCTAAGAGATGGGATTCCTGAATGCCAGGCCGGGGGTGTAATAATGCACAGGGGTTTTAATTGTACCCAGTCTTGGAGCCTAAGGATCCAAACGGTTTCCTTGGTCCATATGAGAAGACAGATACTATTAAAAAGCCATGATATTTTAGTGCTCTATTGGAGTTTTTTCCTTGGAGCCCATGAGCTTTAATTTATGCCATTGGGACATACCCCCTTCCTTATGTCTACCCAGTATTCTATCTCTTTCTAATAATGATGCAAAAGGGGTTTTCTAATAAAGAGAGAACCTAATGGTGGAGTCTGACTGCCTGCACTCTCATGATTGGCTTATCACCACGTATGTCATCTCTATGGACTGACTTCTTCTTGTTCTCTTTCACCCAATATTACATGTTTATTTTAAAACGGTGATAGGTGATAACTTGTTGATCGGTGGGAGTCTGACCAATGGGAACATGTATCTCCTTCAGAATGAATCGGCAGTGTGCAGTTTTACCGCCACGCGAACCATTCTCTATGGGGCTGAATGGTGTAATGAATAGAGTTCCCGTAAAGGTGTCTGAGCTGACGCTTAATTCTAAGAAGGATAAAAGTGCACCTTTTGGATAAAAATTCCCAGTTCTACCGATTGGTGGGGAGTCTTCACGGTTGGAACCCACTTATCCTCTGAATAGGTAATAATTTGTTTTCACCCTTTAATCTTGCATTATAGTTTAAAGTAGGTGTCCTATCAGGGACAACTCTTTTTAACATGAGAACCCTAGGCCAATCAAATATTACTCTGGCATCCTTAGCAAACAGCTGATTTTGCAAGACTATCTGTGGCCAACCAGGCATTTTCCCTCTAGCGGCCACTATAGAAGGGGTATTGTAGTTATTACATATGTTGGCTCAGTTGTTAGCACTGTTGCTTTGCATTACCAGTGTCGCACTAAGGACAACATCTGCGAGGGGGTTTGTATGTTCTCCCTGTATTTTCCTGGGTTTCCTCCAGGTTCTCCAGTTTCCTCCCATACTCCAAAGTCATACTGATAGGGAATATAGATTGTGAGCCAAATAGGGAAAGTTAATGTGTATAAAGTGCTCCGGAATAAGTAATCTTAATAAATAAATCTTGAGGACGCTTGTTCTCTGTCTTCTAGATAGCTCACTATGGCATCCACATTAATTTATACCCAATGGAGAAGACATGAATATTTCCACTGTTCGATGCGTGACATTGAATATATTAACAGATTAAGACTCCAACCTTTATTGATATAAGAGAAGTCGATGGATGAATAAGTATATGGTGCACATTCCACATCCCCAAGAAAAAAAAAACTAATATACTGTATTTATATGAGAAAGACTTAATGTACAGCATTATTCCTAAGCCAGGTTTTAAGTAATTCATGACTAATTCTGTTTGACCTCTGCCTTACTATGTCAGTAAAGCTCCTTTATATGTAAAGTCAAGTTATTGAATTCTGAATATAAGTAGGATGAAAAGAATTTGTAATCATGTTTACTACAATGCCCATAACCTGGCATGCAGGAAGCGGGCGGTTGTAGATTTTGCAGATTATCTCAATAAAACTATGCTGTGAAATGCTTCAAGGAATTGTCTAAAGACGACGCCTGTTCATGTGCCGTCTGTGATAGGTTAAGACATACCTTTATTTCCAATGTTAAAACTTGAAATGTTAAAACAACAAAGCATGGGGACAATAGACCAACGCGTTTTTAGCTCTAGGCTCTTAGTCCTGACAAGGTCTGTGTACAAATGTAAGATATATACTGTATGTAGGGGAATCAGTAAGGAACCAATAAGATAAAAAGGTGTCGGAGGAAGAAATGAAAAGAAAGAAATTAATCCCACGTAATAGCAAGAAAAAACTTCATCAAGATCTTACGTTTTGTGCACAGACCTTGTCAAGATTAAGCTCGAGCTGGAGCTCGAAATGCATTGACCTATGTTGTCCCCATGCTTCATTGTCTTTATATGTCATGTTTTCAATATTGGAATAAAAAAAAGTTTTAATTTATCATACCAGTCACTGATGGAAGTTAAACTTTTTGAGTCTTACTTTGCTGCCCAGGAGCCGACCTGGAGTTCCGTACATCGCCGCAGCCCAATTACTCTATCTCAATTGGGTAAACAGTTTTGTTTTTTTTCCTTTCATTTTCATACTCTGTCTACCTAGGCTTGGTCTACGACCCTAGTGAACCTATGTTGGTTGGCTGTCTGCAATGTATAGCCCATTGGAGCTTCCCATAAAGATAGTGGCTCATCACTAGAAGCCAGACCATAACCTCAGGAGATATCCGAACTCCAAGGTTCCCAATAGCCAATTTTCGTGGCTGTGCCTGTTAATGCACATCTATCCTAATTAAGTATTTGAACAAAAGCCATCAACATATTAAAAGTCCTAAAATAATCATCATTATTATTGTGATTAGGCCTGTGATCTCCAATGATCTCTTATGTCTCTGAATTTTGTGTTAGGCCAGTGATCTCCAAGGATCTCCTAGGTCTCTGGATTTTATGTTAGGCCAGTGATCTCTAAGGGTACCTTTACATGCCGCAATTTTTGGTGGCGTAGGAGGCAGTCTAACGTGTGCGTGCACGTTTTTCATAGTTGCCTCAGATCGCCGAAGGCGCTTTTACACACTGCAATTTCGCCCTCAACCTAAAGGCGCTGTGTCGCCCCGGAAATCGCCCACCCCACAGCGGAACCAATCCAGTGGAATTCCCTCGCCGCTTCACACGCCGCAACCCCAAAGGAATATGGGCGTACATGGTTAGCGCTGCGAGAACATAGGCGTGACAGACTGGTGTATACCGTGCCCCAAACACGCTGATTAGACAACGCAATAGCGTTATGATTGGGCAGCCTGCGCTGGAAGGCAGGCTAGTACATGATGCCATTGCCATTGTGTGGTGGTGAATGGACAGCTGTTCAAATATGGCGCGGTGTCAAGTGACAGCCAATGGGAACACATTAGCCACCACCAATCATCGCTGATGGGGCTCGGACTCCAGCACACTATGGCACGCCTACGGGAAATCAATAGGCGACGCAGATTCCATCACTATCACCCGTTCACACGCCAAAAGCTAGGAATGTCGCCTTTATGATTGCCTCTGATTTTGGAGCAGTGCTGTGAAATCGGAACCAGGCGACAACTTTTTTATTGCCGCCAAATTCCCAAATTATACGCTGCAACTGAGAGGCAATTTGACGGCGATGGTGCCGGGGCGACATATCGCCGGTCAGATTCCCTGCCGCGGTTGCGGCGTGTAAAGGTACCCTAAGGATCTCCTAGGTCTCTGGATTTTGTGTTAGGTCAGTGATCTCTAAGGATCTCTAGTTCCTGGACTTTATGATAGGCCATGATCTCTAAGGATCTCCTAGGTCTCTGATTTTGTGTTAGGCCAGACATTTTGACCGATTTCCGAGGTCTCTGGATTTCATGTTAAGCCATTGATCTCCAAAGATTTCCTAGGTCTCTGGATGTTGTATTAGGCAAGTGTTCTCCAAGGATCTCCTAGGTCTCTGAATGTTATGTTAGGCCAGTAATCTCCAAGAATCTCCCAGGTCTCTGGATTTTGTATTAGGCAAGTGATCGCCAAGGATCTCCCACGTCTTTGAATTTCGTGTTAGTCCATCGATCTCCAAGGTTTCCTAGGTCTCTGGATGTTGTGTTAGCCAGTGATCTCCAAGAATCTCCTAGGTCTCAGGATTTTGTATTGGAATGTGATTGCCAAGGATTTCCCAGTCTCTGGATTTTGTGTTAGGCCAGTGATCGCCAGGATCTCCTAGGTCCGTGAATTTTGTGTTAGGCCAGTGATCTCCAAGGATCTCCTACGTCCCTGGATTTTGTGTTAGGCCAGTGATCGCCAAGGATCTCCTAGGTCCCTGAATTTTGTGTTAGGCCAGTGATCTCAAGGATCTCCTAGGTCCTGGATCTATGAAAATGCAAATTCCAGAATGCGGTTAGCATGTCCATCACATAGTTGTAGTTTTACAACAGTTGAAAATCTGCTAGCCAGAGATGACTGCATTGTTTCAACATGTACCCTGTGGGGAAATTTCAGTTAAAGCCTCCATTAGGTCTTGGTAGAGCAGCTCGAATCTTCTCCTTTTTATTGATTAATTCTATTTTTAAGACTGAAAATATATTTATTAAATTGTATCAGTACAAACACATTTAGCACGAAGGCCGTTATTAACCCGTCACAACTTTGTTTTTGCCTTTCTTACTTGTAAAACACAACCTATTGCTTTATAAATAACCTTGACATTTCATTCATAGCATTACGGTGTGTACGAATTAGCTGCCTTCCAGCTAAAGTCCAGCAATGGACACGTTTGTCCGGTAAATCTTATTAACTGAACCTCAAGGAAAGCATTTCATGAATTACTTAGGGCTCGCTCACATCGTCGTGTAAAAAATCGGTCTGATTTTCATCCAGAAAAGTTGGATAGTGAAATCCGTTTGGTTTCCCATATGTCAAGCAAGTGCTATGTGAGTGTGCAATTTCTTTCCTTGCCTAGCATTCATGTGATGTGAGCTTTTCTTAGCAGCTATTATTCCACAGCCATTTACAGGGTTCTATCCTACACAATAGTAATGTATCCGTAAAAACGGATTGCACATGGATGGTCCATGTCCACGTCTATTTTTTCCCTCCCCCCATTGACATGCATTGGCGAGTCTATTCTGGCTCATAAAAGGCTCATTTTAAGATCAAGGTTATACAATCAATTGGCATAAAGTTTTTTTCGCAGTAAGTATACCAGCCTCATCAGCAGGGGCGTATCTACAACAGGTGCAGGGGTTGCGATCGCACCCGGGCCCTGGAGCCTAGGGGGCCCCAAAAGTCTCTTTGGCCTATAGAAATAGACTATTGCTAGTAAAGATTTGTAATAATTGGGGGCCCGTTGGAGCTTTCACATCGGGGCCCATGAGCTTACACCACTGCTCATCAGTTGTAAGAGATCTGTTTAATAACATATCTGCTTTGTATTGTTGAAGAGGTGTCCACTTCTAATTAATATTGATAACCTACCCTAAGGAGAGATATCTCTGATTGGCCGGGGTTCAACTAACCGCATTCCCGCAGATCAGGTGTTCATGGTGCTGGTGTCTGGGGCCAAGGACTTGGGGTACTTGTATCTCGGGCGTACTGGGACGGGGATGTCACGGGCGGTCGGTGCCTGAAATCCGTACCCTTGAGCAGACAAGAAAAAGGTGAAAAATAAATAAAGTCAATCGTGACGCCACCTGTAGGTCTGGTGATAGCACCAGTGCTGCTTGAACCTCTGGGGGATGGACGCAGCAAGGTGTCATAGCTCCCTACAGGAAGAGCAGAGTCCCTGTGGTGTTGGAAGTAGCAACGGTGGAATAGGGCAGTGCAGTCTCTGCTGTGAAACTGCAATGTCACAGTTAACCAGGAAGAAACACAGACTCTTGCTTGCTCTGCACGGATCTTTACTCCAGTTACCTTCAGCTTGTACACAGTTCACAGGTGTTACGGCTCAGGTAGTGAACAAGGTGTCATAGGAGGACGTAATGTCTCTCTGAGGCTCCAGTGATGTTCCTTCTCTATACTTACTCTGTCCTAACTCTGCACACTCCTTCCTTGCGCTACCCTGCACAATGCCACTTCTTGAACCAGGCCCGTCGGGTGATATGGGAACCCTTTATCTCTCCAAAGGGGACCCAACCCTGTTTAGTGCTTCTGGTGGAGACCGTGCTTGGTGTAGGGCGGTTGGATCGTGCTCCTAAGAAGACATCGACCATGCCGGTAATTTGTGGTTCAGGGATGGACCTCTGATCCACGTCGGAGCCGGTACCCCGCTTTGGACTGGGCCACGGTGTTCAGTCACCCTCTGTCTGCCCCTTTCTCTGTCTGGGTCACCGCTCCTTCTGGGTGCCCACCCTGTGTGTCCCCTGAAGGGTCCTTCTCTGTCTCTCTCCACAGACGTTCTGCCTCTCTCTGCTTCCCGCGCTCACACTTCTCTAGCCTGAAACTCCTCCCACCGGACTGGGTCTTCACAAACATCAGGTCCCTTTAGTCCCTCTGCTCTAAGTGTGTGAATGCAGATTGGGACCTCAGACTTACATTACCTCCCCCCATAACAGGTATACTGCACTCCCTGTCATGGGTGCAGCACCCCTCTGTTGTGCACTGAAAAGCGGGCACTACACTGATGATGGCAGCAGGTGGTCAGTAATGCTCAGTTCTGGATCTGCTCTGTCTTCTGATAGTCGCCATGTACTGCACATCCACCTCCTATTCAAATCAATAGAGCTGTAAGACATCGATGACCTCTCCTATGGATAGGTAATCAATAGTGATGGGTGAACCTGAACTGTGGTGGAGTGGAATAACCAGGAAGTTAATGAGCGAACCTGGAAGTGCGTGAACCCGGTATGGAATCACACTGATGTTTAATCAATGTTAAGCTTCTTTTTACAGACCCCCTATCCACAATTTTATAACTTTATAGTCCGGGTTCAGGGTTCAGACTTAAGTTCAGTTCAAGTCCAGTCCCTCAACCCGGACTTTAAAAAAAAAGTCTGTCCGGAACATCATTGGGTTAACCCATCACTAGTCATCAATGTTGTAGTAGTGGACATCCTCTTTAAATCTGGTGATAGATTTGGTGATATTTGTTAAAAAATTAATTGCCCTTTTTGGATATTTTGTATCAGATAATGTTTACTAAATGTAACCAAGGTGTGTCTATAGATAGCAAGGGCACAAGTACAATTCACACAAGTTCTGGTGCCTGCAAAAGCTCGATGATCCATTACAGACAGTGTTATATAGAGGGGCCAACTTCTCTGAATGTTAGTGGGCTATAACTATATCCAAATTCTTATCCCTCTGGTCCTGAAGTTATTAACCTATTGGTTACCTAATAAAAATCATTTATGACTCATCTTCCCGACTACATAGACATTCACGTTAAACAGCTTGTATGTCTTTCGCTGAAGGCAAGGATTCCGTTAATTAAATATTACTTGGCATTGAGTCTTTATCATATTAGCCTCAATCAATACTTCAAGGCTACAATATTGCCTACAGTGTCCGCACATTTCTAGGAATTGTTCTTGTGTTCCAAACAGATTATAAGGAAACGCGAATCAGAAATCTACATAAATCCTTGAGATGAGGCAAACACTGAAGATAGCTTCTTGGAAGAGTCTTCCCGGCGAAGAATTACGTATGTCGTTTAGCAAGACACAAATAGGCACAAGTATGTGGAGCAGAATGAAATTATCCGTCGTTATCCTGAAGTGTGAGGATGCTTGGTGATAGGCCAAGATGTGATCGTTGGGATCCTTATCATGCAGTGATTACTAGGGAAACTGGTACTTTACTAAATAAGAACGTTGATACCAGAGGTGTCCATGAGATTAGGCTTTGTTGTTTACAATATTGTGTATAGCCATGTGCTCTACAGTAATATTGAACAGGTAGGAGGATAGCCACTTGGTTATTGCTAGATTGATGATCGTCCGGGATGGATTTTAGCTTGCTTGACCATTCAGTTTGTGGAGCACAAGATCCACTTGAAGTAGTAGTCATACTTGCCCAGGATTAAAGAGGTTGAGTCAGTGGGCCAACAACTCACCATTGATCTTATTCAGACTTCCATAGTGGGAACCCTTCACTGAAGATCTCCCCTCTGGTAGCCATAAGGAGCAGCAATCAGACAGTTCATGTATTATACGGTGGCCAGTCATCTGGTGAATGTCTTTAATGCTACATTTCCCTCTTGCAGTAGTTGTAGTAGGGGAATATGCCTGGCTGGAGGGATCTTGGTCACATGCCAACCAGACTTGTTTGGCTGTTCTCAGTAAAAGGGAATTGAGAGAAGCCAGATGAGTTTATTTGGTACATGACCTGTCGCACCGGTAATACTTTGAATTTTGGCTCTTTGCATGCTTCACAATTTGGATGATAGCAGACTTTTGTTCCAACTTCTTTAGTGTATGTTTGCATGGTGAAATTAGTATACCCAACTTAGGTTTGTGTGATTGTTTTAAATGTTGAAGAAATAATTGAAAGACCATGTTGGATTTGGAAGTCTAATATCTTTAGCTGGTTTAGTGGTTCACCAAGGAGTTCTATATGTTCCTTGAAGAGTTGGGAAACAACTGCTTATGTTTGAGGGCACGAAAAGAGCGTATACCGAAAGGATTACCCACTAAAAAATTGATAGAAATTAGGAGTATGCCATTAACAATACTTAGACTAAAACACAATCCATGGGAAGGGAGCCCTGAGCAATGGAGGCGTAACTTAAAGCTTTTGTGCAAAATGCAAAATCTCCAACAGGGCCAACAACTATTAAAGGTCTTTGATAGCACTAGTCTTCTTCTATGGACCAAAGGAAAATTTTGGATCTCTCTAGGCTCCAGACCCTGGGCGCAACTACAATCCTGCCCCCACTATGGCTACAATTCTGCTCATATATGCAGCTATACTACTGCGGTCTATGGGCGTCGAGCCGTACGGAGCAGTAAAATTGCACTTATGAAGCTATATTGTAACTCCATATACAGTACCTCAGGTTTTACATTAGGACACACAGAGGTAAATGCCATCCAAAAACGATGATCCTGTGTGCCTTCTACATGCATTTCATGAGCTGTAAGGTTCTGATTATGGTTGGAGAGAGGTACTAACCACAGGTGCATATGACTTACATAAAATGAGCTCCCTGAATGGCTTCTTATTATAACAGAACAAAAACTCCTCTCACTGTTACCATGGTATAAAGATTGTTCTGCGTCCATTGCTTATGTTATAATTCCATGTCCTCGTATTTAGCAGTTTCCTGTTGATCTGTTCTGCACATCGAAGAACATTGAGAACTAACCTAAAATCAACCTGTAAATAGCAAATTAGGTAGGCATATAAGTAAAGAAATGTTGATCGTTCACATAGTAACTACACTAATTACCAGCACCTTCTGGCATTAGGCCAGTCATACAGCCAAATTATTTCTTACCGGTTCCTTAGTATAATACATGTTTGGGTGACATCCCACCAGCCTATGCCATTTTATATAAGTGGAAGAAGTCGGGGTAGAATTGGCTGTTGGCGTAGACCAGTGTTCTTCAGCTGCAGTCCTCCAGGATGACCAACAGGTCTAATTTTCAGGTTTGTACCATGGACACTAACCATCTAGAAAACAATACTTCTGTGCTATGACATACAATGGAGCAAGCTAACATATATAGAGTAAACACACAAATAGAGGGCAATCAAAAGGGTATGGCGGCTCCAGTCACTAATATATAGCGATTGGAGCTGATGTACCATTGTGGTGCCATTCTTTGACGCTTTACTCTACATGGTAATCAACCTACATTCTGATAATGGTCCAATTGAAGGACTAAAACATCAAGTTTTTTCATATAAGATTGCCATTAAAACCCTTTTTATTTACCCCTTATTTGAGAATCAAGTTTACTCTATATTTACATATGGAATGGACACCTAATAGAGCACCATACGCTACCAATCAAGCAGAGTGATGTATATTTCTACATCAGACCAATATATATGTTATATAATACTTCTGCATGGAATGGTAGGACACAGAGATGTTTCCTAAATACAAATCTGCAACATGCCCCACAAAACTAACATACAACAGAAGTTGAACTAGTATCCCCTTAAAAGAGTTTTCCAATTTTGCAGCCAATCAAAGAGCTCAGTAGCTCTGAGTGGCTTTTTCCATTAAAGGGGTTGTCTGGTCTAAAAGGACGAGTCTGCAGTCACACTATGTGTCCTTCCAAGTGACTGCAGACTTGCGAATCCTCACATTGGGCTTACTGTGCGCTGTAAGGATTTTCAGGTGTCAGAGTCGGGAGCGGCACTGACATGGACACGAGTATGCGATATGCAGACTCCTGGCCAGAATATAACTAGAGAGTCTGACATCAGAGAATCCTCACAGCGACAAATTCACATAATGTGAAGATTCCCAAGTCTGCAGTCACATAGAGTGATATATAGAGTGAAAAGTTGCTCAGAGCCACTGAACTCACTGATCGGCTGCATGTAGTCAACAGGGAATTACCACTACAAACAATAAAGGTACCTTTACACGCCGCTACAGAATGTTGGAAACAACCGGGTTTCGGAGACAAATGTATCTTGCACCGTCAAATCAACCCGAGGTAGCGGCGTGTAAACTAGCTTGTTGCCACCCGTCACTCTCGGCACCTGTTTCAGAGCAGTGCTCTAAAACAGGTTGGTTTCAACCCGATGGTAGCGGCGTCTAAATAAGGTACGGTAAGGTTTTTTTCGCCACCTAGTTAACTCCCTGGGGCGTGACACAGCCTCCGGGAAACTGCCCCCCTTCAGCGATCATTGGTGGAAACTCCTGCGTTACGATTGGTTGTCGCTGCATAGGGTGGCATATTTAAGGAGCTGACCAGTCACACTACACAATTGCAATAGCATCATGTATTAGCCAGCCTTCCTGCGTTGGCTGGCCAATCATGATGCTATTGCATTGTCCAATCATCGTACGAGCGTCTTGTAATCCACATTTCTGGCACGCCTATGTGTTGTCCCTGCTGCCCCAGGTCCTCCCATATTACCTTCTGTAGCGGCGTGTAAATGAGGGACGGTGCTCTACAGAAGGTAACTTGTGGCACCCGGCGGTGTCTCCAGGGATAGATTAAACCTTCTGTAGAGCACCTTGTAGCGGCGTGTAAAGGCGGTACCGGGTACCGTTTGCAACCGTTGGTACGTGCTCGTGCACGTGAGACACCCGGTTGTTTCCAACCTTCTGTAGCGGCGTGTAAAGGTACCATAACAGATAGAGAGCTGCAGCGGAGACTCCGTACTGAGCTAGGGGACGGTCAATTAAGGACAGTTTTTATTTTTTTGTTAACAAACTGCAGCCGGTGGGGGTGGGGGGGGCGCGGTTTTCCAAAATCATAAAACTCGTTGAACTTTTTGGACCACTAAAGATCCTGGGGAAGATGTGACTGCTACGTCCGCACTTCATGTAGTTGAAACACTTCAATGACTCACTGGAGGACAGAATGAGGACATATCAGGCTTTGGACTACATGTTACAAATTGGTACAACTAAGAATCCGTTTGTTGGCCCCGTCATTGTGACAGCTTTGAATTGAGGTGAGAGGAAAGGTGCATCATTTGTAATAGTCCAAGATCAAAAGCCACAGAAATGTTTCTTCTTTCTATCATTATCATGGAGCTGTGAGAGCATTAAAATTCCTCGTACACAGAAAAAAAATTTGGCATAAAACCAACACAGAGAAAATCTAGGAAAACAGTTCTAAAAGAAAATCCACTGGTGCTAGCAAAAGCTGTTACTTATTTATAGATGGTCCATTAGCAGATAAAATGTGTTAATAGCGTTTTCAAAAGATAGAAAAGACTATAAATAATAATTCAATTGCACATAAACTTTATTCTGATGGCTGAGCCTCCGGTTTCTCTGCGTTCACGAGTTATTAGGGTGCATCCACACAATCTGGAATAGTAGCGTTTTGGACTCAGCGTATTACCGCTGTGTCCAAAATGCTGCGTTGCACAGTAGAAGCACAATGGATGATTTCTAGAAATCCCATGCTCATTGAGCTTCTCCCTTTCGCAGAGTGTTTTCAGCTGCAGTGCGGGTTCCCGCGCTTCCACTTCTCCGCCGCATGTTAATTTATTGCTGTGGAGTCAGAAGCGATCTCCAGTGGGTGAATGCAGGGAGAAGCCACCCTGCACTGAACACAGATCGTGGGTATAGGCCGGCTGCGCTCACCCGTGGTTTCCTTCAGGTCCGTAGGCGCTACATCCAAAACACACTGTGCCTCCGGGTCTGGAGCACATACCCTTGAACTTTCAGATTAGTAGACAATAACGGTATGTTCCCATGATCAGGACTAGCAGCGTTTTAGATGCTGTGTATTTTTGCTGTGTCCAAAACGCTGTGTTGAACAGTACCAGCGGATGGATTTATAGAATTCTCATGGCCACTATGCTTCCCTTTTCTCCGCAGCGTAAATTGACATGCGGCGCGTGGCTTTTCGTCAACGTAAGCTTGCAGAGACGTGAGTGTTCTCTGCATGAGAAAACACAGCAAAATTCCGCTGCACCCAGAACACTGATCGTGGGCACGGACGCTGTGTTCTACTGCGGGAAAACTCGCATCTCTGCAGAGAAGAGACGCTATGTTCAGAACACAGTGTTCTGGATCTTGGGAACATACCCTAAGTTAGACCCTAAGTTATTACAATAATGTTAACTAAGGCTATGTTCACACACAATTTGCGTTTTTTTTAGCACTCTTAAAAGCACTTGCGTTTTTTTAAGAGTGCTAAAAAATGTCCCTTGTGTGTCTGAAAGGATTTGCCACGTTTTTGGACTTAGTCATTTTTTCACCAAAAACGCAGGCAAAAACGCAAGCGTTAACACAGGGTGCATAAATGTGCCTTTTAAAAACGCATGTGTTTCCCATAGGGCCCCCATGTTAAAAAAACGCATGTGCGTTTTTTCAAAAACGCATGCGTTTTTTTAACATGGGCCCCTATGGGAAACGCATGCGTTTTTGAATGGCACTAAAAGGTACTAATGCACCATGCGTTTTTGCATGCGTTTCCCATAGGGCCCCATGTTAAAAAGACGCATGCGTTTTTGAAAAACGCACATGCGTTTTTTACAGCACCCAAAAACGCTGCATGCAGCGTTTTTTGGACTAGGGGTAAAAAACGCAAATGGAGCTGAAAAACGCAGCTACACTCAAATGTACCCTGCGTTAACGCACCTGCGTTTTTTTTAACAGCCCAAAAATGCAGAGATGGTCAAAAAAACGCATGTGTGTGAACATGGCCTAAGTACCCAATTTTATTCACTTGCACTATTGCTATTTATTTGTTTACTAGACGGGGACCCGATTCTGTTGCATCAGGCTATTCTAGAACATGTATGATTATATAATAGTTGAACTATGTTGTTAATGTGTTAGGTTATTAAATTAAATAAAAAAGGTGCATTTAAACGTCAGCGAAAGCATAAGAATTGTATAACATACAAACAACAAAGTAGGTATGTGTATGCTATAGATCATGAATGCTCTTGTGGCACCCCACTGGTCAGGATGCCACGGAGGGGTACTGCACCCATAAAAGAGTGTGTAGTATTCCTGTGGCTGAGAAATTGAGATGGAGTATAAGGGACCCTCATTACACGCATCAACACACACCCTAGATAGGGGACTGTAGGTGGACAGTATAGGGAGGACCCAGTCCCATGGGAGAAGTGACAGGGTAGAAAAGTTTGTGGGTGGGAGGAGCTTAGATGGTTAGTAAGTAGTAGAGCTCCATTGGGGGCGAGGAGTAGATGGAGGAGGGAGCCGTCAGGTCTGAAGGGGACCCTAGGGGCTCTAGGTGTTGCGGTGTCCGAATCCAGACGCAGCACGACTACCGGCTGGAGGGGTTCAGTCCCGGAACAGAGGACCGTCTCCGAGAGCAGTGCGGGTGTTCTCCCTCGAGCCGCCGAACTGGAGGCCCGAGCTTATTCAGGAAGTTGAGGCCGACACCCAGCAAACCCGGGAAAAGGCACCATATAAGATCCCGAGGGCTCGGAGAGGAGTCACTCAGTTATAGAGGATCCGTGGGAACTGGCTTCAAGCTCTGCACGCGGAGGCACTAAGGAAGACAGGAGAGAGCGTAGGACGGGACCGGGCAGGAACAGTAAGCATTCCATCGAGGGATCCAAGTGCGGCATCCTAACTTCCAGCGACTACCCAGGCCAGGCAGACCCGTAAAGACTGCATTTAAAGAACTGCCAGTAAATGCATTGCAAGTTATAAACTGTGTGGTGTATTTCATTCACCTGCACCTGAGGAGTCGCCGACCTGTTCCACAACTCCCATCATCCACAACTGCCCTAGGGATCCCTTTCCACCTACGGGGAGCGAATCGACCTTGCTGCTTAACCATCACCCTGGGGGTCTGTACCGCAGTACCGTTAACCTTACCGGAGCTGTAGGTGGCATCACGCAACACTAATTTTATTAACTGTTCCCTTTTCAGCGACAGCCAAGGCCACGGAATCGGGTGACAGGCCCCGTGACATTCCCAACTATATCAACGCCCGGAACTTGGTACCCCACGGCCCAGGGGCGGGTCACTGTTATAGATAAAAATGCTACTATTCATGCTGGAGTAACGACAATAAACACGATACAATGATAAAGTGTGGACTCCATAGATTCGGCATTATGGTACTGGTGGTGGGATGCTGCATCCTGTGACAGTCTGATAGATCTGGATTGCAGAGATTCGTTGTCACGGTGTCCGTGATATATTAATGTATTCTGTAACAGTCTCGTACATCTGGACAATGGAGATTCTTCTTCACGTCGCCTGAATTGTGATACTGCATTATTTGTCATTCTGCTAGGCCTTGATGTTGGAGACTCGCCCGCGCGGCATGCTCAGTCTGATGAAGCATCTAGTGAGCATCTCATTGATCTTGACACCAGCGATTCATGTTGTTGGCGCTGTCACTGCAAAATGGCATCCTGTGACAATGTAATGGGTCTGGACTGGGGGGAGCACGCATGTGCTTCTGTGTAGTGGCTTGGTCAAGGCAGTCCTCTGTTCAATAGTCTCGTTTCCGCGTCGTTGCCCTTTCCGTTATGGTACTGCTGCTTTCCTTGCCATATCATCTGCATACTTATTGGGATGGCCCATCTTGGTGTAGATTTTGAGTGATCAACCAAACTTAGTTTACATTCTAATATTCCAGTTTAACTGCCTATAGGTGGCGCTGTTCTCGGGACAAATTTACAGACAAACAGACAGATTGGATAGGACTTTTATATACGGTAATAGATTTTAGGGTATTTGCTCATTTTTGCTTTTCTCTTTGGTGTTGCAGCTTAATAAGTCAGACCTTGATCTTCTGGGGTTACATTGAATTCCAGGAGACAAATCCCTACTCTACTGTAGACCTTTCATGGATTTTGGACTCTAAACAATATTTTAGGGACTATTTTTCAGGCATATTGGGATTCTTGAATCCCAAAATATGTTTTGTGTCATCTTGTATCGGAGGCCTTACACCCCTGTTTTGGCTTTGATTGTAAGGTGGAAGCAAAGCTGAACGTTGAGATCCTGAAAAATGCAAACATGTGTCAAGAAAGGTCTCAAAAAAGGCTGGAAAATCTGCACTTTGGCTACAGATTTTTTACTATCAAGAGATCATATTTTGGCTGCAGAAACAAAGTAATGTGTGGATATAGGGTTGCACTTACCAATGTGTATAGGTCTTGCCTTCATGGGACTCTGTGACCAGTAAGTCATTCACTTGCACCTGAATACTATCGATTCTTGGTGCTATAAAGTGGTCAAGCAGCCCAAATCCTTGTTGAGAAAGCTCATTCTTACAACAAGAGCAATGGAGTAGTACTAAAACAGTCTCCATGGATATTATCTCCATTCTCACATGGATCAATGTTGTTTTCACATAGACCACTATTAAAAGACCAGTGTCAACTTTTATATAAATCAATGTTTATTAACTTTTGGGTGTTTACAATGACCAAAACAAGTGGTACTTGAAAATCCATTAGCATGTTTTGTACATATAACACAATAAACTGGGAAACTATCCATGTGGCATGCTGCAGACTCGTACATTTGACCAATACGGGCCATACGGGATATGACCCTGGATGAGTCACTCATCTCCTTGACATATGCTCATGTTGCTACAATAAGTGGGAATTGAGTCAAGTAAGCAACATTGTTTAAAGAATCTCAGATGCAGTAAGGTACTCTAAGCACATAATATATTTAGTAAGTAAAAAGGATATACAGAAAGGTAAAGAAAGAGAAAGAAGAATTTGAGGAGTGGGTGAGAGAAGAGGGGAAAGGGAGTAGGGTCGAAGGAACTGGAAGGATCAGTAACCTCATATTCGCGTATTCAGGTGTCAAAAATTTTAGGTGTTTAATTAGCTGTGCTGTGTCAACCAAGACTTTAAGGATTCAGATTCTCGTGCCAGTAACCAAGGTGTCCACAGGTCACAATGTCTCGTGATACTACATTCATCCGGCATGCTATGAGCAATCAATTCCTCCAATCTGCAGGTGTTATTCAAGTCG
Organism: Allobates femoralis; assembly: GCA_033576535.1. Lineage (NCBI taxonomy): Eukaryota > Metazoa > Chordata > Amphibia > Anura > Aromobatidae > Allobates > Allobates femoralis. Next base: position 31,876,487 of record JARQOC010000011.1, read on the forward strand.
TGAACTAAGTCTCCCCTAGTCGGGCGTTCGGGCCTCATCCACAATCTAGATATAAGAAGTCTCGCTGCCGTGAGAAAATAACGGAGGAGGGATTTTTTGAATTTAGCTATGGACATATTCATGCACGACAGTAAAGCCATGTGTGCGTCAATTTTTATTTGAGTATGGGTCGTCCTACCAAACAGGTCCTCCACATCGCTCCAAAAGGTACGTAAACGGTTGCACCCCCACCATATGTGGAGATAAGTGCCTCTTTGACCGCACTGTCTCCAACAATCGGCTGATCTGGATGGAAACAATCTGTTAATCTCCGCTGGACATCTGTACCATCGTGCCGCTATCCTGTAATTGCGGTCTTGAGAATCCACAGACATAGAGGATTTGCGGATAAAGAGGAAAATTTTCTCCCATTCCAATGCAGTGAAAGTTCTATTGAGATCATGCTCCCATCTAGTGGTGAAGGTGGGCATAGTGTCTGTGGAACCTCCCGCCAAATCTTGGAATAATTTGTATAAGGTAGATACTGTACGGTCCAAAGGACAGCCGCCTGTACACCACTTCTCAAATTGGGTTAGTGGTCGGAAGACATTAGATCTGGGTAGAGACTGGACGTAATGTTTCAATCTGGCCATGTGAAACCAGGCGTCTGGGGGTGGGACCAGGCCAGGGAACAGGCTCCCAATGTCACTGACCCTATTGTCTTTGATGAAGTAAGCTAAGATCGGATGGGAGGATCTGTCAAGGTGCAGAAACCCTCGCTCGCTCTGACTCATTCTGAACTGGGGATTACCGAAAATTGATGTCATGGGTCCTGGGATCGTCGTTAGTCGTAAAGTTTTGTTATATCTTTGGATAAATAGTTTCAATTGTTTAGTGACGAAGCCACCTGAAGTCCCTGGCCACACTCCCCCAGACCATATCTCCGATAGAGGGTGAGAGGTAGACAAACATCTCTCGCTATGGGTCCATTTTTTGGGTGTTTCCAATTGAAACAGGTCTATAATGCATTTACCCATGGAGGCAAGATGGTATAACTGAAAATCCGGGAGACCTACCCCCCCTCTCTCAACTCTTCGGGTCAGAAGACGGTACGCTAGTCTGGCTCGTTTATGAGACCAAATAAATTTAGTGACCATGGTCTTCAGCCTAGAGAAGAAAGAGGCGGGAAGAAGGTATGGGATGGTCTGGAAATAGTACAGTAATCTAGGAAGAAGGTCCATCCGGACCGCATTGACCCGCCCCATCCATGATAATGAGAGTTTATGCCATTTGCTAAGATCTGTCTCTACTTGTTTTAATAGAGGCTGATAGTTCAGGGAAAACAGGGCAGCCGGATCGTTTGTCAGGTGGATGCCGAGGTATTTAAGGGCGTCCCGCTTCCACTTGAACCCATAGTCAGACTTTAACAGGCGAACCACCACCTCTGGGAGGGATATGTTCAGCATGTCTGATTTTGACATATTGATTTTAAAGTTGCTCAACTGCCCATATCTACGAATTTCGTCCAGACAGTTCGGGAGGCTAATCAATGGGTTGGACAAATATAGAAGCAGGTCGTCCGCAAATAGGGCTAATTTATGTTCCCCCCCATCCACTGGGACCCCACTTATGGAAGTATTGCCCCTGAGAGAGGAGGCCAGGGATTCCATACACAAGACATAAACCAGAGGGGAGAGCGGACAACCCTGTCTTGTGCCGTTGGATATATTGAACGGCGCAGAGAGGGATCCATTAATGCTAATACGTGCAGTAGGGCCCGCGTACAACGCCCTGATAAACCTCAACGCATTGCCCGACAGACCTAGATGACGTAGGGTCTCGAATAAAAACATCCAGTGCATCCTGTCGAACGCTTTTTCTGCGTCTAGGGACAGGATGCATACTGGGATTCCCCTCCTTCTGGCCCCGTCGATAAGCGAGACCGAGCGTATCGTGTTGTCCCTGGCCTCCCGACCCGGAACAAATCCAACCTGGTCCATGTTAATGACCTCCGGCAAGCCCTCCTTCAACCTGTTGGCTATGATCTTTGCATAAACTTTAATATCTAAGTTGATCAATGAGATGGGGCGATAGTTGCTGCAGACCGAGGGATCCTTTCCCGGCTTGGGCAGCATCACTATATGGGCCATGAGAGCTTGTTTGGGAAGTGCCGAGCCTCCGGCAACCGAGTTGCATACCTCAAGAAACAGAGGTCCCAGTCCATCTGAAAACGTTTTAAAAAAGGCAGCGGTGTATCCGTCTGGCCCCGGGGCCTTGCCAGCCTTTAAACCGGTAAAGCCTTCTGTAATTTCTTCTATTGTGAAGGCCTCTGACAAGGCTTCAATAGTGGACTGTGGAAGAGGCGGGATTCCACTACGTTTTAGATATTCCTGCATTTTCTGTTTTAACTGGGATTGCTCCAAATCTCGAAAGTGACCCCCCAGGTTATATAGGGAGTTATAATAGTCCCGAAAGACTGTCAGTATGTCGCTTGTTTTATGGCACTTTGAGCCGTTAGATTTCTGAATAAATGGTATAGTATTGTGGAGTGCTCTAGGATGGAGTGTTCTAGCTAGCAGTTTGCCGCTTTTATTCCCTAAATGGTAAAAACGTGCGCGTATTCTATCTCTAAAGCTGCGATCCCTCTGGTCTAGCATCTTAAGTAGTTGGTGTCGTTTCTCGGATAATTGGGCAAATACGAGAGAAGAAGGATCTCGCTTATGAACGTCCTCTAATTTAGATATTTCTTGCAGGAGTGTTGCCATCTCCCGCGTCCTAATTTTTTTCAAACGAGCCCCATGTGAGATAAATATGCCTCGTAACACGCTTTTGAGTGCCTCCCACGTATGGGTGGTGTGGTTTGGTCATCTCGATGGTCACGAACAAAATCAGTAATAGCTGCTGTGATAGCATTTCGGCAAGTCGAGTCATGTAACAAATTATCGTTTAACCTCCATGTGTATTCCCTTGAACCTCCCTCCATCAGGCAAAGCGAGATGTAGATGGGAGCATGATCTGACTGCAATATATGTCCAATTGAAGCCTTTACCTTACGCTCTAGCAGAGGTTGGGAGATATAAAATCTATCGATTCTGCTATACACAGAATGTACATGAGAGTAGTAAGTGTAGTCCCTGGCGGAGGGATGAAGGGCCCGCCAAACATCCACCAGGGCCACTCCCTCCATTGTCTATCAAGACGGCGGACAGATGACACAGATTGGGATGACTTACCAGCGGAGACGTCGACAGAAGGGTCCGACGGGTAGTTAAAGTCTCCCCCCAGAATGACGGGGCAAGAACCCGCGAACTCCTCCAGTTTCGTTCTAAGGCTAGTTGCAAAACGATGTGGGGACCTGCTGGGAAAATACACATTAGCCAAAACCAAAGTGTGGGAAGCCCAAGAGATCTGGAGGAAGAGATATCTGCCCATTGGATCCACCAACTGTTTAAGAACAGTGGGATGGAACGTCTTATGGAAGGCTATAGATACCCCCTTGGATTTTGCCAAGGGATTTGAACTATGGAACCAAGTTGTATAGTACCCAGAGACACATTGGGGCACGGAATCGGTCCTGAAATGTGTCTCCTGTAACATCAGGACGTGGACCTTATTTTTGTGTGCCGAGTATAAGACTTGGCGGCGTTTTTCTGGTATATTTAAGCCATTAACATTGTATGAGCAACATGTCCAATCAGCCATGATCTAAAATACGTGGGTCAGGACCTTTCAAGATGACCCTGCCTGTTCCAGACCTTAAGGGAGGGAAGAAGGGAAGGAAGAGAAGAAAAAAGAACATGAAGAGAAGAGGGAAAAAGAAAAAGACATAGTATATTTTGAAATATATAACTTTCAAACTGAAATAACATATTAAGAACATAACCACAGACTGGACGAATATGTCCTCGTGTCTGTTTCACTATTCAGGGGACGTGGAAGCCAACAGGGCTACCGCTCCGTCCTCCGCAGGCACCCCGGGGCTCTTGTATATGTTATATACCCCGGAAGTGTCAACTTTTAGCACAGTATACCAATATAGCGCCAATGAATGCAGGAAGAGGTTTTTTCTTTAACAGAAGAATACTCTGAGGATACAATCACACCAGCAAGAAACTCGGACGAGAAAAAATAGGGATTGCATATGGACTGCACACAGATGACAAATGAGAAAAAAAATCATCCCACTTTACTGGATGATAATCGGAACAATTTTTTATATGCTGGTGTGAACATACCCTGAAAATAAACCCTTGGGCTCTTCCCACAATTCTTATCCAATCCACTGACTTTATATGACTTATTCACAGGCAAACTCTTGTCTTCCGATCTCATTTCCTACATTTGTCAACTCGAGTTATCAGACTGGTTCAAGTTGGCAGCATTACTGGCCATAGGGCAGTAACTCCTCTAGACACTGATCCTTATTCTACTAAACACAGAGGACTATAAGGAACTACTCTGATCAAGCTTCAGTTTCCTTCAGAAATAAGGTCTTAACTCACAAATTTTAGGCTTCTCACAGGGTTAAAGTTTCCATGCAGCCAATAGACTGTTCCCAATTCAATCTATTTTAGTGTTGAAGTTCCCTCCCAGCTCCCACAATTTCCTCCATACTTGACTGAACTCAACCACCATAGTCAATAATTCAACTTCTACAAGACATCTTATTGACTACCCTTCACTCTATCCTTTGTGCACCATGCCATTCAGACAACTTTGGCGCTCTTGGTCCATATCTTTAGCTCCCTCTTTCCCGACAAATTCCCTGAAAAGTTTGTCTCTAACACTTTACCCAACTGGTAGTTTTCTTTTCGCAACATCATCTCCTTCTTTCATCTTCTAAGGCGGTGGCCCCAAACCTTTCTGATCTTGAAAGCCACATTCAGCTCTTAAAGAGGATATTAAGTCACATTGAGCTCCCATAGCCTCAAAGTATTGACACCCAGAACCCCCATTAATAGTACAATGATAGCTAAAGGTTTTCCACGTATATCACACTGAGGCAGTATACCAAGATCCAGAGGTTCTTACCTTACCCCCATCCAGATCTGATCTTCTATGTTGGACCACTCACAAAAGTCATCTGGAGACTTGCTGCTCATAGCTGTTTGCTAGACATAGTACTAATGCACCAATCTGGAAGACAGCCGTGAGCTACACATCACGGGCCCACGAGCCACATGTGGCTCCTGAGCCCCAGGTTGGGGACCTCTGATCTAAAGCATGTCTCACAGGGCTGAGCCAAAACCTGCAGCAATCATTTCACCAATACCATGCCTTTACGTAATGGCTTTTCAGACTCCATTTTAGGCTTTTTCATTGTAAAATCCTTTCTGTGGGAGCCGATCTTTGCCTCCAGCCTAGATCCCTTTTTTTCTGGTGTAATCATAATAATAATCTTTATATTTATAGCGCCAACATATTCCGCAGCGCTTTACAATTCAAGTGGTTCATATACAAATGGTCATAGGTAACAATTATGTTAGGTCCCCTGGGACCGCTCCCCAGCTCACCTCTCCCGGGTCAGCATCCTCTGCTCCTCTGCCGACCGGGCATCCAGCGTCCAGGCGTACTGTGTCTCGGAGCCGTCGCCAGGTTCCCTTCCTGTCAGCTGACCACCGGGCTCACACAAGACCACATTACAATGGTCATATTCATGTGACCAATCAGCGGCGCACTAGGTGCACTCCTCCCCTGTGACTCTAGGGGCCGGCATAGTTCAACCTGACACTCCCCTCGACCAATAGCTGCTCTTCCTCTGGTACATCAGGCCACCTCCACTGATGGGAGGTGCCTAATTATTAAGTCAGTTTGCTTCTGCCTTGCTGACTGTTGGTCAGGCCTTCCTTGTACTCTGTTTCCTGGAACCCCTGCAGTGCTCTTCTCCGGTAGCACCATTCCTGTTCTCCTAGCTTTGTACCCTGTTATCCCGGACTCCTTAGCTGGGCCGTAGCATAGGCTAACATTACAAGCCGCCGCCCCTGGTACTAGCAGCTGTGGTATTTAGACCCCCTGGGCTTGCCCCTGACAATCCTTGCATAGGGATCAGTTAAAACTAGGACCAGCTCACCCAGGGGAGTTCGGTACCACGGCCCAGTGGGTCCACTCTAGGGCGCCTTCCCCCGGAAGCGTGACAAATTATATAAAAAGAATACAATATAGTAATTAAAGAATCAATGTAAAAAATACAATACAATAATTAAAGCAGAGAAACAATGTAAAAAGTACAATACAATAATTAAAGCAGAGAAATAATATAAAAAATACAATACAATAATTAGAGCAGAGAATCAATGTAAAAAGTACAATACAATAATTAAAGCAGAGAAATAATGTCAAAAATACAATAATTAAAGCAGAGAATCAATGTAAAAAATACAATACAATAATTAAAGCAGAGAAACATTGTAAAAAAATACAATACAATAAAGCAGAAAATCAATGTAAAAAGTACAATACAATAATTAAAGCAGAGAAACAATGTAAAAAATACAATACAAGAATTAAAGCAAAAATAAAGGTGACTCTGCTCAAAAGAAATTACAATCTACGAGATGGGGGTTACCCAAAGTACAAGGGATTGTTACAATGATGGTACAGGCATCTTTAGGAAGAGGGGGTAGGAAAAAAAGTACATTATGGACCCCTGCCTCCCACATGACTTTAGCCACACAGTGTCTCACTTCTTCTTGCAGCTCCTTATATAACCTCCTCCAGGCATTTGTTGCAACAAAGCCATTGAATGGCAGGAACTTATATTAAGGCATAACATAGCAGATCATACAGCAAATAATAGCGTTTCCCTTCTCTTTTACAGAAATGCATCAATTTTACCCTCAAAAATGTAAGTTTTAATCACACATTTTTATGTCTATACATTTCTTTTCTTTAATTTATAACAGAAAGGGGGAAAACAATATTGAAAAGTGAGATCGCCTTTTACAAAAACAGACTGAAATATGTGATAAGAACGTCTTCGATAATTCTAGTCTATTGCTACAGATTTTTTTTTTTAAATCCTTGTAACGCACAGATCCCCACATGGGTATTTTAGAACTCAAAGACTTTTGATGCTAAAAACTGCTTTCTTCATCTGTGGCTTATGCTACTTCATAGGGCAAATTTTAATTGATTCCTAGCCACTAATCATATTAATTACTTATTTTAACACCCAAATAATTATCAGCTGTTTGCAGAAATATTTTCTGGTTAAAATGTTTCTTCTTTTTTTCAAATTTGTTAAAAAAAGTGTTAAAGTGGAATTAAAGGCATCTAAATCAAAGCCATTGACAGTCTAAAGCGTATGCGGCATTTACGTATTTAATGATAATGTAGAACAAGTGATTTTAATAAACTTTCAAATATACTAGATAAAAGAATTCTGGCTGAAAACCATTCATAAACCTTCCATAAGGTGTCCCCACTAGACTGTGTGTGAAGGAGACAGATGTTCATTATCAGTCAGATCCGTCTTCACAAAGTGCAATTTTTTAAAGCGCACAAAAAAAGTTGAAAAAATAAGTCATATGACACAAAAAAGCATTGTCTTAGCTGCTATGTGACACATCATTAACAACCAGCGCAGTATTGGTTTTTGTTTTTTTTTCAATGAAATGACATTTACACTTTAAGGAAGGCTTTTATTAGGCTAATTCCCCGGATGGAAGGTTTGTTGCAAAATTTTCGTTGACTTTTTTTAAGAAATGAATATGTAGCTTTTCTGAAATTCCATTACTTTGTAATACAGGGTGATTTCATTGCCTCAATAATATTTCATACCCTACTGATCTCCAGTCTATAGCTCTTCTTCAGCTGTTCAACTGCAATCCCAACATGTTTGTTGTCCTGATGAAGAAGCAGATGCTTCAAAACTCGTTGACCAAATAAACTACCTAACTCAGATGATGGACCTTCAGTTATTGCTGGCAGCGCATGACAGGGGCGGACCTACCGTGGTGCAGCTGGTTCAGCTGCACCAGGGCCCCGACCGGCTAGGGGGCCCCTCAAGCCTGCAGGGGAGCCCCCAACCGACCCCCATTACCCTGTGTCAGAGGAGAGGGGGTTAACTAAGGGAAGCTTCCCGCTTCCCTTGGCTGATCCCGCCCCTCCTCTCCTCTCCTCTGGTGCACCGGTCCCCAGGATTGCACGGCCCGGCGTAGGTAGGAGCCGCAGAACCCATAGCACCCCCCCACTGTCATCTGTTAGCAGACTATCCGCTACTCGCCGACAACCGCTATCACCCCTAACGCTCCTCACTATCAGCTGCTGCACCAGGGCTTTCATGGCACAAGGTCCGCCACTGGCGCATGAGAACCCTGTTTCTATTTCGAATTGCAATCTCGACCAGGTCACACAGGGTCAACAAGCTTTATTTTCAGTGGTTCTTTATCAGAGTACATGACCCTTAAAGGGAACCTAATGGGTGGTTCATGCTTTTCGAGCTATAGGCAGCATGAGTCAGAGTCCGGCTTGACCTACTCTGAAATGATCCGACCATTTCAGAGAAAACATACAGTCATGGCCAAAAGTGTTGGCACCCTTGAAATTGTTCCAGAAAATGAAGTATTTCTTCCAGAAAATTATTGCAATTACACATGTTATGTTATACACGTTTGTTTTCTTTGTGTGTACAGAAACAACACAAAAAAAGAGAAAAAAGGCAAATTTGACATAAAATCACAGAGTACTCCAAAAGTGTTGGCACCCTTGAAAATGCTCCAGAAAATGCAGTATTTCTCCCAGAAAATGATTGTAGTTACACATTTTGTAACAAACACGTGGCTTATTTCCTTTGTGTGTATTGGAAAAACAAAAGAAAAACAGCAAAAAAAAAAGAAAAATTAGACATAATTTCACACAAAACCCCAAAATTGGCCGGACAAAATTGTTGTACCCTCAAATTAATATTTGGTTTCGCCCTTTTGAATAAATACCTGAAATGGTCGCTTCCTATAACCTCCACAATCTTCTTCTCACCTGGAGTTTCTCCTCTTCTTTATAATCTGCTCCCGGTCTCTCATATTTGAGGCGTCTTCTCCTAACAGCAATATTAAGATCTCTCCACGGGTGATCAATGGGATTCAGATCCAGACTCATTGCTGACACTTCAGAACTCTCCAGTGCTTTGTTTCCATCCATTTCTGGGGCTTTTTGGTGTATCGGGCCCTCGTCCTGCTGGAAGACCCATGACCTAGGACGCTCCAAGCTTTCTGACACTGGACACTACATTACCACCCAAACGTCATTGGTAATCTTCAGATTTCATGATGCCTTGCACTCAATCACAACACCCAGTGCCAAAGACAGCAGAACAACCCCAAAACATCTATGACCTCCACCATATGTGACTGTAGGTCCTGTGTTCTTTTCATTGTTGGCCTCATTCCATTTTCAGTAAACAGTAGTTTGATGCACTTTACCAAAAAGCTCTATCTTGTCTCATCTGCCCAGGGCCGCACCGTCCATTGAACAGTGTGAGCCCTGAGTCCAGAGCGGCGGCAGCCAGGGGGAGCGGCATGAGAGAAGGGGGCGGCGCCACCAACATCAGCGGCGGGCGCCGGTAACAGCGGTAAGAGGGCGCGCGCGCTGTGGCACTGTAGGCTGCAGGGGCGGCGGGGCCGAGGTCCGCTCGCACCCCCCCCCCCCGGACGCTGCAGGGGCGGCGGGGCTGAGATCCGCCAGCAACCCCCCCCGGACGCTGCAGGGGCTGAGATCCACCAGCACCCCCCCCCCGGCCTCCGATCGGCTCAGGCGGCAGGGTGGCTAGATGCACCCTTGCATCTGCCCACAAGATGCTTTCCCAGAAGGATTTTAGTTACTTACGTACAGTTGGGTAATCTGCAGTCTAGCTTTTTCTGTTTCTGTGTCAGCAGTGGGGTCCTCCTATGTCCTCTCCATAGTGTTTCATTTCATTTAAATGTCAACGGATAGTTCGCACTGACACTGATGTCCTCTGAGCCTGCAGGACAGCTTGAATTTCTTTGGAACTTGATTGGGGCTGCTTATGCTGTTGGTATTTTTCAATCATTTTGGTTCTCAAATCCTCAGACAATGCTTATTTTTTAAACCATAAAGGACCACAAAAATACATTTAAAAATGTGTTCCCCATTCTGTAATGATTGTGTATATAGACACTTTTTTTTTACAGAATTTTGGCTATTAACAGTCCCCTATGTCCCATGCAGTGCAGTTCCTGCTTTCGCCTTACACACAATGATCACATGAGCACTGTGTATGGAGGAGGAAGCACCCTCAGTGCTGTGTATACAGCAGTCTAGAAGGCACAGACGGTAATAAATTGTCTCTGCCTTCTGTAAAGGGACTATAGCTGTCTCTGACTCGGACAGCTGGAGTCCTTATAAACCACATAATCACCATAATTCCCCATATATTCCCCATTACCCAGCTACAAGGTCACATGTAGCTGCTCTCCTATATGGCGACATTTCAGTACATCACTGTAGAGTAGGAATGGGCAGCACAGATGTTGAGAGTCTATAGGTGGTCTTGAGGCAGTTAAGGTCAGTGCCACAATGGATGATTACAGTAAATTACTACAACTAGAAAAATCTGGGGGGGGGGGAGGGATTTGAGCTAAATGAGAATATAGTGCAACACAGTATATCACAAAAAAAAAATTACAAACAGCCATGGACAAAATTGTTGGCACCCTTAAAATTGTTGCAGAAAATGCTTTTGGAAAATTATTGCAGTTACACGTTTTGTTAGGCTAGGGTCACATTAGCGCTAAAAGCTAATGTTTTTCACAAGTGCAAATGGTGAAAAACGCTAGCTTTAACACCTCCATAGGCCCCCATGTTAAAAAACTATTTCAAAAGTGCAATGTGTTTAACGCTAAGCGTTTTTGCAAAACCCACAAAAGCCGCTGCTTTTGCAAAAACGCATGCGTTTTCTTAACATTGGGCTCCTATGAAAAACGCATGTGTTAACACATGGTGCATATATGTACCATGCATTAACGCATGCGTTAACGCTAGCGTTAAAATTGCATCAAAATGGCAACAGTAAAAAAAAAACCTAGCCTTAACGCAAGCTTCCCAAAAACGTCCCTCTAAGTGTAACCCTAACCTTAGGCACTTGTATCATTCATCCGCTAAACAGATGTATTTTTTACATGTGCAAATGTGTAAAAACGCATGCGTTAACGCACCCATAGACTCCAATGCAAAAAGCTCGTTGCAAAAGTGCAATGCGTTTTTGCTAGTTGCGCTAAAAACATGGTCTGCAACGTATTTTGGTGATTTTTCAAAAATGCATCCTTTTTTTAACATGGGAGTCTATGGGAAACGCATTCTTTAACGCATGGTACATATATGTACCATGCATTAACACTTGCGCTAAAAATGAAAAAAACATGCCATAAAATTGTCAAGCTAAAAATTGGATCCATTAATGCATCCTGTATACGGATACACCCTCCCAAGTGTGACCCTAACTTTATACGCATGTTTATTTCATTTGTGTGTATTGCAACCATCAGTTACTTGATAGTTCCTCTATCTACGTATTCCATGACTGCTCTCCATCAGATAACCTACATCAGTTACCTGTTCACAGTGGGGGAGTGGTGATCTATGGCCTCCCCAGCCCCTGATCCTTGCAATTATAACTGCATTTATGACAAACACCAGGAAGAAAAGTTGTGGAATTATCAAAATCACAGGATGAATAGACATGTTATTGACATGCAAATGATGAGAAGATGGGACAAAACTTTCAAAACATCTCAATTTGGCATGGCTTATGAGTGCCACATGCAGAAATTCCCACACTTGGTCCTACCAACAGTCACATGATCAAATCAATGTAACTCCAAGCTGTTGGTGTACCTGGAATGTAGAGTACAGGGGTCCAGCTATTGCACATTGCGCCACCTCACACCATAAGACTATAGGACCAATGCGATACTTCCACATGAAGGTCTCTTCTTAACGTTGCCCACTTGGTCTCCAGACCAATCTCCTGCTATCACTGAGCTCATTGCTGAAGAGGTTAAACCTTCATAACAGCCTCCATTGTCATCTTGCTCTGCAACTTGATAGGTTTTAAGAGTGGTGCATAAGGTCAATAAAAAGACCCTCAATAGGGAACATCACACTGATCCTACTCCTGGGATTATTTGTGGGGCAACATGATGTATTGTAGCTGGACCCCTGTAATTTTCTTTTCAGGTACACTTATAGCTTGGCGCTTCATTTGGTGCTAGAACCACTGTATAAAAATGTCTCCGAAGCGTCCGTAGAGCCATTTTTCACCATGACAATGCCATGTTGTTTGTTACTCCTGTTGCTGTGAGCAGCCTGTGGGGCCTAAACATGCCATCATGGCCTACAGCATCTCCCGACTTGTCTCTGTCTCCCATCAAGCACATCTGTAACATCATGTCATGTCAGCAGGATGATAATGATGGTCAAAAGGTGATGGGGATCTAGTCTGATCATTAGAATGGTGTCCCTGGCTCACTCTGTTCACATAAATATCTCTGAAGGTGAGGATGTCTGGGCCAGCACCATTACCCTTGCTCGTGATTAGCCCCTGGCTAAAACCCCCTCATCTCCCCCCATGGACTGTGAAGCACAACAACTCCCACAAAATAATGAAAACTCCAGGCAAAAAGCAGCAGGAATGCTTCAGCACAAACTGCACCAACGTCCTCACAGCTCACGGTCTTTGCAGAGACTATACTCTATCAGCGACATCTGCTGGTGGAAGAGGGAGCTATTTATAGGTCACAAACAACTGCATAACCTGACAAACACCCTCACCTGAAGAGGCACAACAGACCATAGACGACAGCAGCTTCTGACATTAACTCCGAAGTTACCAACAGGAATTAAAGTGATCCTAAACCCAGAAACTGACCCCCCCTTATCTTTAGACCTGTCCCTGCACCCCCTCTCCGGCATGACGCTATTTAGCCCCGCCCCTTTCATGACGCGGCCACACACTCACAAAGGCAGCAAGCAGAGAAGGGCGTGAATAATTATCAGGCAGCAGCAGACAGGCGCCTCCTATCTCGGCTTCCAACAGAAACGGAGAACTCACACAGGTCAAACTATTATATACTTTTCCCTTACTTTACAAAAGCGATTTTTTATGCAAAAGGGATGGCTAGGAATGATAAAAGGGGGTGCAGGGACAGGTCTAAAGATAAGGGGGGGTCAGTTTCTGGGTTTAGGATCACTTTAAACATTAAATAACTGCAGAGCAGTGCAAGAAGACTGCCGTGCAGGCTACATGTGACACATCATTGGTTGTGAGTTGCAAAGGAAGCTGCCAGCAGTGGATGTTGAGGATTTTTGTGCCCAAGTGCATTCAGCTCAGGCGAACATTTCTCTATCATTAATAACCTCACTGATAGAAGCCTTGGGGTCTTAGTATGCAATTTCTGCCCATGGCTCATACTCTATATTGAAAAAATACAGATGTTTTACATTTTTTGTTTGTATTTTTTCATCATTTGAAGATCAATAACTTGCTCATCCATCCTATCCCTTCCATAATTCCACCACTTTTCCTTCTTGATGTTGCAGTTTCCATGTTGAGGAGTGAAATACATCCTATAAATGGTTGCCTGTATTGTCGTATGTAGCAGTTGTAGTCTCAGTTTACCCTACATTTCTGCACGCTCCTTCGTTCTTCCCGTTGTAGAGACACATGCTGTTAGTGATTGTGGATTGCCAGCAGTATGGGATATGAGGGGGGGGGAGGGCCCATGTTACATGAGCGAGCATCTGTCACACAGAAAGAAATTCACCATTCAGCTCCATGACAGATCACCACGTAAAACGCAGAGGGGAGGGGGTGCCACACTTTTACTTTTATATTTCTCATATCCCCATGGACCGTCCTCTTCTTTTTCTCCCCTAATCTGTAAATCCGCAGGGTAACGTTAATTCCGGTTTGGCAGATTTTCATATCTGTATTTTTTCCCGGCTGACCGGTGAATCTTGGCTTTTTTTTTTTTTGGTCCGGGTACAGCAGAGATAGAAGGAAAATAAATCCATGGCAGCAAGATGGATTTTGCTGTGACAGTGATGAGCGGGGAGATGCTCTCGTTGGCCGAGGCTGCGTAGCTCTGGGCACTAAGCTTCGCCCGCTCAGATAGCATTAATGTTACCAGATATCGGGGGCTTCACAGCGCAGATCCTTTAAGGCAAAGTCACACGTGAATGTCACTTTTCTTTCTATCTCTATGAAATCTTCAAACAATAGGAAGATAAATGGGTCTCGGACATTGTACGGAGATTAGAAATACAATTGATAGAGGCTTCTGGTATTAGTGGAGCCATGCTGTCTGCAAGCAACGACTTGTTCCAGGCGCTGTGTCACCAGGTAAGGCCTATTGGATTTTGTGTTCTTTTATGTTATTTTTTTTCCCCATTGCTACATTTATTTTCCAGACTGTGACAGGGGTGAATGGACGTGACAAGCGTAGTCCACTAGATGTAACCAACAGACTGGGGGTGAATAGACGTGACAAGCGTAGTCCACTAGATGTAACCAACGGACTGGGGGTGAATAGACGTGACAAGCGTAGTCCACTAGATGTAACCAACAGACTGGGGGTGAATAGACGTGACAGTCATAGTCCACTAGATGTAACCAACGGACTGGGAGTGAATAGACGTGACAATCGTAGTCCACTAGATGTACCAACAGACTGGGAGTGAATAGACGTGACAGTCATAGTCCACTAGATGTAACCAACAGATTGGGGGTGAATAAACGTGACAAGCGTAGTCCACTAGATGTAACCAACAGACTGGGGGTGAATAGACGTGACAAGCGTAGTCCACTAGATGTAACCAACAGGCTGGAGGTGAATAGACATGGCAGTTGTAGTCCAGTAGATGTAACCAACAGACTGGGGGTGCATGGACGTGACAAGCATAGTCCACTAGATGTAACCAACAGACTGGGGGTGAATAGACGTGACAAGCGTAGTCCACTAGATGTACCAACAGGCTGGAGGTGAATAGACGTGACAGTCATAGTCCACTAGATGTAACCAACAGATTGGGGGTGAATAAACGTGACAAGCGTAGTCCACTAGATGTAACCAACAGACTGGGGGTGAATAGACGTGACAAGCGTAGTCCACTAGATGTAACCAACAGACTGGGGGTGAATAGACGTGACAGTCATAGTCCAATAGATGTAACCAGCAGACTGGGGGTGAATAGACGTGACAAGCGTAGTCCACTAGATGTAACCAACAGGCTGGAGGTGAATAGACATGGCAGTTGTAGTCCAGTAGATGTAACCAACAGGCTGGAGGTGAATAGACATGGCAGTTGTAGTCCAGTAGATGTAACCAACAGAGTGGTGGTGCATGGACGTGACAAGCGTAGTCCACTAGATGTAACCAACAGACTGGGGTGAATACACGTGACAGTCGTAGTCCAATAGATGCAACCAACAAACCAGGGGGACATGGATTTAATCATTTTGCCAATTTTTTTATGCAAATGTCAACAGACATATAAAAAAATATGCAATATATACATACACACATATATAACTAAATACTTGTGAATAAAGGTAAAGTCTATTGAATTTTACGTTACCTTTTTTTCTGTTATCATATTTATTTTCTAGGATGTGACAGTCGTAGTCCACTAGATGTAACCAACAAAATAGGGGGCATGGATGGAATAATTTAGCACATTTTTCTTAATGCAAATGTCAAAAGAAATATCAAAAAGATGCAATATTTACACACACAGATACACACATAAACACACATGACACATATACACACAAACACATACACCATAGACACATACACAGACATACACACACATGCACACATACATACACACATACATACACACACCATAGACACACACATACATACACATGCACGCATACATAAACACACACACATACATACAAACACTCATATACACATACATAAACACACAGACACACACACATACACATATTTCTAAATATTTATGCCTAATGTATCTAGGTAAGGCCTGATAGATTTTATGTTCTTTTATATAATTCTTATTTATTATTATATTTATGTGCAAAACAATTTTTGACCCTGTGAGAGCATAATCCATTACATGTGACCAAATCACTAGGGGTGCGTGGATGGAATAATTCAGCTTATTTTAGAATGTAAAAGCATATTTAGGCATAATGTATATTGCTAAAGCCTATTGGATTTTATATATATTTATGTGCAAAGCAATTTTTCAGGCTGTGAGAGTGTAGTCAATTCGATGCAACCAGGGGAGAATAGATGGAATAATTTTGTTAATTTTATAATACAAATGCCAACAGAAATAATAAAACTGCAATATTTACACATACACACACTTCCCACACACATACATACACACACTTCCCACACACATACATATATACACACACACATGCACACACCCCACACACACCTACATATATACACACCACACACATACATATATACACACACATGCACACACCCACACATATACATATGCACACGCATATACACAAACATATACACACACATCATACATATACACACACACCACTGTACATATACGCACACTGTACATATACACATACACACACACACCTACCCCACACACCTACATATATACACACCACACACATACATATATACACACACATACATATGCACACACACACCCCACACACATACATACACACACTTCCCACACAAATACATATATACACACACACATGCACACACCCCACACACATACATATACACACACATCATACATATATACACACACACACTGTACATATACACACACACACACCTACCCCACACACCTACATATATACACACCACACACATACATATATACACACACACATGCACACACCCCACACACATACATATGCACACGCATATACACAAACATATACACACACATCATACATATACACACACACACTGTACATATACACACACACTGTACATATACACACACATACATATACACACACACACCTACCCCACACACCTACATATATACACACCACACACATACATATATACACACACATACATATGCACACACACACCCCACACACATACATACACACACTTCCCACACAAATACATATATACACACACACACATGCACACACCCCACACACATACATATGCACATGCATATACACAAACATATACACATCATACATATACACACACATACCCCACACACATACATATATACACACCACACACATACATATATACACACACATACATATGCACACACACACCCCACACACATACATACACACACTTCCCACACAAATACATATATACACACACATGCACACACCCCACACACATACATATGCACATGCATATACACAAACATATACACATCATACATATACACACACATACCCCACACACATACATATATACACACCACACAACATACATATATACACACACATACATATGCACACACACACACACCCCACACACATACATATACACATATACGCACACACACACACACATACATATACACATATACGCACACACCACACACACATACACACACATATATATATACACATATACAGACACACATACATACACACATACTGTACATATACACACACATATATATCATATTTATCTATAATGTATCTACTTAACATCTGTAATAACATTTCTATTAAATATTTATAGTTTGTTCATTGGTAAAATGTTTCGGTAAAATTACCAGACGTTAAAGGTCAGATGATGGAGACTTGTTTGTCTATTCATTATTCTGTTTGTCTATTGTGTTTTCTTGTTTGGGGATATTTAGATGATATTCTCGTTACTAGGTCACGTCGTTAAAGCCCTCTCGTCATAACAGTGTTAACTAATGCATGCTTAACAGGGCCGAGTCTGTCATGTTGAGTTAGGTGCCAGACCGGTGATGACATCGCTCATTCATTATACATATTGATATTATTGTAGGAATATTTCCAAACTGTTCTATCATTATATATTTGATATTTTATTTTTAATATATATCTATGAATTGCTGTTATAAAATTAATCAAGGTCTTCACTGAAAGACATGATGTGTTTGCATTTTGCCATCCATTTTGCAGACCTCTTTTGAACACAAATTGAATTATCTTTTGCTTTTTATTCCTGTCTCGGCTGATAAAGGACAGATCGTTGCTTTGTTGCTTCCCTACTATGTGCATCAGCAAATTCGCACGTGACTCTCTATGTGCTCATTCACAGAACGGAGACGCCTATTATGGACGGGCACTATTCCGCTCCATAAATCGGTCTCCACCATTTATTTCCCATATAAGATAAGATAAGATAAGATAAGATAAACTTTATTGATCCCGGAGGAAATTACAGTATTACAGCAGCAGAACAAAGATCAAGAACATTTCACACTTTACAAAATAAGTCTATATGGACAGCAGATGTGGGTAGACTGGTAAATGTACCTCACCTATTCCCCCCATACACATAGAACTTCACATAGTCTTGGGACGCTTTACACTTATACATTTGTTAAACATCCCCACAGCTGTCGGAACAAACGATTTTCTGTATCTTTCCTTTTTAGACCAATGCTGGTAGGCACCGGCACCCTGGTTGTTATTTTGGGATCAGTGCGCCTAAGGACAGCACCCTCGCTGCAGATACCGCCTGCTGACTGACGCCTTTAGAGCTTGGTCAAGAAGTGGATGGCTAGCGCCCAGCTGTGTTATTCCAGTGCTAGTGAGCGGATCCTAGTGATCCCATACACAATAGCGTTATAATCACTGCACACGTGTGAGGATTTTTTTGCTTCAAGTGAAAAGAGTTTATTGAATGACAGCCACTAGAAAGGAGAGCGACCAAACAGATGTTGACGTTAACGGGTGGCCTTGATCACAGTGTCGCTAGGAATAAGATAAAGACATATACTCCAAGTTTTACAATTGTTACAATATATACATGATGTACAAACACATGTCAATGATCATATGGTAAAGAGAATGGTTATGCAACCATGCTCTGGAAGTGACCTTAGACTCACTTCTGCATTAATCCGAACCTCCCACTCCCGACTCCAAGACTTCTCCCGAGCTGCACCAATTCTCTGGAATGCTCTACCCCAAGAAATTAGGTGTATCCACAACTTACATAGTTTCAGGCGATCCCTAAAAACACATCTTTAGGGCAGCCTATCATGATCCCTAGTCAGTCATCTAGACATAGCCTATCCGCACTACCAGTCTCAAGTGATCACAAATAATGGTTGGTGACCCCATATACTGCTCCTATCTGTTCCCCATCTCCTCAAGTTTACTATACCATCATTGCAAATAAGCCCCTGTACTTTGTGTCACCCCCACCTCATTGTTAGATAGTAAGCTCTTATGAGCAGGGCTGTCATTATTTTGCTCTTATTATTGTATTGTATTATGCTTTGTATTGTATTGTATTGTATTGTATTGTATTTGCTAACATCTGTTTCTTATGATTTTTTAAACATGAACTTTGCATTGTAAAGCGCTGCGGAATATGTTGGCGCTATATAAATAAAGATTATTATTATTATTATTATAGGATAACATAGGATCATCAACATAAAGCTGGTATAGAGGGAGGGACAACCAAATGGAATGTTATATGGAAAATGGCTGAAGTGCGTGTTCATACCTGTTATATCAGGCTCCCTGGTTGGTGTGCAGGCATCCTTATCTGGTACTCTTATGGTGAGTTGTACAGTAGTATATCCAGGATAGGAGATGTCAGAGTGAAGGATTGCAATATGATCCTTTTTGGCACCGTGGGGTTCCCTGTGCCTTGTGGGTAATAGAACACTCTGTATTCCAGATCCTTTCCTGTGTTTGTCTGGTAGTCTTATGGTGGCTTCACACCTGCCGACGTCGCTAGCGACATCGGCGAAAAAGTGACGTATCAGCGATGTCGCTAGCGACGTCGCGCTGTGTAAACGTGCGGCGCGACCGCGTTTTATCGCCGGTCGCAGGTTGACAGGTTTACGGGAAGAACCGTAAACCTGTCAACCTGCGACCTGCGATAAGGCTGGATCGCGCCGTGTGACATCGCCAGAGCGATGTCGGCGGCGATCCAGCCTATTCCGCAGCGTTGCTGCGGATCGCTCGCTGGGCTAAGCCCAGCCCAGCGAGCAATGTCACCGCCCGCATCGCTGCGGTGTCGCCGGCCGCAGCTATGCTGTGTGACAGCTGGCCAGCGATGTCGGAACCGAGCGGGCACCCGCGCATCGCTTCCGACATCGCTGGCCACATCGTGCCTTGTGACGGGACCATTAGGGTGGTTGCACTGAGCAGGATGCATTGTATCAGGGTGCTAGTTTCTGTTCTACTTCGGCTGCTTTTATTTTCAAAGGTGAAAGGTATTGCTCTGTCAGTTTGGCTGCCAGCGCGTTCCGTACCTTGGCGGTTTGTGGCCTTTAGGCCAGTTTCACATTAGCATTTTTCACAGATTTGCGACAGATCCGACAAATTTACTGCATCTGCCACCTAATGGCTGCAGTTGCTGCAAGCCTCATGAATTGTCTATGGAGCTTGCGGTCCGGTGCGGCAAGTGCGCTTACGTCGGATTCAGCAGATCTGGCTCTTGCGGCCGCAAAAAAAAATAAGCTGCAAGCAGGGTATTTTCGCGGTCGCAAGTGCCAGATCTGCTGAATCCGGCGTAACCGCACTTGCCGCACCGGACCGCAAGCTCCATAGACAATTCATGAGGCTTGCCGGATCGGCGCCACAAGTGCGGCTGTTAGGCGGCCAATGCAGTAAATTTGACAGATCGGCCACACTTCAGCGAAAAACTCTGATGTGAAAGGGGCCTTAGAGCATTTACATCATTTTTTCACGGTGCATTAATAAACATAATGTCATGTAGAACCAGAATAACGAATGAGATTTCTGAAATGTCATGCAGACGCTGTTTATTTATTCTAACCATCAATTCTTTCATTCAAAAGTGCAATACATCAATACTGTCAGCATTGTTTGCAGCTTTTTTTCACCCTTTCAAATGAATGCAAAAAAATCACGATTAAAAACGGATGAAAACCTCGCTCATCGTACACTACTGTGCTTTTCCCCTGCCAAAAGGGTAAAGTTTCTCCCTGTGGAGAGTGACACAGCAGATCTGGCACGCCAGTAATAAGGAGACTTAAAAACCGCAATGCTCCACTGTGAGATTAAATATGCAAATGATCTCTTCAGACAGGAAGGAGAGTTGAACTCTAGCGCTACCTATTGGAAGTATCAATCATTAAAGTAAAAAACGACCCTTTAATGAGCCGTTTCGTACGATTTAGGATTTATACTAGATCAGAATCTCGATTTGCAGGCACGGTGTTTAGGGTTGTTGCTCCTCATTAGTACAAAGTATGAGATCCACTCTGGTAATATGAGAGGCTCAAAGTGTGAGATGTGATCTGGCTGTATAAGAGGCTAAGTGATGAGGGCGCATACTCTTAAACACCATATCTGCAAATTGAGTTTCTGATCTGGTATAGATCCTAAGTCACATGACAAGTCTCGTTAATGGGTCGATATTGACTTTTAGGATTGCTACTTCCAATAGGTGGCCCTAGAGTTCAAGTTCCTCTTCCTCGCTGAAGACACAAGTTGTATATTGTATATTGTGGCATTTCAGTCTCCTCATTAATGGTATGCTTAACTCAGCATGTCACTCTCCATATGGAGAAACCTTACAACTTAGATCAATACAGCCAAATCAGATCTCATACTTTGCACTGACAAAGGGCAAAACCCAAAAACACTGTCTGCAAATTGAGATTCTGGTTTGGCTTTTTATCCTAAGTCTTATTATAGGGCTCAGTAAAGGGTTGTTTTTGCCTTTTAGGATTGCTACTTCCAGTAGGCGGCTCTAGAGTTCAAGTCTACTTCCTCTCCGAAGAAACATTTTGCATATTATACTGTCAAGAAATGCTTTGTTGTTGCAGAACAAATTGCGACGTGTGCACTTACCCATAACCTGAGGGAATAAATAAAAGATGAAGCTTTAATTTACCTCTGGTGCTTGGGACACTTGGTCATTATAGGAAATTAGATTACTATTGATTTCTAAGGAAGTCAATTTTAGCTCCGCTCAACTGGTGGAATCTGGATCTTGTGACCCAAATCCAGATGCTAAAATGCACATTACGGCTGATGGTGAAAATGTTCAACAACCTGGACCCAAGAACTTGTTCATTAATAGAGACTAAATCTGTGATATGTATCATAGGATGGATTGTTGTGAGTATGTGCAATATATATATACAGGTGCATCTCAGTGAAATACAATATCTTCAAAAAGATCATTTTTTTCAATAATACAATACATAAAATGAAACGCATATATTCTATAGAGTCATTACACACAGAGGGATCTATTTCATGTGTTTATTTCTGTTAATGTTGATGATTATGGCTTACAGCCAATGAAAACCCAAAGGTCATTATCTCAGAAAATTAAAGTAGGGAGTATGAAGGGTGTGAGAGATAAAATATGACCTAAACAGGTATCAGAGGCTTCACCTTGTGTGGTTGTGAGAGTCACAACCACTATAAAAGCAGATCACGGCTGCTGCAGTCCCCAGTGTGGTGCATATAGAGTAGGGAGGATGAAGGGTTAAACACCACGCTGCCGTATTCCATGAGACATCAGAGGGTGAATATAATAATGATTTATTAGTCAACACGTTTCAGAGCTCACTGGCCCCTTCCTCAGGACAAATCAATATCATATAGCCATGTGTCAGGGCGTTGACTAATAAATCAATATTATATTCACCCTTTGATGTCTCGTGGTTTTTAACCCTTCATCCTCCCTACTTTAATTTGCTGAGATAATGCCCTTTGGGTTTTCATTAGCTGTAAGCCATAATCATCAACATTAACAGAAATAAACACATGAAATAGATCCCTCTGTGTGTAATGACTCTATATAATATATGCGTTTCACTTTATGTATTAAATTACTGAAATAAATTAACCTTTAGATGATATTCTAATCCATTGAGATACACCTGTACCTATAATAGTCTATGGACTTGTTCACATGTCTGTGTTGTTGATTGAGTTGATTCCCATAAAATAAATGGAGATAAATTTGTAAGGTTAACAGATATCACTCAGATTGTATTTGCAATCCCCGTCCTGTCCCGTTTTTACTATTTCAAGGGTAGGAGAAGTTTGGAATTTTATTTTTCATTGCATGTGAGAAAAAAAATGTCACGCCTCTGGTAAACATGAATAAAAATTGGAGCCAACAAATTGATGAAAAACGATCTTTTTTTGTATGTGAACTAGGACGGATGTCTGAATGAAGCTTAAGGTTCTTTCCGCGCAGAAATACAGCCCCCCATTACCCCATGTGCTCTCTGTAATGCAGGGGTGGGTAACTCCCGGCCTCAAGGGCAGCCAACAGGGCATGTTTCCAGGATTTCTTAGTATTGCTCAGGTGATAATTGAATCACCTGCATTGGTGATGATTCCAACCCCTGTGCAATGCTAAGGAAATCCTGAAAACATGCCCTGTGGCGGCCCTCAAGGCCTGGAGTTCTCCACCCCTACTGTAAAGTAATGCCTCCCATTGTGTGCCCATATGGCAGTCTGGGTTGCCAACTGTCCAGAACAGGGGCGGACCGTCACCCCCGGGGGCCCTGGTGCAAGTGAGGACCGGGGGGGGGGGTGCTGGTAGAGCAGAGCCCTCTTACCGCTGCTTCTGGGACCGCCTGGTGCTGCCGGGAGAGCCGCGCCTGGTCCTGTCTGGTCCTGCTGGGAGAGCCACGCTCTCCCGCCTGGTGCTGCTGGGAGAGCCGCGCTCTCCCGAACGGTGCTGCTGGGAGAGCCGCGCTCTCCCGAACGGTGCTGCTGGGAGAGCCGCGCTCTCCCGAACGGTGCTGCTGGGAGAGCCGCGCTCTCCCGCCTGGTGACGGCGGCTTGTGGGGGTCGGCTGGGGGCCCCCTCCAGGCTTGAAGGGGCCCCCTAACCGGTCGGGGCCCTGGTGCAGCTGCACCGGCTGCACCAGTGTAGTTCCGCCCCTGGTCCAGAAATCCCAGGACACACTGTAAAAATAGGACAATTTTTGCTCTGTCTGTAAATAAATTAAGGTGTCCATGATTTTTTTGAAGCTTAAAGGGGTTTTTCACTACTAAGGCCGGCTTCACGCCATGGTTTTTGTGATCCGGGGCTGTCCAGTGTCAATCGGACAGCTCCGGATCTGATTTTGACCCCATCATATTCCTATGGGCTCAGATGGCAGTGATTTGCCATCCGTTTCCCTGCCAGGGAGGGCAGGGGCGGACTGGCCCACGTGGCAGGGGGGCAAGTGCTCCCCAGGCTGCCTATAATGGTCTCATCCAGGGACGCCCCCATCCTGAATGGGCCGGTGCGGCTCTGCATTGCGGCCGCAGCCGCTCAATTCACAGCAGCCGGCGAGGTGAGTGCTGTGCTGTCTGCTGTCGCCAGACCTCACTGGCACCCCCCCCACTCTTCACCTCACCAGACATCACTAGCACCCCCCAAACTACCCCCGCTCTTCACCTCGCCAGACCTCACTAGCACCCCCCCCCCCCACTCCTCATTTTGGGCTCCCCTGAGGGAGGGTCAGGGAGAATTCAGTTTATTTCCCTGGACACAAATTCACAGCTTTCAGCGTTTTTGTGTCCAGGGCAAAAATCTGACAAAATTGTTTCCTCCCGGATCCGGTGCGATCCCACGCCCCCTAACATGGGAGTCTATGGGCACCGGATCGCGCTGGACCCAACAGACAATCTGTCCGGTTCCCGGACATCGGATGCTGAGTCCCAGCACCT
Organism: Allobates femoralis; assembly: GCA_033576535.1. NCBI lineage: Eukaryota > Metazoa > Chordata > Amphibia > Anura > Aromobatidae > Allobates > Allobates femoralis. Next base: position 31,901,303 of record JARQOC010000011.1, read on the forward strand.
AGAGTGCTCCCGGCTGAGATTTCAGAACCATGGCTAGCTCCCTGCAAACCGTGATCTTTGAAATTTCAGCACCTGGACAGCGGCATCAGCGCGCACTGATGATTCAGGCAGAAAACAGGATCGGAGGCATTTAACCCTCCGGTTCTGTTTGTCCAGGGCTGTCAATCTGTGTATGGTGCATCCAGCAAAACACCGGACATGGCCTGACAGCAAAAATCCGTGGTGTGAAGCCGGCCTCAGAAAAAAACTCTTCTGATTCCAGTTCTCCCTTGTTTAAAATAAGAGTCTGTACTCACCTCCACTGCTGGCGCTGTTCCAGCTTTCAGACACAGGAGCAATCAACAGGGGGCAAGCAGCAGGCACAGCATTCACTTCCTGTTGATTAACTCATTGGTCGAACAAAGACGTGGATAGAGAAACCTCTGGTGATTGGGTGCATGCCTCGATGATGTCATGATATCATGTGAGCCCCGAGAGCGTGATCACTGACACCGCTGGAACACCGCCAGCACAGGAGGTGAGAACTGCGTCTTTTATTTTACCTAGGGGAAAGATGGGGAAACAGAAGGGGTTGTCCTAGTAGTGGACAAGCCCTTTAAGAAACTTATACATATTATTCTGATTATAATCATCATTTTACATTTTGCAGTGAATATAGATGATGTCTTCATATCAGAAGCATGGGCAATAGACATGGATCACTTATAATCATAATGATTTATTATGGTTTTCCAATGTTTCCATAATAATATTGTCTGTTCGTTATTTTTTAATAAACTGTCCAGCAAAAAAAAATAAAAAAGTTAAGTTTGCAACCTAGATAATAGTAATGCCTTGCACTAAGCAGAGAAGACAAATGTAAAAGTTCACCCACAAGTGATTTGCTTTAACACCCTGTAAACTCTGAAAGATTATTACCCTTAACACACTTAAGATGCAGCTTAAAGCTCCGCTCCATCGTTTGTTTTTATTGCATTGCTTGAGTGGTGCTTTAAATCTAAGTTGCGTGAGCTCTGTCTTATACTCATCTTCTGGCTGATTCACCTTTTTTCAGTGGTGTTAATACCTATCTGGTTTCTGGTACAACGATTCAATTAGCAGGCATAGGTCCTGGAATGGTTATTAACCGTGTGGTGTTAGTACCCCTCTCCCTGGGCTGGCTATGGCGCGATCAGGGAGGTTGTCAGCAGGCATGGGTCCTGCTAATGTTAGGGGTATTAACCGCGGAGTGTTAATATCTATCTGGGCTCTGGTACAACGATTCAATTAGCAGGCATAGGTCCTGCAATGGTTAAAGGGTATTAACCGTGTGGTGTTAGTACCCCTCTCCCTGGGCTGGCTGTGGCGTGACCAGGGAGGTTGTCAGCAAGCATGGGTCCTGCTAATGTTAGGGGTATTAACCGCGGAGTGTTAATATCTATCTGGGCTCTGGTACAACGATTCAATTAGCAGGCATAGGTCCTGCAATGGTTAAGGGGTATTAACCATGTGGTGTTAGTACCCCTCTCCCTGGGTCGGCTGTGGCGCGGCCAGGGAAACAAGTAAAAGGGGGTTTTGCCTCCGGACTATACATATCAACTGTTATAGTTATGGCTGTAGGGTCGCGTTTTGGTGGGCGCCCCAGGTTGGTGTAAAAATATTAATAAAAGGTGCTGTGGCCATTTTAATCCACGTCTGTTGGAATATGTTTAATGCAACAACTCCATTCGTGTATATGTAAGTGTTCTATTGCTAGGTTTGTGCATTGTCTATAAAGTTAGATAAAAAAAACACTCCCAGAGGCTCACACACAGAAAGGACCATGTGACTGTAATCAGTTTCCTGTGTCTGTGCATGAGAGGAGAAGCAGCCTGCTGATGCTGCACAGAGACACTTAAGTTATGTATATTCCTGATTCCACAAAGCCTATCATACCTGTACCTGTTTGTTGCTAAGTAAAGCTCTGTTCTGTTGTCAACACGCTTGAGAGTATCCTGAATGATCCGCTGCCAACAAAGTCATGGCTGTTTTGTGTTTATTTTACATACAGAAAAATGGGTATGGATGACACGGGAGGGGTTTGGTAAGCAGAATACGACCAAATCCCCTCTTACATTGTCAAGATGCTGGAAGGTGAGTGTAAGACTAGGGACAGAGAACTTATATTTAAAGCCGCCACTCTAGAGATGCAAGGAAAAATAAATGCTGGAGTGGTGCTTAAATCCTTTGTGCACCATTCTTCTTATCATCGTGCCCTCTCTTTGCCAACTAAGAATGAAACAACTTTTGAAGCTTATCTAGCCCCATTATATGATTGATGGCTGTTGCATGTGGCCTTGCACAGATAGTGAGATGCAGTGTATGTAGTGTTCAGGGACAGTGATGCATGCTCCAACCTGAACTCGCAGCCCGTAGGTTTAAAGCAGCCGGTGGTTAACGAGAGCTGTGTACGAGGCAGGGCTGCTGCTCAGTCCTTCTTTTTCTTCTGCAACTGTTTATCTTCTGTGTGCAAAAATGCTTCCAAAACAATAGTATTTTTGGGTAAATGCTACTTAATAAATCATGAGAGCTAGCACAGTAGGGACCCACTTACATTTCTGTAAGAACCTTGGATACATGGGAGTCGCTCTTCCCTGCACGTCCTCCAGCGCGATCTACCACTTTCACACCCCACCCTCTTTTTCCGCCAGCGCCATGACAATTGAGCTGACCTGTTCATTCAAAATCTTTAACATAATAATCATATTCCTATGGGGATGTTCCTGGTGTTAAGTCAACACCGAAGAACAGACGTCCCACCAGAGACCCATCCTTTTATACTCCCTATATGGAACCCTCCTACTCACCAATCAGGTAAGACCATGAAACTCTTCGGTCCTTATCCTCCTCCCCCTACATTCCCGCTCAGACCACTGTTAACCCTTTAGTAGCTCAAAATTCTGGTGTAGCAAACCTCATACGTCTTGAGGTCCTGCCTTGAGTCTACAGTCTGGGTTCTTGCTTTATGCGAAGAATCACTAACATGTGAACGACTCTATTCGCTATTATAGGTACAAGTGCTATCTGCGAAAAACATGGATAACACTCGTACAATGTTTATGATAGAAATAAGACATTTTGGGCCCTAACTGTCTCTGAATCTCTGGTTCCGCCAGTTCCTCATAACATCTAGTTTTGTACCCTGAAATGAGATTACAGTATTAACTGTGAGGACTAAGAGTGAAGGACTGATGGACGACCATCAACGCAACTAAATCATTGCACATTTCTCAAATTCTCTACTGTTACTTCTGATACAGATTGAGCCCTGGATCTGACCCTCCGTGGCTTCAGCATAAATTCTATTCATATCTCATAAGTACAAAGGGCGATGATGAGGAATATAGAAGCTGCCGCTAACCTTGGACTGAGCGAGTGTTTCATTAGTCTGAGCTTCATAGAAAACATTGTTATTTTGTGCACTGTTAGGAGTCTAGGCTGGAAGGCCATGCAATGATAAATGTTCTGAATATGAAAAAGGATTGTTTTATTCCTAGCTTTTTCATAGAATCCATAGACACCTAAAAATCAGCTGTGATCTGTAATAAGGCCCCGTCACACACTACGATATCGTTAACGATATAGTTGAAACGTCACGGGTTTTCAGTCGTTCAAACGACGTCGTAATGACATCATTCAGTGTGACATGTACATCCGATCGACGATAAACGGACAGATCGTTCATTGGAGGTTTGTGAACCGGACCTTAAACCAAACGATGATCATCCGTCCAACCTACAGCATGGGTGTATGTGACACCTCGATAACGATATCGTTAACGACCTCGCCTGTTGAGAAGTGAAGGACGTAGGCGATCAAATGACAGCAAGTATCGTTTGCTTGTCACGGAATTGTTGCTGCGTCATTAACGATATCTGTACGTGTGACATTTCACTAGCGATCATTGAACGCCGTTAAAGCGATCTAGGTCAAGTCGGATCGGTGATCGGATTGTTCGACCATTGAAGCGTGAAACGGGGCCTATAGGAAGCCTGGCATCATGTGCTCAATTTCCTGTGAGCGATGGCGCCCCCCACAGGGGGAGTGAAACATTATTCTGATCTTGTGGGATGATGTATGGAAATGTCAGGCCGCTTTTGGAGCCATTCTACATTGTGGCTAATAAATCAAGTTCTAACGAGGGGCACCTAACTTTTCACTCGGAATTTCCTAAAAGGGTTACCTATTTTCTTGTGGTTCAGAAGTACTTTACTATTTCAAGATGGTATTTTCAGGTCCATCATTAATAAGAGTTTGTAATTCTGTTTGTAATGGCAATTCAGAGTTAGAACTGCAAAAATGGATTTAAAGGCATTGTCTGCTTAAGAGAAAAAAACCCACCACATTTGGCCACTTACAAATATCCATTGCATTTAGCAGAATGCTGTCAGCCACACTAAGAGGTAACCCATGTCTCCCCACACCGATGCTCAATCTCCTACAACCCTGGCACGGGGGCGATTTTTGGTTCGGAACAGCCCGCCGTGTTTAACAGCTGGGTGTCATTAATAGGCTGTGCTCTGACACTATGTTTGACATTGCCGGGAGTGGTTGCCGCCCTGTGGTGACCTCGAGTCCAGTGATACCACTAGTTTCCTCCTTGTGTCATGGATGGACGCAGATGCTACAATCGCCCCCGTGCCAGGGTCGTAGGAGATTGAACATCGGTGTTGGGAGACATGGGTTACCTCGTACAGTGGCTGATAGCATTCTGCTACATGCAATGGATATTTGTAAGTGGCCAAATGTGGTGTTTTTTTTCTCTTTCTCTGATAATTATGTAACCTATTTGGTGAACTCTCAATTTAAATTATACATATAGTCAAACATATGCTTAGGAGAGAGGAAAGAGAAAAAAAAGAGATAAAAAAAAGAGGAAAAAAACAAAACAAACATATGCTTAGGTAGGTGTGAGGGCCCGTGACGGGGGCTGCGAGCTTACATTATTTTGGTCCAAAATATCAAACTAACTCCTCACATTTTTCATCAAAAAAAGTGTTTATTGCATTTTTTAATCTTTCTGCAGTTTGAGGCTGGGCCCTCTAGGGGGCGTCAGTCACTTGTGGAGCATATTTTTGGTGCGGAACAGCCCTTCTTGTTTAACAGCTGGGTGTCATTAATAGGCTGTGCTCGGACACTATGTTTCACATTGCCTGGAGTGGCTGATGCCCTGTGGTGAACTCGTGCCCAGTGATACCACCAGTTTCCTCCTTGTGGCATGGATGGACGCAGATGCTACAATCGCCCCCGTGCCAGGGTTGTAGGAGATTGAGCATCGGTGTTGGGAGACATGCATTGTCTGCTTAAAAAAAGTAAGTTGTACAATCTACTAATATACTTCTATTATCCAACGTACCCCAATGTTCAGATATCCCCTCTGGGCACAGATCTGGCAGCCATGTGCTCGGCATAAGAGAGTTTCTTGTGTCAGCACATCATCTGCATCATGCTGCAGAGTTGGAAGTGATCTCCAGTAGGTGAATGCAGGGAGAAGCCACCCTGCACTGAAAACAGATCATGAGTACAGGGTGGCTGCACTCTATCTTCACTCACATGTTCCCACAGGTCTGGAGTCATTGCGCCCAACAAGTAGTGCCTCTGGATTGGGTGCACATACTACTCAAGGGTCCACTACTTCTATAACCTCTTCTCATTCCCTAAGTCACCTCCAGTGCCGTTCCACCAGTGATGGCATCTGCTCTTTGTGATGTTGTAATGTTACATATGCCCTAGACCCAACCACCACTGGCTTCTCTTTCCCCACCTTTGGATATCTGAGTAATCAACAGGAAGTGATCGCTGCAGCTGCTGCTCATATTCCTGTTGATCACTCATACGTATGAAGGCGACGAGAGAAAAGCCAGAGGTGTTTGGCTCATGTGACATCACAACATCTTGTGAGGCCCGGGAATGTGAGCATCGACACCCAACACCACTGGACCGCACCACCACTGGAGGTGAGTATAGCCTTTTTATTATAATGTGGTAAAACATGGGGGATGATTAGGGGTCCTAAAAGTTGACTACCCCTTTTAATAAGACCCTATTTTACATGGTTGATGCATAGACAAAGAAATGTGTAAGTATTCTAAAGTGTTAGGTTTTGCCACTACTTGTTTTTATTGTTTGCGACAACTGACACACCCTCCGATCAGCTGTTACCGGAGGCAGCAGTGGCCAGAAGTCCTCAGATGTTTCCAGAACACAGCAGCTCCTTCATATCTATAGTGGATGGGTACTGCAGATCTGTATTTTGGCAGTAAGTAAAAACTTTCAACTGCGTCAAGGTCAAGCACAAGGCTGGATGTGTAGCTGCTATACCAGAGACCTGATTGTATATCTAAGAATTGGGGGAGCCTGTAATAATTAAAGCATATGAATATGTTGCATAAGTTATTTTTAATAATCTTCTTAAATGCTAAATCTCCAAGAAAAAAGACACATACTTACCTCACAGACCTCTTGGACCATCGCCATTCCAGCAATGTTGAATCTTTGCTTCCTGTCAATCAGTTGACCTTGTTATATCAATGATGTCTCAGATCAGCTGCAGCGTTCCCATCTCCATCAGACAGAACAGTTTTGACTGATGGAAGTGTGAAGGCTGCAGTCAATCAGAGGCCACAACTTGGCTTTGGTCAATGATACATATGTGGCGCCCCTGCGGACTGGTGGCCACAGTATGGTACTGCGGCTGGGTCAGGTAAGCTAAGCACCCCACACCAACACCCAACATATCCCCAATCCCTAGACCTAGTACTCCATGTCAGGCAGGTGATAATGAGGGGAGCTGAGTGATGGGTGGAGGGTAGTGGAGGAAACCCGGAAAAAGGGGTGGAGGAACCAGAATAAAACTCAGGAACACAAAGTTGGGGGAGCTCGGAGAGTTCTGGTTGAGGTTCCTGGTGAGAGTGAGAGGATGAGGAACGATACCCCTAAGCAGAGACACCAATGCAGCCCAGGCACTCCATTTTCATTTTTATTCCCCTTTTATTGATGTCGCCCAGGGCTACGGAACCGGTCCGCGGCAGTAACGTGACATCCCCCCAAGAAACAGAGACTGAAGGAGACCGGTCCCGAGTATCCCATGGCCCTGGCGGGCTCACATGACCACCCGGAGACACAACACCAACATCGAATGGAACAACACTGCTCTGGGACATGAGTATGTTTGTTTGTTAATTTATCTGGGGAGATTAAGTATTTAAGAAGGGTTTTTCTAGTACTGGACAATCCCTATAATTAGATAATTAAAAGTATAATTTATATAAACAGGACATTTCCTTTTAATTATACAATTTGTAGATCTTCTGACATGCCATTTGATCACCCTTGAATGTCATCAAAACAGGAATCTGCAGACGTCTTGGAAAATGGACGTAAGATTGAGGCGACATCAAGAACTTATGAATGCATAATAATTTTCCATGTTGGGAGGTCCATCATGAGTGTAGTAACTACTATAGGCAGCCATTGTAAAATAAGAAATCCATTTAGATCCATTATTCATAAATGTTGTCTAAACATGTACTAAACCTTTTTCGCAGATTCCTATTATTGCTATTATTAGGAACCACTTAATGTCTTACTTCTAATATTTTAATTAAACTCTTATTTCCAAGTGGTGCCTGATATTTAGTCATTTAGAATTTTCTTCCATCTGCTTATCCGGCTTACAATCTTTATTTAATAGGAACAGTCTGATATAAGCGCGATTAGTTTAGAACCAGACGTAATATACCTTTCCACTTGCACAAAACCAAGCTTAATCTGCTGGAATGTATTCACTGCATTGTAATATATTAGTTTCCATGAGTACATTCTGTGACTTGGCCTTGAAGTGAAATTCCTGTCAGTGCATATTCTAGTTTCTCATTTTGCAACTATTGATGAATATAAGAAAGAATCAAGTAATAACACTTTGAACTACAAGGAATGTAACAGTAACTTGCTGATGCTAAACTCTTGGAGAAATGAGAACGTGAGATGTATTGAGAGACCTCTGATGGTGACTTTTGTATGGTCAGACCCAACCACTAGAACAAGCGGCGTAATCTTAGCGTCAGTCCCTTTAACACAGGGGTGGGAAATCTCAGGCCGGTGGGCCGTATACGGCCCTCAATGACTTTTTCCTTGACTCCTGGGCAGATTCACAGGGACCGCAGTGCTCGGGTTGGCCCTTTAAATCCTGCTCCCGAGTGATCTCTATACCCCAGCCTTCCCAATGATTTATATGCCCCCAGCCTCTCCTGTGATGTCTATGGCTCTAGCAAACTTGGAAAAGCAATTGAGAAGCAACGTGATCCATATCACCTAACATCCCAGCCATGCCAAGGAGAAGCATCCCCAACCACCACAGTAGCAGTGAGTTGATTGCTTATCCAAATACAGCGGGGTCATTTTTAAGGTGATCATTTTGTGCGACCCCCGAAGGATGGTAGAAATTTCCAAATGGCCCTCAGCAGGAAAAAGGTTTCCCACCCCTGCTTTAATATTACCAGCAAAATTCATAATGGTAGTGTGACACAGAGGAGGCACCTTAGTGTCGGAGGCGTTTCTGAAGACAGTGTTTGAGAAAACATTGAGAGGAGAGAGAGCTAAGTATTTGCCACATTCCGCCAATGAATGAGACCTGGAAACAACAGAGGAGCTTTAGCGATAAATTCAAGGGAAGAAGAAGAAGGAGCAACAGCTACCAAGTAAGGGCAAAATCGGGGAAAGGACAGTGACTGCCTTCACACTGTGAAAGAGGACTTTGGCCAAATGAATTATGGCACTTTTTTCAGGGAAAGATGAGCCAGCCAGGCGAAGCAGGCAGGAGAATTTGGAGGGCACCTGGTGTTCCAACAACATGCCTGACCCTATAGTCATAATGTGCCATTTAAGTAAACACTGACGATTGTCTAAGTTTAATGGATAGGAGACAATGAATGTAGTCTGCACTGCCAGTTATTCAATGGAGTGAAGAATATACAGTTTAGTTAAGTCAATACGTTTTAAAACCCATTGGTTTCTTCTTCAGGACAAACCACCATTGTCACAGTTGTCTCCTGTAACCTGTTGAAATTTCATAAAAAGCAGCTCTCCACTAAGCTTTTCCATTACTGTGATATCAAATATTTCCTGGATCCGTACATTCCTTAACAAAGATTCTGCAAAAACACTAGGGCATGCCCTCATTATCTCCCACCTGGACTACTGTAACATCCTGCTCTCTGGCCTCTTTTCACACTGCGTTTTTTGCATATCATTGTAGATCCTTACATTTCAAGGATCACACGGACAGGATTAGTGTTTTTTCACTTATCCGTCATCAGAAGCAGAGATAAGGGTGGGAGGAGCTATACTTTGCTTCTGAGCATGCTCAGTACAGCAAAACGAATCCGTTATACATATCCTTTTCTTTCATGGATCCGTCTCCCTAGACCCCCATGTTATTGGTCATGGACAGCTATGGATCTGTGTCTGTCCGTTTGTGTCCACTTTTTTCAAGGCATCCCAAAATCGCAACAGTCTCTGATTCTGTGTACATGAAAAAACTGACACAAACGGATCAGTGACAAAACTGACACACACGGATGGCTATACAGGACCAATCCATGCCCACAGGGATACATGGGAGGCCAAAACTGATCAGTGGCTATCCGTTTTAAAACGGATAGACACGGATCACAAAAGATGCAGTGCAAAGGCAACCTTACACTCTCACATCCCTACAATCTATCCTAAACTCTGCTGCCCAACTAATCCACACCTTTCATTGCTATTCCCCGGCCTCTCCTCTCTGCTTGTCCCTTCACTGGTTTCCCATTGCCCATAGACTACAGTTCAAAACCCTAACCATGACATACAAAGCCATCCACAAGCTGTCTCCTCCATACGTCTGTGACATGGTCTCCCATTACTTACCTGCATGTAACCTCTGATCCTCACAATATCTCTTTTTCACCTGCCCTCTTATCTCCACTTTCCACAATCACATACAAGATTTCTCCCGTGCATTCCTCATACTTTGGAACTCTCTGCCCCAACATATCTACCATGGAATCTTTCAAAAGACCCACCTCTTATGTCAAGCCTACAACCTGCAGCAACTCTCAGTCTAGTATCCCGCCGCATGACCATCTCTGCCCTCTCCTAATGTATCCCCACCCATCCTTTGTAGAGTGTGAGCCCTCGTGGGCAGGGTGACCTGATGTTTGCCAGATTATCAAACGTTGTGTGCAAGAAGTCAGTCGCAAGTTTGAGCTCAGGAGTTCAATATTTCATTTGCCCAATCTTTGGTATTTCATTTGTATCATTGGGTTTATCAGATGACGGATTAAAGGGAATCTGTCGGCAAGTTTTTGCTATGTAATCTGAGGACAACGTGCTGTAAGAGCTAAAAAATAAAAAGTAATTGGACTCCTATCAGGGTCTGTGCATTTGTTTATTTAAACCAATGAGTTTATTACGCTGTGATTAACATTGCAGGACTAGAAAGTCACAAGCAAGGCTGTCTGCCACGCCCCCTGCTGTGACTGACACAATGCACAATCTCTACTGAGAGCCTGGTGTGGCTGGGGAAGCTCTGACCCCTGCTATGCGCCTGAAACAAAAGTTTTTGATTACGTGAGAATGGCTACAGTCAGTAATCTATGTGATACATCGTTGGATTCAGGGCTTCTTTGTCTACAGTATGATGCAAAACCCTGCTGATGGATTCCCTTTAAAGGAATTTATATTAAAACATATCTTGAAGTAAAACTCAAAAAGAGTTGATGGCAATTTACTGTGTTTCGCAAGCTGAAAATGATGGAAAAAGCTACTTGCAAGTAAGAAGAGGTAATGTGAACGCAGCCTAAAAGGAATTCTCCAGGAAACAACCAATTTTCTGTAAAGACAGCCATCCGGACAATCGGCTGATTGAAGCCCCATATGTTTTCAGTAGGGGGAAGCTGCCTCTAGATCAGGGGTGGAATCTCTAGGCCTCGAGGGCTGTCAACAGGTCATGTTTTCAGGATTTCCTTAGCAGTGCACAGGGGTCAGAATCATCACCAGTGTAGGCGATTATATTATCTCCGGTCCAATGCTAAGGAAATCCTGAAAACAAAGACCTGTTAGTGGCCCTCAAGGCATGTAGTTCTCCAACCTCGCTCTAGATGCTCATCTCTCCAACAGCGGCCACTGCAGGTGAAATAAAGTATTATATGATAGCCCTTTAATTTAATCCAGACCCCTTTGTTTTGTCTTTTTACCCTGTCATGATGGATATCGCAGATTTTGGTATTATTTCATTGTAGCAAATAAGATAATGATTCAAAAACAATTCTTAACAATTTTCACCTATGAATATCATCTGTACTTTTTATATGTATTGGGTTTTGCATGAACAATCGCCATTGAAACTCTTCGGGTGTTTTCACATCTAAGGTTTGTGTGCGTTTTGCAAAATTTGCGTTTTTACCGCTAAAAACGCTAGCGTTTTTGGTCCCATTGGTTTTAATGGAAACGCATGTAAAAACGCATTAGCGTTTTCAAAAACGCAAAACGCATGCGTTTTTGCAAACGTCTGCGCTAGACGCATTTCCCGACGTTTTGTGCAGCGTTGCCAAAAACACATGCATTTTGCGTTTTGCTTTGTTTTTTACATGCGTTTCCATTCAAATCAGTGGGACCAAAAACGCTAGCGTTTTCATGCGTTTTTAGCGGTAAAAACACCTAAAAACGCAAACTTTGTAAAACGCACACCAACCTTAGATGTGAAACAGGCCTTCTTTTTCTCCTTCTTGCATTTGCTGAAGGCTGTAGTGAACTGTCAGCTATATCACATCCAATCCGTAATTATTCTTTGTTATTCTCTCAGTTATGTAGTTACTTTTTTCCAGTCCAGCAATCAGTAATTCTTGACTCTGTGTAAAGCTTGCTTTTGGCCATTCTTCACATAATATAACACTGGCTGCAAAGTAAAGTCGGCAGTTGTTGACATCCACTTAGATTTTCCAAACCTGGCCTGCAGCACCGCTACTGTGTCCTGGGAATGATATACGGTTCTCACTGTTCCCAAAACTGAATGTCCCACTAATCACCTTTGTTTTCTGTGGCATAGATTTCATTGAACGATAATAAGGTCCCATAGGCACAAACTGGAGGATTTCCAAAAATCTTTGACTTTTACCTAAAAGGGCACATGTATTTTAAGTATCACATAAAATATACCATTAAAGGGAACCAATGACCAGGATTTTAATGTATAAAGTAAAGGTAGGGCCATACAGGCGCTAGGATGGTGCATGAAATGATACCTTAATTTTTCTGATTGTTCGCAGAAATGATCTTAGCATTGATTAACGTGTGCAGTGGGGCAAACTCATATATATTCCTCAGGCTTTCCCGCCTCAATTTAAGTTTTGCTCCACCTTTGCTGGTGCGCGCGGTGCATACACATTGCTGTTCTAATGGTATTGTCATTAAAATGTTGCCAGAGTCAGCGCATGCGCGTACCACGATCTCCGATACTATTTTACTGAGAACACTGTGGGGACGAATATGAGCGGCCACAATCAAACATACAATCGGAAAAATGAATGGATGATTTCCTTCACCATCCTAGCACCCGTATGGCGTTACATATACTTTATATGTTGGTTCACTTCAATGGTACATTTCCCTATGTGATGCACAAAATAAATGTGCCCTATCAGTAAAAGTCAAAGATATTTGAAAAGTCTCAAGTTTTTGCCTATGGGACCTTATTATCGCTCAATGAAATTCTTGCCAAAGAAAACACAGGAGATTAGCGAGACATTCAGATGAGCGAGCGGTGAGAAGCGTATATCATTCCCAGGACACAGTAGTGGTGCTGCAGGCCAGGCTTGGGGAACCTAACCTGATCTCTAAAGCTGATCTCTTGATGATTTAGGCACATTGAGGATGAACTGGTAAACATTACTGTCTCGACTGATTTGTGAGATTAAAAGTAGGGAATTAGAGGACCATTGTGTATGGGTCATTCCATGTCAAGTGATCCAAAAATGAATATTTTTTTTCCCTGACGTCCTCAGATTTTTAAAAAAAAATTTCTATCTGAAGAACAACTTTATCTAATTACAAAAAAAAAGTTTTGAATTTTTTTCTTTATCTGTTAATTTTTTACAGATTTTTAAAGTTTTAAAAAAGTGCGAATTTTGGCTTGGTATGGCTTTACATTTTCTATCATATCTCGGGCTAGAAATAAGATAGAGAAACAAAATAAACACCAATCTACTCAGAACTGTCCAGGCTTTCATCAGATATGTCACAAGAGGATATTTGTTAATATTTTACCCATGTGATCGCAAGCGCAAAACTTTAAAACGCATTTCCGAAAAATCGGCGCGCTTTAAATATTTCAAAAACTGCCCATGTGTCTGCTGTGCTCTTAGCCACATCTGTACCAAATTTCAAGTTGGGATCGCAATGGGATCATATTTTAACATATTTTACTAGTAAGAGCGTCAATGGGTCATTCCATATCAAGTGATCTAAATATGAATATTTTTTTTTACCTGACGTCTTTAGATTTTTTTTTTTTTTCCTTTATGAAGTACTACTTTAGTTAATTACAAATTAAAAGTTTGGAATTTTTTTCTTCATCAGTTAATTTTTTACAGATTTTTAAAGTTTAAAAAAAGGGTGAATTTTGGCCTGGTACGACTTTAAATTTTTTTATCTCAGGCTAGAAATAAGATAATGAAGTGGGAGAGGCATCATTTTACTCAGAACGGTAACAGCTTTCATTTGAGATGTTACAAGACTATGTTTCTTTATATCAAATTCAAACTATTGACGGGCAATTGTGAAAAAATGACTGATTGTGTTCTTGGTGACTTTTGAATTGACACTATAATAGTTAAATATTTTGCACTTAGGTCCAATGAATGCGTCCATGGGGTCAAGCTGGGACAGAGTCATCACAAATTAGCCTTATTTGCAGATGACCTGCTACTTTACATCTCCCAGCCCCTGGTCTCCATCCCTTCGGTCTTAATGGAGTTTGAACGGTTCGGACAATTGAGCAACTTTAAAGTGAATTGCTCCAAAACCGAGGCACTCAATATTTCTTTGCCTGGAGAATTGGTTTCTCATCTATCTAAACAGTTCCCATTTAAATGGAAAGTAGAAGCCATTAAGTACTTGGGAGTCCTTATACCAAAAGATCTTAAACAAATATTCAATTTAAATTATCAACCCCTTTTGACTAACGCGGAATCGGCATTTACCTCCTATAGACAATTAAAGCTATCCTGGTTCGGGAGAATAAACGTAGTCAAGATGGATGTCTTGCCCCGACTCTTATATACTTTTCAGACAGTTCCTGTTCTATTGGATAGAGGTTTCCTCTCCAAAATGCAATCTATGATCCTTAGATTTGTCTGGGGGGGCAAGAGGTCCAGATTGCGAATGAATATCCTATCCTTGCCCGAGACCAGAGGAGGGGTTGGACTACCCAACATACGAGCGTACTTTGAGGCTTCCTCTCTTGTTAGAGCTCTAGATTGGCATTATCATGCGTCCTCCAAGAAATGGGTAGGGGTGGAGCAAGAGGGTTTGGGGATTCCGCTGAAACACCTGCTTTGGATTTCCCCTAAAGACTCCACAGACCTAGTACCTTTGACAGACATGACCAGAAACACCTTGAAGGTATGGCACCTAGTGACGAAAACCCTCCGCTTAAACGACAGACTTAGCCCTTTGACTCCCCTTTTTTCCAACCCATCTTTCCCACCCAGATTTGACAGGCAGAGATTTTTATGTTGGCGGATTGTGGATGACACCCGAGTAGGACAGACTCTGTCCAGTGGTGGTTTGCCCCCGATGGCAGAGCTACAACTCAAAGAACCTACGAGACCTCTTAAGTGATTCGAATTTCTCCAATACAGAGCATACTTATATTCAGCTGACCACTCTTGCAGGGTAAGATTGACGCCCAACGTATTGGAGAGGTTATTCCAACTGGAGGCTCCACCGAGGCGCAAAATATCAGTTCTATACCAGGCCTTAGGGTCCATGAGAGAGCAGGGCACCCTTTACTTCCAACGTGCTTGGGAGAGGGAATTGGGGTGTAGCATTTCAGAAGCTAATTGGCAGAAATGCTTTATATTTACTCACTCACTAGCTAGCGCTTGTTCTGCACAAGAAAGAAGCTATAAGCTGCTCACTAGATGGTACTTGTGCCCGACGACACTCCGGAACATGTTCCCTGGAACCCCTGATACCTGCTGGCGCTGTGGGGAAGAGAAGGGTACAATGATACACATTTGGTGGAGTTGTGGGGAAATCCGGCGGTTCTGGTCTGAGGTTTTCAATGCATACGCCCGGATAACAGGTAAACAAGCCGAATGCTGCCCAGAATCGGCAATGTTATCCATTTTTCCAGGTCCTATTGGGCTACAGAAGAGGGATATTCTCCGCTTTTGCATCTCGGCTGCTCGTGCTGTGATCCCGAGGTTCTGGAAATCAAGCCGGGCTCCATCTCTACTTGATTGGTTCAAAGAATTGATGGACACATATCGAATGGAGGAGCTCGCAGCTGATGCTTCGGGATCTCGGAACAAATTCTTAGGGATTTGGGTTGAATGGATTCTTTTTCACGACTCTGCAGAATTTAGGAGTATCTTTTCCAGCACAGATAATATGGCTCGACCTCTGGCTGATGGGGAGCCAGTGGGATGAGTACCCTTTCTCCTTCCCATACCTCACCCGTCCCCCCCCCTCCTTTTTTTCTTTTTTTCTTACGTGGCTTTTCTTTCCCAGTATAACTTTTTCTAATGGTTTTTGTTTCTCTTCTCTCTCTCTCTTCTTTTCTATCTCTCTTTTCTTCCCATCTGATACATTCAGTCTAGGTATTTCCTTTCTACGCCTATACCTTCAGAATTCTAGTGAACATTAGACAGGTATCGAAAACTCTGAGCTGTGAGTAGATCATTAATATTTCGGCCTTCCTTTCCGGTACACCAGTCGATAGACTATTCCAACTAGGCCTCAACGGGTAATGACCCACTTACGTGGTCAACCTGTTAGAAGGGGCCAAGTAATAAAAATCATTCTGCTGGGGCTGCTTGTCCCCTTGATATCAGAACATCTCAAAACCCTGAGAAAGGTTGTATACTTGAGTGTTTGGAATTATATTTAGATTGTAGTATATATTGCACCAGAGATAAGCGCAAAAGTAAATTTGCAGCTTATCTTAAAGTTACTAATAACTTTGTGAATTCTCTTTTTGTATATTTTATATGTCTCAAGATTTTGTTAAAAGATTGAATGTATGTCTTTCATATGTTTTTTCAAAATTTAATAAAAATGAGATTAACCATAGTTAAATATTTTAAAATATGATCCCATCACGATCCCAACTTGAAATTTGGTACAGATGTGGCTAAGAGCATAAAAGACACATGGGCAGTTTTGGAAAATTTTTATTAAAACGTTTTTTTTGGAAATGCGTTTCAAAATGTTGCGTTTGCATTTGCATAGGTAAAAAATTAAAATTAACAAATATACTCTTGTGACATATCTGGTGAAAGCCTGGACAGTTCTGAGTAGAATGGTGTTTATTTTGTTTCTCTATCTTATTTCTAGCCCGAGATAAAAAAATTTAAAGTCGTACCAGGCCAAAATTCACCCTTTTTTTAAACTTTAAAAATCTGTAAAAAATTAACTGATGAAGAAAAAGTTCCAAACTTTTAATTTGTAATTAACTAAAGTAGTACTTCATAAAGGAAAAAAAAAAAAAATCTAAAGACGTCAGGTAAAAAAAAATATTCATATTTAGATCACTTGATATGGAATGACCCATTGACGCTATTAATAGTAAAATATGTTAAAATATGATCCCATCGCGATCCCAACTTGAAATTTGGTACAGATGTGGCTAAGAGCAAAGCAGACACATGGGCAGTTTTTGAAATATTTAAAGCGCGCCGATTTTTCGGAAATACGTTTTAAAGTTTTGCGCTTGCGATCACATGGGTAAAATATTAACAAAGATCCTCTTGTGACATATCTGGTGAAAGCCTGGACAGTTCTGAGTAGAATGGTGTTTATTTTGTCTCTCTATCTTATTCCTAGCCTTAGTTATGAGGAGAAACGTAAAGGCAGGCAACAGCGAAATTCACACTTTTTCCGAACTTTGAAAATCATTTTAAAAAAAAATAAATTTTTTAAAACATTTTTCTCTTCACATCTTGCATTGTCTGACATGCTATTATCAAATAACAAAATCTCAAAAGAATTAAAAATATAGAGGTAATAATCATTGGTTCACTTGACATGGAATGACCCGTATGTGTGAAACTGAATTTTACTCTTCATTAACACTAGAAGTCCCAGAGAGGGGTCATTTAACATTTCTACCTTTGGAACCCAGAGACGGGTCGAATGACCTGAAGGATTTTAGGCCACATTTACAAATGAAAGGATGCTAATTGGAGCCATCAGAGTTGTCAGTTTGGACTAAGGGTCATTTGACCCTCTTTCGGGACTTCAGGGGGGAGCTCGAAATTCCTGGGACTTCTAGTGTTAAGGTTGGTGCTGTCCAAACACTCTGCAGTTGTAACCTCTGTAACAGAACCTAAAACTAATACTTGTTAACTCTTCTGGAATGTCTGAGAATTTCTTGAAGAAAGTAGGGATCTCCCAAACACCCAGAAGAGTCAGCAAATCTGCCGGAAACACTGTAACCTCTAGTGATTCTAGAAGCTAGCTTGAGTACTAACATCTCTCAGATAAAATATAGTTTGAAGATTCGATTGGGGACCATGGGTTAGCCTATACTAGTCCCCACATTGCTCCAGATTATTGACAGCCAGGTCTTTAGGATAGTGGGAGACCTGTCAATCACCTGGGGCGGTGATGGTGGAACACAACCGGGGGGACAGGGGTTGGCACCTGACTAGTCTCATCTATGCCTATAATCCCTAACTTGATGTTCAAACTACCAGGATCTGATTCATGCTTTCATGGTTTAGGCAGCATGAATCATGTAACTGGTTCCCTTTAGATCCATAAAGTGGTTGTCTCACAAGAAACACATCACATATCTAAGAGAATATCCCGTAAATGTCTTATAGGAGTGGTTACCAGCACTGGGACCCTCATCTTTCTCCAGAACAGGGGTCCTCTAGCTCCGAGACATATTTCAGCTGGTAGCTGCCCACCAGTGATGGAAAAGGTGGTGGCACATTTGCCGACTGTAGCAATTCATTTCTAATATAACTGAGCAAATGTGGATGGGTTTGGAGATAGATGAAGGTTCCAGAGACGGGTCACATCTATCACATTGATGGTAAATCCACAGAAATCTTGCTTGTCAGACAATCCTGTTAAGATTACTCTGCAGAGATGTATTCTCCACTACATCTTTTTTTACAACTTTTTTATCAGCAAAAAGGATCTTGCCAAGCTCAGATGCGTTATTCAAAATTGACCCAACTTTACACTGTTATTGTTAATTTTTGATACCTTGTTTTAATTGTCATTTAATCAATTTATATATCTCTGCTAACTTTGTATTTTGTACTAACTTTGTAAGTGTTATTCAGAAAAGCAATGACACAGCGTGTTTAGCTTTGACTAGAAGAGTTGCTACATTGAGGGCTGATTTTAGCTCGTTCTTGACTTTGAAGCAATTCAGCAGAATCCATCTTTTATGGTCTTTTTGTTGGAAAACTAACATGCCTTTTATCTGAGCCATCCCCATTCTTCTGTAGATGTAATAAATTGTCATGCTTCTGTGGGAAGGCGCCCTAGAGTGGACCCACTGGGCCGTGGTACCGAACTCCCCTGGGTGAGCTGATCCTATTTACCCAACCCCTATACAGGGATTGTCAGGGGAAAGCCCAGGGGGTCTAAATACCACGCCTGCTAGTACCAGGGGGGCGGCTCGTACGGTTAGCCTATACTACGGCACAGCTAAGGATTCTGGGTAAGGGTACAAGGCTAGGCGAGCAGGAATGGTGCTACCGGAGAAGAGCACAGCTAGGGTTCCAGGTAACAGGGTACAAGGTAGGCCTGACCAACATTCAAGGCAGAAGCAAACTAACTTAATAATCAGGCACCTCCCATCAGTGGAGGTGGCCTGATATACCAGAGGAAGAACAGCTATTGGTCAAGGGGAGTGTCAGGTTGGACTGTGCCGGCCCCTAGAGTCACAGGGGAGGAGTGCTCCTAGTGCGCCGCTGATTGGTCACATGAATACAACCATTGTAATGTGCTCATGTGTGAGCCCAGTGGTCAGCTGACAGGAAGGGAACCCAGCGATGGCTCTGAGATACAGTACGCCTGGACGCCGGATGCCCGGTTAGCAGAGGAGCAGAGGATGCCGACCCGGGAGAGGTGAGCTGGGGAGGCGGTGCCAGGGGACCTAACATAAATACTTGGTCTTGGCAGCTATGAGCAGACAAGCCTTGTACACTGATGGATACTGGCCGTATGTGTTCTTGTCTCCAATGCATCACTATTAATTTTACCAACATTGACAGATCTAGAGATCCCTTATACCAACTCCAACTTGGATTTCTCAGGAAAGAGATTTCCGCAATAACACCAGTAAGGTTTAACAAAATCTTAAAAATTAGTTTGTTCTATGAAGCAGTCCAGAAGACAATGAGTTAAGAGGTTAATCGAATTAGTAATCCACCCTGGAGGGTTTCATCTGCAATGTGTAGAATTTTCCATGATTTAACACTCTCGTGCCCTGATGATAAGATGTAATAATGTAGGGTCAGATCCAAGTACATGGACTGTCATTATTGTGTGTAGAAGAACAAGTGACATTTTCTATCGGCTATGGTAGCTTCCCCATAGGCTTCAGATTAATTGATTCCATATGACCTTGGCATAGTGACATGACAGCAACGTACTGTTATCCTATAGGTTATACAGATCTATAGCATTGACAAAGAAGCCATGGCATCTATCCCAATCATCTATTAATTACTTTTCTCTCCCTAACCTACATCTCCAGCAATGTTACAACCCATTTATCCTTAACTATGGAAAATCTCATTATCTATATGTACGCAGATTTGTGAGCATGACATTTATAGCTCAGAGGGCAAGGTGGACAGGGGGATGTGATTGAAACCTTTAAATATGTGAAGGGTTTATATATAAGGTTAAGAGGGGAAATGTTCTTTATAAGGAACTAAGAACACGGACGCATAATGTAAAATTAGTTGGGGGACGTATAAAAGCAATGACTGAAATGTACTGGAAAAGTTGAAGGTGGAAATAAACTGAAATTAACTTCCAGTAGATGTGAACATCAATGTGCTTTAGACATACATCTGAGTGTGAAAATATCTAGGTAAGCGCAGACTAGATGTCGTAAAAACTCATAGTATTCAGGGAGTAGACAGAGACATGGTCATGCAATGGTCCAGGGTCAGGTTTTCAGGAGAGAACAAAGCAGATTCAGGGAGTAAACAGAAGCATATTCTGGTCCGGACTAGGGCTCAAAATACTAGGAGATCACAAAAAGTACAGGGAGCAGACAAAAGGGAAATCAAGCAACAGTGTGGGGTCAGATAACAAAGATCAGAACAGACACAGGAATACAGGCCACACAGCTTTTCAGATGGAATGTATGACTAGCAGAATTCTGGGAGAAGCTGCTCAGTAAAGTACCAGAGCAATCACTAAAGATGGTTAACGCCTGAGCAACCCAGCACCTCCCAGAACCAGAATGGAAGCCTGTGCTGTCAATCAACCACTGACAGCTCAGTAAACCAGATACAAAACACAGCAATAACTATTATTGTGTTCGAGATGCACTGCACAGAGGAATCATGACAATGTAGGAGTCTAATATTAGACCTAATGACCAATGCAAGATTTAAAATATTTTTTTTCATTTAGAAAATGGTTTCAAAACTTAAAAAAAAAAACATATCAATTTAATAAAAAAACACATTTACCATAAAACCTGATTTACAATAGGTAATGTTGTGACATTTTCCCTCAATTGATTATCATTTTAGGCAGTAAGTAAAGCCTTCAAAGTCAGTGTGTGCATCAGGAGGTCAACAATGTGATGGAGGAATGTAATATACAGTCATGGCCAAACGTTTTGACAATGACACCAAAATGATATTTTCCCATGATCTGCTGCCCTCTGGTTTTTATTTTTGTTTGTCTGATGTTTATATCACATACAGAAATATAATTGCAATCATATTAGGAGTACCAAAAGGTTATATGAATTAATGCAGCAAGTCAATATTTGCAGTGTTGACCTGTCTTCTTCAGGACCTCTGCAATTCTCCCTGGCTGCTCTCAATCAACTTCTGGACCAAATCCTGACTGATCGCCGTCCATTTCTTCCATTCTTGTATAATCAATGCTTGCATTTTGCCAGAATTTGTTGGTTTCTGTTTGTCCACCCGTCTCTTGATGATTGACCACAAGTTCTCAATGGGATTAAGATCTGGGGAGTTTCCAGGCCATGGACCCAAAATCTCTATGTTTTGTTCCCTGAGCCATTTAGTTATCACCTTTGCTTTATGGCAAGGTGCTCCATCATGCTGGAAAAGGCATTGTTGGGCGCCAAACTGCTCTTGGACGGTTGGGAGAAGTTGCTCATGGAGGACATTCTGGTACCATTCTTTATTCATGGCTGAGTTTTTAGGCAAGACTGTGAGTGAGCCGATTCCCTTGGCTGAGAAGCAACCCCACACATGAATGGTTTCAGGATGCTTTACAGTTGGCATGAAACAAGACTGGTGGTAGCGCTCACCTCTTCTTCTCCGAATAAACTGTTTTCCAGATGTCCCAAACAATCGAAAAGGGGATTCATCAGAGAAAATGACTTGACCCCAGTCCTCAGCAGTCCACTCCCTGTACCTTTCCCCCAGTCCTCAGCAGTCCACTCCCTGTACCTTTCCCCCAGTCCTCAGCAGTCCACTCCTTGTACCTTTCCCCCAGTCCTCAGCAGTCCACTCCCTGTACCTTTCCCCCAGTCCTCAGCAGTCTACTCCCTGTACTTTTCCCCTAGTCCTCAGCAGTCCACTCCCTGTACCTTTCCCCCAGTCCTCAGCAGTCCACTCCTTGTACCTTTCCCCCAGTCCTCAGCAGTCCACTCCCTGTACCTTTCCCCCAGTCCTCAGCAGTCCACTCCCTGTACCTTTCCCCTAGTCCTCAGCAGTCCACTCCCTGTACCTTTTGCAGAATATCAGTCGGTCCCTGATGTTTTTTTCTGGAGAGAAGTGGCTTCTTTGCTGCACTCCTTGAAACCAGGCCTTGCTCAAAGAGTCTCCGCCTCACAGTGCATGCAGAAGCACTCACACCAGCCTGCTGCCATTCCTGAGCAAGCTCGGCACTGCTGGTAGTCCGATCCCGCAGCTGAAACAGTTTTAAGATACGGTCCTGGCGCTTGCTGGTCTTTCTTGGGCCCTGGAGCCTTTTTGACAACAATGGAAGCTCTCTCCTTGAAGTTCTTGATGATGTGATAGATTGTTGACTGAGGTGCATTCTTTCTAGCTGTGATACTCTTCCCTGTTAGGCTATTTTTGTGCAGTGCAATGATGGCTGCACGTGCTTCTTTAGAGATAACCACGGTTAACTGAAGAGAAACAATGATACCAAGCACCAGCCTCCTTTTAAAGTGTCCAGTGGTGTCATTCTTAATTAATCATGACTGATTGATTGCCAGCCCTGTCCTCATCCACACCCACACCTGTGTTAATGGAACAATCACTAAAACGATGTTAGCTGCTCCTTTTAAGGCAGGACTGCAATGATGTTGAAATGTGTTTTGGGGGTTAAAGTTCATTTTCTAGGCAAATATTGACTTAGCAAGTAATTGCTGTTAAGCTGATCACTCTTTATGACATTCTGGAGTATATGCAAATTGCCATTAGAAAAACTGAAGCAGTAGACTTTGTTCAAATTAATATTTGTATCATTCTCAAAACGTTTGGCCATGACTGTAATTGAAAATATTGTAAAATTTTATATAAAAAAATACTGGTACTCTAATACACAAATAATCTTCTAGATGAATTATCGCCTTGGGAGTAAAATACTGTATGTATGCACTCATTTTATCTTCCATATGCCCATGTTCATACAGCATAGCATAAATACTGTACGTTCTATATCATCTTGTGTATTTTTCTTTTTTTTTGCAGAGAAATGATGAAGAAGCAGTAGTGGACAGAGGAGGGACCCGCTCGCTTCTCAAAACACAATTTGAGAAAGAAGATTTGGAAGGTAAGAGGAATGATTCTCTTTTGGCCTGTTTACAGCAATGATGTGTCTGACATAATGTCTCATTTCCAGTTAATATTACCAATGAAAGTTATTCACCAGTTGTATTCTGACTTGTAACCTTAGTTTAAAGGGGTTGTTCACTCCTCAGACAACCCCTTCTCAATCTGAGTGTTTGTCCCCCTAAAATAAAAACACTTATACTCACCTCTAATGCCGATGCCGTTCCAGCAGTGTCAGCACTTACTCTCCCAGGGCTCACTTGATTTTGTTATGTCACGCAAGCCCTGCTCTCACTCAGCTCTCCGCCTTAAGACAAGTCAAATATCAGAAGAAAATGATAGAGCAGCCGCAGCTCTGGCTTCCTCTTGATGTTTGATTCATCCAAAGTTGGGAACATTGAAGCTGGCGATGATGAGGCGCAGGACTTCCGTCAAGTCAAGTGAGCCACAGGAGAGCGAGTGCCGACACTGCTGGAACAGAAGTGAATATAAGTGTTTTTTATTTTAATGGGGGCATATACCCAGATTTAAAAGGGGCTGTCCTAAAAGTGGACAATCCCTTTAAAAGAAACCTGTCAGAATATTCTACTCCCTTAAATAATTATATGACTATCTAGCCCGTTAAAGGAAGAGATGGAGGATCCCTTTAAGAACCCAAAGCGAGGTTCCAGCAGAATGAAATCATGCTTCGAAATTGTGATTAAAGGTATCTGGGACATGACAAAACAGTGTGAGGATGAGGAGCTGTAAGTACATCGTCATGCACCAATACACTTTCAGACAGATACTTACAGTATATACATGATTTATGACTGGAACATATAGTGAAAGAACTGCACCCATAACATTGCTTAGGTCAGGTCCAATGACGCCAAAAAATCCACTTGGTTGGCATCTGTTGTCATTGGCTGCCCAAGGAGTGGTATGGAAAATATATCCCTCTGATAGCAATTGTCACTCTCAGGCAGATGTCTGGCGCATGGGACAACACAAAGGAATACAATGGGATGGTATAGGGAGAGGAAGACCCTGACGATAGGGAGCAGGGGATGAGACACCTCCTGACACTAACCTGAGTCTGTCCCTGAGCTCCCTATCGTCCCTAAGCGGATCCTTCCTCCTACCGCCATCTCGTACCTAGTCCATGGCCGTCACCTCTACTCACCTTGTCTACTGCCAAGGCCGGTGAGTGCACTAGACATCACATCTGATGTAATCAAACAAGGACAGAGATAAACCAACAGGGGACATAGACAGAAAAGATACACAAAGGATAAAACTCTAACTCCAAACTCTGCCTTGCAGCAAAGCACCAGGACTGCAAGCAGCATGGCTTCAGCAACAAGAAACTTTCTCCTTCCCCCACGGAGGTCAGAATAGAGGGAATCCATTACCTATTGGTCCACAAGGTAATGGATCATGTGACTATTTAAAGGGAAGGGTGTGGTCACAAAACAGCATTACCTGACCCAGCAACTTCAACCAAGGAAAATTACTTTATGGGTATGTGCCCACAGGACGTTTTTTAAGCAGTCCTGGACGCAGCAAAACCTGTACTGGTTTCAAGGATCCTAGAGTCCTTGCCAGGAGATTTTCTGCATTCAGGTCCTGCCTTTTTAATCACATTTTTCGCACGTTTTTTGTGCAGTTTTAATGCGTTTTTGCTGCATTTTGGCTGCTGCACTTTTCCTGCATTTTTGTCATTGACTGCAGCAAAAACGCAGCAAAATAGAACATGTCAATTCTCTCCCATCCGCAGAAAAACCGGAGGAATTTGACAGTTCTTGACAGACACTTGCAAAACCAATGTGTGTGCACAGCGTTTCTGTGAATCACATTGGTTTTACTGTGAATCCCAACCGCAAGAACAAATTAGCATAAATTACCATAAAACCAATGGTGAACTGCATGCAGAAACTGCAGCAAAACGCAGCAAAAACGTCCTGTGGGCACATACCCTAACTCTTGTTGCACCAAAAAAAGTAATCACATTTAAAATCCAAAGTATCACTGTTGCGTGTCGACGGCTTTGTAGTCCATGTGTAAAGCTGCCGTAATTTAACTCAGAGTATTTCCTTTGGTTCTTCCAGGGTTAGTGCTAGAAGTTGCTGTTTTCTTTGTGTGTGGCTCTTCATGTGTAGGTGGAGGGGTGTGTCAGATCACTTAGTTGTCCACTCCCTCAGCCTTTAAGTAGTTCCACTTCCTTTCACCAGGTGTTGCTGATAGAGTTTCACTGTGCCTTGACCTTGTATACTGTTAGGACATCTATGCTGTTGCTCAAGTCCTCCTGCAGTGAAGATGTTCATCTTGGTGAATTTGCTGCTGCTATTCCGGCTGCTGGGCGTAGGTGACAGGGTGCTTGACCATGACTGGCTTAGGAGCAGAGGGCAAGAGTAGTGACCCAGACCTCCTCGCCATAAGAGGTACCAATGGGAGCACAGCTGGCTAGGAATCCCAGTACAGGGTCAGACTAGCTACCCTGGTACCCTGACCATTGTTGTCATCCTGCTACTCATTCCCTAATCTTCTATACCACTACCGTGCCAATGACAAGACAGTGTGAGACTGAAGTCCCAAACCAGTCACAAATGTCCTAATGATGGGAAACCCCTGTGACCTGTAACTGTAATATTTCAAAATGGCATACAGGAAAGCAGGGGCATAAACTGAGTACCAATGGGACGAGATTTGTTTGGGATGAGTCTGTTTCATTCTCCAGTTTGCTATAGTTCTGTTTAGTGAACATTTTAAGTCATTGTTTTCTGCATCTTTTTGTATAAATGTTCTGGGCCATTAGAGTAAATTGCACGTGTGGTACATTATCTCTGACACATACTTGCAGTATAGAGACAGAAACAATGATCTTGTCAAACCCTATACAAATGGCCCTACTCCAGAATGACATACACAATTAGATCGAAATGTCATATGCAAACGGTAATAAACCACTTTGATTTGCATATGATTAAAATGACTTTTAGCGTTCTGGACAAATTGTATTAATAACAGATACGTTTGTTTCTTTCATGATTTCATCAATTGTTGTGTTTGCGTTGATTCATTTATTACCTTTCATCACATGTCCATAGGAATAATGGGGAAAACTCATGGCCAAAGACACTCATCTGCACAGGACACGATAATACAGCCCTGAAATGTATGGGCTTGTGTTGCATTGTTATCATACTTGTGTGGGGCATATATTGTTTATATCTCTCTGTAATAATTACAATATAAGCAGTTTTCAGCTTTGGATTTAAAGGGAATCTGTCACCAGTTCTGGGTCTGTAAACCCTGTCCACCACCTTTAACATCACCTTTATAAGATTATCTCAGCACAGGAGATGTGGTATGATCAGACCATGTCCCTGTATGGTCAGACACATCCATTACACAGTACATAGCAGGCACACATATATAAGATTCTACCAGAGATGTTGTATATCCATTCCTGATGGTCAACACATCATTACACAGTACATAGCAGGGAGCAATTTGTATGACAGAATGTATCCCCTGTATGGTCAGACACATCCATTACACAGTACATAGCAGGACACATTATAAGATTATCTCAGCACAGGAGATGTGGATGATCAGACAATGTCCCTGTACAGTCAGACACATCCATTACACAGTACATAGCAGGGACACACATATAATATTATCCCAGCACAGGAGATGTGGTAAGATCAGACCATGTCCCTGTACAGTCAGACACATCCATTACAAAGTACATAATAGGGGCACATTTATAAGATTATCTCAGCACAGGAAAAATGTTTAACCCATCAAGTTTTAATCCCTTGAGCCATTTATCCCCCTCCTCCTGACTCTTTAACTTAAATGTCTGAATGGTGGGGGTACGACACCTGGCACCTCTACCATTCAGCTTTCCCCAGTGCTGCTGTCTGGAACTACTCAGTTGCAGAGCTGCACATCTTCTTCAACTGAATAGTTGCCATGTGTAATATGCTGTAGGATTACTCAGGGATCTATTAGCAAATGGGAGCACAGATAACACACTGAACCAAGTTTAAAAGAATTGTTCTAACAAATAAAGGCCTAGGAATGGGAATCCACAGAAAAACAAGTACAAGCACTATTTAGTGCGGCTTTAAAAAGAGTCCCAATGTCCAGAGAAACAACAAACAATAGTTCAGTAGGTGCTGAAAAACAAGTTCAAACACTATTTAGTGCAGGTTTGTCGGTAAAGGCTATGAAAAGGGTATAACCCACATTGCTGTTTAATAAAGGAGCAGTCTCAGATCAGTCGATGCAAATTATCATCATTCATTTTGTCAAACGCTTTTGGAGACGCTTCGAAACGCGTTTGACCAAATAAATCATTAGATTTTGCATGGACTGATCTGAGACTGTGCCTTGATTAAATAGCAGCACAGGTTTATGCCCTCTTCATAACCCTGTACTAACATCTCTCCATGTGGCTCCGCAGCAGCTGTTACATGCATACACAGGGGTTATGACTCACAACCACAAATTCCCATAACTAACGGCACGGTTTATGTATAAAAGATAAGCCCTTATCTGCGCTTGAGTTCTCTGTCCAGATTTCAGACTAAGTAGTGCAGCTTTAAGGGTGCGTGCACACGATCAGTATATGCAGCGTTTTGGTTGCTGCGTCCAAAACGCTGCGTACTACAATATAAGCAAAGTGGATGGGATTTCAAGAAATCCCATCCTCACTATACTTAACCCGCCCGCAGCGTATTTGGCACTCCACCGCAGCATGTTTATTTCATGCTGCGGAGTCGGAAGCGGATATAATCGGGTGACTGCAGGGAGAAGCCGCCTTGCTCCCGCCGCACACGGTGAGTACAGGGCGCCTGCAGTCTCCCTGCGGCCACCCGCGGCTTTACTCAGGTCCGGAGTGCCTAGCACTGTTTGGCCACTCAGCTCTGCTCAATTTGCATCTGAATTTTTTTTTTACAACACCTGCAGAGTTGCCAATTTGTTCACAAACAAAATAAATGGCAAAAGTCCTGCTGCTGGTGTAAATGGGAATAGGCATTGTGGAAAAAGAAAAAAAGTTTGTGTCCGTGGGGAAGGGGAGGGGGGGGGGTAGGTGGTAATGCATCAGTAAAGGTACCGTCACACGCAACGATATGGCTTCCATATCACCGTAAATTCGTGTATTTCGGCGATGTGGAAGCGGCATCGCCTGTGTGTAGTGGTGTGAGACAGCGCGATTTTACGGCAAGAAATCGCCAGTGGAGCGTCGTCTGATCGCTCTTTTCTGCAGTGAAATCTGGCGATATCCACCAGGTGATTTCTGCGCATCATAGCGTGTGACAGGGCGATTGCGATGTATAAAACGAGCTCAGACAATCTGGAAGCAATTCCTGAGGTGTGCCTGAGCGTTCTGTTTGGCGTGCCTCGTGTGCCGCGATTGGTGGCAGCTCCTGCGTTCCCATTGGCTGACCAATGGTAATGCAGTTGTGATGGCCAATCGGAGTGGTAGAGGCACGGTGAGAAAGACTTTGGCACGCCTGTCTCCTCGGTGTACTCACACTCTCCGACCACACTCTCACACTCTCGCTAATGAGGTGTGACGCGGCGATGTGGGAAAGGGAACCTGCTACCGGTCTGCGCCAGGCGATTTCCAGAACGCAGCATCGCCGTAGATGGCACACAAAATTGCTACGTGTGACAGATCCACGGCGATGTGAAAAAAAGTGCCCGGAACGTGTTTGCTCACATCAAATCGTCAGAGATATGGAAGCCATCTCGCTGCGTGTGACGGTACCTTAACATCTGCCGAAGAAAGACCATCTTCCAGCCAAACTAAGATGTCTACTTCTTTTC
Organism: Allobates femoralis; assembly: GCA_033576535.1. NCBI lineage: Eukaryota > Metazoa > Chordata > Amphibia > Anura > Aromobatidae > Allobates > Allobates femoralis. The sequence continues at coordinate 31,930,375 of JARQOC010000011.1, forward strand.
GTGGACAATCTGATATGACCCCTTTCTTACAGACATGAGTCACATGACGATCGCTACCGATTGTAGATGAGGCACAAAAAGAGCAGGCGCTTGAATGGATAGCAAGCGCTTCATCAAGTGGGCTCTCCTCCACCTCAACTTCAACATCACAAATACACCAATCCTCAGAGGTGTCACCCCAATCGCACTTGCTTCCTCCCAGCTCCCAAGTCTCCAGCCGCCCGTCTAAGTATGGGGTAAGACAGATGGTTGAGTATGCATCGCTCTTCATTCATACTATAGCCTGGGAATCAGAGGTCTGCTCCAAAGCTTCTGTGAGTCCAGATGAGGATATGATCTGCACTGATGCCCAGAAGCTTTGTGAGTCGGATCCAGGCCCAGATGAAGAAGGTTCTGAGCATAATGTAGACCCTCATTCCCAAACTGTAAGTCCTGTTGGTGGAGACAATGAGGAAGATGCTGATGAGACTGAGATACCTGATTGAAACAACAACTTCACTTTTCGGTCAGGGCAGGAAGAGGTTGACTCTGAGGACAACAGGTGTGAGAGCACACAGGGTGATGATGAGGTGGGAGATCCAACTTACTGTCAACCCGCAGTCAGCCAGTCGATGAGAGTCAGCAGAGGAGGTGGAGGAGGATGCTAGTGATGACGAGGTTAGGTTGCGCCATCCTGGACAGAGACGGAGTACTGGAAGCACGTCAACAACTGCATCCTCAACCAAAACTCTGCCTCTGAGCAGAAGTCGTGGTGGCTCTTCTTCAGGTCCAGTGGGCCCTAAGCCTTGCCTAGCCTGGGCCTTTTTTGAGATCGCAAAGGATGACCCAACTCAGGATGACCCAGGGGTAGAAAAGTCCTTGTGGATACATGACTTGTTCATCTTGATGAACGTTAGTTTGTCTTCATTGTCACTGGACACAGCTGCGTCTGCTTATCTGTCAGCACACCACCAGTAGCACTGAAGACACGTTCAGAGAGAACACTGGCTGCGGGCCATGACATGATCTCCAAGGCATCATTAGCGAGTTCAGGCCATTTTTCCAGATTGAAAGCCCAAAATGAGCAAGCGTCCAGTTCCACAGTCATGGCGTCGATGTTCACTTGGAGATACTCCTGTACCATCCTCTCTAGGCGTTGACTATGTCAGACTTCTTGACTCCTCTAGCCTTGCAAAAGATGGTCTAAAAAATTGGTGAAACAATTCCACAAAATTGCTGTTACCACCAGAGACGGTGTTACTGTTACGGTTTGAGTGATGACTCGACAGTCCCACGGTTGGCAAGTTAGAACTGTGAGATTCACTATGTGCACTACTGGTGTTTTGTGGAAAAGCAGATCTGAGATTCTGTAACAGCTTTTGCTGATACTCCTGCATGTGTGTGTCCCTTTTATGGCAGGAATTATTTCACCAAATTTACTCTTATACCGGGGATCTAAGAGTGTGGCAACCCAGTAGTCGGCATTACTTTCAATTCTGACAATTCGAAGGTCATGTTGCATGTAGTGCAGCAAGAAGGCGCTCATGTGTCTTGCGCATCCAGGAGGCCCAAGTCCTTGTTGTGTTGGTGGCAGCGAGGTAAGAATAATGCTTTCTTCCTCTGCCCTCTCCCCCAACCTCGCACAACAGAAATGTGATCAAGGTCTCCCTCATCTGATGAGTCTTCCATGCCCATCGCCAGTTCGTCCTCCATTTGTTCCCCTGCACCTTCCTCAACAGTTTGGCTTCTACCATGCACATTCTTTAATCCCTCTCCCCCACCCTCCCATGCCTGCCGCCTTGGTGCTGCCGACCGTCTGGACCTTGGAGATCTTGTTATCCCTTCCGCATACCACTCCTCCTGTACTTCCTCCCCCTCCTCTCGTTCCACCACTTGACTCCGAATACTGTTTAAAGTGTGCTCCAGCATTTAAATGACCGAAATAGTTATGTTGATAATAACATCGTCAGCACTAAACATCTTCGTCGACATTTCAAAACTGTGCAGAAGGGTGCATAGGTCCTTGATCTGAGACCAGTCAAGCAGCGTGATTTGCCCCACCTCTGGATCTCGTTGGCCTAGGTCATACGTCATAACGTATTGCACCAGGGCTCGTCGGTGCTGCCACAGTTGCTGCAACATGTGCAGAGTACAATTCCATCGTGTCAGCACATCGCATTTCAGCCAGTGAACTGGCAGGCCGAATGACTTCTGTAGAGATGCAAGTTGTTGAGCTGCGGGATGCGAATGGCGGAAGTGAGCACACAGCGACCGTGCCCTCTGCAGAAGCCCTCCTAGGCCGGGATAGTGGGCTAAAAATTGCTGGACAGCCAGGTTCAAGACGTGAGACATTGCCCCGGCGGAGGGCCGCACCCAGCATTGCAGCATTGTCGCACACGGCTTTCCCTGGCTGCAGGTTCAGTAGAGACAACCATTGATGAAACTCGGTCTCCAGAGCTGACCACAACTCTTCAGCTGTGTGACTCACATTTCCCAGACATTTCAATATAAACACCGCCTGATGTCATTGAGCCCTGCTGCCATCATAGTAAGGAGGAACTTCTACATACATAGGATTGACGAACAACTCGTGAGGATGGCAAGACTTGGACAGCAGCCCCTTCTCCTGCTGTCACCATAGTTACCCAGTGCCCAGTCACCGCCATGTAATGCCCCTGTCCATGCTTATTCATCCAAGTGTGGCGCCCCTGCGTTCAGGAGGCCACAAAGGGAACTGCAGCCAGACAGGTAGGACGACAGTTGAACACCAACACCCTCACAGCCCACACACCCACGTACAGTAGAGAGTAGCACCCAACCCGGAGCCTAGGAACTCTAAGCAGGCGAGGGGTGGTGGGTTTAGAGACAGTGGGTGGGCAAACACGTAGTCAGGTGACAGAAGGTAGAAATAGTGAAAGGGAAGGAGAAAGGAGTCAGTAGGCCGAGGTAGGCTGAGCAGCAAAGAAAGAGATCACACGTCCTGGCAGAGTGGGGTGTAGGAGCGCAGAATCTGAACAGAGCCAGTGCGAGCCGCAGAGAGAAAGCACGTCCGAAGCCAGCACCCCAGGAGTGTGAGGGAAGAGAGGGACGGTGATACCGGGCCCTAGAACTACAGCCGAGACGACCAGACTGCAGGCGGAGTAGCCCTCCTATGATACTTGAAGACACAGTAGAGAGAGCTTGGTAGAGCCTCACACGGGAGGACTGCTGGAGGCTAGGCTAAAGTAGAGTGTCGGCTCTAGAGGGGACCGTAGCTTTACCCGGCATCCCCAGACAACCGAAGGGGACCACAACTACACGTTAGGGTCCCTACCCCAAAGGACAGGCAACTCAGTGGCAACCCGGAGGGCTCACAGGAGTCCGAACCACCGCCATACTGTCCGGAGTCACACACAACCAAGTGAACAGAAAGAGAGAGAATCCACAGCGTGGGAAGGACGCAGAGACGCAGTGATGGGTCACAGTAGGAAGGACCTGGCTGCAGGGAGTAAAGGGAACCCGGAGGGGAAGGTTTGCCCGTGTAATGGAACTGAACTGTAAGAACTGTACTGTACTGTGAATTGAACTTGAGAACTTGAGAAGTAAACACGATGAACCCTGAACACGACTCCCTTGCATGTCTCTGCCTGAACACGACTCCCTTCATACAGGTTTGCAGCAGATCCCCACCTGGAGAGCCACAGCTTGCAGGCTCCATCGCTGAAGAAGGATTCCTGCAGCATCTGGACAGTAAGTGTACTGCACTCAGCACCAGGCCTGCACACCACACAATAGACTTTATTCAACACTGCCTCGGGGAACACAGTTCTGCCCACGGAGAACTATTCCATCCTTGCTGCCATTCCATCATCCCCGGAGGTTCTGAGGCAGCGGTGGCCCCAACACTGGCCACACACTGTGGGTGGCGTCACGACTGACATTATCCCCTGTAAATATCCCTTATTATTTGCCAAGGCCTGGGACACGGTCCGGACCAGGACCACCCGTGACTTCCCCAGTAGCCGACACGGTCCGGCACCGAGTACCCCAGTCCCAGTGGGCTCGACACAAGTGTCTGTGGTGAAATGCACCCTGTCACACATAGGGTACCTTTACACGCCGCTACTGGCGGGTGGATACAACCAGCTACTTCACGTGCACGAGCACGCACAAACGGTTACAAATGGTAATCGCACCACCTTTACACGCCGCCACAAGGTGCGCTACAGTAGGTTACATCTATCTCTGGATACACCGCCGGGTGTCTCAAGTCACCTTCTGTAGCTCACCTTACCTCATTTACACACCACTACAACAAGCTAATATGGGCAGACCTGGTGCAGCAGGGACAACACATAGGCGTGCCACAATTGTGGATTACGAGACGTCCGTACGCTGATAGGACGAAGCAGGAACATCATGATTGGGCAGGCATCGCAGGAGGCTGATTAATACATGACGCTCGAGCAATTGTGTAGTGTGACTGGTCAGCTCCTTGAATATGCCTCCCTATGCAGCGACTACCAATCGTAATGCAGGAGCTTCCTCCAAAGATCGCTGAAGGGGGGTGGTTTCCCGGAGCCTGTGTCACGCCCCAGCTACATGCCAGGTACATTGCCTGGTGTCGACACATCCCTTCTGTTGCTTCTTTACACGCCGATACAGGTCGCTACAATCGGCTGTGTAGCCACCTGTTTCAGGGCAGTGCTCGGAAACAGGTGCCGCTACTGCCGGGTGGCTACTACCGTCTTCACACGCCGCTACTACGGGGTATATTGCCGATGCAAGCTACATTTGTCGCATGTAGCTGGTTGTATCCACCCGCCAGTAGCGGCGTGTAAAGGTACCCATAGAGTTTCTTAAGGAAGCGGTGATTTTGTGTGCGACATGCTGGTGTAGCGCAGACACAGCTTTCTTTGAGAAGTAGTGGCGACTGGGCATCTGGTATTGGGCACTGCGATGGGCATAAGGTGTCAAAAATCCTCTATGTCCACCAGGCGGAAAGGCAGCATTTCTGTAGCCAACAGCTTGCAGATGGTGAAATTCAACCTCTTAGCTTCCTCATGGCTAGGAGGAAATGGTCTTTTACTTGTCCACATCTGAGGGACCAAGGGCTGGCTGCTGTGCTGAGATGGGCTTGAGAAACTGCTGGTCTGTGAGGAAGATGCAGGCGGAGATATTATGTTGCCTTCATCCAAAGGTGGTGCTCTCAATGTCTGACAGCGCTCAACACCAGCAGGTGTTTCCACTTCCAAAAGAACTGATGACCTGCCAATCACACTGGCTGTTGCAGGTAAAGAGGTGTGGAAGGTCTGTGTCCAAAAGCATGTGTGACTGCTGTCCCCACAGTTACAGAGGATGAAGAGGCCGCGGATGCACTTGATGGGGCAGACGGTGGTTGGCCCGGTCCACTAGGCCGCATTGTAGCACAGTGAGCTTCCCACTGCGACTTTTGCTTCATATCCATGTGACGGTTCATGCATGTAGTAATCAAACTATTGATTTTTCGGCCTCTACTTAGATTTTGGAGACAAATCTTACAGATAACATGGGGAGACTAAAGGCTTGTGGATTTTTTAATGTGTGCATGAAAGTCACCTCACCAACCATTTTAAGCTTGCAACTCTGGGGCAATTGATGCCACTCAAGTGGTGTCTGTGCCCAAATTTTTGGAAAAAATGGAGTCTCTTGTTGGAGTCCACTTGCTGTGTATTACATGACTTTAGAAGTGAATGACCTATATCTGTGTCTCCTCCTCCTTTTACTCGTCCAGCTCTTTTCTTTTCACATTTGTATATGTACTTGTCACTTTTCCATGTCTTTGTTGTGTCTTCTGAGTAGTTTGTTACCTTTTGGACGCCTTAGGCTGCTTTCACATCAGCGTTTTTTCGCTGATCGTGGCAGATGCGGTGAAAAAAATGCATCTGCCGCGATTACCGCATAACCGCTGCACTTGCGGCACAGTTACGGCAAGCCCCATGCAATGTCTATGGAGCTTGCGGTAAGTGTGCGGCAGGTGCGGCAAGTGCGGTATCGGCACTTGCGGCAGGTGCGGCCGCGAAAAAAACGGGTCAGCCGTGGTTTTTTTGCGGCCGCACCTGCAGCAAGTGCCGATACCGCACTTGCTGCACCTGCCGCAAGCCCGCATAGACATTCTATGGGGCTTGCCGCAACTGTGCCGCAAGTGCAACGGTTATGCGTTAATCGCGGCAGATGCGGTTTTTTCACCGCATCTGCCGCGATCAGGAAAAACCGCTGATGTGAAAGCACCCTTAGAAGGTGTTTTCAATGTGTTTGTGTTTGCCTGCCATTGTCTTCAATGTTGTTCGATGAACATTCGACGAACACACCCCCAATTCATGAATCGAATTCGAACAGTAGGTCGGTGGCTCATCTCGAAGCAGCCAACACCATTTTAAAAAGGGGCAAGACGCACAGAATTTCAATACAGATCCAAAGTCCTAACACCACGTCTGGGTACTGCAATTCGTCCTCTTAACGAATCAATACAGGGTGAATGTGTAATACCCTACCACAGCTACTATTCTGTTGACAGAGCTGTGCAGCTCCACAACTGGGTGGTTTCAAACTTCTGCATTGACAACAGGAATAGCTGATCGGTGAGGGTGCCAGGTGTTGACATTGAGGACATATCCTGAAGATAGGTCATCAATGTTAAAGCCCCGGAAAACTGCTTTAAACAAAAACAAACTTTAAAAGAAACCAGGTCAGCGCTGCCATGTCCAAGACAATATGAACGTCCAGCACAATGAAGTGTCAATTTCACCTCCTGTTATATTGCATTGGAAGGGAAAAGCAGGAATGATGAGCAAAGGGTGAAAATGAGCAGAAACAGACACTAAAAGATTAAGTTGAGTTTAAGTCTTTTAACTCACCCCACAGTTGGATGCACATCTACACTGCTCAGTACTGCTGTGTATTGTCCACCATACTGCTACTGTTGTCTGTGGACTAAGTAATAAGTAGCAGGAGCCCCTCTCTGTGTAAGAGACATCATAGCAACTAGTCTCCTCTCATCAGCTCGAAGTCAAGTGCAAATTAAGACATAGAGCCTGTAGATGGGATTGATGGGAAAACTAGTGAAAATGCAAATCATATAATAGTCAGAAATTGTGTTATTCCTTCAAAGTATAGTTCCCCTTTAAACAGTGCTGTTCTTTTCTCTTGACCTATTGTAAATAAATCGTTACTAATTAAATTATATGTTTAAATGGGAACTGTCCATTGAGACCTGCAACGCTTCTCTGCATCAATTGGTAGGAAAAACATAGCCTGATAACCATGACCATCTGTCGGCACGTCCTAGATTTTATATTATTGTGAAATCTTCCCAGCTTATATTTCAAGTATGACGCTCTATACAAAACTCAACTGAAGTAACCGTGCCTCATCCCCCTAGTTATGTAATGTTAGCGCTAATACACATAATAACGTCTGGAGATTATCTAGGCTGGGGAATGAAATGGTCGTGTCGTGACTACTTGGAGTTTCGCTGATTTTCAAGCACCTGATGTAAAACATGAAAGGAAATTTGAGAAGAAGGTTCCAGCAGCAAAAGGGTTAATTCCAAAATCTTTATTCCAGGCTTCTTACAAACACAGGTACATTCCAGACATTGAACGGGGTGACCGGGCACTGGTTTACACGTTTCGAGGTGCAGGCTACCTCTTATCATAACCTTTGCTTAGCATGCCTGACAAATTCACAGTCATTTACGCTAACAGTTCACATTGCCTAACTTTGGCGCCAGTTCTAGTTGCTGCTTTAGGGGCCCGTTACACGATGCCACCTCGCCGGCGATTGTGCCGGCAATGCAGGGGCGTGGCCTCATCGCGGCACCATCGCCGGCGAGTCTCCCAGTGTAACAGGGCGATTCTATGGCGACAATTCGCCTCAGAATGCCTGATCGCCCTGTTTTAACGCGGCGACCCACAATGTGTAACATTGCGGGTTACCGGTCGGTGGGTTGCTGGGCAACCCATCAAGCGGTCCCGCCGCTACTTGCCGGCGATGTGCTACGTGTGACAGCTCACGGCGATGTTCGGCGGGGAAGCGCGCTTCCCGTGATTCCCGCCGACATCGCCGGCGAGGTGGAACGTGTAATGGTGCCCTTACAAGCAGATGATGGCAGTGTAACACAGTCGACATCTACTGGGTAGGTGCAGGCTTAGACCCTGTCAGGAAAGGCTTAATGAATTTAGTGTATCTTACTCCATCAAACGGTGGATTAAGACTATCATATAAAACACCAGTGTTAAAGATTTCTTCCCTAAAATAGAGTTCAAGTCCTCTTCCTCTATAAATTTGCATATTTAATCACCCTGAGGAGCATAGCGGAGTTTAAGTCTCCTCATACTGGCATGTCACTCTCCACAAGGAGAAACCTTACCCCATAGACCTCACTTAGCCTCTCATACAGCCAAATCAGATCTCAATACTCTGCACTGATGAGGGGCAATACCCCGAAACACTGTCTGCAAATGAAGATTCTGGTTTGGCTTTTTATCCTAAGTCATATGACAAGACTTGTTAAAGAGTCGATAATAACTTTTAGGATTACTACTTCCAAGAGGTGGTTGTAAAGTTCAAGTCCTCTTCCACTTTGAAGAGATCATTTGCATGTCGTCTAAAAATTATCAGTCTAAAGATTATCCAGATATATCAAATTTCATAAACCACTTTGATATATTTTGCACATTTAGAATCAATCGGGACCTGGTTATAACTAACCCATCTAGGAGCAGCATGATGTAGGGGTAGAGACCCTGATTCCAGACATATTTCAATGACTTTACTGTGACGGACGTTTGGATTGAAAACGGTCTTATCTGCTGCAGATCTCCCTATTCTCTTGATGCTGGACTCTGTCTAACCCCGCAAACACCATGGATTGGTAGCATTCTATATACACTGTGTGTAGGCAGAAAGGGGCCAATCAGTGGTGGAGGTGTTGCTGGACTACATGGCAGTGGATTTACTAGTGTTCTAGTGAACATCTGCTGCTCTAGTGATTTTATTCAGTAAGCAGCCCGATAAGAGACACATCGCTGGAAACATGGTGTTTTCCCCTACATGATGCTGCTTTCAGATTAGGTAGCAAAAACCTAGAGACGGATCCCTTTCTGACTTTCTATTTAAGGTACCGTTACACGCTACAATGTAACGATCTCACCAATGATCTCATGGGAGCGCGGTCGTTAGGACATCTTATTGAGATCGTTGGTGAGATGTCACACATGTAGATATCATGAACGACGCACCAGCACACATCACTGGAATGATACAGCCAACGATCGTGCCGGTCGTTATCACGCTGTCACACGGCAACTACGTGAACGACTCCAACTTCAATGTGCGGGTAGTTTGTGACACAAGCTAGGAGATAGGCGTGCCAGATTGTGTTTTCCCGCACCCCTACAACTCCGATTGGTGGCCACAACTACGTTACCGAGTGTGCACTGTTGCCAATACAATGTATGGCTATGTGTACGTGTTGTTTTCAAGATGGCGAGCTACACACAACACTATGTTCATACATGTCTGCATATTAGGATGCATGTAGTAAGTATGTGTCTGTTGTGAGGTAGCGCTGGGATTGCACGTTAAAAGGCAGTGAACCTGATATCAGTTCACACAGTACCTGGTTTATTGATGAAGCACAGATGTGGCACAAGTCGCCGGGTTCCGGGACGCAGCCGGGTACACTGCATACAGCCACCATATAGTAACACGGTCCCTCTAAGTTATGAGTTCTCGCGGTCTAGGTCGCAACCGAGCTCCAGCCCTCCCGAGCTAGGCCGTGTTGTAACAGCACACAGCCTCTGACCGCTCAGCAGCCTCTTCTGCCTCAGCTCAGGCCGAAGCTCTCCACAGGGGACCCCGCCCCGTCTCCTAACCTAGCTTTTAACCCTGTGCCTCCCTCTGGGGAAAACCTACAAGACCCGGAGCGGAGTGGAGCATCCCCCTATCCTACACTCCGTACCGGGTTCAGTACGTGACAGTGCACATTCTGGGGGATATATAGCGGCTCTCGCATATGATCCCCCGCACTATCTCACACTGTGCGTAGATGTATGTATGTCTATGTGTATGTATACATGTAACTGTATATGGTTGGTTATGTGTACAAATGTGTGTATGTACTTTGCATCTCTGAATTAAAATCATATATGTTGACATAATTTAGGTAGCAATGTGGCAGACATACATGGCCAATGAAGTTCTGAAGGTTGCCATATGTGTATATTTATTTAGATATTGTGCACATGTTGCCTCCTATATTTAAAAAAAAAAGAAATAAGGATTTCACATAAGCACATACATACATATATATATAAGGACTGCTCAAATCTATCGTTACACCAATTGTTTATTTGCGTGCAAAGGCGGGTAGCTAAACGCCTAGAGAGAAGGATGGCGACTTCAAGGAGACTCCTTGTTTAAATGTGTTTAATGATAGTCTAAAGAATAAACAAGTCAACGAGTCTACTGATCAAAGCACGATCAGCAAATATGGCGTCTTTCCCATAACCAACGCCAGCCAATCAGAACGCACTACTGACCACCAATCGCGCACACGGGGCGCGGAAAACACAATGCCAAGGCACGCCTGGGGATTGGTGTCACGATCCCAAAAGTCGCAAACGCATGGTTATCACGGTGTCACACACAACGATGCAGAAGGTTGGGGCTGAACGATGATAGTCTGATTTGAGAACATGTCCTCAAATCTGCGATCAACGATCCAACGATTTATCGTAGTTGTATTGCGGTGTTACACACAACGACGTCCTAACAATGTTGTTTGAAGGACTCCAAATCCGTGACGTTTGAGCAATACCGTTCACAATATCGTACCTTGTAATGGTACCTTTAGCAATTGTCTTCCAATAAAACAATAATGGCTGCCTGTGGGGCTATGAATAGGATTCTATTCTTATATCTGGGGTGTAACTACAACAGGTGCAGGGGTTGCAATCGCATCTGGGCCCTGGAGCCTAAGGGGCCCCAATAGTCCCTCTGGCCTATAGAAAAATACTATTACTATTTAAGATTTGCAACAATTGGGGGCCCCATTGAAGCTTCTGCATTGGGGCCCATGAGCTTCAAGTAACGCCGCTGCTTATATTATTACCTGTACAATTAAAACTAAAACGCATTATACACTGGAACATTGCACTTATCTCCATCAGCTTCATACTCTCGCAGAGCACCCAATGCACAGCGTTATCTCAACAGCTTCCAACAATCTGTACGGAGCATCACTCTGAATAACTAAAGCAATTTAATAAGCTCGGACAAAAACCCGAAACAACAATCTCTGCCTGCAAATGTTATAGATGTGATGTGATGTGACAATCTCTCATTGTGTTTCTCTATAGCCTTAGAGACTGATGCTAAATAAATACAAAATGCATTGTACCGTGCATTACATGACAGTTCATACTCGTTCAGTAGAAATTAAAGGGGGGTCCGAAACTAAGGCTAGGGTCACACATGCCATGCATTTTTTTAGGTGTTTTTTGGCCACCTGAGTTTTTGCCTGGGTTTTTGCTGTTAGGTGTGGGGGCCCCCTTAAAAAGCCCTTAAAATCGCATGCAAAAACGCATGTCCATTTTGACACTTTCAGAAAACGCATGCGTTTCCCATAGGGCCCCATGTTATAAAAACGCAAGCGTTTTTGAAAAAGCAACAAAAAATACTGCTTGCTGCGTTTTTGGTGCGTTTTTCAAAAAATGGTGCATCATGCAGTATTTTGTTTGGCTGCTTTTTCAAAAACGCATGGTACATTAAGGCATGCATTTTTGCTATTGGGGCATGCGTTTTTTGCATGGGGGCCTATGGGTGCGTTTTCACATCGTTTTCAGAAAACGCAGGTCTCCAAAAACGCTAGGAAAATCTGCATGTGTGACCCTAGCCTAACATTTGTTTTAATCCTTTTACTCTCTATTTAATGGCATCGTCTGCTATACAGGGTGGGCCACTTATATGGAGGCACCTAAATAAAATGGGAATGGTTGTGATATCAACCTCCTGTTTGTGGCACATTAGTATATGGGAGGAGAAAACTTTTCCAGATAAGTGGTGACCGAGGCGGCCATTTTGAAGTCGGCCATTTTGAATCCAACTTTATTTTTCTCAATGGGAAGAGGGTCACGTGACACATCAAACCTATTGAGAATTTCATAAGAAAACAATGGCGTGCTTGGTTTTACTGTAACTTTTTTCTTTCATGAGTTACCGTATTTACAAGTTTATGACCACTTATAAAATGTGTTCAAAGTGCTGCCCATTGTGTTGATTGTCAATGCAACCCTCTTCTCCGACTCTTGGACACACTGATAGCAACACCACAGAAGAAATGCTGCACAGGCTCAGTATCCGTTGTTTCAGATGCTGCACATCTCGTATCTTCACAGCATAGACAATTGCCTTCAGATGAGGAAAACTATTTAGTGAATGGTGAAGTTACCAAACAAAACCAGCGCTATTGGTCTGACACTAACCCACAGTGGATAGATCCCTCCAAACTGGAACACAAACATTGAAGGTATGGTGTGGTATATGGGGTACAAAGATAGTGGGGCCATTCTTCATCAATGGAAACCTCAATGCCACTGGATATCTGAAATTGATACATGATTCAAATGGGCTAATATAGAAAAAGGACTTTCCTTTAGGTTTTTATTAGACTAAGTGATGAATAATTGAAAGAACCTGTTTTCCTGGAGACAAATTCAGTCCGACTTCTAAATCAGATCGATGACCTCAGTCCGAGGACACCGTGCCAAGAGCACATCTCAAATGCCACAGACAAGATGTGAACAAAGTGTTATGTCTGAAAGACCAATAATTATAGAATTCTCCAAACAACGCGTAGATTTCATGTCAGATTCAGAGCAGCAGTGATGGTCAGGAAAAAAGACATTAGGACCGCTAAGAAGAAAATGCCAACTGACATTCTAATGAATTCAGCACCATGGAAGGAGATGGTAAAGCATAATTTTATAAAATTTTGTATGTAGCATATACTGCAACTTCTTCTGCACTAAGGGTATTCAGAAGACAGGTGATAACTGTCTAGATCAGTGGGCATCCAGCCTCTGAGACCCTATTGATCACCAGAATGGGGCACTTTTGTCCCTCTTCCAAATGGAACAATTGTCACCGATGACGCCTCATTCAGGGAGGGGCAGAGGCTGGGACAGTGATTGCAGCCTCTGCCCCTGCTCTGATGGCGCTTTGTTTCATTATCCCAGTATGCACTGATATTCTCAAACAGAGTGTCATCACACAGGAAATAGGGAACAAAGTAGAATAGCAGTTACATAGTGTATTTAAGGAAATGTTGGGAATTTTTAATACAAGCATATTAGAAAAGAGATTAGATTGTGGCCCTAAACAGAGAGGGATTTTTTCACGCTCAGATTGAATATTTTGTGTATGTATATCTGGTGCACAACACAAAACACAAAGGATACACATGGGACACTAAAACAACAGTGGTCCCTGGCATTATGGAGAGTGGAAATGGACAGCTTCTGCATTCTCCTGAGGCTGAGCTGAACCCTAGTGCCCCTATACAGGTTCTTTGACCTTGTCGAGGAACATAATACCTAGCCCCTTGAATGCTCTACACTCACCCTTACCAGTGGTAGGCCAGCAAGAGCACTAGTCTCACCGTTGCACTAATAAAACACTAAGGGAAGGAAAAACAGACAGGGTGAAAAAGGATAAGTCAACTTCGTGACTGTGGCCAAATGCTCACCCAGTAGACGGCTTGGCAACTGTCAGTACACCAACAGCTACATTCACCTAGGCGGCTTGCACAGAATGAAATTCTATCACTAGTAATAGCTGATGGGTAACGTGACTACTTGAAGTGGTCACCGAGTAGCTGCAACTGAACAGAGCTAGCAGCAAAACTGACATTAACCCCCTAGTGCATCAAAAGAAAGGAAAATACGTTTAATATGAGGAGTCTCACCAGGCAAGTGAGGCTCAGGTCCAAAACCTGTCACAAGTCGCCAAAGCATGAGAGACCATAGTGACAGATTTAGATAGAAATTTAGTTTGACTTTGGACTACCTCTTTAAGTGCCAAAAGAGCTTAATACTTATGCTGCAGCAATAGAAGGAAGAAAGCAGGCGGCCGATCAGGGAAAGCGAGGATCCAACAATCTTGTGTTACTTTTGTACAGTAAAGCAGTAACATGAGCTTTGGCTGCTGTCCCAGTACAAGAGAATTACAAGAGGAAGGCAGGGAGGACTCGTCTTATATCTGGAAAATCCCAGTAGGCAATTATGTATTTTTTAGTGATTATCATATATAACTTGCAGAGCGTTTTGTTGCCATTATCTAATACTGTAACTAGCCTGGATCCCATTGGCAGATTACAGCATGCCATAGCACAGATGCACATTGTTGTGCCTTTCGGTGTTGTTCACCTTTGGGGCCAATTCATTTTTTCTTATTTAAATGCATGTAAAGGGCCCGTTACACACAACGATATTGTGAATGATGTTGTTGCAACATCACTGGTTTGGTGACGTTGCAGCGATGTCGAAACAATATCGTTGTGTGTGACACGTATCAACGATCAACGATAATTCGTTGATCATAGATTTGTGACTAGGACCAAATATCTATCGTTGGTCTCCCGCTGGTCGGCCTGCTTCGGCGCGTGTGACAGCTGGAGACCAACGATGAACGAGCTCCCAGCGCCGTACAGCAAGCGCTGTGAGGCTGGTAACCAGGGTAAACAGCAGGTAAGTAAGCACTGCGCTCAGCTTAGTTACCCGATGTTTACCATGGCTACCAGCGTTCTCGCTAGTCCTGATTGCTGGTGAGTCTGCCTGTGTGACAGCTCACCAGCGATCAGTTCTAGTTGACTCACTAGACCACAGATGGTGCAGTGGCAGCTGTATACTCAATACTCAAGAGACAGGAGAGTCAATATCATAAAACCAAGGATATTTGTCAAAGAAAGTTTCACAAAGGGCAAAGGTACCTGAGGGGAGGACACTGTATCACGTAGTGGAGCACCGGCAAAAGTTAACAGGGATACAAGGATTCCCCTAGTCACACCATCAGGAGACATGAATGCCGTGAATCCCGGACCAGAGGGGCAATCAGTACAGATGAGACAATAGATATGGAGGAACTGCAGAATACTGGCTCTTTCGATAAAATGAATCCTGGGAGCTCCAATCGATCCAGGAGTGATGATCCAGCTGGTGCAGGAAAGTGGATGTTCCTGTGCACATCAAGAGAGGTCTGGACAGCCCAAGGATTCTGGTGGGACAGGTGTCAGAATCAAGTGGAAACAATGCAGCAATCTTCTTAGTGCAGAGCTCAGAAGATTGTGGCTTGTGCAGAGGCAACGACTTCCAGAGAATGAACACGTTGCCCAGGCACCTCCCTTAGGGGAAGAATGTGACTCACCGTGGCCGGGACTCCGGTTTAGACAGGCGATGCTTCCTTCCTCCTTGTCACGGGTGGACTGCGCCTGCCGGTAGTGGGGCCCGGTGTAGTGCAGATCAAAAGTGAAGACGTCTTGGTGGAACAGATTAAAGGGGTTTTTAATTTATTCGTGACGCCACCTATGAGTAGATTCGGTAAGGGCTACCGACGCTGCGGAACCTCCGGGGGATGGACAGCAGCAAGATGTTACGCTCCCCACAGGCTGAGCGGTGATCCCCGGAGGCTGGAGCTGCTCAAGATGTTGTGCGGCAGCTGCGGTTACTTTGTAGTGCGGACGGACAGTTCATAAGGAAGCACGGACACAGAAAGTCTCTGCAACGGGTCTTTACTGTAACCAGCAGGCAGTACATGGCATACAGTGGTTGAGTAGTAGACCGGGTGGACTCAGCAGTGATGGTGTCCCTTAGAGATCCGCAGTGTTCCTCCATTCTACCTAATTTGTTCTCCAGTGTTGCCCAGGAATACCAGGTCGGGTACGGGGAGGCTGCTTCAATGCCCTATCCATGATGTACGTTCTGGATGTCTTGGGGAGCCTTGGATCCCTCAGTGGGTACACCGCTGGTTAGACGACTGGAAATTGGCTTGTGGTGGGGTGCTCCTTTGAAGCTGCTCCTCCACTCTTCTGGTTCGCGTGACAGAGGTGAACTGCTGCCAGCTTCGGTACCAGTGAACCGGCTGTGAGTTGTGGGCACGGGAGTCTTTTGGGAACCCGTGTAGATAATGCCCAGTCCCGGTAGTTAAGGCCTCAGGTGCTGACACCCGACCGGTGACGGCCCAGGGGCCCGCACAGGGTGCGGAGCCCCCGCTCCTCTCCAAGTTCAAGTCCTCAGACTCTTCTAGTCTTGCAGGTTCTAGGTTCTGCTCTTTTTCCTGTCTAGATTATCGTGTGTTCTACTCCACTACCCTATTACTCCACCCCCTAGGACCTATGATTGGCCCTCTATTCTAGGTGTTGCATGTAGGGTTGGATCTCTATGTTAACCGGATCATTGCTGAGTCAGAGAATATTGCGGCTGCCTTTATGCCTGCAATACCCTCTTGTGACGCACTCGTTGCGGGGCGCCACAAATGCCTGGGCAACGTGCAGGTCAGCACTCAAGTAGAGACCTAATGGGGAACATGTGTATTGCTCCTATAAGTGTGTGCAGGATGCCTGGCGCGCATCCTAAAAACATTCCTAGAAGACCTGCCAAGAGGACACATGTTCCTAGCAGAGAAGGAGACAGATAGTCACATTGAACCATGACCATGGTGAGCAGAACCATTGGAGCTGCGTGGTGAGCGATGATTTCCCTGCTTAGCAGAGACCGGCCCCGCGGCCGAGGGCAAGACAGCTGTAAGCAATAATCATCAACATTTACATAAATAAACACTTGAAATAGATCACTCTGTTTGTAATGGATTTATATAATGTATGTGTTTCTCTTTATGTATTAAATTACTGAAATAAATTAACTTTTTGATGATATTCTTATTCATTGAGATGCACTAGTGTTCTGTATTCTTCAAGAATAGACAGTGTACCCATTATAATCAATGGTACTGATCACACATCCATGTACAGTGCCTTGTGAAAGTATTTAATCCCTTGAACTTTTCAACCTTTTGCCACATTTCAGGCTTCAAACATAAAGATATAAATTCAAAATTTTTTGTGAAGAATCAACAACAAGTGGGACACAATCGTGAAGTGGAATGAAGTTTATTGCATATTTTAAACTTTTTTAAGAAATAAAAAACTGAAAAGTGGGGCGTGCAATATTATTCAGCCCCTTGAGTTAACACTTTGTAGCGACACCTTGTGCTGTGATTACAGCTGCAGTCTCTTGGGGTTTGTCTCTATCAGTTTTGCACATGGAGAGACTGAAATTCTTGCCCATTCTTCCTTGCAGAACAGCTGGAGCTCAGTGAGGTTGGATGGAGAGCGTTTGTGAACAGCAGTTTTCAGCTCTTTCCCCTGATTCTCTATTGGATTCAGGTCTGGATGTGACTCGGCCATTCTAACACCTGGATACATTTATCTTTGATCCATTCCATTGTAGATTTTGCTTTATGTTTGGGATCATTGTCTTGTTGGAAAATAAATCTCCGTCCCAGTCTCAGGTCTTTTGCAGACTCCAACAGGTTTTCTTCCAGAATGGTCCTGTATTTGGCTCCGTCCATCTTCCCATCAATCTTAACCATCTTCCCTGTCCCTGCTGAAGAAAAGCCCAAACCATGATGCTGCCACCACCATGTTTGCCAGTGGGGATGGTGTTTGGAGGGTGATGAGCTGTGTTGCTTTTACACCAAACATATCATTTTGCATTGTGGCCAAAAAGTTACATTTTGGTTTCATCTGAGCAGAGCCCCTTATTCCACATGTTTGGTGTCTCCCAGGTGGCTTGTAGCAAACTTCAAACGAGACTTTTTTATGGATATCTTTGAGAAATAGCTTCTTCTTGCCACTCCTCCATAAAGGCCAGATTTGTGCAGTGTACGACTGATTGTTGTCCTATGGACAGACTCTCCCACCTCAGCTGTAGATCTCTGCAGTTATCCAGAGTGATCATGGGCCTTTTGGCTGCGTCTCTGATCAGTCTTCTCCTTGTTCGAGATGAAAGTTGAGAGGGACGGCTGGGTCTTGGTAAATTTGCAGTGGTCTGGTCCCTGCCCCTCTTGTACCTGTACGTCCTGATCGCCTAGATTTAGTGTACTTGTTCTTGTCTCCCTTATCCTCATGTAAAGAGCCATGGAACCTAATGGCGCTATATAAATAAATAATAATAATAATAATACTCCTTCCATTTCAATATAATCGCTTGCACAGTGCTCCTTGAGATGTTTAAAACTTGGGAAATCTTTTTGTATTCAAATCCGGCTTTAAACTTTCCCACAACAGTATCTCGGACCTGTCTGGTGTGTTCCTTGGTCTTCATGATGCTCTCTGTACCCTGAGACTATCACAGAGCAGGGGCATTTATATGGAGACTTGATTACACACAGGTGGATTCTATTTATCATGATCAGTCATTTAGGACAACATTGGATCATTCAGAGATCCTCACTGAACTTCTGGAGTGAGTTTACTGCACTGAAAGTAAAGGAGCTGAATAATATTGCACGCCCCACTTTTCAGTTTTTTATTTGCTAAAAAAGTTTAAAATATCCAATAAATTTGGTTCCACTTCACGATTGTGTCCCACTTGTTGTTGATTCTTCACAAAAAAATTTGAATTTATATCTTTATGTTTGAAGCCTGAAATGTGACAAAAGGTTGAAAAGTTCAAGGGGGCCAAATACTTTTACAAGGCACTGTATATTTTCAGACCATGTGCTCACAATATATCTTGGAGACTTGTCCGTTTATCATCCAAGTCACGGATCAAATTACCCGTACAAATCTATGGGTCTGTGAAAATCACGGACAGCGCACGGATGGCGGAGCTATCAGTCCATGTACTGTCTGTGCTTGACATTGTAATGGATTGAAGAAGCTTTTCAGCTTTTTTTCATCGGTGATGGTAAGAACCTGCTCACGAGCCAAGCACTGATGGTAATGGGATCCAAAGTACTGATGGACAACGGTCCGATAAATGACATTACTGTATGTATTTGTTAAAAAATTAGCATTCGGCGTCACATCAACAGCCATATAGAGTAATCAGTAGGAATGCTCGTTTTCATTGTTAGGTACAGACGTTCACTCTGGGTATAATATTTGATGTCATGTTATGGGATCTTGATCCGTGATCAGACGCTTGTACGGTCGGCGGAAAGAACTTTTCTAATTCCAAATGAAATGAAAGCAGATGGTATCATCAATAATTGTGCTCTTATAAGTAAAGCAGTTGTCCAATTATCATTGTTTTTCTGGAGCACCTGCTATTCCCAGTGTGTACGGAATCTTGGAACCGTGCGGAACTTGTGGGATGTTCAGGCTTCATGACACAAATCGTTTTTTAATTAGTGGCGTTTTATTATGTACTTAAAGCTCCGCGATTTCCATGACTTTAATTCAATATGATTCAGTGTAGCTATCCCTGCATCACATTGTGAACAGTTAGAATGTACAGTTATGGCTGAGAGTGTTGGAAACCTACAAATTGATCCAGAAAATCTAATTATTGCAGTTTTTTCATACACATGTTTATTTCCTTTGTGTGTATTGGGACAACACAAAAAACAGAGAAAAGGTGGCAAATTGGACATCATTTCATACAAAACCACAAAAATGGGCTGGACAAAATTGTTGTTCCCCTCAACTTAAAACTTGGGTTCCCCCTTGGTATAAATTCCCGCAGCCGGTCCCTCCTATAACCTCCACAAGCTTCTTCTCACCTGGGATTTTGGCCTCTTCTCTATAATCTGCTCCCGGTCTCTCATGTTTGAGGCGTCTTCTCCTAACAGCAATTTTCAGATCTCTCCACAGGTGATCGATAGGATTTAGATCCAGACTGATTGCTGCCCCTTCAGATCTCTCCAGCGCTTTGCTTCCATCCATATCTGGGGCTTCTTGATGTTTGGAGCCATTGTCCTGCTGGAGGACGCACACCCAGCTTTCTGACACTGGACTCTACATTGTGACCCAAAATCCCTTGGTAATCTTCAGATTTAATGATGCTTTGCACACAGTCGAGGCACTCAGTTCCAGAGGCAGCAAAACATCCCCAAAAATCTCTGACCTCCACCATATGTGACTGTAGGTCCTGTGTTCTTTTCTTTGTAGGCCTCATTCCATTTTTAGTAAACAGCATTGATGATGTGTTTCACCAAAAAGCTCTTTCTTTGGTGTAATTTGTCCACAAGATAGTTTATCAGAAGGATTCTGGTTACTCACATATATTTTGGCTTTTTTCTGTCTCTGTGTCAGCAGTGGGGTCCTCCTGGGTCTCCTCCATAGCATTTAATTTCATTCAAATGTTGATGGATAGTTCACACTGACACTAATGCCCCTGAGCCTGTGGGCAGCTTGAATTTCTTGCAACTTGATTGGGGTTGTTTAGCCACTATGCAGATATCCTGTGTTGCAACCTTTCATAAATGTTTCTCTTCTGTCCACATCCAGGGAGATTAGCTACAGTGCCATGTTGTAAAACTTCTGATTGTGTTGCACACTGTGGACAAAAGGAACATCAAGATCTCTGGATATGGATTTGTAACCTTGAGATTGTTGATGTTTTTCATTAATTTTGGTTCTCAAGTCCTCAGCCAATTCTCTTCTTTTTCTGTTCTCCATGCTTAGTGTGGCACAATTTTTATCTGGTTTCAGGTGTGATTTTCATATTGCCCACACCTGTCACAGGTGAGTTTGAACAAGCATCACATGCTTGAAACTAAGTTGTATAACCACAATTTTGGAAAGATGCCAACAATTTTGTCCGACGCATTTTTGGATTTTGCGTGATATTATTTTCAATTTGTCTTTTTTTTTGTGGTGTTCTAATACACACTAAGGAGGCAAGGACCTTCAAAACTATCAACCATGCAGCTCTTAAAGACAAACAACATACACAGCAGCATCCAGCAATGTCAGCGCCAACTAAGCGTGTGACACCTGGCTCCTGTGGATGCTACAAACAAGACACTAGTGTCACGCAGGGTGTGGGGAGACAACCAGCGCTGGCCTATTGAGGGGAGGGGGTGAATGAGTCCCTGATGCTAAGGGCAAAAGGGGGAATGGTGACCCCCTAGAAATACTAGCGCTGACACCTGGCTTCCCTAACGTCCCTATACAGTTTCTGCAACTGTCGCCACCAGGATACCTATTCTCTGACTGTCCCTGGACTACCACTACACAGGGATCAGAGTGGGTTATCACTAGTCAGCCCAGCTAGCAACTAAAGAAACACACAAGGGAAACAAACAAAGAGGGAATAGATACACTTAGCTTGAGCAGATCCAAGCAGCAAACCAACAAACTCCAGGAAACACTGCATTGAGCTAGGATGCAACCAGGAATACCTGAACAGCTATCACCAGCAGTGCATCCTGGGAGTCAAGGGGAATATATAGGCAGCTCAAGGTAAGGAATCAGCTGGGTACTAGTGACCTCCAGCTTCAACTAAAAGGGGAATGCCTCTTAAAGAGACATTTACTTAGGATTTTGACTGCTTGGCCAAATGCTGGGACCTTCTGCGAGTGGCCTCGACGGTCTCATCCGTGCCTCTTGACACACCCGTGACAACTAGTTGGTACAGTTGGGCTCATGAGCTTCAACAGCTCTCCAACTGCTTTGGTGTCTGCAAATCTGCAAATCTTCAGAAGAAATTGGTGCATCTTCTTGAAAGTGCTGTGCAACTTCAGCTTTTGTCGACTCTTCTAACACTTTTGAAAGAATGCATGGTTGATGCATTTTAGTTAATAGCCAACAACCATAAGGTAGAGCTACTGGAGCAGGAATGGCAAATACCATTCTTGACATCACTACCACGTTGACCACTACCGACTGGTCATTGCATTATAGCCTTGTAGTACGCATCAATGTCTGCAGTGAGACAACCCCATTAATAAGGGATATGTTCTAAAAGTTATAGCTCAGTTTTAATACTTTTCTCTATTAAACCCATCTCGTCATAGACGCCGTACAGTTTCTAAATGACCTTTCCATCTTTTTCCTGTTGATTATACACAAATGAGTTAACACATATCCAATAATGAGACACAATCCTGTTCATTAGAACGCAGCAGTGTAAAGTTAGTATAATCACTAAAATTATCTCTTTAGAACCATTACATTCAGGCTTTTTTTTTATTTGCCTCCGGACTCGTTACTCTAGCTTTTACATGTTTTAATTATCTTTTTGTTCCCAACTTTTCAATGTGAATTGCTTCTCACATTTTGCTTATTAACTTTATAGCGCTTTCATGACTCATTGGGGACAAGGACTAAAAAATGTTTCACATTTCTAAGAAATGTTAATGAATTCTTTCACTAATAAGCTGAAAGTAACAAATCCACTACAATGTAAAATCAATTATAATTCACTGTAAAGTAAAGTGAGAGCTGAAGTACAAACAATGAAGGCTTTTCTCTGAGTTTCTCTGATTTCATCAAATAAAACACATTTATTGTATCAGGAAAAGTTATTCACTTCTCACATATACATTGTGCATCAGTCCTTTGTCATTTGTAAAGGGAATCTGTCATGCTCAGCGTTATGAGCCGGCATCAGAGGGAGGGAACATGGCCAAGGATGTCAATATGCGTCCTTGGTTGTGAAGGGGTTAAGGTGATCACAATTTTGAACCAATTTGATCCTGTTGATTATATAATTTTGATATATTTTGTGTGTGCTATGATAACAACAAAGATTAGTATGCAATACACGGGATTAAAAATCAATCCGCAACCCTCTTACAAAAATTGAAGGGCGGCCGTACTTTTAAGTAACTTTTCACAATAAGCTGTCGAGGAATAACATTCTTTCTGCCCAGTATATGACTTTTGTGGAGACCCGGGGGTCAGTGGGTGCTCTCGTCCGCAGGCCCAGCCGCCTTTACAAAGACAACGTGGACCAGGGCTCATCCCCAACTGAACGCCCGAGTTCCTTAACTGTGGGCGGAATACTACTCAGACATCACAGGGTGAGGGAATCACAATATTAAGGCTTTATTGGATCCCCAAACAGTTAACAGCATATAACGCATAACCAAGCACAACACATAATGTAACAGGCAACAGAGTCTCACCCTTCCGCTGGCTCACCAGGGATTAGAATGTAGCACAGCAAAGTCTGTAGCCAGGTGACTGTATCGTCCCAACCTGGGCTGCTTCCTTATCCTTATGCAGTCTTTATCTCAGCCGAATCCGATAATCCGTTGCTGAAGTCCTTGTTGTTCTATAGTCCGTGTTCTGGTCCCCTTGGTCGGCACCGAAATGCCTAGACCTGGGGTTATGGCTCGCTAATCGGACCCGAAGACCCTAGATTAGCTGCCTGTATCCAATCTTCAATCTAGTGAACCTCTAGCCGGGACCGAAATCCCTAGACTGAGGTCACTAGACAGAATCTAACTATCTCTGGTTAATGAACACATCTCCTTATATACCTTCAGCCCTCATTGCAGGATATTGGGAACGTCACGATAGGTGGAATAATACTGTCTTTTCATTGGCTGGACCTCAAGCCTCATTTAACATATTTTTAGAAGTATTGTAATCTAGACATGGAGAGCCAAATACTGAGTGATATAGCAGCTAGCAGTGATACAATGGAATGTTAGTATGAGACATTGAGTCTGCAATCAATGACACTTAAACAATAGTAGCTGCGGCCATGTACATAGAGTCAGGGATCCACAAGGTAACATACAATGGACGATTAGCATAATTAAGTTCTCTGGCCTTCTATGACAAACAAGTTAGATAATTACATTACCATGCTTAACTTAAACCACAGTAATCTATGAAAATACTGTAGGAAATTCTCCTTGGCCATTTACAAGTTTACAAACCAAAATACAATCTGGCCAGATTTTAAGAACTTAACACATGAGTGGCATATTCCAAGTTGCAAAAACTTCCATACTGTCTGGGTTACATAAGAAATAATCATATGTTCTACATTGAAGGAGTCCATTTCATCACAACTTTTATCCTGCATTTTTTCTAGTTTTGACCTCTAAAGGTTTTGTCATTTTGCTATTGTCTGTGAGCTATTGGTGGGAGACTAGCTGCAATGATCTCCCCTTTACAGAACATAGCATGCAAAGAGAAATTCCTGATCTTCCTTCTTTTTTAAGCACACAAGAAGAAAGCAACAGAGGTGGGGAGTATTGATCTGCCTGGATGTGAATCAGGCTGAGGGGTGAGGTGAAAGATTTGTCAGAAAACTCAGTCTGACTTTTCTGCTTGTTTTCTCACTCTGCTCCTCTAAGGCCGGCTTCACACCACGATTTTCTGCTGTCAGGTTCTGTCTGGTATTTTACAGGATGCACCGGCCAGAACCTGACAGCCCCGGACAAAACAGAACGATTTTCTGTCGGATCCGTTGTTAAAAAATAAAAAAATATCATACTCACCTATCCGACTCCTGCAGCGGGACCGGCAAAGAAGACATCCGATCAACGACAAGGACCTGTGAGTCTGACAGCCAATCAGATGGCTGGTAGCGATCTGCCCAATCAGATGGCTAGACGTCACAAACCACCTGATCGCTACCAGCCACCTGATTGGCCAGATTGCCAGGTCATTGATGCACGTTCAAGACCTGGCAATCTGGCCAATCAGGTGGCTGGTAGCAATCAGATGGATTGTGACGTCTGGCCATCTGATTGGCTGTCAGACTCACAGGTCCTTCTCGTTGATCGGATGTCTTCTTTGCCGGTCCCAGTGCAGGCGCCGGATAGGTGACTATGATATTTTTTTATTTTTTAACAACTTTTATTCACTTTTAGTGAACTTTCACAGTGTATATATAGATACACTACGAAAGTGAAAGAACTACTCGCTACTCCCGAGTAATCACAAGAAACTCAGGGAGTAGCGAGTAGCCCGAATAGCGTTACTATTTGGCGAGTACCAGATAGAAACGATTCTACTCGCTCATCCCTAGCAATTATATCATCCAAGGAGAGGATTGGTCAAAGACGGAAGGAGCTCTGTATAGGAATGTCTTTAAGGCAGCCATATATAACAGTAGGGCATATGGGCTCCTCTTGTCTTTAGATATTTATTATTTTCTAAACCATTAAGAATTACAACATTTTTTTTTTGCTTGTCAGGTTTTGAATATGTAAATAAAAAAACCTTGTCTGGAGCGCAATAAACCTCCAGTGTTGAGAAGCAGCTTATACTCCCAATGTGTAGATCTTACATGGACAATATACGTCTGAGTTATCCCAGACACGTGTTAGCTGATTATAGCCGTTCTGCATTCATTACGCCTTTTAATTTGTAGCGGTTGCTAAAGGCGACGATAGTTTAGGTCAATCATGTTCTCATTAAAGTCTGTGTGCATTGTACAGAACATATATATTCAGTCATTATTTACAATGTATTGAAAGATTATGAGACTTAAGAGAACTTACTATTCATAGTGGGGAGGGGTGCAGTGTACTGTTCAGAGGATTAGAAGAATATTACAAGTGATTTAAGGTCAAGCCGAAATATTTTTTTTTTACCAACACTTAGGAACTAATGCAAATTTAGCACTACTGTGCACAGATGCTCAGTACTCATAATGAGCAGCTGGACGCAACTTGAGTACAATGGAAGTCAATCTGGGATAAGCAAAGTATATGGAACCCGGTATACGGAATACGGAAAGTATCCCGGGCAGCCGGGATAAGCAAAGTATACGGAACCGGATTGCTCAGAATTACACATCCTGAGCAATCCGGTTATTACAATGCGGTTCCCTCCACACATTTTTCATAAAAACTGTGTGGGACCGCAATTGCGTTCACCGCATCTGGATCTGGATGCGGTGAACGCAATTTGATTTTAAAGTGTGACCCTAGCCTTACTCATTTCCTGCTGGACCTGATGTGTACTGGCTTCAAAGCTGGGAAACATCTGTGTGCAAATCCTGGTCCAGGCAGACTAGAGCCGTTTGCAACTGCTGTAACTTGGATCACGCTTGTCCCAGATTTCTGAATGCTCCTCTACCAGCACTATCAACATCTCTACATTTATATGCCGAGACATTATGCAGGATGTTGCTTCGTGGAGGAGGACACACAACTTCTGCTCGTGATGGGACCCTAATTAAAGCTACGCTTCCTGATTAGTTCATCAGGCAACTTCCTGCAAAAATCTGTTTCTGTGCGTTTTTCACGCATGACACTCGCCACATGTGTTTCAATGGTGCGTTTTTAATACGCATCTATTGACTTACATTGGCCTCTCGAGCATGCATTGGCAGCATGATACGTCTGCACTCGCTTCTGACTCGCAATGCGAGTTTAGTGCAGGGGGACTCACACCAGTATGCCGTGCCTGATAGGGCAACACTGGTCCGAGTGCAATGCGAGTTTAGTGCGGGGGGACTCAAACCAGTGTGCCGTGCCTGATAGGGCAACACTGGTCCGAGTGCAATGCGAGTTTCCCTCACATTGCACTCGTACGAGTCCCTTGCACAGTGTGCCTTCAGCCTTACTCAAGACATAAAGTGAATTTCATATATTAGAGTCATTATTAGGGATGGGCAACCTACTCTGTTTTCCCTGGGTTCATGACCGGGGTTCCTCTGTTAAAGCAAGATAACAGTTAATAAACATACTGGTTATACTTACCGGGTCCGCGCTATCCTTTTCAGCTGTACTGCGGTGCTGTGTCACTTCCGTACTTCCGGGGGTAATAGTCACTTGACTGGCTCCAATAGCCAATCACATACACCCAAAAGATAAGGTCCAGCCCAGAAGTGACGCAGTGACGCGTCCCACTAGGAAAAAAGAACGCCTACCCGGTAAGTATATTAAGAGTATTAACTATTGGCTTACTTTAACGGAGTAACCCCGGTCATGAACCCGAATAGTTCCCCTATCCCTAGACATTACAAACAGAGTGATCTATTTCAAGTGTTTATTTCTGTTAATGTTGATGATTATGGCTTACAGCCAATGAAAATCCAAAGATCATTATCTCAGAAAATTAAAGTAGGGAGGATGAAGGGTCTGAGAGATAAAATATGACCTAAATAGGTATCAGAAGCTTCTCCTTGTGTGGTTATGAGAGTCACAACCACTATAAAAGCATATCACAGCTGCTGCAGTCTCCAGCATGGTGCATATAGAGTAGGGAGGATGAAGGGTTAAAAGCCGCACTGCCGTATTCCACGAGACATCAAACAGTGAATATAATATTGATTTATAAGTCAACGCGTTTCAGGGCTCCCTGGTCCCTTCCTCAGGACAGGTCATTTTCATATTGCCACATTACAGGGAGCCCTGAAACGTGTTAACTAATAAGTCAATATTATATTCATCCTTTGATGCCAAGTGGAATACGGCAGCGCTGTTTTTAACCCTTCATCCTCCCTAGTTTGATTGTCTGTAAGCCATAATCATAAACATTAACAGAAATAAACACTCGAAATAGATCCCTCTGTGTGTAATGACTCTATATAATATATGTGTATCACTTTATGTATTGAATTACTGAAATACATGAACTTTTTGATGCTATTCTAATTCATTGAGGTACACCTGTATCTTGTGCAGCTGCTTAAAGAAGAGTGTGCACCAACCAAGGCAAAATCAGCCTATCTGAACAAGTGGTTCCTCCATTGCTGTATCTCCCGGCTTCGCTCCTTCCATCACATGTGAACTGAGTCATTCTCATTATCGCCAGTTTCCTTCTCCGATCACATAATGACAACAGTGATTTTGCCAATTGTTTTATTATTCAAGTAACAGAATAAGAACACGGAGTACACAGTATTCCCAAACTTCTCGCTAAACATCTGTTGTGTATGAGAGTTCTATGCGGACATCATTCTACAGTTGTTCATGATACAGTTATCAACATCTGGATCATTATACCATACCACGGGGAAACCAGCAAAAAAATGCAATTACGTCATGTTGTACGTTTCTGTCAAGTGCTAAGAAATATATGTTTTTACACACTTCCGTGCGCTTCATTTATAACACTTAATGATCTTCTGCGGTTTAACAAGGGCAAGAAAATGTTCTTGCAACTGCAAAAGTATTGTAGAAATCTGAAGTTCAATCAGGTTCTCATTCCCCTTAATTGGAATCTGACATCTTGTTTTTGTTACCTAATCTAATTGTAGCATATCAGAGACAGAGCCCCTGATTCCAGCAATATGTCACTTACTGGGCTGCTTGCTGTAGTTTTTATAAAATCACTGTTTATCAGCAGGAGAATAATGGTAAAGGAATACTTGGTCTGCAGCAAGGTAGTCTGACCATGTCCACTTCACCGATTGGCACCTTTCTGCCTATGCAGGGTGTACACATAAAGCTGCCAAATAGTGATGTGGACAAGGTTATATAGAGCTCAGCGTTCAGAACATGGGTAAATAGTGATGAGCGAGTACTAAAATGCTCGGGTGCTCGAAGCTCGGTCCGAGCATCCCGAGATACTCGTGTACTCGGCCCGAGTAACGAGCCCAATGTTATCCTATGGGAGACACGAGTATTTTTATGAAATGACTGCCGGCTGCCTGGAAAAACCCTAAAAATGTCACAAAAGTCTCAGAAGAGTGCTGAAATGACATGGCAACACCATGGGGAAGACCCCTGGAAGCATTTCTCACTCAAAAGTCACAGCTGTGAACAATGTTGTCCGAGTTTCACGCCAATTTTACGGAGTCACCAGAAAACCTTCCAAAATGACACCAAAATGAATATTTAGGGTGGAAATGTTAAGGGCACATACCCAATAGTGAGATACAGCTGGTGTATGTTACTTTTTGTGATTACATGAAAGATTTTACGTGAAAACATTGTGCGGCACTCCGATGACCCTGACAAGAGACGTACATGAAGCCCTGTCTACAAATAATGTGCCCATTTTGAAGAACTGGGTCTATTGTAGTATCTTCCTTTGCCAGGGCAGTCCAAAATTGGGAGGTTCACCAATGCCCCTGGATACAGACATGCAGGATGGCCTGTAAACAAGAACTGGGTGTATTGTAGTATAGCCCTTTGGTCAGGGTAGACAAAAAGTGGGAGGTTCAACAATGACCCATGCATACAGACATGTAGTAGGGCCTGTAACCCTCAAGTGGGTGTATTGTAGTATAGCCCTTTGGTCAGGGTAGACAAAAATTGGGAGGTTCAACAATGACCCATGCATACAGACATGTAGTAGGGCCTGTAACCCTCAAGTGGGTGTATTGTAGTATAGCCCTTTGGTCAGGGCAGCCAAAAATTGGGAGGTTCAACAATGACCCATGCATACAGACATGTAGTAGGGCCTGTAACCCTCAAGTGGGTGTATTGTAGTATAGCCCTTTGGTCAGGGCAGCCAAAAATTGGGAGGTTCAACAATGACCCATGCATACAGACATGTAGTAGGGCCTGTAACCCTCAAGTGGGTGTATTGTAGTATAGCCCTTTGGTCAGGGCAGCCAAAAATTGGGAGGTTCAACAATGACCCATGCATACAGACATGTAGTAGGGCCTGTAACCCTCAAGTGGGTGTATTGTAGTAGAGCCCTTAGGTCAGGGCAGCCAAAAATTGTGAGGCTCCTCTTTGTCCCTGGATGGAGACGTGCAGGAGGGCCTGTTAAGAAGAACTGGGTGTATTGTAGTATAGCCCTTTGGTCAGGGTAGACAAAAATTGGGAGGTTCAACAATGACCCATGCATACAGACATGTAGTAGGGCCTGTAACCCTCAAGTGGGTGTATTGTAGTAGAGCCCTTTGGTCAGGGCAGCCAAAAATTGGGAGGTTCAACAATGACCCATGCATACAGACATGTAGTAGGGCCTGTAACCCTCAAGTGGGTGTATTGTAGTAGAGCCCTTAGGTCAGGGCAGCCAAAAATTGTGAGGCTCCTCTTTGTCCCTGGATGGAGACGTGCAGGAGGGCCTGTTAAGAAGAACTGGGTGTATTGTAGTAGAGCCCTTTGGTCAGGGCAGCCAAAAATTGGGAGGCTCCTCTTTGTCCCTGGATGGAGACGTGCAGGAGGGCCTGTTAAGAAGAACAGGGTGTATTGTAGTGTAGCCCTTTTGTCAGGGCAGCCAAAAATTTGGAGGCTCCTCTTTGTCCCTGGATAGAGACGTGTAGGAGTACCTAAAAATATTTTTCCCATTGAAAAGGAGCGGGTCTCCTGTCGTTGTAATGCCCATTCTAACAGAATGGGCTACAAAATTTACCACTGTGCGTATACCTCAAACAAGAGCCTAACTATTCTAACGCTCATCATGGTGTCACATGAGGAGAAGGAGTAGGAGTCCAGCGATTAGCCAAAGTACGGAAGTGTGTACCCATTGGTGAGTGGAGGTACATGTCAAATTCAAATAACAAAATAAAATTCATTTGTCATTTGCTGGTGGTGTGGTGAAGTCTGGCCCAATCCAACCCTTGTTCATCTTGATCAGAGTGAGCCTGTCCGCATTTTCAGTTGACAGGCTTGTGCGTTTATCAGTGATGATTCCACCTGCTGCACTGAAAACACGCTCTGATAAAACGCTAGCGGCAGGGCAGGCCAGGACTTCCAAGGCGTAGAGAGCCAATTCATGCCACGTGTCGAGCTTGGAGACCCAATAATTGAAAGGCACCGATGAATCTCGCAGTACAGTTGTTCGATCTGCAAGGTACTCCTTCAGCATCTGCCCGAACTTAGCATTTCTGGTGGCACTACCCCGCACCTCAGGGGCTGTGGTACGTGAGGGGCTGAGAAAACTGTCCCACATCGTAAAGACAGTTCCCCTGCCTCTGGCGGATTGGACTTGTGCCCCTCTCGGCCGTACCCCTTGGTTGTCCATCGAATCCTGACCTATGCCGCTAGCGTTTTGTGAGGGGAAGGATTTCACAACTTCCGTGACTATGGCCCTCTGGAACTGCAGCATTTTGGCTGACCTCTCCGCCTCAGGAATGAGAGACATAAAGTTCTCCTTGTAGCGTGGGTCTAAGAGTGTTGCCAACCAGTACTGATTGTCGGCCAAGATGTTCTGAACGCGAGGGTCACGAGACAGGCAGCTTACCATAAAGTCAGCCATGTGCGCCAGACTCTTAACAGCCATCACATCAGTATCCAGACCAACACGATGACTGAACATGCTGTCCTCCTCCTCCTCCTCCTCCTCATCTCCCCTGTCCTCTGGCCAGCCACGCTGAATCGAGGGTATGACTGGTGTGCATGTCATATCCCCAATTTGGCCTGAGAGTTGCTCCATGTCTTCATCCTCCTCCTCCTCCTCGTCATAGTCCTCCACTACACGTTGTGATGACATGAGGCTGGGCTGTGTGTTTTCACCCACACCCACTACAGTTTCTTGCTCTAAGTCATCGCGCTCTGCCTGCAATGCATCCTCTTTTATTTTCAGCAGAGACCGTT
Source organism: Allobates femoralis (assembly GCA_033576535.1). Taxonomy (NCBI): domain Eukaryota; kingdom Metazoa; phylum Chordata; class Amphibia; order Anura; family Aromobatidae; genus Allobates; species Allobates femoralis. The sequence goes on from JARQOC010000011.1 coordinate 31,961,789, forward strand.
TTAGAAGGCAGAGTAGTGGTATGGTGACGCTAATAATGGCGTCATCACCGCTCACCATCTTGGTGGAGTCCTCAAAGTTTTGGAGGACGGTGCATAGGTCCGACATCCATCTCCACTCCTCAGGTGTTATGTGTGGAGTTTGACCCATTTCCCGACGGCTTAGGTGATGCAGGTAGTCCACAACTGCCCTCTTCTGCTCACATATCCTGACCAACATGTGCAGCGTTGAATTCCAACGCGTGGGGACATCACACACCAGTCTGTGGGCCGGAAGACGCAAACGGCGCTGAAAGCTTGCAAGGCCGGCTGAAGCAGCAGGTGACTTGCGAAAATGTGCAGACAGACGCCGAACTTTTACCAGCAGGTCAGACAGCTCCGGGTATGACTTCACAAACCTCTGAACCACCAGGTTGAGCACATGGGCCACGCATGGAACATGCGTCAGCTGCCCTCGCCTCAAAGCTGCCACCAGGTTCCGGCCATTGTCACACACGACCTTTCCTGGCTTTAGGTTCAGAGGTGTGAGCCAGTGATCTGCCTGCTGTTTCAGAGCTGTCCACACCTCTTCTGCATTGTGGGGTTTGTCACCTATGCAGACTAGCTTCAGCACAGCCTGTTGCCGCTTTGCAGAGGCAGTGCTGCAGTGCTTCCAGCTTGGGACTGGTGTGGAGGGTACAGTGGATGAGGATGCGCAGGTGGAGGAGGAGGAGGCTGAAGAGCATGACATTCCGGAGCTGTAGAGTGTCGGTGAAACCATGACAGAGGTAGGGCCTGCTATCCTTGGTGTGGGAAGGACGTGTTCCGTCCCTCGCTCAGACTGGGTCCCAGCCTCCACAATATTAATCCAGTGTGCCGTCAGGGAGATGTAGCGGCCTTGCCCACAAGCACTTGTCCACGTGTCTGTGGTTAGGTGGACTTTGGCTGAAACAGCATTGTTCAGGGCACGTGTGATGGTGTTGGACACGTGGTTATGCAATGCGGGGACGGCACATCTGGAGAAATAGTGTCGGCTGGGGACCGAGTAACGTGGGACAGCAGCCGCCATCAGGTCGCGGAATGCGTCCGTCTCCACCAGACGGAAAGGCAACATTTCTAGCGCTATGAGTCGCGAAATGTGAGCATTGAGGACTGTGGCATGTGGGGCATTGGCAGCGTATTTGCGCCTGCGTTCAAATGTTTGCTGAATGGATAATTGAACGCTGCGCTGGGACAAGGACGTGCGTAATTTGTGCTTCAGCAACTTCAGGTGCAGGACTGGAGGCTTGTTCGCGGCCAGCATGGACAGGGGATTGGCTTGCATGCACAACAGCCGAAGACCTAGCAGTGACATCAGCACGCACCGCTCCTCGACTCTGTGGTACTTCCCACAAAGTCGGGTGCTTGGCTGACATGTGCCTGATCATGCTGGTGGTGGTCAGGCTGCTAGTTTTCGTACCCCTGCTGATAGTGGCATGGCAGGTGTGGCAAATGGCCTTTTTAGAGTCTTCTGGAGCCAACTTAAAAAACTCCCAGACTCGGGAAGACCGAACATTTGCACAGGCACCTTGAGTCGTGTTGTTGTTCCGGGGAACGGTTGCCTGCCTTCTGCCTGCGGACGCACCCCTGCTTCGTACTGGCTGTTGTGATGCTACGCCTCCCTCCCCTGTGCACTGCTGTCCTCGCTCTGCATATCCTCCTGCCATGTAGGGTCAGCTACTGGATCATCCACCACGTCGTCTTCCTCTTCCGCACCCTGATCCTCCTCCTGACTTCCTGGCAATTGTGTCTCATCATCGTCCACCCCTTGTTGAGACACTTTGACAACGTTCCGTTCGTCATAACGCGGCTGCTCAAATATTTGGGCATCTGTACATACCATCTCCTCATGACCCACTTCAAGAGGAGGTGGCGACAGGCCAGATTCTGCGAATGGATACGTGAACAGCTCTTCCGAGTGTCCTAGTGTGGGATCTGTAATGTCCGTGGACGTGTAATCGGCCAGGTGGTAGGAAGGAGGATCAGGTTGGGAAATGTGCGGTGCAGTATCACGGCTACTGACAGTTGACCGTGCGGAAGACAGGGTGTTTGTGGAGGTGCCCATCTGACTTGAAGCATTATCCGCTATCCAAGTAACAACCTGTTGACACTGGTCTTGGTTCAACAGTGGTGTACTGCTGCGGGCCCCAAGAATTTGGGACAGGACGTGCGAGCGAGGAGATGTGGCCCTTTGTTGTTGCGAAATGAGTGCTTGCACACGACCTCGGCCTCTGCCTGCACCACCATCACGTCCACTTCCTTGTTCCTTGCCAACGCCCTTGCCAACGCCTTTGCGCATTTTGCCTGTATAGAGCGACAACTGCCTGGTCACTGTGGAGGTCACAGGAGATTAGGATTTTAGTTCCCTAACCTGTAGAAACGTATGACGTACAACAGTGTGGTGACTGTTGAGATGACAATAGTTAGGATATTTAGTTCCCTAACTTGTAGAAACGTATGAGGTACAACAGTGTGGTGACTGTTGAATGACAAGAGTTTGGATTTTTAGTTCCTAACTTGTAGAAACGTATGACGTACAACAGTGTGGTGACTGTTGAGATGACAAGAGTTAGGATTTTAGTTCCCTAACCTGTATAAAGGTATGACGTACAACAGTTGTGGTGACTGTTGAGATGACAAGAGTTAGGATTTTAGTTCCCTAACTTGTAGAAACTTATGACGTACAACAGTGTGGTGACTGTTGAGATGACAATAGTTAGGATTTTAGTTCCCTAACTTGTAGAAACTTATGACGTACAACAGTGTGGTGACTGTTGAGATGACAATAGTTAGGATTTTAGTTCCCTAACTCTGTAGAAACTATGACGTACAACAGTGTGGTGACTGTTGAGATGACAAGAGTTAGGATTTTATTTCCCTAACCTGTAGAAACGTATGACGTACAACAGTGTGGTGACTGTTGAGATGACAAGAGTTAGGATTTTAGTTCCCTAACCTGTAGAAACTTATGACGTACAACAGTGTGGTGACTGTTGAGATGACAAGAGTTAGGATTTTAGTTCCCTAACTCTGTAGAAACGTATGACGTACAACAGTGTGGTGACTGTTGAGATGACAAGAGTTAGGATTTTAGTTCCCTAACTTGTAGAAACTTATGACGTACAACAGTGTGGTGACTGTTGAGATGACAAGAGTTAGGATTTTAGTTCCCTAACTTGTAGAAACGTATGACGTACAACAGTGTGGTGACTGTTGAGATGACAAGAGTTAGGATTTTATTCCCTAACTTGTAGAAACGTATGACGTACAACAGTGTGGTGACTGTTGAGATGACAAGAGTTAGGATTTTAGTTCCCTAACCTGTAGAAACTATGACGTACAACATTTGTGGTGACTGTTGAATGACAAGTTAGGATTTTAGTTCCCTAACTGTAGAAACGTATGACGTACAACAGTGTGGTGACTGTTGAGATGACAAGAGTTAGGATTTTAGTTCCCTAACCTGTATAAAGGTATGACGTACAACAGTGTGGTGACTGTTGAGATGACAAGAGTTAGGATTTTAGTTCCCTAACTTGTAGAAACTTATGACGTACAACAGTGTGGTGACTGTTGAGATGACAATAGTTAGGATTTTAGTTCCCTAACTTGTAGAAACTTATGACGTACAACAGTGTGGTGACTGTTGAGATGACAATAGTTAGGATTTTAGTTCCCTAACCTGTAGAAACGTATGACGTACAACAGTGTGGTGACTGTTGAGATGACAAGAGTTAGGATTTTATTTCCCTAACCTGTAGAAACGTATGACGTACAACAGTGTGGTGACTGTTGAGATGACAAAGTTAGGATTTTATTCCCTAACTGTAGAAACGTATGAGTACAACAGTGTGGTGACTGTTGAGATGACAAGAGTTAGGATTTTAGTTCCCTAACTGTAGAAACGTATGACGTACAACAGTGTGGGACTGTTGAGATGACAAGAGTTGGATTTAGTTCCCTAACTTGTAGAAACGTATGACGTACAACAGTGTGGTGACTGTTGAGATGACAAGAGTTAGGATTTTAGTTCCCTAACTTGTAGAAACGTATGACGTACAACAGTGTGGTGACTGTTGAGATGACAAGAGTTAGGATTTTAGTTCCCTAACTTGTAGAAACTATGACGTACAACAGTGTGGTGACTGTTGAGATGACAATAGTTAGGATTTTAGTTCCCTAACTGTAGAAACTTATGACGTACAACAGTGTGGTGACTGTTGAGATGACAAAGTTAGGATTTTAGTTCCCTAACCTGTAGAAATATGACTACAACAGTGTGGTGACTGTTGAGATGACAAAGTTAGGATTTTAGTTCCCTAACTGTAGAAACTTATGACGTACAACAGTGTGGTGACTGTTGAGATGACAAAGTTAGGATTTTAGTTCCCTAACTGTAGAAACTTATGACGTACAACAGTGTGGTGACTGTTGAGATGACAATAGTTAGGATTTTAGTTCCCTAACCTGTAGAAACGTATGACGTACAACAGTGTGGTGACTGTTGAGATGACAAGAGTTAGGATTTTAGTTCCTAACTGTAGAAACGTATGACGTACAACAGTGTGGTGACTGTTGAGATGACAAGAGTTAGGATTTAGTTCCCTAACTTGTAGAAACGTATGACGTACAACAGTGTGGTGACTGTTGAGATGACAAGAGTTAGGATTTTAGTTCCCTAACTTGTAGAAACGTATGACGTACAACAGTGTGGTGACTGTTGAGATGACAAGAGTTAGGATTTTAGTTCCCTAACCTGTAGAAACTTATGACGTACAACAGGTGTGGTGACTGTTGAGATGACAAGAGTTAGGATTTTAGTTCCCTAACCTGTATAAAGGTATGACATACAACAGTGTGGTGACTGTTGAGATGACAAGAGTTAGGATTTTAGTTCCCTAACTTGTAGAAACTTATGACGTACAACAGTGTGGTGACTGTTGAGATGACAATAGTTAGGATTTTAGTTCCCTAACTTGTAGAAACTTATGACGTACAACAGTGTGGTGACTGTTGAGATGACAATAGTTAGGATTTTAGTTCCCTAACCTGTAGAAACGTATGACGTACAACAGTGTGGTGACTGTTGAGATGACAAGAGTTAGGATTTTAGTTCCCTAACCTGTAGAAACGTATGACGTACAACAGTGTGGTGACTGTTGAGATGACAAGAGTTAGGATTTTAGTTCCCTAACTTGTAGAAACGTATGACGTACAACAGTGTGGTGACTGTTGAGATGACAAGAGTTAGGATTTTAGTTCCCTAACTTGTAGAAACGTATGACGTACAACAGTGTGGTGACTGTTGAGATGACAAGAGTTAGGATTTTAGTTCCCTAACCTGTAGAAACTTATGACGTACAACAGTGTGGTGACTGTTGAGATGACAATAGTTAGGATTTTAGTTCCCTAACCTGTAGAAACGTATGACGTACAACAGTGTGGTGACTGTTGAGATGACAAGAGTTAGGATTTTAGTTCCCTAACTTGTAGAAACTTATGACGTACAACAGTGTGGTGACTGTTGAGATGACAAGAGTTAGGATTTTAGTTCCCTAACCTGTAGAAACGTATGACGTACAACAGTGTGGTGACTGTTGAGATGACAAGAGTTAGGATTTTAGTTCCCTAACTTGTAGAAACTTATGACGTACAACAGTGTGGTGACTGTTGAGATGACAATAGTTAGGATTTTAGTTCCCTAACTTGTAGAAACTTATGACGTACAACAGTGTGGTGACTGTTGAGATGACAAGAGTTAGGATTTTAGTTCCCTAACCTGTATTAAGGTACTACGTACACCTGTCTGGTGACTGTAATGGTTTGAAGAGAGGATTTTAGTCCCTAACCTGTATTAAGGCAGTACGTACACCTGTCTGGTGACTGTTTTGATGACAAGAGTTAGGATTTTAGTTCCCTAACCTGTATTAAGGTACTACGTACACCTGTCTGGTGACTGTAATGGTTTAAACAGAGGATTTTAGTCCCTAACCTGTATTAAGGCAGTACGTACACCTGTCTGGTGACTGTTTTGATGACAAGAGTTAGGATTTTAGTTCCCTAACCTGTATTAAGGTACTACGTACACCTGTCTGGTGACTGTAATGGTTTGAAGAGAGGATTTTAGTCCCTAACCTGTATTAAGGTAGTACGTACACCTGTCTGGTGACTGTTTTGATGACAAGAGTTAGGATTTTAGTTCCCTAACCTGTATTAAGGTACTACGTACACCTGTCTGGTGACTGTAATGGTTTGAAGAGAGGATTTTAGTCCCTAACCTGTATTAAGGTAGTACGTACACCTGTCTGGTGACTATTTTGATGACAAGAGTTAGGATTTTAGTTCCCTAACCTGTATTAAGGTAGTACGTACACCTGTCTGGTGACTGTAATGGTTCAAGAGAGGATTTTAGTCCCTAACCTGTATTAAGGTAGTACGTACACCTGTCTGGTGACTGTGTTGATGACAAGAGTTAGGATTTTAGTTCCCTAACCTGTATTAAGGTAGTACGTACACCTGTCTGGTGACTGTAATGGTTCAAGAGAGGATTTTAGTCCCTAACCTGTATTAAGGTAGTACGTACACCTGTCTGGTTACTGTTTTGATGACAAGAGTTAGGATTTTAGTTCCCTAACCTGTATTAAGGTAGTACGTACACCTGTCTGGTGACTGTAATGGTTTGAAGAGAGGATTTTAGTCCCTAACCTGTATTAAGGTACTAAGTACAAGAGTGTGGTGACTCTAATGGTCACAGAAAAGCTTGGATTTCAATCTGTATCACCCTGCCTATATCCTCCTAGATTAGTCCTGAGAAGGACTGTTCTGGTCACTGGAAATCTTGGACTCCGATCTGGATCACCCTGCCTATGTCCTCCTAGATTAGTCCTGAGAAGGACTGTTGTGGTCAGCAGCAGTTTGCAGCCCTGATCCGGATCTACCTATGAGGGCCGCAAATATGTCCCTAATCAGCAGCAGACACTCTCCCTACACTCACTGTCTGGAAGGCTGTGTGCCGAGCACAGCGCGCCGGGACTTATAAAGGCTCGGTGACGCTGTGCAGGCCGGCCAATCACTGCTATACCACAACCAACAGGGCTGTGGCATTGCAGTGGTCTGTCAGCCAATCCCTGCACGTGGGCTGGCTCTCAAAAGAGCGCCAACATGGAGAGATGACGACCACGAGCACAGCACGAGTATCGCGAGATTACTCGGTGCTCGGCGAGTCGCCCGAGTACAGTGATACTCGTGCGAGTAACGAGTAGTGCCGAGCATGTTCGCTCAACACTATGGGTAAATTTGCAGCAGAAAAAACTGTGATTTTATCAAAACTGTAGCACATAGTAAAGTAAGTGACACAGAGCTGGAATCAGGGTTTCTGGCCCTAAATTATGCTCTCAGATGGAGTAGAGAAGTCCTGTTGACGAATTCCCTTTAATATATTTTATCCTATATTAAAGCATACAAGACATAGAGAGTGATGAGAGCACATCGGATTTATGATAATTGGTTAGCGCTGTTTTGGCTACTCTATGAGTATGTAAGCAGGATTCGAAAACGCAATGGCCCAGTAAAGACAACTCTGAGATGACTGACAGCGGATATTTATCATATAGAAATAAAGAGTAAGGAGGTATAAGGGACAAGAAACAAAAACAGTACAATACCCAATCAGCAATATATAAGAAATATTAATACAATATTTTTACATTCAGTTTTTAAGACACTAGATAACAAATATTACTTAACGCTTAATTTAATCTGTCTGTCAGGGAAACTTTAGTGTCCCTCCAACTCGTCACAACCTTCCATTATACAGATAATTCTGTATATCAATGTACATGGCCTAATGGGACTTCGATACAACCCGCTAAGCCACAAGTTCAATTCAATCTAACCTCAATTAGTACCGTATATCTCGGCAAGAAGCAATAACTCAGCTCACTCAGCTATTTTTTTTAAAGGTGATATGTGACCTATATTCAGTAGTCAACATCCGGTCTTCACTGCTTGACATTCAGTGGCTGATCTTTGGTGACTGACCTGCGGAGTCTGATCATTGTCTTCCTCCAGAGCCAGTCAAGGTCTTCTTCTGAGAATTGTCAAGGTCTTCCTCTGAGACTGGTCATGGTCTTCCTCTGAGACTGGTCATGGTCTTCCTCTGAGACTAGTCATGGTCTTCCTCTGAGACTGGTCATGGTCTTCCTCTGAGACTGGTCATGGTCTTCCTCTGAGACTAGTCATGGTCTTCCTCTGAGACTGGTCATGGTCTTCCTCTGAGACTTGTGTAGGTCGTTATCTGTGCCTGGTCAAGATCTTTGTCTGAGACTGGTCATAATCTTCCTCATTGACTGGTCATGGTCTTCCTCTGAGATTGGTAATGGTCTTCCTCTGAGATTGGTAATGGTCTTCCTCTGAGACTTGTGTAGGTCGTCCTCTGTGCCTGGTCATGATCTTTCTCTGAGACTGGTCATGATCTTCCTCTGAGACTGGTCATGGTTTTCCTCAGAGACTGCTCATGGTCTTCCTCTGAGACTGGTCATGGTCTTCCTCAGACTAGTCATGGTCTTCCTCTGAGACTGGTCATGGTCTTCCTCTGAGACTGGTCATGGTCTTCCTCTGAGACCGGTCATGGTCTTCCTCAGAGACCGGTCATGGTCTTCCTCAGAGACTGGTCATGGTCTTCCTCAGAGACTGGTCATGGTCTTCCTCTGAGACTGTTCATGGTCTTCCTCTGAGACTAGTCATGGTCTTCCTCTGAGACTGGTCATGGTCTTCCTCTGAGACTGGTCATGGTCTTCCTCTGAGACCGGTCAGAGTCTTCCTCTGAGACCGGTCAGAGTCTTCCTCTGAGACTGGTCATGGTCTTCCTCAGAGACTGGTCATGGTCTTCCTCTGAGACTGGTCATGGTCTTCCTCAGACTAGTCATGGTCTTCCTCTGAGACTGGTCATGGTCTTCCTCTGAGACTGGTCATGGTCTTCCTCAGAGACTGGTCATGGTCTTCCTCTGAGACTGGTCATGGTCTTCCTCTGAGACTGGTCATGGTCTTCCTCTGAGACTGGTCATGGTCTTCCTCTGAGACTGGTCATGGTCTTCCTCTGAGACTGGTCATGGTCTTCCTCTGAGACTGGTCATGGTCTTCCTCTGAGACTTGTGTAGGTCATCCTCTGTGACTAGTCATAGTCTTTTTCTGACACTGGTCACAGTCTTCCTCTGAGACTGGTCATGGTCTTCCTCTGAGACTGGTCATGGTCTTCCTCTGAGACTTGTGTAGGTCATCCTCTGTGACTAGTCATAGTCTTTTTCTGACACTGGTCACAGTCTTCCTCTGAGACTGGTCACTGTCTTCTGAGACTGATCATGGTCTTCCTCTGAGACTTGTGTAGGTTGTCCTCTGTGACTGGTCATAGTCTTCCTCTAACACTGGTCACGGTCTTCCTCTGAGATTGGTTATGGTCTGCCTCTGAAACTGGTCATGGTCTTCCTCTGAGATTTGTGTAGGTTGTCCTCTGTGACTAGTCATGGTCTTCCTCGTAGACTGATCATGGTCATCCACTGAGACTGCTCTCGGTCTTCCTCTGGGACTGGTAATTATATTCCGCTCTTTCCTCAGGTCATGGATTTTGGCTGTAAGCCTGCTCCGCTGCTCACATGACTGCTCTCTTCCAAGTCTACATGCCGACTCCTGCCCTTCTCTGCCATTTTGGGCTTTTTTTATTTAGTAACTGTCTGTGCCACAACCATCATTTGACCCAGTGACTCTTCTAATCTCTTTGTCATGAGTGCGTCACATCATGAGATTAGCTCAGGAGGATCTGAGATCAGGCGGTCTCAGCATTTAATTGATCGCAGGTTCTCTACGGAGCCAACTTAACTGTTACCTTGTGGATTTACTTTCTTTCTATGCTGATGGGGTTAATGACCCTTTCCCATCGGGCTAAGATGTCTTTTAGCCTAAATTCCAGCTGCAATTTTTTATCATCATTCCCTTCCGCTATATTTATCCACCTGGGCCTCACTCTATGCTGGATATAGATTCTCGATACTGACCACGTTGAAGGAGCTTATCTCTGGGTAGCTGAGGTGTTCATTACTATTGCAGCTGAAGAGCTTTCTACTGGAGAAGATTTAAAGTCCTTTTATATTTGCTTCCTTGCCTGTTTTGTCTGTGTGGTCCCCTACATTCCTTCCCATTCACTTACTTGGGGCAAGGTATGAGACCCAGGCATCCTCACCTTTAAGAGTGTAGGCTTTAAAGGTATAAGGTTCCCATATTCTTTTGCTTGTTTATGGTCACAGCATGACACACGTCCCTCGAGGAAACACATATTTTGCTACTTAGTTCTTAGTTGTTTTTCTTGACCGTCAGATGGTAATGTTTTCCTGCGGACACTGCATGATATTAGCGGAGTGTGTCTTCTGCTGCTCCTACTGTCTTACAAAAATAAACCTATAGCTATAATATTTTATAGTGTAAAGCTCAGATATTCCCTTTAATTAGATATGGAGCCGGATCTTTGTGACGTCCACATAGTTGTCAAATTCTCTATCGCTACTTTTTGTACTTCCTAACCCCACAAAGTTGTACACAACCTATATTAGTCTGGATAGAAGCCAAGTGCACATGTATATATACACAATACACTAGACTCCTCCCATGAGGATCTTCACAAATAATTGTATGGTGGAATATCTTATTGGTGCCTGAACTAAGAAAATTTAACATGGCGGGTACATTGACCTAATCTACCTGTGAATCATTTTTGCAAAGAATTTTCTACATCTTGAGGGCACTTTACACCTTCTCTTTTTTTTACTTGCCTATTTATCCCCACCATTGCACTGATCCATAGTCATCACCTCTATCAGTCCCAAACCATACGTGCATGTGTGATTGGCATATTCAGTGAATGCAGACACTGCAGGAATGGAGGGGAATTATATAGGTAAGAAATAGTTCTGAATAATTTTATAAGAACTCTGGATAGGAAGCATTTTTTTAAACAAATCCTGCACAATCCCTTTAACCTTGTGTGTCGGAATCGGGGAACAGGGAATTTGTAACAAAAACCCAAAATTGAGTTTGGCCGATGCAGAATATGAGTGAATGTCACTTTTGATATAAAAGTACATTTTAATGAATATGTAATAAGTACCTTTTGCCTCTTTTATGATTTTTGTAGGACATCGCACATTGTTTATTGGAGTTCATGTTCCTCTTGGAGGTCGAAAAAGTCATCGACGACACAGTCACCGACACCGTGGACACAAACACAAAAAAAAAGACCGGGAACGGGATTCAGGTTTAGAAGATGGACGGGACTCTCCTACATACGGTACAGCCTACTATTGTATCCATGAGTGTGAACCATCTATTTACGACAGCTAGAATTTTGTTACCTCTTAAAGCCTAATCGTCGTTTAAATTTTTATTTTATAGTAATGTAGCGCAAGTGAATCTAATCAACTTTCAAATATACTTTATTAGTGAAATCAGGAAGGAAACACCTTAAAAAAAACTTCCCCAAGATGTCCTCAGTAGGCTGATTCTGAACCACACATGTACTCGCTGTTAGGCAGCTCCATCTTCAGGGGGTGTGGTCTACAGTGCGTTCACAATACAGCTGATAAGACTGTCAATTTTTTACAGTGCCGTAATTAGGCCGTATATCTGGAAAACCCCTGTTTCTTTCACTGTGTGCATATGACTTGATATAATGCTGTCCATGGTGCTGACAGCAGCATAGCTGCATAGTTTGGGATAGTTTAGTTGTTTTTTTGTAATTTACCATCATTTTCGGTGATATATTACATTTTATTTTGGAAGATATTTTCCAGGTATCACCCCTCACATTTTCTTTTTTCTTGCTCTGATCTGCATTTATCCATGTAATATTGTAGTTAATTTGTATTTAAAAAGTAATTTTAATTTTTTTGTTAGAAATCATTAGTAGTAGAATCTGCTTCTTTCTCTCAATTCATGGGGAACATCTAGCTTTAGTCAATACGGATTTTCCCATTACTGAGTTCGGAGATGACAGTTGGTGCTGACAATATTCAATGGGAGGAGAGGGAGGAGCGAGAGGCGGAGGATAGAGCTAGAGGCAGAGGGAGGAGCTAGAGGCAGAGGGAGGAGCTAGAGGCAGTGGGAGGAGCTAGAGGATGAGGGAGGAGCTAGAAGCAGAGGGATGAGCTAGAGGCAGAGGATAAAGCTAGAAGTGAAGGGAAGAGCTAAAGGAAGGAGCTAGAGGAAGAGGATACAGATAGAGGGAGGAGCTAGAGGCAGGTGGAGGAGCTAGAGGCAGAGGGTGAAGCTAGAGGCAGAGGATGGAGCCAGAGGCAGAGAGAGAAGCTGGAGGCAGAGGGAGGAGCTAGAGGGAGAGGATAGAGATAGAGGGAGGAGCTAGAGGCAGGTGGAGGAGCTAGAGGCAGAGGGTGAAGCTAGAGGCAGAGGATGGAGCTAGAGGCAGATGGAGGAGCTAGAGGAAGGAACTAGAGGGAGAGGCTAGAGATAGAGGGAGGAGCTGGAGGCAGAGGCAAAGGATGGAGCTAGAGGCAGAGGGAGGAACTAGAGTAGAGGGAGGAGCTATAGTGCAGAGGAAGGAGCTAGAGGCAGAGGGAGGAGCTAGAAGCAAAAGGAGGAGTTAGAGGCAGAGTGAGGAGCCTGAAGCAGAGGGAGGAGCTAGAGGCAGAGGATAGAGCTAGAGGCAGAAGATTGAGCGAGAGGCAGACGGAGGAGCTAGAGGCAGAGGAGAAGCTAGAGGCAAAGCGAGGAGCCTGAGGCAGAGTAAGGAGCTAGAGGCATAGGAGGAGCTAGAAGCAAAGGAGGAGTTAGAGGCAGAGTGAGGAGCCTGAGGCAGAGGGAGGAGCTAGAGGTAGAGGATAGAGCTAGAGGCAGACGATTGAGCGAGAGGCTGACGGAGGAGCTAGAGGCAGAGGGAGGAGTTAGAGGGAGGAGTTAGAAGCAGAGGATGGAGCTAGAGGGAGAGGGAGGCGTTAGAGGCAGACACCGATAGTCTACTGCAAGTTCTGATGAAGATGACAGCTACATTTAAAAAATGTATAAACTTCCTACATCTGCAGCACACGTCGTGAGCTCCTATGGAGGTTCAAGTCAGCTTCCAATGGGGTTGTCTTTTCTTTGGGATAGAACTTAGCTCTGAGTGGATCTGATAATACTATATGACTGCAGTCATTTTTGAGGACTGCTTTTATAAGACAGTCCCTTTAAGGCTATGTTCACAAATCTGCATTTTTTTTTCTCGTTTTTTCATGAGTTTTGTGTAAATTAAAATCTGCTTTCTATATAGTCCAGCAAAAGTTATAAGATTCCAGGAATCTTCTCCACATGATTACTTTTTTTTCCTGGCTGAAATACAAAACTGCTGCGTTTTTGAAAGAAGCAGCATGGCAATTCTTTCAGCGTTTTTGCAGCTTTTTGGTGAATGAAATATGTATTGTGGAGAAATGACACTAAAAATGCGACAAAGAAAAGCAAAAAAGCATGAAAAATGAAACAAAAAATCAGCAAAAATGCAACAAAACCTGTTTTTGGAAGCAGCTTTTTTACTGCCAAGAGGGCAGCAAAAATGCATTGTGTGAACATAGACTTAATAATACTGAGCTGTTGTCCTTGCCACAAAAACAATTTTTCATCCTGATTAATACGGTCTCAGGGATATAAGAAACAATGTATTTTTCCTTATGCTCCACAGTTCAATAACTTAGCTCCATGTACATGGATCAAGATCAATCCATGGGCTTACAGGGGCTCTACAGGTGCACGTGTCTTGCATTTTTGACACTTTTCTGTATTACCTTTGGTTGTAGACACGCCATCTCAGAGAGTGCAGTTTATCCTGGGAACTGAGGATGATGATGAAGAACACATTCCCCATGATCTATTCACAGAGCTGGATGAAATATGCTTACGGGAGGGAGATGACGCAGAATGGAGAGAGATGGCCAGGTCAGTATTTGTGCAGTAAATCAGGTCTACTATAAACGTAGAGAAGACCGAAAAGAGGAAGAACTGGATACACACTATAAGCCATCATGTCTACCGTTTAGTCTCTGAATTTGGGGGGCTTCTAGAGGAAGACAGACTCCTAATAGCCTACAGATTTGCCATCACTTTCTGAGGCAGTGATATCCCTTTAAAGCACCACTTCCAGCAGAGTTTTGTTTCAGCACCGTAGTGGAGCTTTAAATTTAAGTCCCCGGTCATATACTCACCTTCCAGTGGCTTCACCTTTTACTGATGCCGCGCCATCTTGTGATGAAACTTTTGACTGTCCAGAAGTAAGAAGTTACATCATAAGCTCTCAATGCAAATCTATAAGAGCCAAAGGCCATAACAAGGTCAGAACGAGGCCTGAATGAGGCTCTAATAGACTTGTATTGAGTTGTGACTATTGATGAATGAGTAGTAAGCTCTTCGGGCTCGGAGAGCTCTAACTGAATACTTTGAACTGTTTCAGTGTTCGGATACGAGTGAGTTCACCATTGACTTACATTGGATTCCTTATTCGTTCAAAGTATTTGGTTAGAGCTATCCGAACCCTAGAATCTTACTACTCGCTCATCACTAGATGTACAATGTAGCTGCTGGCAGGTCTCAAGCCATAGGGGACTGACTGGAGCGATGGCAATAGAGGATGAAAAGAGTATCAGACAGGGGGCAGGGGACTTAGATGTAAAGCACCACTCCAGCAAGGTTTTCTTTTAGCACTGAAGTGGCGCTTTAAATCTAAGTCCCCTGTCAAATAATCACCTTCCAGTCGCTTCACTTTATACCGATGCTGTGCCATCTTGTGATGAAACTTTTGACTCTTATGAACTCAGATGTTGCGTCACAAGCTCTTAATGCAAATCTATGAGGCCAGAAAAAGGCCACAATGAGGTCAGAGTGAGGCTCTCATAGACTTGTATTGAGTTGTTACTAATGATGAGTGAGTAGTTAGCTTTTCGGGTTCGGCTAGCTCTAACCGAATATTTTGAACTGTTTCAGTATTCGGATCCGGGTGAGCTCTCCATTGACTTGCATTGGATTCTTTACTCGTTACTTGTTCAAAGTATTCAGTTAGGGCTATCCAAACCTGAATGTCTTACTACTTGCTCATCACTAGTTGTGACATCTGGTGCGCTTCGTAAAACAATGAAGCTGCCGGCAAATCCCAAGCCATAAGGGGACTGACCGATGCGATGGCGATAGAAGATGAAGACGCTGGTAGGTGAGTATCAGACAGGGGCCAGAAGACTCAGATTTAAAGCACCAGTGGTGCAATAAAAAAATGCTGGCATGGAGCTTTAAGTATAATGTTGGCGAGTAATGTCCATGACGTACAGAGCAGCTGCCGTAGTAAATACTGTCTGTTATTTTGCACAGTCTTAAAGGTAGAAAAAGCTTTATGCAATTTAAATTTAATGTGGTTTTTGGTGGATATTTGAAATTCTCAATTCTATGTAGACTAAGAACACCATTTCTTAGGCAGAGCAGGCAACAGGGAGTGTGCAGTTATGGAACCAGTCCGAGCTTTCATTGTACTTACCCAACACTTGTTTGAACAGATGGTTGAAGTTTGAAGAAGACGTGGAAGATGGCGGAGAACGGTGGAGCAAGCCCTACGTGGCCACTTTGTCTCTTCATAGCTTGTTTGAGTTGAGGAGTTGTATTCTCCATGGGACTGTCTTACTGGACATGAGAGCCAACACACTGGAAGAAATTGCAGGTATCAGAATATTACAGTATTTGTGTATCTCAATGTGCAATAAATGATAAAACCTAGAAATAAATATTATATTTCCTTATGTAGTTGTGTAACCCTAGAACAACGATGACTGAGATCAGCCATCAGTCCATGGGTTACAGTGACAAGCTCGGTACTCAACAAGCAACCCATTAACTTTACAGCCATATCAATGATGTTTGCTTCATTCCCCATTCTAAAATACAGATTTTAAAAGGGTTGGCCACTACGTATTATTATTATTTATTTATTATTAGCACCATTAATTCCATGGTGCTGTACACGAGAAGGGGTTTCATATAAAATACAGATGTAGGTTATAGTGAACGAGTTAACACTGACAGACTGGTACATAGTTGAGACAGTAGCTTGGGGTAGCAGCATCTCCGGTGGTGGTGAGGCGGCTGCTGTAGTGGCCTCTCTGCTGGTGGTTGTGAGGTGGCCTCTCCAGTGGTGGTGGTGAGATAGGCTGCTCCGGTGGTGGTGATGGTGAGGTGGCTACTTCGGTGGTAGTGGTGAAGTGGACACTCCGATAGCGGTGTGGTGGTGAGCGCCAGCTCCAGTAGGGTCATTGCAGGCTGTAAGCTTTCCTGAAGAGATGGGTGTTCAAGTTCCGTCTGAAGGATCCAAGGGTGGCCACAGAATTCCAGAGGATGGGTGATATTCGTGAGAAGTCTTGGAGGTGATTGGGTGAGGAACGAATAAGTGTGGAGGAGAGGAGGAGGTCTTGGGAGGACGGAGATTATGTATTGGAAGATAGAGGATAGTGGGAGATTAGTTCAAAGAAATAGGGAGGGGACTTAGATATCAATTCCACATCCTTTGGATAAGTCATCAATATGACACTCAGCACCTCCACCAATCAGCTATGGCACTGTCTGGATGTAGACGGTGTACTGAGCCGAAACAGCACAGATCTGTACACTGTGTAGTGGCTGTTACTGGGAACTGCAGCTCTATTTAATTCAGTAGTTGAATTGCATTTGAGCTATAGTCCTTTACTGTACCTTTAAAGAATATTCCATTTACACCATGGCTCTGGAAATATGAAAAATAATGACCAAAATACGAGCGTGTGTTTAGGAGGCTTTATCTGTGCTGTGCATAAATGGCTATGGACACACATTTGGCCTCTAAAGGAAATAGGAATGATTTATATTTTTCTACCATTAACTCAACATGAGGATTAATTTCCATGTATGAATATATGATAAAAGTGATCACATAGGGCTTTAGTTTCTGCTAAAATGCTTAAGAAAGAGGGCATTCTCGTCTAACTCTTACACATTTTATTTATGAGTGGTCAAGCGCTGTTGTGCATGACGGGTCTACACATGGAGGTAAATTGGATGTTACCAGCAACTACTTAATGGTAGATAAAAACTGGATGTCTTAAAGGCACATGGCATACCCAAATCCCTACTAGTATTCAACAAAAGTTTCCTGCCCTTTCTTCAACCATGAACACATATTTTTGCAGAATGCTGACCTGTTTCTACATATTTTATGGGAAGCTGCCATATGAAAAAACCCTATTAACCTGCAGATATTGGGTTTATGGTTTTACCCTGCAAATAAATCCCGCTGCCAGGAGGAAATGAGCTTTATCCTTCGGGCAGCATTTCGGCTTCAGTCTTGGAGGTGGCATTGCACGGGTTCAGTCACTGCTCTGTGTATGGAGAGTGTCAGTTGTAACCTCCCCCGCACTGACCAACAGCCGCTCAAAACCACGAGGACAATGAATCAGCCTGGTTGTATTATTGCAGCCAGGTATGTCTTGCTATGAAATGCTCTGGTGTTTTGATAAATCATAGTTTGAAAAGCTGACCAGGACCATAAACAGAGACAAGACTAGTCAGACACTGTCTATAGGTCTGGTTGATTAGAGGCCCTGTTACATGCTACGATATCAGTCACAATATCGTTGCAACGTCACCGGTTTGGTGACGTTGCAGTGATATCGCAACAACATCGTAGTGTGTGGCGCGTATCAACAACCAACGATAAGTTCGTTGATCGTGCAAGAATGGACCATAAATTTATCATTGGTCTTCCGCTGGGCGGCCAGCATCGGCGTGTGTGACAGCAGGAGACCAACGATGAACAACCTCCCAGAGCCGCGCAGCAAGCGCTGGGAGCTGGTAACCATGGTAATCATCGGGCAGCGCTCTGCTTAGTTACCTGATGTTTACCCTGGTTACCAGGGTTCTCGCTGGTCCTGATCACTGGTGAGTCTGCCTGTGTAACAGCTCACCAGCGATCAGATAACGATGTCCCAGCGATCCACATCGTTGGTTGGATCGCTGGGACATCGTTAGGTGTAACGGGGCCTTTACAGACCTTACCATGTGTAGAAAACATACCTGGCTGCCAGACTCCAAATCTTGATGTTGTGGTTCAGCAAAACCACAAAAATGAATGGATTGACACACCTGTTGGTATTAGTGCACAGTGTACATGCACATTTATCTTTATTAACAGAAAAAGCCTAGGATAAAAATAATTAGCAAAGTGAGTAAATTACACAGTAATAATACATAGAAATAACACAGTGTACCTAGTTGACACTATTTTGATGAAAAAAAGTGCAAAAGTCATCCCTCTGTGACAAGGTGTACCTAATCAGGATAGTCCCTAGCTCTAGTGATTCAATTAAGTGCCAGTGGGCACACTGTGGCTATCAACAGACAAAAACAAATATGCAAATACCCTGCAGTAAGTAGGTGGATAAATAGTAATAGAATATGTAAATAACACCAGGGACTTAGTTAACACTATAATGATCAAGAAAGCCTAAAAGCCACCAAC
Source organism: Allobates femoralis (assembly GCA_033576535.1). Classification (NCBI taxonomy): domain Eukaryota; kingdom Metazoa; phylum Chordata; class Amphibia; order Anura; family Aromobatidae; genus Allobates; species Allobates femoralis. The sequence continues at coordinate 31,980,360 of JARQOC010000011.1, forward strand.
TGTGACACGGTGTACCTAATCAAGTTCAGGCAGCAGGAATCTAATGAAAAAGGTTCCCTGAAGTGCAGAAGTGATCCAGAAATCTGGAATTGGTGGTGATTGAATCCCCCTGATTGAAGGCACCTTTGCGCACAACCTTATTTTCCAGCCTGACTAGAATCTATTGATTAATTATCTAGGGTGAATATCGGTCTTGTTTGATATTCTAGCCGTTGCTTTTTTCATTTTTTGTTTTGTGTGTCTACCTATCCGCGTTTTGGTATCATATGATTTTTTGGGTACTATGCCCTTATGGGTGTCTCCTCTGAAATTGGGATTGTCTGTGACTGTCATGTTTTTCAGCTTTGGCATCTGTAATTCATCCTTCTGGGAGACTATGGTGGGGCTTTTTGGCTGGGTGTGGGAGGGGTGCAGGTAATTGATTTGTGGAGGCCCACCTACTTTTGTAGGGTGTATATGATGGAGCACACCCTCAAGCAATTTTTCAGTTGCATTTTTGGATAACTTTTTGCTGTTTTGTGTAGATGAGGAATAACACTATTATTGCCCATTAAACGAGTTTCTACATGATAAGATATTCTACAATTATTAGTGTTTACAGCTCTGCAGACTCTAGTCATTAGAAGTTATAGGAGCTTCTAGTATTTTCTGCCTCTTTCCCCCTCTCCAGCTTCTCTCCTTTACTTCTAGAGGTATCAGATGTAATTTGATCTCTTACTGAAGACAGATCTGTAGACAGATTCGAGCACTTTAAAGTAGTTACTGATAAGTGGGGAGAAAGGCATCTTTCCTTAATAAGATACATTACAAAGTTTCTTCTTTGTGCTTGTACTGTTGATTTGAAAAAAAAATATATATAATCTGGCTTTGTATTTATAAGAACTTGAGCACTATAAGAAATGATTAGTATGTCTCACAATCCAAAAGCTGAAATGAGAATTGACCTTGGGCTACAGCGGGGACTGTTTGTAGTGGTAGTAATTAATTTTAACAACCCAGCTACACACCAAAGCAACGCAGTGCATAGAGCTGCATGCAATGTCTTGGACTGCAGCCATCCTTTCTATTTCCGATATTGATTTCCTCGCGGTGTGAACAATTCTTAAAAATTAAAAAAATCTAGTTTTAGTTTAATGTGGAAAGTGACAGCTCTGTATCTTTAAAACCAGAGAAGCTTCTGTTGGAAATTAAGAGGCCTTTAACCGAAATAAGAGAAAGAGAGTAAATTACATTATCACAAATTTCATTTGTCTTGCTCTCTTTTTTCAGATGTTTTCATCATGACGTTAACTATTTGTTTTTACTTCCACTTAGTTTTTTTGCTCCAATTCTGCATTATATTTTCGTTAAGCTGTATAACATAGGATAATGGCCACTTTACACGTCCCAACGTCGGTCCGATATTGGATACAACGCCGCGGGAGCGCGCTTTTTCTGGGCAGAATTCCAAGATCGCATAGGAGATGTTACACAGCGCGATATCGGATGCCGACGCAACAGCGATATCTACGCCCCCTTGTACGGCCGACCCAGGAACAACCATTTAACATGGGAGAGAATAGGGGACGTTGTACTCCACATCGTTGTTGGGCTTTCACACAGCACGATCCTGCCACATCGTCCATCCAATATCGGGCCGTTGGAGAGCCTGCACATTTCTTCCCCGATATCGCATTGACATCGTTCCTGCATCGTATTGGACATTTACACCATACAACGCACGAACGATATCGGCGCCAACGCACGAACCGCGTGGCTTTTGGTCGGAGTTGGACACCGATATTGTGACGGGTAAAGTGGCCATTAGATATAGATTCCACGTCTGCAATTAATTGGACTCCAAAAAGTCAACAATTCTGCTTTGACAACCGCTGTCCGGAACATGATAAAGCTACAGATGTTATACTAAACTGTTCTCATCTAAAATGACTTATTCTGACTAAAGTTGTATCAAGCAAATATGTTTGAATTGTTTTCTAAAATTAGTGAAATCATAATCATCTACTTATATAATTGCAACATCTCGTCTGTCATCCACTTCCAGCGTCCTGTTGTCCCGATATCACATGCAATTCACTTCCGCTTTGGCAGCCATATTTGCACACTCAGGTGATGAGTGTGCAAATATAGTGCCCGCTAGAGGTATTGGCCCCTTGCATAATACCGCTAGCTGTGCCGTGGCATTACGACTATGATGACACCCGCAAGCAACGCTAGGAAGCCACTGCCATATACTATGATCCACTCCCGTACTTGGACATCCCCTCCGCAGAAGCCAAACCGCCGGACATGAATGAATAACTTGAAATGCGTGTACCCAGTGCACATGCCAAGTTACTCATGCCACCATCAGGGGACAGAGACAACACAGGGGGCCACAGACAGCACAGGGGGGCAGAAACAGCACAATAGGGAAGAAACAGTGCACAAAGGGGGTAGAGAGTGCATAATGGAGGGAAGAGACAGCGCACAAGGGGCAGAGAGAGCACACAGAGGGAGAGAGAGAGCATGGACAGGGGAGAGCGCATAGAGGGAGAGCTGATCTCCACCCACAGCGCCATAGAGTTTGCCCCCATCATGATATCACCGCCCTCCCGATGCGATAGCATTGGGCCTCCATCTAGTTATATTAGACAGCTTAAAGGTTTTTTTCTCCATTGGCCATCTCTTTTTATCAGAAGAATCCCTCGAATAAAGCAGATTAAAGGGTGTCCTACTGCTTTGACCCCGACAGTTTGCTGTAATTTGTAGGAAATCAAGAAAAAAGTGTTCAAATCCCCTGCAGCTCCCCCTCAGGGTAAGAACGAAGGTGGTATCTTCACCTGGGGTGGTTGTGTGTGACACGGCCACCGATACGTATGGTACAGGTTGCTGCAGATCCACCTCAGGGTATCTTCACCTGGGGTGGTTGTGTGGGACACGGCCACTGATACGTATGGTACAGGCTGCTGCAGATCCACAGGTGATGCACACCAAGTTACAGAAGATCAGGAAGAAATGTGGTTCCTTGGCGCTGCGCCAAGGACTAGTGCCAAGTGATTTTTTTACGCTAATCTTTGGAGCATTTTCTTAAGAACAGTACCTCCATATAGAGCAATATTGACACATGCTGTACAATATGGTTTTGCTCTGATGAAGAGGCAGGACTGCATTGATACATGTAGAGAATATTACAAATACTTTAATTACCAGACTTGTTAGATTCATGCCATTTAAGACAGCGCAGAGGAAACACATTTTTTCTCGATCCTCTCTAAGATTTTATTTTAATATTGATAATAATAATAAAGAAATTCAGCATACTTAGGCCTCGTTCACACATTGCGTATTTTTGTGCGTTTTTTTACACGCGCTTTTCAAAATACGCAATGTGTTTTGTGTCTGCCAGCAAAGTGAATGGGCAATTCACTTTGCCGTGCAGACACTGTGTAAAAATATGCAGTGCTTTTTATGGAGAAAACGCAGTTGCGTAAAGAATTGAGATGTCAATTCTTTATGCAGCAGCGCCTGCGTTTTCTCCCTCTGACATCACAGAGGGGAGGAAGAATCCTGCTTCCTCCTCCCCTCTGTGACAGCTGTGACCGCACCATTAGATTTCACAGAGTATTAATATACATTGCGAAATCTAATTACGGTAAATAAAGCCAAATGTATGTAAAATAAAAAAGAATGAATACTTACCTCTCTGACGCCTTTTCGCGGTGTCCGGTGCCTAGGCCAGTCGATGTGTAGTCCTGCCAGGACCTGCCGTGATGTCAGAGGGGGCGTTCCCGGTGCTGATTGGCCATGTGATGCATATAGAGGACATGTCACAAGGTCAAAAGTGCCCAGTTATTATCCTTATTTTATTCCCACTGCTTCCTCAGGTCAACATTCAGGGTGTACTGGGCTGGGTGATTGACAGCATAGTCATCCTATCTGGAGCTCAGATATGCTGGACTGTTGGTGTTCTGATTGACAGCTCAGTTGTCCAATCTCTTTCTGGGAAATGCTGGGTTTTTGAGGTGTTCCCTGTCTCTTGTAATTGCTTAGCCTTTTAGGTGTGCTGCTTTTCCCAGAGCACTGCCAGTCTTTGTTTCAGCTGTGTGGTGCTAGTTGTTCTCTTGTAGTTTGTGCTCTGGGAATTGATCTTTTGCTGCTTGTCCTTGACTGTATTTGACCATTCTTTTGTCTTGCCCCTCTGTTCTGAACCAGTCCTCTCCAGGTAGCTGACCTCAGACTGTGAATTTACTATTCTTCTGTTTTCCCAGAGCATTGCCAGTCTTAGTTTCTGATCTGTGGTGCTACTTGGCCTCATGTTTCTATGCTCTGGGAATTGATCTACTGCTGCATGACCATGACAGTGTTTGACCATTCTTTTGTCTTGTCCCTCTGTTCTGATCCACTCCTCTCAAAGTAGCTGACCTCGTACCATGACTTAAATATCACCGTACTTTATCCCCTCTGTCTTGATGTCCTCTCCTTGTACCCGACGCGAATATTTGAATATTCTACTTCTACTTGTCCATGTTGTGACTACTAGCGTCACATTTCCCTATGTATTGTGTTATTTTTTATTATTATTATTATTATATTATTATTTTAAATCTTCCATAGCATTCCACAGATATTGTCCTTTTTATTTCATTCTAATTTCTCTAGTGTTTACCCAGCAGGTGTGACTTGCAGGATTAACTGTGGGATGTGTCCCTAGGCTGCTTTGCCTAATTACCCTATAAGACATGCCCTCTGGGTAAAGATCACAAAAAGTATCACTAAATATAATGCCCATATCTCTAGATCCGTATGGTAAATTTTTAAAAGCACATACAAAAAAACCCCAAAATAATCAAGTCCTCTATAAAAAATGTGGTCTATGACAATATACAGCGCCCATCATAACCAAGAGTCCAGAGGAGGGTTTCCTATGCATCCAGAGTATTCTGATTCTTCAAAGCAGCGCAAGTCTCTTGTGCCTTAATTATCAGTCTCTTAGAATTGTATGGGCTGTTGTACTCACATGCAAAGCGTCCTCAGATAGTTCCAACTCAACCACATCGACTAGAAATAAGAGTACAGGAGAAATAGAGATGAATTCCACTGAAAACATGTATTATAGAACAATGTAGCAGGTAGAAAGAGTGATCCAGAAAGAGCAGCATAACATGTGGATCCAAAAGAATACAGGGCTTCTGACTAGCAACAGCAATACAGTTCACAGTACATAGAACACACAAGTTGTTTCCATTCATGGGACGCAACACAGAGGTTCCCAAACGGTCCATAAAAATAGGAGACTTTTTTACCCCATCCGATAAAACAAATTCATGCATTCCTGAATTTTTTTGAAGCTGGAAAAACTTGTACAGATTATCATTACCGTAATTGTCATCATTTTACACTTTACAGTAAATGCAGCTGAAGTCTTCATATCATAATTATGGGCTGTAGATTCCTCACTTATAGCCTTAATAATTTATTAGGCTTTCCAATATAACCTTAAAAATGTTGAATGTTCATAATTAGTTTTTAATAAACTGTACAGAAAAAAAAGTTACCAACTCAAGGTCCAGAGTGGAATTTTTTATGTGGGAAAATAGAGTTTTTTTTCACATTCCAGGTCCCAGAGAATCTTTTTCGTCTCTGGTCACCTTTTAATTAGGAACTTCAAGTGAATGATTTCAGAGTGAGAAATAATTCAAAGATATTTTCAGCACTTCATTTCATATCATATTTTCATGATAAAAGTTAATTATTCATAGTTCAGAATACACATACCTTTTTATCTTCTTCAAAGTTTCCGAGAGTCTTTGCTCAAGACAGCTTTCTATAGAGAAGGATTGGAAGGAATGAGGACAATGCTGAGACTTTTGCTATAATTAGATTGTAACCAAAGGAACAGAACTGAACGTGTTCTTATATTATCATCCATATCCAGCCATGTCTTAGCATTGCACTAACAGCTTTCTTTATCCTGTTATGTCTATCATTGAGAGTAAAAACAGAATTCTTTACTCTTGAGTCTGCCTTGTGGAGCCTCCATTGTAGACCCTGCCAAAAATACAGGACTAGCACCATGATGGAATCCCAAGAGTTTCTGTACTAACCAATGAGGTCCATTGTTGGCTGGGGGTGTCCATTACATAACAAATCCGGTAATCGTTAATGATTTTTCCCCTATGAACTATGGCCACCACCAATAAGGCCTTATATACCTCATTCTCAAGCCAAACATAAAGAAGAGCTTTTATTATACTCACCTACAGGACGGTCCAGTCCGATGGGCGTTGCTGATCTTGATCCGGCGCCTCCTCTCTGCTGACAATCAGTGTTCTCCTTTCCTGGTTCGTGTGAATGACGCATCCTATTCATCCCATAGTGTCCACCATTGCACTCCTGTGCACGCACACTTGTCTCTGTACTGCTGAGGGCAGAGCAAACTATTGTAATGTGACACACCCACTCCAGGGCAGGGGCTATTCGTTACCAGGCCAGTTCTTATGGTTCTTTTTGGGGAATGTCAAGGTGGCCACCTGCTTGGTGACCGTGGCGGTGTCAATTAAAAGTTTAGATGACAGGGGAAATAGGGAAAAGGATATTTGTGACGCCACCTGCGGTGTGCAGCTAAGTATGTGTGGCTGCTGCTGCAGAATGTCTGGGGACGGTGACTGGCAGCTTTGATGGTTTTGCTCCCTGCAGGTCAAGCGTGGTCCCCAGGGCAGCGGGAAAGAGAAGTCAGTTTGGTCCTTGACAGATATTAGTTAGGTTATCAGCACCCCCGGTGTTTCATGTGGTCTCTGCGGCCTGTGGTCGCGCTAAGAAAGTCTCCCACACCACTCTGGAGTTCCGTTACTTTTACTTAATTGTCTCAACATGGCCGCCGGCTGTTTCCCCTTGTCAAGCTCCGTTCCCGTACTACTTCCTACTCCTTCTTTCCTTCCTGGCTACGCTTGGGTCTTCCCACCTTGTCCAGGGGTCCTAAGTGTTGTGTGTGTGTATAAAGTTCAACTCCATCCCACCTGGAGAGCAGACGCACAACTCTCCCAAAAATGGAGGAGTGCAGTACCTCTGGTGGGGCCTGCCCAGGTATTCCTGAGGAAGGTGCCAAGAGGGGCGCCGAAACGCGTTGGTAGAAGTGGAATAAAGGAACCGTCACATCACCCCTAGGACTCCTGTCTTTTTTGGGGACCAACTAAAGCATCCAGGGATAATTCTCCGGTGATAGCAGCGCGGACCGTGGACACCTATATCCTGATACCTGATTCTCTTCCCACGTGTGAAGTGGTGGTGGAGGTCCAGCGGCAGCTGTCATATGCAAAAGACCTACTAACCAGTTGTGGGGATCACAACTGGTACAGGTTAGTGCACCTGTATTTTCATACGCACCTTTCACGAAACGTCAGTGATAGGGCACTATTTGCGCCTCGTATTGTCTCCCTTTATATCTTCTAGTACCTCGATAACGATGTCGTTAACGACCTCGCCTGTTGAGAAGTGAAGAACGTAAGCGAGCTAACGACCGCAAGTATTGTTTGCTTGTCACGGAATCGTTACTGCGTCGTTAACGATAGCTATACGTGTGACATTTCACTAGCGATCATTGAACGTCGTTCAAGTGATGTGTTATTGGATACCACTTACTCCAGTGTTATTCTATGGGGCAGTGCCGATCAGTGACTTTTATTCTTGCGTCACTTAGGCATGAGAAAAAAATTGCTGCAAGCTGCGATTGGACACGTTTTTCAGAAAATGCGCCCCCATACAAGTCTATGGCTGCATGCAAAACATCAGACTGCACTCAGATGTCATCTGATATACGCCGAGACAGACAATGGAGAAGATGGAGAAATTCAGCTCTCCATCTTCTCCGCATCTGGGCTCCAATTCTCACATGTGAAGAATCGGATCACACTAATTATGCTCGATCACGCTTGCAGCAAGTACCATTAACATAGCATTGGATGCCATACGCCAGTGTGACCTGGCCTTATAAATAAGATTACTGAAAACCGACAGGCTTCTTAAATGAACCTCAGCGGCTGAACAACACGATATGTAATCTGTGCTCAGGTTCTCTGGTGACATGTTACAGGGTTTTTCTTTAATCCCCATATTTAAAGTCGTGGATCATCATAATAGTCCTAACATTATGCAAACTGCATTACATTGCTTTTGACTGTTGTCAATTAGCAAAACATTTTTTGCAGAAATTTAACAAAAGCCACGTTTTAGTAATAATACACTTTGATGATCCACATTTATTGTGTAGACGTGAAGAAATTCTGTGTATCCTGGGGAAATATGCCCTGACTGCAATGTTGTGGCCAAGTCTGGATTAACTAGGGTTGGGTTTGCCATGTGTCCCGGTTTTTCCAGGACAGAAGCTCTTTAGCTGGTGGAAATCCATTACTGATATTTTTTAAGGCTGTTAATGTATTGCAATATTCATAGCATACGTGGATTAAGAGGAATTTGTAGCTAAATACAGAAGTGAAATATCAAGTCTACAACGGGTTGGAACGTAAACAACATATTTTAGCAGTCCATCGGAAAAGTGATAAATGTATGATCAATGGGGTCCTACTGGTGAGACCCCCATTGACCCCATAGACTGGAGTATTGGTCACGTATACACATTATCACTCTGTACATTGTCTTTTGGAACAATGGAAATAACACTGGCACCTCATTAATTATATCAGTTTAACACCTGTCATTTGATGTCTATGGTAATGCTTTAAGTAACATAATTAAAAACTCTTTGGTTTAAAGAGGACCTGCCGCCAGGTCAATATTAGTCAATTTTTTTCAAATTTGATTGCTGATGAGTATATTGTTTTTTGTTTCTTTTGAATTCACAATATGGTTCCAGAGATATTGTGCTGATTTTTATTATCTTTACCATGGGGGAGCTGCTCAAATGCAAATCGCCTTAAGACACACCAAGAGGATCCTGTGAGCCACACCCCTTCATAAAAGCTGTATATCTTAGAACTAGATGAAAAATTCCACATCTCTGGAACCGTATGGCAGATTTAAAAGAAATAGAAAACAGAATACTCAGTAGAGAATCAGGTGTAAAATAAGAGCCTCCATTTCAGCAGTGTCATTTTTTAAGCTGGAGCCAATAGTGTAGTATAACATACTATTGTGTCCGTCTTAAATGAAACTACTGGAAAAAAGTCAAGCAAAACTAAAGTTGCAAGATTTTGACTCTTTTTCTATGGTCACATGTTTACCTGGACCTATTCCAGTGACGACTACTTCAACTACCAGGTGTTGGCATATTCACGCTGCCAGGTATTGTCGTGATGGAGGAGACATCAATGATTGGGTGGTTATTGGCTGGCACAAATGCTGCCTAGCCACGGATTAGTGTTGCTGTGTGTCCTTTGGGGCAAGGCTGTAGTATATGGGCTGTTCAGCGTTCTAGCAGTTGTAATCAAGTATTACTGTGGTCAAAGGGGGCAGTACCACACTCTACTTAATTGTCAGCATACTGATTTGAGTTGGCAGATATTGTTGTGCCCAGATTACTTCTGGATTCTGATGGGTTTTTTTTTAATGAATACTCTAATCTTGTCACCGCTGCTATGTCTGCTCCTGGTATCCCTCTTCTCCTGACCATGGCCTGTCTGATCACTTGGCATCCAAGCCCGGCTATTTCGTTGACTTTAATTTCATCTCCTGATCCTATGCCTGATCATGTCTCACCAGTTACTGATAGTTTTCATCATCCTTCACTTAGGTAACTTCTTTGGACAGCAAACTACTCCGTGGACACAACCCAGGGGGCCCCTTAGTAAATCCAGATCACTATATAAGGATTAAAGCATGAAAGCCAGATTTCTTTTAGAATATGGTAGATGGACAGCTATAGTCAAGTACCGAAATCCTTGCAACGTCACTGGTTTGGTGACGTTGCAGCGATGTCGAAACAACATCGTTGCGGGTGACATTTACCAATGACCAACGATGAGGTTGTTCATCAGTTTGTCGTTGGTAAATGACCTGGACCATAAATTTATGTTGGTCTTCTTGCTGGGCATCCAGCATCGGCGCGTGTGACAGCGGGAGACCAACGATGATCGAGCTCCCAGCAAGTGCTGGGAGCTGGTAACCAGGGTAAACATCAGGCAACTAAGCACCACGCTCTTCTTAGTTACCCGCTGTTTACCCTGGATACCAGCGTTCCTGCTGGTCCTGATTGCTGGTGAGTCTGCCTGTTCGACAGCTCACCAGCGATCAGCTAACCAGCGACCCCATTGTTGGTCGGATTGCCTGCAGTGTGGTGGTTGCTGTTGTTATGTAAATTGAGTATGGAGAGAATACTCCTTCTCTATCTATGAGACTTTTCCATAATACTCAGGGCTGATGGCAGCATTGACCTGAATTTCAGGACCAGTGAAAGGGCTTCTGAGGTAAGATTTCATAATAATAATACACTGCTGTTTGTCTGAATATGATGTGGGTGGAAGCGCTAAATATGGCATCTACAGCATATTATTTTCACAATAGTTTCTTACAGTCTAGTAAAGTCAATTATTTTATCATCAGGAAGTCAAATACAGTAACACAGGTAAATGTGCGATGTTCTCACTGATCCTGGCAATCTGATTCACCACCATTCTGAGTCATGCAAAAGAAAATAGATGCACAAAATTAAATGTATAAATAGGAGTGTTTGACATGATCATGTTTTCTTCCTTTTTATATCAGATTCATTAATTACCACTGCTCTGTGCTGATTGTCACATATTCTAGTGCGCGCAGCTTTCTCCAAAGGCGTCAATGAACTTGGCTTCTGTAATGCTCAGAACATGCTCCTGTTCCCGACTCACCAGGAATGTCTGTCTTAAGGCCCCGTTACACAATATGACGTCCCAGCGATCCGACCAACGATGATTCTCTTCCATGATTCTGGTAGGAAGAGGCTCCACAGGAGCTCATCCACGGCTTGGCACCACATTGGACCCCTTTCGGCCGGCGGCCTGCTGCTTTAATTTAGGCCCTGCTTTGGGCCTACACAGCGCGCTCTGCCTTCACTCCGCCCCCGATGAGCTTCAGCACCCAGCGTCCGGATCCGGACGGATTTTTCCGTTTGGTCCGGCGGGATTCGGCGACCATAGACTCCCATGTTATTGCGTGCTGGATAGCATTGGGTTGCATTGGATCCGGTAGGATCCGGTTTTGTTTAACTTTTTGCCCCGGACACAAAAATACTTCAAGCTCCGATTTTGTATCCGGGGCAAAAAAAAAAAAAATGTGCCGAATCCTCCTGGACAGGGAATAAAACCGGATGGCAAATAGCTGCCATCCGGCCCCATCTGGCCCCATAGGAATACTATGGGGCCTTAAAACCGTGGTGTGAAGCTGGCCTAATATACGGTAGTTTGATTTTGATTCGTGTTTCAAAAAACACAAAAGCTGCCCAGAGACTATGTTGGTAAATCATGTAAGGCCAGCAAATGGTACACCCCCCCCAAAAATAAATAACTCTCTGGCTACCCTGCTCCTTACTGTCCTCTTCTTTCCACTGTTACACGTTGCATCTTCAATTTCTTCGTTATAAGCCAAGATTTCTGGCCGTGATCAAATGTTTGGGGTCATGTATGTGCACTGAAACCTTTCAATATGTAGTGGCCAGGCCAAAAGTCCTGACCTATAGTGAAGAGGATGGAAAGGTGGTGTGTAACGGCAGAAAGAAGAAGACCTGACGCTGACAGTGAGCAGCAGGACCAACAAAGAGGTGAGTGGTGAGGTGAGTATTAGTTTTTTTTCATTTTGCTCTTGAGTTTGGAGAGACGATATCGCAGAAATCCCCAATCTTTTTGATCTTAAGAGAGGGTCATATGCCACCTTCAGCTTTGTGAGAGAGATGTGGGTCAATTCCAGCTCCGGCCCCCTCACAGTACTGGCACCCAGAGCCCCCATTAACTTACTCATATAATTTTCTGGGATGCTGCTGCTTAATTCCCTACTCATTTCGATGCTGTCCCAGCACCTTCCTCAGGGGCACAAAGTATACCAAGTTTAATGGGTGCCTACCTTACCCCCATTCAGATCTTCTTATCTATGTTGGTCTACTCACAAAAGTCCCCATCTGGAGAGCAGATCTTTATAGCTGTTTGCTAGTCCTGGCAGACAGCTGCGAGCCACACATCACGGGTGCGCGAGCCTCATGTATTTCCTGAACCACAAGTTGAGGACCCGGTTATAGAGCATAATAAAGAACATTGAGTTCCCAGCAAATTTTTTTCTCCGCTAAACCAATTTTTCTGTAAAATTTGCCTAAAATTGGCAAATTTGAATCCCAAACCATCTGTTCATTGCTGATCTTCAGCTATTCAGATACCTGTATTTCTAACCCTATGAAGTCTCTTAGGGTGCATTTCAGGGTTTCCAACTTGACTTTTTATAAAAAAAAAATCACAGCCAGGTAATACTTTTTATGACAGTTGGTAAACCAGAATATAAATCATTAATATTATCGCTGATTCATGTCTACAGCCCATAATTCTGATAAAAAAAAATTTCTTCAACTTCAAAAAAATAATGGACGCCCTAAATTTTTTATAGATAGGGCAAAAAAGTGCCTTATTTTTACTGACTGTCCTGGAAATTCTGAGGGGTTGGCAACCAATGTGCATTTACACCCCCAAATAATAGCGCCTACAGTACATGTGATCATGATTGTTCTTCATTTTGCACCATATGTAATTGACATACTCTTGCTACCAAATATTTTTGGGTCACCTTAGGACCCACCATCTTCGATCTCCTTCCTATCTCCATTTTATACATCTAGTTATGCCTCTTAGGGTACCTTTACACGCCGCAACTATTACCGGCAATTGGAGGCAACCGAATGTGCGCGTGCACGTTTTTGACGGTTGCCTCCGATCGCCTAAGCCGCATGTACACGCCACAATTGCGCCCTCAACCTAAGGTGATGTGTCGTCCCGGAAGTTCCCACACCAACATTAGGAAACATTCGGTTGTCTCCTGACGCCGCTTCACATGCCGCAATCCCCAAAGGAATGTGGGCGTTCATGTCCAGCTCCGTCAAAACATAGGTGTGACAGACTTGTGTATTCCGCGACCCAAATACGCTGATTAGACAACGCATTAGCGTCTTGATTGGCCAGCCTACGCAGGAAGGCTGGCTAATACATGACGCCATTGCATTTGTGTAGTGTGAATGGACAGCTCTTGAAATATGTCGCCCTGTTGAGGGACAGCCAATGGAAACACAGTAGCCCCCACCAATCATCGCTGGGGGGGGCCGTATCCAGTATGCTGTGGCACGCCTCTTGGAAATCACTAGGCGATGCAGATTCCATCCCTATCGCCCGTTCACACGCCAAAACCAGGGCAATTCACCTTCAGGGTTGCCTCTGCTTTTTGAACAATGCTCTGAAATCGCAACCGGGATCAACTTTAAAAATCACCACCGCTTTCCACAATTACACGCCGCAATTTCATAGCAATCTCAGGGCAACGGTGACGGAACTCTGGATTGCCTCTAAGTTGCTACACCGTAGTTGCGGCGTGTAAAGGTACCCTAATGTCTGATTAGGTTGCTACAACTGAGGAGCAGTTTTGACTTAGTGGAGTACCTGGTATTACATCAGGGCATATAGTCTAATTAGATCAGAACAAAAATGTGATACCACTAACATATATCCAACTTTTTTTTTTACTCAGATATGATTCTGGATCAGCAAGTGGCATCCGGGCAGCTCAGTGAAGACGTCCGTCATAGAGTTCATGAAGCTCTTCTGAAAAGACACTATCACCAAAACCAAAAGAAGCTCAGCAACCGGATCCCAATAGTGCGCTCATTCGCTGACATTGGCAAGAAGCAGTCGGAGCCCCACTCCATGGACAAAAATGGTAAGTTTTCCCTTCATCTTAGGCAGTGATTGTGAACGGTAATTTTCGCGATCAGATTATGGGCCTGATTCTTCATTTGCGTCTTTTTAATTTATTATTCACTTTTCTCTTTATTTTGTCTTGTGGTGTTGTTAATTTTTCTGTGTCGAATTCTCCAAATGAGCAGAAGGGATGGATGAATTTTACATAAAATAAAAAGTTTGTAATGAGTGGGCACCATACCATACAGGAGCAGTTGATGTTTGGATGAGCACCACTCGAGTACCCGAGTATAATGGAAGTCAATGGGGAACTCAAGCATTTTTCTGGGAAATCTTCTGGAAAGATGCTTGAGTTCCCCATTGACTTCTATTATACCCGGGTACTTGAGTCGTACCCGCCCGAGCGACCAACTGCTCTTACTAAGTACCGTGTACCTGAGCATGGTTGTGCTCACTCATCGTTATTGACTTTTAATCAGTTTTAAAAATTTTAATTATCATGTTCAGCTAAAATTTCACAAAAAAGGAGGCCGGGAAGGGGGAGGGAATGGAAGACATTTGCACAAACATATTGTGACTTCTTACAGAGTCACAATTCATGAATTAGCTGATAATTTCTACTAACCCAAACCCACTCCCGCCCCCCAAGGTAAAAAAAAATGAAAAACAGGTAAATACATAGATTTGGAAAAAAAAATGCAATTTAAAAAAATAAGGTGCAAATTAGGGATGAGAGAGTACTGCAATAATCGGACTCACTATACTCGCAATGAGTAGGTCCCGGCACTCGGTACTCATTGCGAGTATAGCGAGTCCAATGGCAGTGAACGGGCGGGTGAGTACTTTCGCAGTGTATCTATATATACACTGCAAAAGTGCACTAAAAGTGAATAAAAGTAGTTAAAAAAATTAAAAAATATCATACTCGCCTATCCGATAGCTGCAGCGGGACCGGCAAAGAAGACATCCGATCAACGACAAGGACCTGTGAGTCTAACAGCCAATCAGATGGCTGGTATCCATCTGGTCAGATGGCCAGACGTCACAAACCACGTGATCGCTACCAGTCACCTGATTGGCCAGATTGCCAGGTCTTGAATGTGCATCAATGACCTGGCAATCTGGCCAATCAGGTGGCTGGTAGGGATTACGTAGTTTGTGACGTATGGCCATCTGATTGGGCAGATCGCTACCAGCCATCTGATTGGCTGTCAGATTCACAGGTCCTTGTCATTGATCAGATGTCTCTTTGCCGCTCCCGGTGCAGCCATCGGATAGATGAGTATGATATATTTTTTTAACAACTTTTATTCACTTTTAGTGCACTTTCGCAATGTATATATAGATACACTGTGAAAGTGAAAGGATCACTCGCTACTCCTAACGAGTAATCACAAGAAACTCAGTGAGTAGTGAGTAGCCCGAATATTGTTACTATTCGGCGAGTATCGAATAGTAACAATTCTACTCGCTCATCTCTAGTGCAAATTAAATACAGGTGAAAAACAATAAAAACTAGATAAACAAAATGCAAATGCAATAATGAATTAAGGGTGGAGGCACACTAGGGGCGTGAAAAACGGAGCGTTTTGTACGCTAGCCAATTCAGCGACTGCGTCGCGTATATGTCCGCGATCGCGGTGCGAGTTGTGTGCGAGTGCGGTACGAGTGGGGTGCGTTTGCAATGCGAGTGGGATGCGAGTGCGTTTTTTTAGTCACAAACAGCGATCCGAGTGTAAGGTCGTTTTTGAGGCATGGAGGCACTTCAGAATTGGAATCAGCTTGTACTTCCTGTCACGTACAAGCGTATTTTGCGCATGTAACTCGCATGGTGTGCTGACTTCGTGCGATAAAAAAACGCCGCCATAGACTTGCATTGGTCGTACGCGCGTAGGAATCGCACACATACGCAGCATGCTGCGAGTGGAATCGCATTGCCGGCGACATGCGAGAGGCGACTGCGTAAAAGGGACCACTGTGCCCTGGCCAATTTCTTAACATAAGTGCAAGTGACATGCGTTTTTTACAAGTGTGAGACTCGCGTGAGTCTCACGCCAGTGTGCCTCCACCCTAAGCAGTATATCCTCATCCATACATATACATATGGGACTTTACAAATATTATTTCATTCTGAATTTTATTTAATTTTTTGTAGATAGGAAATATTTAATGGCTTGTTCTTCAAGAGTGCTAGTCATTTCTCTAGACACATCGTACATACAAAAATCCAACCGTGGCTGCAGTCATAAGGACAAATCCTGTCAAAATGACATTACTATTACATGTTCAACATTATTGAAGGGAATCAGTCACCAGTTGTTTTGCCACCTAATGTGAGAGAAGCATAATGTAGAGACAGAGACCCTGATTCCAGTGATGTGTCACTTACTAGGCTGCTTGCGGTAGTTTTGATAAAAGCACTGTTTTACCAGAAGGATATCATCACTAGCGGACTAGTGAACCTGCTGCCATGTAGTCCTCCATATTCATGACTTACCTACTTATAACCATGCTTCACCACTGATTGGAAGCTTTCTGCCTATGCACAGTGTACACAGAAACCTGCCAATCAACATTCAGAGCACTGCTAGATCTACACCAGAGAGAACTGTGATTTTATAAAAAAAATGCAGCAAGCAGCTCAGTAAGTAACACATTACTAGAATCAGGATCTCTGTTTCTACATCATGATGCTCATAGTTGGGTTAAGAAAAACCTTGTGACAGGTTCGTTTTAATGAAATCATTTATGAAGCTCTGATATAATTGTTCGCAAAGATCTTTTAAGCTTCTGGAAGTAAAAATAAGGACTTTTATATGTAAATGTAAAGATAAATTGGTGTATTCCGCACAGCTCTTTTCCACCATGACCGGCTTTATTTTTAGCTTTTCAGCAGCTATTTCACCTTTAAAATGAATTGCTTCTCATTAGATCTCCAATAGCTTTAAAAGTATTAAGTCAGATTTTTATTTTTCTTAATGAATGGGAAGAATTAGAGATAAGAGGTATTTGTTAAATATGACAGTCAGGAATCCATCACATCAATTAGGATTGAGTGACAGATGCTGATTAATATTATTGTCAGGCAGTAAGACTGAGCAGGCAGAATACAGAAGTCATGCAGGTGGTCAGGGCAGGCGGCAGACAACAGCAGGGGTCAGAATACATTGCAACAAAAAGACAGCAGTACTTAAACACTAAGGGTATCGTCACACTGTGCGACGGCACCGGAGATGTCGGTGGCGACGGACGGGAGTGCGCACGTTTTTGCCGCCCCCGCCAACATCGCCGTTCCCCATTTACATGGGGCGACACCTCCGGCGACGTCCCGGCGATCTGACAGACGGCACCGCCACTGGGGTTTCTTAAAACCCCAGCGGGATGCCTTAACATGGGAGCCTATGGCTCCCATCGCCTGGCAGATCGCCGTCGGCCTTTTACATGGGGCGATGTGTACACATTGTCCCAGATCGGCCACCTGGTTTCAGAGCACTGCTCTGAAACTGGGCGACCACTAAAAGGCGTCGCCATCGCCTAATTACTTTAGGTGATGCAGGGGCGATATCGGTGCTGATAGGCCACGCCCCTGCATCGCCTAAGAAATCGGCAGTGCCGTCGCACAGTATGATGGTACCCTTTGGCCTCTTTCACACCTGAGCTCCGGTGCGTTTGGCAGCAATGCGCTAGCGTAGGTGGTAGCGCAGTGCATACTCTGCAGAGCGCATCGGAGTGCAAATGAAGCCCTTGCGCTAGCGCCGCTATTACCTTGTATGGGCAAGCGCAGAAGAATGGAACACAGAAGCGCAAGTCTGAATGCGGCTGTGTCAAAGCGCATGCGCTAGTCCGGACGCACCGGAAACGTCACATTACGCGTTTCCGGTGCGTCCGGACTAGCACATGTGCTGTGACACAGCCGCATTCAGACTTGCGCTTTCGGGTTCCGTCTGCCTGCACTTGCCCATACAATGTAAGGGCAGCGCTAGCGCAAGGTGCTTCATTTGCGCTCCGATGCACTTGGCAGAGCATGCACTGTGCTACCACCTGCGCTAGCGCATTGCTGCCAAAGGCACTGGAGCTCAGATGTGAAAGGGGCCTAAGACATGCTATCTTGAATATATAACAGCATTATAGCTAAGGAAATTGAGAAAAATGAGACACTAAGCATATAAATATAGCCATATCGATAACTGCCCAGTAGCAGTTATCTACTTGAGGAGTGTCTCTTTTACTGGGTTCTAATCTACTTTTTTACCTTCAATATCAGTCCCAGCCTCTCTCTGGATTAAAACCTCTGTCTGAATGGGCGAGTAGGAAAATGCTAACAGACACAATCACCTTTGGCTAGAGGGGGAACGGTGCACTGAAGAGGGTGTGACCCCATGGTCTAAAGAAGAAAAACAGCGGCAGCCCAATCTTGCAATGTATATAGGTGCCACTGTCTTTTTGTTACAATGTGTCATATTCAGCGTTGCACTTATACACAATGCATGATGGAGTGCCACAATTTTTTATTGTTTAGTGTCAGAATACAAGCAGGATAAGTAATGGATAGAAAACTTTTAAGAGTAGCTCTTAGGGTATGTGCACATCAGTCGTTTTGTGGGCTGCTTTTGGAAGTTTTCCGTCGGCGTTTTCCGCTCAGTTTTATGTTAATTTATGTTAATCCTATCCTCCGGTTGGATTAACATGATACTCAATGGATTTTAGAAAACTCTGTCTTCACTAGAACGGTTTTCTTCTGGTCGTTTTCAGTCAAAACTGAGTTTTCTCAGTCAAAACTGAGTTTTTCCACCGGTTTTCCAAAAATAGAGCAAGTGACTTCTTTCCTCCGTTTTTCCAGCGGTTTCAGCTGATCAAGTGCACAAAAAACTCAGTTTTCAAAACCGCCGAGAAAACCGCCGAGAAAAACGCTGTAAAACCGGGCGGAAAACGAGCAAAAAACGAGGGACACTGCTGAGCACAGAAAACTCAGTTTCTGCTAAAAAAACCCAGGTTTTTGGACGGACTGCAGAGATGCACAAACGTCAGATGTGCACATACCCTTAGGCTGGCTTCACACCACGGCGATATCCGATCCGGGGCTGTCAGGGATGAACCTGACAGCCCCAAACCGGATCAGCACACAGAACCGCGGGACTAATATGCCCTCAGGTCCAGTGGGCAGCCGGACGCAGCTGCTGATGAATCAGAACCGGGGCTCGCAGGGAGATAGCCGCGGTCCTGAAAGAACAGCGGCGTGCAGCCACAGGTGTCTGCTTCCCGGATCCTCCCAGACCAACAATCCGGGAGTATCCGGGGGAATCTGGGAGAATCCGGGATACGGCAATTTGGGGAGATTTTTCTCCCCGGATACCAAAACGTTACAAGCAACGTTTTTGTCTCCGGTGAGAAAAATCTGAATTCTCCTGGATTCTTCCGGAGAGATGGAAACCGGATGGCAGAGAGCTGCCATCCAGCTCCATAGGCTACTATGGGGCCAAAATCCGATCCGGGGCTGTCTGGTTTACACCGGATAGCCCCGGATCGGATCTTGCCGCGGTGTGAAGCCAGCCTAAGACACATGCACACAAATATCTTTCACTTAGCTGAGAAGGGAAACCGGGGCACTGACCTTGAGGCATTGAAATCCTGAGTGCAGAGGCATTCATGGATCTGGGTTGCTCAGCTGTAGATGCAGAGATCAATTAAGAACCTTAGAAAGAAACAGCGGCACTCTGGGATCCTTTATTCCAAGAACAGCTTTATTCCAAAAAGTTTACATCGGTGGGTGCAGGGAAGGGAGGACGGAGGGACGACGGTGATCGTTTCGCGTGCTTTGCACGCTTCAACGGGTCCTGTGTACAGACAGGACCTGTGGAAGTGTGCAAAGCACGCGAAACGGTCACCGTCGTCCCTCCGTCCTCCCTTCCCTGCACCCACCGATGTAAACTTTTTGGAATAAAAGCTGTTCTTGGAATAAAGGATACCGGAGTGCCGCTGTTTCTTTCTAAAGTTCTTACACAAATATCTTTTTCAGGTTGATTTAGCCATGGAAACTGTCAGGAAAACTCAGTAGAAACAAATTTGAAAGAAAAACGTATTTCTATGTAAAATCAACTTGCTGTTCATATATTCAGGTTATTTCTAAAAACACCAAACAGAGGAATGGAACGGTCATTTCTTTGAACTGTTGTTTTCCACTCAGAAGTCGCTATTTACTTTACCATGCAAGTCAATAGAAAAGGCCATAAGACAACCCGCGTTCTACTGTCAGTTTTTGCATAAAAAATGCTAGTGATTTCTACATTGTTCAATGGAGTGGAAAAAAATCTGAAAATGACAGTAAAAAGTCACATAAAGTAAGAGAAAACACTCCAAAAGAAAAACATCAGTGGCCAAAACTTTCAGCCATGCAGAAGGTAGGCAGTTTGTGCATCAAACACCCTCACAGCACACACACCCACAGGAGCACAGCACCCAACCTGGAGCCCGGGACTCTAGGCGGGCAAGGGGTGGTGGGGTTTAGAGGAAAGTGGGTTGGAAGGAAGGTCAGGTGACAGATAGTACAAATAGAGGAAAAGAGGAGGAAGGAGTCAGTAGGCCGGAGTAGGCTGAGAAGGAAAGATCAAGTAGGCAGAGTGAGCCGAGAAGCCAAAACCAGAAAGACAGTGACACATCCTGGTGGATTGGGCTCCCTGGAGACGTAGAATTCACAGAGACACCATTCCATGGAGAGAAAGCTCGTCCATAGCCGGCATCCCAGGGGAGTGTGAGGAAAGAGACCGGACCAGTATAACTGGGTCTGAGGAACACGACAGCACCGACCAACTACAGGCGGGTGTAGATTCCCTGATTGCATCTGGAAGTCACACGGGTAGGAAAGAGCGGTGATCCCTTGAAAGACAGGGTTACTGCAGGGTAGGCTAACACCAGAGTGTCGGCTCTGAGGGGAACTGAAGTTATACACTCTCCAGACAAACCGGCGGGGAACACAGATCCCAGATCCGTGTTCCCACTACAGGGTTGGAGGCTCAGCAGCATCCAGGAAGACCGGCTTACCACCCATACACACAAGGGGAAGCTAAACACAAGGGACCGAGATGCCGCCATACAATCCGCAGGAAGAACAGAGAGAGAGAACCAGCCTGAAAGGTTAATAGAAGGAGTGAGGGGTCTCAGAGCAACAGCCTGCTGCAGAGGGTTCAAGTGTCCGGAGTTAGTGGAGTTGTGAATTGAACTATACCCTGTGTTATAAACTGTTTGGACTGAAGAACTTGAGCGTAAACCCGGTGAACCCTGCTTCAGTTTCCGTGTCTGATTCCAGGTGTACTGAACTGTACATATCCCCCTTTTACCCTGCCAGGAGCAGCCTGACCCGCAGCGGGCTCATCCATCCAGCTGCAGCCCATCCATCCTTCCATCCTCCTGGCAGAGCTGAGCTGCAGCGGTGGTCCCTTCACTGACCACAACCTGTGGGTGGCGTCACGACAAACTAATCCTTGTAAATACCCCTTTACTTGTGAGAACCCGGGACACGGTCCGGACCAAGACCGCCATGATATCCCCAGCAGCACCCCGGTCCGGCACCGAGTACCCGTCCCAGTGGGCTCCACATTACCAAATGAAACCTACACAAAGTACATGTTGTACGTTTCACAAAGTTTCTTCTGCTTGACACACTTAGGCTAGGGCCACACTTGGGAGGTTGCATCCTTCTACTGGATCTGTTACTGGATCCAGTTTTTTAAGTTGTCATTTTTGAGCCATTTGTACCATGCGTTAACGCATGCGTTTCCCATAGACCCCCATGTTAAAAAAACTGAGGCGTTAAAAACGGATTTCTCAAAAACGCAATCCGTTAAACGGATTGCACTTTTGCACACGTTTGCAAAGCGTTTTTTGCATTGGAGTCTATGGGTGTGTTAACGGATGCATTTTTACACATTTCCACATGTCAAAAATGGATCTAGTAGCAGGATTGCAGACACAAGTGTGGCCCTGGCCTTAGTGACTTCACCTGACTTTAAAAGACATTGTGTGCACATACTCTAAGACCACGTGCTCATGTTGAGTATTTGGCGAGTTTTTTACCTCAGTGTTTGTAGCCTAAACCGGGAGTGGGTGACAAATACAGAAGTGGTGATGTGTTTCTGACCCACCCCAGAGCCGTGGGGTACCCGGCCAAGGGAGTTGTAGTTCACGGGGGATGTCACTGGGGCCTGTGCCCGGTCCCATGGCCTGGTGGTCACTGAAAAGAGTCAATAAAAATAAAATAAAAGTGTTTTGTGACGCTACGGTTCCGGTAATGTTACTGGCGCTGTGGGACAGACCTCCGGGGTGATGCTGGAGCAGCAAGATGGTTACACTTCCCGTAGATGGAGCAGGAACCCCGGGGCAGTAGTGGAGGTTAAGGGTTGCGGACAGTCTATGAAGGGAGGAGGATCAAGGGCCGCAATACAGGGTTGATGTTTCCATACCTTTTACTGATGTGATGAACAAGGTGAATTCCAGGGTACAGTGCGGGCGGTCTGGGAGCAGTTCAGGATCTCCACATCCGGTGAGTTATGACGCCTCCCTGTTGCCCTGTGTGTGCATTAGTCCTGGGCTGTCTGAAGCTAGGCCTTGACCCTCTCCTGTGTCCTCACTTGTATGGCAGGCGGTGAAAGCCCTGCTGCTGGGCACCGCTGTATCCGCTGCGGTCCCTGGCTCTACTAGGTGGCTGTGCCTCAAGTGCTGCTGCGCCTGGAGACTTGAAGTCTCCCTGGCCTCCGGTCTTTACTGCTGGGCTGACTGGACCCGTGTAGTCTTGGACTTCGATGTCCGGGTTGTTGACGTAGCTCTTCTGGGGTGAACCGCTATGGCTCCACTCCCCCTTGGCTAATCACCTCGCCTCCGACCCTAACTCTTGGGTCCCTCACGCTGGCTAGGCTCTCTCACTGGCACGGGCCTAGCGCGGCACCGTCCACCATGATGTCTTCCTCAGTACTGCTCCGTACTGAACTGCCTAACTCCGCCCCAGGCCTGAACAGGCCGGAATAGGGGACCTTGCCTGAAGAAGGCAAGTAGAGCTCCCCTTCAGGTCTGGGGTGGAAGGTGTTGTGTGTAAGCTTACCTGATGTGGAAATCCTTCCCTGCTCCAGGTGTACCGAACCGTGGGGTGCCACATTTCTATTATACTTTTCCTCTGATTGTTCTACTCCTGGTTTTAGCTACAAATAGTGAGGTAAAAAACTCACCAAATACTCAACATGTGCACGAGGCCTAATAGAACCTCACCTGACCCCTTATTTCATGTGCAAACGTTGAGTATTTGGTGAGTTTTTTACCTCAGTATTTGTAGCCAAAACCAGGAGTGGAACAATCAGAGGAAAAGTATAATAGAAACACGTCACCACTTCTGTATTTATCACCACTCCTGGTTTTGGCTACAAATACTTAGGTAAAAAACTCACCAAATACTTAACATGTGCACAAGTCCTAATAGGATCTACTTGACCCCTTAGGCCACGTGCATATGTTGAGTATTTGGTGATTTTTCCCTCAGTATTTGTAGCCAAAACCAGGAGTGGGTGATAAGTACAGAAGTGGTGACGTGTTTCTATTATACTTTTCCTCTGATTGTTCTATTCCTGGTTTTGGCTTACAAATAAGGTTGAAAACTCAGCAAAGGCTAGGGTCAGATTTGCGTTTAAAAAATTCAGATCCTGATCTGGTTTTGAGCTGTTAAAAAGCTCAAAACCAGATCAGGAAACGTAGCCCATAGGAGCCCATTATGTAAACCGGATTGCACTACATGCAATCCGGTTACTGCATCCGGATTTTCAGCCTGCGTGAAAAATTATGCAGGTTGCAGTTTTTGGAGCAGTTTGCAATCCACAGCAGGATTGCTACAATGGGCTCCTACGGGAGCCCATGCGGCTGCCGCAAGGCACATGGGAATGCCTGCGGCAGCCGTATGATTTGTTGCTGCCGCAGGGATGAACAAAGGGTTAAATGTTAATAATAGATGTGGGCAACATGTCTCTAGGGGGTGCCCAACCTCCCTAGAGACATGCTGTCCACACAGGTGGGCATGTGAGGGGTTAATATGTGGAATTATAGTATTGCTATTGTCGGCATTTACAATTTTATGAATGAAACCCGGCGGCTCCTCACTGTGGAGGAGATACAGTACGTAATCTACGTACTGTATGAGCCGCTATCCAGGTTCCTGAAAGCTTTAACATTAGGTCTATGGTCTGCGCACTGCCATAGAACTAATGTTCTATCCGGTTCCCATAGACTCCCATTATAAAAAAAACGGATCCGGTTTTGGAACCGGCGCGATAGACGCAGCGTGCATGATTTTTCCCGCAGGCTCCAAAACCGGATCCGGTAACCGGATTGCAAATAGTGCAATCTGGTTTTTCTATTGCAGCCTATGGGCTGTGGATCCTGATCCGATTTTGAGCATTTTAAATGCTCAAAACCGGATCAGGATCTGCAAATAGAACCGCAGGGGTGACCCTAGCCTTAATCAGTCTCGTGGCACTACAGGTTGCTATCTTACATTATGAAGAATACATGAGTGCTGTGTCCAGCAGGGCACGCACATTTCAAGCTTATAATGTAGTTGGGCGAATTAGCTGCTGGACAAACAATGGGGAACTCAAGCATTTTTCTGGGAAATCTTCTGGAAAGATGCTTGAGTTTCCCCATTGACTTCTATTATACCCGGGTACTTGAGTCGTACCCGCCCGAGCGACCAACTGCTCTTACTAAGTACCGTGTACCTGAGCATGGTTGTGCTCACTCATCGTTATTGACTTTTAATCAGTTTTAAAAATTTTAATTATCATGTTCAGCTAAAATTTCACAAAAAAGGAGGCCGGGAAGGGGGAGGGAATGGAAGACATTTGCACAAACATATTGTGACTTCTTACAGAGTCACAATTCATGAATTAGCTGATAATTTCTACTAACCCAAACCCACTCCCGCCCCCCAAGGTAAAAAAAAATGAAAAACAGGTAAATACATAGATTTGGAAAAAAAATGCAATTTAAAAAAATAAGGTGCAAATTAGGGATGAGAGAGTACTGCAATAATCGGACTCACTATACTCGCAATGAGTAGGTCCCGGCACTCGGTACTCATTGCGAGTATAGCGAGTCCAATGGCAGTGAACGGGCGGGTGAGTACTTTCGCAGTGTATCTATATATACACTGCAAAAGTGCACTAAAAGTGAATAAAAGTAGTTAAAAAAATTAAAAAATATCATACTCGCCTATCCGATAGCTGCAGCGGGACCGGCAAAGAAGACATCCGATCAACGACAAGGACCTGTGAGTCTAACAGCCAATCAGATGGCTGGTATCCATCTGGTCAGATGGCCAGACGTCACAAACCACGTGATCGCTACCAGTCACCTGATTGGCCAGATTGCCAGGTCTTGAATGTGCATCAATGACCTGGCAATCTGGCCAATCAGGTGGCTGGTAGGGATTACGTAGTTTGTGACGTATGGCCATCTGATTGGGCAGATCGCTACCAGCCATCTGATTGGCTGTCAGATTCACAGGTCCTTGTCATTGATCAGATGTCTCTTTGCCGCTCCCGGTGCAGCCATCGGATAGATGAGTATGATATTTTTTTAACAACTTTTATTCACTTTTAGTGCACTTTCGCAATGTATATATAGATACACTGTGAAAGTGAAAGGATCACTCGCTACTCCTAACGAGTAATCACAAGAAACTCAGTGAGTAGTGAGTAGCCCGAATATTGTTACTATTCGGCGAGTATCGAATAGTAACAATTCTACTCGCTCATCTCTAGTGCAAATTAAATACAGGTGAAAAACAATAAAAACTAGATAAACAAAATGCAAATGCAATAATGAATTAAGGGTGGAGGCACACTAGGGGCGTGAAAAACGGAGCGTTTTGTACGCTAGCCAATTCAGCGACTGCGTCGCGTATATGTCCGCGATCGCGGTGCGAGTTGTGTGCGAGTGCGGTACGAGTGGGGTGCGTTTGCAATGCGAGTGGGATGCGAGTGCGTTTTTTTAGTCACAAACAGCGATCCGAGTGTAAGGTCGTTTTTGAGGCATGGAGGCACTTCAGAATTGGAATCAGCTTGTACTTCCTGTCACGTACAAGCGTATTTTGCGCATGTAACTCGCATGGTGTGCTGACTTCGTGCGATAAAAAAACGCCGCCATAGACTTGCATTGGTCGTACGCGCGTAGGAATCGCACACATACGCAGCATGCTGCGAGTGGAATCGCATTGCCGGCGACATGCGAGAGGCGACTGCGTAAAAGGGACCACTGTGCCCTGGCCAATTTCTTAACATAAGTGCAAGTGACATGCGTTTTTTACAAGTGTGAGACTCGCGTGAGTCTCACGCCAGTGTGCCTCCACCCTAAGCAGTATATCCTCATCCATACATATACATATGGGACTTTACAAATATTATTTCATTCTGAATTTTATTTAATTTTTTGTAGATAGGAAATATTTAATGGCTTGTTCTTCAAGAGTGCTAGTCATTTCTCTAGACACATCGTACATACAAAAATCCAACCGTGGCTGCAGTCATAAGGACAAATCCTGTCAAAATGACATTACTATTACATGTTCAACATTATTGAAGGGAATCAGTCACCAGTTGTTTTGCCACCTAATGTGAGAGAAGCATAATGTAGAGACAGAGACCCTGATTCCAGTGATGTGTCACTTACTAGGCTGCTTGCGGTAGTTTTGATAAAAGCACTGTTTTACCAGAAGGATATCATCACTAGCGGACTAGTGAACCTGCTGCCATGTAGTCCTCCATATTCATGACTTACCTACTTATAACCATGCTTCACCACTGATTGGAAGCTTTCTGCCTATGCACAGTGTACACAGAAACCTGCCAATCAACATTCAGAGCACTGCTAGATCTACACCAGAGAGAACTGTGATTTTATAAAAAAAATGCAGCAAGCAGCTCAGTAAGTAACACATTACTAGAATCAGGATCTCTGTTTCTACATCATGATGCTCATAGTTGGGTTAAGAAAAACCTTGTGACAGGTTCGTTTTAATGAAATCATTTATGAAGCTCTGATATAATTGTTCGCAAAGATCTTTTAAGCTTCTGGAAGTAAAAATAAGGACTTTTATATGTAAATGTAAAGATAAATTGGTGTATTCCGCACAGCTCTTTTCCACCATGACCGGCTTTATTTTTAGCTTTTCAGCAGCTATTTCACCTTTAAAATGAATTGCTTCTCATTAGATCTCCAATAGCTTTAAAAGTATTAAGTCAGATTTTTATTTTTCTTAATGAATGGGAAGAATTAGAGATAAGAGGTATTTGTTAAATATGACAGTCAGGAATCCATCACATCAATTAGGATTGAGTGACAGATGCTGATTAATATTATTGTCAGGCAGTAAGACTGAGCAGGCAGAATACAGAAGTCATGCAGGTGGTCAGGGCAGGCGGCAGACAACAGCAGGGGTCAGAATACATTGCAACAAAAAGACAGCAGTACTTAAACACTAAGGGTATCGTCACACTGTGCGACGGCACCGGAGATGTCGGTGGCGACGGACGGGAGTGCGCACGTTTTTGCCGCCCCCGCCAACATCGCCGTTCCCCATTTACATGGGGCGACACCTCCGGCGACGTCCCGGCGATCTGACAGACGGCACCGCCACTGGGGTTTCTTAAAACCCCAGCGGGATGCCTTAACATGGGAGCCTATGGCTCCCATCGCCTGGCAGATCGCCGTCGGCCTTTTACATGGGGCGATGTGTACACATTGTCCCAGATCGGCCACCTGGTTTCAGAGCACTGCTCTGAAACTGGGCGACCACTAAAAGGCGTCGCCATCGCCTAATTACTTTAGGTGATGCAGGGGCGATATCGGTGCTGATAGGCCACGCCCCTGCATCGCCTAAGAAATCGGCAGTGCCGTCGCACAGTATGATGGTACCCTTTGGCCTCTTTCACACCTGAGCTCCGGTGCGTTTGGCAGCAATGCGCTAGCGTAGGTGGTAGCGCAGTGCATACTCTGCAGAGCGCATCGGAGTGCAAATGAAGCCCCTTGCGCTAGCGCCGCTATTACCTTGTATGGGCAAGCGCAGAAGAATGGAACACAGAAGCGCAAGTCTGAATGCGGCTGTGTCAAAGCGCATGCGCTAGTCCGGACGCACCGGAAACGTCACATTACGCGTTTCCGGTGCGTCCGGACTAGCACATGTGCTGTGACACAGCCGCATTCAGACTTGCGCTTTCGGGTTCCGTCTGCCTGCACTTGCCCATACAATGTAAGGGCAGCGCTAGCGCAAGGTGCTTCATTTGCGCTCCGATGCACTTGGCAGAGCATGCACTGTGCTACCACCTGCGCTAGCGCATTGCTGCCAAAGGCACTGGAGCTCAGATGTGAAAGGGGCCTAAGACATGCTATCTTGAATATATAACAGCATTATAGCTAAGGAAATTGAGAAAAATGAGACACTAAGCATATAAATATAGCCATATCGATAACTGCCCAGTAGCAGTTATCTACTTGAGGAGTGTCTCTTTTACTGGGTTCTAATCTACTTTTTTACCTTCAATATCAGTCCCAGCCTCTCTCTGGATTAAAACCTCTGTCTGAATGGGCGAGTAGGAAAATGCTAACAGACACAATCACCTTTGGCTAGAGGGGGAACGGTGCACTGAAGAGGGTGTGACCCCATGGTCTAAAGAAGAAAAACAGCGGCAGCCCAATCTTGCAATGTATATAGGTGCCACTGTCTTTTTGTTACAATGTGTCATATTCAGCGTTGCACTTATACACAATGCATGATGGAGTGCCACAATTTTTTATTGTTTAGTGTCAGAATACAAGCAGGATAAGTAATGGATAGAAAACTTTTAAGAGTAGCTCTTAGGGTATGTGCACATCAGTCGTTTTGTGGGCTGCTTTTGGAAGTTTTCCGTCGGCGTTTTCCGCTCAGTTTTATGTTAATTTATGTTAATCCTATCCTCCGGTTGGATTAACATGATACTCAATGGATTTTAGAAAACTCTGTCTTCACTAGAACGGTTTTCTTCTGGTCGTTTTCAGTCAAAACTGAGTTTTCTCAGTCAAAACTGAGTTTTTCCACCGGTTTTCCAAAAATAGAGCAAGTGACTTCTTTCCTCCGTTTTTCCAGCGGTTTCAGCTGATCAAGTGCACAAAAAACTCAGTTTTCAAAACCGCCGAGAAAACCGCCGAGAAAAACGCTGTAAAACCGGGCGGAAAACGAGCAAAAAACGAGGGACACTGCTGAGCACAGAAAACTCAGTTTCTGCTAAAAAAACCCAGGTTTTTGGACGGACTGCAGAGATGCACAAACGTCAGATGTGCACATACCCTTAGGCTGGCTTCACACCACGGCGATATCCGATCCGGGGCTGTCAGGGATGAACCTGACAGCCCCAAACCGGATCAGCACACAGAACCGCGGGACTAATATGCCCTCAGGTCCAGTGGGCAGCCGGACGCAGCTGCTGATGAATCAGAACCGGGGCTCGCAGGGAGATAGCCGCGGTCCTGAAAGAACAGCGGCGTGCAGCCACAGGTGTCTGCTTCCCGGATCCTCCCAGACCAACAATCCGGGAGTATCCGGGGGAATCTGGGAGAATCCGGGATACGGCAATTTGGGGAGATTTTTCTCCCCGGATACCAAAACGTTACAAGCAACGTTTTTGTCTCCGGTGAGAAAAATCTGAATTCTCCTGGATTCTTCCGGAGAGATGGAAACCGGATGGCAGAGAGCTGCCATCCAGCTCCATAGGCTACTATGGGGCCAAAATCCGATCCGGGGCTGTCTGGTTTACACCGGATAGCCCCGGATCGGATCTTGCCGCGGTGTGAAGCCAGCCTAAGACACATGCACACAAATATCTTTCACTTAGCTGAGAAGGGAAACCGGGGCACTGACCTTGAGGCATTGAAATCCTGAGTGCAGAGGCATTCATGGATCTGGGTTGCTCAGCTGTAGATGCAGAGATCAATTAAGAACCTTAGAAAGAAACAGCGGCACTCTGGGATCCTTTATTCCAAGAACAGCTTTATTCCAAAAAGTTTACATCGGTGGGTGCAGGGAAGGGAGGACGGAGGGACGACGGTGATCGTTTCGCGTGCTTTGCACGCTTCAACGGGTCCTGTGTACAGACAGGACCTGTGGAAGTGTGCAAAGCACGCGAAACGGTCACCGTCGTCCCTCCGTCCTCCCTTCCCTGCACCCACCGATGTAAACTTTTTGGAATAAAGCTGTTCTTGGAATAAAGGATACCGGAGTGCCGCTGTTTCTTTCTAAAGTTCTTACACAAATATCTTTTTCAGGTTGATTTAGCCATGGAAACTGTCAGGAAAACTCAGTAGAAACAAATTTGAAAGAAAAACGTATTTCTATGTAAAATCAACTTGCTGTTCATATATTCAGGTTATTTCTAAAAACACCAAACAGAGGAATGGAACGGTCATTTCTTTGAACTGTTGTTTTCCACTCAGAAGTCGCTATTTACTTTACCATGCAAGTCAATAGAAAAGGCCATAAGACAACCCGCGTTCTACTGTCAGTTTTTGCATAAAAAATGCTAGTGATTTCTACATTGTTCAATGGAGTGGAAAAAAATCTGAAAATGACAGTAAAAAGTCACATAAAGTAAGAGAAAACACTCCAAAAGAAAAACATCAGTGGCCAAAACTTTCAGCCATGCAGAAGGTAGGCAGTTTGTGCATCAAACACCCTCACAGCACACACACCCACAGGAGCACAGCACCCAACCTGGAGCCCGGGACTCTAGGCGGGCAAGGGGTGGTGGGGTTTAGAGGAAAGTGGGTTGGAAGGAAGGTCAGGTGACAGATAGTACAAATAGAGGAAAAGAGGAGGAAGGAGTCAGTAGGCCGGAGTAGGCTGAGAAGGAAAGATCAAGTAGGCAGAGTGACCCGAGAAGCCAAAACCAGAAAGACAGTGACACATCCTGGTGGGATTGGGCTCCCTGGAGACGTAGAATTCACAGAGACACCATTCCATGGAGAGAAAGCTCGTCCATAGCCGGCATCCCAGGGGAGTGTGAGGAAAGAGACCGGACCAGTATAACTGGGTCTGAGGAACACGACAGCACCGACCAACTACAGGCGGGTGTAGATTCCCTGATTGCATCTGGAAGTCACACGGGTAGGAAAGAGCGGTGATCCCTTGAAAGACAGGGTTACTGCAGGGTAGGCTAACACCAGAGTGTCGGCTCTGAGGGGAACTGAAGTTATACACTCTCCAGACAAACCGGCGGGGAACACAGATCCCAGATCCGTGTTCCCACTACAGGGTTGGAGGCTCAGCAGCATCCAGGAAGACCGGCTTACCACCCATACACACAAGGGGAAGCTAAACACAAGGGACCGAGATGCCGCCATACAATCCGCAGGAAGAACAGAGAGAGAGAACCAGCCTGAAAGGTTAATAGAAGGAGTGAGGGGTCTCAGAGCAACAGCCTGCTGCAGAGGGTTCAAGTGTCCGGAGTTAGTGGAGTTGTGAATTGAACTATACCCTGTGTTATAAACTGTTTGGACTGAAGAACTTGAGCGTAAACCCGGTGAACCCTGCTTCAGTTTCCGTGTCTGATTCCAGGTGTACTGAACTGTACATATCCCCCTTTTACCCTGCCAGGAGCAGCCTGACCCGCAGCGGGCTCATCCATCCAGCTGCAGCCCATCCATCCTTCCATCCTCCTGGCAGAGCTGAGCTGCAGCGGTGGTCCCTTCACTGACCACAACCTGTGGGTGGCGTCACGACAAACTAATCCTTGTAAATACCCCTTTACTTGTGAGAACCCGGGACACGGTCCGGACCAAGACCGCCATGATATCCCCAGCAGCACCCCGGTCCGGCACCGAGTACCCGTCCCAGTGGGCTCCACATTACCAAATGAAACCTACACAAAGTACATGTTGTACGTTTCACAAAGTTTCTTCTGCTTGACACACTTAGGCTAGGGCCACACTTGGGAGGTTGCATCCTTCTACTGGATCTGTTACTGGATCCAGTTTTTTAAGTTGTCATTTTTGAGCCATTTGTACCATGCGTTAACGCATGCGTTTCCCATAGACCCCCATGTTAAAAAAACTGAGGCGTTAAAAACGGATTTCTCAAAAACGCAATCCGTTAAACGGATTGCACTTTTGCACACGTTTGCAAAGCGTTTTTTGCATTGGAGTCTATGGGTGTGTTAACGGATGCATTTTTACACATTTCCACATGTCAAAAATGGATCTAGTAGCAGGATTGCAGACACAAGTGTGGCCCTGGCCTTAGTGACTTCACCTGACTTTAAAAGACATTGTGTGCACATACTCTAAGACCACGTGCTCATGTTGAGTATTTGGCGAGTTTTTTACCTCAGTGTTTGTAGCCTAAACCGGGAGTGGGTGACAAATACAGAAGTGGTGATGTGTTTCTGACCCACCCCAGAGCCGTGGGGTACCCGGCCAAGGGAGTTGTAGTTCACGGGGGATGTCACTGGGGCCTGTGCCCGGTCCCATGGCCTGGTGGTCACTGAAAAGAGTCAATAAAAATAAAATAAAAGTGTTTTGTGACGCTACGGTTCCGGTAATGTTACTGGCGCTGTGGGACAGACCTCCGGGGTGATGCTGGAGCAGCAAGATGGTTACACTTCCCGTAGATGGAGCAGGAACCCCGGGGCAGTAGTGGAGGTTAAGGGTTGCGGACAGTCTATGAAGGGAGGAGGATCAAGGGCCGCAATACAGGGTTGATGTTTCCATACCTTTTACTGATGTGATGAACAAGGTGAATTCCAGGGTACAGTGCGGGCGGTCTGGGAGCAGTTCAGGATCTCCACATCCGGTGAGTTATGACGCCTCCCTGTTGCCCTGTGTGTGCATTAGTCCTGGGCTGTCTGAAGCTAGGCCTTGACCCTCTCCTGTGTCCTCACTTGTATGGCAGGCGGTGAAAGCCCTGCTGCTGGGCACCGCTGTATCCGCTGCGGTCCCTGGCTCTACTAGGTGGCTGTGCCTCAAGTGCTGCTGCGCCTGGAGACTTGAAGTCTCCCTGGCCTCCGGTCTTTACTGCTGGGCTGACTGGACCCGTGTAGTCTTGGACTTCGATGTCCGGGTTGTTGACGTAGCTCTTCTGGGGTGAACCGCTATGGCTCCACTCCCCCTTGGCTAACTCACCTCGCCTCCGACCCTAACTCTTGGGTCCCTCACGCTGGCTAGGCTCTCTCACTGGCACGGGCCTAGCGCGGCACCGTCCACCATGATGTCTTCCTCAGTACTGCTCCGTACTGAACTGCCTAACTCCGCCCCAGGCCTGAACAGGCCGGAATAGGGGACCTTGCCTGAAGAAGGCAAGTAGAGCTCCCCCTTCAGGTCTGGGGTGGAAGGTGTTGTGTGTAAGCTTACCTGATGTGGAAATCCTTCCCTGCTCCAGGTGTACCGAACCGTGGGGTGCCACATTTCTATTATACTTTTCCTCTGATTGTTCTACTCCTGGTTTTAGCTACAAATAGTGAGGTAAAAAACTCACCAAATACTCAACATGTGCACGAGGCCTAATAGAACCTCACCTGACCCCTTATTTCATGTGCAAACGTTGAGTATTTGGTGAGTTTTTTACCTCAGTATTTGTAGCCAAAACCAGGAGTGGAACAATCAGAGGAAAAGTATAATAGAAACACGTCACCACTTCTGTATTTATCACCACTCCTGGTTTTGGCTACAAATACTTAGGTAAAAAACTCACCAAATACTTAACATGTGCACAAGTCCTAATAGGATCTACTTGACCCCTTAGGCCACGTGCATATGTTGAGTATTTGGTGATTTTTCCCTCAGTATTTGTAGCCAAAACCAGGAGTGGGTGATAAGTACAGAAGTGGTGACGTGTTTCTATTATACTTTTCCTCTGATTGTTCTATTCCTGGTTTTGGCTTACAAATAAGGTTGAAAACTCAGCAAAGGCTAGGGTCAGATTTGCGTTTAAAAATTCAGATCCTGATCTGGTTTTGAGCTGTTAAAAAGCTCAAAACCAGATCAGGAAACGTAGCCCATAGGAGCCCATTATGTAAACCGGATTGCACTACATGCAATCCGGTTACTGCATCCGGATTTTCAGCCTGCGTGAAAAATTATGCAGGTTGCAGTTTTTGGAGCAGTTTGCAATCCACAGCAGGATTGCTACAATGGGCTCCTACGGGAGCCCATGCGGCTGCCGCAAGGCACATGGGAATGCCTGCGGCAGCCGTATGATTTGTTGCTGCCGCAGGGATGAACAAAGGGTTAAATGTTAATAATAGATGTGGGCAACATGTCTCTAGGGGGTGCCCAACCTCCCTAGAGACATGCTGTCCACACAGGTGGGCATGTGAGGGGTTAATATGTGGAATTATAGTATTGCTATTGTCGGCATTTACAATTTTATGAATGAAACCCGGCGGCTCCTCACTGTGGAGGAGATACAGTACGTAATCTACGTACTGTATGAGCCGCTATCCAGGTTCCTGAAAGCTTTAACATTAGGTCTATGGTCTGCGCACTGCCATAGAACTAATGTTCTATCCGGTTCCCATAGACTCCCATTATAAAAAAAACGGATCCGGTTTTGGAACCGGCGCGATAGACGCAGCGTGCATGATTTTTCCCGCAGGCTCCAAAACCGGATCCGGTAACCGGATTGCAAATAGTGCAATCTGGTTTTTCTATTGCAGCCTATGGGCTGTGGATCCTGATCCGATTTTGAGCATTTTAAATGCTCAAAACCGGATCAGGATCTGCAAATAGAACCGCAGGGGTGACCCTAGCCTTAATCAGTCTCGTGGCACTACAGGTTGCTATCTTACATTATGAAGAATACATGAGTGCTGTGTCCAGCAGGGCACGCACATTTCAAGCTTATAATGTAGTTGGGCGAATTAGCTGCTGGACAAACAAGTGTTCCTAAAGTGGCGAGTTTAAGATTTCACAAGACGCCTGGAGCAATTTTTCTTTTCCGAAATGTAGTCATCTCCTATTATCTGCTGCACTCCATCATAATGAGATCAGTCCTTACAATACAATCTGGAGGAGATGTTGGTGACATTTTTCTTCTGATGTAACATTAAAGTTGATTTGCAGTTAGAGAAATTCTCGGTGCCCCCAGTAACATTGATCTGCTCTAAATCATTTGATTATGATGATTGATGACGGATTGTGCTCTTTGGAATCAATACAGAAAAAAAAGGAAAAGAATATTGTAATTCTGAGGACATAAATTCTATTGTACATTTAGAAGGCGCATTAAATTTATAATTGTAACCATTGATCACATATCTGTGGGATAAATGCAGAATGTTAGATCGCGGGGAGACTATCGAGCTAATGTCTCGCCCCGGGCAGGGACAGTGGGGTACTCGGAATCGGGCCTTATAATCATCGTCTAGGGCTGCAGGGTCTTGTGGTAGCGTGACCCGGTCAGTGATCCCCTCGTCGGGCGAGCAGTAAAAAGGGGTTAGAAAAATAGGTGAAAGCAAAAGATGAAATTAAAAAAAATGAAAAGAGTTGTGACGCCACCCATGGAATGTAGCTGGTGTAACCGCTGCTGTAGTTGGGACCTCTGGGGACGATGGGAGTAGCAGCGTAGGTGGATCAGCTCTTCACGTGAAGAGCGGTTTCCCAGGGTATACGTGTAGTCTATGGATAGTCAGGGATCATTGAGGGTGCAAGGACTTAGTGTACTGAAGGAACGACAGACAGACATAGGGGTAACAGTCTCTTTTACCTTTACTGAAGTCAACAGGTTGATCCAGGGCTCAATTCAAGTGGTGATACGGGTCCAGAGCTTGGAAGCAAGCTGGGCTGTTCGCACCTGGCAAGTGCTGAGGCCTCCCTGCTAAACTGTTGTGTTTGTGAACCCTGGCTGCTTGAAGCTATGCTCAATCTCCCTTCTCTCTTTCTCTGTGTCTTGGCTGTGTGACAGGTGGCTAGAGCTCTTTATGGGTTACTCTCCCGCTGCCTCTCCCGAGCTCACGGGTGCGGCTGTGTCTCTTGGCCTTTCTAGGTGGACGAGCAACGTGAAATCTCCCGCCCTCCGGTTTTGGTTGTATGAAGTCCCTGGTGACCTCGGACTCCGGTGTCCGTACTCCACTAGGAACAGAGGCAAGCTGGCACCACTACACTTCTCGCACCTTTTCTCCACTTTCCTCAGACCGTTACCGCGGGTCACCCACATGGGCTAGTCAGTCACTAGGACAAGCCTAGCACGGCTACCGTCCTTAAGATGTCTTCGGCAGTCCTCCTAGGAACTGAACTACCTAGCCCCGCCCCCAGACCAGAATTTGTAGGGCACCTGCTCTGAACCCGGGATTTAGAGCTCCCCCTTCTGGCCTGGAGTTGGGAAGGTGTTGTGTGCGTGTGTGTGCTTTACCTGAGATGGATGCCTTCCCTTGCTCCAAAGCTGTAACGTTGTGGCAACCGGACCCTGGGGCGCCACACAAACATGCACAAAATACCACTTTTTCTTAAGGGTATGTGCCCATAGATTTGCAGCAGAATATCTATTTTCTTTACGTTTTTCAGCTGAAAAAACCTGTTGCTTATTCCAGTCGCAGCATTATAAATGAGATTTTATGAACTCTCATAAAAGAATGCAGGTAAATGCAACAGAAAGGGCAAAATGTGGAGCAAACCTGCACCATTTCCATAGCGGTATTTGCAGATTTCACTGTGGATTTTCAGGTGCACATATTCCAGAGCAGGAAAGTTCTTTGTTGATGTATCAGCTGGTGTGTGCTACCTCAGCTGAGAGCAGCATGATGTAGTCAGAGACCCAGAATCCAATGATGTATCACTTAGATTACTGGGTGCAGCTAGGATTAGATTACTGGGCTCTGTACGTACACTGTCTATAGATAGTGAGCTGCTATTCACAGAGGGGGCATGTAGGACTTGGGCTCACGCTGGTAAGAGCAATGAGAAGTTACTGGTGGTAAACAAACATTGGAGATAAACAACAACATACACTGTGATAATAGACACATCACTGAATTCTTTGTGTTAACCCTTATAGCATTCTGTCTTCAGATTACATAGCAAAAATCTGTTGACAGATTTCCTTCATGGTGGGTTTACACACACCAATTTATCTGTTCAATATCTGAACCAATCTCTGGTTGCAGTGAAATCATGGATACATTGCTCCATTTTGTGGCTGTGTACAACATAGAGCAATGTATCCATGATTTCACTGCAACCAGAGATTGGTTCAGAGATTGAACAGATAAATTGGTGTGTGTAAACCCACCATAAAAGTGGCTTTCCGGGCTTACTACAGGATAGGCTAATCAACATCAGATCGGTGTGGGGTGGGGTGACATCCGGCACGGCTAATGATCAGATTCTTTCAACTCTGGTCACGGTCAGATGTAAATAGTGACCAGAGAAGAACAGCACAGCGCCGTACACTGTGTAGTGGCTGTTCTCAGGTACTGCTACTCTGCTCCTTTTGGGGTGAATAGGAGCTGAGCTGCATTATGCAAGAACAGTCACTACACAGTGTATGGAGCTGAGCTGTTTGACACCCTGCATTGATTACATCCAGACTCCAGGAGCCTGATAAATATAGGTGGTGGGAGTCAGACTGTGTAAAGTTTGTTGAAAGTGTGTCTGTCTTCCCGTTTCCCAGAAGCTAGGGCAGCAAGGCTAGGGGGCTGCAAAAGGAAGCAGGACAATTATACATACTGTTTCACAGACGCTGACACAGAGGGCGTGTGTATAGCAGTCTAACTGTAACCAATCACAGCTGCTGTCACAGAGGGTGGGCGGGGGAAGCAGTGAATATTCACAAGGTTTAATGGCCCGGAAAGAGTCTGACAGCGGTCTCATCTGTAGGGAAAACATCTGTCCTGTTTTAATTACCCATTTTGCTTACTTTTGCAGCCCTCTAGCCCTTACTACTACCATTTTTCAGCACTTACGTTGCAGTCCAAATTGAATTATAAGGGGTTCGGTGTCAAATACGGCTCAATTCTGAGTCCCTAACTGGACTTTTTTTTATAAAGTGCAACCGACCCCGATGAACCTGAACATCCACAGGTTCGGTAATTTTTAGTTATCACCCATCCTTTGTTTTTTTCACTAGACATCACCTTTAAGCAAAAAAACCCCCTTTAACTAAATAATATTAGACAGTATGCTTCTAGCCAAAAGCCAAAAATGATGTACCGTATGTAGAAAGCCAACATTACGGTATATATGTCTTTGCACTAGTACATAAAGAAAAAAATCTACCGCAATACCCACACGTGATGGATAGGGATCAGTGAGAAGATCATAAGGATGAGTATCACTAAGGTTATACTTTTTAGAAGTCTCTTTCACAGCTGAGCTTCCTTATATCAATTCCTTATTATTGCATTGGATGTTGTATTAATCTTCATTTGTGCTGGAAATGGTTCCTCAGGAGCTTGTTAAACATTCAACCCCAATGCCAACTGTTTTAATGAACTAATGCTAAAGATGTATAATACATGCTGTATGCCGCCATTCATGAGCCCAAACCGTAGTAAATGAAATGGTGAAGATCCAGCTAAATGTCTATACATCGCCACCTGGTGTTTACTATTAGTATTGAGGCTTTTGTTTTTTACCTTTTTTTTTTAAAAAAACAGATTGTAGGAAATTATTATTATTTATTATTATAGCTCCATTTATTCCATGGCGCTTTACATGTAAAAGGGGCATACAAAGACAATTACAATGGCTATGAACAATACAAGGCACACACAGGTACAGGAGGATAGAGGGACCCTGCCTATGAGGGTTCACAGTCTACAGGGATGGATGAGGATACAGTAGGTAGGTGAGGAGAGATAGCCCTGCCCACGAGGGCTCACAGTCTACAAGAGATGGGTGAGGATACAGTAGGAGAGGAGAGAGGACCCTGCCCACGAGGGCTCACAGTCTACAAGGGATGAGTGAGGATACAGTAGGAGAGGAGAGAGAACCCTGCCCACAAGGGCTCACAGTCTACAAGGGATGAGTGAGGATACAGTAGGAGAGGAGAGAGGACCCTAGCCATGATGGCTCACAGTCTACAAGGGATGGGTGAGGATACAGTAGGTGAGGAGAGAGGACACTGCCCATGAGGGCTTACAGTCTACAAGGGATGGGTGAGGATATAGTAGGTGAGGAGAGAGGACCCTGCCCATGAGGACTCACAGTCTACAAGGGATGGGTGAGGATACAGTAGGAGAGGAGAGAGGACCCTGCCCACGAGGGCTCACAGTCTACAAGGGATGGATGAGGATACAGTAGGAGAGGAGAGAGGACACTGCCCATGAGGGCTCACAGTCTACAAGGGATGAGTGAGGATACAGTAGGAGAGGAGAGAGAACCCTGCCCACAAGGGCTCACAGTCTACAAGGGATGAGTGAGGATACAGTAGGAGAGGAGAGAGGACCCTAGCCATGATGGCTCACAGTCTACAAGGGATGGGTGAGGATACAGTAGGTGAGGAGAGAGGACACTGCCCATGAGGGCTTACAGTCTACAAGGGATGGGTGAGGATACAGTAGGTGAGGAGAGGGGACCCTGCCCATGAGGACTCACAGTCTACAAGGGATGGGTGAGGATACAGTAGGTGAGGAGAGAGGACCCTGCCCACGAGGGCTCACAGTCTACAAGGGATGAGTGAGGATACAGTAGGTGAGGAGAGAGGACCCTGCCCACGAGGGCTCACACTCTACAAGTGATGGGTGAGGATATAGTAGGTGAGGAGACAGGACCCTGCCCACGACGGCTCAGTTTACAAGGGAAGGGTGAGGATACAGTAGGTGAGGAGAGAGGACCCTGCTTGCGAGGGCTGACTGTCTACATGGGATGGGTGAGGAGAGATGACCCTGCCCACGAGGGCTCAGTTTACAAGGGATGAGTGAGAATACGGTAGGAGAGGGCAGAGCTGGTCGTGTGGCAGTTTAGTGGAAATCTGTCATCACATCATCCATTCAGAGCATACTAAAGTCTTTCCCACCCCATTGCTTTTTACAATGGCTCTCTACTGTGCACAGTATAGACATGTACAGTATATGTTGATTATAACTATATACAATTACAGAATACACCCTGGAAATCACTAAATCCTCCAAGGATTTCCATGTATGTTCGTCTTAGAGATTGTCTTGGAGAACAAGTCATTTTTTAAATATTTTCTTTAATCCTTAGTGATTATGACAATGCTTGTCCTTAAGGTAATATGATTTATGACTAGATCCCTGCCAGTTTGTCTCACAGATATAATTGGCAAGTATCACGTGTCTGCAGTTTGGCTGATATAGGGCTCTAATGTTTAATTGCTTTTTAATTACGTGATCATTTTTGTGGTTATATGTTTTTTATTAAATATTTTCACACAGTTTATTGGGAATTGAATGTAAACAGAGGTTGAGTGGAAACCATTAGGAAGAGCGAGAATTGTCTACCAATGATGTTTCTCATTACACAGTCAGACAGCTCATTGCAATAAGCAGGGTGTAATGCAATGTTTGCCCTGTGGTGGCACTACAGGCGAATTGGATATTTGCTGTACAGTGCATAAAGAAAGCTCCCAATCAGTGGTGCGGAAGGGGGGGTGGGGGTTATACAGAGCCCAGCAATCCAACAATTCCTATGTCTACAGTAGAGAAAACAAGGATAGTGAGCAGTGACTATAACTGCTCCAATAGGATGCCACAAATGTGTTGCACCCTGCTGAGACCTCTGGGGTATTTGGGATCAGTAGAATGTTTAGCTGATCACAGGTCCTTTTTACAACCTGCTCGGTGATTATCATGCATAGAGCAAAATTATTTGTTTTCAGTGATGTTTGGGTTAAGAGTTCCTTTCTTTCCCTGCTGAGAATTCCTGTAGCTTTAATTTCAGCTGCAGTAAACGTATGACCACTCCCTTCCTCTATATATACTCACTCTAGCTCTCCCCTATGCCGGTTATAGATCTTCAATGCTGACCTGAAGTTGTTCCAGTTAAAGCTGTGGAGTTCCTTTGTGGAGAGGCTGTGGAGAAGCTTCAATAAGCGCATTGCGCATGCGCGGAGCCAGGCCGATCACGTGATCAAGCCCATAATGCACTGGGCCGGATGTGATGTAGCGGCCGGGGCATGATAGGTGTAAAGAGGGCGGGAGATTCCAAATGAAGGAGGTGGCGATGAAGAAACAATAATGCCGCCCAGCGGGGCGTACGCTGCTGCATGGGGGAGTGCTGAATGGAGCCTGGCGCCGCCTTTTCAGTCCCCAGCCTCAGGGACTGCTGTAGGTTATAAGTTATCTTTTCTGCTGTTTTATAGGGCCCCTTACCTCAGAAAGGGATAGATAGGGAGCAGCTAGGAAGGCGCAGGGACAGGTAGTGATAGTGTAGGGGCTTAGATCCAGGTGACAGGTTCCCTTTAATAAGATATCTGTAGGGTCAATATAAGAAATATGAGATTTGGAATTTATCTTATTTCATATAATATATTTTCATTTGTGTTTTACATACAAGTGTTTCTTCCACATGAACCATTGTTATAATGCCCAGTGTGTTAACATTTTATGTCCATTCTCATTAAAATTATTCCTATACAACTGTATTAAATTGATGCCAAGGCCTTATACAATAAAAAAGTCATGCAGAACCACTACAAGGATTAGGATGATCTTAGCAGCTCTGATCTGGATAATATGTGAGCTGTCTTTAATTTCATCTCCTGGAACACATCACTCATCGTACTAATGTTGTCTCCACAGCGCTTTTATGTTTCATTACATTTCTACCTGGACAAATTGGAAAACTCAGCCAAGCAAATCATTAAATAACAAGATTGGGGACTTAGAATATATTATTTTGGGAAACGCTTCTTAGCAATGTTTTGTAAATGAATGCTGAAGAGATAAAACAGATAAAACAGAAGTTTCCCCTTAAAGGGGAACTCCGGGGAGAGAAAAAGAAAATTCTGTACTGTCCCTTCCTTCCTACATGATGAAGCTGAGCCGTCCACTGCAATTCTAGGATGTTACATCGCTTATGAATCAATAAAATCATATCTGCTCCTCAGCATTCACACCTCCTTTATGGGACAATACGTCACAGAGCAGATCTAGCTATATGCTACAACAGAGAACAGGGGGGTATGGCGAGGCATGGCCATCAGGGCTCCAAGATATCCTACATCCAACCCTTAGGTGTGTGGAGCATGCCATCAGGCTCAGATCATCCTACATCAACCCTTAGGTGTGGTGGGGGCATGGCCATCAGGGCTCCATTATACATTCCAGCCCCCTTATACTTCTAGCTAGCATAATGAACAGGGGCATGGCTGCCAACTCCATGCTCACATATATGCCTGCTGTATGTAGTACTGAACTTTCTTGAGTTGAGTGACAGCATGCATATTTGTGCTGCAGTCACTGTCAGCTCAGGAGAATCATGCAATACCTACAGCAGGCATATAGACTGGAAGCTGACATGTAGTGAGATCAGGGGGCATGGTCACTGACCCTGATGCTCATACTATACAGTGTTGTGTGAAAGTATTCGGCCCCCTTGATCTTTTCAGCCTTTTGCCACATTTCAGGCTTCAAACATATATATATAAAATATATAAAATTCTAATGTTTTTGTGAGGAATCAACAACAAGTGGGACACAATCGTGAAGTGGAACCAAATTTATTGGAAATTTTAAACTTTTTTAATAAATAAAGAACTGAAAAGTGGGGCGTGCAATGTTATTCGACCCCTTTACTTTCAGTTCAGCAAACTCACTCCAGAAGTTCAGTGAGGATCTCTGAGTGATCCAATGTTGTCCTAAATGACTGGTAATGATAAATAGAATCCACCTGTATGTAATCAAGTCTCTGTATAAATGCACCTGCTCTGTGATAGTCTCAGGGTTCTGTTTAGAGAGAGAGTATCATGAAGACCAAGGAACACACCAGGCGGGTCCAAGATACTGTTGTGGAGAAGTTTAAAGCCGGATTTGGATACAAAAAGATTTCCCAAGTTTTAAACATCTCAAGGAGCACTGTGCAAGTGATCATATTGAAATGGAAGAGTATTAGACCACTGCAAATCTACCAAGACCCAGCCGTCCCTCTAAACTTTCATCTAGAACAAGGAGAAGACTGATCAGAGATGAGGCCAAAAGGCCCATGATCCCTCTGGATGAACTGCAGAGATCTACAGCTGAGGTGGGAGAGTCTGTCCATAAGACAACAGTCAGTCGTACACTGCACAAATCTGGCCTTTATGGAAGAGTGGCAAGAAGAAAGCCATTTCTCAAAGATATCCATAAAAAGTCTCGTTTGAAGTATGCCACAAGCCTCCTGGGAGACACCAAACATGTGGAATAAGGGGCTCTAGTCAGATAATACCAAAATCAAACTTTTTGGCCACAATGCAAAATGATAGGTTTGGCGTAAAAGCAACACAGCTCATCACCCTCAAAACACCATCCCCACTGTCAAACATGGTGGTGGCAGCATCATGGTTTGGGCTTTTCTTCAGCAGGGACAGGGAAGATGGTTAAAATTGATGGGAAGATGGACGGAGCCAAATACAGGAACATTCTGGAAGAAAACCTGCTGGAGTCTGCAAAAGATCTGAGACTGGGACGGAGATTTATCTTCTAACAAGACAATGATCCCAA
The DNA here is from genome assembly GCA_033576535.1 of Allobates femoralis. Lineage (NCBI taxonomy): Eukaryota > Metazoa > Chordata > Amphibia > Anura > Aromobatidae > Allobates > Allobates femoralis. Next base: position 32,023,870 of record JARQOC010000011.1, read on the forward strand.
ACATAAAGCAAAATCTACAATGGAATGGTTCAAAAATAACCGTATCCAGGTGTTAGAATGGCCAAGTCACATCCAGACCTGAATCCAATGGAGAATCTGTGGAAAGAGCTGAAAACTGCTGATCACAAACGCCTCCATCCAACCTCACTGAGCTCCAGCTGTTCTGCAAGGAAGAATGGGCAAGAATTTCAGTGTCTCGATGTGCAAAACTAATAAAGACAAACCCCAAGAGACTGCAGCTGTAATCACAGCAAAAGGTGGCGCTACAGAGTATTAACTCAAGGGGCCGAATAATATTGCATGGTCCACTTTACAGCTTTTTATTGGATAAAAAATAGGGATGAGCGAGTACTGTAGTATACGGAATCGCTATACCCGCAACGAGTAGGTCCCAGTACTTGGTACTTGTTGCGAGTATAGCGATTCCGAGTACTACTGCAAAAGTCCTGTAAAAGAGAAGAAAAGTAAAAAAAAAAAATTAAAAAAATTGGATACTCACCTTACCTGTACCTGAGAGGATCTTGCAATCTGGCCAATCAGGTGGCCGCTAGTGATCACGTGATTGTGACGTGACGGCACCTGATTGGCCAGATCTCTCCCAGCCATCTGATTGGCTGGGAGAGTGAAAGATCCTTTTCCATGCATAGATGTCCATCAGCGGGTCCCGGTCCAGCCGTCGGTTAAGGTGAGTATCCGATTTTTTTATTTTGTAACCACTTTTCTTCTCTTTTACAGGACTTTTGCAGTGTATCTATTGATACACTGCAAAAGTACTTGGCACTTGCTACTCCCGAGTAATCCTAATTTACTCGGCGAGTAGCGAGTACCCAAATACCACTATTATTCGGCGAGTGGACGAATAGTAATGAGTAGACTCGCTCATCCCTAATAAAAAAAGTTTAAAATATCCAATAAATCTCTTTCCACCTCACGATTGTGTCCTACTTGCTGTTGATTCTTCACAAAAAAATTAAATTTATATCTTTATGTTTGAAGCCTGAAATGTGGGAAAAGGTTGAAACATTCAAGGGGGCCAAATACTTTCACGAGGCACTGTATGCCAGCCCCCACTCTATATGTCTGCTGTGTGTATTGCTGTACTCTCCTGAGCTGACAGTGACATCAGCACAAACATACACACTGTCACTGTCAGCTCAGTAGAGTCATGTGATTCATACAGCAGGCATATAGAATGGGGACTGACATATAGTGTGAGAATCAGATCCAATGACTTGCCCCTTCCATGTCCCCGTGCTCTCACTACATGCCAGCCCACACTATGCCTGCTGTATGAATCACATGACTCTCCTGAGCTGAGTGACAGTATGTATGTTTGCGCAGCTGTCAATATCAGCTCAGGAGAGTACAGCAATACATACAACAGGCATATAGAGTGGGGGCTGGCATGTAGTGAGAGCAGGGGGGGTGCGGCAGGAGCATGGCCACAGGATCTTCTGTTCACACTACAGAGAGTACAGCAATACGTACAGCAGCCATATACATACAGAAGGCATAGTGTGGGTTGGCATGCAGTGAGAGCAGGGGGGCATGGCAGGGGCATATCCACAGGTTCTGCTGCTCACACAATATGCCAGCCCTCACTCTTTATGCCCGCTGTATGTATTGCTGTACTCTCCTGAGCTGATAATGACAGTGAGTATGTTTGTGCATTTGTCACTCTCAGCTCCAGAGAGCACAGCAATACATACATCAGGCATATAGAGTGGGGGCTGGCATGTAGTGACAGCAGGGGGGTGCGGCCACCGGATCTGACGCTCACACTATATACCAGCCCACACTCTATATGCCTGATGTATGTATTCATTCACTCATCTTAGGAGAGTCGTGCGATACAGACAGCAGGCATGTGCAGTGGTGGCTGGCATTTAGTGTGAGCATCAGAGCCAGGGGCCATGCTCCTGCCCACACCCCATACTCTCACTATATGCCTTCTGCATTCTATATGCCTGCTGTATGTATCGCTGTACTCTCCTGAGCTGATAATGACAGTGAGTATGTTTGTGCATTTGTCACTCTCAGCTCCAGAGAGCACAGCAATACATACATCAGGCATATAGAGTGGGGGCTAGCATGTAGTGACAGCAGGGGGGTGCGGCCACCGGTTCTGACGCTCACACTATATACCAGCCCACACTCTATATGCCTTCTACATTCTATATGCCTGCTGTATATATCGCTGTACTCTCCTGAGCTGACAGTGACAGCTGCGCAAACATACATACTGTCAGTCAGCTCAGGAGAGTCATGTGATTCATACAGCAGGCATAGTGTGAGCTGGCATGTAGTAAGAGCACGGGGACATGGAAGGGGCATGGTCATTGGATCTGATTCTCACACTATATGTCAGCCCTCACTCTATATGCCTGCTGTATGAATCACATGACTCTACTGAGCTGATAGTGACAGTGTGTATGTTTGCGCAGCTGTCACCGTCAGCTCAGGAGAGTACAGCAATACATACAGCAGCCATATACATACAGAAGGCATAGTGTGGGTTGGCAAGCAGTGAGAGCAGGGGGGGGGCATGGCAGGGGCACATCCACAGGTTCTGCTGCTCACACAATATGCCAGCCCCCACTCGACATGCCTGATGTAGGTACCGCACGACTCTCCTGAGTTGAGTGACAGCGTGTATGTTTGTGCAGATGTCACTGTCAGCTCAGGAGAGTTGTGCAATCCATACAGCAGGCATATAGAGTGGAGGCTAGCATATAGTGTGAGCATCAGTCAGTGGCCACACCCCTGCTCTCACTACATTACAGTCCACACTCTATATACCTGCTATATGTATATATGATATTTCTAGTGACAATAGGCATCTCAGGGTTCAGACTCAGGTGAATATTAAGGGATATTAAGGGGTGATCCCCCCCCACTTTCCTCTCCCTATCATCAGGGCCTCTCTTACCTTCTCCCAGGTGTTACTCTCATGTTGCACCAGACACCGTACGTTCCCTCGTTGCAATATGACGCCAGATGACTGGAAGCAAGCCGCCGCAGGGAGTATATAAAATCATATTTTTTCCCTTCTCGCTACTGCTTCAGTAAAGCAGAAATGGTTCACCAGCAGATCACCACTATATCTGCAGGTAAATAGTGTTTCTAAAAATGATAGATGTTTGGGAGTTGTCACGGGGTCTTTCATGCTCAATCTAATGTCAGTGGAACTTTCCAACAAACAAAGAATTTCCAAAGTAGAGAAGGCCTCTATGATGGCCCTGAAGGATATGGAGGCTTAGACAGGGCCAACAGAATTACAGAATTTAGTAATTTCCTGGATGCCCACATATATGACATCCAATAAAAAATCATTTAATATGATATGTCAAATATGTCCTACTCATGTAATTAATTTGTCAGATCGTAGAGCTTGACCTATACATCGAACACACAAGGTCATTGATGTATTCTGCTATGTGTTGTGTCACTCATCGTTCTCCCTCCTTATTTCACTCTGTCTTTGTTGTATGTGTCTCTAACAGGCTCATCATCTCATCTCTGTTCCTCTCTCATCTTCCTTCCTTGGCTTTTGAGGTAGTGTAAAAAGTAGAGTCTAGATGTCTGTTACTATGTGTATACCGCATGCAACTAACTACACGAGATATTCACCAATGGTTTGTTTATCAAGGACAGATTGGTAGATAAAGTCCATCTCTATCAAATTGACTGAGGATGACCAAATTAACCTAACATTTTATTGCATTTATAAAAAAAATGGCTGACATCAGGTCATTTGGGTGTAATTGGGTACGCAGCCTAGTGTACAACCTCTGACAAAAATTCTGGAATCACCGGGCTCGGAGGATGTTCCATTCAGTTGTTTAATTTTGTAGAAAAAAGCGGATCACAGACATGGCACAAAACTAAAGTAATTTCAAATGGCAACTCTCTGCCTTGAAGAAACACTAAAAGAAATCTTGAAAAAAAATGTGCTAGCCAGTAACTGTTACTTTTGTAGACCAAACAGGGGGAAAATGATGGAATCACTCAATTCTGAGGAAAAAATTATGGAATCATGACAAACAAACAAAACAACACTCAAATACATCACTAGAGTTTTGTTGCACCACCTCTGGTTTTTATAACAGCTTGCAGTCTCTGACGCTTGGACTTAATGAGTGACAAACAGTACTCATCATCAATCTGGCTCCAACTTTCTCTGATTGGTGTTGCCAGATCAGCTTTGCTGGTTGGAGCCTTGTCATGGACCATTTTCTTCAACTTCCACCAAAGATTTTCAATTGGATTGAGATCTGGACTATTTTCAGGCCATGATATTGACCTTATGTGTCTTCATTCAAGGAATGTTTTCACAGTTTTTGCTCTATGGCAGGATGCATTATCATCTTGATAAATGATTTCATCATCCTCAAACATCCTTTCAATTGATGGGACAAGAAAACTGTCCAAAATATCAATGTAAACTTGGGCATTTATTAAAGATGTAATGACAGCCGTCTCCCCAGTGCCTTTACCTGACATGCAGCCCTATATCATCAATGAATTTGGAAATTTGCATGTTCTCTTCAGGCAGTCATCTTTATAAATCTCATTGGAACAACAGCAAACAAAAGTTCCAGCATCATCACCTTGCCCAATGCAGAGTCGCGATTCATCACTGAATATGACTTTCATCCAGTCATCCACAGTCCACGATTGCTTTTCCTTAGCCCATTGTAACTTTTTTTTTTCTGTTTAGGTGTTAATGATGGCTTTTGTTTAGCTTTTCTGTATGTAAGTCCCATTTTCTTTAGGCAGTTTCTAACAGTTCGCTCACAGACATTGACTCCAGTTTCCTCCTATCCGTTCCTCATTTGTTTTGTTGTGCATTTCCTGTTTTGGAAACATATTGCTTTAAGTTTCCGATCTTGATGCTTTGATGTCTTCCTTGGTCTACCTGTATGTTTCCCTTTAACAACCTTCCCATGTTGTTTGTATTTGGTCCAGATTTTAGACACAGCTGACTGTGAACAAACAACATCTTTTGCAATATGCGTGATGATTTATCCTCTTTAAGAGTTTGATAATCTTCTCCTTTGTTTCAATTGACATCTCTCATGTTGGAGCCATGATTCATGTCAGTCCACTTGGTGCAACAGCTCTCCAAGGTGTTATCACTCCTTCTTAGATGCAGACTAATGAGCAGATCTTATTTGATGCAGGTGTTAGTTTTGGGAATGAGAATTTACAGGGTGATTCCATAATTTTTTCCTCAGAATTGAGTGATTCCATAATTTTTCCCTCTGCTTGGTCTACAAAAGTTACCATTACTGGCTAGCACATTATTTTATCAAGATTTCTTAGTGTTTCTTCAAGGCAGAGAGTTGCCATTTGAAATGACTTTAGTTTTGTGCCATGTCTGTGATCTGCTTTTTTTCTACAAAATTAAAGATCTGAATAGACATCCTCCAAGCCCGGTGATTCCAGAATTTTTGCCAGGGGTTGTAGATCTATAAGGAGTAATTGAGAGAAATTTTCTTTACTGTTAGTAAATACTACTAATAAATACTAATAATAACATTCTTTATCATTTGGAATATTCTACCAATCTGCTCCTGACTTTAACATATACAACACAAAAGTCATGTTGTTGTCTTCTTTATGGCATCTTGTTTGGTCTAAGTCAAGTCTTTCATTGATTCTGGAGCCTCGTTCTTAAAGAATAATCTGATTGTGCCCCTGAACATATAACAGATAGTTAATGTGTAGAAAAATCGAGGATCTGAAGAATTTCACATGAACAAAGTTAATTTTAAAGTTCATTTTAATCAATACATCTTGAGATAATAATAATTTCCACTATCGGATGTGTTTACTAAAAATATTTCTCTGCTGAGATAGGCTAGGGTCACATCTGCGGTTGGGATTGCAGATCCTGATCCAGGTTTTGAGCATTAAAAATGCTCAAAACCGGATCCGGATCCACAGCCATAGGCTGCAATACAAGAACCGGATTGCACTATTTCTAATCCGGTTACCGGATCCGGTTTTCAACCCCGCAGTAAAAATCATGCAGGCTGCGTCCATCGCAGCGGTTGCAAAACTGGATACGGTTTTTGTAACATGGGCGCCTATGGGACCAGATCCGGTTTTGAAAATTGCAAAAATGCTCATTCCAAAACCGGATGCATTAATGCATCCAGATTCGGAATGAGGATTGCATTTTCACCAATTTTAAGAAGTATGAAGGCACAGTCCAAAACCACATCCGGTAATGGATGTGGTTTCGAATTGTGCCTTCTAAGTGTGACCCAAGCGATAATCTTATATATGTGTCCCTGCTATGTACTGTGTAATGGATGTGGCTGACCGTACAGGGACATGGGCTGATCATACCACATCTCCTCTGCTGAGATAATCTTATATATGTGTCCCTGCTATGTACTGTGTAATGGATGTGTCTGACCATGCAGGGACATGGTCTGATCATACCACATCTCCTGTGCTGAGATAATCTTATATATGTGTCCCTGCTATGTATTGTGTAATGGATGTGGCTGACCGTACAGGGACATGGTCTGATCATACCACATCTCCTGTGCTGAGATAATCTTATATATGTGTCCCTGCTATGTACTGTGTAATGGATGTGTCTGACTGTACAGGAACATGATCTGATCATACCACATCTCCTGTGCTGAGATAATCTTATATATGTGTCCCTGCTATGTACTGTGTAATGGATGTGTCTGACCGTACAGGGACATGGTCTGATCATACCACATCTCCTGTGCTGAGATAATCTTACATATGTGTCACTGCTATGTACTGTGTAATGGATGTGTCTGACCATACAGGGACATGGTCTGATCATACCACATCTCCTGTGCTGAGATAATCTTATGGTACCGTCACACGGGGAGATCTCGCCGGCGATGTTGCGGCGATCTCATGAACGCGCACATCGCTGCAGCATCGCTCGTGAGACGTCACACGTAGCAATCTTACCGTCAACCCAGGTCGAACCGGCGATTCAGGAATCGCCTGAAACAACCTTGAAGCGATGTTGGCTTTTCAGATCACCGTGTCACACAGCACCACCTCACCGTCAATGTGGCATACAGAATGGATTGCCTGAACACAGACATCGCCTGTGCCATTGCTATCGCCGCGTCACACGGCAGTAGGCATACGGATCGCTCAAGCTACATCGCCTGATTTCCCAACACTGTTGGGAAATCTCTGAACTCAGAAACAGAGATTAATCGCCGTTCAGTTGCCTCGTTACACGCGGCGACGCACAGGCGATGTCGCTTCAACATCGCCTTAACAGGTAGATCTCGGCGACATCGCCGGCGATATCTCCCCGTGTGCCGGTACCATTATATATGTGTCCTTGTTATGTACTGTGTAATGGATGTGTCTGACCATACAGGGACAAAGTCTGATCATACCACATCTCCTCTGCTGAGATAATCTTGTATATGTGTCCCTGTTATGTACTGTGTAATGGATGTGTCTGACCGCACAGAGACGTAGTCTGATCACACCACATCTCCTGTGCTGGGATAATCTTATATATGTGTCCCTGCTGTGTACTATGTAATGGATGTGTCTGACCGTACAGGGACATGGGGTTATCATATCACATCTCCTGGGCTGGGGAAGACGCAAATTGTATACAGACTTACAGCACGGGGCCATAGATGATTATTTTTGTGATGGAAAACATTTCCCTGCATATTATTTTTTTTTTTTAAATCTAACCTCAAAGAAAGGATTGTTTGAGATTCTGTGCTGTAATGTTTGTAAACTCTTTTGTGTGTTCCCCTGCCCAGTGATGTGGTATGATCAGGCCATGTCCTTGTATGGTCAGACACATCCATTACACAGTACACAGCAGGGACACATATATAAAGATTATCTCAGCACAGGAGAATATATATGGTATCACAGGCCATGTCCTTGTATGGTCAGACACATCCATTACACAGTACATAGCAGGGACACAATATAAGATTATCTCAGCCAGGAGATGTGTATGATCAGACTATGTCCTGTACAGTCAGACACATCTATTACACAGTACATAGCAGGGACACATATATAAGATTAACTCAGCACAGGAGATTATACTATGATCAGGCGCCATGTCCTTGTATGTCAGAACAACTTCCATTACACAAACATAGCAGGGACACATATATAAGATTATCTCAGCAGAGGAACATTTTTATTAAACACATCCGATTGTGGAAATTATTATTATTCCAAGATCTATTGATTAAAATGAACCTTGTGGAAAAACCCCTTTAAGATTAGTGATGCCTGAGAAAGTCCACCTTCTGTGACCATTGGTTGAAACCACTTAATGCCTCCATTAACGTCATGTTAGGCTAGGGTCAGGCTTCTTTCGATGCGCATGTGTATGACACAGAGCACATGCCCAGGAAGCGATTCTCATTCCCTCCCATAGCCCCCCAAATCCCAGCCCAAATCCCACGCGCAGTGAAAACACAAACGCAAGCATGTGCTGCATTTTTTATTGTTTTGCGCACGTATCTGAGATAAAAATGCTACATATGCATGTGTTTACATGCATTTTTGCATCCGTTTACGCATGTGCAACATGTGCAGCGTTCAAAAATGCAAATGTGAAACCAGCCTAAAGAATCCTTTTTTTCCCTTGCCATTTTCATGGCATGTGTGCATATTTGTTGGCTCAATTAACTGATGCGTTAATGCATGGTACATACGCGTACCATGCGTTAATGGATGCGTTGCCCATAGACCTCCCATATTTAAAAAAATGCATGCGTTTTTGGAAAAGCACCAAAAAACACTGCAGACCGCATTTTTTAGTGCACATGCAAAAACGCATAGCGTCAAACGCATTGACCTTTTGCAATGTGTGTTTTTTGCATTGGAGTCTATGGGTGCGTTAACGCATGTGTTTTTGCAGATTTGCATATGAAAATAGCGCATGCATTTAGCAAATGCTGACGCTTGTCTGAGGCTAGAGTCACACTTGAATATAGGATTGCGTTTACCGTATCCAGATCCGGATGCGGTGAACGCAATTGCCTTCTGACAATCAGCAATCCGGGAACCGGCTTGCTGAAGCCCCAATCGGTAACCAGATTGCTCAGGATGCGTAATCCTGAGGAATCCGGTTACCGGATAGTGAGCAAACTGTTCTGTGGTCTGTAAAACTTTTAATTTGCTTAATAAATGTTCCTATAATGTCTCTAGGGGGTGCCCACTCCCCCTAGAGACCTTACACCCACTCAGGTGGGCATATAATGCTATAATCACCTCTGTACAGCAGCTGCCTCCTGACAGCTGCTGTACAGTTTTATGAATGAAAGCGCCGGGCTCCTCTGAGAGCGGCGCGCATACTATAGCTATTGCTATAGTATGTGTGCCACTGTCTGAGGTCCTGAAGCCTTAAACAGTAGAACTATGGGCAGCGCTAGCCACTTAGGCTAGCTCTGCACACTCTGACTAACTCCGACCCCAGCGCAGTATTTATAGGGGATCTTGCCTAAGGGCAGCAAGTGGAGCTACCCCCTACTGTGCCGGGATGGAAGGTGTATTATGTAGTCTTGACTACCTGCATGAGCAGGGCGCCACATCTCCAGCCATTGCTCCTTTGTGGTTGGCACTAGGCTTTGGCCATTGTTGGAATAGACTGAGTCCGGTAGCGGACCTCCACTGATTAGACATTTATGATGTGTTTGATCAACATTTTAGACTTTTTTTAACTAATTAAAATGGAATTTGTGAATGTTTTAAATGTACGGGTGCGGGAAAAAAATGGATGCCAACATGGACCATCTTAGTGATATTCGCTTCTTATGGATACATTTACCATTCTGTAGCATAGCACCACACGCTGTGAATAGTCCTGTAAGTGATTGTAAATGAATAACGATAACTGCTGAGAAAAAAGACACATGGAAAATCTTCCAACTTTTCTGGATAAAAATCAGACCAATTTTTTTATGTGATAGTGTGAGCGTACCCTTGCTAGGGTCAGACCTGCGTCTGCCCTCAGCCTGCCAGATGAGCTTAAAACTTAGAAAATCTCAAGCTCAGCGCATAGCGTTACCGGTATGTAATGCTATGCGCCGCATGTGTACAGTATCCCTATGGCAACCGGAACCATCTCGCACCTGCCGGCTCCACTCTCAGCTCCCAGATATGCGCTTTTGATGAGCGCACAGGAAACGCAGTTTGCAGCATCTTCCTGTGCACTCTGCAAAAGCGCATATCCAGGGATTGTCTGTGGTGTCGGCAGGTGTAGTAAGCATTGGCTTGCCATAGAGATCCATAGCCTGGCGGTGCCTAGCGTTACATGCCGGTAACGTTATGCGCTACTCTGGCCAGAAACTAAGTTTCTGACGGATCCAGCAGGCTCAGGGAAGACGCAGTTTGGGGGTTGTGGCAGCTCGGTGAGCATTAGAGCAAATCCTGATGACAGTGCTCATAAATAATAATGACATTTAATTATAGATATACCTACGGTATTTGTTCCTTGGGTCATGGTGGGTGTTATTATAGTGTACACTATATTTCATGATATTGGTACTGCTGGCAGCCCTGATTGTCTGGCCCCTGTATAGCATTATTATGGTGATTCACAAATGACAAGATAAGGAAAACTGACAAATGTTATCAAGTCTTAGGTGTTATTCATATCAACTTTGCTAAAAAAAATTGAAGTGGACACTCAGCACAGTATAACATCCAAGTCCATTAAACTTTCTGGATATCAGTCTGAATAGTCAGGAAGCAAAAGTGATCAATGTCCCCTGCTTAGGTGCCAATAAAAGTGCCAACAGGTTCACCGGAAAGGGACAAGATACTTCCAAAAAAGAGCATGGTTTTACAGGTGGTTGTTGCAGAAAATCCCTCTCTCCTTACCAACTGTTTCTTCTCTGTGAGTGAGTTTTGCTCATATCGTTGTCACTACTGGTTGCATGAGGTTGTAGCTATAGTCCATTTGGCACATCTAAAAAGTTTGCTGTGCCTCCCACCTCAATCTCAAGTGCATGGAGGAGATGCCAGGGCATGAGCCAATTCAGGAGAAGATGGAGCCATTGAATTGCATCAACCCAGCTGCAGGACTGGTGTCTGTTGTTTTGTGTGAGGATGAACAGAAACACCGCCGGAGCCCTACAAAATGTCCTCCAGCCGCTACTGGTGATGCATGATGTGACCCAACTGTCCTTAACAAACTGTATGAGGGTGGCATGAGGGCCTGACATCCTGTAATGAGACCGGTGCTCACAATCCTTCTCTATGGACAGGGGCGTAAATACAATAGGTGCAGGGGTTGCGATCGCACCTGGGCCCTGCAGCCTAGGGGGGCCCCAAAAGTCCTTTTGGCCCATAGAAAAAGACTAATACTATTAAAGATTTTCAATAAATGGGGGCCCCTGGGCCTGAAGTTACACCACTGTCTATGAGATTGATTGGCATTCACCAAACAACACCACAATTGGCAGGTCCGCCATCGGTGCTTTGTTCTCCTCTGAGCACATGTGACAAATGTGAAAGCATGACCAATTTGGTAGTGGGTCAGTTATGGTCTGGGGAGGCGCCGCGTATCCTTTGCTCCATATGAAATCCCCAACAGTCATTTTCAGACCTTTCACTGGTGCACTCAGCCTTGGGTTCCTCCAGGTGCAAGACAATGCCCGGTGTCAAGTGACCATTCCTGGATGACAAAGGCATTGATGCAGATGACTGGCCTTCATATACCTCATTCCTGAATCCAACTGAACACCTTTGGGAAATCATTAGTGATGAGCGAATAGTTCGGCATTATTCTAACCAAATACTTTTGTACTATTCGTCCCGAATACTGAACATAATGCAAGTCAATAGGGAAATCGAATATTTGTCTGTAAGATTTCTCAGAAAAACTATTGACTTCTATTATGTTCAGCATTCCGGACAAATACCGAATAGTAAAGTATTCAGTTAGAATGATACGAACCTGAATACAGAACTATTTGCTCATCACTAGAAATTATTATTAGTGCAATCGACTCTTCAGATTGCCACCGTAGACTGTCCGGGAGCTCACTGATGTCCTGATCCAGGCCTTGCCGGAGATCCCGCAGGACATCATCTCATCAGGAGCCATACACTCTACTGAGTCGGTTCATGAGTTTCCTTGATGAAATTCACGTAAATTGGATCCACCTGAGATTTAATATTTTTATTTTCATTCTTGGAGACAGGGGTGCTTTGGAATCCAGTGCCCAATTATTTGTTATTGATTTCTATTGACCATCGATAACACTGGGGAACAATTTGAAAAAAATGTTCTGTTGAGTTAGGTTTTTGAGCAGATTTATACTAAAATTGGCATGCTGATTCCAAAAATGTAGTCAGTTTTTTTCGAGCACGTCAAGTTTTTCCTCCACAACTTACCTGCCAGAGATGCACAATTGCACTGATATCTGTAATAAGACTTGTTATCTGATTACAATTCGACTCATATAGAGCTACATGGCAACTTGTAAGAGTAGTCACAACTGAGACAGTGTGGTGAGAGGTGTGGGCAGCTCCCAATACATCATAATTATCAATATCTTGAATAAAAACACTTTTTAGGTACAGTAGTTTACATAGTTTTGAGAAGACAAAAATCTTATAGATCAAAAACTTGACGTGATAGAGAAAAACTGAGATCATTTCTGGATTCAGCATCCAAAAATTAATTAAGAACGGTTGTCTGACCTAACTCCTAAAAAATTGTGTTCCCCAGTGTAATGAATGAAACAATTTATATAGGTAAAGATTTTCACCTGGAACCTTTCGTTCATTAAGATCTTGTATCTATTTCAGGGTTCCGTCAATTTTTATAAGCAATAGCTATGACTTTACCTTAAGCTCTCATCATTAGACCCAGAGTACTTAATAACCAAAGACGGGGTCTCAATCCCGAGCGTTCTTATAAGCTATATCAGAAAGCCCTTATTTATAGTGCCCAAGTGTCACGGGTGGCTATAATTGACTAAAAGATTAGGGAGCAGGATGTCAGTGCTGGGCAAAGGGACCCTGGGAAGCTGGTCTGACCCTGTAGACTGAAGTTCCCTGGCTGACCCTGTTCCCTGAATTACCTCTAAAGGTGAGGATGTCTGGGCCGCCACCCTTGCCCTGCTCCTGACCAGCCCCTTACCACCTCCACCCAGGGACCAGGATAAGCACTGGAACTGCAGTAAAACGGCAAACTCCAAGCTAAGTAATGCTTCAGCAGAACGGCACATGGCGTCTACACAGCACACGGTCTTTGCAGAGAATGAACTCTTTCACCAACACCAGCTGTTGGTTAATGGGGATATTTAAAGGCTGGGTGAGTGGACAACCACATCACCTGAAACAACCAGCATCAGCAGCTCACCTGCACCTGCAGAGCCACAGAAGTTAACCCTTAATAGGCTAAAGGAATTTAACTACTGCAGTGCAATTCACTGAGACTGCAGTGCAGTCTACACGTGACACCAAGATCTCCCATAATCAGTGCCAGTTTCCTGGTATATAAGGACCACCTCCATAATAATATCAGAACTATTGCTATGTATATTTCCGGGACTTTTTAGAAGTATTGGTCATGTTGCTGGTCTGCTGTAATAATCCCAGAACATATTGTGCTTATAAATATTGTACATTGCTCTGTATACAGAAGGCTTGTCAATTGTTGTCAATTAATTTCAACACAATGGATTGGAGAATAACAATGTGTGTTCTTCAGCAGGTCAGCTCGTGTCTCCGCAGTCCGCTCCTTCCTGCATGAACATAAGAATGACGTCAGCAGAGAAAACAGCACTTTAGATGTTTCCAAGGTGAGTGACGCAGGAGAAAATCATTCAAATGGCGCATGAAATTCCTATCTAAAGAGCAGATAAAATCTCTGAATAATAGTTATCAAGGGTTATATTTAGGCCATTCTCTGAAAGAGCTCCGCTCTTGGCCATGGGTTGCGTCTGGTATTGCAGGTCAGTCTATACTAGAATAGAATGCACTGATCCATGATACCAGATACAACACATGGACAAGAGTACTGCTTGTTTTTGCAAAAAATATAAATATATATTTTTTTATCTAATCTTAGACAACCCTTTTATGCAGTCAAGCATGCATTACTATTAGTTTCAATGGTGACAACTCTTTGGGGCCCCTTGTGTCAGTCATGTGGGTGGGCATCCAGCTATCCAGTAAGATATTAAAAAAATAGATACTGTACCTTGAGGCTTAAAAAATGAAAGCTTGTGCAGACACCGACCGTACTATCGGGCTGTGATCTATCGGGCTGTGATCTAACATTAGATCACAGTTGGTTCCATGTTACTCTACATTTTGTCAGTCTGTAAAAAAGTTATATGATTGTCTTCCAGTTTTGTCCATGGATCCATTGACTTGAAAGGCTGAGTGCAATCTAATTTAGACACGTTGCAATTTTTTCCTTAGACAGGTGTGGTCCAAGAACAAAAATACTTGTGCACAGCAAAAATGCACAGTTGGCACTAAGTTCCATCATTTGTATCAGATGAATGTACACACCATTTACAGTAGGCTATATTCTGTGAACGCACTTGGGCCCTGCCTCCACTCTGATGCATCTTCTTTCAGCCTAATTTAACACCTTCCTGCCAAACCTCAAGTGGCAATAACCCATCCCAAGGGGTTAACAGAAAGTGCTGGGTTCCATAGATTCACCGCGCTGACCTCCAAGTGAAGACAAACAGAGTGATAGATAAGACTCTGTTTAATGAGTAGTTTGCCTACCGGTTTCGTGATATCAGTTATCACTTCATCAGGGCATTTCGTGCCCTGAAGAAGTGATAACTGATATCACGAAACCGGTAGGCAAACTACTCATTAAACAGAGTCTTATCTATCACTCTGTTTGTCTTCACTTGGAGGTCAGAGCGGTGAATCTATGGAACCCAGCACTTTCTGTTAACCCTTTGGATCCTTACTCTTGTGGACAACTGCTGCGACCATAGGAGAGAGCAGGGGTTAGTTGGTTGTGACTTGCACAACCTAATCAGGTGAGTCCTTCCACAAAAGGGGGGCACTGAGGTTATTGGTGCAAAAGGATATTACTCTATGTGTGCTCTATTTCCCTTTTTAATAATCCATCCCAGTATATTGCCAATGAATAGGACATCCATTCTCCTTGGAGAAACACTTGAAGGGGATATCCAGGATTAATAAACTACTATGTTGTTTCAAAACCTGCGCCTCCCATATCTACAGGTTGCATGTGGTATGACAGCACAGGCCCATTCACTTACATGGGAACTCCGGCCAGAGAAAACTTTTTAGTACAGTCCCTGCCCTCTTACACAATGGAGCAGAGCTGAACACTGCAGTTCTAATATCTATAGATCTCTAATTATTAAATAAAATCATACCTGCTTCTCAGCTCTGACCCTCAGTTAGGGGGACATAGAATTTCAGCCTGGCAGCTTCATGCAGCGGCAGAAAGCATTCCAGCATTCCTACACACCAGCCCCCTCACACTTCTGTATGGAGAGAGGGCGTGGCAGGGGGCATGGCTGTTGTCCTCATGCTCATAATACAATCCAGCCCCTGATATACCTATGTGATGTGACAGGGGTCCAGACTTGAAATAGCAATCATGTCACCAAAAGCAGATAGAAATACACGCTGTGATCCTCTGCTGTATAATGATGCATAATGTGTACTGTTATTGTGAGGCTAGGAGCACGGGTAATGCATTACATTGATCGATTCAGCTCTGCATGGTCTGCCCTACCCCAAAGGAACATGGTAGCTTCCTGTCCCTACAACTTTCCATGGATCATCATCATCACTCTTCAGTGACAATCACAGTAAGGCATCCAGAGTCTGCAGCATCTGTTAGACATGGTATAAACCCGAACGTTTCATTATTCCCTTATCTTTATCCTTTATCCAAGTCTGTAAGTGGGGAGCCATGCAAGACTCGCTTTAGGAAATTAAGAAAACCCCAGAAAAGTAAAAATATTTATTTTTCCTTTTTTTCCCTCTTATTCATGAGTTGCGTCTGGAGCCACAGTTCAGCTCCATTTAATTATTGAACAATTAATGGTAAATAACAGGAAGAGCCCATCAACGAGAGCAATTTTTACCTCAAACCAGGAAAGTTATAAAAAGAGCAAATTGTGTTGCATTTGAGGAATTTATATTTAATGCTTCTGACAGCACTTTGTGTGTATTGTTTTATTTTTTTGGAACGCCAAATGTATAAATATTTGACAAAATACAGAAATCTCTGGTGCGGCGTTCTCAAAGCCTGGGGAGATGCCAGCGAAATTTGCATAGATAATATTGCAAACGTTATTACAGAATATGTGCTGATCGCTAAGTAAACAGATGGCTGATGGAAGAAGCTGATCAAAATGTCCGTCCTCTAGTGTATCGGGGCGTGTGGTCAGTGTGGCATCTGCCTCCTTCCGTCAACAGGACGCACTTTTGGACTTGGCCAATATATATTGCCCGGTATGACCTCAGGTGCGCATCATTAATAACTTGGAGCAATATATTGTGAGTCAGCATCGCTGATAGTTATCGTTCTCTAACATGAAAGAAAGGGATGAATCAAAATTATTTTCTCCCTATATATTTTTTTTAAGTATTTCAGACTATATTTCAGACTATTAAGACGCACTGGACAGGGGCGGAACTACACTGGTGCAGCTGGTGCAGCTGCACCAGGGCCCCGACCGGCTGGGGCCCCTTCAAGCCTGGAGGGGGGCCCCCAATCGACCCCCGCAAGCCGCCGTCAAAGGAGAGGAGAGTCAGGCAAGGGAAGCAGAGAGCTCTCTGCTTCCCCTGCCTGATCCCGCCCCTCCTCTCCTCTGCTCCTCTGGCCCCTAGCATACATCCGGCGCGGCTCCCAGGTAGGACAGCATCGCGCCTGCGGCTCCCTGCGGCTCCCTGCGGCTCCCAGCAGTACCCACCACCCCCCCCCCCCTTTCCGGGCCGCGCCGACGGCCAGCGGCACCCCTCCCCCCCGGGCCGCACCGACGGCCAGTAGCCCCGCCCCCCCGATCCTCTCCTGCACCAGGGCCCCCGGGGGTGACGGTCCGCCCTGCCACTGGACCATAAGACACATAAGCAAAAAAATTGGTCATGATGATGCACTGCTTTGGGGGAATCTGCTGCTGACACTGTTATGAGGGTAATGTACCCTCATTCTGTACTAAGGTCTCCCATAAAGGGCCTCTTCCTGGTATATATGTCCTCCATCCTGATATATATGTCCCACTTCCTGGTATATATGATTCCCATTCTGGGCCCATCCTTGTATACTGTATATGTCCTCCATCCTGATATATATGTTCTCCTTCCTGCTATTTGGCCTGTACTGGTATATAGGCCTATGATGGGGGGGACATCCTGGTATAGATATATCTATAAATCTTTCATCCTGGTATAGATATATCCCCCATCCTGGTATATATGTCCTCCATCCTGGTATTTATGTCCACCTATCCTGGTATTTATGTCACCCTTCCGGGTATATGTGATCCCCATCCTGGGCCCATCCTGGTATATATGTCCCCCCATCATGGGCATAAACTGGTATATAGGCTTATGATGGGGGACATCCTGATATAGATATATCTATAAATCTATCATCCTAGTATAGATACATCCCCATCCTGGTATATATGTCCACCATCCTTGTATTTATGTCCCTCAACTTGGTATATATAATTCCCCCATCATGTGCCTTTACTGGTATAAATGATCCCCATCCTGGGCCTATCCTGATATATACAGTGCAGACCAAACATTTGGACGCACCTTTTCAGTCAAAGACTTTTTTTGTATTTTCATGACTATGAAAACTGTAGATTCACACTGAAGGCATCAAAACTATGAATTAACACATGTGGAATTATATACTTAACAAATAAGTGTGAATCAACTGGAAATATGTCTTATATTCTAGGCTATTCAAAGTAGCCACCTTTTGCTTTGATTACTGCTTTCCACACTCTTGGCATTCTCTTGATGAGCTTCAAGAGGTAGTCAGCGGAAATGGTTTTCCAACAGTCTTGAAGGAGTTCCCAGAGATGCTTAGCACTTGTTGGCCCTTTTGCCTTCACTCTGCAGTCCAGCTCACCCCAAACCATCTCGATTGGGTTCAGGTCTGGTGACTGTGGAGGCCAGGTCACCTGGCGTAGCACCCCATCACGATCACACCTCCTCCTCCATGCTTCACGGTGGGTACCATGCATGTAGAGTCCATCCGTTCACCTTTTCTGCGTCGCACAAAGACACGGTGGTTGGAACCAAAGATCTCAAGTTTGAACTCATCAGACCAAAGCACAGATTTCCACTGGTCTAATGTCCATTCCTTGTGTTCTTTAGCCCAAACAAGTCTCTTCTGCTTGTTGCCTGTCCTTAGCAGTGGTTTCTTAGCAGCTATTTTACCATGAAGGCCTGCTGCACAAAGTCTCCTCTTAACAGTTGTGTAGAGATGTGTCTGCTGCTAGAACTCTGCGTGGCATTGACCTGGTCTCTAATCTGAGCTGCCGTTAATCTGCGATTTCTGAGGCTGGTGACTCTGATGAACTTATCCTCCACAGCAGAGGTGACTCTTGGTCTGCCTTCCCTGGGGCGGTCCTCATGTGAGCCAGTTTCTTTGTAGCTCTTGATGGTTTTTCCAACTGCACTTGGGGATAATTTCAAAGTTTTCCCAATTTTTTGGACTGACTTACCTTCATTTCTTAAAGTAATGATAGCCACTTGTTTTTCTTTACTTAGCTGCTTTTTTCTTGCCATAATACAAATTCTAACAGTCTATTCAGTAGGACTATCAGCTGTGTATCCACCAGACTTCTGCACAACACAACTGATGGTCCCAACCCCATTTATAAGGCAAGAAATCCCACTTATTGAACCTGACAGGGCACACCTGTGAAGTGAAAACCATTTCTGGTGACTACCTCTTGAAGCTCATCAAGAGAATGCCAAGAGTGTGCGAAGCAGTAATCAAAGCAAAAGGTGGCTACTTTGAAGAACCTAGAATATAAGACATATTTTCAGTTGTTTCACACTTTTTTGTTAAGTATATAATTCCACATGTGTGAATTCATAGTTTTGATGCCTTCAGTGTGAATCTACAATTTTCATAGTCATAAAAATACAGAAAACTCTTTGAATGAGAAGGTGTGTCCAAACATTTGGTCTGTACTGTATATGTCCTCCATCCTTATATATATGCTCTCCATCCTGGTATATATGTCCTTCATCCTCGTATTTCCCAGAGCGGACAGGGAAACGCTGCTAGCAGCGTTTCCCTGTCCGCTCAGCTGAAGCGGACACTAGGCAGGCTTGTGTGTGAAGTGGTTACCACAATCAACATCGGGTAACCAGGTGTTGCATCACCAGGAAGAGGCGGCGCTCACGCATCTCCGCTCCACTAAAAAAAGCTAAGTATTTAGCGGAGACCCGCTAAATACTAGCAGCGGAGATGTGTGGACAAGGCCAGAAGCAGTTTACGAATCTGATACCCCCAGGAAGGCCTGGGTAGGTAGCCACTAGAACAAGTCCTGAACTTGAAACTGTGCAGTGTACTTAGTAATGTCCCACAAGTCCAGCAAATGTCCAGAGAAACTACAGCTGAACTTACAGGCACAAGGTATTTACATTTCCCAGGGCGGGCAGGCTGAAGCAGAGTCTGAAGCACACAGCACAGAAGCAGGTTTGCAGAGAAGCATTTAGCAGATGTGGTAGCTGGAGAAGGACTGCAGACACAGATAAAGCTGGTGTGGAATGCCATAGGAGGTTTACATGAGGATCACAGGGAGCCAGGGATTCAACCGAATACTCAAGCATGGCTATATGGTAGGCTGAGGTTTATAAAGGCAGAGAGGAGGATCACATGAAGCAGCGGACACCATTTTCATAAGGAACAAGATGCACAAAATGCCAATAGAAAATCCAAAGTCCTAACACATTGATTGCTTGCTTTCAGTAGGAGAAACAAAATATTAATCTTGTAGTTGTGATACCTTTTAATGGCTAACAAAAATAAAATAAATGATTTTACAAAGCGAGCTTTCTGCACCTACATCATGCAGCTATAAGATTTAAAGCAAAAACCTGCTACCAGGTTCTCTATAAAGTAAGAAAACCGCATCCGTATCATTGTTGCTGTCGTTGGAAAATTACCGTACTTGACAGCAACTGATGAAAGATTTTGAACTAGAATAATTTCCTTTTTTTTCCATTATAGTGTGACTTGCATTTCATGAAAAAGATCCCTCCTGGAGCTGAAGCATCAAACATCTTGGTTGGTGAGCTGGAATTCTTAGATCGCGCCATTGTGGCTTTCGTTCGTCTGTCTCCAGCTGTCCTGCTTTCTGGTCTTACAGAAGTCCCAATTCCTTCAAGGTATTAAATGAATTATATATTATATATATGTCCATTAAATAATAACGATACTTGCCTATAAATTAATATTTTATTAACTTTCAGAATGTAATCTACCTTCTATGTGATATTTTGTAATCTTTTTGTATTAGATTTTCCAGCTTATTTTTACTTTATTGTTATTATTTGGAAGCCATCAACAACCATAGAAAATGCTGATGGGTACAATTTTTAATTTACATTAATTTTAATTACTCTTGTCATCTCTGCTCACTGTCAGTAAAATCCTCAATTATCCTTTATACATAATCATCACTTTTTTTAATTGAATTTAATTTTTCCTAACAAAAGCAAGTTACTATCAAAACTGCATCAAGTATGTCTAATTCAGCCAGTCAAATCTGCTTCTGACCGATGAAGGGAAAGTGTAAGGCTGGGTCATGGTGAAATGACGGGCTGAAAGCCAGCAAGTGCAGTTTGTCGGTCACACTTTGCACTAGCCGTCACGCTGCCACGCAGCCTTGAGGGTAAAGTATACCCTTCACCCGCCTCCCGGTCCTGGTAAAGGGGGACTTTAGTAGAGCATTTCCCAGAAGACAGGCAGCACAGCAACTGGTGACCGGATACACAAGCAGCAGTAGAGGTCAAGCACACCAGAACCAAACACACAGTGCAAACCACAATATCTAAGGGGAACAATGATAATGAAAAACATAGACTAAAGCATGAACCACCTCAGAAACACTGACCTCAACCACCCAGTAGAACTGAAATAATCAGCAACTAACAGAGGAATTGGCAGGGTTTAAATCTGCATTCCAGCAGTCACCTGACCATGGTAGAGCAACACCCAATCTCTACCCGCAGACCACAGAGAGGAGGGGAGAAGAGAGGAATGGAGGGAACCTCCCACCACCAGACTGCCCCAGGAAACACAATTTCCCGTATCTGCTGGCAACAGCTAACACCAGGGGACCCATGTCCTGTACCCGCTATCAAGAGCTAACACCAGTGGACACAGTGTCCTGTACCCACTTCCAACAGCTAACACCAGGAGACCCGGCATCCCATACCCGCTAGTAACAGCTAAGACCAGGGGATCCAGTGTCCTGTACCCACTAGTAACAGCTAACACCAAGGGACCCGGCATCCCATAACCACTAGCAACAGCTAACACCCGTACCCGGTGGCAACAGCTAACAGTAGGGTACCCAGTGTCCTGTGCCCGCTGGCAACAGCTAACACCAAGGGACCTGGCATCCCATACCTGCTAGCAACAGCTAACACCAAGGGACCTGGCGTCCCATACCTGCTAGCAACAGCTAACACCAGGAAACAAGGTCCTGGGGCCTCTGAACAGCATAATCGCTGGGAACAGCGGCATCCCACTTCCCAGCGATACTAGAAGTAAATCTTCTAGAATGCAGTTCTCGTACAAAGTGACCACCCGTACAAGCTCTGCTCCCAGGAGGTGACACCCTGCCTCTAATGGCCAGTGAAGGGCAATGGGTGACCTGCGAGAGAAACAAAGTTTGCCTAGGAGCATGAGGGACCCACTCAAGTACGGAGTTACCAGTCCTGACAGAAAGTACCCCAAAATAGCTGCATGCACATGGCCAACTGGATTGGATAATATCCTTAATATAAATAAGTGAATACCTTCATAGAAAGAGCTGGAATTCAATTCACCAGATTTTCTCAGTTTTGGCCAGGAAATCTGATTTGATTCAAATTTGATTCCATATGAATTGCTGGTCTTTATGCTGGCTTCACACTGCAGTTTTTCACTGATCAGTGTCCATCAGTGTTTGTGTGCCAAAACCAGGAGAGGAACCAGGAAAGGAACTTGCAGAGAAAAACTATAATTGAAAGATTGACACCTGTTCTGAGTTTTGGAGACACTACTTTTTTTGGCACCCAAACACTGATGGACACTGATCAGTGAAAAACTGCAGTGTGAAGCCAGCCTTAGCGCTGCTTGTATCAGCTCTGCCTAGTTATTGCAAGCTCCGTTGTAGAGAAGTGCAGGACAGTTGAGTTCTGCTGAAAACCGGCTAACAGAGCAATGATGTAAAAACACATTGCCAGCTATACCGATGTCTTTGGCAGAGTTCTGTACAGAAGCAGAGAGTGTAGTATATTGGTAAAATACAATTTATATCAGTTTTGGAGGCAGAGTAGAGGAACGAAACTTGCTGAGGAACACTTCACAGAATGACCTGGAGCACTGCATCTACAGCAGGACACTTTTGAGGGAAAATAGGGTCTAGATGGGCATCCTTTGGGGGATGATATGTAAAAATTGGGCAGATTTAAAAATGTATTTTATTGGCACAAATAAATTTAACTGTACATTATTCCAAGACCACATGTTGATTTTTGGAGTAACTCTTTAAGTTTTCCTTAATATTTCACCTCTTTTGCAGATTTTTATTCATTCTTCTGGGACCACTTGGAAAGGGACAACAGTATCATGAGATCGGACGCTCAATTGCTACATTGATGACAGACGAGGTACTTATTATTTAACTATTGGAGAATTTATTAACCTCACAGCATGGTTTATGTTACTAAAGAGATTTTCAGACTCAAGAAAAAATTCTCCAGCAAACTCCATGTGAATGCAGATTGCTTCAAATCGTGATGGTGTGCAATATCTACAATGTCAGGATTCCTCTCTATTTCCAGCAGGAGTGGGTGGTCACCTGCTGATTAGAGTATCTCATATGCTGCTCTTAGGCTGGCTTCACATTTGCGTTTGTGTCTGCATGCTGATGGCATGCAGACACAAACGCAGTCAAAAACAGGGACATTTTGATGTGTCCGCAGCGGATAATGTCCCCCTGCGGACACATCACTGTGCAGCCCGGCAGCCAATCGGCATTGTCCGGGGGCGGGCCGGAGGCAGAGATCTGCGCCAGAGAACTCCTCCTCCCCGCCGCCGGTAAGCTCCGGGACGTGTCGGCGGGGAGAAACAGCTGATTTGACAGCTGTTTGAATCTCCTGCGCCGACACCGAGAGGAGATGTCGGCGCGGGAAGATTCAAACAGCTGTCACATGAGCTGTTCTCCCCGCCGACATCGCTAGCAGATTACCAGCGGCGGGGAGGAGGAGAACATCAGAGGCTGAGCTGATCTCCCGGTGGCCGTCGGTGATCTCCTGTGACATCACCGGCGGCCACCGGGAGAGATCTCAATGTGATCCTCAGCGTTCTCCTGCGGTGTCATGCAGAGGACACTGCGGACCCATTGAGATCAATGCATTTTTTGTGCGCTTGCAGGCGCTTGCGGATAGAGCAAGCGCCGCGAACGCACAAAAAATGCTGCAAGCTGCGTTTGGAGCGCGGTCGGAGGGCGCATAAATTATGCGCATCCGAACGCAAATGCTGCCAAACACAGCCATACGCAGGCACATGCGTTCCCATGTTAAACATAGGAACGTATGTGCGCAAGCGTTTGGCTGCGTTTGTTACGCAGCGTTCCATACGCAAATGTGAAGCCAGCCTTAATGTCCGCCATCTCACACTGGAAATAGAGAGGAATCCTGAGAGTTCACATATCTATTTGCTGTCAAAAAAGATATGCAGAAGACAAATGTGTCGAACACTGATCTGCATGAGGGAGTCAGTAGGGGAAAATAGATATCTGCTGAACTAACATTCATCCAACAACTTTCTCATGTGTAAAGCCAGATACACTTGGAATCTCATTGTCTAATAGAGTTGAAACCTGAATGAGAGATCCTGCCCTAAGATGTCTGTATATCCTAACACATTGTATGGACAAACTTGTTGAGACCACCCTTCCTAAAAAAAAAAAGAAAAACAAATGCCTTAATGTTTTGTGGTTACGGTATTAGGTGAGTGACCTCTGCAAATTCTCATTACCAACAAAACTTTTTGTTAATGGAATGAAATATATACTCTTGCATACAAATTTGTCCTTTTTTGAGTCTTTAACATAACCAGTGTGTCAGGGATTGTGGTGTAGCAGATAAGGGAATGGGAAGCAGGATGGCAATGATGGACAAGGTAAACTGGGTAGTTAGTCTGGCATTGGATTGGATTTCCTGGCTGACCCTGTACCCAAAGATACCTCTGATAATGAGGAGGTATGGGCCACCAACCTTTCCCTGCTCCTCAAGCAGCCCTGTGCTACACCCCCTCACCTCCCCACCATGGACCAGGATACACGGCAACTTCCACAAAAGGAAAAGCACCAAGAATCTTGAGCACGAATGCACAGACATCTTCTCAGATCACACTGTCAAAGCACATTGAAACTCTATCAGTGACACCTAGTGGAAGGAAGTGGAGAACTGAATGATCTGTTTATTTACAGTTGCCAGAATCGTATCTCCCATCATTCCCCAAAAGGGTTGAATGGCAGGGCAGGTCCACCGAACATGAAAGTAGGTGCCTTTTTCTTTCAGGCAATGACAGCATTGGGCAGAAGAGGGATGATACCAACTCTGTATTTGCTCCAGGGTAGCATTCCACCTCGTGATTATTTTATATGAGTTTTCTTGAATGCGAACGCATGAAGATGGGCTGTGGGAATGCATATATATATATATATATATATATATATATACTTTATTTGTTCTTCAGTGAGCTTGATATTTGAATCTCTCTCCCAATAAGCAAGAAACGCACGCTTCATTGAGGCGTCAGCTCTTATTAAGATTTGATAAATTACTGGGAGTACTTTCCTCGGTGGTCGCAAAGTGGCACAGAGGGTTTTATAAGGAGTGAGGGGTCTAACTAGATCAAGATTTGGAAAATGCATTTGTAATCGTTTGGTAAGAGTTTCATAGTGTAAAAACGTAAGCTTGGAGAGGCCTGGTAATTTGCGCATTTCTTGCAGAGGTAAAAGTACACCATCTGAGAAGAGATTATCAAGTGTTATTTGTGCAGATTTGAGAGGTTATGAGTCCATAAAGTCGACTAAGGTGACAAGTGGGGATAGTGGGGGAGCCAGGGATGTAGAAGTCTTTTTCCAAATGTCCAAAGTGATTTTAGTATGAAAAGTACCAAGTTCCCCTACTCCGGAGGTAGTATTTCTACATTCCCCACTTTTGGCCAGAGAACAAAAAAGCATCTAGACTGGCAAGCTTCATTCTAGCAGCAGGGAAGTCACTGATCCCCACATTCCGGCACTCTCCCACACTCCCCAATAAATCACAATTACTCCGTAAAATAGACCTTGTCTACCACACATCTGAACTTGTATCACTCCGTGCTATCATTCTATGACTCCTGGATACTTTGGACTAAATATAGGCCTCTCCCTCTATTTCACACATATATTGCCTCTTAAACTTGTCCTTATAAGTCCACCCAAGGTGCTCTCCTTACCCTCCTCAACCCCCCACCCCCTCCACTTATCTCTCTGCACTTTCTTCTCTGATGCGGGGCACTTTGGCACTATGTACCGGGGCACCCCTAACCACCGTGCCCTGCTCCGGTTGAGCTGGGGTTAACTTCCTCATTGCAATGGTTTGAATGTGTTCCCTCCTATTTGTGACTCCTCCTTCCCCCTTATAATGCTGCCCCAGCCCGCCTTCCTGTCTCTCCTCATCTGAGATCCGGAGCAGGTTCTATGTGCCAGTGTTTGTCATAAGTCTCAGCGGGTTTATGGTGCCAAAGTGATCTGGATCAAAGTAAGTCTTGCACCCGGGAGTCCGGGCGGTGAAGTGCTTCATGGCAAGGTTTATCAGGCTGAGCGTGCCTGATGAAAAAAGCTGTGACCACGCCCCATTCAAAAAAGAAAAGAGAAATTGGGAGTTTTGTTTACTCCAATAAATATAAAGGATTAATAATAAAACAAGTGGTTTAACGTCTATTGGGGTGGTGTTTTCATTGCATGATTGCATTGAATGATCTGACACCCCCCTCCCTCCTCTCCTCCACCTACACCTGCAGAGCCACACATCAGCAGCTTCTGGCATTCACTCCGGATATACCAAAGGAAATTAACTCTGATTTTAACAACAGCACCAGGACACATGGACTGCGAAGCAGATAACACGTCACACAGTGTTGAACTGGCGTGTCAAGGGACCACCATCGACATTAATTCTTCCATATTACCTCTTCAGAGGAAGATGACGTGAAGTTAAATGCCATCTATTGAAAGTATTCATTCTGAAAGTTACTCATCATCTAGCCAAATGAGATCTGATACTTTACACTGAGAAGGGGCAATACCCCGAAGCCCCATGTCTAAAAATGTAGATTCTTGTTTGGCTTTTTAACTTAAGTCATATGGTGAGACTCGTTAAAGTGTTGAAATTGGCTTTTCTGATCGCCATGTCCGATAGGTAGCACTAGAGTTCACTTCCTCATCCTCTCTGAAGAGGAAATTTGCAAGAATCAATGTCACTGGTAGGCCCTTGACAGGCCAGTCCAACACTAGTTATGTGAAGGAGAGACCTTACCCAGTACATCCCAGTCTTAGCTTCTCGTACAGACAATTCAGATCTCATACTTTGCATTGATGAGGGGCAATATCCTGAAACACCATGTCTGCAAACTGAGATTTAAGTTGTTTAAGTCTCCTTATACTGGCATGTATAACCTGTCATGTCACTCTCCACAAGCAGAAAGATCACCCCTAGATTGGTTCTTGTATTAAGTGTACTGTGCCAAACAATGCTTATGTATGGGTGTGGGGGAAGCCAGTCAAGCACATGGGTCAACCGGGTGATTCACCTGAGGCCAGTCCCAGCCTGAATTGGACATAACTGTATATTCTACTTATTTGAGTTGTGCTGAATGTCGATCACAGCTTTGCTAGATCTGCATATGACTGGAATTAAGGGCATGTGAGAACACAATCGAGTTTATCAGCTCTTTAATGGAAAAATATGAATCATTGTGCAGATACAATGTTCTCTGCTGTAAATAGGTTAAGAATGATTCTCATTAATAATGAATGACAAGCACATTGAAGCAGCATATTCCTAAATCCGCTGGAGAATGGAGCTGTAAATACCGAGGCTGAAAACTGTAACTAATTCTCACCGAGAAGGCTGGATAAATTTAGTTCGTGACTCAGGGTCTTTTTCGTCAATCTGCCTATTCAGTGCTTGGCATGGAACTCGGGAATTGTGTTTTGTACCTACAATATATATTAGGCTTTATTTTGTGAAGTGGCAATGACTTTTCTATTCCATTATAAACTGAATAGAGGAGAGATACAGCGGAAGACATCCTGTACTAAACATAGAAATGGGGCCAGCATGTGTACTTTCTCATCCTAAAAGAAGTGGACCTTGTCACTTTCCTCAATGTTCCCATTTCTTTGGGGAAAAAAATAGGAAAAAGCATACGTGACCTAAATCCGTCCTCCCCTCCCATTGACGTCTGCATTATCCCCAGAGTATTTTCGCCCCACCCATGTGACTTAGTGCCTATCACTTTTGAGAGTTGAGTGAATTTTGGCTGTTTTCAACACACCAAGGTAACTTGCGAAAAACTTTCTTGGCAGCCAACATCTAACTTACCTGTTCCTTTCAACAAAGGAAAACCATAATTAGAGTTGACAAATTTAAAATTTGCAGGGTTTTGATCCGCCCTTGATCTACTTTTGTATGTCATGTGAACATCTTCATGACGCTCGAATCCTAAAATCCTGGCTCCCCTTGTGATTACTAAGCCCCTAGACCTCACATAACTTGATACATTGCAACCAAAAATAGAGATAAGGATGGCAGCAGTCGAGTGCCGGCCAAGGAAGATTGCACTGAGATACATTTTGCTCAACTCTATATAGATGTCTTCTGACTAGCCGCTTCTTCTGTATGTCAGATCCTGAACAATCTTTTGTCATGACCAACCAAGGAATACGAGTATTAAGTTATTCACTTTACGTTATTTGCTACTATGGTTCCTTAATGAGTTACGACAACCACAGTCCGGTACTGGAGCTTAGACTAGCGTCACATTTGCAGTAGCAAATGCAGATCCTAATCCGGTTTTGAGCTGTGAAAATGCACAAACCGGATCAGGATCCGCAGCCCATAGGCGGCCAATATAAATCCGGATTGCACTTTATGCAATCCAGTAACTGCATTACGGTTTTGTTGCCTGCATGAAAAATCATGCAGGCAACGTTTTTATGAGCGGTTTCAAAGCCACAGCAGTATAGCTATAATGGGCGCCTATGGAGCCATCCGCTACTGCAAGGCACATGTGAATGCCTGCGGTAGCCGTATGCTTTGTTCATCCCTGCGGCTGCGGGGATGAACAAAGTGTTAATGTTAATATCATATGTGGGCAACATGTCTCCATGGAGTGTCCACCCTCCCTAGAGACATGTTGTCCAAATAGAGTGGCATGTGATGGATTAATACCTTTTATTACTATATTGCCGCTATTATGGATAGCGGCAGGTACAGTACGCAATTGGCGTAAGCACCAGGGTCAGCTCCTTATTGAGGATGCTGCTCTGCAATGTGCTGTAACTCCTGTTTACAGCGAGGAGCCGCCGGCTTCCATTCACAATATTTAACAGCTGACAGATAGTGGCGATATGGTAATAAAAGGTATTAACCCTTCACATGCCACTCTATTTGGACAACATGTCTCTAGGGAGGGTGGACACTCCCTGGAGACATGTTGCCCGCATATAATATTAACATTAACCCTTTGTTCATCCCCTCAGCCTCAGGGATGAACAAAGCATCCGGCAACCGGATTACACATTATGAGCAATCTGGTTATCGGATGGGGTTTAGGGACACATTTAGAATGCAAAATGTGTCTGAATGCACATGAGATTACCATATCCGGAACTGGATGCTGTAACCGCATTTTCCCTTCTAAATGTGACCCTAGCCTTATAGTTATCCTGGAGTAACCTGTCACATGGTCTGCACCCATGGATCCCCAATTTATAGGAATCCTGCAGATGAGGCACCATGTGATTTCAAAGCCATTGCTTATTACTATTGTTGAATTTTTTTTTTTTAGTATCCTGTCATTCTGATTGTAAATGCAGCCTTCCCTATTTTCTATAACAGGTATTTCACGATGTTGCGTACAAAGCTAAAGATCGTAATGATTTGGTCTCTGGAATAGATGAATTTCTGGACCAAGTTACAGTTCTTCCTCCAGGAGAATGGGATCCATCGATTCGCATTGAACCACCAAAAAACGTCCCGTCACAAGTGAGTTACACCAGCCTCCTCTCATCCCTATTTCTTTCCAAGCATTAGATCAACCAAGGCACAAATTATATATATTTTTTTATTAAATAGCGGTAAACTGTGATGCTTTAATTCTCTAAGTCTTTTACATGGGGCCAAAGTAACACTTAAGAGGCTACCAAAAACATTAATCATATCTAGTAGACATGAGAAGCATAAGAAGCTCAGGATAGAGACATTTGATCATCATGGAGACCTGGCCCATATAAACCCCAGCTAGCCATTGCCATTGGTCCATTATGGGTAGAAGTGCTTTCTCGTCCTAAATTGACAGCTCTAACATTAGAGGAGCCAGCTGAGAGTTGAGATAGATGAGAAAAAAATAGGCAGGATTGTCCACTGAACTGCTTGGTCATCCCAAGGGTGCACCGATGGCCTGTCATTGGTTTGAACAGTCATCTTGTACTGACAGATTTCCTTTAAGTGTTGGGTTCTTGGACCCAGATCGTAGCTGATACCTCTTGTTTAGCTTTAGTTTTTAAGGAATTTGCTACACTGTATTATCGTGATATAATAGTATTTGTCATTGAACAACCATGGCTACTATAAGTTTAACTCCTTAGCCCCTGTCCTGGCAGACATACCATTGGTGCAACCTTTGCTGCCACACAGAGGCCCAAGAGGTAAGGGGGCCAATGTTTTCCTCCAAAGTCAGTGCAATTTTGCGTTTTAAAGAGCCTTTGGGTTGCAAAGGGCCCATATATTGTTCTTGCACAGAGGCCCTTTTCTGTCTGTGTCCGCCAGTGCCTTAACTGGTTAGGATTGAGGGACGTTTCTAACATAGATGTGATTACTGTTCCCAAGAAGTGTGATTTACAGATATTGGCAGGGTAGGCAATATACTAAGAACTCACAGGATTGCATTATAAGCTTTGTGGCATACATTGACACCCCTTAGGACCGCATCCTAAAAGTGGGGGATAACCTTCCGCTATTTGGTGTAACAAGTTGGTGGTGTTCTGTGAAAGAAACTGGATTGAATAATCCAATTGGAAATGAAAAAATATATTCAACGTCATAGACATTTGGTCTATTAGTTCTAGTCTAAGCCATCATGTGACCATGGTGTGCCTTTGGACTGTATGGACCATGTGCGGTGCCTAATGCTGCCACCATATTGCTTCTGTAGAAGAATGCCTCCATTATATGTAATTAAATGTAGCATAAAACTCCCTTATAAAATCAGACATATAGTAGGGTTTTATAGTTTTACTTTTAGAGGCAAAAGCTTGTTTTTTTCTCATGTAAAGTTCAAAAAAAGTCATACATTTTTGCTAAGAAAAGTCTCTAAAGATTCTTACACTCTTGGCCTAGATAGTGGTCTCTCCCACAACCCTTACCCCCACCATACACATGCATAATCGGCATGGATAACAGTTCACATGTTCCTGATATTGGCAGGATAAACCGGCAATCTAATGTGTATGTTTGACTTCCTAACTATCTCCCTTCCCAACCAATGACATTGGGGAAAAAAGAATCAGCTCATTGGAGTTCCAAGGCCAATTGTCTTCCACCGCTAGAGGAGTCTGACTGTAGTTCTTTCATAGAGAGACAAAAACCGAGCATTCCCGTGTATTGGAAAATGAAGTGAGATAGTTATCAGCTGTACGATCGTTTGTCCAACAACTATCTAATATATATGAAGACCTCAAGTGTCGCCCAGCTACCTCTGGTGACACTTTCTATGCAGCAGGAACAAAAGGATGTGCTGTTGTAGTTCAACACACCGGATTCTTTGCTTCCCCAAGATTGTCTCTTGGAGAGTTCAGACACCCCCATACCAACAATAATCTAATGTGCATGGGGTCCTTTATGCTACAATGGTCTTTCCAGAAATTAAAACTATCATCTTGCAATAACATTTAGGAAAAAAGAAAAACCCCAGGAGTGCCCAATGGGACAGCATCATTAGGAGAGTCTGAAGAACATGGGGGTCACAGCGGACCTGAGCTACAAAGGACTGGGAGGTTGGTTTTATTTCATTTTAAATATTTTGGGCAGCTCAGTTCATGGTATAGATGTTCTCATTGTATCAGGGTCATGAAGCATGTTTTGCAAGAATCTATGTGGAATTTGTATACTGTCTCAGTATTCACAGGTACGTGTTCCAGATTTCTCCCATGCTCCAAAAACATATTTAAAATCAGCTTCCAGTGTAAAGCCTTTCGGGGCCGTATAGGACTTTAATGTTGGTAATGCTCCTCTACCATCCCAAGAACTCCTCTTCCATATTGGATTCTATAGATTTGGATTTTGTGTGTGGGCACTTCATCAATGCAATGTATGAAGGGGGCTGGGTGAGGTTGACTCTTTTTAATACCTAACTCCTCTGTCCAAAGTCAGAGTTGATAAATAAGATGGCTGACTTAGCTACTGAATCGAGCTATTCAGCCAACTCCCTTCATACACAGGTTTGTTCATGCACTGGCACAACAAACTTTCTCTAATATCGAGCCCGAAAGTGAGAGTGGAGCTTTCTTCCAAAAACACTGTCACGTGTGCTATTGCAGCTCAGCTTTATATACATTTTTTGGAGCTGAGCTGCAATACCAGATACAACCATAGACAAGTGTGGCAGTAATTTAGAGGGGAAGCAGACATGCTTTCTAATCATAAACTGTCCCTTCAAAGTCTTACATTTGTATTGTTTCTTCTTTGCAGGTTTTTTGGCGGCTTGGTTCTAGATGTCAAGAGGAAAGCTCCTTTCTTCTGGAGTGACTTCAGGGATTCTTTTAGCCTGCAATGTTTAGCTTCATTTCTGTTCCTCTATTGTGCATGCATGTCCCCTGTTATCACATTTGGTGGTCTTCTCGGAGAGGCAACTGAAGGACGTATAGTAGGTGTTGTACCCTATACAATTATAGCGTATGGTATTCTTACTATTATTCACTGTTTAGTTTATTGAGTTGAGTAATGGACCCATCTGTGCTTTATTCTACTCTGCCTAGAGTGCAATCGAATCTTTGTTTGGAGCCTCGATGACAGGCATAGCATTTTCCCTGTTTGGTGGACAACCTCTAACCATTTTAGGCAGTACAGGACCCGTGCTGGTGTTTGAAAAGATTCTGTTCAAATTTTGCAAGTAAGTGATAATACCTAGTTTACTGGAATAATATCTGAAAAATATATGTATCCATCTGTCCATCCATACTTCTGTTCCTCTATCCATCCATCTGTCCATTCATCCTTTCATCCATACATTCATCCATCCATCTATCCATCCATCCATTCTTCTCATTGTCTGTCTATCTCCATCCATCCATCCATCCATCCATCCATTGTTCCTTCCGCCCATCCATTCATCCATATATTCATCTGTCAGTCAATCTATCCATCTATCCATCCATCCATATATCCTTCTATCTATCTATCTATCTATCTATCTATCTATCTATCTATCTATCTATCTATCTATCTATCTATCTATCTATCTATCTATCTATCTGTCAATCCATTCATCCATCCATCCATTTGACTATCTATCCCTCCAGGCATCTGTCCATTAATACATCCATCCATTCATCCATCCTCCGTCAGTCCATCAATCCATCCAACCATATTATCTATTATGTATTTGGTAAGTTTCTCATTCCACCTCTCATCCTCCAGAGATTATGGGCTTTCGTACCTGTCACTCAGAGCAAGCATCGGTCTGTGGACGGCTTTTAATTGCATAGTCCTGGTGGCCACTGATGCCAGTTCCCTGGTGTGTTACATTACACGGTTTACTGAGGAAGCGTTTGCGGCTCTCATCTGCATCATTTTCATTTACGAGGCCTTAGAAAAGCTGATTCATCTAGGTGAGAACTATCCAATCAACATGAATAATAATTTGGAACTTCTAACACAGTATTCGTAAGTAAAGTCTCTTTTTCCTCAAAGTTATGAATTCTGGAGGCAGGGAGAGGTTAGGAGCCAGTAATATAAGACAGTCAGACCCTTAGTTCTCTTTTATGATCTTATAGTAAGTACTTCCCGAAATCACTGACTGCTCCCACTGATTACAATGGATGACACTTACAAAAGAAAGATTTATTAAAGTCTGAATTGGGAATATGTAAAATCATTTAACAAAAAACATCAAGAAAATGAACCTTGGCATTAAGGTAGGCCAGTTATTCATGATGCCCAATTGTTGGCATCTATCGGTACGTGTTCAATTCAATGCAGTGTAATCCTTTATGTTGTGATGATAGAAATAATGGTGGCTGTGTGTCCCAAGCAAAACAGTTAGCTCTTCCACAATGTTTGTGTTCTGAATGATTCTGCTGAAAGCGGAGCTCCACAACATCTCTGTCTGTTCGATTGTGCTCTGCTCAGTTTTCTTAAAGAGGACCTGTCACCAAACCAGGCATGGTGATCTAATTACAGCCCTGAATGCAGCATGTCTGCTGCATCCAGGCAAGAGGTCCCCCAGCCCTTGAGCCCCCTGTACCCCGAGATAATACACCTAGAATACTTACATTGAGGAGCCAAATAGGAGGTGGCTTGTGGCTGGAGCCAAAGGGCAGATTCACACCCCCTGCATGTTTAATCTGCCCACCGCTGCCTCCCTGATGCCAATTATTGTCTCCCTCGTCTGCAGCATAACACAGAGCTTATTGCAGTAATGGCCGCTTAGCCCCGCCCCCTGCGGTGACGTCACCGCTTATACCTACCTTGCTCTATGGTTAACGTAGAGCAGGGCGGGGAAAGGTAGTGATGTCAGAGCAGGAGGCCGGCCGCCCCACATCTTGCAGTGACATCACCGCTTATACCCGCCCTGCTCTACGTTAACCATAGAGAAGGGCGGGTATAAGCGGTGACGTCTCCGCAGGGGGCGGGGCTAAGCGGCCATTACTAATATAAACTCTGTGTTATGCTGCAGACGAGGGAGACAATGATTGGCATCAGGGAGGCAGCGGTGGGCAGATTAAACATGCAGGGCGTGTGAAACTGCCCTTTGGCTCCAGCCACAAGCCACCTCCTATTTGGCTCTTCAATGTAAGTTTTCTAAGTGTATTATCTCGGGGTACAGGGGGGCTCAAGGGCTGGGGGACCCCTTGCCTGGATGCAGCAGACATGCTGCATTCAGTGCTGTAATTAGATCACCATGCCTGGTTTGGTGACAGGTCCTCTTTAAAGTTTCAGCTATCAAATTTATATCACTGATGATAAATGTAAAAGTGCTGTGTCCCCCCATGAACACTGTTTATCATTGAGACCCCATCAATATCTCATGGTCACACATTATAGTTCAATTCAATACTCATCTAATTGATGGAGATGTTGCAAATTTCAGCTTTCAACAGAATCATTTAGCAAACAGACAATATAGGAAAATTAATCTGGACCAAACTAATTAACACTACTAATAAAGATGCTTTTTTAATAATAGTTTATTTACACTTAAACTAACTTTTTTTCTTACAGTTGGTGGAAGGGAATCTATTTTCAGGGTTATACGCCTCTTCTGAGGGAAGGAGAGGCTCTGTGTCACTTATTACTTGTTTGGTAGAGATGCCTGGACTCATGGAAGTTCAGGTTCTGGAAGTTCCGACAAACTTTGTATAAAGTTTTTTTTCTGGACCTGAACTTGACCTCAACTTCATTGGAAGGCACTGATTGGGCAATTCTGCTCTCCACCCACATGCAGCCAGCCATAATCAAACCACTTCCGGTGGCGGAGGGCAGGGTTTTGTCATTTTTTTTAACACACTACATTCCATAAACACTGATTTGACCCCAGTGCAGCCATTCAAACACTGTACGCAGCTCACACTGGGCAGAGCACCTAGTGTACCCGAGCACCGAGTGTACCGGAGCACAGCGATGCTCACTCCAGTGGTTTGCATATGTAAAGCACCCGAATTCCGAACCAGAACGCTGAACATTTTTGTAAAGTCTGTGTTCGGTACGAATACTAAACTTTAATGTCCAGTTAGCTCATCTCTACTGTCTGGCATTGCCGCCTTGTGGATGGTTGCATAGGGAGAAACAGTCAATCAATAAAACGTGGGTGGGGTTGGCATCTCATGAATATTGTTGTCTCCAGAATGCGCACATATATTGGGCAGCATGAACCTGGCCACAGATTCCAATGAAAAAAACAACATTTAGGCCTGATTCCCTTCTTGCTTTTGAATTTCTGTCAATCTTCGACAATAGGGAACCTTCTTGCACCTCATATTGTGGCCAGTACTCCTGCATTTGGCTGCTGCATAAGACGTTGAAGTCAACAACAAAGCTACAAAGTTATGCGGGGTCAGAAAACAATGGCATTGTCATGCAGGGTGTTATGATGGTAAAGGGAGTCAGAAGCAGGATAGTAAGATGGGTAAAAGACGATCAGGGGAGCTAGTCTAATCCTATAATGGGGATCCCTAACTCACCTTGTTAACAGAATTACCTCAGATAGTGAGGACGTCCGAGCTGCCACCTTAGCCCCTTGCTCTTGATCAGCCGTAGGCAAGATCCCCTCACCTCCACCTATGGACCGGGAAGCAAAACAACTCCCAACAGAAGGAAAACACTAAGGCTTCAGCAAAAAGCACACATGTCTTCTCAGCTCCAGGTCTTGCAGAGACTATACTCTATCAGTGACACCTGTGGTTGGTCGAGGGAATTATTTAAAGGCCAGGAGCATGGTCACTTGACAAAGCCACAACTCCTAACCTGCAGAGCCATCTACACTTTGCTAGCAGCACAACACCATCTACACATTAACTCTGCAAAGGAAATTTACTCTCAATTAAGCTACAGAGCACTTTTCACAGAGCAGTCAACAGGTGACAGGCAACTTGACTTATAGTATCCCTACTATGCCACTTAGGACCCCAAAGCAGTAAAAAACAGACTGAATTCATATATAAGGTTGTGTCAAGAGAATAGTTGCACAAGTTTTCAATTCAGACTTTAGTAAACCTTTGTAACCTAAACTCATTTAGGATTTTTTAAACAGTTTTGATCATTAGAACTGCACGTAATAGTTGTTCATCGTTTGCTTTTGAGAAATATGTTGCGTGATTATAATGTCATCCAATAGTAGATTGAGATTACCTATTAGTCCCGTAATAATAAAAATCCAAAATTAAAGAAGTATAACATATATCCCAATGCAGCAAATTAATCCGAGTCCCGTTAAGTGCAGTGTGAGAGTTTCCTTGATGAAACCAATTCAGATACATTAATGTGTTAGAGTTTTACTTCTGCCTCCTTGATCAAGCTATCTCCCAAAGATGTTGTTTTGGCCTTGTGTCTTTATCAGGTGCAGTTGTGCGGAGCCCGCTAACCCCACTAACGACACTTTGAAATATTGGAATGAAGCCAATATAAGCACGTCGGAGATAACCTGGAATAATCTTACTGTTGGTGTAAGTCTTTGTATGTTTTAGGATAAAAAATGAACTTAGGTTCTGTAGATTCAGCTGTAGTTAGTTGTAGATTTATAACACCACACTTTGGCATCTCGTTTTCAGTAAAGGCCCCATTACATGTAGCGATATCGTTGCAGCGTCACTGGTTTTGTGACCTCGCAGCGACATCACTGTGTGTGACATGTAGTAACGACCAGCGATCAGCTCACTGATCGTTGCGGAATGGCCAGGACCATTTTTCAATCCTTGGTCTGCCGCTGTCACGCATGCATCGGCATGTGTGACAGGGGCAACGACCAGCGACACCCAGTGTGCACCCGACACCCGACCGATCCCAGCGACCGTTGGGTGTCGGCGCATCACTGGGTGATCGCTGGTGACATCTGCCTGTCTGGCATCTCACCAGCGATCACATAGTGATGTTCCAGTGATCCCGAGTGTGACAACAGGAATGGTATAAAAGGAAGGTCCTGGCGACAGGGAGAGAATTCACCTCCTAGCACTCACCTAAGTCTGTAACCTATGCTCTCTAAGGGGCCTTTCACACTTGCGTTTTTTTCCTCATTTGGAATTTCAGGCAAAACCTGATTCGTACAGTATTTTGCACATTCACTTTAATTTTGTCAGGTAGAATCTTGATGCTTCATGTTTTCTCCTGAAATCATTTAAGAGAATGGGCAAAAAGAATGAATCCTGTAAGAAACAGGTGTTTTCCTGATCATCCAAATCAGGAAAAAACCACAAGTGTGAAAGGCCCCTAACACCCCTATACGGGTCCTTATCCCCAATGCCATCTTGTGCATAGGGCCCCACTGGCTCAAACTCACCCTGCCTAGTTTGAAGGCCGATGAGGACACTAGACTTACCAGTGCAATAATACAACACAAGGTAAGGAAGACAGAGGGAAAACAAACAAAAAAAGGAAAACATTCCAAATTCCTTCAATGCAGCAAAACAGCACAGCTGCAGTTGTCCTCAACGTCTTTCAGAGATTGTCTCCTTCCAAAGTGGTGGGCATAGAAATAGAATCTATAACCAGCATCACATGGTAAGACAGGTCACTTTTTATAGCGGAGAGGTGTGGTCTCAAAAGACTACACCTGAGATTAAGGCTACAAAGAAAAGCCTGATAAGAAAGAGTTCTTTACCGCTACAGCACTAAAAGAAAGTAGATTTATCCAAATACAAGTTGATCAATAAGGATTGTGACTTTCTGGTCCCAAATTCACCAGTCTCCGAAGGGGGAAATCAAACTTGTGAATTGGAATTGCTGTGCTAGTTGTTTTTTTTTTAATGAACAGTTTTGATGTGATAACAGCAACTTTATGTCAAATAAAACCATGATTTAAATAGGAAAAAAAAAAAAAATATCCACAAGTATCTCATCCACGCCATTTTATCGCTCTCCTTTCTCAGATCAAGCTAAAGCCTCGCCAATAAAATATGTTTTGCGTTTTGTTTTTCTTCTTGTATAAAATCAACTTAAAAGCATCATAGAACAAAGAGGATTTCTGCTGATGCGCGACAGATGGCACAGTCAGACTATTCTAAAACAGATCCAAAAGCCGATATTTCCTCTAAAATATTTTTTTCTCCAGCTGTTCAGGATATATATTAAAATGTATCAATTTTGCTCTTCCATTCCTATGTTTATCATAAGTTCACCTTCCTATTTAATAGCGAGGTGCTATCAGCACCAGTCTTATCCGCAATTTACAACAATATAGTTGTCTATGATTTGGATGCACAATACTAGAGAGGGGGGTTAGATGGGAAAATTAGAAACGTATCTAGAAAGGTTAGACATTTAAGATGTGTAAGAAAGGAGTTTTGGTTAGTTAGGTGTCAAGCCGTAGGCTACAGACGCCCAATGGGTGGCGCAACACAAAATGGACAATGGGAATTGTACAAAGGGAAGGCCCTAGTGGTGGGGAGAATGGTAATTTCTCTTAACCCTACACTCCCTATCATCCCTATATGGGTCCTCCCCTCTATTGCTGTCACATTTCTAAGCCCTTGCTTGCCCTAAACCCACTCTGGCTAGTGAGAGGGCCAGCGAGTACACTAGCCTTACCTCTACAATAATACAACGCAAAGAAGGGGGGACAGACAGAGGGAAAACAGACACAAAAAGGAAAACTCTTCAAACTCCTTCAAAGCAGCAAAACACCCCAGCTGCAATTATCACAACACTTCAGCTTCTTCCAGAGACTGGCTACTTCCAAAGTGGTCAACATAGAAATAGAATCTATAACCGGCATCAGATGGCAAGACACGGGATTACTTATAGCGGAGGTGAGTGGTTACAAAAGAGATAAAGCTGAGCTTAAAGCCACGAGAAACAGCCAGCAAGGAAACAGTTCCTAACTCCTGCAGCCCTAAAAGAATGTAGATTAATTTAAACACAAGTAGCAGACCCGCAATCAATAAGGTGTTGTAACCTTCTGGGCACAGCCTTACCAGAGATCCCATAGGATGGGGCACACTTGTGACACTGCAGCAGTCAGGGGTCTATGGGTGCAGAAAATTTTAGGGTTTGACCTTTCTGTCGCCACATCCAAATAAAAGAACCACACTGTACCCAAAAAGAAGGGTCATACAGTGCACCATCAATACTGCCATATAATGACCATAGGTGTATATAGACTGCATGGTGATCGAGGATTCCTAGGAGCACTAACTTCCCAATAGTCTTGCAGTCATCCGGTGAACGAGCAAAACACTTGTTTGTCGGGTGAAAGTGTATTTTTGTTTGCACATAAGATCAGCGTTCTCCGCAGATCATTGTGTTTTGTATACATGATATGTGTTGCTGAGAACTACGGCAGTCTATGTGCAATGAAAGATCTATTAGTGAAATAAAGGGAATAAAATAAAGGAACACTCCGCCAAACTTTGGAGACGTAGGAAATCCCTTGCCTTGGTTTATTTCTTCAGTTCTCATCAGCTGAAAACTGAATCTTAAGTTGGATTGATTTCTACTCTAAACAAATATATGTAAAGTGCTGATCAGTTGTACATATATGATACCGTCATACCGTGCTCTCATAGTATTGTCATATAGATAAAGAAAGCAAAAGAAGAAACATCAATTCTCATAAGCTTGCTATACCATCAGGCTCCATCATAACAAATAAAGTCCTACAAGCAATGAAACTTCAATACATTCCAAGAGGTTCAAGGCCCTGAAGCTTCTCCATCACAAAAAAGCTTTATTGACAGTTCCAATTCCAATTTCATCCATTCAGTCGTGTCTGATACCATGTGAACCATTTTCCTCCAAGCTTCTCTGGTTATGACAGCATCCTTCAGTTGTCTGACGCTTATTCCCATGTCTGCCATAATGGTGTCCACCCAACCAGTCTTGGGTCTTCCACGAACACTACTGCCACTGACCATACCAGGCATCATAGAGCCAGGCGCTCTATGAGAAGGACCCGTGGGGAGCGGTTATTATGGGGTGCTGGGGGTTATTGCCCTCACCTTTAAGGGATGTGCTCGCCCAGCACAACCCTAGTGTATGGCGCTGCGTCTCCCTCCGGCCGCAGCATTGTTTTGAGGCTTCCGACGTCGGCTTCCGTTCTCTAATCACAGGTCTTCCGGTCACCACCACAGTTTGAAGGAATCGATCTTTCTTTGATGACCCTTTGTCAAGGTCCACATCTCGCACCTGTACAACGTGATTGGGAATACAATGGCTGTGACCAATCGTTGTTTGGAGGCGATCGAGATACCCTTGCACTTCCACAGTTGCTCCATGTTCACTATTGCCGCATGACTCATTGTAATCTGCCATACATACATCAAAATTTGATTACAACAGTGCAGTCAAGCAGGGCCTTTATCAAGCCATTAAAAGGATGCTTGATAAAGGTCCATTTAAAGCCAGATACTCAGGGCACTAAGCGGTGCTGAAAGTCAGGTCCGGGAGAACTTCCCGTTAAGGCGGATCCACTACCGGTGGTGCGCAGCCAAAGCACAAATCAAGATAACCAGGTATAAGAAGAAGCGGCACTCACCGAGGTAGTATAGATGGTCCTTTATTCCACAATTCTAGAAACGGACAGGGTGCAGGGAGGAGGCCACGGGGGGCCAACGGACGACGACGCCGTTTCGCGACAGCTGTCGCTTCTACGGGTCCGGATATGACCCGTAGAAGCGACAGCTGTCGCTAAACGGCGTCGTCGTCCGTTGGCCCCC
Source organism: Allobates femoralis (assembly GCA_033576535.1). Lineage (NCBI taxonomy): Eukaryota > Metazoa > Chordata > Amphibia > Anura > Aromobatidae > Allobates > Allobates femoralis. Next base: position 32,065,011 of record JARQOC010000011.1, read on the forward strand.
CGTGGCCTCCTCCCTGCACCCTGTCCGTTTCTAGAATTGTGGAATAAAGGACCATCTATACTACCTTGATAAAGGTCCTGCGTGACTGAAACCTTTTTTTTTCTATTAATTATTTAGCTATGTACTTGGGGCAATAAAACTTTTATTTGGAAGAGAATCTGCAGTGCCTTGAGCTTCTTGCAATATATTGCAGCTGTACAATCATGTGGAAAGATGGATGTACCAAGCACAAATTGTGGAGTGGTGCAGGGGATATACCCTGAGCAATGAAACTTCAGTAGGAGCCACCGCGTGTGCAGCAACTCCAACCGTTTTCGGTGATTGCAATCTGTGTAAATCCCTGTTTGTTATCGGTTACATTAATTACCGTAATTATGTGAATTGCATGAAAGTAATTATTAATATCAATTGTATCTTCACAGGCATGTCATGAATATAAAGGAGTTTTTGTGGGCAGTGCCTGCGGACACGAAGGCCCTTATGTACCCGACGTCCTCTTCTGGTCAGTCATCTTATTCTTTTCAACTGTGACGCTTTCATCAACCTTGAAACAATTCAGAACCAGCAGATATTTTCCAACAAAGGTACAGACCCTTCATCACACATGACCCACTACAGATACGGTGGATTAGTTGATCATACTCTTATATACTTTGGCATAACTTTGCTAATTTTATTAGATCTGTGGAAATCAATATCCTGCAGGTTCATATTTTCCCATCTTTTGTTTTACATATAGGTCCGTTCAATCATCAGCGACTTTGCAGTGTTCATTACCATCATGGCAATGGTTTTGATAGATTATGGCCTAGGGATTCCATCTCCGAAACTTCAGGTTCCCAGTGACTTCAAGGTAATATAAAAGATTATTAATAAATAATGTTCTGTGTTTGACCCGTGAGAGAACTTTTACAGAATTTAACAATGACCATTTGGGGTTCCATCTCTTGGACTCAAAACAAAACAGGAAAAAACAAAGGAATGTGCTGTACCCAGCACATATAGGGGTTCCTGGGTAGCGCCAACACAAATCATCCTAAGGAAAGAGCATCATTGTGATCTTCTGCGATGGATGGAGTTTGATGGAGGCATCTTGGCAATTGCCCATTTTGCCCATGCGTTAAACCCTACAAATGTGGTTGTTCACTGCTTGTTACATTTTCCTTTTTAAAGGGAGCCTACCACAAGCTTTTTCCCCTACAAACTGCAGCCACCATCAGTAAGCCCTAGAATACTGTATATAAGTCCCCAATCCGTTCTGTATAACATAAAAAGAATAGCTTTTAATATACACTCGTACAAGGCGGTTTGTTTCAATGGGTGTCACTGGTCCAGATCTGGTGCCCTCTCTCTGCTTGCAATCACTGTCTTTTTTCTCTGGTTCTTGTGGATTATGTGTCCTGTTCTCCATTGCGCTCCTGCGCACGCGCACTTCTCTCTGCCCTACTGAGGGCTGAGAAAAGTGCTGTAATGCCGATGCATGGGAAAAGGTCAAGAAATGCTCACGCATGTGCACTGCAATACTTTGCTCTGCCCTTAGCAGGGCAGAGAGAAGTGCTTGTCGCAGGAGCACAATGGAGGACACTGTGTATGGATTACCATAGGACACACCATCTACATGAAACCAGGAAGTAGGATGGAGATCATATGCAGAGAGGAGCGATGCCCATCAGAATGGATCGCCCCAAAGGTGAGTGTAAATAGAAGCTCTTTTTTTATGTTATACAGAGCAGATATGAAAGTGGTAGTAGCCATAGTTTAAAGGGGAAAAACCTGGTGACAGGTTTACTTTAAGGCTAGGGTCCCACCTGCATTTTTTTTTTTACATCCGGATGTGGTTTTGAGCATTATAAATGCTCAAAACCGCATCTGGATCCGCAGCCCATAGGCTTCAATAGAAAAACAGGATTGCACTATTTGCAATCCGGTTACCACATCTGGTTTTGGAGCCTGCAGTAAAAATCATGCAGGCTGCATTTTTCGCAGCGGTTGAAAAACCGCATGCGTTTTTTTATAACGTGGGCGCCTATGGGATCGGATCCGGTACTGCAAGGTACATAAATGTACCTTGTGGTACCGGATCTGGATGCGGTTTTTAAAATTGCAAAAACCCATATTCCAAAACCGGATGCGTTAACGCATCCAGATGTGGAATGAGGGTTGCAATTTTACTATCAAAAGATAGTATGAAGGCACACGGTAAAACCGCACTCGGTAATGGATGTGGTTACGGTATTGTTCCTTTTAAGTGTGACCCTAGCCTCCTTTAGATATTTTTCTGTATTGTTGGAGTATAGTTCATACTAACTGCCACTATATATGTAAATTTAGGGCCATTTTTTCTAGTTATACATGACCTAGTTGACGTATACATGACGTATTTAAAAAGTGTTACTTTTGCAACCATTCCTTAGGCTAGGGTCACACTTAAAAGGCACAATATTGTAACCACATCCACACCGCACCTGCCGCAAGCCCGCATATTCATTGTATGGGGCTTGCCGCAACTGTGCCGCAACCGTGCCGCAAGTGCAGCCGGTATGCGGTCATCGCGGCAGATGCGGTTTTTTTCACCGCATCTGCCGCGATTTAAAAAAAAACGCTAGTGTGAAAGTACCTTAAGACTATTTTTCTGTATTATCCAAGGATAGTCCTTGGATATTGCGCAACTACCCTTGTGGTGGTGGATCCTGCAGCCGCTGTCAAAACGCGAATACCGGTTGTGGGTCGCATAACCGAACAAGGTGAGCAGTTAATGCACTGCAATACACCCAGTAATATTAAATAGATAAGATTCATTGTGCCCTTGTCCATCTATGGCTAGGGTCACACCTGCGATTGGGCTTGCAGATCCTGATCCGGTTTTGAGCATTAAAAATGCTCAAAACTGCATCTGGATTCGCAGCCCATAGGCTTCAATAAAAAAACTGGTTTGCACTATTTGCAATCCGGTTACCGGATCCGGTTCAAATAAACGCTAGTGTGAAAGCACCCTTACATGGTAATGGTAATACTTAGTTAGATATACTTTTTCAGAGTTCAAATAGATCAATAATTATATCAATGCAGATGAACATTCCCACATGGTATAATAATTCAATGCAAATAAGTATACTCACATGATGTGATAATTTATAGCTTGATATAAATAATGTTTGTATAGATCCATGAACCCGACATGTTTCCCCCTCAGCTCTTGGGCTTCATCAGGGAATTGTTTAATCTCAAGGTGGAGCGGAGCTACACTGGGTACTCCTAGCTCCAAGGCAGTGCCAGACATCGTGTGACGTAGTGAGACGTCATATGCTCATACATCAAATAAAAATATATCTTTGAGGAGTTTTTGTACAGGTGCATCTCAATGAATTAGAATATCATCAAAAAGTATATTTTTTTCAGTAATTCAATACAAAAAGTGAAACACCTATATTATATAGAGTCATTACAGAGTGATCTATTTCAAGTGTTTATTTCTGTTAATGTTGATGATTATGGCTTACAGCCAATGAAAACCCAAAGGTTATTATCTCAGAAAATTAAAGTAGGGAGGATGAAGGGTTAAAAACCATGGTGCCGTATTCCTCGGGACATTAAAGGGTGAATATACTATTGATTTATTAGTTAAGGCATTTAAGAGCTCCCAGAAACGCCCTGAAACATGGCAGTATCATATTGATTCGTCCCACGGAAGGGGCCAGGGAGCCCTGAAACGTGTTGACTAATGAATCAATATTATATTCGCCCTTTGATGCCAGCGTGGTGTTTAACCCTTCATCTCCTATTCTATATGCACCACGCTGGAGACAGAAGCAGCTGTGATCTGCTTTTATAGTGGTTGTGACTCTCACAACCACACAAGGTGAAGCCTCTGATACCTATTTAGGTCATATTTTATCTCTCTGACCCTTCATCCTCCCTACTTTAATTTTCTGAGATAATGACCTCTGGGTGTATATTGGTTGTAAGCCATAATCATCAACATTAACAGAAATGAACACTTGAAATAGATCCCTCTGTGTGTAATGACTCTATATAATATGTGTGTGTCACTTTATGTATTTTATTACTGAAATAAATACATTTTTTGACGATATTCCAATTCATTGAGCTGCACCTGTATTTTTGGTTGTTAATCCCTTTAACATACAAATATTCCTGTATTTACTTGTAATAAACCTGTAATATACTGTAGAGTATTCCGACTAATTAATACTGTAGCGGGTTCACTCCAGGGCTGCTGTTTGGTAGAAATATCTAGTACAGAATATAAATGAATTTTGCCTTCAGATTGTATTATTCCGTCTTGAGACATGAAGCTGAATATGGTAACGCACTTGTCACCGTATAGAGTTATGCATCAGATTGATTTTATAATAAGCTGCTTTGTAAACTCCTGCAGGGAACGATTCATCAAGCTGGACACATTTCCCGACTGTAATGAATAAGCCTTGAAGTCATGGAGACATTGGGAAATATGAAGTCTAAGTAGAGATGATGGAAGCCGCTGCAGAGTAATCTGCGGAGAGTTTCATTAAAAAGTCTTCCTGCTTCCGTCTCTAGTGAAAAGCCCTTTTTCTTAAGTTCCATCCTATTACTTATACCTGATTCCTTGAGTCAGCTCAAAAGTGACAACCCTACAACTATTTTTGATGCAATCCTCAACATGGAAATTCATAATGGCATAGCTTGATATGCCGAAACCAGATTACCCCTGTAAGGAATCTGGAGATAAGCTTCTGTTGAAATATACAGAGTCAATTGGGGAAATTGAAAATATGCTTTAGTATACCTCAACATAATGATATATGGACACACAAAGCTATATTCGAGTTTATTTTAATATGAAATTGTATTTTTTTAGCATTCATTGCTTCCAAAATGCAAAATTAAAGGAGACCTAGTGAAGGTGGCTTTTATCTCGGCAGACTGAGAGCTGAACGATGTGCACAGGCGCTGAGGCCGCTGCAAAAAAGAGAGGAGGAGGCACCTGGACAACAGAGGAGGAGGGGTAACAGCAGCCAGGCGTTTAGGTCCAGGGAGGGGAGTATACCTCCTGGACAGTGGCGTAACTACTGCGGTCGCAGCAGTCGCGACTGAGAGCGGGCCCTCCACCTTAGGGGGGCCCGCTGCTTCCCCGCGGGCTGCGACCGCGGTGTCCAAGGAGAGGATGGAGGAGGGAAGGAAGTGAAGGTGCACTACCTGCAGCCGTGCCCGCCCTCCCTCTCCTCCTGTTATCAGCGGTTCGGCGGCGCAGGTGCCTATTACATGTAAGTGTGGTGGCAGTCGGCAGCATCCACCCCCCGCCCCTCAGCGGTGCTGTAAGGCAGAGAAATTCCTGACAGCTATACCCCACCCACTCCTCAACTGTTCTGTGAGGTAGAAAAATTCCTGACAGCACCCCCCCGCTCCTCACCTGAGGGGCCCCGGTGTAAATGCTGCATCAGGGCCCACATAGGACATGTTACGCCACTGTTCCCGGACCTAAACTTATGTCTATAAAGTGCTTATTTTGGTGTCCCGGGGGAGTATATCCGGGTCTTCTCAGTGGAGCCGGCGGATGCGGTAAGCTTCATGTTACCATAGCAATGCACAGTCAGGCATAGCGCTGCTGTTAACGCTATGCGCTATGCCTGCCTGGCACTACATTTTTAACGGATGCACCAGGCTAGGGCCAGACGCAAGTCTGACCCTTGTCTAAGACTACACAGGGTTTGTTTGTAGTCTGTCACCATGAGGATAAATAGCTTTGCATTGAAACTGTAGATGCAAAATTGTAGGAGTTTTTAAAAATGAAAACCTTTTTGCAAAATTACTTCATTGTAAATGTTAGCAGTGGAGAACTAAAAAAAAATATTGTGAAGGTTCGACCTTCATTTTAAAGTGTAATAATTATTTAATAATAATGTAGAGCAAGTGATTTTTAATAAACTTTCAAATATACTTCATAAGTGAAATCTAGCTTATTTCTAATCCTGACATATGCTGGTTGCCAGGGAAATCTGTCTTCAGCTCCATACACTGAATACGGCCATATAAGGGGGTGGTGGCCTATTAGTGTGTTCATGTGGCGCCCTTGCGGTCTGGTCGCCACAAAGGGTACTGCACCAACCCCACGGGTGTGGTATTTCTGTTCTCAGACACTCACACAAACAATAAACACACCCGGTCCCAGGGATGGGGGCGAACCCGATAGTGGGAGGGCCCAGGTAGACATTCGGATGGCAGGAGTAAGGTGGAGGGTAGGAAGTTCGGAGGGTCAGTCAGTCAGTGGAGTTGAGTCGTGAGTGGAGAGAGGAAACAGTGGAAGGGGAAGGATCCTCAAGAACTTGAGCGGAGATGAGGCTTGTCCTGGGTTCCAGAACAACAGACTGCAGAGAGGCCAAGGGAGCGATCCACCCGTGCGCCCAAATCTGAAGTAAAGCAGAAGGGCAGATTGAAAACCAGCGGCCCTGAAGGTGACAAGGAGACTCTACGCTCCAACCATGGAACCGGAGGCCACGAGAACTAGAGAGATGTGGCCAACTCCCGACACACCCACCGAGAAGGTAGCTGTACGAGGGTCAGGGGACACGGCCGATCATCCGGCAGAACCAGGGGCTGCTGGATTGGGCACTGTGTGCGGAGGCACGAGCAGGAATGAGCAGGAACTGGGCAAACAGGGGGTGTCTTGGATGTGCTATCCCGGTTGCTGAGTACTATCCGGACTGAGATTTTGCAAGGACAGTGCCCTGTAACACCAGCAAGTGAAAAGCTAAGTAAACCGGGTTTAGAACTCAGAACTATGTGTGAGACTGTTCATTTCCCACCTGCGGAGCGGTAGACTGAAAAGACACGCAGACCGCAGGAGTCCGGCCAGGGAATCGCTCCAACTCCCCTACCCTGCCAGAAATGACCCTGCTGGCCCTCCATCACCAGTTGCCCTGAGGAACCGCTCCACCTGTGGGGAGCGAAACCACCACAGCTGTCATCCCATCATCCCTAGAGGGCCCGCACCACAGCATCGGCCACTAATAGCCGAATACCACGGGTGGCGTCACATCAACTATCCCTAAATCACCACCCCCAAACCTTTTAAATTGACCACTTCATTGGCCACAGACCAGGTCACGCCACCGTGACATCCCAGCCCCCGACGACCTCATCAGACCCGACTCCGAGTACCCCAGAGTCTACCACTAGGCTGTTTCTAAACCTGACATATGGTGGTTGTAAGGGAGATCCGTCTTCAGCTCCACACACTGAAAACGGCCATATAAGGGGGGGGGTGGCCCTACACAGTGTTCACAGCCAGTCAGCAATCAAGATTCAGGTTACCTCAGGCGGGGACAGTGCTGAGCTCTGACTCTCAGACACACGTTCACATCGGCTCTGCTCCATGTTATCAGCTGATTGCACAGAGCAGAGCGATGTGATTGGAGGAGTCAGATAAGATCAGAGGAGCTGTGTGCTGACAGCCTGAGCTCAGCACTTTCCCTGCCTGAGGTAACTTGAATCTCTGATTGGCTGATAGGCTGTGAACACTGTGTAGGCTCAACCCCCTCTTATATGGCTGTATTCAGTGTGTGGAGCTGAAGACAGATCTCCTTGACAACCAGCATATGTAAGGTTTAGAACAGCCTAGTGGGGACATCTTCTGGAAGGTTTTTGGAAAGTTTACTTCTAGATTTCACTTATGAAGTATATTTGAAAGTTTATTATAATCATTTTCTCTACAATATTATGAAATAAAAATTTAAAAGGCAGTTACACTTTAAGCTTCAATGATGAGTTCATGCCACTTGGAGGAAGTTGTAGAAACAGATCTTCAGATGAATTTCATCATTTGGAAATCTAATATATAAAGCTGAATGTGTGTGTGTATGTATATATGTGTGTATGTATGTATGGATGTATGGATGTCCGGGATTGGCATCTACACTGTCCCAACTACAGCCACAAAATTTTGCACAGTCACACGTCTGGACCCCGAGAGCGTCATAGGCTATGTTGTGAGGCGAAATTTTAAACCCGTGCGTTCCAGTTCACCAAACAATTTTGCCCCTATCTACATAATGGGGAAAAAGTGAATGGAAAAGTTTTGGAGGAAAATCGATAGCTGTCAGCTATAGCCACAAAAGTTTGCACAATCACATGTCTGGACCCCGGGAGCGTCATAGGCTATGTTGTGAGGCGAAATTTTAACCCCGCGCATTCCAATTCACCAAACAATTTTTCCCCATCTACATAATGGGGAAAAAGTGGCAGTTACCAGTTGACAGTTGTGAATGAGAGGGGCTTAATGATAGCGCCAAAGACTAACAGCACATACCAGCATATAGTCACTAAGGTGGGGCCCCAACATGAGATTTCACCACGCACGGGGACATGTATACACACCACACGCCCACAAAGAGTAACAGCAAGTGTATAGTCGCTAAGGTGCAGCCCCAATATTGGATAGTCACCACGCACCCAAACAAACACACACACCACAAAGAGACACACACAACACAGAGAGACACACCCCCACCCCCACAGGGACACACACCCTATAGCGACACATGCACTCACCCCACATGGACACACACACACACAACACAGATACACACACCACACAGACCCCCCACAGGGACACACACACATAGCCACCCTATAGGACACATGCACTCACACCCACAGGGACACACACACACACAACAAACCACAAAGAGCGACACACACCACACAGAGAACACACATACCCCACACAGACCCCCCCCACAGGGACACACACATACACACCCTATAGGGACACATGCACTCACCCCACAGGGACACACACACACCACAAGAGACACACACAACACAGATACACACACACACCACACAGACCCCCCCACAGGGAGTCACACACACTATACACCCTATAGGGACACATGCACTCACCCCACAGGGACACACACACACCACAAAGAGACACACACAACAGAAACACACACCACACAGACCCCCCCCACAGGGACATACACACCCTATAGGGACACATGCACTCACCCCACAGGGACACACACACCCCAGGGACACACACACCACACAGACAGATACAGATGTGTACAAATCGCCTCACACAACTCGCCTCATACGTGTGCTATCTTTAATTTCCAAACATAAACATCTGATTAAAAACAGCCAATGTGCAACACATGTGCCATATAGGGAATTAAGGCAGATTTCAGTCACATGAGCCGTCTGTTATGTGTATGTGTGAGGTAACATATACTGCCCGGCCAGGGGGAGGGTTTACTGTTGGCTGGAGATTTATTAGGCTACCTATAGCAATCAATCACAGCTCAGCTTCTATTTTCTTACAGGTCATTAATATGACATATTCAAATTCTATTTTGTTATAGCGAACATCAGTTATTTATTAACCCGGGCGTAGCCGGGTACTACAGCTAGTATAATTATATAATTGCAATTTGCCAAATTATGTTGTTTGCTTTGTTTCTTTTTGTAGCCTACCAGAGACGATCGAGGCTGGCTTGTTAGCCCCTTAGGACCAAACCCTTGGTGGACGGTGGTCGCAGCCGTTATTCCCTCTCTGCTCTGCACCATTTTGATCTTCATGGACCAACAAATCACAGCTGTCATTATTAATAGAAAAGAACACAAGTTGAAGGTAAAATTAATATTACTTATGACATAGAGACACTAATTATTCTGATAACCGATCTCATTTTTATATTTTGGACCACCGCTAGGACATCATATGTTATATGCTCGTGTAATTCCGCATTTCTACGTCCTACAAACATAATACAATTTCTGAGTCACACACAAGATGAAATTATGGGCACATTAAGGGAAGAGGAAACTTATAAATTTAACAACATTTGAGATTCTGGAAGCCATATGTTACTAGTATTGACCTACCTGAGTACAGTGAGGATAACTTTAAATGTCTTAGCTTAAGTTTTAGTAACTCCTATTTCTCTATTTCTACAACTCAAGAGTTTCTAAGGATTATTACGGAACATTCATGATGGCATGAGGAGGCTTGGGTGATACTCATGAATATTCCTAATAAATTAAGGTGCTTTAGGGTTTAATTCATGTTCTCCATGAATGCTAGAGTATTTTATGAGTTGCATTTATTATCGATGGTAGTTGAAGGCAAATATATTACATCCCAGCATTTTAATTAAGTAAAAAGAGGAGCACACCTAGAAATTTGGTGGTCTAAAGTGCTAGAGAAATCTTGGGTGGTATGGCTAATTGGTTCACACCTAATGTTTAGGGGACCTGTCACATGTAAGCTGCTCTACAGTCTCTGGGAACTGCTCTGCAATGTTTAAGTGTGTTTATTTCTGTTGATGTCTTTGGGGTTAATGGTAGTAGCTGCAGTAGTATTGCTGTCCATGGTCTGACTGTGGCTCTCCAGTACTAGATAGCTGCTTCCGGGTGCTGTTGTCCACTCCACCAGCCATTAGGTAATTCCATTATCCTTCAGATGGTGTTGTTGAAAGAGTTCAGTCTCTACTCTGACCTTGAGCTGTCCGTATGCCATGCAGGTTGCTGAAGCTTCCAGAAGCATTTACCTTTGTTTTAGTCATCATAGTGGAGTTATTGTTTTTATCCCTGGGTAGCAGTGAGGGGGTGTTAGCTCAGGGCTTGAGGGGGTGTTAGCTCAGGGCTGGTCAGGATCAAGGCAAGGTGACGTCCCAGACACCCTCATCATTAGAAGTAATTCTGGGAACAGGGTCAGCTAGGGAACCTGAGTCTACAGAATCAGACTATCTTCCCAGTTTTCCTTAGCCCATCACTGCTATCCTGCTACAATTCCGTCCGTCTGCTATTGCCACCTGTGACAGGACTGATATGATTTTTCTAGATGATCATGTTCAGCTTCCCCTTTCCTCTTTACTTACTATATTGCTCGTAGAGCTGGGTTCTTAGGGAAATGAGCTCAATCTCTGTAACTCAGTATCAGGTGGTGATGTCTGCTGGCAAATTCAGTATTAAAACCTTTCTAGTATCATTAGTAAAGAGAAATGGTCAGCAAGTTTTTGCTATGGAATCTGAGAGCAGTATGATGTCGGGGCAGAGACCCTGATTCCAGCAGGGTCACTTACTGGGCTGCTTGTTGCAGTTTTGATAAAATCCATGTTATCTTTGTTATAGAAGTTTCAATCATAGGAATGCTGGAGCTGCATATCCCTCCCCCACACACACACCACTGAATTGCAAAGGGGAGGGGAAACAGACGTAAAAAAGAGAAAACTGATGCTGATAAAAAGTTCAGCCACTAGAGGGAGCCAAAGTACTTTGAAACAAACCTAGCAAAGGAAAACATACAGTAGATATTGCAGATATTACAGAGCAAACAGTAAGTAATACAGATTGAATGCAGAGGCAGAACAACTGTATTGATGTGAACTACAAGTTAGGCTACCTTCACATTTGCGTATGTGTCTGCATGCTGATGGCATGCAGACACAAACGCAGTGAAAAGCATGTCCTTTTGATGTGTCCGCAGCGGAGAATGTCCGCCTGCGGACACATCACTGTGGAGCCCGGCAGCCAATCAGCGGTGTCCGGGGGCGGAGATCAGCCCCGGAGATCTCCGCCCCCCGGCCGCCGGTAAGCTCTGGGACATGTCGGCGGGGAGAAACAGCTGATGTGACAGCTGTTTGAATCTCCCGCGCCGACACCGAGAGGAGATGTCGGCGCGGGAAGATTCAAACAGCTGTCAAATCAGCTGTTCTCCCTGCCGACATCGCTAGCAGATTACCAGCGGTGGGGATGAGGACATCAGCAGAGCCTCAGCTGATCTCCCGGTGGCCGTCGGTGATCTCCTGTGACATCACCGGCGGCCACCGGGAGAGATTTCAATGGGTCCGCAGCGTTCTCCTGCGCTGTCAAGCGCAGAACCCTGCGGACCCATTGAAGACAATGCATGTTTTGTGCGCTTGGGGACGCTTGCTGATCTTCCAAGGTCCCCAAACGCACAAAAAAATGCAACTGGCTGCGTCCCGGGTGCGGACGCTGGACACCGGAAGGAGCAGATATCGTCCGCATCCGCACCCGAACGCAGCAAACGCTGCCAAACGCAGGCACGATGCGTTCCTATGTTAAACATAGGAACGCAGTGCGCATGCGTTTGACTGCGTATGGGAACGCAGCATACGCTGCGTTCACATACGCAAATGTGAAGGCACCCATACTTAAACAATTGCTTAGTACAAAAAAAAAATAATTATTAGCTCACCAATGATGTCCTTCTCCATGACTCCCCTTCAATAGCACGAGTCGCGGCTTGGCAACCGCTTATTATGGAAATCAGAAGGCAGTAATGCACATCTTCTTACTATTCAAATCAATAGGAGATGGATGTTCAGTACCCGGCCGCGGCCACTATCAGTAGAAGGAACAGCTCTGGAACTGAGCATTTCTAGTCACCTGCTGCTACCTCCGGCACCGAGAACAGCCGATCGTTGTCGGTGTCGGGTGTTGGACCCTGGCAGATCAGATATTGATGGTCTATCTGTAATCAATGTGAAAATAGTGGACAACCTCTTTGATGGCTGAAGAGGTGTTTATCAACGTGGTTTCGGGATCTTATACTCAACACGTGAACTATTTTTGAGTCACTCAGATATTGTGGCAGAAAAATATTTTATGTACTAGTTTGAGAGCAACCTGACCTCCCAAACTAAAACTGGAGACGTCAACAAACTAATAAGCATTGTTTTATGTTGTTGCTACAGAAAGGCTGCGGATACCATCTTGACCTTCTCATGGTTGGGGTTATGCTTGGTGTGTGTTCTGTGATGGGATTGCCCTGGTTCGTTGCTGCCACTGTCCTGTCCATCACTCACGTGAACAGTCTGAAATTGGAATCCGAGTGCTCCGCTCCAGGAGAACAGCCAAAGTTTTTGGGAATTCGGGAACAAAGGGTGACGGGACTCATGATATTTGTTCTTATGGGATCATCAGTGTTTATGACGAGGGTTCTTCAGGTGTGTAAAATACTTTTTTTTGTGACTTTTAAATTAAGATACAGTATATTTTTATTAATTCTTGTCTTGAGAAATAGATCCCATTGAAATTATATGCAAACTGCTTTAAACTGTATTAACAATCTAGAATGAGATGATGGGGTGCATTTTCCATTTTAAAAAAACAAAGTCTTAAGAAATTCCCGTACAGTCTGTAAATATTGGTCACTTTCTGACCTGTCTGTAAGTCTTTTTTTGAAGGTGTCCGTGATTTTTTTTAATCTAAAGAAATGTATGTAGATTTATTTGACTGTAATTATCATCATCATTTTACAGTTATAGTGAATGCAACTGATGTCTTATATCAGAATTATGGGCTGTAGACATGGATCACTTATCCTCATAATGATTTTATGTTTTCTACCACCCTATGTGTTCTGTTCTCACTAAATGGGTCAAGTGCCCATGAAGCAAAACGCACAGTTAAACCAGTATACTGGGTCCAATAAAGAGACTATTGCTGAAGTCTTTGCTTTATTGAACATAGTAGTATGATTTGGTTAAATTGGAAACAATAGTATGATATAGAAGAAAAAACATATCACAGATACCTGTATTCCAATTTTTTGGATTGCAATTCCAGAGGCGTGCCTGAGCGTTCTGTTTGGCGTGCCCTGTCTGCTGCAACTGGTGGTCGCTCCTGCGTTCCCATTGGCTGGCCATGGCTAAGGTGCCATATTTGAATTGTGATATAGTAGAAAGGACACATGCATCATGTAGTGGGCAGACTTCCTGACAAGGCTGAACAATGGCGACGCAGTTGTGTTGGCCAATCGGAGTGGTATGGGGGTGCGGTGTACAACACTCTGGCACGCCTGTCTCTCCTGCTCACACTCTACGCCCACATCTCTGATGCGGTGGTGGCTTGTGACGCTGCAATTTGGCGCCGATGTGGGAATGTCAAATTGCTTCCGGTCTGCGCCAGGCAATTTCTGGAATGCAGGATCGCCGAACATTGCACGCGAGATGTCTATGTGTGACAGGGCGGCAGCGATGTGCAAAAACATGCCTGGAACATGCGCGCTCACGTCAAATTGCCAGCCACATGGTGGCGATATTGCTACGTGTGACGGTACCTTTAATGTCTGCAAAAATCATAAACCCTTACCAGCAATGCAATCACAAGAGGGATTAGAATGGAGGATCTCTTCCTGTGTACAACATGGAGAGAAAATGGAGACTGAACTACCATGATGGATCTATAGGGAGACAATGTACTATGAACCACTAAATAAAGGAATATTAGCATTGCTAAAGTTGCTAGTAAATCTGATATAACGTCTAGTAAATCAGATATAACTGCAGCAGAAAAACAAGAGAAAAGCATATTGGATGCTGGAGACAGAACACTATGGCTCCGAGTGCTCCATCTTGCTTCATCTTGGGTTGTTACTGAAGCTATTTTGAAGAATACTAATTTTAAATATTTTTTTTAGAAGGGTTTAAAAGATAGAAAAACTATTTTAAATAATATAACTTTTTAGACATCATATAGAAATGAAATGTTTAGCTTAAATGAAAACATTAAGAATGTAAGAGGTATTCTAAAATTCACCTAACCCTTAAAGACTTTTCTATATATGTACATAATCAGTTTATGTTTTAGTTGTTAAATATATGGAACGTGTTCATAAAATTTGGAACACTTCTTTTAACTTTTTGTTCTTTTTTCTCCATCACCAGTTTATTCCTATGCCTGTTCTGTATGGCGTCTTTCTCTATATGGGTGCCTCGTCACTAAAGGGAATTCAGGTAATATGTTTAATTGTTTTTAAAACACTAAAAAATTTGTTCATTATTTTTCTTTACTTTACAATCAGATACTCTCTAAACTAATTTTTAGGAATTTCAAAGTGTGTTACTGGTTTAAAAAATACTTGACGTCCCTTAAAGAGGTTGTCCACTACTTAAGCATTGATGACCTATCATTAGGAGAGGTCATCATGGTCTGGCTGGGACCGGCACCGCCACCGATCAGCTGTTCTCAGTGCCGGCATGGAAAAAAGTGGCTAGAAATCGTCAGTTCCGGATCTGCTCCATCTTCTGATAGTGGCCCTGGCCGGGCACTGCTCTTCCGTCTCCTGTTCAAATCAATAGGAGGTGGATGTGCGGTTCCTGGTCCCGGCCACTATCAGTAGACAGAGCAGATCTAGGCATTTCCAGCCTGCTGATGCCACCTTTGGCACAGGGAACAGCTCATCTGGAGAAGAGCTAATTTGCGGGGGTGAAGGAGTCAGACCCCAGCCATTTAGACCACACTGATGAGGGGCAATACCCCGAAACAGCTGTCTGTGGATGGATACCTGGCTCTGTTAATTCCCTTGTCATATCCTTAACTCGTAACTGAGTGGGATATTGACTAAAAGGGCCACATAATATGGTGGTTATGGTGGTCTCCGCAAGGATTCCACCCCAGGGCTAGGTCCTTCCCTGGAGGGATATCTGGCTAGTTCCGTGTTTGAGACTTTTAATTGAGGCTCCACGGACTCCATTTGCATATTCAGACCTTGATGACCTCTTCTATGGACAGGTCAATAATGTATAACTAGTGGACAACCTCTTTAAGCTCTTTGATCTGTCAGTATATTTAATGACCAGTTCTACACTATTGACTATATGATATAATAAAAGTGATTGGAATTCTTAATTTCAGTTGATTTTGCACACACAATTTTTTAAAAATATATTGTCCAACCCAATCATCTATTCCTAAACCCTCCATATCTACATCTACACAAGGCTACTGAATCCTTTGATCCATCAAACCAGTCCCCATGTGGCAAAGATGGTAATAATTGCCCTCATTTAAAGTCCAAAATTCCAACTCAAACCTCAGTCGACTTTGGTAGTTAAAATAAAAATAAAAAATTCAAATGAATGAAGTCAATAGTTAAAACCAATTCTGTTTTGTAGTTCTTTGACCGGATCTTATTGTTCTGGATGCCAGCAAAACATCAGCCAGACTTCATCTACCTGAGACATGTTCCCTTGAGGAAGGTTCATCTCTTCACTGTGCTGCAGCTAAGTTGTCTTATTCTGCTATGGGTTATCAAGGCATCTCGAGCGGCCATTGTGTTTCCTATGATGGTAAGAAACCATAATGTTATTTTCCAAAAAATGTGTTAGACCGGATCCGGACAAAAACCGCATCTACCGGCAGCAAGCATTGTCTATGGGGCTTGCAGCCAATTCGGCAACTGTGGTATAACTGAGGTACCGGCACTTGCAGCCACAAAAAAAAAAACGCTGCTAACCACAGTTTTTTTCACGGCCGCAACTGCCACAAGTGCCGGAACCGCGGTTATACCGCAGTGGCCGCACCTACCACAAGCCCCATAGGTAATTCATGGGGCTTGCCACAAGTACGGCCATTAGGCGGGAGATGCGGTAAATCTGCCGGATCTGCTGCAATTTGAAGAAAAAAACACTAGTGTGAAAGGGGCCTTATTTTGTGGGCTAAACCCCCATTGGCATAACGTGATTGTGGTCATAGGCGCACCCAAGGGGCCTTTGGACGGCCCTGAGAAGTGGTGCAGTACACAAGGAGCTGGGCCCCTATGTCAGGAGACAGGAACAATTACACAGCACCCAAGGGCCCACAAAAGAGGCTGCTTTTAGGGGGGCTTCTCTCCCCCAAACACCCCCACCGGGGGCTTTGCCCCTCGGAACCCCGCTGGGGGGTGACACCCCCCTTTCAGGGCCGGTGTGTGTTTCTTGGACCCCTACCTTGGGAAATTTCTGGGTGCGCCACTGATTGTGTTGATTTATTGGCCCCAAAAAAGTATTAGGTTCCAGTTTTAATATGACATTCATTAGTACAGAAAAACTTTGCATCGTAGAAAAAAACCTTGAAACCCTAGATATCTGCAAAAAGTATGAATGGAAGTGGAGATCAAATAATAAATCTAACTAAAATCACCTTTAGGATTATAAAAAGGTCACAGTGTGTGACTCGGACAGCGGTGTTTCTTCTTCCTTTTTCATCTTTTGCTTTGTCTTGTCTTTGTTTTCCTCCTTTCCCTCTTTTTCGTCGTTCCCTCCCCATAGGATCAGAATTACTTATTACATATTTTGAGCCTTAATTAATCCATAGTTTGGCATCATTACTTCAGGAGTTTGCTTTTTCCCATCAGGTCCTGGCATTGGTGTTCGTAAGGAAACTAATGGATTTTTTCTTCACAAAACGGGAATTGAGTTGGTTAGACGATTTAATGCCAGAAAGTAAGAAAAAGAAGTTGGAAGATGCTGAAAAAGAGGTTTGTTAAGTCTTGCTCTCACATTTTCTCATGTATCATTATTATTTATTTATAGAGCACCATTGATTCCATGGTGCTGTACACGAGGAAGGGTTACATACAAACAGGTGAGAAATACAATGAACAAACTAACAGTGACAGACCGGTACAGAGGGAGAGAGGACCCTGCCCTTGCAGGCTTATATTCTACAGGGCAATGAGGAGGGAGACAATAGGTTAGGTCAGCTTCCTTAGTGGTGGAGCGCTGGCTCCGATGGTGGTGGAGCACCAGGTTTGCTGGCTGTGGAGCGCCAGGTCTGTTAGTGGTGGAGCACCAGGTCCAGTGGTGGTGGAGCACCAGCTCTGGTGGTGGTAGAGCGCCTGGTCAGGTGGTGGTGGAGCACCAGATATCTATGTACATAGATATCTTGCACTGGAGACTTGTTATGTATGTCTACATTACCCAATATAAAGCCACATTTCAAAAATTTATTGTCAATGTCAAGAATAACTTTTGGAAGGAAAAAGTGCCGGAGCTCCTAGGATCTTACCCGCTGGTCAAAAGGAGGAGGAATCAAATTGTTTATACTAACCTGGGGTGGTTATACAGCCTGCATAACCACAGAGCAAAGCCTTCGGTGTCTGACACACTCGTTTACAGGTCTTGGAGATGGCGGGTCTAGTGGGTGGTCATGTGGGTGATGACATGACCAAAGGTCTTCAAGCTACAGGCTAGTTCCTTTTAAACCAGTGAATTCATGCTGCACCAACCTCTTACCCTTGGAAGGAATAACATTGAATTAATAGCTTAAAGGGGACCTGTCACCATGAAAATGCTTCCTAATCTGCAGGCCCCATGTTCTAGAGCAGGAGGAGTAGAGCAAATTGAACATAGCTTTGTGAAAGAAGATTCAGTATAATCTGTGTTTTCATCATTTAAACCTCTGCTCTTTCTGGGTTTTGGGTCCAGTGGGCGGTCCTACCAGCGATTAACATCTGTCATTATATAAGTGTAGACATATATAGCTGTCAATCTCTGATAAGACCGCCCACTGGACCCAAAATCCCAGAAAGAGCAGAGGTTTAAATGATGAAAAACACAGATTATACTGAATCTTCTTTCACAAAACTATGTCTCAATCTGCTCTACAACATGGGCCTGCAGATTAGAATGCATTTTCATGGTGACAGGTTCCCTTTAAAGAAGGGTTTGATCGGGCCCCCAAAATCAAAGGCAGGGGGCACAAGGTGATAATTTCTTCATTAATGGTCTAATGGTCACTTCATCCTTATGCGTTTCAGCAGGGAGCTTCACCTTCATCATGAAGTGACTAGTACACACCTGGGGGCTTTCTAAAGGATGCGTAATAGGGCATGTAATTGCTGAATGAACCCCTAGCACACTTTTTCTCCAAGGTGGCTGATAACAGAAACCAACAGTTCTATGGTAAAAAATAAACGAGAATCTTTAATTTAACAAAAACTGGAAAAAAAAAATCAACATTTTAATCGTGTATATTGTGAGGCACCGCCGGCATGATCCGCATGGCCGGGGTACATCACATGTAGGATCAGAGGATGATCCTGTGCACACTGGCCGGTTTTCCTGTGATGATAATACTGTGTGAACCAACCTGAACACAATGAGTTCATGAGCCTAATGAGCGGCAGTGAGAGTGAGAGGAGTCCATGAGGAATAGGATGTGATGAGTGAGTGCTGACAACCCGGAACACAGGGAGTTAACCTGAGCTGTGTGGAAGCTGATGATTAGCAGCTGAGGGGGTGTGTCCATGTGGGAGTGGCTGGCACGATAAGAGCCGGCCACCTGAGTGATTGTGAGATTCATTCATTCTGGAGGCTGTGATCCTGGAAGCTGAGTTTGAGTGAGATGGAAGCTGAGACCAGCCTGAGTGCAGAGCAGTCCAAGGCTCTGTGTGCATGACATGATGGGAGCATGCTAGCTCCATGCCGGTGCCGAGGTCCGTGGTCGTGTCCGCACCTAGAGGGGGAAGCCATGGTTGACCCGTGGACGCTAGACCGGGCGTGGGGTGAAACACGCCCGGGAAAGGAGCCTGTGGGGATGCCTGGTGGAACCTGTGACCCAGGTAGCGAGACCCGGATCCGTGCCCGGTAAGAAAGCAGTTCCCGAGCGATAGTGTGAACTGTGCACCTGGTGTGCGTAAATCATGTTAGGCGAGTATAGACCGCCCTTGGGACCGACTCAGTGGAGTCCGTTAAAGGTCCTGATGAACCGGAATGTATGTAGCCCGTGGAGGCAATTGTATGTAGTGTGCCAGGCGGGCATAGACCGCCTTTGGGTCCGAGTCAGAGTACTCAGTTAAGGGACCCGATGAACTATGTGTATGAGGGCGTAAGTAATGGCCCTGAATGAGAGATGATGACCGATGTAAGACCCATGTATAATCATGTGGAGAGACAGTGACCCAGCTGGTATGGATGATGTTGGAGGCGTTCCGTCCTTGGGACGAGAGGGAGGCTTGCCCTGCTGCTTGCAGAGGGTACCCGTCCCTCAACCACGACCTCTAATGGTGTGGGTGTGCCTGTGGTGCCAGAGACAGGGGTAATAGGGCTCCTAGTAGGTATCGGATGTGGTTCCCGTGTACTATGGTTTGCCAATCCCTGTAATGGGCCATGGAGGGGCCACAGTCCATGGATGTGGGCTGTGAGCAGGTGTGTGATCCATGGACGCTTGAATGATGGATCACATACGGTGTGTAAGGTCCCGGTCAGGCAGGATTCCTGACTACGGGTGAATGTATATCATCATGCTGGGGTGACTAAAGCCAGGCGGCAGGTACCGCCATTGGGACCCACAGGGCCCGTTGAGGCGTATGTAACGAAGGTCAGAAGCAGGGGTTAGAAGGGCTCCCGTATAGGGTAACGCGTGGTTAGGCCGGAGGCCGCAGCCCCACGGGTTACTAGGGTTTGCCAATCCCTGTTATGAACCCGGAAGGGTCATCATCGTACTGTAACTTATGTATAGTGTAAGTAGGCCGGAGGCCGTAGCCACCCCGGGAGCTGTTAGTAGAGCTCCAATGGGGACAGATATGGTTACAGGTCCCGGGTTACTATAAAACGTTATGTGCAATATAAGTGTTATGTGATGTTAAATGTAAATGTATGGTGTATTTATGTAAAGTGTTGTTAATGAATGTGATATGTGTCAAACATGCTACCCGGGTTATGTGATTAATATGTGAAAATAAACGGGTAGACATTGGTTAACCTTATAAACACGTGTTCTTGTCGTTTTGCAAGCGGGTTCCCCGGTTGCTACCTCACTATATATATATATATATATATATATATATATATATATATATATATGTATATGTATATGTACCATAGATAGATAGATAGATAAATTATTGCAAAAAAAGGCTGCAGCACTCAAAATTCAGTTGTGAATTCTGCCTTTAATGGCCTTCAGGTATAAGATGGCGACGTTTCGGTCAGTGATGACCTTCTTCCAGCCTCACTGACCGAAACGTCGCCATCTTATACCTGAAGGCCATTAAAGGCAGAATTCACAACTGAATTTGGAGTGCTGCAGCCTTTTTTTGCAATAATTTGTCTAGAATAGGTGGCTGGATACCACCTCAAGGACTGACTAGCACCTAACATTTTTGTTAAGAAAGAAACGCTGCTCAATAACCCCCCTTTTTTCTTGATAGATAGATAGATAGAAACAAGGGATTGATAAAAGGGCAAAAAATGAAAAGGTATAAAATGGTATAAAATGAGTTATAACATTAGTGAAACAAACAACTACTCTCCCAAGGATAAGGTAATTGAATGATTATACTAATAAAGAGTAGGATAGAAGAAACTCAAACTATTATTTATTAAAAGAAGCCACAGATAATCATGGTGATATTTTAACTTTTGCTCATTTTTCATGAGATTTCTGTCAATATATAAATAGGAATGTGAACTAAGTAATTCTCAAGAACCATGTCCTTTAGCCAGTGGTCCGCCATCTGTAGAAGGAGGACAACTCCCAGCATGTCCTGACAGATTCAGATTGTAAGAATATGATAGGAATTGAAGTTGTTTAATAGCCAGGTTACAGATCTCTACTGTAGGCAGCTTAGTAGCCGGACACTTGCATCATTGTAAGACGAAATAAAGAAATAAGGAACATGCCTGAGAGAGGAGTTATCCTCCACTGACCGGCGAAATGTGTTTAGTGAAGGAGAACACGATTCTGCTCTCATCCATTCTGCCATCAGCTCTGACCTCATTCAGTCTGACATTATTTCTGTATTATGTCTCTTTAGGAAGAACAAAGTATGCTTGTGCCGGAAGATGAAGGAACAGTGCAATTACCAATGGAAGGGAATTGCAGGTAATCCTCTGACATTTATGCACCACATATTGTGAGCCGTGTTTTATTTCATAAACCCCCAATAAAACAATGGACTTCAAGGTGTTGTAAACTCATCTCTAAATGCAAACAAATTGCCATAATGCTTTTACTGTAGAGCCTTATGGCCTCTATATACTACACTCCATGAATGCCATATGTCAGAGTTAAGGCTATGTTCACACTGGACGTTTCTGATCCGTTTTTGGTGCATTTTTTTAAAACTCCACCAAAAACAGATCAGTCACTGCATCTGTTAGCAAAGTGAATGGGATTGTCAATTTGCTGTTCAGATGCTGTTTTTGACTGCTGCGTTACTAGTGCAGAAAGCGAATCCAGAAAATAATGCGTGTCAATTGCTGATCCATTTTCCTGCTGCACTTTCTGCACCACTAACATCCAATTACTTACCCACCCCGCTATCCCACAGTGAGCCCCGTGATATCTTCCTTCCAGGTATCAACAGGACCTGCGGGTACGGTACTGACAGGACCTGCCCATGTGACTGAGCCTGAGCATCACATGGTGCCAGGTCCTGGCAGTACTCGTACTACTCACAGGTCCTTTCACTGCCTGTAATTAAGACATTGCCGGAGCTCACCGTGGGATCGCTAGGGAGGGTAAGAAAGTGTGTGTGTCTGTTTTTTCTGCCTATCTGTGTTCCCAAAAACGGATCAAAAATGCAACACAAATGGATGATGCATTTATGATGCTTTTATGTAAATGAGGATTTGTTTTTCATGCAGAAACTGCACTAAAAACGTATCAACAAAAAATGGAGCACAAACGCTCTGTGTGAATGAGGCCTTAGTGTAACCCAGAAGCAATGCAATATTCTTCTTTAATGCATCATAGGCCATGTTCACACATCTGCTCTGCTAGTATTTAGCGGGTCACCGCTAAATACTTAGCATTTTCCAGTGAAGCACAGATGCGTGAGCACCACCGTTTTCTGCAGATGCAGCCCCTGGTTACCCGATGGTGAACGTGGTAAGCAGGTCACACACAAGGCCTAGTGTCCGCTTTCCCAGAGCGGACAGGGAAACGCTGCTAGCCCCACTAAATACAAGCAGAACAGATGTGTGAACATGGCTATAATGAGCATAATCTACAATAACTACAGAATCAAACCTTGAGCTTTTACGTATACTCAGATGCATTCCTAGGTGGAGGAGGCCTCTGCTGTAACTCTGCATGTCTCTGATTTTATGGAGTGAGGAATTTGTCAAAATGTATATTTTTTGTCACTTGCTTCTACACAGTTTGGCAAAGTGGTGACTGTCCTGCTGGTGTTTTGCTTAATTATAAATAACCGTCAAAAGATAAAAAAAAAAACACATACTCACCCTTTCTGTTCCCCTCTATGGCTCCTCTGCTCTTGCACCACCCAATCCGGCCTCATCGCATCTTCTTATCACTGCTCTCAGGCTGTAATCCCAGGCCTTTTCACACTAAACTTTGATCATGCCAAGGATTGTTATGTACATGTTCGTGCAAGGTCACGATGTCGCAACCTCATTGTGTGTGCATGACCTTGCGTGTGCATGTGTGGAACCATCCTGGCCCTCAACAGCTACGGATTTTATTGTGGGCAGCGGTGATAAAATAATGCAAGACTGAGGACCAGACAGGGTAAGGCGAGACTCAGAGGTACCCGAGAGTTTAATGGTAAGGTGAGTATAAGGATTGCTTTATTTTTTACATGATATGTTTTACTATGAAGAGACCGCAGAGCATAATGAGGGACACTTGTGCCGATTGCATCTTATGTGACATCACGCCCATGTGATTGAATGAAGAAGTGTTTGTTCTTGGATGCACAGATATTCACTGTAGAGGGAGGGTGAGAGCTGCTCACTCAAGCATGACATATTGTCCCCTATGGGAGTGGTGAATGGTAAGCAGCAGCTAGTGAATAACTGATTCTATTATATATAAATTCTAAAACATTATTCAAATGGAACAGTCAGCTCAGCATTATAGTTTATGAGTGCAGGAACCATACAACAAAGACAAATTCTCCCCAGAGTTCCCCTTTAACATTATCCACTGGTAAAATACATGAATGTTGAGTGACTCTCAAATGCTCCTATTTTATGTTGATTTACACATCTTCTTAGTTTATGTTTAAACTTAAATTCAAATTTCTGTTGCCTTTTCATTTACTAAAGAACAAGTACATTGTGGGAGATAACAGTTAGGGTACTTTCACACCGGCGGTTTTGCCCGGATCCAGAGGATCCGGACAAAAAAACGCATCTGCCGCAAGTGCCGCCTAACGGCATCACTTGTGGCACAATTAGGGCAAGCCCCATGCACTGTCTATTGGGCTTGCGGTAAGTGTGTGGCAGACGCAGCAAGTGCAGTTTTGGCAGTTGCAGCAGATGTGGCCACGAAAAAAAACATTGCTGACCGTGGTTTTTCTTTTTCAGCCGCATCTGCCGCAACTGCCGAAACCACAATTACGCATCTGCCAGCACACTTACTGCACAGCCCCATAGACAATGCACGGGGCTTGCCACAAGTGCAACCGTTAGGCGGAAAATGCAGCAGATGCGTTTTTTTGACCGTATCTGCCAGCAGTTTTTAAAAAACGCCAGTGTGAAAGCACCCTTAGGACCTTTCACATCAGGGTTTTTTGAATTTTGTGGCAGATTCAGCATATTACCGCATCTGCCACGTAACTGACCACACTTGCAGCACACCTGCGGCAAGCCCCATGCATTGTTTATAGGACTTGCGGTCATGTGCGGCAAGTGCAGTTTTGCCAGATCCAGCACCTGGGACACTTGCGGCCGCGCAAAAAAAACGTTGCTTGCTACGTTTTTGTCTGTCGCTGCAAATGCCGGATTCACTTGCCGCACCTGACCGCAAGTCCCATTTGCAAATGACTCAACTGTCTGTTTATACTGTAGTATGGAGTCATGTTCAATGCAGATTTATATTTTAATATATGTATTTTCCCATGTGATTGTGAAGATGAACCATATATTGTGTTTTTGGATTCTGTTGTATTGTTATCAAAGTTATTTTGGCTTTAAAATGTCGCTCCATTAAAGGGTTTGTTCACTTCAATTACAAATGGCATAAACAAGCTTACCTTACCAATCCCCATCTGTCCCAGTGTGGTCACACTGTTTGGTCCTCCATTGGTCTCTACTTTCTCCTGCAATGATGATTCTCAGACATGTCTTGTGACCAGATTGAACCAATCAGTAGCTGAGGCAGGTCACTACTGGGGCAGTGATTGGTTAAGCGGTCGTTTCCTATGTGTTGAGAGAAACCATGATGTAGAGACCAGTGGAGGTTCGGGAATCAGGACAGTGAGTGATAAGATGAGCATTGCCTCTTTTTAAGTATTTTTGTTGTTTTAAGGAATAATTATAAATTGTTTACACATTTGCCGATATAAAGTCATCTTAAAGGGATTTTCTCAAAGTATACCTTCTGGAGCTCACTGCTCCACAGCCGCTGGCTTTCATCTTTCCTGCAGGGATGTCCACTCCTGAAGATTGACAGTTCAGCGGCATGGTCATGTTACTGGTGCAAACCTAGTAATCTCCCAATCCGCCAACAGAAGCTATTGGAGAAACAATAGCTCAAATAGGGTCTTAACTGTATAAAGAGTTGGTAAAAAATCAGGAAAAGGTTTGCTCATCTGATGGGATTGTGTAAACACAAGCACTGAATGAGCATGATACTGCTGCAGCAGCCCCAAAAGTAGAAAATTGTTAATCAGATGGATGAGAAGCGGTTAATCCGGGCCGTCATCCAAATAAAACAAAGGGTACAAATCCTGGGTAGTGATTCAATATTGACACTCGAAACGCGTCAACATTAAATCACTATCTAGGATTTGTACCCTTAATTTTTTTGGATGGCGGCCCGGATTAACCCCTTCTCTTCCATTAAAGCTGCTGGCAGAGGTAGCTATTGTCTGCAACATGGTAAAACCACAGAAGGAATGAAGCTGGTTGGATTTGGGGATCTGCCCAGCTTCAGAGTGGCTCACATAGGCTTTGAAATATAGAGCATGCTCGTGCCATGTACTCTTTGACAAGGTAGCCAGCCACTCTAAGATTGCAAGGTGGCTGATAGCATGGCTGCCACTAGGAGTTTCAGGTCCCCTCACTGGCAAAATTTTGGGGCCCCCTGAGTGAGGCCCTGCTTTGAGAAAATGGCCCCGTCCCCTACACGTCCATGCCCCCACGCCATGCATGTCCGTGGCCCCTTCCCCTGCTTATCAGCTTGCCAGCCCCTCTGATCCAGCAGGCCCCTGACAGGAATCAGGTCAGTTACCCCCTGATGGCGGCCCTGGCCGATAACCTGTGCAATGAGCTGTACACTATGAAATAAAAAATGTGAGTTCGGAGAGGATTTTTAATGAAGTCATGTAAAATGGGCTCATGATGCACTGTTGTGGTGGTGGGGGGATCTGCTGCTGACACTGCTATGGGGTAATATCCATAAATGATGAACTAATGTCTTCCATCCTGGGTCCCTTCCAGGTATATATGGCCCTCATCCTGGTATATATGCCTCATCCTAGTATATGATCCCCCATCCTCGTATATATGTTCCACCATCCTGGAATATGTCCCCCCATCCTAGTATATATGGCCCCTCCTGGAATATATGACCCTCATCTTGGAATATAGCCCGCATCTTGGAATGGTATGTGTGCTATTAAGGAACTGAGGAGCAGTATGATGGCAGCTTCACGTTAATCAGCACCGCACTCATGTGAAAATCACTGCCGCGAATATGGGACAGAAGCACATGTACCTTAGTAGCACAGCGCTCAGTCCCTGTGCTCACATTAATGTCAGCCTGACCCACCGCCACATTAGAAACCAGGTACTGGGCAGTCTCCCATCCAGATCAAGTGGTGCAGTGATGTAATGAGGAGGCAGGGCCAGGGGGACTGTGCACTGTGCTCTTCTGTTATGCTCCTGCCTCTTGTGACCCAACTCCAAGTAAGCCAAGTAGTATATACATGTTATACTTGCATCAAATGCACCCCCCCACTTTCCTAAAATTTTGAGGAATATAATGCGTCTTATAGTCCAAAAAATATGGTACATTTCGTGCACCACTCCAACAATTCATGCTTGCTTGGTACAACCCTCCACACGGTTGAAAAACTGCAATGAATTCCAAGCCGTTCAAGGCACTGAAGACCCTCCTTCACAGATGAGCTTTTTTGAACCCAGTGTACACATCAGAAAATTGGAAAAAAAATGTGCAACGTTCCGGCCACACAGGGCCATTGTTGAGCCATTAGCAAGTAGACTTTTTATGGCTTGATAAAGGTCCTGTTTGGCCAAAACCTTGCACATTTTTCTGCAATTCTCTGATGTGAACACACACGGGGTTCAAAGAAGCTCATCTGTGAAGGAGCATTTTCTTGGTGCCTTTGACTTCTTGGAATTCCTTTCTTTTCTGGTTTTGGAAACAGAAGATTATGTGAAATTGTTTTTTATACTAAACTCTCCACAGAAATTTTTACATTTGCAAATATTTTCAGATTTTGATTTGGGATCTTCTGGGAGAGAACTCTAGGAAGAAGAAAAAAGCCTAGTTCAATTATTCATTGTGTGCATTATTGTGTTAATTCTGTCTAGAGAGGACCCATCAGTAATAAACATTTCTGATGAAATGGCAAAAACCTCTGTGTGGAAGACTCTGCTAATAACCTCAGAAAATGCAAAGACTAAGGAATCAACCGTTTCTTCTAAAAGGTTTTAATTTTTTTTATCTTAGTAATTTCATTCCTCATATTGCATAATTCTAGTAAAATTGAACATTTTTCTACAATAGATCCAGAACCATTTTTTTTTGTTCATTCGTAAGGCACATATAAAACAATCTTAAAGTGGTATTCACATCTATGCTATAAATGCCTGATAGGTGGGGGGGGGAGGCGGTCTCCTTTGTAGAACCTTCACATTTCAGGATACTAAAGGTCACCTCACTCCCGTTTGATCGCCAAATCTACATCAACTTCAGTAGTGGGGGCTATGAGAAGTCTGAAGGTTGCTGAATACACTTCAATAGAGACTTCCTTGAGGCTGCTGATTATACTTTTTACCTATGATATTATCAGAATTGCTCCCTCTATAGTCAGTTATTAAACCAGTTTGGGGTTTCTGCATTATAGAATTTGCATTGGCAGAGTACAAGTTTCCATAAATATCTCCAGTATCCAAATTTCAACAACTCTTTAGAATCAACTTAAATGAAATCTGTCAGATGATTTTCTAATGTTATCTTTAAATAGGGCTTAAGCAGCTCTTTTAGGATCAGTAAGTTTTATTGTCGAAGCTTCTCAGGTTATCTTGTTGTAAGCCCTGGAGAATTCAGTCAGACATCGTAACTAGTCAAACACATGTAAGTGCATGTCCTCTCTCCCCTCCCACCTCAATGCAGGGTTCAGTGATAGTAAAATGAATTTGCACTGCTGCCCCCTCCCACTTCTTAGCAGGGGAAGTAAATCCACTGAGAGCTGGGTAGGTTAGCAGGGCATATGCAAATTTTATTTACATTCACTTGACTAGCCAGTGCGTGACACTGAATTCTCCAGAGCTGACAACAAGATAATGGGAGAAGCCATAGCAATAAAAGTTACTGACCCTGAAAGAGCTGCTTAAGCCCGATCGTTGGTTGGGTCGCTGGGACATTGTTATGTGTAACAGGGCCTTTAAGGAGGAAGCAGTCAGACTCCAATAAAAAGAGCAAACACAGATGCACAAAAGTAGGTTGATGGTGGTTTTATCATTTCTGTGCACCTGTGTTTGCTCTTTTTATTGGGGTCTAACTGCTTCCTGCTTAAGTGCTGTGTTGGATTTGTTTCTGGCTCCATATGGTGAGTTTTTCTAATGCCTTTTTTTAAGTAGTTTTTGAATCATTTTAATGGTAATGCAGAGATGTGACAAGCCGCATTGTAATGAACATGGCCTGTATGAAGTATAGACAATGCTGTATTCTCCCATTCATCCCTACGTTGTATAGATGATGAATGGGACAAGCTGTTTGTCAGTGATTGTTACTTTTCTTTCATTACCTTTCCATTATAAGGATCATTTATCTTGTTCTAGTTTTCACATCATTTAACATTTTTGTGTCCATTTTATTTCTCCTGATGTGAAGTTCTCGACCTCTTAATACAATGAGCAACCTAATGTTCTTAAAGAGGTTTTGCGGTTTTTGTTTTCCCAGAAACAGTGCCACTCCTGTCCACAGGCAACATGTAGTATTACATCCCCATTGATATAAATAGAGAAAATACCAGACATAAATCATGGACAACGATGGCCCAATTTCTGGGGAAAAACATACCCTTTTTTCTAATCCTGAATGACCCCCACATGTTAAGAAAGTATGATGATTTATGTATTGGATACTGGTGTAAAATATGAATCACACAGTATATAAGTTATAGTCTGTCTAAATTTTAATCACCAAATTGTAAAACAAAAATTGAAATAAAACAAATTGCTGTTTTTACTAAGCAGTTTGTATTTTTTGCATAACGGACTCCCTACCTCAATTACCCCAATAGTTAATCTTGCTGTCTAAATATTATCATACGAGCAGAAACCTGAGTACCGTAATTGATTGAAGAGATTTTTCCAAATTGGACATCTGTTACCTATACACAGAATAGGTGATAAATGTATGATTGCTGGGGTCTACCAACCACTCAAAGGCTCTTGTTTCGCCCCCAATACTGCTCATTGCATAACTCCAATGGAAAGCAGTTTAAATAGATCACCAGGTGAGCAAACGCCCTTCACTCCATTCACTGGGCCTTGAGTATAGCTGCCTGGCAGGGATGAGCAAGCCAGACTTTGAAGTTCAGAGTTTGTACCGAACACAGACTTTTCAAAAATGTTCAGTGTTCAGGTTCGGAGTTCGGGTGCTTTACATATGCAAATCACTGGAGCGAGCATTGCTGTGCTTGGGGACACTCGGTACACAGCCCACTTCATGCCACTTACAGTGTTTGAATGACTCGTTCTGGGGGTAAAATCAGCGTAACTGGATAAAGTGCGGACCAAAAAAAAAGAAAATGAAAAAACCCCACCCTTCATCTCCTGGAAGTGCTCTCTTTATGGCTGGCTGTATGTGGGTGGAGAGCATAACTGTCCAATCAGTGACTTCCAATGAGGTTCGGGTCAAGTTCGAGTCTAGAACAGAACTTTATAAAATGACTGGTCGAACCCGCAGAAGTCGGAACTTCCACAGGTCCGCTCATCTCCACTGCACAGTATATGCTCAATTACCGCTAAATTCCATCCTCTAGACACCTTGATCGAGCAGTCAACAGGGGCTGGGGATTCGGGACCACTGATTTTGTGATATCTACTATATTGGTGGTGATATGCCTCCTGAAACTCCTTCCACTTGCCAAAACATGGGTTCCTTGTCACTTGTTCGAATATAGTGGTCAATCATGTGGTCTGCTGTTCTGTTAATCTCAGGCACTGTTCTTGGTTATCTCCGACAAGCCCACAGACTTGGCATTGAGCAGTAGCACAAATGGTGGGAGTCCTGGTGGTGTAACCCTGCTGATCTAGCAGTGATCACCTGTTAGATAGGTGATACCTTTATATCATCGGAATACCACATTTCCTGGTGTTGTGATACCTTTGTTCAAAAAAACATTTCAGACATTTAAGTGGAACATTTGCCATTCATATGACCCCAAAGAGATCAAAGTAAATTAGCAAGAAACATGTCAATTATTTTCCAATTTTTTTTAGTTGTCAACATGCATCATAGGACTGTGTAACCTATCCCCAAGAAATATATAATCACATGGGCCCTACCAGTGGGACCCCATCAATCTCTAGATTTGGGATATCAAGCCCTTGTTTCCACCTCCGTGACTGCAAGGAGGATGAGTTTGAATAGAGTTCTTGTTCTTTCAAAGCCTATAGGAAACCACCAGGTGCTGACCAAAGGTACCCCAGTAATCATGCATTTAGCTCTTGTTATGTGGAGCCACTTAAAGGGGTTGTTCACTTAGTTGGAAGCAATATAATGGTGATCTAAAACACAAGGTCTTCTACTTTTTGGTCTTCCAGCTTTAGGGATTTTTTCTGGTCTTTGTTATTATTATCAATATTATATGTGTGGGAATTCGACTGATGGCATGTGTTTGAGGGCGCTCCCATTCACTTGAGTAGGATAAAACCACAATCACTATACTGTGTATGGAGCTCTGCCACTTCCAGTGAACCCCTTCAATCCAATTACCGAATCATTGGTGGTACCAGGAGAGGGACTCAGACCAATTTGATATTGTTGACCTTAAATGAGAATAGGTGCTCAACAATAAAGTCCTGGAAAATCCCTTGAAACTTGACGGGTGAGTGTGCTTTTAGCCTGCACTGCCCCCACATGAACTCATGGTGATCAACAGCAAGAACCAGTCTGTGTGGTTCATTTCTGCTTTGATCGGTCGATAAGTGTCCAAAATTGGAGACCCTCCACCATTAAGGCTGAATTTACTACTGGGGTTTTTGGAATTGGGTTTTCTAAGCCAGATAGCTTTTAAACCAAAAATCTGATTCTAGTTTTTTTCAGTTTTGAATAATGTAGCCCATATTTTTTATTCTGAATGTCTAGACTTGTATATGGCCTCACTAAATACGATGAAATTTACCCTAAATATTTACGCTGTAAACTATAGTATATAGGCAAAAGACCCATAGAGCCCCAAACATCACCAACATGTATGTTACCTTATAGACTAAGCACTTTCTATATTCCTGTGTCCATGAAGAACCACTGTATTTAATCTATTGCATATTACATTTCTATCATAAGCTCCCCTTCATAATCACTGTAGAAGCTGATCCCTAAAGGTAAGATCATCTACAAGCCATTAAGTTAACCCTGATAATAACAAGAGTGTGAGATGTCCACCGTCATGCATTGATAAATCTGCACCGCTTACTATTGGGACAACAAAATAAAAATCGGCCTAAATGTACAAAATGTGAATGTCAATTCTGTGACTTTGAGTTTTCATTTTATAAACATTTTCACTTACTGAGGTCACTGAACTCGGCAACAATTCAGATTCTACCGTGTGGTTGACCTAAAAATATTTTTTGCTCATTGTTCGAATTTTATGAAAATCGGCTTTTCTTTTTGTTGTCCCAAAATTGGCATGTTACTTCTATATTGTACTTGTCTGTTGTAACTTGTAACCAGTCTGTACGTCATCACTTTAATATCTATAGCATGTAGCATCACGACTAATAATTACTTATTATTACACTAATATAATCTCCAGATTTTTTAAAGTTTTAAAGTGTGTGTCCAGTTCGAAGTATATATAGCTATATATTACATACATATTAGACTATAGTGCAAGATTTCTGAGGGTCAGAATTGTATTCCCATTTGACTCATCCTAGTAGAGGAGGAGCAGCTGATCCATCTGCTGATACCTATGGGGGAATTTTGGTTATGGTTTATTGTGATTTCTGATCGTAGTGATAGGGACTCATAAGCATGAGGATCCTTGATGTGGGTTACGAGCTTGCGTGTTTTGGCCAAAATATCCACCAACACCTCACATTACCATTCATCATTTTTTAGCAGTCTTATATCTTTATGCAGGACACAGCCGGGCCCTTTAGGGCATCTGTCCTGTGTGGTGCATACACATAGTGCCAGGTCTGATAGTATGGGCGTGATCAATAGCTTGCATACGACACACTCTGCATCATACTTATCGCCCCATATCTTTTCTCCCCTTAGCCTCTAAACTACTAGAACAGCATGTCCATCTTGAACTGTCTTCCCACCTATTCTCCTGCTCCCTCTTTGATCACCTACAATCCGGCTTCCGAAGTCATCACTCCACCAAAACAGCTCTAACCAAAGTCACCAATGACCTTCTAACCGCCTAAGAGCAAACAACACTACTCCGTTCTCCTCGACCTATTTTCCATCTTCAACGTCTATTCCGAACTCTCCTCCCACCTCTCTTCCTGTGCTCTCTTTGATCGTCTACAATCCGGCTTCCGACCGCACCACTCCACCGAAACAGCCCTAACCAAAGTCACTAATGACCTTCTGATCGCCAAGAGCAAACACAATACTCCATCCTCATCCTTCTCGACCTCTCTTCTGCCTTTGACTCTGTTGATTACTCCCTCTTACTCCAAATCCTTGAATCACTTGGCATTACTGACCTCGCCCTCTCCTGGATCTCCTCCTACCTAACGGACAGGACCTTCAGCGTCACCCACTCCCATACCTCCTCCTCGCCCCACCACCTCTCCGTAGGTGTCCCCCACGGCTCGGTCCTGGGACCACTACTCTTCTCCATTTACACCCTCAGCTTAGGCAACCTCATCAAGTCACATGGCCTCCAATACCACCTCTACGCCGACGACACCCAGCTCTATCTGTCTGGACCCCAACATCTCCTCTCTTCTATCCAAAATTCCTCACTGCCTATCCGCCATTGCATCCTTCTTTTCTACCTGCTTCCTCAAACTCAACATGGACAAGACAGAATTCATCGTCTTTCCCCCTAATAACCCTCCCCCTTCCTGATCTATCCATCACCGTGAAGACTGCACTCTCTCACCCGTCCCCCACGCCAAATGTCTCGCGGTAATCCTCGACTCCTCCCTCTCCTTCAAGCCCCACATCCAAGCCCTCGCCACCGCCTGCCGACTCCAACTAAAAAACATTGCCCGCATCCGCTCCTTCCTTGACCACAACACAGCTAAGACACTTGTCCATGCCCTCATCATCTCCCGCCTGGACTACTGCAACTCCTGTTCACCGGCCTCCCTGCCTCCTCCCTTGCACCCCTCCACACCATCCTCAACTCTGCTGCCCGACTCATCCCACCCCTACTCCCCCTACTCCCCCACCTCCCTCTCTGCCGAGCCCTCCACTGGCTCCCCATCCCCCAGCGATCTCGCTTAAAAACCCTAACCCTGACATACAAGGCCATACACAACCTGTCCCCTCCTACATCTCGACCTAGTCTCCCGCTACCTCCCCTCACGCAACTTGCACTCCTCCCAAGAACTCCTTCTCTCAACCCCCCCCATATCCACCTCCCACAACTGCACAAAAGACTTCTCTCGTGCTTCTGCCAGACTCTGGAACTCCCTCCCCCATCACATCAGACACTCCCACGACCCAGGAACCTTCAAGAAAAACCCGAAGACCCACCTCTTCCTACAAGCCTATAACACACCCTGAGACCCAATTCCACTGCACCATCTCACCTCTCTCCCTCCCACTGTCTCCCTCCCCACCCCCTCTAGACGTAGTCCTCGCGAACAGGATCCCCGGCCCTACTGTACCCATATGATTAATTGTGGATTTGTCGTCGTTTCTGGTCGTTTTGACCACTTGTCTTTGTCTACCCTCTAAATTGTAAAGCACCATGTATCCTAATAGCGCTATATAAATACCTAATAATAATAATAATAAAATCTTCAACACTGTAGATCACTCCCTCCTGCTACAGATTCTGGAATCTCTTGGTATCACTGACCTGGCCCTTTCCTGGACTCCTCATACCTAACAGATTGGACTTTCAGCGTACCCACTTCCACACCTCCTCTTCGTCCTACCCCCTATCTGTCAGTGTCCCCGAAGGCTCGGTTCTTGGACCCCTAGTTTTCTCCATCTACACCCTCGGCCTGGGACAACTCATTGAGTCCCAATGGCTTCAGTATCCACCTCTTCACCGACGACACCCAGATCTATATGTTTTGGAACTGACATCACCTCCTTCCTATCCAAAATTCCACAATGTCTGTCCGCCATCTCATCCTTCATCTCTGCTCGCTTTCTAAAACTGAACATGGACAAAACTGAGTTCATCATCTTTCCCCCAAGTCGCTAACCCCCCCACCAGACGTATTCATCACTGTCAATGGCTGCTCACTCTCCCAATCCCCCACGCTGGGTGTCTTGGGGTAATCCTTGACCCTTCCCTCTCCTTCAAACCTCACATTCAAGCCCTCGCCACCTCCTGCCGACTCCAGCTCAAAAATATTTCCCAGATCTGCGCTTTCCTTGACCACTACACTGCAAAAACCCTTGTTCATGCCCTCATTATCTCCCGCCTCGACTACTGTAACCTCACTGGCCTCCGCTCTAAGCTCCCTCACAACACTCCAGTCTATCCTAAACTATGCTGCCTGACTAATCCACCTTTCTCCCCACTATTCCACAGTCTCTGCCCTCTTGTAAGCCCTTCACTGGCTCCCCATTTCTCAGAGGCCCCAGTTCAAAACCCTAAACATGACATACAAAGCCATCTACAACCTGTCACCTCCAATATCTGACATGGTCTCCCGACACCTACCCTCACGCAACCTGCAATCCTCTCAAGAACTCCTTCTCTATTCCTCTCTTATCTCTTCTTCTCACAACCGCATACAATACCTCTCCTGTGCATCCACTATACTCTGGAACTCTCTCCCCCAACATATCAGGTACTTGCCTACCCTGGGAGCCTTCAACAGAAATCTGAAGATTCACCTCTTCCAATAAGCCTACAACCTACAATGAGACTCAATCCACCGGGCACAATCTGCTCTACCCTTTCCCACTGTATCCTCACCCGTATTAATAGAGTGTGAGCTCTCATGGACAGGGTCCACTCCCCTCCTGTACCTGTGTGACTTGATTGTCGATACATATTGTACTTGTCTTTCTCTGCCCTTTCCACATGTAAAGCGCCATGTAATTTAATGGTGCTATATATTGTACATAAATAATAATAATAATACTTGCTTATGTGACTGCTGCCCATGGAAACCTCGCCTGTGTGCATATAAACACCACCAATCACCTCCCCCATATCATGGCAGGTTGACAGTGATTGCTGCATTGGTATTGTCCACCTGTGTTGCCTTTATCACTGGGGCCTGTGGTGTGGATATTAGACCTTTGGCTGTTTATGGTGAGTTTTCTGATTTTATGTCCTTGAAGGTTTACTATGGCCATCCAAAGGTGCATCTGTGCAATAATCATATGGTTAATTAGCACCTTGAGTATGCCATACCTGTAATGTGGATGGATTATCTCAGCAGAGGAGAAATGATCACTAACACAGATTTAGACAAATATATGAAAACTATTGAGCGAAAAAGGCCTTTTGAGTAGATAGAAAAAGTCTTAGATCTTTGAGTTCAGCTCATGAAAATTGGTAGCAAAAGCAAAAGTGTTGGGCATATATTTTTGTTCAGTGTATGGGAGAAGAACAGACAATTTTCAGCAGTGTTTTGGATCAGTATTTAGTCCTTATCATATAAATATACAATTATTAGGTCTAATGGGGTTTAACCGGATAATAAAAACATGGCTTCTTCCTCCCAAACACTACATCTGATGTCTGTGTTCAAGGCAAGACTTCGATACCGGGCACAGCAGCATGTGCAGTAGGGTGCAGTCTCTAATTTTATACAACCCTTGATCAGATCTAGAGGTTAGGTTTAAAATCAACAGACTTTCAGGCCTTTATTTAAAAAGATTGAAGGTCCCAGCCTTTGATTTACAAGAAAAGTTTCAAGTTTCATACAGTCTC
The DNA here is from genome assembly GCA_033576535.1 of Allobates femoralis. NCBI lineage: Eukaryota > Metazoa > Chordata > Amphibia > Anura > Aromobatidae > Allobates > Allobates femoralis. The sequence goes on from JARQOC010000011.1 coordinate 32,101,234, forward strand.
GGTAAATTGGATGGGAAGCGCAGCCTCCTTTAAACAAAAGAAAAAAAAAATTCATAGTGGATCCATTGGAGTCAAGATAAACCAGTGAGCCTAATTGCAAAAATCAATTTTCCTGCTTCAGAGGATGCCCACCTAAAGGGTGTTCAATAATTTCCATGGATATCAATGGTCATTCTTAGTGACAACGTAAAAAGGTTTTCTGCTACTAATGTGATCACCTTTCTTTTGTCCTAACTCCCTAACTAAGACTTTCCCAAACTACTTCCGCTACCTACTCTGCTCCTGTAAGCTGATCTTTCTGAGGCTCGTAAATATTTTTATTGAGGTTGTAGCTTTGATCCTTTTGGGTTGCAGACTGGAATCGGACCATCAGAGCAGGGCACATAACTGGTGGGGGCTGAGAGGAGAGTGAAGTTTGATCTGGGCATACGTGCACTGCAAACTGCAGAGAGGCAGCCCCCTGTGATGTGCCCTGCTCTGTTGGTCAAATCCGATCTGTGGCCAGAAGGATGAAAGATACAACAATATTAAAGCTATTTACGAACTTCTTATAGATAAAATTACAGGAGCAGAGTAGGTATTAGAAGTATATTAGGAAAGTGTGCAACACTATTGAACCATCATATGTATCTGGGGGCCACTTGGCAATCCCCCAGCTATGTTGGGAAAAGTAAGAGTCAGCCATTTGAATTTCAATTCAGACCTTTTTATTCCCAGGGAAGGCAAACCACAATCAGACGTGTCTGACAGCGGCTTACTCCTTTTTATCTATTCCCAAAATGAGCAGTTGGCTGACAGCTATCTAAAGTGTATGGCTAGTTCTAGGGGTTGACTGAGCTACATAAACCCTTTTACTAAATGATCACAGGTGTTGTAAAAAAATATTTAAAAAATTTCAGTTTACTACAATAGGATTATTATTATCAACAGTAAATTAGTCATACCGTTAGCCAATCTCCTACATTTACTTCTATTGGCCTGACGAAGCTTGCGCTCTATTTTCTGTGTCCATCGAATGTTTGTTGGAAACCCTGAGAAATGCAGTCGTCTATATTCTTGTATCCATCCCCAAAGATGGACACCACCCAGAAAAGGTAAATAGGTTTCATTTGAACTCTGTTTATAGCCCTCTACTTTATGGCTCCATTGGGGGTTCCATCTAAATCATGTCTGGATTCTAGAAGAAAGAGCACAGAAGGGATAAAATGAAATGTAAATGTCTCCTATGTCCATATAAACAGACCATAGAGGAAGTGGTCACTCATGAATTATACAGTAAACCCATTCACAGTGGAGTTTTTTGGACCCACATTATTCTGAATGTTGGGAATCCCAGCCACCAAACCAGAACTAATGATCATACATTTATCTACGTCTCGTCCAGTAGAAGTGCAGGAGGTCTGGGTATTGCAACAGTGAGAGTGGAATATTCCTTAAAGTAGACTAAAACTTTAAATTCACCATATTATACCAATCCAAGAAAAACAAGCTTCTGTGCTTAGACAGTTATCTTTCTTTTACATCATCCTCATAGTCTTAGTGGTGAAATGACATGGTGCTAGATATGGTGGAGACTTATGTCACTGAGATTCATAGTTAGACATTGAGTTAGTGATCAGAGATACATAGCTAACACTGTCAAGGCTAGCAGGAACTTTACAGTCTTGTAGCAGCTGGATGAGGATAGTTTAGAGACCATAAGTCTACTTATGGATTAATTTTCCAATGAGTGCAATGTTACATAGACATGAAAGAATGGTCGAGTCAAAACGGTGGGTCATAAAAACCTTCTCCAGCATTGTATGCATGAGTCAAGCTGCCACCAAGAACACTAATCTGAGTATTCCTACACTAACATGAGAAATATCCTAATTTTTTACATTTATGGAATGCTTAGTCTAAATGCTAACTATGTGCATGCAGAAATACTGTGGAGGTTACCCAGCTTGCCTTTTATGGATGGAGATTTGCATTTCTGCTTGTCTGCATGCTGCAGTTGCCTTACAAAGGCCTAATTCTTATGCAAAATGCTTACTTTGCTTTCTTTCAGCATCCTTGTTGATTGTTTGCCAATTGTCTTGCATAGCATGGCTAATATATTGCTGAAAAATGTAATTGATGTCAATCGTGGTCAATACTGTGGAGATGCCACATCGTATACACCATAGAGGAAGCCATTTCATGTCTTGAATCAATATGGAATCACAAACTGGTGGCTAGGAACTAGTGACATCACACACAAATCAGAGTGCACTATGTGTAAGGAGTAAGAGAACGCCAAGCTGGCATAGCCAGATTTGTAGGACAGGTAGCGCTTTCTGGGAAATGAGATATTCAAATTGTGTCTCCTTCAAAAGAAAGATAGCTGCCTGTCTACAACTACCCATTAACTTGTAGAGTAACTACCTCCAATGGTTGACACTGGAGAGCCAACTTTCTTTCTGTTGGATAGAAATTCTAATTTGCATGTCTAAAGTAATTGTTGGCCAAGAGTATAAGATCGGAAATACTCTACAGGAAATCCTACAAAAAGTCAAACTAAACCATGCAATACTTACCTATCGAACTTGCTGCTGCTCCAGCGCCAATGTTCCCACTGTGTCCCATGGTCTTTGGTTACTTTTCCAACAGTGATAATTTTTCTGCACATACACATGACAGTTGCAGCCAATTTTAAGCCTCAGCAGTCATGTCCCATGTATGCTACTATCACCACTAAGGTCAATGAGTGCTGCATGTAGATGTACAGCATGTCCTCACTGCAGAAAAAGCAAAGACTGGAGGGGATGATCAGCGCATTGATGGGTGAATATTGCATGATTGGTTTTTACATATTTTTGCTCTCAGATAGAGATGACCAATCAATTTGCAAGATCAGTAGTCCATAAAGCACTGCAAACTTCCTTGCCTCGTCCTATGATTAGCCGCCATGGTGCAATGTTACTTTGACAGTGTGTCACACCCACAACGTCATTCATAACAAGCTAATCAAACAATGAGCCTCAGTTCCCAGCATTCAAAAGACATTCACAGGACGTCCGTCCAATGGTCACGGAATGCTGACCCGACCACTAGACCAGTAACCTGCAAATTTATTTACTCAATTATACTCCCTGACAATCTCTTTAAAGGTAATCTTTCAGCGGATATTTGCTATGTCATTCGAGGACAACATGATGTAGGGACTGAGACACAGATGTCAAGCTGTGTGCTGTTTCAATACAATGAATGCTTTATCACCAGGAGATTATTACTGGACTATAGCTCATGTGATCTGTGGTCTAACTGTGCCCCCCTCCTCTGATAAGTAACTAACTGTCCATATACAATGTACACAGAGAGCTCTGGTGTGGGTGTGGTTAGGTCTCTGAGTTCTGCTTTATGCTAAATCTAAGAACTTTGATTGTGTCACAACTGTTGCACCCAGTAAACTAAATAACACATCGCTGGAATCAGGGTCTCTTTTCCTACATTTTGTGGCTCTCAGATGAGGTAGCAAAAACGTGGTGACAGATTACCTTTAAGACTTGATTATGGTCAAGCCCATGGCCGATGCTTCTCTTGAAGTACCTGATGATGTCATAGAGATAATGATTGTTGGTGCAGCCCATAAAATGGCTTCCTCCCCTGCATGATGTATTAGAGAAGGTAGAAATCAATACTTGACTAATTTTGTGCACTTTCTATTTGTTTCCAGTTCTGAAAGCAAGACAGAGAAGAAATCTGCCTCAGGGAAAGGTATCGACAGGGAGACATGTCTCTGACTTGCTCTTCAGTCTATTTTTACAAGCAAATTTGAAGAATATATGTGTCGCTCTATGTGGGTTATTTACACTGTAAACCATCACATCCATTAGCAGTGCAATATATAGCAGTGCAATATTTTTTTAACAAATGTATTAGCTCACTTGCTGTAGGAGGACTTGGCAATAAAGCCTTCCTGGCAGAGGGGGATTTTGTTACTGTAACTTTCTTTTACTGCTGAATGGATTTCATAGTTCTTATTTCTTTGCGTAACACTTAGGCTCGTTCTCATTGTTACATTGTTGTTATCATCCATATCAAAGTTGCTAAACGTTTTCTATGTGATGCCTAAACATAGTGCAGGCAGCCATTTTGAACTATCAACGAAGGAGGAGCCAATAAAAACACTCATTAGCAGTAACTTCATCAAGGATTGAAATGGCTGGCGGAGAGGCAATGTTCATGTTGTTTTTCATGAATGTTTCCTTTTATAAAAAGTTTGCCCCAACTGTGTATAGGAAATGGTTACTAGAAATGGTTAAACAGGAGCATGGCTAACTTTATGTTATTCTACTTGATTCCATTTCTATTCTGTTAACAGAGAAAGTAACGCAGAAATATAATGTATTGCTACAGATTGATTTTAAAGAAGGTTTTACAACTCTAGTCATATACTAATGTTGGTATTATTCGTTGGTGTGAGTCCGCAACCTACTTAAGTTTGGTTAAACACAACCCACAGACACACATAGAACATGACCCGTTATACTAAAAGGGCTCTCCTGTGTAATAAATTTATAGCAATCCACACATTATGCTATAAATGTCTAGTAGCCCATCCAGTAGGCCACCATCAGTAGACCACAATCTAGTAGCCCATCCAGTAGCCCATCAAGGAGACCACCAGTAGACCACAGTAGATCACCGCTAGCAGGAGAGAGGTGGTCAGAATTGTCATTTATTTGTATAAGAATTCTGATCAACCTTCCACTGACCGGAGCCTCATACTCGAGAAAAATGCAGTTAGGACCCTAGTTTAATATACTTTTATGGCAAGACCTGTAGATATGCCATAAGTGCATAAGATTGAATACCTCATTAAGAAAAGTAATGTCAAATAAGGTAAAATAAAGTTAAATTTATTTCATTTGTCAAGAAATATAAGATATATTTTTCCTAGAACATATTGAGTTGTTTAAATGGGTTGTCCACTACTTGGACAACCCCTTCTCAATTAGTATGTTTCCTTCTTTTCAAATAATAATACTCATACTCACTTCCAATGCTGGCACTGTGCCAGCGGTATCAGTGTGATGTCACACAATCCCGGTGGCCAATTAGCAGCTGCTTCAGTTTGTCCACCAGGGTCTGGCTGGCAAATTTCAGCCTGAGGGGAAGCACACAGCAGTGGCTCATGAGCAATGAGCTTCAGGAGCAGAGCAACCTCCCAGACCAACATGACAGATGGCCGGTTGTCCCCAAAACTGCTGCTTGACCACCGGCCTGGGGCCCTCTGGGCCAGCCAGCCCCTATTCTCCACCTTCAATTAAATTGCTCACATCTAGAGGAAGAAAGGGCTTCTGCTCTCTCACTTTGCCACAGGTATCACGTGATGTCATACTGTTATGCGATCCCAGGAGATAGAGAACAACACCGCTGAAGGAGCACCGGCTCCTGGATGTGAGTATAAGTGTTATTATTTGAAAAGGAGGAAATATACAAATTGAGAATAGGGTTGTCCGAGTTGTAGACCACCCCCTTAATTTTGGCAACCACATGTGCATCTAGTTGGTGGGCATCCTGCAAAGTAAGTCACCAATATTGTCAAGTATGATCAATTCATTTGATTAGAATTCCCAAATTATTAGCTGTTTAGCGGGAGTCCAACTGTTGGGATTTCCAGTGATCAGGTCTTCAAAAAGGATATTGTCAGTTTGTCCTTAATTTGGAGAAAAAGACTATAACTTTACAAGGAAGTTTCCAGATCCTCCAGAGGGAGGGACACACTATTTATCCACATTTAGATGGAAAAGCTCTAATAGTGGCTTCTTCTAGTGACTTCAAAAATTGCATTGGAAAATGGGTTTTCTAAAGGAGACGAAATCACATGACGCCCTTCCCCTTAAAACACAAATCCACCAACAAGTATGCCCCCAAGTTAGATAGAAGAGGGTTGTTAAATTCCTAATTTTGAGAACCTCCTTTAAGTCTATTTTAGAAGACTATTACATAAAATTAGCAAGAAAACTTCGCTCTTCTCTGCCATTAATGCACAGTTTAACACAGCTTAACCATCCTTCTCCTCTGTACCTATCATCAGCACCCAAAGCATATTTATTAAAGGGGAACTATCTCAAACTATTTGTCATAGCAGTGAAAAAAACTTAAGCTCTACAATGTATTTATTATTATTTATTTAAAGATATTGTAGTTTCCATTGCATTCTATGTTCTGTTATTGTTTTGTATGGAAGAAACTAATTTTAATATTTCAGAGTATGAAAGTAAAGAAGTCAGGAAGCTTCAGCTGCCCGCGTGTCACCGTATGTCTGATGCATTTCCTGTTTGAAGTATTGTACTGACCTATGCGTGGTCTGCAGTTGTCACATGTGTTAATGGGCTGACTCATGAAATTCCTTAGTAAAAAAAAATCACATCAATCCTAAATCAGTGCTTCTTTGTAAAAACCCAAACCACTGGTTCCTGAGCTATCCATTTTTGAAAATGTGCAAACCATGTGCAACGAAAGCGCACTGCATGCAGTCTCTATGCAATATGGTCCATGTCGCTGTTTACTGCTGACTGTTGCCAAAAAAGGTCCAATAATTTCTTGTTATCAATGGTGATACCTATAGTCTAGTGATCATTCATTTATTAATAGAGATGGATACATTCATTCAAGGTTAATTATGTTTAAATTTTTGCATTAGAATCATGTGAATCCAACAAAAATGATAATTTTCCAGATTCTAAAGAACAAGAAAGGGATTCGAAAATGTTGAAAATATAATTGCCTCAGCCCCTTTTTTTCCACCACATGGTCCTGCTCCGGTCCATTCGTACGTCCTAGTGAGCACTGGAGGCATTGAGTTGGACTAAAATACTGACCGGAGTGGGACTGTGTTTTGGCAAAGCAGGGGTGAGGTGAGTATAATTGTGTTTAATTCTTAAGGAAAATCTGTCATGTGATTTTTTTTTTTTTTTAGCAAAATACTAATAGTATCTTGGAATAGGGCTTGGGCAGCCCTTTCTGGATTAGTAACATTTATTGCTGTAGCTTCTCCTGTTGTCTTACTGTAAGCCCCAGAGTGTTCAGTGTCACACTCTGGACAGTCAAGCGTATGTAATCCAAATTGAATATGCACTGCTCCCCACGCCTATAATCCTGCACACTTGTCGGCAGTGATAGTAAATGACAGATTTTTACTGTCATAGATGCCGGAGCCGGAGGAGGGTGGTATTATGAGCATTGGGAGCAGTACATATGCAGTTTGGCTTTACATATGCTTGACTGGCCATAGCTTGACACTGAATTCTCCTGAGCTTACAGCAAGACAAAGAGAGAAGCTACAGCAATAAATGTTACTGATCCTGAAAGAGCTGCCCAAGTCTTATTTCAGATTACCATTAGTATTGTACTAGAAAATTACCCAATAGATTCCCTTTAACTTGTTTATTTCAGCCACCCAAAAAATGTCATCTATTGCAAAATAGAAAACCAGAGGTTAAGGAGGGAGATGCAGCTGCACATTCTAACTTCAGAAGTTAACAGATAGAAGAAGACAGAAAATATGCACAAAATACACATGAACAGGTCTTTATTTTAAATCCGTATTCAAAGGAAGCCATGCAGGATCAAAGACGGGGAGATTTTTGGAAGCCATTGTTATTAGTTGTATACCAATGAACAAAAAAAAAATCAAACATCTATAAACAAAGAAGACTTGAAAAACCAACCCCTTTAAGTTTATACCATCCGTCTCAGGCTCAACTCCTAAGTCAAATATGTTGTCTTATGCCACCATAGGATATTCAGTGCTGATGTAAGTTACGTAGCCTAACAACTGATTTATTTAGATGGTGAAATACTGGTGGAGTATTTTTTCTTCTCTGTTCTCTTCAAAGGGCTTAGATACAAATTAATTGTTCACAGAAACAAAGTCCACTATTAAAACACAATATTATGACGCATGACCTTTTGGGCATTTTTTTATTAATTTTTCACACACATTCAGATTTACAATTTTGTATTTTTTTTTTTTTACTTTTTTTTTCTGGAATACATAATCTATTTAAATCTGTATTTTGTAATTTTATTTTACGTTTTAGACTAGAAAGGCAGCTCAATTCCAATTAACAGCTATATTTCAATGTAAAAGTCAAAGATTTTTAAAAAATTATTTAATAATTTATAAAAAAAAAAAAGAACAATATATTATAAATTGAAATAATAAACTATAGCATTTCTGAATATAGATCACATTTCCATAGTTTAATAGTTAAAAATTTATATAGAAGTATATCCTGTAAATACCGGTAGATGTACAGTAGAATAACCTAGACAAAATGATGTTAACTGAATTTTTGTTGCAAATTGTCAGAATATGTAAAAATAGTAAATTAAAAATATATATGGGATAAACTAGATCTTAGGCTAGGGTCACACTTGTGCTTTGGATTGCGTACAGGGGTTCCATCAAAAAGATAGCATCTGACAGCATTAACGCAGCTTAACCCTAAAGGTAACGCTGCATTAATGTTGCCAATACATTCCTATCAGTGACGGACCGCCAAGCACAGGTCAAACACCGGCATGTAAGTGCCAGAGTTTGAAACCTCGCGTTATGTGATGCGCTTGGAAATAGAGCGAAGTTTCAAACTCCGGCACTTACATGCCGGCATTTGACCGGTGGGGTCCGTCAGCCATAGGAAGGCATTGGCAGCGTTAACGCAGCCTTACGTTTACGGTTAAGATGCGTTAATGCTGCCAGATGCTATCTTTTTGACGGAACCCCCTGAACGCAATCCAAAGCACAAGTTTGACCCTATCCATAGAGAAATATACAAGTTCACCTACAGTTTTAGGTTAACATGTTCCATTTCATTCTTAGAACGTTGACTTTATTTAGAGAATTTTAGAATTCTGTATCAGTAAAAAGTTACACAATCAACATTTTTAATTGTCATTTTTTTTTATATTTTGGCAAATTTAAATAAAATTTGGACATTGAAGGAAAAATGAAAAATAAATACAATTTTAGTAGCTATGAAGATGATACAAAAGTAGAAGTAAGGAATAAGATATCTAAGTCATCTTGTAATCTAAGTAAGGAAATTTTATCAGATTACATACATTTATAATAGTGTTAATTTTAAATCTTGAAAAGGAAGAGAATTGGGCATTGACACCAAACTTCTTCATTTATTATTTGCAGTGAATGATGTTATATTTCTATATTAACCTTAATTCTCTTATATTTAGTATCAAAAAGATAATTCTTCAAGTTTGAAAAAATATTATAATCATTTATGGAAAATAAATGTAGCTTTTCAGATTTTGAGAAATGTTTTTCCTTATTTTTGCAATAGCGTAACTCATGAAAGGGGACCTGTTGGCTAATTTACGCTGTCCGAACAACTGGCAGGATGAGTGAGACGCCGGCTGCAGCCGTGTATCTTTTACTCAGAAAGATTTAAGAGAAATGTCGGCCAGAGAATATGCACATCAGATAATTAGTCCAAGGCAGGTCCCCGGCAGCTTTTTCCCTCTTCAATCCCCTAGAATAGCAGTTCTTCTCTTTCGTGTGTTCATGTAGAAAGACCGTGTCAGTCTATGGAGGTGGAGAAAGGAAAACCTACCAGGGTCCTGCCTCTGACTAGTCATCTAAAATGCAAGGCAATTTTGTAAGGATTCTTGTATAAATTGTTTGAAAAGTTGCAAAACTTTTCTGCACTTCAAAGTTGCTCAAATTTTTTTTTTACTTTTGGCATTCTCATGCCTACTTCTTCCAGCAAAATGTGCTTAGCTGGGGCAAAACAGGGACACGCCAGTGCTTGACCCCACAGCTCATCTAATTCATGATGAACTTTTCTTAGAGTGTGGCACTCTTAATTTCAGAAATCTTACCCTAGGAGTAAGGTAACCACAGCCATCTTGAAGCAAGAGCTTCTGCTAAGAGGTGTGCACTTCCGTGCCACAGAGAGAAAGCTTACACTACTTTAAAGGTCCCCAATCTTTCTGGCCTTGAAAGCCACATTCAACTCTAGAGGAGGGTCAAGAGCTATATCCATCTCTGAAAGAGGCTTATGAGCCACAATCGGTTCTGAAAGAGGGTCGCGAGCCACATCCAGCTCTAGCAGAGGGTCGCGAGCCACATCAAGTTCCTGCCCTCCTCACCGTAATGACACCCAGAGCTCCATTACCGGTATAGTGACATCCAAAGCTTTTCCACAGAAGTCACTCTGTGACAATATACAAAGATCCAGAGGTTCATACCTTAGCCCCCATTTAGATCTGTTCTTTGCGTGGCTGCTCACAAATATCCCAATCTGATTATCTGCTCTTGAAATCTGTTTGCTAGATTTGGTGCTAATGCACAAAGCTGCAAGACAGTTGTGAGCCACACATCACAGTCCCGCGAACCACAGGTTGAGGTCTTCTGCTCTGGTTTATAACTGGAGTGAGATGTCTTGCCTGGCGTACAGATACAGACATCACTTTTTAGATACTCCTGTACCTCTATATGAATCAGGAGCATCTCACTCATCAAAACCGGCAAGAAAATCACTGGACTTGATGAATCAGGCAATAGTCTTGCCTTAATATACCGGTACATGAGGGGGGCAAGATATTCAAAATATGTTTTCTCGAAATGCATTTCAGAGTAAAACTACATGACTGTAATCATACAGCTGGAGCCTTATTTACACTGCCCATAGTTTCGGGGAGCATGAATCATTTCACAGGTTCCCTTAAAACAGAAAAACTTCGAGTCCAAAACATACTTTCTTTGAACTCATTCCTCAGAATCACACAACATATCATTGAAATGTGGTGAGAGAGAATATGAATGGGTGTATGAGATTTGATAAGTAGTGTCGGTTCCTTCAGTTCTGATCATCTTTATAGTTTTCTATACATTAAATGTTGGATGACCGACCAAAACAACATGACAAACCAAACAACCCTAGTTTGACCTTCCCGATAGGCAACATAGGGAATATAACAATTGAAATAAACAGGTTGTTTCACATTTGAATTTATTTTTTCTTTTCAGCTCCAAAACAAATAACATTTTTTGAAAATTAGTCCAAATTTACCAATTTCGGTGATAGATAATGATGTGATTAATTCCTAATAATTGTTATGTTTTTGATTGGCAACAAGAAAATGAAGTGCATTATCTATGGACAACTCCAGCAAAATCCAATTTTTAGCCTGACCTCATTTTCTCTGTGTAGCTTGTGTAGATCGCATGTTACCAGTGATCTCTGGGCATTTTGTTCTTCAGATGTTTTCTGTAAATGTAACTTTGTTTAAAAAATTGTTAAGAAACACCCAATAGCCTGACCCTCCAACATGATCCGCTTGATATCAAATTCTCTTCTCCCGAGTACCTATTTTATTAGTACAAAATCGAAGGTATAGCGGTCCCTTCCAGCAAAAAAAAACTGTTTTATGAGCAGGGCTGTAGAGTTGGAGTCGTGGAGTCAGAGTTGGAGTCAAAGCCCATATTGGTGGAGTCGGAGCTGGAGTCAGTAGAAAATGGACAGACTCCGACTCCTAAAATATATAATAAATTAGGTACAGTAGTTCAATGCAGTATGGGATTAATATTATTATTATTATTATTAATTATTAATATGTTCTATTTAAATATCTTGACTATTGTATCATAATGATTAAAGCCTGATGTTCACATTGTACTACAATAAATGTATCACTTAAAAATAAGCCATGTATGAAGGAGTTGGAGTCGTGAAGTTGGAGTTGGAGTCGGTGGTTTGGCTTGGGCTAGGGTCACATTAGCGGTATACAAGGGGTCCCGTTAAAAACTTACACTTGGGAGGCTTGATGCAGTCCTAATGCCATGTTTATGCGGCGTCAGCGCTCCCCATGCATCTCTATGGAGACGCATCCCCTAACACAGTTCCAACGCTGACATCTAAGTGAAATCTCTCGTTATTTCCTACCGCCATCAAAGACGCTTCGGAAAGCGTCTTTGCTCGTGTTAGGAAATAACGCAAGATTTCATTCAGATGCCGGCGTTGGAGCCGCGGTAAGCCCTGCCTCCCCATAGGTTAACATTAGCAGCGTTAACGAGGTGCTAACATGGCGTTAGCACTTCGTTATTGCTGCCAAAGTCTAAATTTTTAGCACGACCCCCCCCCGGGGTGCGTCTAAATGCGTTAATCTGACCCTAGCCTTATTGACTCCACAGCCCTGTTTATGACATGGACAAATGTTTAGTAGAATTCAGGTGGAGACCAAGATCTCACCTATAGGCTTCTATTATTTCTATAAAGTTTCTGCCTCCGCCAGTCAGCTTGTTCAGAATTAGCAAAAAATGGTTGCTTTCTTTTGGAAACAGCGCCACCTCTCTTTACTGATTCTATCAGGTATTGCAGCCCACCTCTATATGAAGAGAAAGAGCTGAGCTGTGATAACACAAAATCTGTGGAAAAGTGGGAAAAAAGAAGCCATGTTTTCCGAACATAATGCTATATAATTCCTTTTAGATGCTAGATTGACTTTTTATAATGTCTGTTCTGGGAAACCCATTGGAAAAAAATTGGTCATGTTGAAGGATCAGGCTAGGTTTTCTCTTGGTTTATTGCCATCCTGATTGGGAAAGGTAATATATATAAATGTCATTGAAAATTCCATTAGCTGTTTGTTTTCCTTCTAGAATAGTGTGAGCTTGAAGTACTTTTTCACCATTTGTTTCAGCTGTGTAAAATTGCATTGAAAAAATGAGACGCTGACTGCAACTTGATTCATTTGATTTATTTTTAATTTTCTATTTCCGTCGAAATCACCCACATTTGGATGTAATTTATTACAAATGTTTGTGTATCGTGTGCTTTTTGCATAGAAATTTCTGTTATGTGACAATAAATATTTAGTAGAACTATCTACTCTGTGTCGTGTCCTGTTTCAAATCCGTATCTGCTTCATACCATTAAGCACTACGTCAACACAAGGTCGATTCGAAACGGAAAGGGACAACAAATTGCAATGTATCCAGAAATTATATAGTTTATTGTATTTGATAATCAGTTGAAAACAATATCTGTTCTTAGTCATGTGGCCTAAATGGCCAAAGAGAAGGTCTTCATGGTTTCTTCGGTGAAATTTCGACTTTGTTAAAAAATATCGGACCCGGCAACACTAATGCCTTTCCTACGGACTTCCGGTAATGTGCGTTGTCTTCCGGTTGCACCCTTTTTCTGCCGTATCCGGCCAAATCTGGCACTTCAGGCATTTGTTAAACTTAATTTACATACTTGTAAAAGTAGTGAAACGGCACTCACCAGGGCTTCTTCAAACATACATCAAGCTTTATTCCAGTATCCGGAATAGGGGTTACAAGCCGTGCAGGGAAGGAGGAGGTGCAGGGTGTTAATATAATAATCCTTTACATCGCAGAATATTAACTGCTTCTAAATACAGTTCAGCTGAAAATATATTTATCATTCTACTCTTGGTTCTACAGGAGGAGCTTTTACCTCAGGGCAGCGGTGATGGAGGATGATGGTGGTGAGGGAGATGAGGGGAGTAGTTGTTGCAGTTCTTACCCCTCTGGTGAGATGCTGATGTTGATGCTGCAGCTCTCGGGGCACCGGCGAGAAGGACGACAAAGGCCAAGTCAAATTTAACTCCAATTTACTGGGTACGGGCAGATGTTAAAACAGACCCTAGACTTAGGCTGGGGTCACACTTGGGCTGGGACCCACATTTCCAGGCAGCGCCAAAATCTTAGCAATTTCTGCCGATGTGGACAGCGTTAACAGCAAGACTCCTGCAGCGTTTCCTGTGCGCTCAGCTAAAGCGCACGTCCTGGAGCTCTGTGTGCGGCTGCAACTTAGATAAACTATGGGTTTCTATGGGGCCCCGTTACCAGGCAGCGCTTGCCATTAGCAATTTCTGCCATTGCGGACAGCGTTAAGATTTTAGCACTGACTGGAAATGTGGGTCCCAGCCCAAGTGTGACCCCAGCCTTAGAGATTTGGACTTTCCATTTCTGGCAACTCGTGACTTCAAGTTGGTCTCAATAACTGGCATATGAATGTCCCAGTTGAGACTACCACAATGCCACTCATCCTCTGGCTGATATAACCTGATGACATATAAATGATTGACCATGTAGTACTACATCTATGTATGTTACCCAACACAGCCTTAAAAAGAGACAATCTTTGCTATTAGATAACAAATCTGACTACTTAAAACTACAAAAGAGCATTAGTGAAGTCTAACGACCATCAAGTACAGCACATTTGCCACCATCACTGACTTATGTTGTCATGAGTGATAATGAACATGTACCACACTGGAATGAAAGGAAGTGCTATGTGGCGGTGGTTTTCAAACTCACTATATCTGAACAGCTCCATAAAAAAGAGGTAATGTATGAATATGTTTTTTTGTAATTCTGGGTCTATTTACAGAAATTGTAACTGGTATCTGGATGCAGAGCCGGAAGGATTACCACATGGTAGAAATTACTATAACAGCTTTTACCGTGTTTCCCTGAAAGCGAAACCTCCCGAAAATAAGCCCATACAGGATATTTTGGCCTTTGTGAAATATGCTTAAAGTATAAGGCCTTCTCTAAAAATAAGACCAGTTGTGGATCATTATACTAATAATGTCCTTAAATAGAGCTTTGGGCAGCCCTTTCAGAATATGTAACATTTATACATTGCCTAGTTGTGTCTCTCTAAGCCCCAACGTTTATAGTCACATGCTGGCTAGTTAGTGGAATAAATATTCACTCCTTCCCTATCCCATAATCCCACCCAACCCACTGCTGTCATCAGTGATTGGAGCTGACGATTCATATTTTCATTGACATACGTTCCAATTACTGATGCCACCAGAGGAGTGGGTGGGATTATGGCAGGAAAGGGAGTGAATGTTAATTTTTTTCATTAACCCAACATTCAATTTTTGACACTGGCACAGAGGGAGTGGTGGGTAGGATTATGGGTGGGGGAAAGAGGTGAATATTCATTTGCAATCAACACACTGTCCAATCACTGATGCCAACACATAGGGATAGGTGGGATTATCGGTGGAATAAGGGGGTGAATATTTATTTACAATAACACATAGTCCAATCACTGACGCCAACAGAGAAAGGTGGGCGAGGTTGTAGGCGGGGGAAGGGGGTGAATATTACATTTTCATTAACGGGCTACCCAATGACTGATGCCAATACAAAATATTAGACATCCCCTGAGAATAACCCCATCTTTTGGAGCCAAAAATAACATAAGATCCTGTGTTATTTTCATATTTTTGTTTTTTTAAAGTTGGTCATCTTGTGCTACACATCTTGGATTATATTTAGCTAAACACAAGGCACAAATGTCTATTCCCGCTTTTGCTTGAATTTTATTAAGAACTCCAATCTCACACAAAATAAATTCAATACATAATGTGACATGATATCAAAAAATAAACATAAGGAAGGACACAACTGTGTGTGTAGTATCAAAAAGTTGACATTAGCTGTGAATTGATCACTAGAATACTTCAGAATTACAAATTCTCTTGGCTTACTATATTGATACGAATGGTGGAAGATTACTGTCTTTTACCACAGCAAAATGTTGTGTCACTCTGTCACGAGATGTCTACTGTATACATTTCTATTAGTGCGGTGACCCAATGAATGTGATCTGAGTTACAGCTAGTAAAGGATTTTGTTAGAATCCTGATATTGTTTTGGATTTGTTTCCTAAGAAATTGTAGTGCTTAAAGGCGTCACCTGGTATCAGAAAAATCCTCTCCCCTCCTGGCAAAGCAAACTGTGCCTTATTCACCATCACCCAGGTCAGGGGCAGACTGGCCCAGGTGGCAGGGTGGCAAGTGCCCCCCGGGCTGGTGATATTGGCCTCATCCGGGGCCGCCCCCACACTGAAATGGGCCGGTCCGACTCTGCTTTGCCGCTAACTTCACAGCAGCCAACGCGCCAGGCAGCGTGGTGAGACCCTTTGCCCCCCTCACTTCTTACTTCTGAAACTCCACCAGCACCCCCCCCCGAAACCTCCACCCCTGCACCTCACTTCTCAAACTCCGCTAGCACCCCCCCCGCTCCTCACCTACTGCCAGGGCTGCCAACATGCCACTGCCTCCCGGGTCAAGGGGCACCGTCCCGCTCCTGACCCAGGTCCAGGGCTGAGTTTCAGCTGTCGCTCCCAGTGGATGTTATGGTCTTCAACACTGATGTGAAATCACAGCGCTGCAGCTAATTAGTGAGCTCAACAGCTCTGCGCATTTACAGAATGAACCACTGACTGCACTGATTGGCTGCACCGCTGTCATTGTGAATCAGCATTGCAGACAACAACAGATGCCAGGAGCAATGGCGGAGACCCAGTGTTGGACCAGGGAGGGTGAGTAAGACATAGGGGTTTTATTTTATTTTAAGCTGTTTGTTTATTTAAATATCCATTTATTATACCTCTGCTCTGGTTGTATGTATATATACTTGTGTTTCTTCTAATATTTTGTCATACCATGCCTGATAAAGAGATGTGAGAAGTCTCGAAAGCTCGCCCTGTAACATCACTTATTTTGTTTTTGTATTTTTCTGAGATAATGCCCTTTGGGTTTTCATTGGATGTAAGCCATAATCATCAACATTAACAGAAATAAATACTTGAAATAGATCCCTCTGTGTGTAATGAATGACTCTATATAATATATGTGTTTCACTTTATGGATTGAATTACTGGAATACATTAACTTGTTGATGATATTCTAACTCATTAAGGTGCATTAGTATCTACTACAGCATATGCATGTCATAATGAGCTCCTAAAGATCTAAGACAACACAGCAAAATAGGTTTTTTTTCTGATGATGCAGAAAATAAACAATGAAGGATGTCTCATCTGATTCAGTTGTGTAGTACACAACAATTGACAATGTATTGGCTGCTGCAGACTGATGGGTGATGCCATCGAAAAGACAAAGTGAAATGGAGTCGTATGTGGTTTCTCTGCACCGCCGTTGAAACCAGATGAGGAGAGTCCAAGAATACGAAATATGTTCTTTATGGTTTATTATCCACGCGTTTCAAAGCTATCCAACCTCTTCATCAGGATACAACCACAACCCTGGTTGTTAATTATGGTTGAATCCCGATGGAGAGGTTGGATAGCCTGGAAACTCGTAGATAATAAACCATAAAGGGCTCTTTCTATCTGGTTACAATGGCAATGCAGAGAAGCCACGCACTACAACAATTCAGTTTGTCTTTAAAGTGAGCCCCTCTCATCCATTAGCCAGAATATTGTGGAGGTCTGGAGTGTAATGCCGCAATTCACCTGCGGTGGCCGCTGTAGGAGAAACGTAAATTTTGACCAGAAATGCTACTTGCAAAGACAGCCGATTGGCCGAGATCAAAGAAGCAGAACCCATACCGGTTCACTGGCGGATTGAGTTCAGGCAATCAGTCAATCGGCATGCCTTCTTTAACCCCTGCCTGATTGCCTAAACTCAGTCCACCTAACCAAGGGTGGTCTAAATTGAACAACAAATTTGAGCAAACTTTATAAACAGCAACAATAATAACTTCATGTTAAACTGATATTGTAAATTCCTATTTAATAAATCATCCACAGTCTTATAAATATTATTATACAAAATGACTCCATTGACTTCTCCGATGACTGTTTCCAATGTAATTGATTGAGGCAATTACCGAACATCCAATTATATTCCAATATTTGCCATTTCTTCATAATCTCTTCATTTCAGAGATGGCTAGATACTAAAAAAGAGCAATTGTGCAAAAACTAGTATGCAGGGGCTCAACTTGGCGAGTTGTATGGCAATTTTTAGGTTTGCAAATTGTAATGTAATGGGTTAAACTTCCTTTTCGACTACATGCCCAAATCCCTTTAAATTCCCTCTGAATTTAAGACATGTTTACTAATTAAGACAATATTATTGAGTACATTCCGTTTTAATGAGACACTAGTTAAAAATTCATAAACATTAGAAACAATTCCAAGTGCTGGAGTATTCCCTGAAGATCACATCACTTGCAGTATGAAGGAACATGTATATTAATGCGGCCAATTCCTCCCGTCATTTGAGAAGTTTATATCAACATATAAATAGTTTATCCTCCTAATTATTCATCCGCTATAAATTAGGTAATAGGATCTTATTTCTTCAAATACATATATACTACACAGGAGTGAATGTCCAATACATTCTGTGTTTTATTCATTAATACAGTAGTTGCAAAAGTTGTGTCCTTGGCTTTGGTATTTAGTTCGGAATTTGTTGATCTTTGGTTATTTATGATCATTTCGAAAAAAATATTGTCCTTTCGTTGGTCACAGTGTAAAGGTCGATGTCCCATTTTGTTTTTGTCCACTGTCACTGTAGATTGAAACATTGCTTCAAATAATGGCTCATATGGGTGTAAATGTGCCTGCTGGCCAATCCTCCGATCCCATGGTCTTTATCAGTATACCACTAAGAAGAAAAGAGCATAGAATTGTAAAATGACCACCACTGATCCCATCAGTAACATATTCAGTAGAATCAAAGATACGAGAGATGGAATCTGTCATTAAGATCAACCCCCCCCAACTTCATATATGGGCATGCAGATCTTTGAAATTTAAATCCATTGATACCTTTATATATTTTATCTGTTGCTGCATTTCCAAGAAATCAGCCTTTTAATTCATATGCAAATGAGTCATTAAATGCTCTGGGGGTGACACAGGACTTCCCCAGCCTCTGGTCTATAAGGGTCCCATTATACTTGGCAACGTTCCAGGGATCCCGACAACAATACGACCTGGTAAGGATCGCTGGAACGTTGCTACGTAGTCACTGGTGAGATGTCAAACAGTCAGATCTACTGAATGATGCAGAAACGCTGCGGCAACCCGTATAACGACCTCGGCGGTCGTTGGGATACCTGGCTGAATTCTGAGTCGCCAATGAGGTAATTGTTAAGGCATCAAACACACCGATGCATGCTGCCCAGCGGGAAACCGACAATCAAAAAATGGTCCAGGCCATTTCGACATGATCGGCGATCTCACAGCGGGGGCCTGGTCGCTGCTGCGTGTCAAACTTAGCGAGATCGCTGGAAAGGTCGCCGTTGCTTCACAAAACCTGTGACAAAATGGCAATCTCGCTAGTGATCTCGCTAGGTGTGACGGGGCTTTAGGTTGTTTTCTCACCCGACATTAGCTGCCTTAGCTTGATTAATAGCTCATTGTCTTATTTCCCTGCCTGGTGCCTAATATCACACAGACAATGAGCTGTAAATTAAAGAGCCTGGCGCTGGATGGTGAAGCGAGCTCAACAGAGAATGTCTTTCTAAGTGCTCTGTTACTCCCATATAATTTCTAATTTTCATTTACCGTATATACTCGTGTATAAGCCGACCCCCCTACTTTTGCCCCCAAAACCTGGGAAAACATATTGACTCGTGTATAAGCCGAGGGTGGACCCCAGAACAGGTATACAGCCCCCAGCAGTGTGGTATACAGCAGCCTCCCCAGTGGTAGTATACAGCAGCAGGCCCAGTGGTATATACAGCAGCAGCCCAGTGGTAGTATACAGCAGCCCCAGAGGTATATACAGCAGTCCCAGTGGTAGTATACAGCAGCAGCCCCAGTGGTATATACAGCAGCAGCCCCAGTGGTAGTATATAGCAGCCCCAGAGGTATATACAGCAGCCCCAGTGGTAGTATACAGCAGCAGCCCCAGTGGTAGTATACAGCAGCCCCAGAGGTATATACAGCAGCCCCAGTGGTAATATACAGCAGCAGCCCCAGTGGTATATACAGCAGCAGCCCCAGTGGTAGTATACAGTAGCCCCAGAGGTATATACAGCAGCCCCAGTGGTAGTATACACCAGCAGCCCCATTGGTAGTATACAGCAGCAGCCCCATTGGTATAAACAGGCTGCCCGCCCCCATCAGTATAAAGGGCCCCCCCCCCTTGCTGCCGCAATCCTGTAAAGGAATACATTATTATACTTATCCCTGCCGCTGTCCCGCCGCCGCTATCGCGCTCCTCCGGCTTCATCCGGCTTCCTCCTCTGGCGCACAATAAATGACGTCATTGCCTGCGCCCACCAGAGGAGGAAGCCGGATGAAGCCGGAGGAGCGCGATAGCGGCGGCGGGACAGCGGCAGGGATAAGTATAATAATGTATTCCTTTACAGGATTGCTGCAGCAAGGGGTGGGGGGCCTGTATACTGTATACAGTGTATACAGCATACAGTGACTCGCGTATAAGCCGAGGGGGGGACTTTTCAGCCCAATTTTTGGGCTGAAAAACTCGGCTTATACGCGAGTATATACGGTAGATTAAAATGCTAATTTCTCTGGAATGCAGCAACAGATAGAAGATATCAAGGACTTGATGAATTTTACTTATTAAGACTTGCATGCCTCCATGTTGGGTGGTTGCGTTTACTGACAGATTCCCTGTACATCCCTTATCTGAGGACATCATTGGGTAGCCAGAGAAGGGAGCTACTGCAAAGACTGGCTTTACCTAGATTTCTATTTTATTACATCTTTGAGATAAAAATTGAAGGTATGGAAAATTAATTTCGAAGGACAAACCAATGATACTCAAACTTTCCTTGTTTTCCCTGTCTATGTGCAGTATCAATATTAATAATCCAAGTGCAATTCAATTATATACATTTTCAAATTAGCATGACGGTGATAAAACAAAGACTTACCATAGTCTCAAAGTCCACCCCAGCATCCACAAGAGCTTTGGAAATTTGTGCTGCTTGTTGGAAGTGAACATTGTCTAAGAAAATAAATAAAAGTAATCTTCAATGATGAACACAGAATGATTTTTAATAGTTTTATAAACTAAAATCACCCGAATGTATCACATTTTTTAGAAGATGCCTTTTGTGATCTTGGCCATTTTTTCTGTAATGGATTTTAAGATCCTTCATATCGTATGTTGGACTTACAGTTAGGGCCAGAAATATTTGGACAGTGACACAAGTTTTGTTATTTTAGCTGTTTACAAAAACATGTTCAGAAATACAATTATATATATATAATATGGGCTGAAAGTGCACACTCCCAGCTGCAATATGAGAGTTTCCACATCCAAATCGGAGAAAGGGTTTAGGAATTATAGCTCTGTAATGCATAGCCTCCTCTTTTTCAAGGGACCAAAAGTAATTGGACAATGGACTCTAAGGGCTGCAATTAACTCTGAAGGCGTCTCCCTCGTTAACCTGTAATCAATGAAGTAGTTAAAAGGTCAGGGGTGGATTCCAGGTGTGTGGTTTTGCATTTGGAAGCTGTTGCTGTGACCAGACAACATGCGGTCAAAGGAACTCTCAATTGAGGTGAAGCAGAACATCCTGAGGCTGAAAAAAAAGAAAAAATCCATCAGAGAGATAGCAGACATGCTTGGAGTAGCAAAATCAACAGTTGGGTACATTCTGAGAAAAAAGGAATTGACTGGTGAGCTTGGGAACTGTAAAAGGCCTGGGCGTCCACGGATGACAACAGTGGTGGATGATTGCCGCATACTTTATTTGGTGAAGAAGAACCCTTTCACAACATCAACTGAAGTCCAGAACACTCTCAGTGAAGTAGGTGTATCTGTCTCTAAGTCAACAGTAAAGAGAAGACTCCATGACAGTAAATACAAAGGGTTCACATCTAGATGCAAACCATTCATCAATTCCAAAAATAGACAGGCCAGAGTTAAATTTGCTGAAAAACACCTCAAGAAGCCAGCTCAGTTCTGGAAAAGTATTCTATGGACAGATGAGACAAAGATCAACCTGTACCAGAATGATGGGAAGAAAAAAGTTTGGAGAAGAAAGGGAACGGCACATGATCCAAGGCACACCACATCCTCTGTAAAAACATGGTGGAGGCAACGTGATGGCATGGGCATGCATGGCTTTCAATGGCACTGGGTCACTTGTGTTTATTGATGACATGACAGCAGACAAGAGTAGCCGGATGAATTCTGAAGTGTACCGGGATATACTTTCAGCCCAGATTCAGCCAAATGCTGCAAAGTTGATTGGACGGCGCTTCATAGTACAGATGGACAATGACCCCAAGCATACCGCCAAAGCTACCCAGGAGTTCATGAGTGCAAAAAAGTGGAACATTCTGCAATGGCCAAGTCAATCACCAGATCTTAACCCAATTGAGCATGCATTTCACTTGCTCAAATCCAGACTTAAGACGGAAAGACCCACAAACAAGCAAGACCTGAAGGCTGCGGCTGTAAAGGCCTGGCAAAGCATTACGGAGGAAACCCCGCGTTTGGTGATGTCCATGGGTTCCAGACTTAAGGCAGTGATTGCCTCCAAAGGATTCGCAACAAAATATTGAAAATAAAAATATTTTGTTTGGGTTATGTTTATTTGTCCAATTACTTTTGACCTCCTAAAATGTGGAGTGTTTGTAAAGAAATGTGTACAATTCCTACATTTTCTATCAGATATTTTTGTTCAACCCTTCAAATTAAACGTTACAATCTGTACTTGAATTCTGTTGTAGAGGTTTCATTTCAAATCCAATGTGGTGGCATGCAGAGCCCAACTCGCGAAAATTGTGTCACTGTCCAAATATTTCTGGCCCTAACTGTATTTCAGAGGACCACCACCCCTCCAGAAGACCATATTACAATTTTAGGTGGTCATTATTATTATTTATTTATAAAGCGCCATTGATTCCATGGTGCTGTACATGAGAAAGGGATATATACAAACAGGTGAGAAATACAATGAACAAACTAACAGTGACAGACCGGTACAGAGGGGAGAGAGGACCCTGCCCTTGTGGGCTTACATTCTACAGGGCAATAGGGAGAGAAACAGTAGGTTGGGTCTGCTCGGGTGGTGGTGGGGCGCTTGGTCCAGAGGTGGGGGAGAGCTGAGTCTAGTGGTGGTGAGGTGGCACCGTGGTTATTGCAGGCTGTAGGCTGTTCTGAAGAGATGGGTTTTCAGGTTCCGCTTGAAGGTTCCGAGTGTAGAGGATAGTCACACATTTTGAGGTGCAGAATTCCAGAGAACGGGGGATGCACGGGCGAAGTCTTGCAGGCGGTTAGATGAGGAACGTACAAGTGTGGAGGAAAGGAGGAGGTCTTGGGAGGATCGAAGATTACAAGTTGGATGATATCGGGAGATTAGTTCAGAAATATATGGGGGGGACAGATTGTGGACGGCTTTGTAAGTCAATGTTAGTAGTTTGAATTGGATACGCTGAGGAATTGGGAGCCAGTGGAGGGATTTGCAGAGAGGAAAAGTGGAAGAGCAGCGATAAGAGAGGTCGAGCAGCAGAGTTGAGGACAGATTGGAGAGGTGCAAGAGTGTTAGCAGGGAGACCACAGAAGAGGAGGTTGCAGTAGTTGAGACGGGAAATGATGAGGGCATGCACTAGTAGTTTAGTAGATTGAGGGTTGAGGAAGGGACAGATTCTGGAAATATTTTTGTCCTAGGCCAAGGGTATAGAGGTTTCATGGTAATGACCTTCTTTATTCAGAGAGCCAAACCCCAGAAGACTGTATTGCAATTTAAAGCGGTCATTTCAAAGATGTTTCATCGTAATAACCCTCTTCATTGAGAGAACCACCTCTCCAGATGACCAAATTGCAATTTTGGGTGGTCATCTCAAAGGGTACCTTTACACGGGGCAACTTTTCTAGGAATTTCACCAGTTGCCAGTGTAATTCCTAGAAAAGTTTCCACATGTAAAGGTACCTAAAGAGGTTTCATGGTAACAACTTTCTTTATTGGGGAAAAAACAACCCCTCCAGAAGACCATATTGCAAATTTGGGTGGACAGTTCAGAGTTTTTTTGTTGTATTTTTTTTGTACTGTGGTTACTTGTGACAAATCTCTGTTAGGAGAACAAGTGGTTAATAGTGAACATGTGTTAGCATCATGGTAGATCCAGACTTTGATTCCCAAGAAATAATTACATTGCTAATAATTTACATTTGCAGACAATTAGTGTTAAAATAAAGAGTTCTGTCTTGGTCATCATGATGTAACATTTGGCCATCAAGTTTTTGTTTTGTCAGTTTTGATGCTAGAAATCTGTCATGGTTACTAGAAGACTAATTAGAGGCGGCTCACCATCTGCTGTGCCGTGGATTAGAAGGTATCCCACATCCTTAAACTTAGCTGCTCTAGACATGACGGTCGAATTCTGCAAAACAAAAAAAATAATTGTTGACTCATATAGTTTGATTTCAGCTAAACCACAGCTTAATTAAAGTGTCACTTTCATGTTACATGCACAGATTGAAGTCTCTATCATTCTTTTGATAGCCCTGATCACTTGTTTTCTTCATTTTTCAAATGACTTCATCAAATTTTAAATGCAATAAAAATTTGCAGATTTAATACCAGGATCAGTGGAGGGTCTCGTCACTGCATATCCCGTAGACAGCTAACAGCTTTAAAGGGGTTGTACGGGATTTTTATAAAATCTCTATGTATATCTAGGGTGCAAAATGTTGACAGTTTGTAATTTACACCATGTTGGCATTTTGCAAAGTTACTTAGATATCAGCATTCTGCTTGTGTAGAGGCCACTGACCAGTGGCATGTTTGTTTTGGAGCTTGGGTATAAACATCACAGTTGGTGGTTTACTCCCAGTCTCCTACAAGCACTCCCCAGACTCCAGCAAGGGAAAGAAATGAGCGCACATACTCCGCATGTCACATGTTGACTGCTTTGCAGTCAATGGGTGCTGCTGCCATAAATTAAACTGAACCTTTTTTTCCTTTAGTCTATGCATGGGCTCTGCATGTAGAGGTAAAGGTGAAGGGGTGTGTCTGAGCTTCCTGCTCGCCATCAACTCAGCCTTAAATAGTTCAGCTTCCTTCCATCAGATGTCATTGGTTCAGTTCTTTTCTGATCAAAGACCTGTGTTGTGAAATTGTGCTCTGCTGTGTTGTTGCTGCCAAGGTCTTTCATTTGAAGCTGCTGGGTTTTCCTGGTCGGTGGATGGAGAGAGGGGCTTTGTGCCTAGTTCTTTTCAGGAGCTTAGGCAACAGGGTGGTGACTCGGACCTCCTCACCTTCAGAGGTACCTCCGAGAACCGGGTGAGCCAGAAACCCCAGTATCAGGGTCAGATTAGCTCCCCCTGTATCCCTTCGCCCACCTCACCATCCAGTTTCCTGATTCCCTCAGCCCCCAAACAGGACATCGCCGCACTTAGAGTGGTCATCTCCGTCTCAGAGCTGTCGATTTGCCACAGTGCTTCAGAGAAGAAGATAACCGCTCTGTATAATGCGGTTCTAACAGTTTACATAAATGAATGGAGTCTGGAGTGGCCAGGCATGCTGGAGGACTGGGGGGCACATGCTGGAGACTGGGCGTGCTTGTAGGAGAGTGGGTGTAAATAACAAGTAGTGACATTTATATCCAAGCACCAAAACAAACATGCCTCTTGTTGTTGGCCTCCACACACACAGAAAAATTATATTTTGATAACCCTGCAAAATGCTGACAGGTGTAAATTACAAACTGTTAGCATTTTGCAGCCTAGGTACACACACAGATTTTATAAAAAGCCTGGACAGGACAGGAGATGCTCAAATTTTCTTACCCTTCGGCATCACAGGTTCAGCATATAATTAGCAAGGTTGACAAAATGTCACCTATGCACCGCACAGACAGATGACATCACTCTAGGCCAATGAATCAAATGCTGCTCTGCGCATGCTCAAAAAATTCATGCTGTTCCTGTCCACAGCCAGAGAGTGTTAACCTGGAATATGAACCAGAGTTGCACAAAGCGATCTGCTCATTTTTACTCATAAGAATTACAGACATGGTTATCATAAAAGCATCTGGAGCCGGGGGTGGGCAATTAATTTCCCAAAGGGGCCACATGACAAACTGGCACTGTGCGGAGAGCCAAACCAATCAGCTGAACTTAATGGGGTGGTCCAAAACCAAAGGTGAATTTTATACTCTATTTAATGTGATAAAATATTCTGCATTTCTGATATACTTCCATTAAAAATTACCCAACGTTCCCCCTCTACACTGACTTCCTGTCTGTTTATTTTTTTTTTGCTTTCAATGACATTTTGTTTGAGATTCACCAGTGCATGCTGGGATACTCAAATGGGATGTCATCAGGGAGGAGAGGCTGCAGTCACCACCCCAGCTGCTATCCCCACCCGGACACAAAGTGTCATCAGTGATGTCAGTTTCAGGGGCTGGGCTAGTCCCTGCTTTACTTCTAAAGCACTGCTCGCAAATGTTGATGTTAGTCCTAATGCCGTCTGAGTGAGGTCAGTTTCTTTTTCATGGGCAACATTTGGACCGATAATACAGCTGTGTGAGAGTGGCCTGATAACACTTGTGGCAATCAAGTTTATTGTACATTGCATTAGCAGTTGACAAAGTATTAGGATAAATAAATTGGGAACATCGGGAAACATGTTGTTTGCCATCCCCTGTACCACATGCATAGAACCACATCCCATATCAGGGAGGAGGAGACGGGCAAGAGGAGTGGACTTGATAAGTCACAGATCACAGAAGGGAGCACTGCGAGGGACCAAATGTGGCCCATAGGTGCAGTATGGTCAGGCTTGATCTACTGTACAGCCAGTGGAAAAAATGTGCTACATCAACTGCTTTCACCACTTCACAAGAGGTTTGGACTTTTCCACCATGAATGATGCCTACAAACGCCTTTGAGAAACGTCTCTGTGTTACAGATGTTACACTTAAGGTAGCTATTTTTGTTGTTCCTCAGATGCATCAGAAGTGAAGAAATATTCCATTACAGATATAAAACAAAACACACGCAAAATAAAATTAATAAACTAATGGACATTTCCATGAGCTGTTTCTCGGTTTCTCCTACCTCATAATTCTTAAGATTGTCTTCTGGT
Source organism: Allobates femoralis (assembly GCA_033576535.1). Taxonomy (NCBI): domain Eukaryota; kingdom Metazoa; phylum Chordata; class Amphibia; order Anura; family Aromobatidae; genus Allobates; species Allobates femoralis. The sequence goes on from JARQOC010000011.1 coordinate 32,128,115, forward strand.
GTAGGAAGGCTCATGTACCTCTCTGTGTAAATAGTGTCTACAATGGAAAGATTAGACAGTACATCACTTTATTACATATTCTTTTAATTTTCATAATTTTTACTGATAATTTCATGCAAAGATACCTTTTAAAATCAGATTAAAGTTTAGATTTTTGCTGAAATGCATGTATTAGTGGCTAAAAATCTTCTTTGCAACCGGGTTACATTAAACTGTTTATATCTAGAGGGTTGAGAGAATGCGCACATAGGGTCTTATGCTTTATAGACAGGTAAAATGTAGAAAAAAATCAGATTTGCTCACCTGGTCCGGTTGTGTAGCACACAACCAGCGTAATCGCTCTAAAACAATGCAGCTGCTGCAGGGACTGTACTTCCACAAGATGCGGTGCAGTGATCAGGTTTGTCAGACGAAGTACCTTATTGTCCGCGCTGCTGCCAGGGAGGTAAATACACGATCAACACTAGACGTCTGAGTGCTGCTGATATAGGTTTATTTCCAACGCGTTTCGGAGCCACGTGCCGAGCTCCTTCCTCCCTCCGAAACGCGTTGGAAATAAACCTATATCAGCAGCACTCAGACGTCTAGTGTCGATGGTGTATTTACCTCCCTGGCAGCAGAGCGGACAATAAGGTGCTTCGTCCGACAAACCTGACATTAAACCGTTTAGCTCTGATTGGCTCATTGTTTAGCTGGAGTTACACAGGCGGATGAAAAATCTGAGGATGAGTAAAATCTGTTTAGTATTTTGCATGTCAAGCAAGTGCTATGCGAGTGTGCGGATTTCGTCTCGCCTAGCATCTGTATGCCATCCCTTTTTTTTCTCAGCCACTATTATTCTACAACCATTTCCAGTGTCCTATACTATAGAATGGTAATGTATCCATAAAAAACAGACAACATACAGATAGTCCATGTACCGTCCATTTATTTCTTGCATCCATTGACTTGCATTGGCGAGTCTCATCCAAATTAAACATCCACTCACAGCATGTGTGATGCTTATGTAGGCAGGCGTCACAAACGCATGCGTACTGCGTTCCTTTGTTTAACATGGGGACACATGGAACCTGCGTTTGGCTGCGTTTACGTTCACATGCCTTTTTTGTAGGTATCCTTCGAACACAACATGTTGCATTTTTTCTGCATCTGAGGATGCTTGTTTCATACACAAGCGTCCTGGAGTGCACAAACAATGCATAGAGCTTAATGGAGCCACAATGTCATCCGGATGTCACTGGGGCCAAACGTAGCATCTCTCTCTCCTGTTTCTCCTTCTATCTCTCCTCTCCTTATCTCTCTCCTTTCTCTCCTCTCTTTTTCTCTCCCTCTCTCTCTCCCTCTTTCTCTCTACCCCTCTTTCTCTCTCTCCCTCTGTCTCTCTCTCCCTCTGTCTCTCTCTCTTTCTCTCTCTCCATCTTTCCCTCTCTCTCCCTCTTTCTCTCTCTCTTCCCCTCTTTCTCTCTCTCCATCTTTCTACCTCTCCCCCTCTCTCTCTCTCCCTCTCTCCTTCTCTCCCTCTCCCTCCTTGACGACTATAATGGAGTTCTATGGGACAGCGGTGTCAGTCCAATACATTTCTATGGACTTCTTTCTCTGTCCGCAACAGCTGAATACACGCTACATATGCCAGCGCCTGTATGCGTTCGCGCTTGAGTTTGCGCTATTGCGTTCAGACACATGCGGCACGAACACCAATGTGAAACTGGCCTAACTCATCCAGAGTCTGAATGAGAAAGAAATTACTGATCTGCTCTTACTCATCTGCTATATAATCGTCTAATTCTGTCTGTAATGAAAATCTCGCATCGCTGATTGGTCGCACCAGCCACCCTCGACCAATCAGCGACAGGAGCAGTATGGCCGAAAATTGGCGCGGGATTTGAACCATGCACACCACTGCTACCGTCGGGAGATCAGCGGCGCTGGCCGCTGTTCTCCTGACAGCAGCCATGGGTCTTCTCCTGCCGCACAGAGTGACAGGGTCCAAATGACCGCCATATCATTGCTTCATCGCTGGTGAGATCTGACTGTGACATCTCACCAGCAACCACGTAGTGATGCTCCAGCGATCCCTACCAGGTCGTATTGTTGTCGGGATCGCTGGAGCGTCGCCATGTGTGACGGTACCTTACTGATCGCTCATTGCATAAATCTTAAATATTCTTAAATAAACTACATACATATTCTAGAATACCCGATGTGTTAGAATCGGGCCACCAACTAGTTGACTAATATCAGAGTTTTGATTTGCCACCATTGCACTCATCTGATTTATACACTCATGTGAGCGAGGCCTTTCTCTGTAAATTCAACTTTGATGTCGTCTGTGGTCATAAATCAGCTGATAGGAGCTCAGAAAAATAATAGACAACAGAGTTACAAACTCTCCGTCAGACCATTATAGCCAGATGACTGAGTGAGATTCTCAGTTAAGTCATTCTGCAGTCAGCAATAGATAGTGCAAGGCCGGAGACACACTATGCAAGAAGCATGCGAGATACTCTCAGGAGTCTCACATGACTCACCTGGAATGGCCGCGACTGGAGCACATCAGCTGCTTGTATTTCTATGCAACTGACGCGCTCCTCTCCAGAGAGTCGGTGGCTGTTCTGGGTGAGTCATGAGAGCCTCATGGGAGTATCTCGCATGCATCTTGCATAGTGTGTCTCCGGTCTAATGCAGAGGTTATGGGAGGCAAACGGTACAAAATTATTAATGAAACCCAATTGCAAAAATGATTTATAGCCCAAAGTAGATGCACTTAAGTTAAAAAATAACTTGCCATCACAGCTGGACAGGGTAAGCCCTTTAAATGTTAATTTTTCATTAGCTACCAAAATATTTTGCTGTATAAATATATTAAATGAATAAAAATGAAATAATTTCTATTCCATGAAGATTACCGTAAATTGGGATTTTAGAGGGAAAAAAAAACCTGGCAGTACAACAGAGTGTAAAGATGAAATGTAGTAATTATATAGCAGTATAGAATTAGTAACATACCATAATAGAGCCAGCTGGATACAGGAGCGACTGCTATTCCACACTTAAACTGGCCACTTCCACTGCCAAGTACCATTGATGTTACATAACCACCATAAGACTGGAAAAACAAATGATTTTATGCTGATTATGAACCGAAGTACAACATTGCCTTTATGAGAATTAAATATGAAAATTAGCCATGCTCCAAATAATAGTACAAAGTTTGTAAATAAATGACAGTCTTTTATTATTTTCTTGGGAGATAACTTTTGACAAAATGCATTTATCTGACTGTATGATCAATATTTCCACCTACACCAAATTATTTCATTAAAATATCTATTAATCCTATGGTGACTCAATCTTAATTATCAAGGTGCAGTTGCCGTAGACTTAGGCTGGAAACACACTGCCCGAGTGACATGCGAGTTACTCACACAAGTCTCGGATCATTCACCCGGCACGGCCCCTGCCTCTGAACAAGATACGGTGAGTAGTATTTATTTCTATGCAGCTCCAATGCTCCCGTCCAAAGAGGGGGAGGCCATCCCGGGTGAATGATCTGAGACTCGCATGTTACTCGGACAGTGTGTTTCCAACCTTATACCACAGGCTCTAAAACACCTAAAGGTACCGTCACGCGCGGCAATATTGCTAGGCAATTTCACTGGCAATTTGCTGCTTGCAGTGAAATCATGGACACATTGTTCTATTTTGTTGCCATGTACAAATGTAACAATGTGTCCATGATTTCACTGCAACCAGCAAATTGCCAGTGAAATTGCCTAGCAATATTGCCGCATGTCACGGTACCTTTAGACTCACAATTCTCCATGATTACCATTTTCTCTAGTATCCCATTTAAAATTACAGATGAAAATTGATTATAAATTATTCAAAATTGTCTACAGAGTTTCCCAAAATGTGTAGATTAAGGGACATCCATATTTTGGATGATACGCTTTACGCAAATTCAGCAAATGTTTGACTGCCATTTTACTGGATTATGACTAAATACCAAAATAATAAACTTCTATACAATATGAAGAAGAAATAAAGAGGCACCCACCGGATCAATGCAACTGCTTTACTTCAACATATGCTAAAAACAAACTGAAGACTTATGTTATCGGCATTGCAGGGGGAGGGAAAGTGGTGCCTCCCCCCTGCAATGCCGATACCATATGTCTCTGGTTTGTCTATAGCATATGCTGAAATAAAGAAGTTGGATTGATCCAGTGAGTGTCCCTCTATTTCTTCTTCATATTGCCTGCCTGGATGCTTTTTATGGTGTCATGTAGAGCAGACGTCCCCAAATCCAGGAGTCAAGAGCCGCCAACAGTGCAGGTTTTCAGGATTTCCTTAGTATTGCACAGGTGCTAATGTGATCATCTGCACAGGTAATGATTCCAACCCCTGTGCAATACTAAGGAAATCCTGAAAACCTGCACTGTTGATGGCCCTTGAGGCCTGGATTTGGGGACCTCTGATGTAGAGGGTGCACCACCGTCCTATGGTCCCGATAAGGTCAGTGCTGCCCAACTGCAGGCAAAGACGGTGCGCCTAGCGTGGTGCCTGGAACCTTTGTCAATGATAATCTTCTATACTCAACTCTCCTCGGGTCTCCTCCATAGCAGTCCCGCCACCACTCCATGCCCAGTCCACTCATCAGCTCCTCCTACTCATCCTTCCTCTTCTAGGTCTTCTGACTTATGTTGCCACCACAGACTAGACCTCATTCTGTCACATGATCCGAAACACCCGTCAGTGACCTAGACAATAGTGGTGTTACCAGCTTGAGGACCCGCAGGGGAAAGAAGAAGGAAGTGGAGGCAATTGGAGAATCGGTTGGGGAGCAGGAGACTGGTCAGGTACGGTGAGTACGGAGGTGAGAAGAGTATAAAACACTATTACTTGTGTAACTCCCTTTCTGGCAGACTTGATTTGCTACAAATGTATTCACATTTCTTCATTGAAATAAGAGAATCTGCTTGAATTAAATTTCGGAAGATTCGCTCAATTCTAGAATTTAGCCATCGGTACTTTTAATAAGGAAATACAAAACTTACCCATCCCCAAATAGCTATTCTCTTTTCATCAACAAATCCCAGAGATTTGAAATGCCTAAATGAGAAAATACACACCACAACTTAACTAAAAAGGCAAAGAATAGCCTAAAATGAGGAGGGTATCATTTATTTAGAACACCTGTAACCACCTTTAATAACTATAAGATAGTGTTCTAAGTTAAATATGATCATTCTATGCTACCGGTATATGGAGGACCAAGTCAAGGTCAGTGGAGGACGCTGCACAGACAATTTGGTGAGTGTTACAAGCCACTTACTTGATGGCAAAATCTAAATATAATAATATGATATAAGATCACTCGTCTCATGGTACTGGAGTGTCAGACGTCACATCCACTGCGGCTGACCGTGACCGGTTCCAAGATCCCTCCTAATTAGCAGCTCAGATTATATATACTGTGCACCAAATATTTTGGTTCTAATTTTTCACAATTTAACAACCCATGCAACATTTCGAGCTAAAATGTCACAAAACGGTTCAAATACAAGAGTTAAATAGCATTCTTTATTTTACACAAAATTCATGAAATTCAACAACTTAAACAAATTATCACAAAAAAGTAAATGAATGGCACAAGACGAAAACAGAAAAATGACTTTAAAGCAACACTCCAGTGTTTTTTTAATTTCACCTCTGCAATAGTGCTTTAAATCTAAGACCCCAGCTCCTGTCTTATACTCACCTCTCGCCTCTTCATATGTGATTGGTGCCGCTCCGGTTCTTTTCTGGCATTTTAATGTTTAATGGAGTGAGCTAGAAATCACATCTCAATACAAGTCTATTAGGGCCTTGTTCTGGCTCTCATAGACTTTCATTGAGACCTTGTTGTGACGTAACTTATGACTTCCGGACAGTCAGAAGTTAAGGGCACAAGACGGCACCGTGGGACTGGAGCAACATTGAAAACAGGTAAAGATGCCGGAGAATGCGTTTAAGACAGTAGCATCACTCCAGTGCTGAAAAAAATAGCTGGATCGTAGTGATGAATGGGGCCCGTAAACATTTACATTGTCAGAGGGACACTAGCAAGTTATCAAACTTTTCTCTGTCTTATGTGGAAAATTCTGGAGGGAACTCTGTAGATGGAGTTAAGCCTGTCTTTTATCTGTAACACTATAAGAATATATAATCTCACTTGGCAGCTGCAATCTGATCTTCTACCTCTACCGTTCCAAGTCGTCGATATAACTGGTGTAGGATCTTGTCTCCCTGATATCCGCTCCCTCGGCCATCAAAGCTGGCAACAATAATCTTCTCGGTACTGGCAAGGTAGGTGGCCCAGTTGAGCCTGAAATATTGATCAACCTTCTGACTGCAAGGACCCCCGTACCTGCAGAGAATAACACTTTTGTTAGAACAACATTCTAGCAAAATCACCTACAACCTGCAACTCAGAATACAACCACTGGGGGGCTATAAATGGATACATATAACTTAAGCATCTCCCAATAGAGTAACACAAAGTCATGTTGTTGTTTTTTTTGCAAAACTAGTTATTTTGCTCCACTCTGGATTTCTCAAGAGACAAGAGGAAAGGAAAGGAAGGGCACATCTGAAATGACTTTTATAAGATAGCATAATGTCTTCATGTTTAAGACAGTGGTGCAAACTTTTGATGATGGGAATAACCATTTTGATTCATCTATTTTACTATTTAAATACATATTTTAAAAAAATGTTGAAGGGGTTTTCCCACACATAGTTAATTTTCATTAATAAATCTTGGAATAATAATTTCCACAATTGGATATGTTTCAAAATATGTTCCTGTGCTGAGATAATCTTATGACCCGCCCTAGGGCCGGGGGTACTCGGACTCCAGGCGTTGGTTACCAGGGGATGTCGCAGGCGGTCATTGCCCGGGACCGTGCCCTGGGGGTCGCTTTTAAAAAGGGGGAATTATGTACATGGGATTTGATTGAAGAAGTCGTAACGCCACCTACGGAATCTGGTGAAGGCACCAGCACTGCTGCAGACCTCCGGGGATGATGGAAGGGCAGCCTGATTGTGTAGCTCCCCGTAGGTGGAGTGGGGTCCCCGGGGCAGTGATATAGGATAGGATTTGGGCATAGGGAGGTGGCTCTGCAGGTGGTGGATATTTACAGTCTCTGTGCTGGACAGGATCAGGCTGTAAGAACTGACACACACTAGGAGTAGTTTTCCGTACCTTTACTGATGTTAAACCGGCACTGTCCAGGGTACACTCCAGGTGGTCGGAATGCACTTCAGGATTTCCACAGCAAGGGATTTGTAAGGCCTCCTTGTCCCTTCTCTTACTTGTGGTGAAGCCCTGACCTGTATAGAGCCTGGCCTCCTATGTGTTTCTCTTCCTCTGTAACTCTGAGCTCGTGTAAGAACCTTCTCTGGATTGCCGCTACCTCTGGGGATTTTCTGCGGGTCCTGGCTCTTTGATTGGTTATGGTTACAGGTGATCGGGTAAACCCAAGTCTCCTTGGTCGGACCAGTGTTCATCTGCTGGGCTAAATGCTCCTTAGCAGACTCCGGTGTCCGGGTTGCTTCCTTGGGGTGAACCAGTATGGCTCCTCTGCCCCAATCTACTCCTTTCACTCTTCCTCGCCTCTGACCCTCACTCTCAGGTTCCTGCACTGGTTAGGCTGTCCTCTGGTTCGGGCCTAACGTGGCTCCGCTACCAGGTTATCTTCACAGTACTACTCCGTACTGCACATACTAACTAACACCACCCCCAGCACCTGTATTTATAGGGATCTTGCTTAAAGGCAGCAAGTGGAGCTTCCCCCTACAGTCCTGAGGTGAAAAGGTGTGTGTGTAAGTTACCTGTTGTGGAAATCCCTCCATGCACTAAGTGGTACTGTGGCTTCCTATTAGGGTAGGTTGCCACACTTATATGTGTGTTCCTGCTATGTACTGTGTAATGGATGTGTCTGACCGTACAGGGACATGATCTGATGATACCATATCTATTGGGCAGGGAGGAAGGAAAAGAGTATACAGACATTACAGCACAGGATCATGTATGATTCTTCTACTGAGGTAAAACATTTTCCTGTCTGATTTAAAAAAAAAATGTTTTACCTAAAAGAAAGAAAGAATTCTGTGATTTCATGCTGTAATGTCTGCATACTCTTTTGCATCCCCGGCCCAGGAGATGTGGTATGATCAGACTATGTCCCTGTACGGTCAGACACATCCATTACACAGTACATAGCAGGGACACATATATAAGATTATCTCAGCACAGGAGGAGATGTGGTATGATCAGACCATGTCCCTGTACAGTCAGACACATCCATTATACAGTACATAGCAGGGACACATATGTAAGATTATCTCAGCAGAGAAGATGTGGTATGATCAGACCATGTCCCTGTACGGTCAGTCACATCCATAACACAGTACACAGCAGGGACACATATGTAAGATTATCTCAGCAGAGAAGATGTGGTATGATCAGACCTTGTCCCTGTATGGTCAGACACATCCATAACACAGTACATAGCAGGGACACATATGTAAGATTATCTCAGCAGAGAAGATGTGGTATGATCAGACCTTGTCCCTGTACGGTCAGACACATCCATAACACAGTACATAGCAGGGACACATATGTAAGATTATCTCTGCACATGAGATGTGGTTTGATCAGACCATGTCCCTGTACGGTCAGACACTTCCATTACACAGTACATAGCAGGGACACATATATAAGATTATCTCAGCACAGGAGATGTGGTATAATCAGACTATGTCCTTGTACAGTCAGACACATCCATTACACAGTACATAGCAGGGACACATATATAAGATTATCTCAGCACAGGAGATGTGGTATAATCAGATCATGTCCCTGTACGGTCAGACACATCCATTACACAATACATAGCAGGGACACATATATAAGATTATCTCAGCACAGGAACATTATTTAAACATCCAATTGTGGAGATTATTATTATTCCAAGATCTATTGATTATGTTCAACTTTGTTCATGGGAAAACGCCCTTAAGTCACATACAGTAATGCAGATTACTTACACATCAATCAGTAGAGGGTATTTCTTTGATTTATCGAAGTGAGGAGGTAAAGTCAACTGATACCACAAATCTGAAATAAGAAAAACAATAATTGTGTATTAGTAGATCGTGAAGGCACTGTCTGGATAGATAATACTGATTCCCTATTTATTTTATCAGTCTTGGTTGATCATAAGCAATACACCATAGATCTCTAGAAAAGACTTGGAATCGGACAAAATGTAGACACTTACCAAATCCATGAAGAGTGGTAAAACTTCTTTCCTTTGTGGGTAGTTGAATGTCTTTAAGCAGTCGCCCTAATTCATCATTACTCTCCAATACTTGTATTTCTTAAAGAAGACAAAAAGAATGTTTTATACAAAACTGTTATGGTTAATTATGTTAGGCTGCCTCCACATTAGCGTATGTGAACGCAGCTTATGCTGCGTTCCCATACGCAGTCAAACGCATGCGCACTGCGTTCCTATGTTTAACATAGGAACGCATAGTGCCTGCATTTGTCAGCGTTTGCTGCGTTCGGGTGCGGATGCGGAAGATATCTGCTCCTTCTGGTGTCCAGCGTCCGCACCCGGGACGCAGCATGTTGCATTTTTTGTGCGCTCGGGGACCTTGGAAAAACAGCAAGCATCCCCAAGCGCACAAAAAAAGCATTGTCTTCAATGGGTCCGCAGTGTTCTGAGCTTGACAGCGCAGGAGAACGCTGCGGACCCATTGAAAAATCTCCCGGTGGCTGCCAGTGATGTCACAGGAGCTCACCGACGGCCACCGGGAGATCAGCTCAGCCTCTGCTGATCTCCTCCTCCCCGCCGCCGATAATACCCTAGTGGTGTCGGCGAGGTTAAACAGCTGATTTAACAGCTGTTTGAATCTCCCGCGCCGACACAGAGAGGAGATGTCGGCGCGGGAGATTCAAACAGCTGTCAAATCAGCTGTTTCTCCCCGCCGACATGTCCCGGAGCTTACCGGCGGCCGGGAGGAGGAGATCTCCGGCCCTGATCTCCGTCCCCGGACACCGCCGATTGGCTGCCGGGCTGCACAGTGATGTGTCCGCAGGCGGACATTCTCCGCTGCGGACACGTCAAAATGACGCCGCGTTTGACTGCGTTTGTGTCTGCATGCCATCAGCATGCAGACACAAACGCTAATGTGAAGGTAGCCTTAATATTAAGAATTACATTTTATGTTTTTTTATTATTTGCTGTAGACAGCAACGGAAGAGTGTGAAGGTGCTGTCACACAGCACGATCTGGCCAGCGATGTCGGAAGCGATGCGCGGGTGCCCGCTCGCTTCCGACATCGCTGGCCAGCTGTCACACAGCATCGCTGCAGCCGGCGACACCGCAGCGATGCGGGCGGTGACATCGCTCTCTGGGCTGGGCTCAGCCCAGCGAGCGATCCGCAGCAACGCTGCGGTATAGGCTGGATCGCCGCCGACATCGCTCTGGCGATGTCACACGGCGTGATCCAGCCTTATCGCAGGTCGCCGGTTGACAGGTTTACAGTTCTTCCTGTAAACCTGTCAACCTGCGACCAGCGATAAAACGCGGTCGCGCCGCTCATTTACACAGCGCGACGTCGCTAGCGACATCGCTGATGCGTCACTTTTTCGGCGATGTCGCTAGCAACGTCGCCAGGTGTGACACCACCTTAAGAATGAGAAAAGAACATTCTCAGCTTGGCCTGAAAATGAAACCTATTATGAATTATAGAGAAAATCATCTTATCTTACCTGTATCATTGCCGCTGCTGTGAAGAGTGTAGATAGGGACCCCAGGACCTATTCAATAAAAAGATATAAAACAGATAGATAAGCAAATTTAAAAAGTTCCAAATTGTACAGCTATTCGGAGGATTCACTCTATTAGATTGAACCTAATGTATTTTTCTAATGGCCCTATATAAAAATGTTAAGTAAATTGAACGTAAAATAATGCAAATGTAATGAAAATACATTAACTACTACATAATAGCAATGTATTTAAAAAAAAGCTGAAAAATGAATGAACATATATCCAATACAAGAGTAGCACTCACCAGTTTAGCAATCTTCTTTATTTTTCATTATTGCACATAACGGGAGACATAAAACAGGAAGGAGGATGGGGTACGAACAACCGCCGTTTCATGCCCTCTGGGTGGAGCCTGTTGAAGCGCGATAAGGAGTGAAACGGTAGTTGTTAGCAACCCATCCTCTCTCCTGTTTTATGTTTGTTATGTGCAATAAAAAAAATAAAGAAGATCATCTGCTAAACCAGCGAGTGCTACTCTTTTCCTCTTCTAATGGAAAGATCATATGGAATGACCTGTTGAGTATGCACCCGGTAGCATGAATATGACTTTGGGGGAGTAAAAACGATGCCTGTGGATCCCTAAGCAAGTGAGAAATAGTCAGTAGTGCCCAATCGTGATCTTCAGCTGTTAATATATCCAATACAGAACTCACCAGTGCAACTTAGTGAGTAATATTTTCCTTCTTTGCTAAAATATGCAGAATATTGTTGGCATCTCTCATGACGCAGTGTACAGGTCACACATTCTGCGGTATGGGCGCCGACCAACTTCGTCCTGTAAAGATGATTTGTTATTATAAAGGCACAACCATTTAAACTGCTATATGGACAGGACATGTATTGAATGATCAGGTTCAAGGAGAGATTTTTTTTCACATTACCCATCTCCTACTATTGCCAAAAACATATGAACAAAAGTGTTCGAAGGCATTCCCCACCTTTACAATAATTTTTTTATTCCTCCAATGAAAAAAACTATTAAATTAATAAAAATTGAGCAACATTTCAAATAGTCTAACTAGAGATGAGCAAAACATTTGGAGTTTGTACCAAACACAGACTTTCCCCAAAAAATTCAGTGTTTGAGTCTGGAGTTCAGGTGTTTTATGTACGTAAACCATTAGAGTGGGTATCACTGTGCTCGGGTACAGTCGGTGCTCAGGTACACTCGGTGCTCAGCCCAGTGCAAGCCGCTTCCAGTGTTTGAATTGGCTGCATTTGTGGATGTAGTCTGGACCAAAGAATGAAAATGATAAATTTCCCCTCCCGCCCCCGGAAGTGCTTTGCTTATGGTTGGCTTTATATGGATGGAGAGCTGAAGTGCCCAATCAATGACTTCTAATGAGGTTTGGGTCAAGTTCAGGTCCAGAACCCGAGCTTCCATAGTTCTGCTCATCTCTAGTCTTAAATTAAAAAATATTATTGCTTCATGTGTACAGCGGTAATGAATACAGCTCCAATTCAGTTCAATGCGTCTCCATGGCTACAGACTACAAACAATACTTGTGTAGTCTGATCTTGCAGTCAGAATCCTTTCTATCTGGCCCCTATCAAATTTATGGAAGCAAGAAGTAGAGAGCAAATGTAAGAAACTATAACTGCAGGATCAAACTACAAAGGTTTTGTAGTCTATAATGATTGAGACATATGTCTGCATGGGACCTGTGTACAGTACATAAAAGAATAGGACCTTTTTAATTTGAGCAATTAGTTATAGATCTTAAGTTCTTGTGGATTACTTTAAGATTTAATTCAATGAAATATTTTGTTTTTAGTTATAATCTGCATTTTCCACATTTTACGGAACCAATAAATTGTCACATTAAATAAAATATCTTACTTGTAGAGATGTCTTTTTGATGGGCCTTCTTCATTACTTATATAATACCTAAATAGTGAAACACATTGGTTGTCAGTCCCCTTCACTATAAATAATACTGTAAAGCACCTTTGCCATAAATTAAAGTCATTAGTAAATATAAGTCTTTGAGAATCTAAGGTAGGTAAGGAAAGAAGCAATGAAGGGTGATGCAGAGGTTAACAAAGCATGGTAAGATGGACGTACACCAACTGCAGGTGTACAAACTTTTCCAAATGAACACATGCAATATATTTCACACAAATTTACCAACACAGGTCTCATTACTCACAATTCGTTGTTGATTAACTTATATATGGTGGTGACTTCAAATTTTCCACTTGTTATTTCTGATGGTCTCTAAAAATGAAAATAGCCAATTGTACGTTTATTGCCAACACATAAACCTGTAACTGAGTAATACATGATTGTAATATAAAATATCTATGTGTACAAATGTACTGTGCAATCTCCCCTCTAATTGTAGCAGGGTGTATGCACTTTATGGCAGCTGTAATGAGTGAAGCACCCTCCCCCGAGGAGCTCAATGTGATCTTTGAGATGAACGTTAATGCCCCTTTTAGGCCTGAGTGGTGCCCTGGTCCCACATTGTCACATTAGTGGCGAAATGACTCATGAAGTTTTAGGGAGTAGGCAATGGTTGGTGCCAAAAGTAAGCCAGAATCAGCCAAGAACTTTGTGTGATGAGTGGGGACTTGGCTAGTAGGTTACCAAATCAAATAAGGGAGACAGTAGGAAAGTCACTATTGAGGTCCCACATGGGATAATTTTAGGTCAATATGCAATTGTGGCCAAAAGTACTGACACCCCTGCAATTCTGTCAGATAATACTCAGTTTCTTCCTGAAAATGATTGCAATCACAAATTCTTTGGTATTATTATCTTCATTTAATTTGTCTTCAATGAAAAAACACAAAAAGAATAGTCCTAAAGCCAAATTGGATATAATTCCACACCAAACATAAAAAAGGGAGTGGACAAAAGTAATGGCAGTGTTAGAAAAATCATGTGATGCTTCTCTAATTTGTGTAATTAACAGCACCTGTAACTTACCTGTGACACCTAACAGGTGTTGGCAATAACTAAATCACACTGGCAGCCAGTTGACATGGATTAAAGTTGACTCAACCTCTGTCCTGTGTCCTTGTGTGTACCACATTGAGCATGGAGAAAAGAAAAGATGAAAGAACTGTCTGAGGACTTGAGAAACCAAATTGTGAGGAAGCATGAGCAATCTCAAGGCTACAAGTCCATCTCCAAAAGACCTGAATGTTCCTGTGTCTACCGTGCGCAGTGTCATCAAGAAGTTTAAAGCCCATGGCACTGTAGCTAACCTCCCTAGATGTAGACAGAAAAGAAAAATTGACGAGAGATTTAAATGCAAGATTGTGCGGATGGTGGATAAAGAACCTAAACCAACATCCAAACAAGTTCAAGCTGCCCTGCAGTCCGAGGGTACAACAGTGTCAACCTGTACCATCCGTCAGCGTCTGAATGAAAAGGGACTGTATGGTAGGATACCCAGGAAGACTACTAGAAAAAAAGCAGCATCAGAAAAACTCACCATCCATGCCAAAGACAGAAAACCAAAAGCACTTACAGGACGCAGTCAGAGCCCAATTGTGGAGCAAGCCCAGCTGCTGGCTGATGAGTCGCCTCTACCAGCAAATTGTGGGAGGTGACCTGCCATGCATACACTAGGCCTGCATAGAGCACCATTCACACTGATACATATGATGCAGAGTGTCTGAAAGCTACCCAACCGCTCCGCTGCCTGAGCATTGGGCCGCACAGTACGATGCTTCTGCACCACTGGATGAACGGCGCCCCTATGGGCCCACCTGCGCCCTGGATGGATAAAAAAGTGCAAAAGTTTTTTATATGATAAATAAAAAACCTTTATAGATGGGATTTTGGTTCATGTGTTGGCCCAAGACATTTAAGCTGATGACCCACGATCAAGGGATCCCATGCTCACCAGTCCTAACAAAATTGTACAAAAACTACTAGAAAAAAAGCAGCATCAGAAAAACTCACCATCCATGCCAAAGACAGAAAACCAAAAGCACTTACAGGACGCAGTCAGAGCCCAATTGTGGAGCAAGCCCAGCTGCTGGCTGATGAGTCGCCTCTACCAGCAAATTGTGGGAGGCGACCAGCCATGCATACACTAGGCCTGCATAGAGCACCATTCACACTGATACATATGATGCAGAGTGTCTGAAAGCTACCCAACGCTCCGCTGCCTGAGCATTGGGCCGCACAGTACGATGCTTCTGCACCACTGGATGAACGGCGCCCCTATGGGCCCACCTGCGCCCTGGATGGATAAAAAAGTGCAAAAGTTTTTTATATGATAAATAAAAAACTTTATAGATGGGATTTTGGTTCATGTGTTGGCCCAAGACATTTAAGCTGATGACCCACGATCAAGGGATCCCATGCTCACCAGTCCTAACAAAATTGTACAAAAACTACTAGAAAAAAAGCAGCATCAGAAAAACTCACCATCCATGCCAAAGACAGAAAACCAAAAGCACTTACAGGACGCAGTCAGAGCCCAATTGTGGAGCAAGCCCAGCTGCTGGCTGATGAGTCGCCTCTACCAGCAAATTGTGGGAGGCGACCTGCCATGCATACACTAGGCCTGCATAGAGCACCATTCACACTGATACATATGATGCAGAGTGTCTGAAAGCTACCCAACCGCTCCGCTGCCTGAGCATTGGGCCGCACAGTACGATGCTTCTGCACCACTGGATGAACGGCGCCCCTATGGGCCCACCTGCGCCCTGGATGGATAAAAAAGTGCAAAAGTTTTTTATATGATAAATAAAAAACCTTTATAGATGGGATTTTGGTTCATGTGTTGGCCCAAGACATTTAAGCTGATGACCCACGATCAAGGGATCCCATGCTCACCAGTCCTAACAAAATTGTACAAAAACTACTAGAAAAAAAGCAGCATCAGAAAAACTCACCATCCATGCCAAAGACAGAAAACCAAAAGCACTTACAGGACGCAGTCAGAGCCCAATTGTGGAGCAAGCCCAGCTGCTGGCTGATGAGTCGCCTCTACCAGCAAATTGTGGGAGGCGACCTGCCATGCATACACTAGGCCTGCATAGAGCACCATTCACACTGATACATATGATGCAGAGTGTCTGAAAGCTACCCAACCGCTCCGCTGCCTGAGCATTGGGCCGCACAGTACGATGCTTCTGCACCACTGGATGAACGGCGCCCCTATGGGCCCACCTGCGCCCTGGATGGATAAAAAAGTGCAAAAGTTTTTTATATGATAAATAAAAAACCTTTATAGATGGGATTTTGGTTCATGTGTTGGCCCAAGACATTTAAGCTGATGACCCACGATCAAGGGATCCCATGCTCACCAGTTCTAACAAAATTGTAATTGTATTGCTGCTTTTTTTCTAGTAGTTTTTGTACAATTTTGTTAGGACTGGTGAGCATGGGATCCCTTGATCGTGGGTCATCAGCTTAAATGTCTTGGGCCAACACATGAACCAAAATCCCATCTATAAAGGTTTTTTATTTATCATATAAAAAACTTTTGCACTTTTTTATCCATCCAGGGCGCAGGTGGGCCCATAGGGGCGCCGTTCATCCAGTGGTGCAGAAGCATCGTACTGTGCGGCCCAATGCTCAGGCAGCGGAGCGGTTGGGTAGCTTTCAGACACTCTGCATCATATGTATCAGTGTGAATGGTGCTCTATGCAGGCTTAGTGTATGCATGGCAGGTCGCCTCCCACAATTTGCTGGTAGAGGCGACTCATCAGCCAGCAGCTGGGCTTGCTCCACAATTGGGCTCTGACTGCGTCCTGTAAGTGCTTTTGGTTTTCTGTCTTTGGCATGGATGGTGAGTTTTTCTGATGCTGCTTTTTTTCTAGTAGTTTTTGTACAATTTTGTTAGGACTGGTGAGCATGGGATCCCTTGATCGTGGGTCATCAGCTTAAATGTCTTGGGCCAACACATGAACCAAAATCCCATCTATAAAGGTTTTTTATTTATCATATAAAAAACTTTTGCACTTTTTTATCCATCCAGGGCGCAGGTGGGCCCATAGGGGCGCCGTTCATCCAGTGGTGCAGAAGCATCGTACTGTGCGGCCCAATGCTCAGGCAGCGGAGCGGTTGGGTAGCTTTCAGACACTCTGCATCATATGTATCAGTGTGAATGGTGCTCTATGCAGGCCTAGTGTATGCATGGCAGGTCGCCTCCCACAATTTGCTGGTAGAGGCGACTCATCAGCCAGCAGCTGGGCTTGCTCCACAATTGGGCTCTGACTGCGTCCTGTAAGTGCTTTTGGTTTTCTGTCTTTGGCATACCCAGGAAGACCCCACTTCTTACCCCGAGACATAAAAAGCCAGGCTGGAGTTTGCCAAAACTTACCTGAGAAAGCCTAAAACGTTTTGGAAGAATGTTCTCTGGTCAGATGGGACAAAAGTAGAGCTTTTTGGGCAAAGGCATCAACATAGAGTTTACAGGAAAAAAAAAAGAGGCATTCAAAGAAAAGAACACAGTCCCTACAGTCAAACATAGCGGAGGTTCCCTGATGTTTTGGGGTTGCTTTGCTGCCTCTGGCACTGGACAGCTTGACCGTGGGCATGGCATTATGAAGTCTGAAGACTACCAACAAATTTTGCAGCATAATGTAGGGCCCAGTGTGAGAAAGCTGGGTCTCCCTCAGAGGTCATGGGTCTTCCAGCAGGACAATGACCCAAAACACACTTCAAAAAGCACTAGAAAATGGTTTGAGAGAAAGCACTGGAGACTTCTAAGGTGGCCAGCAATGAGTCCAGACCTGAATCCCATACAACACCTGTGGAGAGATCTAAAAATGGCAGTTTGGAGAAGGCGCCCTTCAAATATCAGGGACCTGGAGCAGTTTGTCAAAGAAGAATGGTCTAAAATTCCAGCAGAGCATTGTAAGAAACTCATTGATGGTTACCGGAAGCGGTTGATCGCAGTTGTTTTGGCTAAAGGTTGTGCAACCAAGTATTAGGCTGAGGGTGCCAATACTTTTGTCTGGCCCATTTTTGGAGTTTTGTGTGAAATGATCAATGTATTGCTTTTTGCTTCATTCTCTTTTGTGTTTTTTCATTGAAGACAAATTAAATGAAGATAATAATACCAAAGAATTTGTGATTGCAATCATTTTCAGGAAGAAACTGAGTATTATCTGATAGAATTGCCGGGGTGTCAATACTTTTGTCCACAACTGTAGGTGCAATCAGGGCAACAATGTAGCGCACTGTCCCTTTAGGATGGCTCATTCTGCAATTAGGGGTGTGCAGCAAAGGGAGTTCTCAGCATTTTTAGGGAAGAAAGGATAAACTTGGCGATGAAAAAGTGCGCTGTCCCAAATCGAGTAAGAAATTATATTATCAACTACCCTCAGGTGGATTGTTCTCTTCAACTTCAGACAAACTATATTGGTAAGTAGCTATAGCAGAAGGGCTTTACATGCTCCTCTGTGGCCCTTTCTTAAGCCCCAGAACAATGAACCTTAAAGAGAATCTGTCAAATGCCCCAAATGACATACTGTATATGGGTATGCAGATCTTTGAAGTGGAAATCCACTGACTAGTGATGGGCGAATCCTAAATTACTCGGAATCGCTTGACTCTAGCGAGTCCGAGCCCAGGACTCGCTACTCGTTGCGAGTCTAGCGAGTCCAATGTTAATGAATGGGGAAGCGAGTAATAGCGAGTAGTGTGAGATTTACAACTCGCAGATGTGTCTCGGAAGCTTCAGCCAGAAGCAATCCTAGTTTTGTCATTTATTTGCATTGCTCGTTTACTTTGTAAGTAATAGCTGACTCGCACAGATAAGAGTCCTGTCTCCTCTGTGCTGGCTGCCAGCTCCAGGGTCCTAGAGCCTGCCTGCTGTCTGATGTAGCAGTGCTAAGATTGTTCTCAGTCTGCTCATTCCCTGTGTACAGACATGAATGTCTGTGCACAGAGATGATGTAGCAGAGCTGAGATTGTTCTCAGTCTGCTCATTCCCTGTGCATAAAGATCTATATCTATACACAGGGGATGTAGCAGAGAGGACATCGCGTTTTGGACTGCGTCGGACGGAAGAGGATTTTTTTAATTAAAGATGGAGTCCCTAATGGCTTTTTTTTTTATTTCTAATAAAAAATTTTCTTTGTGTTGTGTTTTTTTTAAAACAATTTAATAGAAATTCATGGCGGTCATGTCTAATATTGGCGTGACCACCATAAATTTCGGGCTTAGGGCCAGCTGATAATACAAAGCTGGCCCTAACCTCTTTATTACCCAGCGTGCCACCGCTACCAGGGCCGCTGGAAGAGCGGGGTTCAGCGTCAGAGGATGGCGCTTCAATGAACGCGCCATCTTCTGGGGCGACTGCGGGCTGCAATTTGCAGCGGGGGGTGCCCAGAAAGCTTGGGCATCCCTGCGCTGCGGATTCCAGCCCCCAGCTGCTTAGCTGTACCTGGCTAGACATAGAAATTGCGCGGAGCCCCACGCATTTTTTTTAAATTATTTCATGAAATTCTGAGATTCTGACTCTGACTCTGAGACTCCGACTCTGAAATTCATTAAATAATTTTAAAAAATGCGTGGGGCTCCGCGCAATTTCTATGTCTAGCCAGGTACAGCTAAGCAGCTGAGGGCTGGAATCCGCAGCGCAGGGATGCCCAAGCTTTCTGGGCACCCCCCGCTGCAAATTGCAGCCCGCAGCCGCCCCAGAAGATGGCGCGTTCATTGAAGCGCCATCCTCTGGCGCTGAACCCCGCTCTTCCAGCGGCCCTGGTGGCAGTGGCACGCTGGGTAATAAAGGGGTTAATACCAGCTTTGTTATACAAGCTGGTATTAAGCCCGAGATTCTTAATGTCAGGCCACATTTGACCCAGCCACTAAGAATCTCCAATAAAGGGTTAAAAAAACACAGAGAAAATTTTTTATTTGAAATAAAAAAAAAAGCCATTAGGGACTCCATCTTTAATTAAAAAAATCCTCTTCCGTCCGACGTAGTCCAAAACGCGATGTCCTCTCTGCTACATGCACAGGGAATGAGCAGACTGAGAATAATCTCAGCACTGCTACATCATCTCTGTGAGCAGGCAGGTTCTAGGACCCTGGAGCTGCACAGAGAAGACAGCTGGACTCGGCTCGCAAAGAAACAGCAGTTACTTTGCGAGTTTCCCTGCTATCACTGGCACAGTAGCCAGTGATGACTCGCACGAGTCCAATGCAAACAATGGCAATCCTAGTTTTGTCAGCGTTTCTGACAAAACTAGGATTGATATTGATTTGCATTGGACTCGTGCGAGTCATCACTGGGAAACTCGCCGAGTACCGAGTCCTGCGAGTCCCTTACTACTCGCCGAGTAACGAGTCCTAGCGAGTAGATTCGCCCATCCCTACCACTGACACCTTTATATCTTCTATTCGTTACTGCATTCCTGGGTATTCACGAGCCATTTTAATTAATATGCAAATGGTGTTTGATAGAGCACCCCTGCTTTCTGAGGTGCTTTCCACAAAAAGCACCAGCCTCTTTAGGGTGATCGATAACTAGAAAGAAACTGCTGCGTGAGGCAGATGCCAGAAGTGCTCTGTAACACCCAGAGCATTTAATGACTAATTTTGGCACAAATTAAAATGCAGTAACAGATAAAAGATGTAAAGGTGTCCAAGGGTTTACATTTCAAAGACCTGCATGCCCATATATGAGGTTTGGGGGATTGATGTTATGGACAAATTCGCTTTAATAGTAACTGCTACTATTTCCCACTTGCTAGCTAGCTAAATCCCAAGCCTTTTTGTTACACTGCACAGGTTCTACCTTTTGCAATTCTGCCATGTCTGCATTGGCAGAGATTTGCTATCTTTTATGCTCTCTGTACAGGCAATCAGGTGGTATCTCGACCATAGCAGAGCCAAGCCAACCCAAAAAAATTCGGTCTTTGACAGTTCTGCATGTAAAGTGTTTCCATTAAAACTGTCCCCTGTTACTTACCAGTGTTCCAATGTAATAATGTATATGTTTGTAACCTTCTTCATTGCTGATGATCTTATAAAATCTATTTCCGGTAATGAAGTAAGGTTCACTGGGTCCAAACTAGAAAAAACAAGAATCAGAAGTCGGAACATTCCAAAACAAAAAATACAAAACCCCCCTTTCTGATGCCTCTATATGTCAATATGGTGAAAGAGCGGAGACATTGATTGACTTTCCAGATGTTCTCTGTAGGCCTTAAACTAATCGACACAACTAAATTGCAATTCCCGGTATTTCACACTGTACAGGGAGTGTCATTATAATAAAACTACAAAGTTTCTCAATGCTCAACCCCCCTCAATGTGATTCTACTAACGTTTGTCATGAGCGAACACTATCAAGCGATTATAATGGAAGTCAATGGAATATCTTCCGAATAATGCTTGAGTTTCCCATTGCATCTAAGCTCTAGCCTTCAACATATGTTTACTTACATTTCCAACCCAGCCAGTAGGGCTTTCTTCATATCCAGCCTGTATTACAGAAAAAAAAAATTCCATAAATCATAATAACAAAAAATTGTCACAGGTGTCTCCCACCATACGGAGACCTTTGATGAGTCTGGGACCTGAGGGCTACAACACCTTATAGATCAGGTCCAACATTTGTAATTAAATGTATATACTTTCTTTTTGTGTTGCAGGGGTTAACAACCCCTGGCTCTCTGGCTGTTCTTTGTAACTTAATCTCATGTGCAGATTTCGGTGACCACTCCCATCCTCTATAAAGAGTTACATGTCTGGTCAGCTGACACCAGTGATAGAATCTCGTTCTATTCTGACAGCTGTTGAAGGAGTGTCTAGAGTCGTTACTATTGCTACTCTGGTGTTTTGCTGCATTTGTGGGGTTCAGGGGATTATCCTTTTTGTGTCTATTTTCCCCTGTCTGTCTCCCTTTCCCTGTGTTGTATTATAGTAGAGGTGAAACTAGTGTAGTTGATGGCTTGCACACTACCCAGGGTGAGTGAGGGCCTAGGTATGTGACAGTGATGGGGGGAAGGACCGGTATAGGGAGCACAGGGTCCAGCCTCAGGTTAATGGCAGGAGGTGACCACTCTCCATATCACTAGGGCCTTCCTACTGTACCATCCCCATTTTCTTCCTTGTGTTGCATCCGTATGCCACGGCATGATGAAGATACACTAAAAGTATATTAAATTAAATGGCAGTGCACATCTATAATGCAGTACAACTTTGTCCTAATCCTTCACTTGTCAAATATATTCTAAGCAGTATTATAGGAGAACCTCAACAAACACGTATTAAAAGATCACTCTAGGGACTGACTGAATTATGAAAATGGAAAAGCCCTTTAAATGGTAAAGCCTTGTCTGTCTGCATTTGCAACAAGGGGGCGCTATGGAGCTGAAGATAAATTCATTACTGAGCACAAAGCTAGAAATCAAAAAAACTTCACCAATTGGTGTCTGCATCTATAATTATTACATCAAAAAGTTCTGTTTCTCAAGCTTGGGGGGAGCCAATGAAGTGAGCGTGTCACTTGGCTGAGAATGTAGAAGAGTGTGAGTGAGCTTTGAAGGGGATTACCATCAGTGACAAGGGGGGCTGGGAACCCAGCATAACACATTGATCGGTAGGTTCCGGTGTCTTAGAGAATGAAGGGAAATTTTATTTGCAATTAAGCAAATGTTTGATCTTCTGAAGATAACATGAAGTGCACTGCCTGCTATATTCTGTTTGCAAGTGTGGCTCCCAGTGAAGACTACTTTGTTGTAAAGAACGTGTCTGTTTTCCTTATGTGCAGTACCCATGGCCCGGTTGAGAAGTGCAATAGGACTGGCGTAAAGGCGTCTAAAGAAACAACACCAGCACATACTTATCCAGAACCCTTTAATGTAGCGTGCCGGGGTGGCCTCATCACAGCACTCGCCTATGGCAACCACCACCCAGGCGAACCCCGACATCGCCTCAGGTTTGCAGGACTCACAGACTTCCCGCGTGGCTGATAAACTAGGGTCCTGCAAATCTATTTGATGTTCATTTCTAAAGATATATCATACAGTCATGCAATGTTTGACAATAGTGTTAACTCTTAAATAAAAGGCATAAATGTATAAAAAAAGAAAAAATATTTAACACTGCACATACCATCATACAGTTCCATGTGGGTTCTGCTAGAGAACACAGAGTAATGGCTGAAACATTCTGGATCCTTCGAAGCCACTGGACGGCCATCCGTTCAGGTGTAGCCCAAGTTACCGCACTTAAGTAATGGTCTCTACACTCACAAGGAAAACAGGAGTCAGAAACCAATTCAGACCTATAGAGTCAGTAAACAAACTACTGCACTTTTTTATTTAGCTTTTGGTGTTTTTTTGCCTGTTTTTCATTTGCACCTTTTGCGACTTTTTAAAACCAGGTTTTTGCAACTCTGAGAGAAGCATGATGTATGGGCAGAGACCCTGATTCCAGTGATGTGTTACTTACTGGGCTGCTTGCTGCAGTTTTGATAAACTTTCTGTTTTATCTGCTGCAGATCTAGCAGGTATAGGAATGCTGAGCTGTTTAACCGCGCCCAAACCAATGACTGGCAGCATTCTGTGTACACTGTGCATAGGCAGAAATTTGCCAATCACTGCTGTGGGCAAGTTAACCATACCTCATGATTATGGAGGACTACATGGCAGATGGTTTACTAGTCCTCTACTGATAATCTACTGCAGATAAAAGTTTTTTTTTTTAATCAAAACTACAGCAAGCAGCCTACGGGGCCTCAAAAGTCCCTTTAGATTATGGACAAACACTATTGCTATTAAAGATTTGCAATAATTAGGGGCCCCGTTGGAGCTTTCACATCGGTGCCCATGGGCGTCAGGGTTACTCCACTTCCAGACCTCCCAGACTCCTATCTTAAATGGGCATACACAGTGCACACATTGTAAAATTATTGTAGCTGCAACTGCTATAATTCAGGGAGACTGGACAAAGAGAAAGAGTAAGATCAATGGGGACTTTGAGACTGCACAGGGACAGTCATTTATTATTACAGCGAATACATGTACTGGAGCAGAGACAGCACAGGGGATACGAGACTGCAAGGAGAGAGAATAGAACAAGAGGTTAAAAGTGTAAATGATAAGTACTATGCTAAAGAGAGAGCTAAAATATAGAGAGAAGACCATGACCACAAGATGATAAAGAAGAGATCGTCCTGAAAACGAAAAAGTACTCTGTGAAGGAGACATAGACATCCTACACTGAGATTACACAGAAGTGACAGTCTCAAAGTGCAGAAAGGGAAGAAAGAGTCCAAGTGCCAGCCATGAAAATTGTCACAATCTCCACACTACCTTCTTCCTTTACTAAGTTGTTGTGGAGATTGTCAGTCTGGGCTGGCTCTGTGGTGCAATCACCTGCATTTCAGCTCACTAGATTAGAACCCTACTTAAGCAAGCTTGCTGCCCTATTCTGTGTCAATTGTACACTTGCTTCACGGTGTAGTGGAACTGCTGGTGAGGGAATGGTAGTTACAGGCAGGGTGAGCAGGGAAGACTAGTCTGTCCATAGTCTAGGAACCCTGAATGGCCCTGATCCTGAAGGTATCTCTGATGGTGAGAAGGTTCGGGCCTCCAGCCTCTCCCTAAAACTCCTCCACCAGCCCTGCTCTATTCCCCCCTCACCTCCCTCCACAGAACTGGGATACAGCAACTCCAAAGGAAAGGACATCAGCCACACAAACACACAAGTGAGCACAGCACGGCTTCCAGGCATAGAGTGAGACTCTATCAGCAGCACCACCTGGTGGAAGGAGAGACTACTTAAAGGCTGGGGGGAGGGGAGGTCAGGTGAGTCACACATTAACCCCTCAACCAGCAGCTGAACCTAATAGTGAATGCAGTTCTGGAGCATAACACAGGAGGCAAAGACCTTCACAACTATCAACCATGCAGCTCTTAAAGACAAACACATACACAGCAGCATGCAGCAATGTCAGCGCCATCTAAGTGTGTGACAACTTGCCTTTGGAAAGTGTAGGATTGATGTCTCTGTGCTCTGAGCCAGACCCTGCCTGATTAGTTACCTTATCTGGACTTGACTGTATGCTTGTGACCTGATTCCTCTTTCTGCCTGCTCCTCTGTATTCTGTTTTGTCTTTCTGGTTTCCTGACTTCGGCTTGAATTTGACTTCGCTTCTGGATATCCCTAGCTGTTACTGCGCCATTTGCTGGACCTGACCCCAGATTGTTTTGACCTCTCTTTGCTACCAGTAAGTAATAATATTATTATATTTACTTTCCGTTATTACAGTCTGCTTTCTGCACCATAGAGCTTAGTTATTACTGTAGTGAGTGGCGTCACAAAAATACATGCAGCACCAAGTGTTCAGGAACGGAAATCAGACGTTTAGCTTTTCTCTCCACATTATGGTTTTCACTCACTTCAGGGCCCTGCTACTATCAATGTGCCCAGGAGAGGAGAGACACTCAGAAATGGGGAAAGGTGAGTATATGGGGCAGCAGCCAGGAGCTTTACATTGTATGGAAAACTTAGCATAATTTTTTAAGTTATTCATTTGCTTCCTAAATCCAAAGTTAAAGTTGAATGATCAAGTTTTGAAGTGAATTGGGGATAACTCAGAGAATCAGGATCATTGGTGGATCATACGCTCTCTGGCTCCATTTATTCTAACGGGCGCTGCGCTCAGCCGGTCTTCAGGTTCTCTCATAACAATGAATGCAGCAGATGTGCGCACATTCAACCATTTGTCCATTCACACAGGGCTCTGCTGAACCCTGAGTCTCTGGATCTCTGATGGTTCCCAGTGATTAGACCCCGAGCGATTGGGAAGTTAATCCCTATTCCATGGATAGAAGATAATTCCAAAATTAAGAATATCTCTTTAAGCAACTTTCTTAATAGTCGTCATTAAAATGTTCTACAGTGTCTGAAAGTCCTTTATCTAGATACAAATTCATAAGAGCACCTGTTCTGTCTTATTGGCTCGCTCAGCTTCCTACTATCACCCTTCTCTGCATTTGAGATAACAGGATGGAAAGGGAAGAGGTTTGACACTAATCCACAGAGGATTGAGGAAAAAGGTTATATGAAAGGAGGAAAGAACATGAAAAGGAAATGAGTGCAGGATAGAAGCTGTGCTAACACATGAGAGCAGCATCCTAGATACTCACAGACCTCACATCCAACCTATATTACTGGGAGAGTCACTCGCACAAGAGAAAAATATGAAACTCAGACGGTAAATTACATATCAGGGGGTATAAAAATTAGGAATGGAAACTGCAGAGTAAATATTTGTGCAGTTTTATTAAAGGTAACCGCTAACATGTAAAACAAAAACTATTTTTCTTTCGATGTCAAAGGCATCTATAACTTTTAACAGTTCTTAAAGGGACTGAGAGAGATCGCCCAATTTCTTTGCGTCTCTTAGATATTTTGGAACAGTTGTGATAATTGCCCCCAAAGCTCCATGGCCTCAGTGTATAATCACTAATTGTCTCCTCCATCTACAATTTGCTATATTTATCATACACTATGTGTTTTGACTCCCTCTGACCTAAGGCAAAAGCCAAAATCTTAATCCTTTGCAGTCATATCACCATTTTTGCAATTTCTCAGGAAGGCCATAGTATTTTGCTGTGATTTTATGAATAACATGAATATTTTTTTGCTTTAATTTGCTCATTACCTTTTTTACCTGCATTTATAATACTGACCAGCAGAGGGAGCAGTGCAAGTGCATATACTGCATCCAATCATGTTATTTTCTTGTACTCCACTTTTTACAACTATTACGAATACTCTGTTTAAGGGCCCTTTCACATCAGCGTTTTTTTGAAATCGCGGCAGATGCGGTGAAAAAACCGCATCTGCCGCGATTACCGCATACCGGCTGCACTTGCGGCGCGGTTGCGGTTTTTTCCATGCAAAGTATAGGCGGACTTGCGGCAGGTGCGGCAAGTGCGGTTTTGCACTTGCGGCAGGTGCGGCCGCGAAAAAACCGCGGTCAGCCGCGTTTTTTTTCGCGGCCGCACCTGCCGCAAGTGCAAAACCGCACCTGCCGCAAGTCCGCCTATACTTTGCATGGAAAAAAACGCAACCGTGCCGCAAGTGCAGCCGGTATGCGGTTATCGCGGCAGATGCGGTTTTTTCACCGCATCTGCCGCGATTTGAAAAAAAAACGCTGATGTGAAAGGGCCCTAAGGCAGCTCATATATTGAACTAATTCTTCTTTAAAAATGACCTTATGTATTATTAATATTTTATTTACTATATTTACATGCACCGATCCGCAGATCAGAGTTATAAAGCAGCTTTGAAACATATGGGACTATCTGCTACTTGGACTAATCTATCTTAATTGACAACTGTGCTCTGTGTAAGGCGGCCGTCACACACACAGATATCTTGAACGATATTGTAAGCGATCACGTGCACGCGCGATCGCTTACAATATCGCTCACATCGCTGGTGAGATGTCACACAGGCAGACTCACCAGCGATGTGGACCAGCGAGAACGCTGGTAACTATGGTACACATCGGGTTACTAGGCGCCGCGCGGCGCTTAGTAACCCGACGTGTACCATAGTTACCATCTCCCAGCATAGGCTCTGCCGCTGGGATATCGTTCATCGTGGTGTCATACACCACGATGAAGCAGATTGGTACATCGTTCATCGCTAGATATGAGCTCCTGCTCTCATATCTGCGATGTCACGATCAAGCGATTTTACATTGTAAAATCGCTTGATTACATGCAACGATGCCAAAACGATATCGCTTAAGCGATCAAAACGCAGATTGCTTAAACGATATCGGCCTTAAAATTGCAGCGTGTGACGGCCGCCTTAAATAGAGAGGACGTAGACTTGAACTCTAGTGTCGCCCATTGGAAGTAGCAATCCTAAAAGTCAAATACGACCATTTAATGAGCCTCGACATATTAGTTGAGATTAATAGCAAATCAGAACTTCAGTTTGCAGACACAGACCATGTCTGCAAATTGAGGTTCTGGTCTGGTTTTAATCCTAAATCGTATTACAGGGCTCGTTAAAGTATCAATATTGACTTTTAGAATTGCTACTTCCAATAGGAGGCTCTAGAGCATATTTTATTTTCTAGAAGAGCTTTAAATCTCCTGATTACTAACATGCCAAATTAGTCTCCACAAGGAGATAGCTTACCCCTGTGTAAAATAAAATTACCATATACCCACCGCAAAGAACTGCACACTTCCAGTGACATTGGTGCTGTGTATTCAGCACTTACATGACATTCATATGTTAAATGAGTGCTGCAGCCAATCATTGACTGCTGACAGGGTACAGCGCTCATGTCTCCCAGCAATGTTACCCAAATGCTAACATTCACAGCACCGACATCACTGGATCAGTGCCGTTCTGGGAGATGGGTATTTGCTTTTTCCATTTTGCATTGGGCATTGTTCCATATAAGAAAGGCCTATCCAAGCGATGGACAATCCCTTTAATATTAGAAAAAGGGGCATCACTGTGAGTCCAGGTGAGTGTTACTATAAGAATCAGGTAAATAATCATTATCACTATTTCTTACCCATTTCTTATGTCATCCCGGTGCTAAAATCTCCACAAACGACACATTGTTAAGAGATCGTATATCAGCAACATACAGCCGCACCGTGGGGTTCTTTGTTCCTGCCTTAAATCGAAAAATATAGAATCAGTATAAATAATATGAAACAGGTTTAACACATGGGGATAAGATACAGATCAGGAATATAATGACAAACTGCAATTTATACATTTAGATGGACGCCTTGAAGCTCAGATCGCTGCACCAGAAACTTGACATTACCAATAGGGTTCATGGTACAAAGGCAACAACAAAAAAGCAACACGACCACAACATGAAAATAAACCATAATATATTACTCACATGGTTGTTACATTAAATCCACTTGCCCCATACTGTAGGTCCCATTTATGCCTCCACAGCAGCTTTGACCTATCATGGTGTGGACTTCACGTGACCTCTAATGATGCCTTATGCAGTGTTTCCCAAACTCCAGTCCTCACGGACCCCAACAGGTCATGTTTTCAGGATTTCCTTAGTATTGCACAGGTGATATTGCCTTGACAATAATTCCATTACCTGTGCAATACTAAGGACATCCTGAAAACATGACCTGTTGGGGTCCGTGAGAACTGGAGTTTGGGAAACACTGCCTTATAGTATCCAGCGACAAAATGTTACCAGCAGATCATTTAACTCCAGAATGAAGAGAGCAATCACTGGAGAAGGCATCATGGTTGGACGAATAGAAGGAACAAGGTGAAGAGGGAGACCAGCGAACCGATGGCTTGATACTATCAAGAAAACGGCATAGAAGACCCTAGTGGACCAATCTAGGCTTGGAGACGACCCTAGTGGACCTATTTAGGCTTAGAGAAGATCCTGGTAGACCTATCTAGGCTTAGAGAAGACCCTGGTGGACCCTATCTAGTTTTGCAGAAGA
Organism: Allobates femoralis; assembly: GCA_033576535.1. NCBI lineage: Eukaryota > Metazoa > Chordata > Amphibia > Anura > Aromobatidae > Allobates > Allobates femoralis. The sequence goes on from JARQOC010000011.1 coordinate 32,157,409, forward strand.
CTCTGGTGGACCTAACTAGGCTTGGAGAAGACCCTGGTGGACCCTATCTAGTTTTGCAGAAGACTCTGGTGGACCTAACTAGGCTTGGAGAAGACCCTGGTGGAACTTATCTAGGTTTGGAGAAGACCCTGGCGGACCTATAAAGGTTTGGATAAGACCCTGGTGGACCTATCTAGGCTTGGAGAAGACCATGGTGGACCTATCTAGGGTGCACAAGATCGATCTTCCTACAGAGCGTACATCCATCAAGTTGCCATGGTTCAAGATCAAGACAGTTAAAATAAAAATTGTTTGAATTGATTCTCTATGAATTATTCTTTTTTCCCTGCAAATCCCACAAGGTCTCGATTGGACTGAAATCTGGTGAATTTGGATGCCAAGTCATCACAGTGCCATGTTCCTCAAAACCATTGCTAAACAATATTTGGTGTTGTGACAGTGGCATTATCCTGCTAAAAGTGGATCCAGTCAATCATTATCACGAAGAGCATGCTTGGTCTGTACCATTGTTTGAAAGGTGGAACACCCACATGAATGTCAGGACCCAAAGCCTCCTGGCAGAACATTGTTTAGAGTATCACACCATCTCTGCACAGCTCGTCTTCTCCCCTGGTGCCGCCTCTTAACTAGGTAAGTGATGCCATCCATATGTTGAGGGAAACATGAATGACAAGGCCAGGTCAACTTCTTCCATTGCTTTATGGTCCTCTTCTCATGTTCACATGTCTGTTGTTGGACAATAAGTTGATGGGCTAGGATCAATATGGGCACTTTGAACAGTCCCATAAATGGCAAGCCATGATGTTCCTTGTCTTCTGATACCTTTGGATTCTGAAGGCAGCAACTTTTTTTTAGAAGCTTTTTCTACAATAGCTCTCTGTTGGAGCGGACACGATGGGTTAGGGTGGTTTTACACTTACGGTTTTCTGTCATCTGGCAGAATCCGGCAGCATGCGCTTGCATTCAGTTCTGCCAACACAATATTTAGCATTTTTTTTGGGCTGGCAAAAAAACAGCACCAACTGGATCTGGAAGGATCCAGCATAAATTAAAATAAAAGTGAATGGGCACTGGATCCCTGGATCCAGTTTTACTGAATCAGGCAGGATCCAGTAAAACCAGATCCGATTTTGTCTACTGAGCATGTGGGTCTAACTAAAAGGTAGATAGATTGATAGACAGATAGGCAGAGCTCACCAGTCTCCCACTCTCCGGCTGCTTGATTCCAGGACCAGCCTTTAAGCTTCATGAATATTCACTGTATTGACAGCCTATGGCTAGGGTCACTCTGGGAGGGTGACCCACGTTTCCCGAATTCGCTAAATGCAAAGCAAAGCCTGCTGTAATGGCTAGGGTTAACATCACTCGCTGCCCAGCAATGCTGCTCCATAGTAACCCATAGTTTACCTTGGGTGCGGCCACACACAGAGTCCCAGGAAGTGTGCTTTAGCTGAGCGCACAGAAAAACGTTGAAGACAACATTTTCCTGTGCGCTCAGCTAAAGCGCACTTCCTGGGGCTCTGTGTGTGGCCGCATCCAAGGTACACTACGGGTTACTATGGAGCAGCACTGCCAGGCAGCGAGCGACGTTAGCGCTAGCCATTACTGCGGACTTTGCTATGCATTTACCGAATCCCGTAAATGTGGGTCACTCTCCAAGTGTGACCCTAGCCTATCACAGATGCTTACTCTCTGTGAGACCGTCTGTGATTGGTTGTTACACTCCCACCGCACTTCTACACCTTGGTAATCGTGTCAGCTAATAGGACACTCAGATCCAGCATAATACCAGTGCGGTATCATCCGATTGCATCTGGTTTCACAAAAAAACGATCTGGTTGGATGTGTTTTCCGCTGGATCACCACCGAAAAGTAAAAAACATTAGTCTGAATCTAGCCTTCATCTTTACTCCGAATGCAGTTCACTGCTTCTCTATTCTTGGACCACTTGGCATAACCTGGTCTATCGGCCACAACAGTAACCTCTGCTGGGCAGAAGCCGTAAAAGTAAGTTCTTAGGCAAGGGTCACATTAGAGCCATGGATGTGCTAAAAGCTAGCGTGTTTCAATGTGCAAATGTTGAAAAACGCTAGCGTTAACATATCCATAGGTTCAGGGGCGGGCTGGTGCTTGTAATGCTGGGAGGCAGCTTTATCCTGACAGCCCTAGTTGAGGAGCGGGGGGGGGTTGGGTGCTGTCAGAGATTTTTGAGGACGTGGGGGGGGGCCCTTTCCTTGCCGGATCTCAGTCACTTACCCGTCAGCCGCGTCTCCGGCTGCTTCACAGCTCCGGTCACAAAGTGCCACCGGCCGTCCCATTTCTGAAGGGGGGCGGCCCTAGAAGAGACCTATACCACCAGCTCAGGGGGCACTTGCCCCCCTGCTACCTGGGCCAGTCCGCCAGCGTTGGTACAGGAAAAAGACGCATGCTTTTTTAACATTGGGCCCTATGGTAAACGCATGCGTTAACGCATGGTACATATAGGTACCATGTGTTAACGCATATGCGTTTTTGGTGAAAAAATTACTAAGTCCAAAAAACGGCCAGGAGCTCAGGGAACACTATTGGCACCCTAAATTTAACGGATCCGTTTTTCTACAGCCTCAAAAAAGCGGATTGGTATGTGTATGGTATGTGGCCTTACATGTGCTTCACACCGCACCAATAACATCACAGTAGGCCGGCAAATCAAAAGAAGGGCCCCGGATGTCGTCAGATAAGCGGTGGTTCCCACATTACTGTCGTAACCGTTGCACATCAATTCACAGCTCCAGTACTAACCACACGTCAGGAGCTCTGCCCAAGCTTTCCATGTTGCAAACGCCCCGTCACAATCCGGTTTTTGTTAAATGCTTTATTGCATTTACTACAAGTTTTGAATCTGACTCTCCAATATTATATTAGCATAAGATAATCACTTGTAATAGCTTTGTTCGTCAGTGGGTTATATTTTTATTTCAAGATTGGCAATGTCTAAATGTCCGATACGAATTCACAAGCTGCCATCCTACAGAATAGGACACCATATGGTCCCTCTTTGCCTACAGAGGATTCCTGGTACTGATGTACAATGCCCATTTTCTGCTAGATTCATTATACAGATGCTTTAAACATATGCCTGACGTTTTATCACCTCCACATGAGAATGGGGGATGTGTGCCAACATTCCTCTGGCAGATGAACCTGACTTGGCATCAAATGTGCAATGGCTGTTTCCTGGCTACGAGGATGAAGTCTCTTCATGACAAACATAATTGTGGTGTACGTAACTCAGACATTTGGGTCGATATATTTTAAGTTGTCAAAGTTGTCACAAAAGACTGTAAGAAAAGACGTAGTATGAAATAATGACTCTTCAATTATAGTAGCTTCTGGCACTGAAGGCAAATAAGCACAGGAATGTCAAACATGTCACCGTCTATTGCAAGAGCTTTGCTAAAAAGCTTCAAAAAAACATTGTTTATATGCATGTGTACCAGAGAAAGGAGAAGGCAATGGAAAAGTCAGGATCTGCCGTTGGGAAAGCCTTCTATTATTGCTGCAGCTGCAGAAAATCTTCTGTCGAAGAGCTCCACTCCACCAACCAAGTGTAGTCTGATGCTATAATTATGTGTCAGGAATAAAGCACCAAAAAGGAAAGGGCGCACAATAGTGTTTATCCGTAGGATTATGTGAGTGCAGCAAGTTGTTGAATCCGCTCACCTGTTCGGGTTGTGAGACGTCACAACCCCTTCATAAACCTGTGACAACTGTGGATGTCAAGCTATATGGTATGCTGCAGTCCTCCTGTGGAGCCCACTGGGACGCGGCACTCGGTACCGGACGGGGTACTGCTGGGATATACAGCAGTCTTGATCCGGACCTGTCCCGGTTTCGCAAGTAATGGGGGATATTTACAGGGGAGTTTGTCGTGACGCCACCCACGGATGTGGTCAGGGTGACCACCGCTGCTACAGAACCTCCGGGATATTTTGGCAGCTGGAAAATGTAACGGCTCTCCGCGGGTAGAGCTTGGTTCCCCGGGGAAGTGGTAGTTAAAGTCTATGATTGATGCTATGGATGTTGCAGGATAGGGTAGTAGTGGAGGTGATGGCTGCTTGTGAGGGAACGTAGGGTTTGAGCACAAGGATCACACACACTCACGGTTTTGCAGTTTTCCAAGACTTTACTGATGATGGTATTCAGTAGAGTACTGTCACGGAGTCTGTACCGGGTTGCTCCCACCCTGGGGTGCCACACTCCCACGAGTTGAACATTCAAATGTGCATAGGAGAAATGAGAATAAGAACCGCGCTCCCGCTCCTAAGGAATCCAATGATTCAGGTTGTTAGAAATACAGATGGTGGTTTATTATGCGTTTCCGGGTCAAGCCCCTTCCTCAGATAACACCATACGAAATAAGATGTACACTTTAGTCCTGTACTGGTCCGGTATATATTGTTACCAATAAGATCAAAACGAGGCTTACATATTGATGTCATTAAATGCAGGGGCGTAACTACAACAGGTGCAGGGGTTGCAATCGCACCTGGTCCCTGGAGCCTAGGGGGGCCCCAAAAGTCACTTTGGCTTATAAAAAAACACTATTGCTATTAAAGATTTGCGATATTTGGGGGCCCGTTGGAGCTTTCCATTGGGGCCCATGAGCTTCAAGTTATGCTACTGATCAAATGTGTATATGGCAAGTTAGATCTAAATAATTCTGTGTCAGTATGTGGGTATATCCAAAAGGCCTATAAATTCATAACAAAGATACATCAGATACAGACATAAAGATATGTACTAACATGATACATAATTGCTCATAAAAATTGCATACATAATAAAATTTTACTCTATAGTACTCTCATTGCAGAGCAGAAAGGAGGGGGGGGGGTGTGATCATGAATCTCTGAGCTCTTCCCTGTCATTGGTGTATGAAACATATGTATAGTGTGTGCAGTCTGAGATATTTCTTTGTGATTATAGGAACATTTAATCATTTACTCAGCAGATACACACATTACATGTATGCAGGAAAACCAATGTTCGTTCTTATAATAGAAATTCTTACACAGTGCACACAGGGCAGGACAAAACACCTCCCCCCTCCCAGCACAAAGCTCAGAGGGGAAGGACAGAACACCAGCTTGGATGAGTGTGGATATTTAAATAACACTTATACAACAGCTGAACTAATCCTCTGTAAAAGTAATGGACAGGACTAATATACCAGATCCTTGCAGGGTATAAAAATTCTTATAGCAAGGAAACTAGAAATGGTACAATAATGATTTACATTTTTTTAAAAGGTCTACCCAAGCACTTCTCAAGGGTAATATTAGTATCATACTGAAAAATGACCTGACAGAGACCCTTTAAGCCTCTTTTATTACAGCTCTATTACCGGCCCAGCCTCATCCTGCTTGACTGACATCTCATTTGCTTGAAGGCACACAGAATAAAAGCTGTTAGTCTCACAGGAGGTGGTGGCTCTGTGCGAGGAATAGAGCTGTAGTGACGGAAGCTTTAGATCCAGGTGCATAACTACAATAGGTACAGGGGTTGCAATAGCACCCAGGCCTTGAAGCCTAGGGGGCCCCAAAAGTACCTTTGGCCTATAGAAAAAGACAGTTGCTAAAAAACATTTGCAATAATTGGTGGCCCCATTGAAGCATTTGCATCAAGGTCCATGAGCTTCTAGTTACGCCACTGTTCAGATCTATCATTATCCTTCAGCCTCATTTGCATATCGATTCAGACGCTGATTTCTCAGTATTGACGGAACAGACAGGCCATGTAATAGAATTGGTGGACTTGTCTTCGAAAAAGTTACATGTTCAATATAAATAGTTTGGGAGGTGAAATCCTGATGACAGATTCCCTTTAGGTGTCATGTAACATTATTATAATCCAGATGACTTACTTTTGGATATGGGATATGAATTGTCTGCGGATACTGTTCGGATTCATCTCCATAAAACGTATATTCTATTATTGGAACTTCTGTGTCATTAAATTCAGCATAAGTCAGGAATTGACCACCAGGTGACCACCAGATTGCATTATTGGTTGAAAACATTTCCTCTAAAAAAATAATGAAAAATAAAAAAATATTTCATAATAATGACACATTACTTTTATATAGAAGTATCATATTATATATCAGTTACATATATATCTGGCTCTTGTAGGGGTCACATGATTTCAGACAATCTTGCATATACAGTCACTTATAGAGTATATTTAGTATACTAGACAGGGCTGGATTCTATCACAATGGGCGATTCTAGAACGTGTGTGAATTTAAATGAGTCCAACTACTCCCACTACTAATCACAGCATGACAAAAGAGGGCGGGGGGAGCTGCTGCTGCACAGGGTGACCTTGACTTGGCAGACACTGTTTCTGATCACATCCCCCCTCTCCCCTTGTGCTGTCTCTCATCCCTGTGACATCTTTTTCTCCTTGTGCTGTCTCTCCCCCTGTGTACCCTCTCCTTCCCCTGTGTGCTCTCACTTCCCCCTGTGTACGCTGTCTCCCTTTGCTGGCTCTCCATGTGTGTGCTCTCTCTCCCCTTGTGCTGACTCTCCCCTCTGTGTGCTCTCACTACCTTTGTGATGCCTCTCTCCCTTGTACGCTCTCTCCCCCTATGCGTTCTCTCTCCCCTTGTGCTCTCTTCCCACTTGTGCCTTCTCTCTCCCAAGGGTTTTGAATTAATAAAGATGGGAACCAGGGATGTTTATTGTGTTTTATTGTTATTAAAATATTTTTTCTCTGTGTTGTGTTTTTATATGTTTACTAGAAAGTCATAGTGGCTGAGTCTAATATTGGCCTGTCAATATAAATTTCGGGCTTAGTGCCAGCTGCCAATACAAAGCTGGCATTACCCCCTTTATAACCCAGCATGTCACCACCACCAGTGCCACTGGAAAATGGCACTTCAAGAGTATGCACCATTTTCAGGGGTAGCTGCGTGCTGCGATTTTCATCACGGGGGGCCCAGAATGCTTTGGTCTTAACATGTTAAGACAACTGAAGTGGGATGAAAATGGTGCATGTAGGATTGCGCTGCCGTCAGATATTGTATCAGCCAGTTCCAATTCTAGAGATCGGCGTGCACACTTGGTTGAATATAGCGTATGCTAGCGTACGGGTCTCCAGGGCCCTTGTTAAGGTACTATCAACAGAACACTGCACACTCAACGTGGTTTTGGGTGAAAGTTTTTCTTTTTTCATTGGTGACAGGGTGCGACAATATAGCTGACGTTTCGGCTACAGGCCGTAGCCTTTTTCAAAGCGCGCTAGTTACTTGTACTGCACCAAGGAGACCTCCTCAATGGTATAATGAGTGATAACAGGTCTGTAGATATTGGCCTGTATGGGTCGTTGCTCCAGCCACAGGTGCAGGAGGCGCCGGAGACACAGCACACCACAGTGCCAAAAACCATCTCAAGGGACGCTAACAACCAGGAGACAACACAGTACAGCACACTAAACAGGGGAACTCCACTACATAAGCTCCAGACACAGGAGTGACCAGCAACGACCCATACAGGCCAACATCTACAGACCTGTTATCACTCATTATACCATTGAGGAGGTCCCCTTAGTGCAGGACAAGTAACTAGTAGTGACGCTTTGAAAAAAGCTACGGTCTGTAGCCGAAACGTCAGCTATATTGTCGCACCCTGTCTGTATGCATCACCAATGAAAAAAGAAAAAACTTTCACGCAAAACCACGTTGAGTGTGCAGTGTTCTGTTGATAGTACCTCAGCCAGTTCCAAGTTCCAAATTATTTTATTGATCTCAACGCATTTCGTGTGTCAACTGCACACTTACTCAGGAAATAAAAACAAATGATTTTATTTCCTGAAGAAGTGTTCAGTTGACACACGAAACTCGTTGAGATCAATAAAATCTTTTGGAACTTGGAACTGGCTGAGACATTTATATCTGACAGCAGCGTTATCCTACATCCACCTTTTCCATCCCTCTACACTTGGCTTCTGTATCACATCGTGTGTTTCGCTGCAGTCTTATTTGTTCGGATAGTGGTTGTGTCTCACACAACCCTATAAGGTGAGTGTAATTGACACCATCCGATCTCTATTTATATTAGATAAGACCCTATTCTGCGCTTGTCTCTCTCCCCCAGCTTAGGTCTTACCATGCTGAGAATTCCATCCCCTAGCTGCCTGGGTTTTACCTTGGCTGGCAATCAAAAATAAGGCGAAGCTTATTTTTTACATACCATGCTAGAATGTATAGGCTGATTCCAGATTACTCCAACAGCCAATCACAGATGCCCATTCTCTGTGACAGTGTCTGTGATTGGCTGTTGGGCCTCTTCTCTTCCAGGGAAGTCCACATTTGGGGTCTGTGCCCAAACATTAGGTGTTCAGCATGGACCCCGAACTTTACAGTTGGGGTTCTCCCATCACTAGTTAGGAGAGGAATTTGCTGGGACATCTTGGGTAAATTTCATTGGCATTTTCTGTGATTAGTTTTCATTTATAATATTCACATTTTTGTGGAAGAAATGAAGATTTCCTGCCTTCGACTAAAAATGTCTTTCTTGTTTTCGCTCTACAGATCTGTGGTCACGTGTCGGTTTTGTCTTTCACCTCTATTTCACGCTGGTATTTATAATTATAGGTTTAATGTTTCCTCGTCACCACAAAAACTCTATATATAAGTAAATGCTCTTTGAGATTTGAACACAGTTTCGGAGCTGAAGGTCACCGCACTCCCAAATAAGAGATCCGTACCTTCATACACCCAGTCTGGTATTCCATTTAGGACTTTATTTTCTTCACCAGTATATGTAATTCTAACACTTGGCTCCTCTGGAGAATTTCTGGCATAAATGTTGTTTTCCCAGACATATACCTGTAGGGAAAATAAATTAGTACATAAGACATTTGTTTTTTTTGATACCACATATTGTACCATTTTAAAATAAAAATGCACCAACATGGGGTGAGTTAGTGTCATGAGTGTGCCGTGTCCTGTTTTCATCTCTGGGGAACTGAGGTCAGAAGGTCTCTGTGATTGATTAATCCCAGGCTTTCTACAGAGTGAACTTGACAGTTTTATCTATCTGCTTGCTCTGCTATGTTGAAGGGGTTAGGAAACTTTTCACTTCTGGATGAAGTTTTCTCTTAGCCTTGAGCTGTAGCTTGTTATTAACTGCCCCTTCTGCTATATCTACCATCAATTCACCTCACTCCATGTCGGGGATAGAACATTTGAACTTGTGAAGGTTGTTATTGGTCAGCTGTGGTGTTGTTTCTGTGGTAGCAGGCAAGCTTCTCTTTAGAAATCTGATGGAACCCTACTTTACCTGTTGAATTATCTTGGTTCTCTCTATGCTTCACTGCTATCTAGTCCCTGCACTTCCTTTGGAGATGGGAGAGGGGGCATCTAGGTGAGTCCAATCTAGGAGCCTAGTAAGGTATGACATCAAGGCATCCCTGCCTCCAGGAGTAATCTTGGGGACAGGGGATAGCCTAGGGTTTCCTAGTCCACTTATAAATTATCCCTACCACATAATCACATTTGTAATACCTGCCTCTGTATGTTTGTCGTGTCACGGTTGTTGCCCTTAAGCAACCTCAACCCTGGTTCCTTAGGAGGTGTGGTTAAACCCTCGATGGCCTGTCAGGTTGTGAGGCCCATGCAGTCACCTTCTAATCCTCTGGCCAGGGATACTTCTATCTCTGCAGGTGCCTTTAGGGACTGCACAGTTGGAGTTTTAGACTGTTCAGGAACCAGCTGCGTGGAGGCGCTGCTATAGAGTGATTGCTACTTCTTTTTCTTTATGTACATGACACCCTGCTACCTAATGATCACTAGCGTGACAGTTAAAGCGACACCTATCATGCATGTATTAGATATCCTGGGAGTTGCCACCTCACCACCACCGGAGCCACCACCTCACCACCACCAGAGCTGCCGCACCCCGACCTTCTGTCTCCTCCCCATTATCCTGTAGAATGTAAGTCCGCAAGGGCAGGCTCCTCTCTACTCTGTACCAGTCTGTCATTGTTAATTTGTTTACTATAAACTCTATCTATAATTTTGTATGTAACCCCTTCTCATGTACAGCACAATGGAATTAATGGTGCTATATAAATAATAATAATAATAATAATAATGTTTTACAAGTGCCTAAGATTGAAATAATGCTTAGGGAAAAAAGGTGTGCTGTAGTCCGCGCTGCCAGGATCACTCACTCCAATAAATACGAGTAGAAAATCTTCATCAAAACCTCCTTTATTCTCCTACGCGTTTCAGTGCCCTCCTGGCACCTTCATCCCTGATGCATTGTTACAACCTACACGTGAGTGTGGCCGGTGGGAGTCCAGCAGCAGCCATCAGGACATTACCAATAAGCCTTCAAACCAGTTGTGGGTCTCACAACTGGACCAGGTGAGCAGATTTAATTACTCACCATTACACCCATCAGTGTCTAGTGATAAGGGCACTATTGCGCCTCTTGTCCCCCCCCCTCTTTTTTCTTGTAAGATTGAAATACCCATTTAAAAAACTTAAATCTGTGAATTATTGACTAACTACAACACTAATCTTCTTCAGTGCTGTGGTTGTAGAAAACATTACTGTCTAGCCCAGTGATGGGCAACCTTTTGAGCTTGGTGTGTCAAAATTCGCCAAAAAACCGAGCATAAATCGCGAGGTGTGTCACCTTGAGAAAAAAACCCCTAATTTTACGATATTTATAGTTTAAATAACAAATATGTATAATTCTTTAACTTACCTGCTTAGTGACTTCTTTGTTAATCTGTCAGTTGGTTTCTTTTGTTGGTCTTGCTGTTATTTAACCTGTGTGGGGTGTCATGAACTAAGATAAGTGAGAGGGAGGGGGAATTCTTCAAGTGATGGCGAACCTGTGGCAGTCCAGCAACAGCTGGACTGCCACACTGCCACAGGTTCACCATCACTGATTTAGTGACTTTTTTGTTGCTGAATTTCATTGGCTAAATCTTCAATTGAAGGTTGGTATTTTGCACACTTCAAGGCCAAGCAAGCGCTACTAAGGTTATCTGTCAAAATGTCTATTTATATTCCACGTTCTGCTTACTACCGTTTCACTACATAGAACGCAAAATGATCTGCCATTTTTTTCTATAATGCCATACATCTCAGTCCATGTCTCTTGAAAGGGTCGGCTACTGCTACTACCACTTCCTTTACTTAACCTTGGTTTTTTTGGCTTCTCCATAAGAGGGGCAGTGACAGAAGATTTATAGACAGCCCTGCAGGCAATTAGGGGTTAACTGTCTTTTAGGAAAGGGCAGAGTTAATAAGCAGAAATAGGGATTAATAGGGTGAAATGCAGTCTGTACTATGCTGCAAGATGGCGTTCCTTATGTAAATCAATGGCGGGAAACGGCACCCATAGCACAGGCCTCTTCCAGCCTCCCCCTCACTTATCTCAGTAATGGCCAATCACACATTCATGACACCCCAGATTCTGCCCAGAACCTTTCACTGGAGGATGGTTGCTGTAGTAATCACTGGACCTCCAGACAGACCTCCAGACAGCGATCACAGGGCCTCAGATATGCGTCCCCCGCAGCGTTCCGCTGCTCCCTGCTGCGCCAGCCAGAAGTTCCGCTTACCGGAAGTCCCAGGACTAGACGCTCTGTGCCGGAGCTCTGCTGTTCTGGCTACAGACCTCCAGCACATTTTTTTTTCCTCAGCTGTAGTTAGTGATGGGCGAGTCCTAACTCGGAATCGCTTGACTCTAGTCTAGCGAGTCCGAGCCCGGGACTCGCTACTCGTTGCTAGTCTAGCGAGTCCAATGTTAATGAATGGGGAAGCGAGTAATAGCGAGTAGTGTGAGATTTACAAATCGCAGATGTCTCGGAAAGCGCTCGCATTGCCGTGTCGGAAACCCGACTCGCAACAGTTTTTTGCTGCTGTGTCTGTGTCTGTGGTTTTTATCCAAATAGCGAGTCTAGTTTCTCCGGCGGCCGCGTGTCACTGAAAATGGCTACGCGTGTCAGTGCTGACACGCGTGTCATAGGTTCGCCATCACTGGTCTAGCCTCTGGTGCACAATGTTTTGATGACTTCTCTTGGTATCTCTTTTCCTGAGCGGTGACATTCCTCTCACGATCCAAATTCACCCTAAAATAGCTTCTGCATTCCCTGCCTCTGCTTTTATACTGGCTTTGATAGTCTCTCCTGATTGGCTACAGTGTGCAATGTGATTTGATACCTGAAAGCATTATGGAAAAGCCTCCAGATTTGTGGCTGGAGTGGTGTACATCTTTTGTGACTTATCCAATCTTTTACAATGTGTAATGCGACAACAGGCATTTTTTTTAGATTCATGTGAATTGAATCACAAATGGTTCGATACCTGATAAATTAATAAAGATTACACAAATTCGTATAAAATTCACTCGCAGATCTCTAACAGCTACAAAAAATCAATTTGTTAAAAAAGCAAAAAGCAAGCGATAATAGGTCTTAAATGCATCTTGTTGTGCCACCCAAGCATATCATTATCCTAGTAGTTGAGTCCCATGACCTTTAATCCTCTGAGGTGCACATCATTCTCAGTTCCCTTTTGCAATAATAAGCAAGTAACAAAATGTATGAAAGGGTCAGGATTTCAGGATTAGGGCTAGAGAAGAACTTAATGGTGGGAAGAATAGAAGGGAGAAGGCAAAAAGTAAGACCAGCAACCCAATAGACTGAAAATAAATTCAATGATATACATCTGAGAATATACCCTTGGGTGGACATATCCAGGCTTGAAGAAATGTTTACCTCTGGAATAGGGATCTTATCTAGGGCTTGGATAGTGGAGAACCCAGGTAGACCTTTCTAGGTTACACAAAGTCGATCTTCCTACAAAGCATTGATCCATCAAGTCACCATGGCTCGAAATCAAACTGAAGGCCATTAAATAAATAAAATTAGGTCTTCAAATAACATTTAGCAATAGATTACTACAGATGGGGAATAGAAACCAAGGGCCACACCACTGTTTCTTTGGTCCATGTGCACAATGGACAAAAATGGAGTGGCTGGCACAATTCATGAGTGTGACCTTCAACAGTGTCGGGGAAGACTGTGAAAACATTGGTGTCATAATTCAAAAAATGCCAGTAACCTAATTTACATAGTAGATTTAGAAATTCTACAAAAAATTTGCATCAAAAACTCATCAAATACTATAGTGGTAACATAGCCATAGAGTTGGCTGAAAAAAACACTGTGTAAAAAATGATTGTTTTGGCCATGTTTTTGCAATTTTTTCCCAAAATCATTTGAAAAATGCTTCAAAAATGTTGCTAGAACTGACATAGTAGCAGATATGAAACTGCTTCAAATCTGCAGGAAAAAATAAACAACATGTACATGAGATTTCAATCACTCATTCACTTTTCTGGTACTGTAAATCACTGAGGGGGGTGGGGGAGGAGGAGGGTTTGATAAAAAAAAACTGCCAAAAACTCAACTTGTGAACATATTCTTCAAGTGGTTTTGTGTGTAGATGTTTTATAGGACTTACCAGTCTACTACCACTTGGAGACCAGGCTATATACTGAATCCTTGGAGGAAGTTCATTCGCAGTTACATACTGTCTAAGGAAAAAATAACAACATATAGAGGGTGATACAGTATCGGAGCCATAGAAACCCCTACAATATGATAAATACCAACATCATAAACCAGGTCCACAGAGGTAATGGATCAAATGAGTTGCCGCCCAGGCAATGAGCACATTAAGCACTTTATGGCCCCTTCTTTGTGTCTTTATGAAACTCATTACGGAGGCCGCGATGTATGAAATTGTAAATTTTATTGTAAATGACTGTAAAAAATGGAGGATATAGACAGAGTTCTCATCATTAACCTATGTACATACAATAAAGGGATACAATCTGTTACCTGGCAGGCCTAGAGAAGTTTCTTTGTTTTTTTGTAATTTATGGTAATTATTCATCTATAGGGGTTGAATCAAAAGCGTCTGATGGACTCCAGTTTTAATGTATAGTGGTGCAGGGCGGTGGTTGTGGGCGAGGGATTGACTCTGGACACGCCGTCACACTAAATTAAATCTGTGGTGCTGGTTGGGGGCATGGACTTGTGTAGCGTGGATGCCATACCACTTAGAGGTCCACAAGCTGCCGTTGTTTTAGCCGGCTAGGAATGGATAATGGGTCAGACTGAGATGGAGAGCACCAGTTCACTTTAAAAAACTGTTCTTTAGTCAACAATTTCCACAGTTCTATAGCTACAATGCCCCATGTGAGACAGCAGGCACATATCTTAAAGACAGTTCCAGTTCTACAGCACATAATCGGACAAAGTTCTAGTTCCACTAGGTTGTTCCCCTTCTTTCTGGTCCTGTGAGTCCCAGCACAACCCAGTAAAGTCCGTGACAGCCACTATCCCATATTCGTGGCTCCACTCTTTTCACCTCATAGTGGACGGGGTAAGGCGGTTTAACCATTTATAATTATAGAGCCTTGTGCTCCCCTTCATGTGGTCTCTTTTCCCTGTTGGGGAAAGGAGTAGGGAATTTGCTATAGAGTCAGCAAGGAGCCTTTTGGTTGCAGACTTAAATCGTGGATCAGTCCATTCCAACCCGTTACCTCTCTGACTTGGGGCCTTACACTATTGTCTTGTTCTCTGAACCCTCTCTAGCTTGGGGTCACCTTGCTGGATGATCAATCTCTAGTTATGACCGTGTCTCTCAGTTTGTGTCTCGGTGAAGACTCTCAATTCAAGCTAACTCACTTGGTCTCTATACTCCAGTTGCCACAAGTCATCCACTGCATGCTGCCTTAATGACCTCTTAGGCTAGGGTTACATTTGGGAGCTAGCATCCGTTTGCAGGATGCTTTAAAGCAGTAGTTCCCAAACTTCAGTCCTCACGGCCCCCAACAGATCATGTTTTTAGGATATCCTTAGTATTGCACAGGTAATTCCTTGATCATGACACCATCACCTGTGCAATACTAAGGAAATCCTGAAAACATGATTTGTTTGGGGCCGTGAGGACTGGAGTTTGGGAACTACTGCTTTAAAGGATGCTGTTTTTTCCCTTGCCATTTTTATGGCTTTTATTTTTTATTTTTAGCGCTAGCGTTAACGCATGGTACATACATGCTTTAAAGAAAGTGTTTCCCATAGACTCCCATGTTAAAGGAAGCTAGCATTTTTGAAAACACCCCAAAAACATTGCAGACCGTGTTTTTTGGTTCTTTTGCAAAGACACATAGCATCAAACGCATTGCACTTTTGCAATGCGTTTTTTACATGGGAGCCTATGGAAGTGTTAACGCTAGCGTTTTTTCAACATTTAAACATGAAAAAAGCTTTTAGCGCTTCCATGACACTAATGTGACGCTAACCTTAGACTGTACGTCCATACTATCCTTTAGTGGGGCCCTGTCTGAAGTTCTAGAAGGAAACTGTTTCTTACCCTGTAGCCAAGGATACTTTTTTGTCCCATTGTGGACTAATCCTAACTAGCTCCGACTCTGCTGTCTGTTACTGGTCAGAACTCCCTTACAAACATCCTACATTTAACATGATATATCTTACAAAATGCTATACATTATACATATAAAAGAAAAGTCCCGGATGGGAACTGCCATGACTGGAAGATAATCCGGACTTGATATTTGGCTCCGCTTAGTGCCCTGCCTGTCTCACGTTCTATTATACATATAAACATCACTGTACATTGCTACATTTCACACTGTTACAGATTACATTATACATTATGTACAAAGACGCATGACCGAATTCACAATATAGTGGTGGTATTTGTGTGTTCAGGGAGGAACGCAACTACCTGTCCACCCCTTTACATTGACATAATAACAAGCTCCAGTCACCACTGGGATCAAGATGTTAAAGGACTACCCCCAAGTTATACTTTCTACAGGATATGCCATCAATATCTTGTTGATCTATCAGTATCTGGTTGATGCAGGGCTCCAGAAAGGGGATTCTAGACCCCAGTCCAAAAGTGCTTACTGCTGCACCCAAGTAGATAGTGGATGGAGAGGTGGCTGCATATGTGTATGACTTCATCCATTCACTTCCATAGCAATCACGGACACAGCTAAGCTTGACTAAGTCCAATTGAAGTAAATGAAGGGAGATCCAGACATGCATAACCATCTCTACATTCATTTTCCTGGGTTGTTTAGTATTTTGGGACATACATCTATCATTTAGTAACTATACATATGTAGTCAGAATGTGCCCGAAAGTATGCCTATCACATAAATGCGGTCACATAACCATCCAATCTCGCCACCGGTTTCAGAGAATCCTGACATTGTCAGGATTCAAAAATCTGAAGACATCAATGAGAAACCTGGACAACCCCTTTAAATGAATCTCTACCTACCTAGCTTGATTGACAGCTTCTCAGTGACCCTCCTCCCTGCTGCTACTGAAATCTCATACTGCTCAGGACAAGTTGCAGCTGTCTGGGTGAGACTGAATACTCTTGGGTTTTCACACTCTAAAGGCTAATTTTAATATTAGTACTATAAAGTCAGTCTAAAATGAACTTTCGAAATCAAGACACCAGGCACATCAGGTGTAAGATCCATTTAATAATGTATAGAGATTGTATTGTGAAAGGATAGACTATACCCGGAATTCTCTCGGTGTGGTGTGTTCTCCGTTTGAGGATTACTTTCTGCTGGGAGTTATTCAACTTTTTTTTTTTAACCAAGTATGACATGTAAAGTATAAAGTGATTTGACATATCAGAGCAGCGTAACATGAAGTCCAAGATGCACAGCATCTCTTTAAGAAAGTTTGAAATAAATAGAAAAATATTACTGGGGGAAGTTTTATTTCTTCAGAATACTATATCTCCCACAATAAATTATTTTAAGGGTTTTTTCCATATGTTTACTAAATCTGCCCTAGGATGGGGTTATTGTTATAAGTAAAGAAGTAATCATTATATACCCCATGAATCCTCTATGCTACAGCATTGCTGCTTCAGAAATTATGTCATCCCATCCATCTTGACTGATGCAGCCGATCAGAGGACGCAACATTGAAGCTACCGTGTATGGCATCTGACCACTTAGACCAGTGGTTAGCTGCAGGTAGAGCAGATTTTGAGAAATCATAGACAAGAAACCTTTACACCTATACAACATTGGAATATTGAATTTACTCACTTCTTTTCAACATCCATGATTCGATAAGATGCTGTGTATGAATGCCTCCAAACCTGAAAAACAGAAAGGTATTTCAAGTTTTATCCTTTCAGATCCCATAGACCTTTGAAGTGGAAACACTGTCCACCAGGCTGCTCCTCCCCCTTTGAGTAGTTACTCTTTGCCTGGCTCTGAAACCAACAGGGATCATCCATTACAGCAACTGCTACCTAGTGAACATCCAATTGGGATCCCTTCACTACAAATAAACTGGGCAACACCTTCTAGGTCTGATTCCACAGAATCAACCTCCAAAAAGTAAACTTGGAATCGCATCCAAGTACATTCTTCAACGTATTCAATACAGAACTAGCGACTATGTGATCAAGGCCTGTAATTAGGTCGATACGTTAAATGAGGTCGTACTCCACTATAAATAAACTCTCACCTATAAGCAAATATTCCGATGTACGTGTGCAGTGATTCTGAATATATCCTCCTGTACAATGACTGATAACACCTCTATATACAGTAGATAACACAGGATCCACCATTCACAATAGGTGATATCACAGCTCACCTCCTCCTGTACAATGACTGATAACACCTCTATATACAGTAGATAACACAGGATCCACCATTCACAATAGGTGATATCACAGCTCACCTCCTCCTCCTGTACAATGACTGATAACACCTCTATATACAGTAGATAACACAGGATCCACCATTCACAATAGGTGATATCACAGCTCACCTCCTTCTCCTGTACAATGACTGATAACACCTCTATATACAGTAGATAACACTGGATCCACCATTCACAATATGTGGTATCACAGCTCACCTCCTCCTCCTGTACAATGACTGATTACACCTCTATATACAGTAGATAACACAGGATCCACCATTCACAATAGGTGATATCACAGCTCACCTCCTCCTGTACAATGAGTGATAACACCTCTATATACAGTCGATAACACAAAATCCACCATTCACAATAGGTGATGTCACAGCTCACCACCTCCTCCTGTATAATGACTGATAGCACCTCTATATACAGTAGATAACACAGGATCCACCATTCACAATAGGTGATATCACAGCTCACCTCCTCCTGTACAATGACTTATAACATCTCTATATACAGTAGATAACACAGGATCCACCATTCACAATAGGTGATGTCACAGCTCACCTCCTCCTGTACAATGAGTGATAACACCTCTATATACAGTAGATAACAAAGGATCCACCATTCACAATAGATGATAACACAGCTCACCTCCTCCTCCTGTACAATGACTGATAACACCTCTATATACAGTAGATAACACAGGATCCACCATTCACAATAGGTGATATCACAGCTCACCTCCTCCTCCTCTACAATGACTGATAACACCTCTATATACAGTAGATAACACAGGATCCACCATTCACAATAGGTGATGTCACAGCTCACCAACTCCTGTACAATGACTGATAACACATCTATATATAGCAGATAACACAGGATCCACCATTCACAATAGGTGATGTCACAGCTCACCTCCTCCTCCTGTACAATGGCTGATAACACCTCTATATATAGTAGATAACACAGGATCCACCATTCACAATAGGTGATATCACAGCTCACCTCCTCCTGTACAATGACTGATTACACCTCTATATACAGTAGATAACACAGGATCCACCATTCACAATAGGTGATGTCACAGCTCACCAACTCCTGTACAATGACTGATAACACATCTATATATAGCAGATAACACAGGATCCACCATTCACAATAGGTGATGTCACAGCTCACCTCCTCCTCCTGTACAATGGCTGATTACACCTGTATATACTGGAGATAATACAGGATCTATCATTCACAATAAGTGATGGTCGCAGCCTCCCTGCCCATTGAGGTCTGCATAGATTACAGAACATGTCTAGAAAACATCCCATAGATATAAACGAAGCAGAGTCTATCTATTGCTGTCTATGGCCCATGTGGCTGCTGTAGTATATCTCTAAATAGGTATAAAAAATATAATAAAAAAGATGAGAAACAAACATATATCACTATCTGGATTTAATTGCTAACAGATAGTGTAGAAAAAAAGAAATTTAATCTCTTAAAAAATTCTAAAATGTGATAACAATAGTCGATAAAAATGCAAACGTAATACGTGATTGAGTTACCTTCTCATAGTTGTACTGCAGCAGCGCATATTTCCGATCTTCTGACAGCTCATAGAAAGATTCATTGTTTCTGTCCTGGGGATACATACATTTAATATTACAGCACACATATGACAAGTGTCATGTATGTAGAGCAGATTACAGGTGTGACATACTATTGTGGTGTTTGACAGGATTATTTGTGTCTCTTTGGTGTCCACATTGTATATTATCACATTATAGTCTCGTGTCCGATGGAGATATTCATGGTCTGAAAGGAAACAGAGATAATAGAGTATTTGTATGAAAGGATCAATCGACTTTTTACATTTTACATCCAATGTGATCCAGAAGGAATCGGATAGGATTGTTTTTTTGTCACAAGGCCTAGAGAATGAAGGGCAAGGGATCTTGTCTACAGGTGACCACACTAAAATAGTTGCTCGTATGGGATTATAGTCTTAGTTATCCTTTCTGCAAAAATATTAAGGACACGTGCACATGTTGTATATCTGGTGAGTATTTTACCTCAGTATTTGTAAGGCCATTTTCCCAGATTGAGTATTTGGTGACTTTTTTACCTCAGTATTTGTAAGGCCACATGCACACGTTGAGTATTTTGTGAGTATTTTACTTCAGTATTTGTAAGGCCACGTGCACACGTTGAGTATTTGGTGGGTTTTTTACCTCAGTATCTGTAAGGCCATGTGCACAAGTTGTGTATTTGGTTGGATTCTTACCTCAGTATTTGTAAGGCCATGTGCACAAGTTGTGCATTTGGTTGGATTTGTGCCTCAGTATTTGTAAGGTCCTGTGTACACCATGAGTATTTGGTGTTTTTTTTACCTCAGTATTTGTAAGGCCACTTCAGGGGCTGGCTGGAGCCTCTATACCCGGGTGGCAGACTTCCATTGCCGGCCCCGACTTGAGGACCGGGGGGGGGGGTGCTGTCAGCCTGACTTGAGGCCCGGGGGGGGGGGGGGGGGGTGCTGTCAGCCTGACTTGAGGACCGGGGGGGGGGTGCTGGGCCACTTGCACACGTTGCGTATTTGGTGTTTTTTTACCTCAAAATTTATAAGGCCTCATGCACATGTTGTGTATTTGGTGTTTTTCTTACCTCTGTATCTGTAAGGCCAAATGCACACAATGAGTATTTGGTGTTTTCTTTACCTCAGTATCTGTAAGGCCAGATGCACACGATGAGTATTAGGTGGCTTTTTTACCTCAGTATTTGTAAGACCACGTTCACATGTTGTGTATTTGTAGCCAAAACGAGGAATGGATAATAAATACAAAAGTAGTGACATGTTTCTATTATACTTTTCCTCTGTTGGCTACAAATACTGAGGTAAAAAACTCACCAAATACTCAATGTGTGCATGTAGCCTTACAAATACTGAGGTAAAAAACCCCATCAAATACTCAACATGTACATGTGGCCTTAAGACCTTAAAAAGTAAGTGAGTCGGGCCGGCAGGGAAGGGGTTACTCGGATACCAGGACGGTGGCTCCGGTGGGGGATAACGGCTGGTCACATCCCGTCTCCGTGCCCTGGGCACTCAATTGGCTGATGGTGGTGATGATGATGGGGGATAATACGTGACGCCACCTGTGGTACCTGGTAATGTGGTTACCAGCGCAGCAGCCGGCCGCTGAGGTGATGGTGATGCAGCAGTGGTAGTACAGCTCCCCATGGGCGGAGCTTTTACCTCAGGGCAGGGGGGTGGATGAGAGGAGTCGTAGTCCTTGGCTCCTATGATGCTGCAGGAGCCTCCCGGATGACGAATAATTGATGCCAGAGACCAGATAAGCTCAAACAGTTCTTTACTGGTACCAGGTGGATAAGGTACACAGTACAGTCTGACTCACCGGGGGTTGTAGCTGCAGATTTTGGAGGCTTTTTCCAGAGTCTGTCAGAGGTGTCTTTATAGTAGCTTTCTTGGTCTCTACTCCCAAAGGCTCTTGGCTCACTGTCCTCCCACACTTAAGTCTGGTTGCCAGTCCCCAGGTCTGTTACCTTAAGTTTCTATTATCTCTTGGCATCTTGGACCTAGCTATAGGGCTGCGGTTAGGCTCTTGGTGGGTGTCGTGGCTCCCTTATGAGGGCCCACAATGTGCTGGTCTGCAGTTTGGGACAAACCTATCAAACTGCCTCGGCTCCAGAATACCAGTGATGACCTGCACACTCCAGCCGGATCCAACCAGTCTTGGAGTGTCCCTTTCTTTGTCTGGGTCACCTCTCTCCTTAGAGGTGCCCTCCTGTCACGACTGCAGGGTCCCCTGCATCCGTCCTCTCTGCTCTTCTGTCACTGTGACTGACTTGTCTCTAACTGTCACTCATATCTTCCCGCTCTTCTAGGCTCCACCCCCTGGGACCTACTGAATACCAGTCCCCTGTACTAAGGTGTCCTGTGAGCGTGTTTTATGTGCAGACTCTGTATTTTCCTCCCTCATCCGCAACTACAGAGATACTACACCTTCTGTTTGGGGTGCAGTACCTCCCTGTGGCGTCCCGCCAGAGGGGCGCCACATAAGCATTATTTTAGTTTTTATTTCCCAAATTTACAACAGTAGGAGACTTTGTAATATATTTTATCAGAAAAATCTGCTAGTTCCCCCCAACTGATCTTTTGCTCTCAGTTCATGAGTAAAATCTGTATTCCAGCTCACATTAGTGAGATAGGAGTTGTAAGTTGGAGCTTTTAAATTCTATGGAGGAGCAGGAGCTAAAGGCAGACACAGACATTCTGCTTCAAGTTCTCCTGAACTGTCAGTTCCATTTCTCCATTGAATTATATAAGCACCAACTGTCATCTCTTATCTCAGTAACTGGACAATCATTATCTAATGAAGACAGACTTTCACATTAGTGAGATAAGAGATGAAAATTGGAGCTTTTAAAATTCTATGGAGGAGGGAGGAATAAGATGCTAACACGGACATCTTGCTGCAAGTTCTCAGAAAATGTCAGTAACAGTTCTCTATAGAATTTTTTAAGCACCAAGTGTCATCTCTTATATCTGTAACAGGACAATCTGTATTCATCAAAGACAGAATTTATCTGTAAATTGAGAACTACTGATCAGGAGGAAAAATAAGTGACATACAATTATGGAACTTTAAATTATTTACCTGATATCCATTGCAGTCCATAGGACCTATACCTTAATCGATCACCAAAATAGTCATCCAATGTGTATGTCGGTCGAGAGTCTGGCACTTCACTTTCTGGAGATAGAGAGCAAAAACATCTGTTGAATTTTATTTTCCAGGCCACTATATATTTTTTGCAAATTGAGAGTGAAGACATACCTTAATAATACTTTATGTTAATTAAATAAACTTTTGCTGTGCTGAATAATAAATTGCTTAAAAGTAATTACAATTAAATGTGCTTAGATGTGACGCTATATTATGTTATTTCTCTTGGTAATACATGGGCCTGTATTCTCATGATGTAAACCATCTCATCATGATTTTAATGAAAACCTTGAATTTAGTTTTTCCTTGCTGCAAACACTAGATGGCAGTATGCTGACAGAACACAACGCCATCTGCCAACAAATCATCTATACAACTACAGTGAGACACAAGACGTTACTTAGAGTGAAAGCTCATTCGAACGTCAGTCATTTTTCTTATAAGTGAGGCTGGTTTCACATCGCAATATTTTCCTGTCTGTGGGGATACTGATTTTTGCAGGACCCCACGGACAGGAAAGGACAGGATCCGATGTGGCCTACGGATGCCATTTCTGTTTCCGGATCTGTGATTTTCATGAATCCGGACACAGAAAAGCCCGAGCCTGCAAAGCGCAGGCAAGTGGGGCAATTTCACACTCGCAATGTATATACATACATTGTGGAAGTGAAGCAAGGGTTAAATATTAAAAAAATTATCCTCACCTCTCCGGCGTGTGTCCTGCTATGTGCGTTATCTATCTCCAAGATTAAGGACCTGATCGGGCGCGGCGGGACAACCCAATCAGCTGATTGGTCAAATGACCGCGTCAGCTGAGCGGTTTAAATCTTCCGCCCGCCAAAACTGATTGGCAGGCGGGAGATTTAAATCTCTCAGATGATGCGGTCATTTGACCGATCAGCTGAGTGGGTGGCCCCGCCTGGTCAGCTGATGCACAGGTCCTAAAGCCCCTGGAGCTACGGTAGATGCCGTGGTCGCACATCGCAGGATACGCCGGAGAGGTAAGGATTTTTTTCATTTTTAACCCTTGCTTCACTTCCGCAATGTATGTATATACATTGCGGAAGTGAAATAACACAGGAATAGAGCACCTGTAGTGTACTGTGCATGCTCAGTACACTAAAATCGGGACTGGGAAACGATTCAATGTTTTCCCGGACCTGTGCTCCATAGGCCCCATTATTTGCCGTGGATCACACCGGATCCAATATTGTCCGATTTGGTCCGCTGTGCCCAAAATCGGAGCAGTCTCCGATTCTGGGTACAGCAAAAAATTGGACAGAATCAGATCAATGGCAATAGAGCACCAATCCATGCTCATAGGAATACATGGTGGCCAAATCAGATCAGTGGCTGTCCGTTTCACAACGGACATCCACGGATGGCCAAAAAACGCGATGTGAAAGCAGTCTAAAGCAAATTTTTGACGGCGGCGGGACAGCGGCAGCGGGACAGTGATAAGTATACTAATCTCTTCCTTTACAGGTTTGTGCTGCAAGGGGGGGCCTGTATACTGATGGGGGCGGGCCTGTATACTGTATACACTGTATACAGTGTATACAGTATACAGTGACTCGCGTATAAGCCGAAGGGGGGACTTTTCAGCCCAATTTTTGGGCTGAAAAACTCGGCTTATACGCGAGTATATATGGTAATATATCTAATATATAAAGCTGAATGTGTGTATGTATGTGTGTGTGTGTATATCCGGGATTGGCATCTACACCGTCGCAACTACATCCACAAAATTTTGCACACTCACACATCTGGACCCCGAGAGCATCATAGGCTATGTTGTGAGGCGAAATTTTATCCCTGCACGTTCCAGTTCACCAAACAATTTTGTCCCTATCTACATAATGGGGAAAAAGTGAATGGAAAAGTGTTGGAGGAAAATCGACAGCTGTCAGCTATAGCCACAAAATTTTGCACAGTCACACGTCTGGACCCCGGGAGCGTCATAGGCTATGTTGTGAGGCAAAATTTTAACCCCGCGCATTCCAATTCACCAAACAATTTTGCCCCTATCTACATAATGGGGAAAAAGTGACAGTTACCAGTTGACAGTTGTGAATGAGAGGGGCTTAATGATAGCGCCAAAGACTAACAGCACATACCAGCATATAGTCACTAAGGTGGGGCCCCAACATGAGATATTCACCACGCACGGGGACATGTATACACACCACACGCACACAAAGAGTAACAGCCAGTGTATAGTCGCTAAGGTGCAGCCCCAACATTGGATACTCACCACGCACCCGAACAAACACACACACACCACAAAGAGACACACACACACAACCCCAAGGGGACACACACACACCCTATAGCGACACATGCACTCATCCCACAGGGACACACACACCACAAAGAGACACACACAATACAGACACACACACCACACAGACCCCCCCACAAGGACACACACACATAGCCACCCTATAGGGACACATGCACTCACATCACAGGGACACATGCACACACACACACACCACAAAGAGACACACACAACACAGATACACACACACCACACAGACCCCCCCACAGGGACACACACACATACACATCACAAAGAGACACACACACACCACACAGACCCCCCCACAGGGACACATACACATCCTATAGGGACACATGCACTCACCGCACAGGGACACACACACCACAAAGAGACACACACAACTCAGAGACACACACACCACACACAGAAACCCCCCCACAGGGACACACACACATACACACCCTATAGGGACACATGCACTCACCCCACAGGGACACACACACACACACACCACAAAGAGACACACACAACACAGATACACACACATCACACAGACCCCCACAGGGACACACACACATACACACCCTATAGGGACACATGCACTCACCCCACAGGGACACACACATACACACCCCAGGGACACACACACCACACAGACAGACACAGATGTGCACAAATCACCTCACACAACTCGCCTCATACGTGTGCTATCTTTAATTTCCAAACATAAAAATCTGATTAAAAACAGCCAATGTGCAACACATGTGCCATATAGGGAATTAAGGCAGATGTCAGTCACATGAGCTGTCTATTATGTGTTTGTGTTAGGTAATATATAGTGGCCGGCCAGAGGGAGGGTTTACTATTGGCTGGAGATTTATTAGGCTGCCTATAGCAACCAATCACAGCTCAGCTTCTATTTTCTTACAGGTCATTAATATGACATATTCAAATTCTATTTTGTTATAGCTAACATCAGTTATTTATTAACTCGGATGTAGCCGGGTACTACAGCTAGTAGAAAATATAAGCTTAGTATCCCCAGTAGACTGTGAGCCCTCGTGGGCAGGATCTTCTCTCCTCTTCTATGGTATCCTCACTCTTCCCTTGTAGATGGTGAGCCCTTGTGGACAGGGTCTTCTCTTCTCTTCTATGTTATCCTCACCCTTCCCTTGTAGACAGTGAGCCGTCGTGGACAGGATCCTCTCTCCTCTTCTACTGTATCCTCACCCATCCCTTCTAGACTTTGAGATCTTGTGGGCAGGAGCCTCTCTCCTCTTCTACGGTATCATCACCCATCCCTAGTAGACTGTGAGCCCTCATGGCAAGGTCCTATCTCCTGTCCTCCACTGTATCCTCACCCATCCCTTGTAGGCTGTGAGCCCTCGTTGGCAGGGTCATCTTTCCTCCCCTCCACTGTATCCTCACGCATCTCTTGTAGACTGTGAGACCTCATGGGCAGGGTCCTCTCCCCTCACCTACTGTATCCTCACCCATCCCTCGTAGACTGTGAGCCCTCGTGAGCAAGCTCCTGTCTCTCCTCTTGTACCTGTTTGTTTCTTGTCTTGTTCTCAGTTATTGTGCTTGTCTATATATTCCCCTTTTCACATGTAAAGCACAGCGGAACAAATTACCCTTTAATAATAAATAATGATAAAGTATTGCCGAATTTGTACTGATCTAAAAAA
Source organism: Allobates femoralis (assembly GCA_033576535.1). Taxonomy (NCBI): domain Eukaryota; kingdom Metazoa; phylum Chordata; class Amphibia; order Anura; family Aromobatidae; genus Allobates; species Allobates femoralis. Next base: position 32,183,922 of record JARQOC010000011.1, read on the forward strand.
TAATGTGTCTAGTTCATTTGTGCCATACAATGAATAACCGTAACAACAAAACCCAAAAAACATTACTAGAATTCTATACTTTTAAACCTTTTCATCTTGCTTGGATGTTTTTTACCCTGTATTTCAGTACATTGTACGGTAAAATTGTGCCATTCAAATAAAAAACTCATCCCACCCAAAAAAACAAGCCCCATAATGGTCATGTCAATGGTAAAGTAAAAAAGTTATGGCTTTTGGAAAAAGAAGAGGGAGAATTGCAAAGGTAAAAACTAAAATTAGATTTGCAGGATAAATGACAGGTAAAGGGTATAGACGGCAATGCTAAAATAAATATGTAAAATCATCCCCACGATGTCCTTTGAGAAATGAATTAAGATCGAGGCCATCATAATTTTTATAATAGTTTACGTTAATCAAAGAGTAAAAAAAGATAAGTAATACCCACCAACAAAATAAATTAAAAGCAATTAATTTAGAGTAGAATATTGTATTTATCCGTGGCATCTTCAGGGGTACACAACTCGTGTTGTATAAGCTGTCAGTGCCTTTGGATACAATCCAACTTTTTGAAAAAGTTAGAAAGTTGGAAAGTTGTTAATAATACCATATGCTTCTGAGCTATTCTGTAACTCACATGCCCGGTAAGAACAGATGAATGCCCCTCTGTTCTACAAGTCCATATATTTTTCTAAGATGCTATGAGGTCATGTGCAAGTGTGACACATGACACCTGCTCCGAGGAGAAACTACATGCTAAATCAAATTACCGTAATAAAACTAAATTATATTGATCATCTTTCCTGATTATTAAAGAGTTATAGGTATAGAAAAATATTGTTCTTTTATTTTTTTCAGTAAATATATTTATTGAGATTTTCAACAGTAAAAACAATAGAAAGAACCAGTACAATGTCCAGGACTTAATACAGAGATACATTACGTCCCGAAGAGCGCAGCACAGGAGTAGTCCAATAAGGACACTAACACCTACAGGGTACATGTTTCCCATCTTAGGAATCACCTCTGGACAAGGACCTTGTATAAAGAATATAGAACCTATGAAAAGGCAATTGTAGAAATAAAATAAAGAGGAGAAAAAGAGAAAAAAGGGGTAGGGAGAAGGGGAGTAAGGAAGGAGAGGGGGGGGTAAGGGAGACCCAGCAATTTAAACGCCCACGAGTTGACAATTATGAATATGTACGCAGCCAAGTAAGGAACCCTGTGCTCTCCTTGAAGGACTGCCAGAGGAACCAGGTGCGTCCCTGTTCATATGCGGCATCACCATCACCCGCCACCAGTGACTCCAGACAATGTAATCTATCCATTTCAGCTATCCATTCCACCGTGGAGGAGACCTCAATGGACCTCCAATGCCGGGGAATAACTGCTCTGGCAGCTATTAGGCTGAATCTCAGAATCCCTTTTTTGACGGAAACTATCGAACTGGAGCATTGTTCTTTTAATTCTGGTTCTGAAAAAAATTAACACTGAATAAAACACCAACAGTAAAAATGTACTAATGGATGGAGGCATGCGTAGAGGGGTCCCAAAACAAAAGTCAATACCCAGTGTTGTTTTACATTAATTTTTTGTGGAAATATAGGAAATGAGAAAAAGGATTTTGACACAAGACAAACCACTTGGACAAGGTGATGAACCCAGTCTGAGCTTCTACTCTACACAATGTACTAAATAATAACAGTCTGCCGTAAAGCACCACTCCAGCATAGTGGGTTTTTGTCACTGCTGCATTGGTGTTTTTAACCTACGTCCCCTGCTCTTAGTCATATATTCACCTTCCAGGGGCTTCATCTTCTATCACTGCTGCTCCAGTCGGTCTCATGTGATTTGTTACCTTCCAGCTGCTCCAATATTTAAAGGGACACTGTCAGGTTATTTTTCAGTATGATACTAATATTACCCTTGAATAGTACCTGGGCAGACCTTTTAAAAACATGTTAAACCATTACTGTACACTTTCTAGTTTCCATGTTATCAACATCTTCATACCCTGCAGGCAGCTCCAACATTACTCCTCTCCATTATATTCATAGAGGAATAGTCCAGATGCTGGATAAGTGTTAGGCTAGGGTCACACTTTAAAATAGAATTGCGTTCACCGCATCCAGATCCGGATGCGGTGAACGCAATTTGCTTCAGACAAGCCGCAATCCGGTAACCGGATTGCTCCGGATGTGTAATCCGAAGCAATCTGGTTACCGTACAGTTTGCTCATCCCTGCTGCTTATTATTATTAATAAGTGTGCCCATCATGTCTCTAGGGGGTGCCCACCCCCCCTAGAGACATGCTACCTACCTAGGTGGGCATGTAATAGGTTAATTACTCATGTACAGTAAGCCGATACTCTGTACATTTTTATGAATTAAGCCACCTGCTCCTGTCAGCGGTGCCCATACTATACGTAATGTACGTATAGTATGTGCTCTGTCTGAGATCCTGTACATATTTACAGTAGATCTATGGTGCTGTGCAGTGCCATAGATCTACTATACATGTGGCTTCATTCATAAAATTGTACAGAGCCGCCAGGAGTCGGCTTACTGTACAGGGGTTTTTAACCCCTCACATGCCCACCTGAGTAGGTAGCATGTCTCTAGGGGGGTGGCACCCCCTAGAGACATGAAGGGAGCAATTATTATTAATATTAAACCTTTTTTATACAGTTAAAAACTTTGCTTATCCTGGTGGTAGCCGGGATAAGCAAAGTATATACAGTAACCGTATTGCTCAGGATTACACATCCTGAGCAATGCGGTTACCACATTGCGGATGCTAGAACTGCTGCGAAAACTGCAGCCTGCATGATTTTTCATGCAGGCTGCAGTTCCAGAGCCGGTAACCGGATTGCTTGTAAAGCAATCCGGTTTTTATAATGGGCTCCTATGGGGAGCGTTTCCTGCTCCGGTTTTGAGCTTTTTGAAGCTCAAAACCGGATCAGGATTTTGAAAAATAAACGCAGATGTGACCCCAGCCTTATTTAACTATCCACACCCATCCAAGCTTGTGTTCACTCCCTCCTCTCTGTGCTCTGATCTGGGAGGGGGGATGTGTTTTGTGCTGCAGCCTGTAAGATTTCTATGTGTGTTTATGTCAACTTTGGTTTTCCTGCAGACATGTAATGTGTGTATCTGCTGAGCAAATTATCAAATGTTTTTATATCACATAGAAATATCTCAGACTGCCCAGATTGCACATATGTCTCATACACACAATGACATGAAGAGCTGCAGCTAAACTCCCCCTCCTGCCCCTTCCTTCTCTGTCTGCTGTGAATGAGTCACATATCAGACAGGTCAGAGAGGAGGCAGGACAGTGTCATGATGCATGAATATTCACTTATTGAGTGACAGTGGGCAACAGAGAAATCACTGTGAGTGACTGAGGAAATTAATCTTTTATTTTTAAATTTACAGAAGATAGGAGGAGAGTATAAATTATAAAAATACATGAATAGGGAGAGCTGGGAGAAAGGAATTAGAAAATGATAGCAGTTACACATGGATTTTTGACCTGACAGTTTTCCTTTAATGAAGCGTGTCGGAGGTCACAACTCAATACAACTCTATAAGAGCCCATTCTGGCCTTGTTCTGGCTCTCACAGAGATGAATTGAACTTAACTTCTGACTTCCGGGCAGTTAGAGATTGCAGCCACAAGATGGCGTCATGGGACCAGAGCAAAAGGTGAAAGCTGAAGACCCCGGAAGGTGACCGGGGGCAGGAAAATTAGATTTAAAGCACCAGTTTTGCGCTAATAAAAGAGCAATGCTGGATTTGGGAGCTTTCATGGTTTGGGGAACCTCTTTTTTAGATTGGATTTCTTTGTTGCGGTGCTTTGGTCTGTAATTGTCCAGTGCTAAACAAAAAAAAAAAGCAAAATGCAAAAAAAAAAACAAAAAACACTAAAGTGGTGCTTTAATGGTAAGCAAAGCATAAGCTTCTATTATGCACAGTCCCAGCAAGTATTATAAAAACCAATGGCATTATGTGCTATCTACATGAGTATAGGGTTGGTACCGTAGTTTTTTTTTGCATTCTTTGTATAAATATAAACAGGGTTGTAACTACAACAGGTGCAGGGGTTTCAATCGCACCCGGGCCCTGAAGCCTAAGGGGCCCCAAAAGTCCATCAGCCTATAGAAAAAGACTATTTCTATGAAAGATTTGCAATAATTGGGGGTCCCGCTGGAGGTTTCGCATCAGGGCCCATGAGCTTCAAGTTATGCCACTGAATATAAATATCATGCAATTTGTTCCCATCAACTCGCAATGATTGTAAAATCATTTTAATTTTACAAATGAATACAAGGTTTCATTTATATTTTATTTTCTGTCACATTTTGCTCTATCTGTTATGTTTTTTTTTCTTCAGATACATTTCGTATTGCAATTTCACCAGTTTTGACTGCTTTTATGCCCTGTCAGTTTATACTTTTTTTTCAGACGAAAAGTGTTGTGGCTATCCTGGAGTAAGAATGATTGACACTTATTTATTGCAACTTAAAAAAAAAATCCCTCAAAAGGTGTTACAATGGCACTTTAGCCCTCAGGTGGTAAAACAACTAGAACAAGAACATGAACAAGAACAACAAGAAAAGAACAATAAGAACAAGAACAGCAACAAGAAAGGTACAAGAAGAACAGAAAAGCACAACAAGAATATGAGCAAGAACAAGAAAAAAAACAACAAGAACATGAACAAGAACTACAAGAACGACAATAAGAACAAACAAACATCAACGAGAAAAAACAACATACGAACAGATGAAGCAAGAACAAGAACAACAAGAAAAGAACAACAAGAACAGACAACAAAAAGAACAAAGAAAAGAAACAACAAAAGAACATGACAAGAACAACAAAAGAAAGAACAAGAACATGAGCAAGAAAACATGAGCAAGATCAAGAAAGAACAATGAAAAGAACAACAACAAGAAAAGAAAACAAGAATGAGAAACAACAAAAAGAACAAGAACATGAGCAAGATCAACAAAGAAAATAAGAACAAGAACACAACAAGAATAGAACAAAATACAAGAAAACAAGAAGAACATGAGCAAGAACAAGAAAAAACAAGAACATGAGCAAGAGCAACAAGAAAGAAAACAAGAAAATGAAAGAACAACAAGAAAGAAGCAAGAAAACAAGAAAACATAAAAAAGAAACAAGAAAAGTACAAGAACAAGAAAGAACAAAAGAACATGAGCAAGAACAAGAAAAGAATAACAACATGACAAGAACACAAGAAAGAACAACAAGAAAGAAAAACAACAAGAAAGAACAGCAAGAAACAAGAAAAAAGTAAGAACAAGAACAACAAGAAAAGTACAAGAACAAGAAAAGAACAACAAGAACATGAACAAAACAAGAAAAGAACAATCAACAGAACAACAAAAGAACATAAGAACAAGAAAGAACAACAAGAACAACAAGAACAGAACAACAAGAACATGAAAAGCAACAAGAAAGAAACAAGAACATGACAACAACAACGAAACAACAAGAAAAGCAACAAAGGGGAAAGAACAACAATGACAAAATACAAGTGAAATACAACATTGACACAGATTGAACACAGTGAAAAGCATATGTGAATTAACAAACATTTGAAAATTTATGACAAATTCTGTCTCCAATAAGTGTTCAAGTTCTTGTAAACCACCTCATGCTCAGTTAAAACATTACGTGTAGCAAAAATAAGATGACCAATTCTCAAGGGTTTCTTTAATCTTCATGTATTAGTTTTCTGAATTCCAACAACATTCCAAGTTGTGGCTTTCCGGCAATAAAGTCCAAACCCAACATAATGAAACAAGACAGAGATTTACGCTTTCAAATGTTCTTTGATTCACAGTATCCCAACTACATTGTAATATTTAATCAAGGTCTACCCCAATTTTTTAGAATGGTGTAGTGTTACTGATACTCCAAACATCCTTACCCATAATGATCCTATGCTAACTAGATGTAATGGCATCTATAGACACTGGCGCTTTTTAAAGAAAAACTACCGTATATTCTCGTGTATAAGCCGAGTTTTTCAGCACAAAAAATGTGCTGAAAAGTCCCCCCTCGGCTTATACACGAGTATATACGGTAATCATAAAAAAAAAAAAAAATATACCCGTCTGTATACAGCCCCCCCCCCGTGGTATACCGGGCCCCCCCTGTGGCAACCTGTAAAGGAAGCGATGATTATACTTATCGGGTCGCTGTCGCCGACGCCGACGCTCTGTCACCGTCCGTCACCGCGCTCCTCCTGGTCTTCATGCTTCCTTCACCGTCGCACAGGAAATGACGTCATTTTCTGTGCGCCCGTGAAGGAAGCATGAAGACGGGAAGGAGCGCGGTGACGGACGGTGACAGAGCGGCGGCGTCGGCGTCGGCGACAGCGACCCGATAAGTATAATCATCGCTTCCTTTACAGGTTGCCACAGGGGGGGCCCTGTATACCAGGGGGAGGGCTGTATACAGCCGGGTACCGCTGTATACAGCGGGGGCTGCTGTATACAGCGGGGGCTGCTGTATACCCCTCTGGGGCTGCTAAATACCCCTCTGGGGCTGCTGTATACCCCTCTGGGGCTGCTGTATACCCCTCTGGGGCTGCTGTATACAGCTCTGGGGCTGCTGTATACCCCTCTGGGGCTGCTATATACCCCTCTGGGGCTGCTGTATACCCCTCTGGGGCTGCTATATACCCCTCTGGGGCTGCTGTATACCCCTCTGGGACTGCTATATACCCCTCTGGGGCTGCTGTATACCCCTCTGGGGCTGCTGTATACCCCTCTGGGGCTGCTGTATACCCCTCTGGGGCTGCTGCATACCCCTCTGGGGCTGCTGTATACCCCTCTGGGGCTGCTGTATACCCCTCTGGGGCTGCTGTATACCCCTCTGGGGCTGCTATATACCCCTCTGGGGCTGCTATATACCCCTCTGGGGCTGCTGTATACCCCTCTGGGGCTGCTGTATACCCCTCTGGGGCTGCTGTATACAGCTCTGGGGCTGCTGTATACAGCTCTGGGGCTGCTGTATACCCCTCTGGGGCTGCTATATACCCCTCTGGGGCTGCTGTATACCCCTCTGGGGCTGCTGTATACCGCACTGGGGCTGCTGTATATAGGGGCTGCAATACCACTGGGGCTGCAATACCACTGGGGCTGCTGTATATAGGGGCTGCTGTATACACCACTGGGGCTGCAATACCACTGGGGCTGCTGTATACAGGGGCTGCAATACCACTGGGGCTGCAATACCACTGGGGCTGCTGTATATAGGGGCTGCAATACCACTGGGGCTGCAATACCACTGGGGCTGCTGTATATAGGGGCTGCAATACCACTGGGGCTGCAATACCACTGGGGCTGCTGTATATAGGGGCTGCAATACCACTGGGGCTGCAATACCACTGGGGCTGCTGTATATAGGGGCTGCTGTATACACCACTGGGGCTGCAATACCACTGGGGCTGCTGTATATAGGGGCTGCAATACCACTGGGGCTGCTGTATATACCACTGGGGCTGCTGTATATCATACTGCTGGGGCCTGTATACCACTGCTGGGGGCTGTATACCTGTGCTGGGGTCCACCCTCGGCTTATACGCGAGTCAATAGATTTTCCCAGGTTTTGGGGGCAAAAGTAGGGGGGTCGGCTTATACACGGGTCGGCTTATACACGAGTATATACGGTAAATCCTAAGACAATAGAAACCCGAAAGGCAAGTATTACAATTTCCCATCAGTCCTATAATATGACTAAAAATTGGGCATAATGTTAAAGGGATCCTGTCACCTCTAAAAAGTCACCTAAGCTTCAAAAAGTTGTCCCTGCAGCATCCTATGAGCATTCTCACACTTCTTTTGTCTCCAAAATGCTTCCTGTAAAAGTTCATAAAAACGTTTTAATATTCACTCATTAGCCATGTTAATTAGTAGGGGCTATATTCTTTAGCCCTTAGGGCATGTTTGTTTGGTGCCCCTCATCATAAGATCACGCCCTAATGGGCGTGATCTTTTATTCATGTTCTATGCAGGCTCTCCCTGCTTTCCACGGCGCTTGCTGGGTATGTAATGACGCGAATCGCATAATTTCCGGTCGGGTGACGTCAGTACACACACCGCTCTGTCCTGCCTCAAGCACGCATGCGCAATGTGGTGCTTGAAGCTGAACGAGCGGCGTGAGTGTACTGACATCACACGACCGGAAATTATGCGATTCGCATCATTACATGCCCAGCAAGCGCCGTGGAAAGCAGGGAGAGCCTGCATAGAACATGAATAAAAGATCACGCCCATTAGGGCGTGATCTTATGATGAGGAGGCACCAAACAAACACGCCCTGAGGGCTAAAGAATATAGCCCCTACTAATTAACATGGCTAATGAGTGAATATTAAAACGTTTTTATGAACTTTTACAGGAAGCATTTTGGAGACAAAAGAAGTGTGAGAATGCTCATAGGATGCTGCAGGGACAACTTTTTGAAGCTTAGGTGCTTCTTTGGAGCTGATAGGATCCATTTAAATGTGATTAGTTAAAGGTTCAATTACTAAAATTACATATGATTAAAAAAAGAAAAGTATAAGAAAACAATCCTTTGCCGTATTGTCAACATAGCACTTATTGCCACGTCCTGGAGCCCAAACCTGTCTCTTATTATAATGACTCATAATTTCCAAATTAAGATTTTAAGAAAATATTCAAACATCTGTTAGAAAATGTGAAAATGTCCAAGTTCAGTATCCTAGAATATGTATCCTAGAATATTTTCTTACTAGATGGTGGCCCGATTCTAACGCATTGGGTATTCTAGAATATAGAAATAGGCCCAATGCTATTGCACTGGGAGGGCAGTCTCTGTGCCTGTGTCCCCTTGTGCACTCTGTCCTCTCTGTGCTGTCTCTCTGTCTCTTCCCCTGTGCGCTCTGTCTTACTTGTGACTTTCTCTCCAATCTATGTGCTCTCTGCCCCTGTGTACGCTGTCTCTCCCTATGACTCTGCCTCCCCCTGTGCCTCTGCCTCCCCTGTGCCTTCTCCCTCCCCTGTGCCCCTGCCTCCTCTGTGCCTTCTGACTCTCGTGTGCCTGCCTCCCATCACTGAGCCACCATACAATGCTCACCACTGAGCCACCATACAGTGGTAAAAGAGAGAGGGGAGGGGGACAAGAGGCGCAATAGTGCCCTTATCACTAGACACTAAGTTGCAACGGTGAGAAAAGTGATTCACTCACCTACTCCAGTTGTGCGACCCACAACTGGCTTATGTGCATGTAGGATAGTATCCTGATGGCTGCCGCTGGACCTCCACCAACTCCACGCACGTGGGGTTAGACCAGGAATTTCAGGAAGAAAAGGTGTACTCCGGTCCGCGCTGCCAGAAACATCAAGGAAGACCCAAAACGAAGTTGTGATCCAAGCTTTCTTTATTCTCCTCCTACGCGTTTCAGTGCCCACCTGGCAGGGATCCCTGATGAAGGTGCCAGGTGGGCACTGAAACGCGTAGGAGGAGAATAAAGAAAGCTTGGATCACAACTTCGTTTTGGGTCTTCCTTGATGTTTCTGGCAGCGCGGACCGGAGTACACCTTTTCTTCCTGAAATTCCTGACCATACAGTGGTAACCACTGAGCCAGCGTACAGTGCTAACCACTGAGCCACCATACAGTGTTAATCACTGAGCCACCATACAGTGCTAACCACTGAGCTACCATATACAGTAATAACCACTGAGCCACCATATACAGTACTAACCACTGAGCCACCATACAGTGCTAACCACTCAGCCAGCTGCGGCGACCAATCAGCAGCGCGGGATTCATATCCCCCGCCAAGTCACGGGCTGCTTCGCTGATTGGTCGCCAGACTCAGCGGCAACCAATCAGCGCTCTTGGCGCGTGTTTTAAAACATGCTTCGCTGATTGGTTGCCATGAGCCACGGAGACCTATCAGTGAAGCGGCCCGCGGCTTGGGAGGGGATATTAATTATACGCCGCTGATTGGTCGCCGTGCTCAGCAAGGCATGGCGACCAATCAGCGTCGCAGGATTTATATCCCCGCCAAGCTGCAGGCTGCTATGCTGATTGGTCGCCGCTGAGCGCGGCGACCAATCAGCAATGCAGGATTTCCGTTACAGAGAGACAGACAGACACGATAAGGCGATTATATAGTAGGATTAAAACTAAATACGGATGAGTCTGTAATAATAGTAGAGAAGGTGGCATTAGCTGTCGCTGATCGTAAAGTGGAATGTAATCAGTTATTATTTTCCTAAAACAAAAATTAATAATTAGTTTTTACAATGTAAAAGTTGAGGTAGATTCCAGATGACTGTTAGTCCCAGTTAAAGAAAATAAATACATCTTAGCTTCAGAAAGTATATTATTTCACCCAATAAAAATTTGCTGACATTCACAGTACATGGGAACATGGCTTAAGGGCTTCCTTGATACTAAAGTTTGGGAAAATGAAAACTGAATAAAAACCTTTTGAAAAAGAAATCATTTCTTGAGTAAGTGTAAAACTTCATCATACTAAGATATTTTTGACAATTGTGGCTTCCTCCTTTGAGGGAACAGTTTGACTCTTTTCAGTTTCCCATGACTGTGTCCCAGTGCACAAAACAAGGTCCATGATCGGGAGCATTTATTATGGAAGAACATGAGCCTAAACTTCTGCTCCATCATCACCTATGTGCAATAAAAAAAGTTCTGGTCCTGGTAGGAAGCAGGGGCGTAACTACAGCAGGTGCAGGGGTTGCGATCACACCCGGGCCCTGCAGCCTAGGGGGCCCCAAAAGTCCCTTTGGCTTATAGAAAATGACTAATACTATTAAAGATTTGCAATAATTGGGGGCCCCGTTGGAGCTTTCGCATCGGGGCCCCTGGGCCTGAAGTTACGCCACTGGTAGGAAGTAAATCCAAAGTAGCAGAAGATCTCCAGCAACCACAAGAGACGAAGAATGGTAAAACTGGAAACTTTATTAGTCTCTACATTAAGAACATAGGCAAGCAGACAGTTTAATCTCAGTCCGCAGATGAAATCCCACACGTTTCGATTAAAGCAGCCTTAGTCCTTGAATGTATGTAAAAAATTGAATGGACTATTATCTGGATTGAAGTGCAAATTGAACCTTTCCTCTTCCTCAATTATACTATAATGTACAGGTACTGCAACAGCAGGTTTCCATTTTCACTCTGCAACATCCATTGCTTCTTGTTTCTGGAAACACCCATAAGCCCCCGTTACACGGGGCGACATCGCCGCCCATTACAGAGGTGATGTGGGGGCGTGGCCTATCGGCGATGACATCGCCAGTATGTCACCTCATGTAAAGAGGCAATGTCGGCGGTGCCAGGCGGTCACCTGGTTTCAGAGCATTGCTCTGAAACCAGGCGACCATCATGGGGCAATGTGCACACATCGCCCCATGTAACCGACCGCCGGCGACCTGTCAGGCGATGGGAGCCATAGGCTCCCATTGTCCTGCATCGTAACTGGGGTTTCCGGACACCCCAGCGGCGATGCCGCCTGACAGCTCACCAGCGTGGGGCTTGAGGTGTTGCCCCGTGTAAACGGGGGACGGCGACACTGGCACCAAAAACGTGCGTGCACCTGCCAGTCGCCACCGGCATCCCCCTCCCCATTGCCTGGTGTGACGGGGGCTATAGAGTCAAAATCATCAGAGGTTTAATTCCCAGTGGGGTATCATTACCAAATTGGGGTCACTTGACGGAGGTTTCTGCTCTTCTGGCTCTTAGTGGCTCTGTATATGGAGTCTGCAAACTATTTTGGGAAGCTCTATGCTCCAAAAGTTAAATACCGTATATACTCGTGTATAAGCCGACCCGTGTATAAGCCGACCCCCCTACTTTTGCCCCCAAAACCTGGGAAAATCTATTGACTCGTGTATAAGCCGAGGGTGGACCCCAGCACAGGTATACAGCCCCAGCAGTGTGGTATACAGCAGCCTCCCCAGTGGTATATAAAGGCCCCAGCAGTGTTACAGCAGCAGCCCCAGTGGTAGTATACAGCAGCCCCAGAGGTATATACAGCAGCCCAGTGGTAGTATACAGCAGCAGCCCCAGTGGTAGTATACACGCAGCCCCAGTAGTATATACAGCCCCAGTGGTAGTATACACGCAACCCCAGTAGTATATACAGCCCCAGTGGTATATACAGCCCCAGTGGTAATATACACGCAGCCCCAGAGGTATATACAGCAGCCCCAGAGGTATATACAGCCCAGTGGTAGTATACAGCAGCCCCAGTGGTAGTATACAGCCCCAGTGGTAGTATACAGCCCCAGTGGTAGTATACAGCAGCCCCAGTGGTAGTATACAGCAGCCCCAGAGGTATATACAGCAGCCCCAGTGGTAGTATACAGCAGCAGCCCAGTGGTAGTATACAGCAGCAGCCCCAGTGGTAGTATACACGCAGCCCCAGTAGTATATACAGCCCCAGTGGTAGTATACACGCAACCCCAGTAGTATATACAGCCCCAGTGGTATATACAGCCCCAGTGGTAATATACACGCAGCCCCAGAGGTATATACAGCAGCCCCAGAGGTATATACAGCAGCCCCAGTGGTAGTATACAGCCCCAGTGGTAGTATACAGCCCCAGTGGTAGTATACAGCAGCCCCAGTGGTAGTATACAGCAGCCCCAGTGGTATATACAGCCCCAGTGGTATATACAGCCCCAGTGGTAGTATACAGGGCCCCAGCAGGGCCCCCCTCATAATTTGGCGCCCCCACCTCACTTGCTGGGCCCCCTGCATGCAGCGCTGCGCATATACATTACCTGTCTAGCAGCTGTCACCCTCCGATGGCGGATCGCGGCTCCCGGCTCCGGGCTCCATCTTCCTCTCTGTCTTCCTGCTTTGTGACCGGGGCTCATCGCGATGACGTCATTGCAACGCCGGCCGGTCACCTGACAAGCAGGAAGACAGAGAGGAAGATGGAAGCCGGAGCCGGGAGCCGCGATCCGCCATCGGAGGGTGACAGCTGCTAGACAGGTAATGTATATGCGCAGCGCTGCATGCGGGGGGGCCCAGCAAGTGAGGTGGGGGCGCCAAATTATGAGGGGGGCCGTATTGACTCGCGTATAAGCCGAGGGGGGGACTTTTCAGCCCAATTTTTGGGCTGAAAAACTCGGCTTATACGCGAGTATATACGGTAACTGCTTCTTCCCTCCTGAGTCTCGCCGTGTGGTCAAACAGTACTGTACTGTCACATATGGAGTATTGTCACGTTTATGAGAAGTTCTGCAACTATGTTATTTTTTCTTTACTTCCCAATGGTAAAACATTTTGTGTAACATATGTGTGGTCAATATGCTCACTGTACTGCTAGATGATTTCACTAATAGATGTAGTTTGTAACATGGGGTCCCTTATGGGGGGATTTCTGCTGTTCTGACACCTTGGGGGCTCTGCCAATGTGACTTGGAACCCTAAAACCATTCCTGCACATCTGCACTCCAATATGGCGCTCCTTCTTTTGTTAACCTTGAACTGTGCATGGAAAGTAGTTTCTGACTACAAATGAGATAATGCTGTACTCAGAAAAAAATTTCATAACAAATTTTGTGGTCCATTTTCTCCTGTTACCCCTGTGAAAATAAAAAATGTGGGTCTTCAGTATAGTTTTTGTTAAAAAAAAAGTAACATTTCATTTTTACAGCCCAATATTATAAAATTCTGGGAAGCACAAATGAGTTCAATGTGCTCACCACACCCCTAGAGTGTAGTGTCCAAAATGTGGTCACTTGTAGGGAATTTGCAATGTTTGGGCACTTCAGTGGCTTGGAAAACACGAGATTGCGTCCACTATCTATTCCAGCCAATTTTGCACTCCAAAAGTTAAATGACTCTCCTTCTCTTCCAAGCCCTGCTGTGCACCCAAACAGTAGTTATCTACCACATATGGGGTATGGGTGTACTCAGGAAAAATTGCACAGTGAGTTCTACTGTCCATTTTCTCTGTTACTGTTGTGAAATGCAAAATTTGGGACTTAAACAACTTTTTCTGGGAAAAATATGATTTGTTTATTTTTTTGGGAAATGAAAAAATTCTGTAAAAAATCTGGGGGTTCAAGGTGTTCACCATGTGGCACCCTGCTGGGGATTGCCACAGAACCCATCTGGTGCAAAGAGGGATTTACACTTTGGTACACACAGCATGCAACACCTTCCACCCCAGACGTGGAGGGGGAGCTCTACTGGCTGCCTTAAGCCAGATCCCCTATAAAAGATCCAGGCCTGAGGGGAGGAATCAGTTATGCAGTTATTCTGCTCTGATCAGTGAAGAGAGCAGTGAAGTCCAGTGAGACAGCCTAGGGAAGGTGCTGGAAAGACCCGGTTGCTGGGCAAAGCAAGGCCCAGAACCAAGGGACACTGACCCACTGTGGAGCACCCCAGCATGAGGACGGAGGCCAGTGGAAGGAGCAGTAGGTCATATCAAGGGACCAGATCTAGGATCTCTTTAGCTCACCCGACACCGGAGTCCGAACCTGCAGAACATACACTGAAGCAGGAAAAAGCCGGAGAAACCAGGAGGATCTATCCCCTGAGGTACTAACTTAATAGAAACACTCAAACCTGACCAAGCACAGGACCAGGGGCCCATGAGGAGGGTAGGGACCCCATAGAAGGTCCTCCTTGTTGGTTAAGGAGTAAAGCCCTGAGAGGGAAGGAAGCGGTGAGTTCAGTTATAGGCAGGACTTACCCCAAACCACCGTACACAGTAACAGAGATGGCCTCACAACTGTCAAGGTGAAAATCCCAAATTGCACTGAGAACCTGGTTCCCTCTTGGACTATACCTGTTACCGGATATCAGTTAAAAGTTACCGAAACAAAGACTATTGTGTGTGTGAGTCTGCTTCCCCGCCGCTGCCCACAGCATCCCCCGCAATCCGCTACTACAACTCCCCTCATCCACCTTCGCTGCCCTGAGGTAAAGCTCCACCTGTGGGGAGCTGTACTACACTGAGTTGCACCACCATCACCTCAGTGGCCGGCCACAGTGCTGTTATCCACCGTTACTGGGAACCACAGGTGGCGTCACGACACTGCTACCCCCATCCTCATCACTATTCCCCCTAATCCCCATCACTGAGGATCCAGGGCACAGAACCGGGAACCATCAAGTCGTGATCCCCCGTCGAAGCAGCCGTCCTATCCCTGGATCCGAGTACCACCCACCCTGTCGACCGCCTCACACCACACATCTAGATATATTCCTTGAGGGGTCTACTATCCAAAATGGGTAAAATGTGGGGGATTTCCACTGTTTAGGCACATCGGGGGGGTGCTCAAAACATGATATTGTGTCTGCCATCAAGTCCAGCCAATTTTGCATTCCATAAATCGAATGGTGCTCCTTCCCTTCTCAGCCCTGCCGTGTGCCCACACAGTTGTTTTCCACTACATATCGGGTATCAGTGTACTCAAGAGATTTTGCACTAAATATTGTATAGTGCATTTTCTGCTGTTACCCTTGTAAAAATGCAAAATGTGAAACTAAAGTAACATTTTTTAGGGAAAAAGTTACATTTTCATTTTTTCCTCCCACATTGCTTCAATTCCTGTGAAGCACCTGAAGGGTTAATTAACTTCTTGATTCTGGTTTTGAGCAGTTTGAGGGGTGCAGATTTTGGATGGTGTCACTTTTGGGTATTTCCTCTTACATAGGCCCCTAAAAGTGACTTTAAATGTGATGTGGTCCCAAAAGAAACGGTTTTGTAAATTTTGTGGGGAAAAATTAGAAAAGTAAAGTAGACAAATGGGAAATGTGATTTATTAACTATTTTGTGTGACATAACTCTCTGGTTTAAGGAGAAAAAAAATCAAAGTTTGAAAATTGTGAAATGTCATTTTAAATATTTCTATAAATAAACGCAAATAATATCGACCAACATTTACCACTAACATAGGCCATGTTCACACACATGCGTTTTTTTTGACGATCTCTGCGTTTTTGGGCTGTTAAAAAAAACGCAGGTGCGTTAACGCAGGGTACATTTGAGTGTAGCTGCGTTTTTCAGCTCCATTTGCGTTTTTTACCCCTAGTCCAAAAAACACTGCATGCAGTGTTTTTGGGTGCTGTAAAAAAACGCATGTGCGTTTTTCCAAAAACGCATGCGTTTTTTTAACATGGGGCCCTATGGGAAACGCATGCAAAAACGCATGGTACATTAGTACCTTTTAGGTCCCTTTCACATCAGCGTTTTTTGAAATTCGCGGCAGTTGCGGTGAAAAAAACGCATCTGCCGCGTTTGCCGCATAACCGATACACTTGCGGCGCGGTTGCGGTTTTTCCCATAGAAAGTATAGGGGGACTTGCGGCAGGTGCGGCAAGTGCCGTTTTGCACTTGCGGCAGGTGCGGCCGCGAAAAAAAAACGCGGCTGACCGCGGTTTTTTCGCTGCCGCACCTGCCGCAAGTGCAAAGCCGCACTTGCCGCACCTGCCGCAAGTCCCCTATACTTTCTATAGGAAAAACCGCAACCGCGCCGCAAGTGTATCAGTTATGCGGCAATTGCGGCAGATGCGGTTTTTTCACCGCAACTGCCGCGAATTTCAAAAACGCTGATGTGAAAGGGCCCTTAGTGCCATTCAAAAACGCATGCGTTTCCCATAGGGGCCCATGTTAAAAAAAAACGCATGCGTTTTTGAAAAAACGCACATGCGTTTTTTTTAACATGGGGGCCCTATGGGAAACACATGCATTTTTTAAAAGGCACATTTATGCACCCTGCGTTAACGCTTGCATTTTTGCCTGCGTTTTTGGTGAAGAAATGACTAAGTCCAAAAACGTGGCAAATCCTTTCAGACACACAAGGGACATTTTTTAGCACTCTTAAAAAAACGCAAGTGCTTTTAAGAGTGCTAAAAAAAACGCAAATTGTGTGTGAACATAGCCTTAATGTACAATACGTCACAAAAAACAATCTCAGAATCACTGGGATCCGTTGAAGCGTTCCAAGATTATAACCTCATAAATTGGCGCTGGTCAGATGGAAAAAATGAATCATTGATGTGCTCGGTCTTTAAGGGGTTAAGCCATTAATTCTTGGCCTGACATTTGGACTAATACCGCTTTTAAGTCGGTCATGTTCTCGGTCTTGTTTATTCACACTTTCTCGGATTATGTACTTCTCGTCATATGTAATATCTAGGTGATGACATGTAGTAGGAAATATGAAGGAAAGTTTTTAACCAACTTTGCCACCCATCCCCTTACCCATTGCTGTGTGTGGGCCCCTCTGGCTAGGCGCCACAGAGAAGTATTACACCTCTGTGGCGCCCCTCTGGCTCGGCGCCACAGAGAGATATTACACCTTGTAAATATATGTGGTATCTCTGTAAGTTGTGGGTTTAGGGTTAACTTATGGAGTCTCAATTTACACACAACACTAGGCGACTTTACAGTAAAGGGACTAATTATTCAGTAGGTCCAAAAGGTTAATGCAGAAAGAGTTGAGTGACAGTTAGTTGGGTTAGTGCTGGGAAGGCAGCCAGATAGGACGTGCCTGACAGGCTGCTGACAGGAGGGATCCCAATCTCTAAGAGGTGGCCAAGGACAGAAGGAGGCAGACCAGCACGGTTGGAGCCATCTGGTTTAGTCTGGGGAACACCGGCAACACGGGAAGCCGAGGCAGTCAGTGGTTTATCCCTGGCCGCAAACCGATGAGCTGTGGGCCCATAATCACCAGGTAGGCGTAAGCGCCACAAGAAGGTACCTCACCCCTAAGGCCCAAAATAGGTTCTAGATTACTGGAGTATCGGTCCGGATTCTGGTGGCGGGAGGATTTGCTGTGTGTCGCTCCCGTCCATACCGGTAAAGGAGAAACCTGTGCTTCACTGTATGACACCAGGGGACTGGCGGGAGAGCTCTGCAAGGGTGGTGAAAGATAGAGAAGGACAGAATTAGACCCTGAAAGACCTGAGAAAGGAACATCTGGAGACTTCATAGGGGCACCCTGAACCGGCAACTGTCACCCGTTAAACCAAGCTGTACCGTGTCTTCAATAGCATCTACCGGTACCCAGTAAAGTGGAGTTGGAGTTGAACTGGTCTCTGTCTTTCTTCTCGCCGGCACATGGAGGGCATCAGCATCACTAGCATCTCATCGGAGGGAACAACCACTACTCCCCTCATCCCCATCATCAACCTCCATCACCGCTGCCCTGAGGTAAAAGATCCACCTGTGGGGGGCTGGACCACACTGAGCTGCACCCATCATCACCTCAGCGGCCGGCCTGACAGCACCGGTATCCAAATTACCGGGATCCGCAGGTGGGGTCACGTTCTCTTTATCACCTGTAAATATTCCCCCCACCATCTAAAAAATGACAGCCAGGGCAAGGAACTGGGAACCCGACCACCCGTGATTCCCCCAGTTAAATCCATAAAATCTAGGCCCGGTATCCGAGTACCCTAGCCCTGAGTTCATCATGTGCAAACCGAGTGAATTACTGCTGCTCACCATTTACAACCTCGGCTTAGCATAAAAGATGTGTCGCAATTATACCCCCCCCTCGTTGTACTATACACCGATTAGGATGCTAGGAGGATATAATAAAGATAAGCGACGCAGTAAAACATTTGACTCTGACCTTCTTATGTTCTGTTATCAAAGCATCACCAGAGGTTTCCTGCGTCCAGGCATCTGCTGCGGATGATCTGATCTCTTGCAAATAACATTGCAAGAAGAACTCACTGAGATGTTGACACTGTTTATTTCACATCTTTTTATTTTTTTTTTTAGTTTATAATGTCCATGAAAGGCTAAATATAAAATATATACTATTGTAGAACTCTATCGTTGCTCGACAGTAAATGGCTCTGTGTATACTGGGTTAAGCTGCGCGTAACTGTAGACTGTTGCGAGTCATAAATGGCGGCTAACAGAGTTGGACTTGTCCTGTTCGGTTCATTTGATGCAATACATTAGAGCATCTCTTAATCTAAGGGCTACTGCGCGCTAGCGACATCGCGAAAGACTATCGCAATGTCGCTAGCGCGTCGCGTGGTAATGACGCGCGACGCGTTATCCGTCGAGGTTTCGGGTTCGGAAACCGTAAACTGCAACTGCGATAAGGCGGGTCGCGCGTGGACACGCCAGAGCGATGTCGCGGATCCAGCTTACGCAGCGTGCTGGATCGCTCGCTGGCTATGCCACCCGCGCGATGTCCCGCATCCTGGGTGTCACGCGAGCAATGCTGGTACAGTGCAGCGATGCGGAACCGAGCGGCACCCCTGACGATCGTGGCAGGTCGTGCGTGTGACGGAGATTAGTGTTCTAGTGTGCAGCGGAATAACCTTTTTGTAGTTATGTGTTTTTTTTTTCTGCTAGCACATTGTTCACACTCATTTGGTGCGTCGGTCAGTCTTTTTTGTACCTCTTTAAGTGTAGTCACTTTTTAAATTGAAGGAATTGTAATATCACATACAACCTTTAATTACGAGTTAAATACAGTTCATATTGATTTTCCATAGACCGTGCTTTATCATCTGTTAGCAGATTTTTGCGTGTAATCTAAGGATAGCATGCTGTAGAGTTAAAAGACAAAATTCAATGATGTGTCACATGTCACCCATTCGATGTTGTTTACTTAAACTGAGTGTTTAATCACTAAGATCTTATCATTGCTTATCATTACCATGGTCAATACATTTGCTAAGTGTCTCCTTTAATTCTTATTGTCCCAGTGTGCAGCGGAATAACCTTTTGTAGGCACTTAAAGAGTAACCGGCGTTTAATTTTACTTTTTCAATAGTGAACATGAAAATAAAAACTGTTCATATCTTATCAAGGGAAATCTGTTTCTTTCTCCTCCTGGACTGATCTTCCATTCTCGAAATCTCAATTTATAGGTATAATCCGAATTCAGTGAATACAGCTTTTCCCATTACTGAGATAGGAGACAGTTGGTGCTCATAAAGTTCAATGGAGAACTGTAAGGCTGGCTTCACCCCACGGTGTGATCCGGGATGACCCTGACAGCCCCGGTCCGGATCAGCACACAGAACCGGAGGGCCATATGTGCCCTCCGGTCCTGTGTGCAGCCGGACGCAGCTGCTAATGATTCAGGACCGTGGCTTGCAGGGAGCTAGCTGCGGTCCTGAAAGAACAGCGGCGTGCAGCCGCCAGTGTCCGGTTCCCGGATCATCCCGGACCGGGGCAATCCAGCCCCATAAGCTTCCATGTTAGGGAGCGCCGGATTGCAACGGATCCGGGAGGATCCGGGAGAATCCGGGAGAATCGGAATCCGGGATTCGGCAAATTGGGGAGATTTTTCTCCCTGGACACAAAAATGTTGGAAGCAACATTTTTGCGTCCGGAGAGAATAATCTGAATTCTCTCGGATTCCACCGCAGAGATGAAACCAGATGGCAGAGAGCTGTCATCCGGCTCCATCCAGCCCCATAGGCTACTATGGGACCAAAAACCGGGCCGGGGCTGTCTGGTTTACACCGGACAGCCCCGGACCGGATCACACCGTGGTGTGAAGCCAGCCTAAGTAGAACGTCTGTTTCTTCCACCGGCTCCTCCCGTCTCACCTCTGCATAGAGTTTTTAAAGCACTAACTGTCCTCTCCTTTCTCAGTAATGGAAAATCTGTCCTCATTGAACTCAAGACAGGAGAACTGCAAACACCTGCTGAAATCATAACCTTATGCCAAGGCATGGAACAAAGAATAAAGCAATAAATGTAAATCAAGTGCTTTTCTCCTGAGTCACACCACCCTCCAGTGCATTTTCCATATCAGATCATCTCTACTTTAAGGAACTCATTGTTAGCAATGCCTCCTCTGTTCTGCATTCTTGATTTCAATGAGTCCCATTAATCTTTCTGTTATTAGCAGATGTCCCCATCCTGCATTACAAAAAAAAGCAAACAAAAAAAAATTCCCAATTTTTTTTTTCATTTATTAATTTTTTTTTTGAGCGAAAACACAATGTAGTAGATCACAAGCCACTACAGCTACAACATATGGCTCTGGGAATGCAACACAAATAATGCTTGGTCATGAAGGATGCTCTGTAATGGGATAAGAAAATACATACGTTTTAAGATATTTTGCCGCGTGTGTTCTTTTTGCTCACTCCTAACCTTTGTTCATTCACCTCATGTAAACTTGAACAAACCGTCTCTTAGATTTTACAAAGAATGGTTTCTGTCTACAATCACTGACTTGGAAAGGTTCAGAGATCAATTACATGAAGAATCCTATTAATTATATACTTTATTTTCTAACCAGACACATTGTTGATCTAGGGAAGGCACATTCAATCATAGATTAAGAGACTGCCTAAAGGACTTCTAGTTCCCAAATAAACTGGGATTTAAATAAATGAAGGTCTTAATTATTTTTTCCCGATAACCCATTTATCAATCTGTTTGCCTTCTCCAGATGCCTCTTATAACTACTATAGTAGTGTTCAGCTCGGATTTGGCAGATTTACCCAACTTTTTGGGGCTGGACCTAATGCGAACTTGCATCCGGACCCCGATCTTGTACTTTACAGTTATGGGATGGGGGTTGTAAAAGAAAGCAAAGAGTTAAACATAATCATTATTCTACCGGCCCCGCATCTTCCCGTCCCGCTTTCCCGCGGTGCTGCATCACTTCCGGGTCGCTTATTATCTTCCGGGATTATTCACTTCACTGATTTCAACATGCAATCACAGATGCCCTGGCTGTTCGAGCAATTTGCAATCAGCTCATATAGTCTGTATGAGCTTACTTCAGCTTACTCCACACACAGCACTCGGTTGTGTGGTTAAAAAGACACAGCACAGAGACAGAGTTTTTTTTATTAGAAATGAAACGCAAAACACATTTAGGGACTCCATCTTTAATAGAAAAAAAAAAACTCCCTCCGACGAAATCCAGGTCTTCTTACTTCACCCTCTGTTACATCTTTGCCAGCCGACACCGTCTGCTAGCAAAGAGAGGCTGGGGTCACACATAGAAGTCCGTTTTTGGAAGTGATTTCCATGACCAATCCGTTTTTTTTTGGGTGCATTTTGAGCCTCCTGCACCCTGAACTTTTTGGACTTAGTCATCCATGTTCACACACATGAGCTTTTTTGCCCATCTCTGCGTTTTTTGTGCTGTAAAAAAAAACGCAGGTGCGTTAACGCAGGGTACATTTGAGTGTACATGCGTTTTTACCTCCACTTGCGTTCTTTCCCCCAATCCAAAAACCGCTGCATGCAGCGTTTTTTGGGTGCTGGAAAAAAACGCAGGGGTGGTTTCCCAAAAACGCATGCGTTTTTTTAACATGGGCCCCTATGGGAAACGCATGCGTTAACGCAGGTGCCTATATGTGCCCTGCGTTAACGCATGAGTTTCCCAAAGGGCCCCATGTTAAAAAAAAGCATGCGTTTTCTAAAAAACGCATGCGTTTCTATAACATGGGGCCCTATGGGAAACGCATGCGTTTTTAAATGGCACATTTATGCACCCTGTGTTAACGCTTGCGTTTTTGCCTGCATTTTTGAGGAGAAAATGACAAAGTCCGAAAAGGCTGTATTTCCTTACAGACACACAAGGGACATTTTTTAGCACTCCTAAAAAAACGCATGTGGTTTTAGGAGTGCTAAAAAAAAACGCAAATTGTGTGTGAACAATGCCATTTTTTCACTTTTTTTCATTAAAAACGCATATGCGTTAACGCATGCGTTAACGCAGGTGCCTATATGTGCCATGCGTTAACGCATGCGTTTCCTATAGGGCCCCATGTTAAAAAATGCATGCGTTTTTTAACTGATGCCAAAAACGTTGCTAGCAACATTTTTGGCTCAAAAACGGACAGAGCAATGTTTTGAGGTCCAGAAAAAAACGGACAGGGTGTTTATTACATCCAATCCGTTTTTCTGTCAGTTTTTGGACTTAGAAAAAAAAATGTGTGACCCTAGCCTGAGCAGGGCACAGAGTGGCACAGCCGACCGCTGTGTGTGGAGTAGGCTGAAATCAGCTCACACAGTCTACCATACTAAACTGTACGATATGATTGCAGATTACTCGATCAGCCAACCACAGATGTCCAGGGCATCTGTAATTGGCTGTTGAAGACAGTGAAGTGAATATCCCCGGAAGATAATGAGCGTGCAGAAGTGACGTGGCGCCATGGGACAGCGGGACGGGAAGACACAGGACTGGTATATATAATGACTATGTTTAACTCGTTGCTTACTTTTACAGCCCAAACCCGGACCCGAACTGTAACATGGGTTTCCCACGGTACTCCGTGTTCGGGATATGTGCACAAACACTAGGTGTTTGGTACAGACCCCATCCTTTACAGATCGGGCTCGCCCATCATTAACTATATGCTTTGTGCTCAAACCCATCAAACAACTTTCAAAATTTCCTCGAACTCTGTTAGGCTAGATTTACATTGCATTGTGCTGTCCGTTAGAACAGGAATGTTAACTGTTTCCATTGTATTGTAGCGGACAGTAAAAAGTGGCGTTTTTAGGCATTTTTGAGTGCATTTTATTTACCTCAAAAACATATGCGCTGTATGGAGATAGACAGAGAGGTGCTAGGATGGATAGATGATAGGATAGATAGATAGATAGATAGATAGATAGATAGATAGATAGATAGATAGCCAGAAAAAATTCACTGCAGCACTCAGTTACTACCAAATACATACACATGCTAACAAGTGGTTTATATATGAGGAATAAATTTTAAAACGTACGTTTTTAAAAAAAACTCAATATTCTTATCTTTTTATTTTCTGGGGTTCTTGGTACATATATTGGCCAATATCTGTTTGCTCATCAACCACGACACGGTGATCCCAGGTCTGATGAGTCCTACGCTGACATCCCTGCCTCCTTGTCCTCCCTGTCCCACTTCTAAGTGGGTGGACACCATCTCAATCTCAGACCACCTGGGGGCGATGAGGGTGCTATGTGTAGCTGTGGAGCCAGCAACTCCACATATTAGACATAAACTGAAAAAAACTGCACAGCACTCAAGATATAGTGTGAACTGGTGCAAGCTGCGATGCTGGAACAAACAACCAGAAAAAATTCACTGCAGCACTCAGCTACTACCAAATACGTACACATGCTAACAAGCGGTTACACTTTGCACCCTCATTGTCCCCAGGTGGTCTGTGATTGAGATGGTGTCCACCCACTTAAAAGTGGGACAGATCGCCGGCGCATCGCTGGAGGTGTCGCCCCATGTATATGGGGGACAGCGACGCTGGCTGGGCGTCAAAAACGTGCGCGCTCCCGCCAGTCGCCACTGACATCTCCGGTGAGGTCGACAGGTCTGATGGTACCCTAACTCTCAGATAAGGCCCTAATTGCACTTTTTTATTCCCTCTAAGTAGCTTTTTCTCAGACATATAACCAATGGAATATACAATTGGAGCATAAATACTAATGTAGCTAATTAGTGATGGTAGTACTGTACAATGTCCTGAAAACATCCGGTTAGAGTTTTTTGTAGCAAAGCAAATCTCTAATAAATCACAACAATAAGTATCTACAGTAATCTCCAATCTCAAGTAAAGTTTTAGTGGAGTTTTGAAAGTTTAAAAAGTTTCCGAATCCCTGAGAACGGAAGTGATCTTTATTAGTTATGATACTACTTGGACCCTTTTGCGGTAGATTTCCGTTCCCCGGGAGAAACATCCCTAAGCACTTGTAGCTGTTCAATGGTTACAGTATTATGTTAATGTTTGGGTTATAAACCCAACAGCATCTGCTATCCATACAGCCCCGGGGAACAACAATTAAAAAGTAATAGACAATATCCTAAGATTGACAGATTCTGGCTTAAAATATGAAATTACTTTTTTTTTTTAAAGCATTTGTGGTTTAATTTCCAAATGACTACAACCACGATAAAGAAAATAAAATATGGACTAATAAATGGAGTTATAGTGGTAACATCTGCTTCATAACAAAACTTTTCATAACCATCTGAGTTACATGATTAGAAAAACGTGGCTGCTTTCTTACAGAAACAGCATCTCTCCATCCATGTGTTGTACCTGGCATTGCAACATAGTTCTTTTAAGGGAAATAGAAGAGCATTTTTTAAAAATAAAGAAAATGTAATTATAAATAAATTCCTATATACCTTTAATTAGCAAATCACATTAGTTTTGCCTATGGAGTTAATCACAATAGTACATGAAAATAGCTTTCATCTAAAACATTAGGACAGGTGTCTGTGAGCATGTGCAGCAATGCCAAGATATATCTCCAGGTCACAGACACGGCGAATCCTTCTACACATGCTCACAGGCACCTGACCTGTCTTAAAGTGAACTTGTCATCAGGTTTTTCCCATATAAAGTATGGCCCCCACAAGTAAGTCTTTATATACAGCATTCTACAATGCTGTACATGGCTATATGGCGGTGCATTTTCCCTGGGCGCAGCAGGGGGGGCACCACCTGGCCTCCTGCTGCAGCGCCCGAAGTCTCTCTCCACCGGCCACATTTTCCGTCGTCCCCCCCCCCCACCGCAGTGTGAGCCGGCTTTTCTCTGCCCCCGCTATCAGCTGACAACGGGGGGGGGGGGAGAATCTGAAGCCGCCGACTCCTGCAGTCCATTGTACACAAAGCGTCTATTAGACGCTCTGTATGTACAATGGAAGCCCTGATTCCCGGCATTTCCGGGTCAGGGCCACGTCATCAGGTCACCTGGCTACGCTGATGACGACAGAGGCGACTGAAGGATTGAACGCAGAATTCCACACTGGAGCTGAGGAAGACAGGTGGCATTAACGTAATTAGGGGAAGGGGACAGGGTTGGGGGGCTGTATGAGAAGCAGAGTGGGGGGAGTATGAGGAGCAAACTGGGGGAAATGGATAGGGGGTGTATGAGGAGCAGAGTGGGGGGAGTATGAGGAGCAAACTGGGGGAACATGGTGGGGAGAGAGTGTGACGCACAAGCTTGGGGAATATGAAGAGCAAACTGAGAGGACAGGGTGGGGGGGAGTGGATGGTGGGAGTATGAGGAGCAAAAGTGGGGCAGGGTGGGCGGAGTGGATGGGGGTGTATGAGGAGCAAACTGGGGGGACAGGGGTGGGGGGGAAGTATGAGGAGCAAACTGGGGGAGAGGGTGGGGGAAGAATATGTGAACCAAATAGGGGGAGAGGATGGGGGAGTATAAAAGGCGCAAACAAAGGGGAGAGGGTGGGGGAGTGATGTATGTGGGAGACACTATGAAGAGAAAATGGGGGATTTGAGGACACAATACGGAGCAAGGGGAGATGGGTATAGAGACAATATATGGAGGACAGTATGAAAAGGATAAATTTGAGGATCCAGTATAAGGAGTAAGAGAAAGATGGCTGTGGCACAGTATGTGGAGTGAGGGGGGATTATATGGGTGTGAAGACAGGACATGTGCCATGAAAAGGACAGTTTGTAAATCATATTATGTGCAGGGAACAGTGAGAAGGAGCAATTATTTATTCTGGGGCACAGTATAGGGCAGATATTTTTACTTAGGAGAAAATCTCCAGCGGTGTTAGTGTGGCGCCCCTGCATCCAGGAGGCCACAAAGGGAACTGCAGCCAGGCAGGTAGGACACTTGTTGCACAACAACACCCTCACAGTCCACACAACCCACGTGTAAGAGAAGGTAACATCCAGCCCTGAGATTATAACTCTATGAGATTGAGGGGTGGTGGATTCAGAGGAGTGGGTTGGGCACACACGGAGTCAGGTGACTTGAGAGTATATAGTGAGGGGGAGGAGTGAAGGAAGTCAGAAAGCAGTAGGCCAATGTGAGCTGAGCTGCAAAGACCAGAAAGACAATCACACGTTCTGTGAGTGCAAGGCCTAGGAGCGCAGAATCCGTACTGAGCCAGTGTGAGCCAGAGGGGAGAGAAAGCCCATCCGACGCTGATGCCACCAGGAGTGTGACAGAACGGAGAGGGACGGTGGAACCCGTGCCCTAGACAGCAGCTAAAGCCACTGACTGCAGGCGGAGTAGCCCTCCTAGTATACTGAGAGGAACAGAAAGGAGAGAGCCTGGTAGAGCCTCGTGCTGGAGGACTGCTGGAGACTGGGCTGAGTAGAGTGTCGGCTCTAGAGGGGACCGCAGTTTACCCGGAATCCCCAAACAACTCGACGGGGGACCACAGCTTCACGTTAGGGTCACTAACCCAAAGGACAGGCAGCTCAGTGACAACCAGGAGGGCCCACCAGGGGTCCGAGTCACCGCCATACTGTCCAGCGTACCACACACCACCCGTAGAAACGGAGACCGTAGACAGCCCGGAAAGGACACTAAAGACTGTGTGAGGGGTCACAGAGAGAGGCCTGGCTGCAGAGCAAAGGGAACCCGGAGAGGGAGAATGTGCCCGTGTACTTTAACTTGTAAGAACTGCAAATGACTTGTAAAAATGACTGAAAGAACTTGGAGTAAAGCTTTGGAAAACCCTGGAACTGCTTCCCTGAAGTCTCTGTGTGCAAGCTATTCTCTCCATACAGGATCCAGCCTGTCAGCACCAGCCAGGAGGAGAGATCCCTGCAGCGTCTGCAAGTAAGTGTGCTACAACCTCACCATAGACTTAACCCTTACTGCCCCAGGGGATACAGTTCTTCCCACTGAAACTATAACATCTTCGCTGCCATTCCATCACCCCCGGAGGTTCTGCAGCAGCGGCGGCCCTCATCACTGGTCGCATCAAGTAGGTGGCGTCACGAGTGACATTTCCCCAGTAAATGATCCCTTTTATTGCCGAGCCCGGGACACGGTCCGGACCAAGCCACCCGTGACTTCCCCGGCACCATCCGGTCCGGCACCGAGTACCCCCGTCCTGAGGGGCCCGACATTAGCAGCCCAAATCCAAGTACCCCACATCCCTGGGGTTGTGCAACATACACGAGTGTTCTTTGACCTTTCCCTGAACATGTGCATTACAGTACTTTGCTCTGTCCTCGTCGGGGTAGAAAGAAGTGTGCATGTGCAGAAGCACGATGGGGAATATTTTGTGGATGATGTAGGATGGATGCATCATTCACAGGAAGAAGGGAAGGAGAGCGGCGCTGGATCAAGACCAGTGATGCCCATCAGACCAGACCACTCCATAGGTGTGTATAATATAAAGTCTTTTTTGCCCCTGGACCTACAGCTGTGATTTTTCCTGAGGAAGGGGCCCAGTGCCCTGAAACGAGTAGAAATAAAATCACAATATTTGATCTTTATTATAAAATTTATTATTTCGTACGGGAACGTGATCCAAGTCCCATTTCTATAACCTGAATATACTGTTGACCCCTGGACAACGCATTTAATTGTGAAATGCGCATCAAAAGGGTGTGCTGAGCTCCTGGAGTCTCTTATCCTGATAGCTGTGCGGTTCATTCCTATTCATCTCTGGCGTATATGCATCATCCAATTCTTGAACAGCAGCGGCTAACCCACAATCTAAACAGATCATAGGTGTTCCGTCGTGGTTGTGTCCTACACCAGATGAGCACCACCATGTCATTTAAACTTGATAGTGTGCTTTGTGGAGTAAACTTGATTGCAGGAGCGCAATGGTAGAGACTGTGTGGATGAAGTAGGATGCATCATCCACATAAAGCAAAGAAGGAGAACGATGCCGGATCAAGACAGGTGATGCCCATCAGACAGGACCCCCTATCGGTGAGTATAATATAAAGTCTTTTTTATGTTATACAGGTCGACTTGTGGACTTATATACTGTATTTTTCGGACTACAAGATGCACAGGACTATAAGAGGTACCCAGATTTTAGAGGAGGAAAATAGGGGGAAAAAATGTAAGTACAAAATATGGTTATAATTAACTGTTATGTGGGGAAATCTTCTGCTTACACTGTTATGGTGGTAATGTCCCCATCCCTGGCCCCTTCCATGTAATATATGTCCCCCATCCTGGATATGGCCTCCTGTCCTGGTATATAGCCCCCATCCTGGTATATAGCCTCCCATGCTGGTATATAGCCCCACATGATATACAGCCTCGTATCCTGGTATATAGCCTCCCATTCTGGTATATAGCCCCCCCATCCAGGGATATAGCACCCCCCATCCTGGGGTATTGCTCCTCCCCCCATCCTGGGATACAGCACCCCCATCCTGGGGTATTGCACCTCTCCCCATACTGGGATATTGCACCTCCCCCATCACTGTATATGGCTCCCATTCTGACGCACACACTAAAATAATAAATAAATAATAAACGGTGTAACATACCTGGCCACCGCTCCCCTCTTTTTCTCTCTCTGCAGCATCGATCTCTTCCTGTATGTGCTGGCTTCTGATCATGTCAATGGGACGCACAACAATTACATCACTATGCTGTGCGGTCACATGATCGGATACCGGCACACACAGGAAGAGATCGATGCTGCAGAGAGAGAGAAAGAGGGGAGCGTCGGACAGGGATGGTACACCATTTATTATTTTAGTGTGTGCGGTAGTGTGGGGGCCATATACAGGATGACAGGGGTCAGTACACTTAGTCTACTATAATATGCATCACCCCTCACTCACCTCTTAGTGCAGACAGTTTATGGACAGCGGGATGCAGTGAATATTATAGTAGACTAATGAGCGGGGGCACGAGACCACCAGCTGCTTCTGCAGCCTGAGCCAGCCTCCTCCTGTAGCTCTGCCCCCCTTCAGCCCAGTACAGCACTGCCCTGGAATATTCGGACCATAAGATGCAGCCCCACTTTACCCCACAATTTTAAGGGGAAAAAATTGCATGTTATGGTCCGAAAAATACAGTACAATGTTCTACAATGTTATAAAAGGCTTATTGGCAGTGGTCACAGTTTATATGGGAAAAACCTGGTGACAGATTCCCTCTAACATTCTATGACAGATTTCTGTCAATCATGTAACATGTCAGTATTTTATTATAATGTAATGCTCAACTCCATAGACTAATGTGATTTCTGTATGAAAGGTATTGAGTTTTTTATTTACAATCACTTTATTTTAAATTCTGTAGAACTTTTTTAAAGTAAACATCTCTAAATTAATCTTATATTCCAAATATAAAATTAGGTTATTTTTAGATGAATTTACTGTTTTGATATGATTTACTGTTCGTACAAGTTGTTTTAGATATCTGATCCCTTAAGCCATGTTGTTCGCCATGTTGTTAGCCGTGTTGTATAATCAAGGTTGAAGAAAAAACATGTCGTGTTTGAGATCTGTAACTTTTTAGATTTCACGTCTTTGTCAGGAGATCTGTTTCTAATACTGTTGGGTGGAGCAGTATGCCTCAGTACTGAGCTGTGTACCTATGAATCCATCTCAGTGGGTGGAGTATTACACTTCCTAGAACTAGCAGGACCATTTCTCTTCTTGCCTCTTTCTCATCTGATTCTTCCTTCACCTAAACTTCAATTGTCAGCTGTAATCTGATCTATCAGTGAGCTTGCAGTCCATCTTGACTTGAACAAGACAGATTTTAGCATTTTTTGTTAAAGTGAATGAAGCATTCCGAAGGTGGCGGAGCATTGGCCTACTTGTGGTGAATGAAGTACATTTCTCTGATAAGACATATTACAAACTTTCTAATATTTGCTTCTACTATTGATTTCCACTAGGTTTGTTGATATATTTACCAAATGATGGATATACTGTAGCTGTGTATACAAATAATATTTATTTGTATGGCTGTTTTTTTTTTCTACCGCATTGTAAGCTCATAGTCCACTGTCTTTACCTTGTTTATAGATATAATGTCACAGTGGGTGGTATCATGGTTAGAGAATAATAGCAGGATGGTAAAATGGAAACAGGGAAAATAGTCTGACCCTTAGACTGAAGTCCCTAGCATACCCTACTCCCAGAGGTATCTCTGATGGTGGGGAGGTCTGGGTCACCACTCTTGCCCTATACTCCTGATAACCCTAGGCTAAGAGCCCCTACCTCCACCCACAGACCAGGAAACTGCATCAACTCCCAAGGTAAGGAATTTTCAGGTATGACAAAAGACAGACTAAAGCACAACAGCACTTGCGTCTTCATAATACGGTTCTAGAAGAGACTAAACTCTATTAGCAATACCTAGTGGAAGGAAGTGGAAATACTTAAAGGCTGGGGGAATGGACAACTACGTCAGCCGATTCACCCAGCAACAGCAGATTACCCACGACTGAGAGCCTCCTAACCCATAGACAACAGCAATTTCAAGCATTAACCCAGATGAACCAAAGGAAATTTACTCTGATTTAAATTAGAGCAGCATCACACATGGACTGCAAAGCAGTCGACCGTGACATATAGACTAATAATTTTGAAAGGAGAACACAAACCCATTAGATATCATTAGATCTCCAGACTCCATCCCAACTTAGTAAACAGTATCCATTAAGACATCAGATATGTTGCACAGTGTACAATGTGTTATGGAACAGCTGGTAATGTCTGGACTTGATTTCTTTCCAATGTAAATTACCTCCCCTTGTACTGTCTAAAAGGTAAACAAATGATAAAGTAAAAAAACACCAGTCAGCCACAACCAAGACATCCTATCTCACTATAAGAAGGTACGGGCGTAGAGTCTGATGTGCACCAGCTGGAGCTTCCCCATGGGCCATAACAGAGGACATTTCCATCACTACTCCTAATTACTCAGATTATCACCCCTGTGATTTCTAACATCATACAACCAATTTTCAGTGAAATCCTGCAATGAAAGAATATATTTAGAGATTACTATAAGCATGACAGGCTATACTAATGGGTACTCAACCTCATAAACCTTTCACCGGCATTCCAAAGAACGCAACTCTTAAAAGGCTACAAATGAGCAAAACACTTGTTTGTTGGGAGAAATGATTTGTAAGTTTGCACGAAAATCATCATTTTTGGCAGCTCACGGTACTTTGTAAACAAGTGATTCATTGCCAAGAACAATTTCATCCTATGTGCACAGAATGATCTTATTTCTGATCGTTTTGTGCCTATTACAAATACAGATGACCTGTAAAATGGCTATTAAACCACCTCCAATTGGCTTCATGTAGCTGTTCTGCTTGTTTAACACCTTCACAGCATGTGACGTACATTTACATCATATGTCGTGTCCCTGATCGAGCCCGTATCTTTCCCATCTGATGATGGCAGAATTAGTCCGCCATCATCTGTCTCAAACAGCGTCATCCATGACAATCCATGACAATGGCATTTAACACGTGTGAGCAGGGGGACATGCCATGTTATGCGCCGATTAGCGCGCCTGTGATGTGATTACAGGTCGCCATTAGATTGACCTGACAGTTGGGGGTCTGCTGAAGACCCCCATGCTTTTCAGGATGGTCCTCCATGAAAACCAGCAATTAGCTGCTGCTCTTAGGAGAATGTGATTTTCTCTCTACCTTAGGTATTTTGATTACAGAACTCAGTACCTTGAGAATACCTTGAGCTTCAAAACTTGAACAGATGGTCCCTTGTGGCTAGTCATAACTTTCTCTATTAACTATATGAAAGGGGGTGCTTGGAAAACAGAAAATTTCATAATCAAGATTGTTAAATTAGCCACGGTCCAGTCACAGACCTGAAATTGGAATATTCAAATCTAGGCTGCCCTGGAGCCGAGAGTCAAAAATTTAAAAAGCTGGGTGGCACAAAAGAAAGCTGTCACATATGGGGTTTGGCCTATGCTGATGTGATCCATATTTAATTTCTCCTTCCCTCAAGGAAAAAGAAGACTTTCTTAGATTGGAAAGTTTAGGTATTTCTGTTATTTTCCCTTTTTTTAAGTGTTTGCATATTTGTGCGTCATTTTTTATCATGATCTTTTATACCTTTTTATTATAAGCACTGTATTTTTTGATATGAAAGCGTAAAACTTTAATAGGTTTGATCTGTGATCCCTTGATCCTCTAAACAATCCATAGCCCTACAGAAAATATGTGACCTGTTGATTGTCAGACAGTAGTATATTTTGGAAACACATCACCCCATGTGTTTGATGAGTGGTGGCAGCCAGGTGTGTAGCTGCGGTGGTGGACTGTATCAGGGTGTGATTTATGCTCACTTTACAACCTAGAACAGAGGTTGAGTGCTGGATTGAGTGAGAGGAGATAAAGTAACCATTACAGGCGCCCCTACATCACGTACTGAGAAGTGTGCATGTGACATGGAAAATAGATTAGTCCCGAAGGGGTTAACAACTATAGACAGGACTGTGCAAATGCCCAATTAGACATTGGATCACATACGTGTCAGATCTCATATAAACAATTATTTTGAAAGCAATTTTGGACCCTTTTCAATTTTGAAATGGGGACGTGCTAGATGATCTGATGATCTTTACTTGTTTTTCTCATATTATTTGCAACCAATCCAGGATATTGGTGCACAAACCCCTTTATTAACCCATAGAAAAATAGCACGTTCCCGCATGGATTCAGAATTTAGGATATAGGTGGTGGAATTGCAAAACTGTCACAAGGATCATATATACAAGCCTCGTCAGCATTTTCAGGGCAGCATTAGTTTTTAGCACAAACTCTCATGTCAATGAGTCACTTCCTCCCAGTCTCCTGCACAGATATTGGAGATCAGTGCAGAAATGAACACCGGAAGCTTCATCAAATCAGTGAAAGGTAAAGGACATGCTTCCAAATATGACCAGATTGGCATTACTGTGGAAGAAGAACTATTTGCACATGGATATACTTTACGCTGCATTAAAGGGTTACTGGTTGCTGATCTATGCTCAAGAAACTTTTGTACTTTATTTGCAGCACAGGACACCTTAATGATCTACCGTAAATGAGGTTCAGTGTTTTCTTGTATACCAGTTCGACCATATACAGAAAAAATACATATTTGTATATTTCTTCTGAATGAGGATATTGTTCATATTATTGCCAGTCTACACTCTATTTTGCAATAGTGATGTACGTTGTGATGTACTTTTATACATTATGAGCTTTTTTCTGTGTTTTCTGAGTTCACTGACTGCTGCGGGGAAGTGTTGACATCACTGAGCCACTGAGGGTTTCCCTACTGCTGTCAATGGACTCTGATGACCCCAGTGCCGGATTGCAGGACATGGCCTCAAGGATGTCTGGCAATACAGAAGCAGGTTCAACTGAGTTCACGGTGTGGGAAACTAATGCTGTGAACTCAGTTGAACCTTCTGCTGGATTGCCGGACTGTGGTGCCACTATGTCCCGCAATCTGGTAGTGGGGTCACTTGCGTTCACTGACAACAGCGGGGAGCCTTCAGTGACATGACAGCTCCCCCGCGGCACTCAGTATGATCACAGAGACAGCAGTGAGCTGACGCTTGTTTCATCACTGCAACCTCTGGATGCGGCGGAGCCAGGATCGTCAAGGAACCGGGGATTTTTAGGGGAAGTTAATAAAGTAGTGAAAAAGGGTTTGTGTGTTTTATACTTCAAATAAAGGATTTTTATGTGTCTGTGTTTTGTTAACTACTTCCTTATAGGATTGGTAATGGGTGAGTCTCATAGAGCCCTGACATTATCAATCTGGGGTTAATGACAGCTGTCATTAACCCCTTCTACCACTGCAATGCCACTACACCAGATCATTTTGAAGAGCCGGGTAAAGCACCAGGAATGGGTACTTCAATTGAATATGCCAATTCTGGGGTGATTGTGGGCTGCTATCCTGTAGCATGGAGGGACTAAGAACTATGGGCTTCACCACACTGAGTATACCAGACCACAGCTGGCTGATTTTTACATTGGCTGGAAATAAAAAATAAAGCGAAACCCACACTTTTTAAAAAATTAAGAAGTCCTGAGGGAGACCATTTATCTCACTCTCCTCGCTGCATAGAGGTCCTCCCCACCTCTGGCCTCTCTGTGCCGCCCCTGGCTCTTTGATTCTGGATTAAATTTTCTTACAACTCTTTTATGTTGTTCCTTTATTAATCGTCCTATAAAATAAAAAGGTTTTCCACAAATCACAAATTATCCCCTCTCTATAGGATAGGGGACAAGCTAGTGAGTGCTGGGAATCCAAAGCTCAAACCTCCAGTAATCCTGAGAATAGGGCTATGATACTCTATGAGTGGGGTTTTGCACTGTCCATTCTAAATGGAGTGTATGGGTGCATGCTTGGCCCCTTATCAGTTCATTCGCAATGCAATGAAAGTGCCAGAAATAGTCAAGCACTGTACTCTGCTTCCTCTGGCAGTGGTGGGGAATGCCAGGCCTCAAGGGTCACCAACAGTGCAGGTTTTCAGGATTTCCTTAGCATTGCACAGCAGTTGGAATCATCACCAATGCAGGTGATTCAATTTTCACCTGTGCAATACTAAGGTGATCCTGAAAACATTACCTGCTTGCGACCCTCAAGGACTGGAGTTTCCCACCCCTGCCATAGACATTCAGTGGAGCAAAGGTTGAGTATCTACACCTTCATTGCATTCAAGATGGGGCTCCATAGCTGCCATTCTCAGGATTGCTGGGGTTCCCAGTGGTCAGCTCCTCATCAATCTGAAAATTGTGGATAGAAGATAACACCATATTTTTGGAAAAAAATGAGATTTACTATTTCTCTTGTTCAAGGGGTGTGTCCAACTCTCAGCACCAGTTGAGCACCTTTTCAAGTCCCCCCAAACTAATAACACCCATTTGTTAACATATATATAAATTTGTAAGAGGAGTAACTGAGGGACGGCGCAAAATAGATCTAGAAAAGAA
Source organism: Allobates femoralis (assembly GCA_033576535.1). Classification (NCBI taxonomy): domain Eukaryota; kingdom Metazoa; phylum Chordata; class Amphibia; order Anura; family Aromobatidae; genus Allobates; species Allobates femoralis. The sequence goes on from JARQOC010000011.1 coordinate 32,219,611, forward strand.
GAGGCAGCATTGTTATTTCATGCTGATGAAAACTGTTTACTAGAACTGACAAACTAATAAGGCTGATAGTATAGCAAGTGTATACTTAGTAATACTGTAGAAAGTCTTTTTAAACTTTGGTTGAACTTTAGAATCAGATTGGAATGAAAACAAGTTGTAGGTCAATTGGATTCACTTTGCCTTTCCCACGTGTAATGAATGACTGAGCGGAGGGTTAGTGAAACACCGTCCAAAGATACATTTTATAACTTAATTGACAAGAGAACATTATGGTTGCATTGGTTGTAAAAAGACAAGGCTCCGTTCAGCTCAACCTTCCTCAATTTGACATTATCACTAGATTATTATATCTAAATTACAATTGAACTGATTGGATTGAAGTTATACACCTGTGACTCCACAAAACAACCGGATTGATTCCAAGATCATAGAACACTTAACTGATTAACTAGCTATAATAAATAAGTGCTGAATACAGATGGTTGAATCTGTAGACAATCAAAAAGTCAAATCAAAGTTATTTAATGCAAATAAATTATCCATATTATTCTTCAGTCCCCAGAGCATAAAAAATGTAGGATGCAATAAAATCTATAAAATGCTCACCTTACCACTCACCCATCCTCCTGACTCTGCATTCTACTATCCCAGCCCTCCGCACCTCTCCTTTATGCCTTCCACCATCATATATCACTTTTTTCAATCAGTTCCTGTTTGGGCCTGGGTTTACAACGCTGACCAGACCTGCAATGTCAATGCATGCTGTGTTGTTGCTGCGCATGTTGTTTTGTTGTTGCAGAGTTATGTCATGTAACTATATAAAAGACCAGGAACAATCATAGTACTGGGCACACATCAATTTGAAGCTATAGAAAGAAAGAGACCACGGATGTTCTAGTGACCCAGATTATATCACCTGAATGTCCACACAAAGCAGATGCAGTACAAATAGTTTATTTAGTAACTGGTGGTACAATCAGGCAACAGTCATAAAAGGTGAAACTAGGACAGTGTGGAGAGAGGGAGGTGGGAGAAAGGAGACAGGAGATGCAGAGGACGAGGTACCCTCACCCTGGTTGCAGAGGATAGTAGTGCCTGTGCTCAATTAGGGACAACACAAAGAACAGCGTGGACGCTGCAAATAGCTGTCACCTTGCCCGGGTGGTCAAGCTGCTACAGGCATATCAACTGGCACTTACCCATGGGTGTGTATGTGGGGGTCCGGTGCACTCCTGCCTCCGTCTCAGGGGCCCCTGTCCTAGTTTCACCTTTTATGACTGTTGCCTGATTGTACCACCAGTTACTAAATAAACTATTTGTACTGCATCTGCTTTGTGTGGACATTCATGTGATATAATCTGGGTCACTAAAACATCCGTGGTCTCTTTCTTTCTAGAGTTATGTCATGTGTTGCCCAAGGTCTTGTCAGAGCCAGAACCCCTGGCCAAAATAAAGCTGGCTGAAAAGGATATGGGCGACAGAGGAACACAAAAAGTAGAGGCGTGGAGGACTGGCCACCTATGGCAGCAAGACAGGTTAGCGGTGAGGTGAGTATTTTTTTTTAACCATTTACCGGCCCTCCACAGGATAGGGCAACCAGTTTTATTTTTCAGGGTCTTTCTTTTAGAAAGTTTCTCTTGCCTGAAGTTGGGTCAAAAAAGTTGCATTTTTGCATCTATAGGTATAAAATTTAGAATATACTATGCTACTCAAATGATCTGCACTTAAATCACCATAGAGATAATGGATGCAAAACCTGGACAAATAAGAAACAAGACAGACGAAGAATCAACGTCTTCAAAATGTGGTGCTGGAGAAGGATGTGATCAACACCATAGATGGCAAGAAGAACAAACACATCAATATTGGAACAAACCAAGCCAGACAGGTCACTGGAAGGAAGGATCACCAAACTACGACTTGTCTACACAACATATGAAGAGAGAAATCACTGGAGAAGGACATCAAGATCGGAAAAATTGAAGGAACAAGGCAAAAGGAGGACCAGCAACCCGATGGCTTGATGCTATCAAGTTAACAGCGGAGAAGACTATGGTGGGGATCTATCTAGGCTGCACCAGTTCGATCTTCTAACAGAGCACTCATCCATCAAGTCACCATGGCTCGAGATCAAGCTGAAGATCATTAAATAATAATAGACAACTCCATTAAGTTCAGTAGATCTCCTGAGATCTAAGTCTCATGACCACAGTTATTCACATATCAACATTCTATTTAATACATATAAAGTCAAATATTAATAATAAAATAAATGATATACTCATTAACCTGGGTTTACATTCTAACCACAAAGATAAAAGGGTTGTCCCATGAACAATATTCATCGCCTTCTGTAGACACCTCACCGATTCTGAGAACAAGATGCCTAGAAATCCTCTGTGTATATGGAATAGTAGTGAGCGTGTGCAATTACATGTATAGACAGTGAATGGAGAACTGATCTCTAACGTTCCATCTACACAAGTAATCTTGAGACCTCCAAGTGACTTTAGGTCTTTAGGTCCCGGTAGTCTGACTTCCTCACCAATTTTATCACTTATCCTTTAAATAGGTGACACATATTTTTTGTAGAACAACCCCTTTAAGGAGACAGTTCAGATTGACAGTTTTGATGGGTCAGTGATGAATCTATTGCCTATAGTCTAAATGTAAGCGGATTGCTGGATGTTTGACCATACTTTGCATCGTTCACAGAATGGTTATCGAGAGATCATTCTTTGTACAACGACTGTAACTGATTTTGGCAGCACATCTTGTTTTCACAGGACAATCTGCTATCAAAGACCAAATTTTCACCTAGTGATCGAGCAGGTTGCAGATTTGCTTACACTGCCCACTTATTAGGAAAGTAATTTTTCTAGGACCCTAGTTCCCCATATTTAGACGTGTTTGGTACCAATCAATATAACGATAAGAAGCTACCTAAGAGGAAGCTTCCTTATGATGACTGATGAATGTAAGAGATTAGACCTGTGTGCTAAATAAATAATATGAATGTGATATACATAATAACAATCAAAACTTAAATATAAAAAAAAACACATTTAATATTTGATAAATTGAACTTTAAACTTCTTTCGAATGTCCCAATACATATGTTAATCTTTACAACTTTTGTGTTAGTATATTTATTCTTTATACCCAATGTCCTCATCACTTTTCATCACACACAGGCATGAAGTAAAGCTCCTAGGAGCCTAATATAAAATTTTTGGGGGGTAATTTTTTCTTTATAGGTGCCAGAAGGGAGATTTGGACCCCTTCAAACTTCAGGGTCTGTGTGCACCCCCAATAGCTGCACACCTTCTTCTGATCTGCCCATTTATAAAGGGTCATATTTTTAGAATGAAAATCTAACTTATTGCCTATAAAGATTATTTCTTGGGTCCCCCAAAAAGATCATGATATATTAAATCCTATTTATTTAGCTCTAAAACATTTAGTCATTCTAAATACCCTTCTCTATTGTATCCTCACCCTTTCCTTGTAGACTGTGAGCCCTCGTGGGCAGGGTCCTCTCTCGTCTCCTAGTGTATCCTCACCCATCCCTTGTAGACTGTGAGCCTTTGCGGGCATGGTCCTCGTCTACTATATCCTCACGCATACCTTGTGGACTGTAAACCCTCATGGCAGGGTCCTCTCTCCTCACTATTGTATCCTCACCCATCCCTTGTAGACTGTGAAGCCTTTGGGGCATGGTCCTCGCTCACTACTGTATCCTCACCTATTCTTGTAAACTGTAAGCCCTCGTGGCAGGTCCTCTTCACCTTACTATATCCTCACCCATCCCTTGTAGACTGTGAGCTCTCTGTGCAGGTCCTCTCCCCACCTACTGTATCCTCACCATTTCCCTTGTAGACTGTGAGCCCTCGTGGGCAGGGTCCTCTCTCCTCACCTACTATATCCTCACCCATCCTTGTAGACTGTAAAGCCCTCTGGGCATGGTGCGCTCTCCTCACCTACTGTATCCTCACCCATCCCTTGTAGACTGTGAGCCTCGGGCAGGGTTCTCTCTCCTCACCTACTGTATCCTCACCCATCCTTGTAGACTGTGAGCCCTCATGTGCAGGGTCCTCTTCCACCTACTTATCCTCACCCTCCTTGTAGACTGTGAGCCTCGTGGGCAGGGTCATCTCTCTTTCTGTGTGTGTGCCTTGTATTTTGATAATGTTGTACTTGTCTATGGATGCCCCTTTTCACATGTAATGCACCATGGATTAAATGGCGCTTATTAATAAATATTAATATATATATATCATTTATAACTATCACTATGTATAGATATTTTAGACAGCTCATAGTTAAATATTTACATGCAAACAAATATATGTTGCATTTTCCAAATCTGTAGGTTCCCACCATTCCTCAATTTCTGCAAATCTAATCCCAGAAGCATCTGTCAATCTTACCTTTAAATGCAAGCAGGGCCACAGGGACAGCTATGGCAACCACAACAACCGCCCCGACCAGCAGTCCGATCACCCACTTCACCCACGTCTGAAAACACATGGACAGAATTTGTCTTGTATCCAATCATGCGCTGGATGGGTTTTTTTTTGGTGGAAAAAAGTCTCTTCAATTCATACATTTCTGAAATTTCATTCCAATCCTTGGCAATAAGTGAATACCTAATTTTTAATCCTATAATCAGATTTTGCAAACTTTCTAAGGCTTTCTTTGAGGACAATTCCCAGATCCCCTTTTTTTTTCCAATCCCACATTAGGATTGCAAGTAGCACAATACCCTAAAATCCAATGGACTTACCTTCATCTTTTCGGCTCCTTCTGAGGAATGTAGTCCCCTGATCCAGGGTGAAGGAGAGCAGTAAAGACAAAAAGGAAAAAGTTATTTATCCGTGGCCAGTCAACAGCTCCAGTGTAAATAGTTAAACATTAGTGGAGTAAATCCAGAGGTGAGGCTGGGCATAGTCCTGGACGCTCGCTGGCTGGCAATTCTTCTAGGACACTTTATTACTATAACTGCATGATCTTTGCAGTGCAGGACTCTGGTCTAGAGGCAGCTTATATAATAACCAAGAGGAAAAGTGCAGGCTGTAATAGGATCAGCTTCAAACAGAACAAGGAAGAGATAGAAGAAAGTTTCTGCCAGCTGTTTTGGACTGTGGAGGGGGGGTGGTGAATGTGATTATGGTGAGAGCAACCACAAGCCCAATCAGACGGCGAATTTAACAACATTGAGAAGTTGGGGTATTCGGTTCATGAGAATGTGGTGCAGGGATGGACTTTAATGGTCCAGTAAAAAATAGCAGAACATGAGAGCGACTTTCTTAATGATCAACCTGAACCACAATGAATAAAAACTTCTGTTCGCCGTATTATGGAGCATATGTGGAGTGGAGCATGGCTTGGGTGAAAGGCCAAATACAGGTTTATAAGGGCCTTTGGGCAACAGAGTCCCAGTGGACCCCCCATCGATTTCAATCTTTGCTCCCCGCTTCCAAAAGTTATAATGACTTATTATTCTTAGCTGGGTCTATTTTATTATGGGGTGAGCTGTGGTTTTTTAGCACTACCATTTGGGGGTCTATATGACTTTCTGATCCCTTTTGGGAGGTTATAGTATGATAATAATATTTACATAGAGCTTTACATACATTTGCAACAATGTTCCCATTGAGGCTCACAATCTACATCCCCAGACAGATGTCTTTCCAGCCTCTGTGTGAAGACTTCCATTGAAGGGGAATTCACCACCTCTCATGGCTGCCTGTTCCACTCGTTGATCACCCTCACTGTCAAAAGTTTTTTCTAATATCTAATGTGTCTCCTCCCACTCTGTTTCATGCCATTGCTTCTAGTCTTTCCTTGTGCAAATGAGAATAACAGTTTTGTATTATAGGAGAAGAAAAAGAAGTCGCACTCAGAGCTTCTATAAACAGCGGTTCTTTATTGTGCTTCAGTGCACACAGCAGGTGGTGGCATGCGGGTGGGAGGACGGGGGCACGACGTTTCGCGCCGTATAAGGCGCTTCAGCAGGTTAGTCCTTGCAGGTTAGTCTAGTTAGGAGGACTAACCTGCTGAAGCGCCTTATACGGCGCGAAACGTCGTGCCCCCCGTCCTCCCACCCGCATGCCACCACCTGCTGTGTGCACTGAAGCACAATAAAGAACCGCTGTTTATAGAAGCTCTGAGTGCGACTTCTTTTTCTTCTCCTATAATCAAAAACTGGATGTGACGTATCGGACTTTTGGGAGTGAGCACCAGAGCGTGCAGAGCGGTGCAGCAGGGAGGACCCTCCTCATCATCCTCCATAGCAAGGGCTGAAAGCTTGCAGGCAGCGGTGAAATCTCCCCAGGCTGTATGGGAGACGCTGCAAGGTGGTGCTGACCCCATCCTAATCTTCAAAACCGTGAGCAAATGAGAATAACGCTTATCCCTCTACAGTGTGACAGCCCTTAAGATATTTGTAGACAGCTATTAGGTCTACTCTCTGACTTCTTTTTTACAAATTAAACATTACCAATTCCTGTCACCGTTCCTTATAGAACATGGTTTGCAGACCATGTGATTCAGGTCGCTCTTTTCGGAACTTGCTCCAGTTAGTTGATGTCTTTTTTAAAATATGAAGCCCAGAACTAGACACAATATGGGTCTTAGAGGGGACTCCTCACCTACAATACAGTCAGTATATACACTGTGTGTACTGAGCCCAGCTCCAGAGCCCACTCTATACATTTCATGTGCACATTCACTATTCATGGAAACCCAGGCAGAGTGGGTCACCAAGGTGCACTGCACCTCGGCACTTGACCGGATTCACCAGGTGCTACGGTAATGCCAGCTACGCTGATGTATACTAAATTTTGGCCACATCTAGTGATCACCTATTTTTAACTTGGCTAAAAGTTTTTTTGGGGGGTACAGGGGATCAAAATTGCTGCTTATTATACAAGAGTGAGGCAAATGTCAGAAATGCTGTTATTTTTTGATGCAACATGCTCTTATATTGTTCTGTCATATTTTACTAAAATTTTTGCACTCACGTCATGTCTTCTTTTAACTGTAGGATATCTAGTGCAGACCTAAAAGTGGGACAATGGCCGAGTCTACTGTGTCCTTTATTACAGTCAACATCACAAAGTACTCACTGATCTCAGGGAGACCAGTCAAGAAAAACACTGCAGGCAGCCGGCTAAAGCGCTCAAACACAGTGAAATCCATGATGCATTGCCCCTGGGAATTTGAATATGCAAATGGAGTCCATGGAGCCTCGATTAAGAGTCTTAAACACGGGACTAGCCAGATATCCCTCCAGGGAAGGACCCTGGGGTGGAATCTTTGCGGAGACCACCATAACCACCATATTAAGTGGCCCTTTTAGTCAACATCCCACTCAGTTACGAGTTAAGGATATGACAAGGGAATTAACAGTGTCAGGTATCCATCCACAGACAGCAGTTTCGGGGTATTGCCCCTCATCAGTGTGGAGTAGGGCCAGGGGCTGGCTGGAGCCTCTATACCCGGGTGGCAGATTTCCATTGCCGGCCCTGACTTGAGGACCGGGGGGGGGGGTTTGGGTGCTGTCAGCCTGACTTGAGGACCGGGGGGGGGGGTGCTTTCAGCCTGACTTGAGGACCGGGGGGGCGGGGGGGGGGGGGGTGCTGTCAGCCTGACTTGAGGACCGGGGGGGGGGTGCTGTCAGCCTGACTTGAGGACCGGGGGGGGGGGGGGTGCTGTCAGCCAGCCACAGCCCTTACCTCATCCCGGACCTCCAGCGTCATGTGCTATCGCCGCGCCGGCCGACTCCCGCGGCCGTTTCTGTAGGGGGCGGCCCGAAGTGTGGACTATACCACCAGCCCGGGGGGCACCTGCCCCCTGCCACCTGGGCCAGCCCGCCCCTGAGTAGGGCCCTGGCTAGGTGGGAGCAATGCCTGGTAGACCTGGTCTGCAACTTTTGGATCTCTAGGGGCTGTACAATGTTAACTCCCAGCATACCCTTATACTTGCAATGAAATGAAGCGGAGCTATGTTTGGTAAAATATACTGAGGGCTGGCATATGTCATTGTGGCGCCCCTATGGCTAGGCGCCACAGGGAAGTACTGTACCCCAAACAGAAGGTGTAGTGCCTCCGTAGTTATGGATTTGGGGTTTCTTTGTAGAGTCTGTCCAAAGCACCCATACACTAGCTCCCCCTTAGCATAGGGACAGTATATTCAGTAGGTCCGGGGGGTGGAGCTTAGAGTAGAGAGGGAGACTTGAGTGACAGTTGAGCAAATTTTAGTCAGACAGTGCTGGGAGGGCAGCCAGAGAGGACGTGCCTGACAGCGTTCCTGACAGGAGGGCACCTCTTAGAGAGAGGTGACTCAGGAACCGGAGGTGATGAACCAGGCCTGGTTGGAGCCAGCTGGGGAAGTCCAGAGTCGACACCGGCATACCGGAGCCGAGACAATCAGTGATCTATCCCTGGTTAGCAAACCAACAAACTGTGGGACCGACGGAAGGGAGCCATAGCACCACATACATTTACCTTTACCTCAGTCTATATTGGGTCCAGGACACTTTAAGGAAAAGGACCGAATTCTGGTGGCGGGAGGATTAACGCAGGGAACTCCCATCCGTACCGGTAAGGAACCGAATGTACCAGACCAGTGGACTGGCGTAGGAGCTCTGCAGAGTGGTTAAAGAGAGTAAGGAGGAACACAGACCCCAAAAGCCATTAAAAGGGACCATCAACAGACTCTACAGGATCACCTTACAATCCGTGGCTACGTCCCCATTCAATCAGACTGTGACTGTGTACTGCATCATCTACTCGGTACCAGTAAAGTGATGTTTGAGTTGAATCAGTGTCTGTGACCCTTTCCTCTGGCTCCCAGAGGGCCTCAGCATCATCAGAGGGATAAGAACTACGACTAACCTCATCTACCCCGCTGCCCTGAGGTAAAGCTCTACGTCATGATACCAATTCCCCCATCATCATCACCCCCACCACTGCCACTGAGGGTCCAGGGCACGGAACTGGGAACCGACCAGCTGTGATTCCCCCATCGAAGCCACCGCCTATCCCGGTATCCAAGTACCCCCTATCCTGTCGACCGACTCACCAACAATCTTTAAAATGATCTTAGTAGGACAACCCAAGTTCATATGCTCTTAATGGCAGATGAATGACCTTGACGAGCCTTCTGCTCTAGACCCCCTCCATGTGCTAAATCCATTGTTAAGTGAAACTGCTATTTCCATGAAACACATGGACAAAAAAATTCCCCTTGGATCCCTTAACCATCTGTTAGGCTGTAGCCTAATTCACCTTTGCGGCCTTCCAGGTCTTATGCCACCCTGGTAGTCATTGTTAATATGGGAATTGAATAGAGTGTCTGTAACTTCCACCTACCTATAAAATAGGGATCCTCCGGAAGATGGTTAGTAATCCTATACTAAAACTGCCAACATTTCCAAAATTGCCAGGACTGTCCCAATTTTATAGGAATAGCACCTAAAAATGTGATGCCATCATGAAATATAAAGTCATGCGGTTTGTGTGACCTTTTCTCTACATAGGGGGGTTCCCATGTGGGACCGGGATCGAGTTTTAACACTTCTATACTACTGAAAGTAATGTTGTGCTATTCACCCATAATCCGGTGAAAAAGAGGTTGGCGTTTTTATGTGTGACATTTGGAGCTTACTCCATATATTTGAATACAGATTAACTGGAATATGTAATATCGCCCATGGACAAGGGTGGCATTGTTTCTTGGATCAAACCTGTCTTTTAACCCATAGTTCACACAAGGTGATCAGTTAACAGATCTACATTTTCTTCTCCCTTCTGATAGTTCCTGAAATTGTAGGATTTGAGCTCGTGAAGTGGCTGGCATAGTGTCAAGGGTGGAGTCCATGTTTCCTACTTTCCATCCCAAGTAACATCAAACACATCCAGTATGATGTTCCAAAAACAATGAAATTCACTTAATTGCTCTTATTCCACTTGTATTTTGTTGAGAGGCTACAAACACTGCATGGCTGGAAATGTTTGTTTTTCTTATTTATTCATTTTCTAATTTGTGTTACCAGGGACATAACTATGGCAGAAGGTGTAGTTCCACCTGTGGCCTGTAGCCTACAGCAACCCAAAAGGTCTGGGACCCTTGTGAAAAGACCAATATAATAAAATGAGAGAGTTGTTACAGATTTAATGTATTTTTGTGCAGTGAGGAGAGATGGGTCAAATACAAGTTGTCCACGTCATACAGTAAAAGAAAACTGTTAGTTTTATAGGATGTGGTTACCAAGTAAACTGACGAGAAGGGAATGGTGCAAGCCACAAATTAGGAATAGAAACTGAAGAATGAACAAAGTGCTTTCTGATTGTAGTGTTGAAATGCACACAAAACCTCATCAGAGGAGTCCCTTGACTCTCCAAGGCTCTGTGTCCAGCCAATTCTCATATTATCCTGATGACCGTCATCTCTCTCTTCCATCCATTTATTCTACTATTGGTATTTTACATCTTTGACTGTTCTCTCACTCACCAGGGTTGGGCAGAATTGCACCTTGAATAACAATATATTTTTTATTGCACCATAAATCAAAGTTTGGGTCCAAAAAAAAGAACAGACCCAGATTTACATTTTCCAGGTAACAAATGGTCCATTTTCAAACATACCGTAATAAAGATTAAGACACCATTTGATTTTTTAGGGTCGCCCTCAGCTTTACAAGTACTATAATGTACCACCATATACCATAGCACTGCTATACATGTACTGTAATGTACCGCCATATACTATAGTGCTGCTATATATATATATTAGTTCACTCACGTTGACTGAACAAGTTCTGTCAGTCACAGTATGTCAACTACATACATATTCTAGAATACCCGATGCGTTAGAATCGGGCCACCATCTAGTTAACTAATAATTACTACTCATGAGTGACCACTACTTAGGTGCTTGGTACACGTAAGGAGCATTTTGATGCTCAGATGGGCTCAATTTATATACTCAGTATAATGTAAGTCAATGAGGAACTCAAGCATTTTTCCAGAAGATCTTTTGTAAAAATGCTTGAGTTCCTCATTGACTTCCCTCATACTCAGTAAACGAGTTGAGCCTGTCTGAGCGTCAAAATGCCTCTTAAAATGATTGAGCACCTGAGCATGGCATGGTAGTCCTCACTCATCTCTTATAATTATCTTAAAGTCTAACCTTCATGATGTTCCCAATGTTGCATGTGGCACCTGATGGACCATATACCACAAGACCATTATAACCACTAGTGAGGCTGGAATATTAATAATGACCAAGTAGCATTTTTGAGGGGGAAGATGGAATAAGCAAGCTTTATCCAGGAGTGCAATTGAATGGGCTAAACCCTTAAGGTACCTTTACACGCCGCTACAGCCGGGTGGAAACAACCGGGTTTATGAGACAAATGTATCTTGCACCGTCAAATCAACCCGAGGTAGCGGCGTGTAAAGGCGGTTGTTGCCACCCGTCACTCGCGGCACCTGTTTCAGAGCAGTGCTCTAAAACAGGTTGATTTCAACCCGATGGTAACGGCGTGTAAATACGGTAGGGTAAGGTTTATTCGTCACCTAGATAACTCCCCGGGGCGTGACACAGCCTCCGTGAAACCACCCCCTTCAGCGATCATTGGTGGAAGCTCCTGCGTTGCGATTGGTTGTCACTGCATAGGGCGGCATATTTAAGGCGCTGACCAGTCACACTACACAATTACTCGAGCGTCATGTATTAGTCAGCCTCCTGCGCTGCCTGGCCAATCATGATGCTATTGCTTTGTCCTATCAGCGTACGAACGTCTCGTAATCCACAATTCTGGCACGCCTATGTGTTGTCCCTGCTGCACCAGGTCCTCCCATATTACCTTGTTGTAGCGGCGTGTAAATGAGGTAAGGTGCTCTACAGAAGGTAACTTGAGCATCCAGCGGTGCATCCAGAGATAGATTCAACCTTCTGTAAAGCACCTTGTAGCGGCGTGTAAAGGTGGTATCGGGTGCCGTTTGTAACCGTTGGTGCGTGCTCATGCACGTGAAGCACCCGGTTGTTTCCACCTTGTTGTAGCTGCGTGTAAAGGTACCTTTATACTTTCAGATGGGTTGACCTGACACTTTAACCTCCAGAAAGAGCCTGTGGGCCTAAAATCTATCCACCCATTCTCACTTCCTAACACATCCATTAAGAGCATGCAAGAACTAAACAATTTCACCCCTATTAAAAACTTAAATTGCACACCTACAGGCATTTATGAGGCTGTTGACTTTGGGTCCGGAGACCCGTGACTGGTTCAGACACAAATTTACAGAGGTGTGAAACTGGCCTAAGAGTTAATTTACACTAGACTGTTTCCAGTCCATTAGCTGCAAGTGTGACCGAAAAAACAAACTCTTGGACAGTACACGGATCAATTGTAACTAATGTACTAGTGGACATGGGCATTTTTCAATGCAGAGCATCAAAATCATAGCATGTGTACTTTTCTTGTCCTTAAGATGGACCATAATAGAGTAAGACAGCTCCTTCACTCACTGTTCTGCAAGATTTTGGCAGACTGCAGAAGATGTGTAATTTATCCCTCATCTTTAGATAGTTGTAGGAAGTTTGTAAATACTCTTGTCGTAATTTGCCAAACATGTACTATGGATGTCTGGTGTATAGAGTAGGCATTCATAGGCCATCAAAAATTTTAGTCTTGAAAACCCTATTAAGGGTGCTTTAACATGTGCATTGTTTTGTCTTGCGTCAGTGTCAGGCAAAATCCAGATGCATCCTGATCAGGCATGCGTCACTTTACTTAACATGGGGATGCAGTAATATCAAGTGGCATAAGGATTTAGCCAGATGCAGACAAGTTCGGCGTCTCGTCTGCACCCCAGACCGCAGATTGTTGCGACTCGGGGTTGCTTGAAAAATCCTAATATGTCCGGATGGCCTCTATGAGGCCGCATCTGGCTGCTGGTGAATGCAGCCAAGACAGATCAGGATTTCACTCTGAGCATACTCAGAGTAGTTTGAACATGCTCAGAACAGCTCCAGCTCTCTCCACCCATTCTCTCTCTCCGCCCATACACTGTGATGTCTATACCAACCCATAAGGCAAAACCATACTGCAGCTCATGCGTTCCCTGCCTATCCCACAGCATCACCGGATGCAGATGTAGGCGTCTTCAGCCTGATGTAGCCAAGACGCAAGTCTAAAACCAGTCTTAGTCAAGAGGGCGTTACTAGATGCACTATAAACAGTGCAATATTTTTTAGTGGGGGACTTGGCGTGTTTTTTGCCAAGCACACCATGCTATAGGCATAGCATTTTGAATGTGTTTTTACAATGTTTTCTATACTAAAAAATACATGAAATACATACATGTGAATAAAAAAGGTCTACAGAATAATCGGTAAATACATATAATTTACATGCCATTTTTTATACTGCCATCTGAACCAGGCCTCAGTGAAGGAGTTGGTAAGGAAACTTGTGGTCCCCTCTTGTTCTATCTACCTACTAACTCATATGCCTTGTTTCTTTATTAAATCAAGAAATACAATTAATACCGGTCTTGTAAATAAATCTCATTTTAGTCTGAAGCACAGACCTGAAGGTTTAATATCTAAGCCAAGGGATCATTTTCTTTCCGGCACAGTAAAGCACAATGCCACTTGGCTGGACAGTCGATTACGTGATGTTTCCAATTCCTCTCCTTTCATGGATCTAAAGTTTAGAATTAACCTACAAGTTACAAGTTCAAAAATGTCTGAGTTTAATTAAGGCCAGAAATCCTATCACAAATCTATATTATGTACAGTCTTGGGATCGACTGGCAATTATACACTGGGCATAAATTTAAAGGAGTTATCTAGCCTGGAAAATTCATTTTTCCGGACCCTATTCTGAGTTCTTTGAGAGGGTTTCCATTGTCAGGACGCTGACAGTCCTACAAGAGATTTATTCTGGAGGACCCACCAAGTTAGTGCGTTACTTGAACATTACACATGAATCGTGTAATGCTTTATTTACCCTGTGGAGGCGCTGAGAGAATTGAAGACTTGCTGTCAAGTTCCTTCATAGATTATTACAATTTCTGGGGCTGCAAAAGAGCAGAGCATCTTATAATCAGTCACAGAGAGGTGTTTTTATAGAGGATATCCACTACTTAAACATTGAAGACTACTTAGAGAGGTCATCAATCTGATCACGGGCTGTGACACTCGGCACCCAGTGTCTCGCCGTGGTGATGTGGCGGAATGTCAGTTCAGACTGTCATCTGATAGTGGCCGTGGCTGGTAGTACATATATTAATGAGCGGAGAGCAGTCCCATATCGGGATGGATAGATACGAGTGAGCATTTCTGCCACTTTGCGTGTGAACAGCAGAATGGGGTTGGGTCAGACCGGCCATCAACATGATGACCTACTAAGAAAATCATATGTAGTAGTAGACAACCTCTTAAACTTCATGATTCATCAGAGCTTGATGATGTTGCTGTACAAGTGGGTTAATCATTTTAATTCTGACTTTTACATTGCTAAATGCTTAAAAACGTCTTACTGTATCTTGAGCATGTTTACTTTGATAAGAAAATCTTGACCCAAAACAATTCTGATATCATGATGCGATTTCCAATGTACACTGTCCTTGCTAGGTGAAACAAGGCCAACGATCCATTGGCATGGCGGTCAGCGTGCCCTCTTCTCCATTCAAGATGGGGTTCTGCAAAAATCTCAGTACTTAAGCGATCAGTAAATTAAACTAAATTTGCCTAGTTGTTGCATTTTGGGAATACCCCCCTTCCCAACATCAGCTTCCTATGGATGGGTTGTAAGTAGAGATTAGCGAACCTGTTCGGGTACAGAGTTTGGGCGCGTTATGTCTACTAAGCACTCCAGCGGCATCGCTGTGCTCGTTCACACTGGGTGCTTGGCCCAGTGTGAGCCACATGCAAAGTTTGATTGGCTCAAACTGAGGGTAAAAATTGATTTATTGGCTGTATGTGTGTGTAAATTTAGAAAAAAAATCCCAGCCCTCCCCCTCCAGAAAGTGTTTTGCTTACGGCTTGCTTATGTGGGTGGAGAGCCGTACAGCCAATCAGTGTCTTCAAATGAGGTTTGGGTTAAGTTAAGTACAAAACATACCATGAAAAAAAATTCTGGCTGCAATACCCGATCCCGAACTTCAACATCCCTTCAATTTCCTTTAAGTAAATAGGGAGTTAATTAATGTACCACAAACTGCTCAAATTTTTCATTTTGGGTCTATACAAAATGTATACAAAAGCACATGTGACTATAAAAGGCAACAAAAAGAGTTGCAAAAACACATGAAATGTATGCAAGCTTTAATAAGGGAGCCAAAAAATGACACGAAAGAAGCCGAGGGCAGATTCACTTGTCATGAATGACCCATAACAATATGAGATAATCACACATGTGCGCCTTTTTATGGTCGTGGAATATTTGTGGCGAAAAATGAAATACCGCTATGAGCTCAAGCTGTCAGGGGTTCCATCCAGTTCAAATCACGGCAAAGCTTACTAAAAGTTTGCTGCCGGTACTGACATTGCTCAAAAGAGACACAATCATAATCTACAAGAGGTAACGATGATACAAAGAAATAAGCTCCCTCAAGTTTTTGGATTTTATCACTTACCCTCGTTGCTCAGGGGATCCCTTTTGAGCGGTGTATATGACATTTTAATACAAAATTAGGCTCTAAACCGCTCGGAGGCAAGTATCACTTGGAAGTGCTGAAGTGAAAGTCACATTTAGCTGCTTCTGAAATTCAGACGTCTGCTTAAGGGATCAGCCCAACTCCCCAAACCTGTTCTGCCGCTTATGTCAGGCCTAACATTAGTCTCTTTCCTTGTTATAGGAGGTTATTAAACAAGTAACATTTGTCTTAACCATCTATAGTACAGTAGTGTCCAAAATTTTAGGCTGGTGTGGAAAAAATGCATAAAAGTAAGACAGGATGCTTTAAAAATTAGAAGTGTAGGTAGTATTTTTATCAATTAACAAAATGCAAAGTGAAGGAACAAAGAGAAATCTAAATCAAATTAATATTTGCTGTGACCGTCCTTTACCTTGAAAACTTTGCACACAGGTCTTTTTCACATCTAATGCGCCTGTGCGCTTGGCTGCCCTGCCTGCCCTGCACCAACTCAAATGCAAGTGCAGGGGCATTTAGGGGCTAGTGCACACAAGCGCACAGATACATAGTTGCCCTGCTCATGCGCTCGGTGCCCCCAGTACATTCTAAGGCTGGGCGCAGCTGAGCGCACGCTCTGAAATCCGGAAGCTCGAGTGTAAATGGGCAGATGTCACTGTGCATGCGCCTGCTCACCCGGAAACGTCACATTACGCGTTTCCGGGTGCAGCGTCACAAGCGCATGTGCGGTGACATCTGCCCATTTACACTCGCGCTTCTGGGATGTTGGGTCCTGCACTCGGCTGCGCCTGGCCATAGAAGGTAATGGGGGCACCGAGCGCAGGAGTGGTGCATCCATGCACCTATGCGATTGGCTGCAGCTGCCCCTAGATGCACCTGCGCTTGCATTTGTGCTAGCGCAGGGCAGCCAAGCGCACAGGCGCATTGATGTGAAAAGGGCCACAGACTTTGAAAGAACTCAGCAGGGAGGTTGTTCCAAACATCTTGGAGAACTAATCACAGATCCGGTGTGGATGTAGACTTATATAAAACTTATTTATCTTCATATAATTTCAGACAGATTGGATGCTCTTTAGGTCAGGTGTCACAGGTGGTAGTAACGGACAATGGGATAAGGTAGCAGGATGGTAGTGATGGGCAAAAGGTGATAAGGGGAACTAGTCTGACCCTTAGACTGGGGGTCTCTAACTGACCCTGTTACCAGAAGTACCTTTAAAGGGGAGGATATCTGTGCTGCCACCATTGCCCTGCTACTGACCAGCCAAAGGCTATAACCCCTCACCTCCACCCAGGAAGCAGAATAAGTACAGCAACTCCCAGAAAGATGGCAATCTCCATGAAGCTGCAAAGCAAGAAAGTTTCAGCAGAACAGCACTCAGCATCAGCACAGCTCATGGTTTATGCAGAGAATAAACTCTATGAGCAACACCAGCTGATGGGTCATTGGACTACTTGAAAGCTGGGGGAGTGGGCACAGCAGCAGCTCACCTGGAGAGCCACAGACAGCTAATAGCATATACAGCAACTAAGCTACTGATATTAATTTATTAACTCTTAAGGTGCCAACAGAAATAAACAAATTTAAATTACTGCAGAGCAGTTACAGAGACTTCAGAGCAGTCTACAAGTGACATCAGGGTTATGCGGGCCTGGATTATTACTTCAAAGACTCCTTGTTCTTTACTTCTTAAAGGGAACCTGTCACCAGGTTTTTGCCATCTAATCTGAAAATAGCATAATATAGGACCTGAGATCCTGAGTCCAGCGATGTGTGTAGTGTTGATAAAATCACTGTTTAATCTGCTAGAAATCATCATTAGCAGTCTAACTGGCCTGCTGCTAATTAGACTGGCATATTCACAGACTGCTAAATCTGCAACAGAGAAAACACTAATTTTATCAAAGTGACAGCAAGCAGCTCAGTAAGTGACACATCGCTGGAATCAGGGTCTCGGTCTCTACATTATGCTGCTCTCAGATGGGATGGCAAAAAACCTGGTGACAGGTTCCCTTTAAGCACTTTGGCTGTATATTTTTGGATAATACAGACACTTTGAATCAAATCAGACACCTCTGTGATGGTATTCCATAATGGACAAGTATCTGAATGTATTTATCAGTGATTTTTTAACATGTTGGCTGTCTTTGATGTTTTGAGAAGCTGTCCAGAAATAAAATTGGTTCCTACATAAAGGCTGTAGATCTTGTTATTGTTGTTGTTGTTCTTTTTATTGTACATATATTAGAATATTAGTTTTATATGACACAAGTAACAGAGAGTTAGTAAAGACCCCTTGTTTCTTATTGTTGGAGAGAGCCAAAACCACCCTCTTAGGGGAACCTAAAAATCCCGATAGCTTCCTGAGGTGGGTGGAAATAAAAAACATAATACTCCGCCAAGGACAAAAACTATTCATAAGAATACAATATATACTAAGAAAAAACAAACAATAAGGCTTTAATTGCGAAACTTTTCAATGGTGGGGATCAGGGGTCATTGCTCTTTAATGTGGAGTAACATCCAAAACCTTCAACTGCTCCAACAATTCTGGATGTGATAATGCAGGGCTTTTCAAGCTTTTTCTACTGGGACATCATCAGAGAACTAACCAAACGCTCTCGCATCACATGACAGGAATCTATTATGTCTGGTCTTCACAATCTGTAGCAGGAGTCCATACTAAAGTTTAAAATATCTCTCAATTTCCATCTGCTGAACCCAATATAATATTACACAAAGTACAAAATAAGTATACAGTGGGGAAAATAAGTATTTGACACGTTGCTGAATTTGCAAGATTTCCCACCTACAAAGAAAGGCGAGGTCTGTGTGATTTTTATTGTAGGCACACTTCAACTGTGGGAGATAGAATCTAAAAAAAAAATCCAGAACATCACAGTGTATGATTTTTACATAATTAATAAAAAATGTAATGCATAAAATAAGTATTTGATACAATTGAAAAACAGAACTCAATATTTGGCACAAAACCTTTGTTTGCAATTACAGAGGTCAGATGTTTCTTGTAGTTCTTGACCAGGTTTGCACACACTGCAGCAGGGATTTTAGCCCACTCTTCCATACAGATCTTCTCCAGGTCTTTCCAGTTTCAAGGCTGTCACTGGGCAACATTGAGTTTCAACTCCCTCCAAAGATTTTCTATTTCAGGTCTGGAGACTGGCTAGGGCACTCCAGGACACTGAAATGCTTCTTACAGAGCCATTCCTTAGTTGCCCTGACTGTGTGTTTCAAGTAATTGTCATGCTGGAAGACCCAATCATCAATGTTCTTACTGAGTGAAGGAGGCTGTTACCAAAATCTTTTGATACATGACTCCATCCATCCTCCCTTTAATATAGTGCAGTCATCCTCTCCAGTTTACAGAAAAGCACCCCTAAAGTATGATGTCTCCACCCCCATGATTCATGGTTGGGATGGTGTTCTTCGGGTTATATTCATCCTTCTTTTTCCTCCAAACAAGCTGAGTGGCGTTGATACCAAAAAGTTCTATTTTGGTCTTATCTGACTATTGAACTTCTCCCATGTGTCCGCACCAGTACACCTATCAAGGGAAAATAGAGTGAATCTTAGTCCATTGCGCTCACTTCAATTAATACCATTTTTTATGTAAAAATAACACTGCATAAGAAGTACTTGTATGATCTATAGGGACTTTTCAGATAGGTGGATATAGGGAGGGTGTTGTTGATAGCTAGTACCTGTTAATATGAAATTAGAACAAACTTGCTTTTAAAAAGTATATATAAATCTATAGCAAGGTTTTGTTTTTATTGTTTTTTTTTGTGTGTATATTATAAAAATCTTAGGGTGCTTTCACATTAGCGTTCCCCTCCGCAGTGTTCTGCGGAGGGGAGCCGCAATGTGAGCGCAGCACCGCTAGCCCCTATCTTTATAATGGGAGCGCACGGTGCAGCGCTTGACTGCGCATGACCGTGCGCACCCATTCACTCCCATATATGATCTGTGCGCAGTGGATGCCTGCGCACAAATCACCCAATCTCGTCCGCACCAGAAATGCAAATGACCCGTATAACGACCTTGGCGGTCGTTGGGACCCTGTCACACAGCAGCTAGTCTGACGACTCAGACCTACGTGGCTGAGTTCTGAGTCGCCAACGAGGTTATTGTTAAGGCATCAAACACACAGATGCATGCTAGGCCAGCGGGAGTCCGACGATCAAAAAATGGTCCAGGACATTCCGACACATCGGCGATGTCATAGCGGGGCCGGTCACTGCTACAGTCAAACATAGCGAGATCGCTGGCGAGGTCGCTGTTGCGTCACAAAACCTGTGATGTAACAGCGATCTCGCTAGTGATCTCGTTAGGTGTGACGGGGTTAAAAGTTTCCAGATTAGGATTTTCTATGTCAGTGGTTGGAAACAAAAGCAGGTATAGCCACTACAGGAATACAATAAAGGTGTTTCAAGTAAGCTGGATAATGGACACTTTGGACTGTCTAATTACTATAAGCTTAAGTGATTAATTAGTGTTGACAAACACAATACTGAATCACCAATACTGTTTGAGCAATACAATGTTGGCTGCTTAATGTGTAAACAGTGGTAGGTTAACACAATGTCTTTATTAGCACTCACATTACAGCCTGTCTGTGTACTGTGAGGTTAAGTAATTAGTATGTTAATGTTGACAAACACAGTGATGAGCCACCACTGCAGCTTAAGCAATAGTAAGGTAGGGTCACACAGTACGACCTGGTCCGATTTTCGAAGCATGCTGAGTTTTTCCGCATTTTTTTTTCCAGGTCCACAAACATCGCTGGCAAACAGATATCCTACATCCTCTGGTAGTTGCCCAGTAGGTCAAAACGTGGGTTAGGCGGCCCCCCGACATCGCTCTGGCTGATGTCACACTGGACGTCACCAGCGTACGAGCAAGGCGCGTAAGGCGGCCCAAACTGTCACTCGACTGGCCGAAAATAGACGGGTCGCCACAACGCTACGATTTACCAGCGGTACGCGCAGCACATCGCTGAACGCACTTTTGGGCGATGTCGCTACCTCAGTGTGAGCCACCTAGCGCAACTACCCCTTGTTCTTTTGGATCATATTGCACTGCTTAGTAACGGCGGAAATATGATAACGACCTATGCGAGTCGCATAACATTGCAGCGTTTGGTGTGTTAAAGAATGTTATTCATTGGAATAATTGGATTTTTTCTATAATTTGGCAAAAAAATAAGTCAAAAAATTCATAGGACACAACCGGTGTGCATTTTGCATCGTCTACAGAAGATTATGTAATAAACACCCTATCGTTTTTTTTCTGACCTAAAACATGTCTGCTAGGCAAAACGTTTCTGGGTGTTGGTTTAAAAAACGATCGTTTATTTAACATGGGGCCCTATGGAAAAGGAATGCCTGTTGTTTCTTAACCATTTTTTGTGAAAAAATACTAAGTCCAAAAACGTTCGGGGGGCAGGAGGCTCAAAAAGCACCTATAAAAAACGGATTGGTCATGGAAAATCACTTCCAAAAACGGATTGCTATGTGTGACCCTAGCCTAAGGCTGGGTTTACATTTGCACACCATTTGCACTGGGAAAGCAGCGTCCTGAGCGCAGCAAAACGCAGGCACTGTTTGTTCCTATGTTTAACATGGGAGTGCATAGTGCCTGTGTGTGACTGCGTTCGACTGCCACAATTTATGCGCATGCCGAACGCAAAATGTTGTTTTTTTTTTGTGCGTGGCTGTGTGCTTCTTTTAAATGCAAGCAGAGAGCCGTGCACAAATGATGAATGAAATTCAATCTGTGCGCAGTCCATCTGCTGGTAAGCGCACAGAGGCCAGGTTCACACATACAAATCCTTTTTATTGCCGTTAAATCCGTTTTTGGGAACATTTTGGACATTTTTTTTCAAAGTCCAAACACGCATATGCTAGCTGTGGCATTTTTTTAACATGGGGCCCTATGGGAAACGCATGCTTAATGCATGGCACATATAGCTGTGGCGCCCTGCCAAGCAGGTGTCACAAAGGGGTACTGCACCCGTAAAAGAGGTGCAGATGCTCCAGCTGCAGGTGGACCCTAGGATGGTGAGTGGGACCCACTCCCAGCACTCCCACATTAGTATAGGGTGGGAGGTTACCCGGGAGGGAATAAATTCTCTAGGGGGAACAAGGAAGGAGTCTTTTCTTGCAAGGGCTTTGAGGTCTTTGCCTTTCAGTCTTTGCTGCTAGGGACTCCTGGCTGAGGGACCAGGATGAGAGATAGAAGAAGAAGAGAGGGTTTAAGGAGAATGTAAAAGGAGCTTTCCAGGAGAGCAGCGGTCTGGGAAAGAGGAGCCAGCGAGATAGGTAGTGATGGGCGAATCCTAAATTACTCGGAATCACTTGACTCTAGCGAGTCCGAGCACAGGACTCGCTACTCGTTGCGAGTCTAGCGAGTCCAATGTTAATGAATGGGGAAGCGAGTAATAGCGAGTAGTGTGTGATTTACAAATCGCAGATGTGTCTCGGAAGCTTCAGCCTGAAGCAATCCTAGTTTTGTCATTTATTTGCATTGGACTCGTTTACTTTGCAACTGTAATCGCTGGGAAACTCGCACAGATAAGAGTCCTGTCTGCTCAGTGTGCTGGCTGCAAGCTCCAGGGTCCTAGAGCCCGCCTGCTGCCTGATGTAGCAGAGCTCAGATTGTTCTCAGTCTGCTCATTCCCTGTGTACAGACATGAATGTCTGTGCACAGAGATGATGTAGCAGAGCTGAGATTGTTCTCAGTCTGCTCATTCCCTGTGCATACACATCTATATCTATGCACAGGGGATGTAGCAGAGAGGACATCGCGTTTTGCACTGCGTCGGACGGAAGAGGATTTTTTTAATTAAAGACGGAGTCCCTAATGGCTTTTTTTTTTATTTCTAATAAAAATTTTTCTTTGTGTTGTGTTTTTTTTTAAAACAATTTAATAGAAATTCATGGCGGTCATGTCTAATATTGGCGTGACCGCCATAAATTTCGGGCTTAGGGCCAGCTGATAATACAAAGCTGGCCCTAACCTCTTTATTACCCAGCGTGCCACCGCTACCAGGGCCGCTGGAAGAGCGGGGTTCAGCGCCAGAGGATGGCGCTTCAATGAACGCGCCATCTTCTGGGGCGGCTGCGGGCTGCAATTTGCAGCGGGGGGTGCCCAGAAAGCTTGGGCATCCCTGCACTGCGGATTCCAGCCCCCAGCTGCTTAGCTGTACCTGGCTAGACATAGAAATTGTGCGGAGCCCCACGCATTTTTTTTAAATTATTTCATGAAATTCTGAGATTCTGACTCTGAAATTCATGAAATAATAAAAAAAAAATGCGTGGGGCTCCGCGCAATTTCTATGTCTAGCCAGGTACAGCTAAGCAGCTGGGGGCTGGAATCCGCAGCGCAGGGATGCTCAAGCTTTCTGGGCACCCCCCGCTGCAAATTGCAGCCCGCAGCCGCCCCAGAAGATGGCGCGTTCATTGAAGCGCCATCCTCTGGCGCTGAACCCCGCTCTTCCAGCGGCCCTGGTGGCGGTAGCACGCTGGGTAATAAAGGGGTTAATACCAGCTTTGTTATACAAGCTGGTATTAAGCCCGAGATTCTTAATGTCAGGCCACATTTGACCCAGCCACTAAGAATCTCCAATAAAGGGTTAAAAAAACACAGAGAAAAATTTTTATTTGAAATTTAAAAAAAAGCCATTAGGGACTCCATCTTTAATTAAAAAAATCCTCTTCCGTCCGACGTAGTCCAAAACGCGATGTCCTCTCTGCTACATCCCCTGTGCATAGATAGATGTCTATGCACAGGGAATGAGCAGACTGAGAACAATCTCAGCACTGCTACATCATGTCTGTGAGCAGGCGGGCTCTAGGACCCTGGAGCTGCACAGAGAAGACAGCTGGACTCGGCTCGCAATGTAACAGCAGTTATTTGCGAGTTTCCCTGCTATCACTGGCACAGTAGCCAGTGATTACTCGCACGAGTCTAATGCAAACAATGGCAATCCTAGTTTTGTCAGCGTTTCTGACAAAACTAGGATTGATATTGATTTGCATTGGACTCGTGCGAGTAATTACTGGGAAACTCGCAGAGTACCGAGTCCTGCGAGTCCCTTACTACTCGCCGAGTAACGAGTCCTAGCGAGTAGATTCGCCCATCCCTAGAGATAGGTTCTCTCTTACCGGGCACCGGAGCCTGCAGACTGCTGGAGCTATATGCACGGCAGAGAATTCGGATTCCCGTGTCTTCAAGTCTCCCGGAGACCAGAGCAGTCTACAAGAAGGGTGCCAGGCCCCGCCAAAGGCACGAGCTACCAGCCGGTAGTGCGTTACCTGATGACAGCGAAGGTGAGAGAGGACAGGAGGTCAGGCTGGATTCTAAATCAACCAGGCTTCACTCCAAACTGGAAAGCAGGGAAGAACGGACACGGGTTAGTTAATGAAGGCACACCAAGGGTTCCACCACACCACCTGGGATCCACTTGCAGCCACCGTTAGCTACCTGTTCTTGTAACATCTAAGTGCTGAACTGTGAACTGTAACTGCCACTGCTTTTGCCTCTGCCTGTGTTTCCTTTTGCACAAATTTGTTCCCTATACAGCAACGCTGCCCCGGAGGTCCAGTCCTACCTGTAGAGGACTTCGCCAATTAGCTGCGATACCATCTACTTCCGGCGGACTATGGTTGCGCTGGTAGCTCCTCACCAGAAACTTCAGGTGGCGTCACGACAACTTGTAAATATAATCAATCACTTGTAAATATACCTTTTTTCAAAGATGTCCCTAAGGACATGGGATCAGGCGCGGTCACCACTCCCTGTGACAAAGGGGCGTTAACCTTTGGAGCCTGATACCCGAGTACCCAAAGCCTGGCGCTCGACATAGGCACTTGCGTTAACGCATATGCGTTTTTAATGGAAAAATGACTAAGTCCCACAATTTGCCAAAAACGTCCAGGACCTCAAGGGACACTATTGGGACACTATTGGCACCCTTAAAAAAATGGATCTGTGATGCAGCATCAGCTCTTCATTTGAAATAGTGGGGCGGGAAAGCCGACTTTACCGCCGGTTATTTTAAACAAACCAGCAGTGAAGAAGGAGATCAGCGGCGACGGCCGGGAACAGGAGATCTCCGCCACTGATCTCTGCCTCCCGGTCACCAAGATCGCTGATTGGGTGGCCAGGCACACTCGCTGACATTTTCAAGTGAACGCATGCAGACAATCTCCGCTGCGTTCACATGAAAATGTTTGCGTTCGGCACTGAGTATGTGTATGCGCTCCATACGCTGCGGTGCCGAACGCAAATGGGAACCCAGCCTAAGGCTCCTGTACTGGAGTATAATGTAAACGATGATGGGATACACAATGTGCTTATTTACACTCGGTGGCCGTAGAGGATCCTCCAGGTATGCGGCCTTGCATGCTGATGAGAGAAGACTTTTCACCTATCTGAAAAGTCCATATAGATCATACAGGTACTTCTTAATGTAGTGTCATTTTTAGATAAAAAATGTTATTAATTGAAGTGAGCGCAATGGACTAAAGGCCCCGTCACACGTGTCAACCAAGGCTGCAATGTCGGAAGCAATGCACGGGTGGGCGCTCGCTTACGACATCGCAGCCTTGGTGTCACACGGCAACATGTTGCCGGTGACGCCACTGCGATGTGGGCGGAGCCATCGCTCGCTGGGCTGGGATCAACCCAGCGAGCGATCCGCAGCAGTGTTGTGGTATAGGCTGGATCGCCGCCAACATCGCTACTGCGGTGTCAGACGGCGCGATCCAGCCTAATCGCTGGTTGCTGAAAAGCCATTGCAGAAGATTGCATTTTCTGGAGAAGTATCACGTGACCTCAGCTAGGCCTCCTCTCCGCTTACAGCTTTTACACTACATGGTATAGTACAAGCAATCATCAAGGACTATTATAGCCTGTATACAAGCAGATGCAGGGAATGAAGAAGACGTTTTGTAGGTAATCTGGATAGTGAAAGAATATCATAGCTCACAGCTTAACCATAGAGATAGAGAAATCCATGAGAAACTTAAGAAACTGTATGTGAGGAAAGAGAAGAGTGTCATGTATGTTTTTAGGGCAATCTGAGAGATTGCAATACTCTCAAAATTCCAAATCAAACAAATGAACCAAATCTTTAGGGAAAATGTATGAATCTGATCAATTTGAATTCAAAAGATGTACTCATCTCTACTATATATCAATTTACATGAGGATATACATTGTTAAGAGCAGGGATGCATAACCAGCAGTCTAATGCTATTCTGTGTGGTCCTCTCAACCATTGGAACTCAGACATTGTTTGGTCCCAAATAGGGATGGGCGAATCTACTCGCTAGGACTCGTTACTCGGCGAGTAGTAAGGGACTCGCAGGACTCGGTACTCTGCGAGTTTCCCAGCGCTTACTCGCACGAGTCCAATGCAAATCAATGGCAAACGCTGACAAAACTAGGATTGCCATTGTCTTGCATTAGACTCGGCTACTGTGCCAGTGATAGCAGGGAAACTCGCAAAGTAACTGCTGTTTGTTTGCGAGCCGAGTCCAGCTGTCTTCTCTGCAGGCTGCCGCAGCTCCAGGGTCCTAGAGCCCGCCTGCTCACAGAGATGATGTAGCAGTGCTGAGATTGTTCTCAGTCTGCTCATTCCCTGTGCATAGACATCTATATCTATGCACAGGGGATGTAGCAGAGAGGACATCGCGTTTTGGACTACGTTGGACGGAAGAGGATTTTTTTAATTAAAGATGGAGTCCCTAATGGCTTTTTTTTTATTTCAAATAAAAAAATTTCTCTGTGTTGTGTTTTTTTAACCCTTTATTGGAGATTCTTAGTGGCTGGGTCAAACGTGGCCTGACATTAAGAATCTCGGGCTTAATACCAGCTTGTATAACAAAGCTGGTATTAACCCCTTTATTACCCAGCGTGCCACCGCCACCAGGGCCGCTGGAAGAGAGCGGAGTTCAACGCCAGAGGATGGCGCTTCAATGAATGCGCCATCTTCTGGGGCGGCTGCGGGCTGCAATTTGCAGCGGGGGGTGCCCAGAAAGCTTGGGCATCCCTGCGCTGCGGATTCCAGCCCCCAGCTGCTTAGCTGTACCTGGCTAGACATAGAAATTGCGCGGAGCCCCACGCATTTTTTTTTATTATTTCATGAAATTCATGAAATAATAAAAAAAATGGGCTCCCCTATATTCTTGTGTCCGGCCAGGTACAAATAGGCACCTGGGGGTTGGGGGCAGCCCGTCGCTGCCTGCTGGATCCGGCTGGTTCCAGAAATACGGCGAAGCCCACGTGAAATTTTTTTCTGACAAATCCATAAAACAATATAAATAAAAGGGACTGCATCTTTATTAACCCCTGGACCATGGGCGAGGGGTTAATAAAGATGCAGTCCCTTTTTTAGGATTGTTTTATTGATTTTTCAGAAAAAAAATTACATGGGCTTCGCCGTATTTCTGAAACCAGCCGGATCCAGCAGGCAGCGACGGGCTGCCCCAACCCCCAGGTGCCTATTTGTACCTGGCCAGACACAATAATATAGGGGAGCCCTTTTTTTTTATTATTTCATGAATTTCATGAAACAATAAAAAAAAAATGCGTGGGGCTCCGCGCAATTTCTATGTCTAGCCAGGTACAGCTAAGCAGCTGGGGGCTGGAATCCGCAGCGCAGGGATGCCCAAGCTTTCTGGGCACCCCCCGCAGCAAATTGCAGCCCACAGCCGCCCCAGAAGATGGCGCGTTCATTGAAGCGCCATCCTCTGGCGCTGAACCCCGCTCTTCCAGCGGCCCTGGTGGCGGTGGCACGCTGGGTAATAAAGAGGTTAGGGCCAGCTTTGTATTATCAGCTGGCCCTAAGCACGAAATTTATGGCGGTCATGCCAATATTAGACATGACCGCCATGAATTTCTATTAAATTGTTTTAATAAAAACACAACACAGAGAAAATTTTTTATTAGAAATTAAAAAAAAAGCCATTAGGGACTCCGTCTTTAATTAAAAAAATCCTCTTCCGTCCGACGCAGTCCAAAACGCGATGTCCTCTCTGCTCATCCCTGTGCATAGATATAGATGTCTATGCACAGGGAATGAGCAGACTGAGAACAATCTCAGCTCTGCTACATCAGGCAGCAGGCGGGCTCTAGGACCCTGGAGCTGCGGCAGCCTGTACACAGAGGAGACAGGACTCTTATCTGTGCGAGTTTCCCAGCGATTACTTGCAAAGTAAACGAGTCCAATGCAAATCAATGGCAAAACTAGGATTGCTTCAGGCTGAAGCTTCCGAGACACATCTGTGATTTGTAAATCGCACACTACTCGCTATTACTCGCTTCCCCATTCATTAACATTGGACTCGCTAGACTCGCAACGAGTAGCGAGTCCCGGGCTCGGACTCGCTAGAGTCAAGCGATTCCGAGTAATTTAGGATTCGCCCATCACTAGTCCCAAATTCTCAGAAAAAATTTTGTTTGAATGAATTAGGCAAAACTGTGTGTTTTGATGAGTCGCCCGCCAGGGCTGTGGGGTACTCGGGACTGGTCCCCTTCAGTCTCTGATCCTGCAATTGTCCAGTGTCCTTCAGACTTTCCGGGATCAAGTGTTCATGCAAAACCTCACATAACTCCCACCATAAAACCAGTGGGAGGCACACCGAAGTGTGCTTAACTATGTACAAGTCCTGATCAGCTCATTGTCTGTGATCATATTGTCCATAAATACAAGTGCAAAAAGGGGGGACATTCTACCGTGAATAATCTAAGGGGCAAAAACGGGAAACTGTTTTATTTACATGTTTTCAAGTCTGTTACCTGTCCAGTAATCAAGGTTTTTATCCCGTCTGGTAGTGCGGGATTTCCTGGGAACCTGAGCCAGGCGCTCCAGCACATGGGGTCTGTGTCAATGTGGGCACGATCTAGCCAGCCACTTAGTTCGGCAATCTCTCGGGTTAGCAGGACAGGGCCCTCCCCTGACACCGAGTTCTTAATAGGGGAGCAGGACAGGGACCTGGTGGTTTGCTGGCTTCCCGAGCATCAGGGGGGGTCGCTCCGCTCTCCTCCTTCCGTCATTGTCGGTTCTTCCTCCTCTTTGCCATTCTCTTGATGGGTTTTCTGTATCGTCCCTGCCCTTCAGAGGGAGTCGCTGGTAGCTCTCTTTCTCGGCTGCCACTCCCTCAGGTGGGCTCTTTAGGACCGCCCTCCAGTCTGGTGGTAACTGGGAGGGATGTGAACAAGGTTTCCCGCTCTGTGCTGGACTGGCCCACAGGAAGGGGCCTGATCACTCCCTTCTGCCAGCACATAATGTTAGTCTTTTTGGGCAGCCATTTTTGAACCCCAGTAAACACAATTGAATTAAACAACGGAACAAAAGTCTTAGACACATGCGATCCAGTTCTACCGGATCGGTGATCCTGTTCGTGATGCAAAAATGAGTCACCCGCCAGGGCCGTGGGGTACTCGGGACCGGTCCCCTTCAGTCTCTGTTGCCTTGGGATCTAACGGTGCTGGACACAGACCGGTTCAGTGGCCCTGGGTGATGTCAATAAAACGGGAAAAATAAAAAAAAAATGAAAAAGGTAAAGAGTTCGTCAAGGATGTGACGCCACCCGTGGTTTGTGGCCAATGTGCGCCAACACTGCTTGTCACGGTCCTGGGGATGATAGCAATGGGCAGCAAGGTGTTAAGCCCTCCACAGGCAGGGCTGGTTATCCCCTGTCTATGTGTGATAGTAGGGTACTTGTGGAGGTACAGTGGTGACTCTTACTGGCATCTCCGGAGCTCCCGCAGCTCCTGTCTGGACATAGTCTTCTCTGTTCCTGCAGGTTGTCTCTGCCTGCGCAGCAAATGTAGTCGGCGGCTCCGCAGGTGCAGGCGAGCCTCGGCTATACACTACAGCAATAGGTCTCTCACACACAAGCTTGAGTTTGACCGGTATTTTACCCCACTGCTTGTTCTTAACTTTACACAGTAGAGTCATACGGTTCAGCAGTGTTCCTTCGGTCCCGGTTGCCAGTCTGCAGCTGGTTCGGCTCGCTAGAGGCACCCCCTCTCCCACTCTCTTGTACCTTTCAGGCCTCTTCAATCCCGTGCACATACTCCGGGCCAGCTGTCATGGACTTTCGATGGACGGCCCACCACGGGACTACCAGTCCTATGTGACTGCCTTTCCTTTGTGGTGTTTCGGGGATAAAGTCCCTTCACCCCGACAGTTAATTTGTGGTTAGGGACTTGAAGCTTCCCCAACCACATCTACAAGGGTCAGCTCCCTGGTGTCAACCCAATCCCTTGGTGTACCTGTTCGCCCAGATGTGCCTTAGACCCCCTCTACTTTTGTCTCCGGTCAGTGGCCTGGACCTGGACTGGCCATAAGGTGGCACTGGCCGCCTGGTCCGTGTTTTTTCTAGCAAGTGTATCAGTGCCTTGGCTCCATGGGTGTCTCTGCTTGGGTACTCTCCCTACTTCACCACCCTCCAAAAGCCTTCCTCAACTTAATGTTCCTAGGGTTTATTCTAGTTCCTCCACCTCTTTCCTTGGTTTTCCTTCACAACACTCACCCACCACTCAGCCCCCCCCACTATCCCCTGCCTGACATGAAGTACTAGGTCTAGGGATTGGTGTTGTGTTGTGTGGTGTGGTGTGTGGGTGCTTAGCTTACCTGTCCTAGCTGCGTACCATACTGTGGCCACTGGTCCACAGGGGCCCCACAGTGACATGTTGCAGTGACAGGAACAGGAGAGACAAAAAAAGGCAAAGACACCTTAGGGTGAGTATAATATCAGGGGGGTTTAGATTTAAAGCACCACTCCAGTTCTGAAAAAAAATTATGGAGTGATAGGGACAGACTGAAGGAGGAGAAACTTTGCAGCTTCTTGTGCCAGGTGCACTATTCCAGGCTTACTGAAGGCCACAGAGGAGCATGTGTAATGCCTCAACCTGTTAGTGTAGTTTGTCTCAGTAGAGGGGTAGAAAAGTCATCTATCCTTAAGTATTGCTTTTAGAGAAAGGCAAGGAGTATTAACACAGAGGAGAGCAAGTAGGGCTGACTCTTACGAGTGAAGTGTGCATCCTCTATAAGGACAAAGAGTTTAAAGCAGCAGAACACATCATACAGGCTTATTCCTGGGCAGTGAAGAGATTGGCTATCATAAATTGTGAGGTCACACCTAGAAAGTTCAAATTGTGATACCTGTATGTAAGGAGGAGAGCCACACTAGAGACAAATAGGACTCAGATGCTTGATTGCAAGAAACTCTGATACAGTAACTGAGCAAGTACTCTCATCTACAAGAGTGTGAAGATTGTAAGACAAGCTACTCCAGAACTATAGTTATCAAGAGAGTTGACAAAGAAAGCGGTTGTAACTTCACTTATTTTGGAAATTCCAGTCTTGTTTTTTTTTATGATTTGCTATCAACAGTGGTTTCGTGCTCGGTCATCTTCCATGAAGTAGACTTTAGCCAAGACAGGGATGGATGATGTGATTTGACACTAATGTATCTTGATCTTGGAGTTCACCTCTAAACTCTTTAGAATTTGTTCTAGGCTCTTTGGTTACTATTTATATTATACCTCTTTTCAAGTTATCAATTTGTTATCAATGTGTCCTCTTGTGACTCTGTACAGGGAAGATGGCTACAGCCAAATAGGAACATCAGGATTTTTGGAGATAGCATACAGCCTTTACCTTTACCATTTTTGTCTATAATTTCATTTCTAATCCCCTGAGACAACTCTCCCTTTATCTTTCTTTGGTCCATGTTATCTGTGGTACACACCATGACAACAAACAGCACAGTAACTACTTTTCACCCTTTAAATATGTAGACTGATTAGATGATTAAAACACCTGTGATGCTAAATAGAGGACACATCTTAGTTTCACATGTTATTTGAAAGGTGTGTTTCCAGCTCATGCACCCGTGGTGCACATTAAGGTACTTGAATGATTTTCCAGAAAGAGAGATTGACCGACACTCAGGTTTTCCAAAAAGGTAAAGAATTTATTTCATATAAAATACAAAAGCGGTCTAGCAAATATAATGCCAAATAGGTGCATGACAAGGAGACAGGAGGTGAAAGATGGGGAGGGGCAGCACTTTTCTGTCCATGTGGACCTGTAGAGGCATTGAGTAAGGTCCACATCAAACAGAATATGCATTGCCTCTCCCCCTCTTCTGCCCCCATCTCTTGTTATGTGCCTATTTGGCATTATTTTTGTCTATTCCGCTTTTGTATTTTATATGAAATAAAACATTTACCTTTTGGATAACTGATTACTGGTCAATCTCTATTTTTAGTATCACATGTTCCTATGGTCAAATTATTTTCAATCTTTTTGAGTGTATCATCATTTTTATCAAGACCATTTGCCAGTGTGTCGTGCCACAACACATGGAATGACTGCTGCTGAGGAGATTGCCAGCAGATTATATTGCAAGAAGAATGACACAAAGAGTAATGCCAAAGGGATAGAGGTGCTGCTGAAGAGATTGCTTGCAGTTATAGCAAGTAACAGTAAAGTGTTGCAAGGCTCAGTAAAGTGTTCCAGGTGTGAAACTGCTACATTTGACAATTGTCTACATCTACTCGTGTAACATCCTATAACCATCAGACGATTGTCTCCAAGTAATAAAGTTAATAATTTTTATTACTGTGTGCCTGCCATATTTTCAATCATCTGGGAACACTATACCATCAAGGTGACTACATCCCATATTATATTTAAAGGGGTACACCACTACCAAAGCACTATAGAAGCACAACCATGTTGTGATGATTAAAACTTTAAAATATAATGTCATAAGTACTAAACTGGACATTGATTCAAGGATTTAGGATAGCAAGTTGGACCTAATGGATCTGTCAGTTTTCAACCTTAAAATCTACGGTATATAAGGGACAAATTTCATTTTTGCATTTTACCTTACTGGGCCATGAGTCTTTAATGATCTGTTTCGGTGATGATTGATTTCATTAGTTCCAGTAATTACAAATTCATCAACAATGAAAATAACGCTTGAAAAACTTTATTTAAGGCTGCTAGTTAATTTTTTGAAAGCTTACCACTTCTGTAATAAACAGTTCAAACAGGGTAACCCTTCTGTGACATGATTGGAGTCAATTCTATGTACAGTTTATCTTCATAGAAAAATAAGTTATATCTTTTTTATTTAAACTAGTTATGTTTTTCCATATATTTTTTTTTCTTTTTTTTTATTTCTTTAAATAAGTGGGCGAGAAAATGGCACTTTTGGATTTAAGCCCTCACAGTTCTGGAAGGACAGCCAAAGCATGGGCGCTAAGTACAATATTCGTCCACCCATTACCGAAAGCATTAAACCTTTTATGGTTGATGTGTGTTTTAGTAGAATCAGCTTTAAGTGTCATTTCCCAACAAGAAAACACTATTGTAAATTTCTTTTACTTTGCATGCAAAGCTATACTGTATGGCTTTATGATACACCTGCTTGAATTTACACAACACAAATTCATCATTTTCAAGTGACAGCCGGGTGGTTCCTTGTTGAAGATCTTCGGTTTTCTTATTGTTCATCCAGCAAATCCCTTAATTAAAAATACAAAAGAAGTCATTATACAAAGTCTGTTCACCGTTTTCCTAAACATCTACTGTATATTAAATGCCTGATATAGACTTAATTTAGGACCCTTTCACATAGGCGTTTTTGCCCGGATCCGGCGGATCCGGACAAAAACCGCATCTGCTGCAAGTGCCACCTAATGGTCGCACTTGCGCCACACTTGCGGCAAGCCCCATGCATTGTCTATGGGGCTTGCAGTAATTTGCAGCAGGTGCGGCAAGGGTGGTTGCGGCTGCAAAAAAAAAAACGAGGTCAGAAGAGTTAGACAATGTATGGGGCTTGCCGCAAGTGTGCTGCAAGTGGGACCGTTAGGCGGCAGATGGGGTAAATCTGCCGCATCTGCCACATTTTGGCCAAAACGTCAGTGTGAAAGCAGCCTAACGCATACAGTTATAGTTCACTGAACAGGACATCATAGGGTGCTTCAACAATCCAGTGGTCACCTCTATCTGGCCATACATTTGTTAGCCGTGAAAAGTAATATTTATGGATTGAGCCCTTTCCCCCCAAGGCAAAATCTGCTCTCCGTTTATGACCATAAAGAGATTCTTAGCTGGAGACCCCATCTATGGTATCCATATTCCCAAAAAGAATATAGGCAAATAAGATTCCTTTAATGTATTTCAAGCAAGCTGAATTTGTACAGAATAATCTCATGTTGCCCTCCATTCAAGCAAAGTCAGAATTTATAGATACAGCTGCATCTTAATGAATTAGAATATCATCAAAAATTAATTTATTTCAGTTATTCCAAACATAAAGTGAAACACATATATTATATAGAGTCATTTAACACAGAGTGATCTATTTCAAGTGTTTATTTCTGTTAATGTTGATGATTATGGCTTACAGCCAATGAAAACCCAAAGGTAATTATCTCAGAAAATTAAAGTAGGGAGGATGAAGGGTTAAAAAGAGTGCTGCCGTGTTCCACAAGACATCAAAGGGTGAATATAATATTGATTTATTAGTCAACACATTTCTGAGCTCCCTGAAGCAACCTGAAACATGGCAATATGATGTTGATTTATACTGAAGAAGGGGCCAGGAAACGTTGAAACGTGTTGACTAATAAATCAATATTATATTCCCCCTTTGATGTCTTGTGGAATTCAGCACTGTAGTTTTTAGCCCTTCATACTCCCTACTCTATATGCACCACCTTAGATTAAAAACACCACACTGGCAGTGAAAATAACCCCTCGGGGGTGGTGCTTTAACACTAGAAGTCCCGGGAATTTAAAGGATCCTTGGTTTTCAATGGTAAAAAGGTCAAATGACCCGTCTCTGGGACTTCTACCGTAGTGTTAATAGTAGACAACGAAAAGTAATTTTATGAAATGATGGGCCACCTCTGCATCATTGATTGTTCTGCTTTCAATGTTATATGACTGTGAATAAGTGTAAAATTCAAGATTGGTTGATTTATTAACACATATTTATAGCTGTTGGAGATCCATTATTCTGATTCAAATGACAAAATTCAATGAATAGTCATACATATAACTCAATTAATTCTTTAGTGCTGGACACAGATAGAAAAGGGCTCCTGTGCAATAACAGTTAATGGGCCCTTTCATTCATTGTCTATTGGATTGCCAGAGAAAGCCGTCAGGATTTGACATTCTTCTCGATTTCTGCATCATTACCATCATATGATTCCTAAGAACAGAGATTGTACAGCACACTCCCTTGTTATTATGGTAATGTTGTTATGTTCTTTGAAGATGACTTTGCACTGTGCTGGGTTTAAAGATCATAGAAGATGCATTGAGGTTATTATCACTAAAGTGATTACAGTACTACTACAAATAATATCTGGATTGTCTACATCTACAAGCTCGAGCAAAAAAAATGAAGTGTCGGGGGTGAAAAGACGCAACCTCAACAAAGCTCTGGTGGCTATGGAGGTTCTAAGGCCACTTTACCAAATACGAAGGCACCAATATTACCCATAGCACCGGTGGAGAATATCCTGTACAACTAGGTGCAACTTCCATATAATCCACTTAGGTTTCTCTTGTTAAACATGAAACATTGCATATCTTGATTTGGAAGTTGAGATAAGTACAAGTGGCTACCAAACAGCTGATTTATCTTGACACAGTTCAATGTAACATGTCCATAAAAGTTGGGCACAACTAGGTAAATCAGTAATGATTTGTGAAACGAAAAGGGTATTTGCAATAGATATATCATGAATATTTGATCTGAAGCTATTACCCCTCTGCGATCATGAGAATGAGGGTGCCTAGACGTCAGCACTACATAACAAGGAGGCCGGAGGGGCAACAAATCAAGACCAAAAAGAGAGCTGGCTGGCGGACTGCACATGTTTGTCTCTCTGTGAGGTTTGGAGAGATGGAGCTGGCACATACTAGGTGACTGTTGATTGGCAAGAGCATGCTGGTTGTACCCTAAATTTATTTCATGTAGTAGTGTCATGAGGAGGAACTGCATACTAATTTGTATAAATCTGCCTAATCAGATTTATTAGTTGCTTTTCATATCCAAATATCACACTATTTAAGTTGATTGATATAAGGTGACAGTACCATAAAAGTAAGGGACAACATGAAGAAGAACTGAAAAGACAATGGTGCAAATAGGTAGATACGATAAGTGATATATATGAAAAACTGTGCTCTCCTGTTGAGGTTGTGAACAGTCACAACCGCTGTAGAAGCATAATACGGCTGCAGCAACTCCACGAGGTATAATGTGGAACAACTGGATGGGAGGTGTTAATCCTTGCTGCTGTAGAAATGAAGACCAAGAAGAGCAGATCCTGGATAATGATTTAGTGTCTACTCATTTCAGAGTTAAATAACTCCTTCTTCAGGGCAGTCATATTTGATATTTTACTCTGAAACGCATAGGCAATCAATCATTATCCAGGAACTAAACACGTTGGTCTTCATTTCCACGACAGCGTGGATTAAACGCCTTCGATCCAATTATTCCATAGTAGTAAGAGAGCAACAGTTCTGGTTTTAACTCTTCATCAGACCCAAGAGACACAAGAAACTATATAACGCTAGGGTTACATTAACATTTTTAGTCGCGCCCAGGAGGTTGCGCTAAAAACATGGGTTTTGGCAGCCTTAACACAGTACCAATGCCTGATTAGCCCCGCGTTAACGCTGCCAATGTTATCCTATGAATACCCGGCCCTTACCACGGCTACAACGCCGGCATCTGATGGAAATCTTGCATTATTTCCGAACACGAGCAAAGACGCTGCAGAGAGTGTGTTTGCTCTCATTCGGAAATAACGCAAGATTGCTGGCGTTGGAGCCGCGGTAAGGACCGAGTATCCATGGGATAACATTGGCAGCATTAATGCGGTGCTAACATAGCGTTAGCACCGCGTTAAGGCTGCCAAAACCTATTATTTTTAGCGCGACCCCCGGGGTGCGGCTAAAAACATTAATGTGACCCTAGCCTAAGGATACAAATATGGCAATCCCCAATAGGTGTCCCTTTGATGATGGCATTCCCAGGGAAGCAACATATGCACAGTGGCGGAGAGTATGGGGTCCTTGGGTTGTATTCCTCAATGGAAGACCTTTGGATGTCCTGTATTTTTACTGACAAGGCTGATAGAAAAGATTTATATGAAATTAGCTATCTAGATGGATTACCTTTCTTTAACGGGGTGTTGATGATCCAATCCAAAAACTCTTGTGCAGCTTTAATATCGAGGGCTTTGTTGAAATCACTGGTAAAACTGCCGTCGGCGTGTCTCCTGTCCATGTCATCTGCAACTGAAACCTCTGCGAAACTTACAAAAGACAAAAAAATTAAAAATGCTTTAACAATTTCCAAATGCCAAATATCGACAAATATAAATCATACTAACAATTTACAATAGTAACTGAATTAAAATACAAGTTTCTTAGCGGTAATTACGTAAGTATGTAAAGTGCGCTGGAGTTTAGTATTTATTGTTTATTTTTTCCCATGTTAAGACTATATTTTCTGCTTAAAATATATTTAAGAATTTTTATGGGTTGACTAATTGAAATCCTATTTTCAACATAATTGTTGGAAATGACTATTGAGTAGTTCTTTGCTATAGTTTCTTATACTTTTACTATATCTGTTAGATGAGTTAAACTTGTGTTCAGTGGCGTAACGTGGAGCTCACAGGCCCCGATAGGAAAGCTCTGCCTGGCCCCCTCAATTATTGCAAATCTTTAGTAGCAATAGTCTTTTTCTATAGGCCAAAAGGACTTTTGGGGGCCCCTAGGGTCCAGGGCCCGGGTGCGATTCCCCTGCCACTGCTTGTGTTATATTTCTTGGCCTTAATATTTTTGTGTAAGCTCTGCCGAACTTTTGGATTTTTCAGTTCTACTTTTATAAGTCTTTTTTTTTATTAGCAAAAGCAAAAAGAGGAAACTATGAAATAAAATTAGTAAACTTATTGATCCAAGATGCTCTGCATTAACTAAGTTAAACAATAAAAAGATCTTACTTTCTCTTTGGTCTTCCTTTAATTAACCAATCAACAAATTCTTTGGCTGCTTTTTCTTCCAAAAAGCTGGACATATCACTAGTGAATGTTCCCTCTGCGTGCCTTGTGAATCTCCTAGACAATAAAAAAGGCCTTTAGATTGAAAAAGGTTGCAAAAAACAAAAATTAAAACTACGTTTTTTTAAAACACGTGTTTTCTCCTTTGTTTTTTAAATAAAATATGTTACGAAGAGGGATGTTGGTCACTATATCTTGTGGTATGCTAATATAAACCCTAAAATACAAAGTCAACCAAATCTCCCATTATCCAAGGATAAAGAGAGCAGAAATGGGTATAAGGCTGGGGTCAGACTTGGTTTTGACCCACGTTTCTAGGCGGTGCTAATACCGGACAGGGTTAACGGCAGGCGCTGCCTGGAAACGGGCCCCATAGAAACCCGTTGTGTACCTTAGTGGCAGCCACACTCAGAGCTCCAGAACGTGCGCTTTAGCTTACCACACAGGAAACCCTGCCTGCCTGTGTATGGCTGCCACTAAGGTACACAACGGGTTTCTATGGGGCCCTGTTTCCAGGCAGCGTATACCGTTAACCCTGTCGGGTATTAGCGCTGCCTGGAAACGTGGGTCCAAAACCAAGTCTGACCCCAGCCTAAGACTACACTACCATTGGCAATAAAATTGCTAAAAACTTAAAAGTTATGTAATCTTTATTTTCTACACATTTTAGGTACATCTTGTGATTCTTTCCTGAAGAAGGGGTGTATAGACTCCGAAACACATAGAAGATAAAGATCACATAACTTCTATGCTTAAAACACCATTGCTGCTCTCTTTATTCTAGGATTTTTAATGATCGGGGACTGCTGCAATCTGTGACCATTGGATATCAATTGATATCATATGCGAACATAGTGGCTGTGACTCTTCACAACATATCCAGGTAAGCGATACTATACTCACTTGTAATACTGTTAATCACAAATTAACCCTATTGTGCACCTCTTCCAGTGTTTGCAAATCTCCCATTATAAGTATATCAGCTCACAAAAAAGGATATCTGGCCTTCCACCTTCTGATTTGTACAATTGTGAATGTTTGACTTTCAATTTAAAATTTTGATAAACGCACTCAAAGGTTAAGATGAACTAATTGATATAATAATTTATGAAAGGAAACTTGTATTTTAAGGTTCAGATTACATGAAGAAGTCTAAAAAAAAGCAGAATTAAAGACATCTGAGCAGTGGCGTAACTTGAAGCTCATGGGCCCCGATGCGAAAGCTCCAACGGGGCCCCCAATTATTGCAAATCATTAATAGCATTAGTCTTTTCTATAGGCCAAAGCGACTTTGGGATCCACTAGGCTCCAGAGCCTGGGTCCGATTGCGACCCCTACAACTCTTGTAGTTACGCCCTTGCATCTGATGATAAACGATTTCTATGGGATATTAGTGGTTTGCTGGTAGTAGACATGGAAGCCAATATGGGAAAAGGTATCAATACCAATACTCATGACTAATGGATATAGAGAGTCATTCTTACTGTTTCTTTGGTATTCCTTTAATCAGCCAATCAACAAATTCTTTGGCGGCTTTTTCTTCCAAAAATTGGGTGACGTCATTGGTATATGATCCATCTGCATGCCTTTCAAACTGCACATTGCGTCTTGATATTCCTCTACAAAAACAAGTTGAATAATTAAAGATTTACCCATATCTAGAAATGGTGTGAATCGGTTCACAAGACCAAGTCCAGCAGCAACACCAGTGCTCCGTGGCCGTTGGTTAGTAAACCTGTGAACCGCCTCCTACCTGATGGCATCCAAGGCTCTCTTTTGATTAGCCGGCCTTGCACAAAGTTGCATATGCATCACATCCCAATGGTGACCAGGCAAGGAAACCAAAAAATTAGCCGAGATGCCATAAGTGATGAGGATGTTTACAGGTCTCCCATCCAGTGGCCACAGAATACTGACGTGGTTGCTGGACCACTTTCTGCAAATCAATTCACACCATCTCTACCCATTACAAAAATGATTGACAAAAATATTAGAACACGTATAACATTGAGAGTTTTGTCCTAGATGTAGGGAGTCCATAGCCTTGATGCAGACCATATGACTTTTATGACTTTTATGTCCATTCATCTCAGGTTCGTATAGATGTAGTATTATCAACCAGTACCGGAATGGAACCCTCGCAGTATTTGGCGGGGGGTTTCTAAACTAAATGTATACTCTTGTTCTGGGTCTTAATCCTTTTCAGATTTTTCTGCCTCTTTAAACTGAAGATCATATAGCCACCCAGTCAGGAGAACATTGAAAAATAGAAGTCCAGGCCAACAGTTGCGTATGGGATAGATTTCATGTTACCAATTGAACTACCATTGGGAACCCAAATTAAAAGTGGGTTAACTTGCACAGATCCCTTATTTTGATTCTTACATATAAGCTTAGTATAGGGGCAGGAATAGTATTCTTTATTTCCATATTCTGGACAAGTATGTTAGGTGTCATGACAAGCATCTGTGTTTAGGCTAAAATTGGTATAAAATGCATAATGTAAGAGTGACATCTCATAATGTTTCCCTCTTCTAGTGAATCCCTAACAAGGTTCTAAGGAACCTCAGATTTCAGAATGAATACACTGATATATAAACTCACGAGAACGTACCCTTTGTTAGAAGTTTTGTTTTTACAATCTTAGACTAAAAAGTAACAAGCCTTCTAGAAAAAAAGGGAAAAACAAACAAAAATGTAGTCATATTTCTATTTCCACGTTGCCACTGTAAGATCTTTTATTGACAAAGTCTCTTATTAGGGTATGTGCACACATATCATGATTTAGTGAAGATATTTCTGCCCCCATTCTGCATCTCTTGGCAGGAAAAACGCAGCCGCACAAATCCGTGTTTTTGTCACATTTTTGGTGCATTTTTTACGTGTCTTTTACATCTTATGTGGCCCATGTTGCCGGCACTGGCTTTGTCCCACTACTCCTGCCCGACATCATATTTTCAATTACGTTGGTATCCTGGATGCCGATCCAGTTGAAAGCAATGATGGAAGAGGGAAGATGTTCACTCCTTCCCCCGTCATTCTGCAGCTAATATCTCAGCACTGTGGGTATGGTGACGTCACTATTTTGCACCAGCTGTGCTGAGTAGTGAAGAGCTTCAGAGCACTCTCCACCAAGACCAGAGCAGCGAGGGAAAGAGGAGAGGACTACGGAATACTATCTGAGTCCATTAATCTGTATGGAGGACTGTGTGGGGCCCATGATTCTGTATGAAGGACTATGTAAGGCCCATTATTCTCTGTGGAGGACTTTGTGGGGCCCCTTTATTCTGAATGAAGGACTATGTGGGGCCCATTATTCTTTATGAAGGACTATGTGAGTCCCATTGTTCTATATGGATGACTATGTGCGACATATTATTCTCTGTGGAGGACTATTTGAGGCCCATTAATCTGTATGGAGGACTGTGTGGGGCCCATGATTATGTATGAAGGACTATGTGAGGCCCATTATTCTCTGTGGAGGAATATGTGGGGCCCATTATTCTATATGGAGAACTATGTGAGTCCCATTTTTCTGTATGGATGACTATGTGCAGCACATTATTCTGTATGGAGGGTTATGTGGGGCCCATTATTTTGTATGGAGGACTCTGTGGGACACATTATTTTGTATGGAGGGCTATGTGGGCATATTATTTGTATTGAGGGCTATGTGGGCATATTATTCTGTATGGTGTACTATGTAGGGCCCATTATTCTGTATAGAGGACTATGGGCCATGTTACTAGTTTGGCCTGTGACTTTGAGTTTCTTATTTTGGCCTGATAATGTATTTATGTTTGACATCCCTGCATTAGTATGAGTGAAATCTGCAACACATATATGTGCCTACACAATAGCTGTTCTGTATATTGCTGTCAGGTATAATTAAAAAGAATCGTTATGACATGCTTCATCCTAAGTGAATATGACAACTTTTATGAACTTTACACATCTCACAAATATTAACCACCTTCTTAACCAGTTTTATGAGCCGGCAATTGCACTGATTAAGGATTTACTTGAACAAGAATTTGGAATGTTCAAAAGTTGAATATAAAATCCTATAGGAATCCATGTGTCATTCTTAAGAGGTAACTGCTAATATTATATTCCCTGCACTATGTGAGACTCATCAACAGCTGAATTTTGGGTGTTTATGCTTCTTTCTGCATCAATTAACATGATAGCAAGCAAATGTGTTCGGCAAAGTCGAGGTCTACAACCTCATTGAAACATGACCTACGTCAAGCTGCAATGTCTTCGTAGCAGGTCAAGCCCAAGTTTTTATGTGCTCCACTTGTACTTACACCAAAAACCACAAAAAATCTGTTTAATAGTGCAAATCTCAGACACGCAGCACAATGCTAATGCACTAAGTTACAACTCATCCCAAGGCTAAAACATTTGGCAGAAAGTGAAAATTTCTAACTTAAAGTGTACTTACATGAGATACCGTGCATTTTCAAGTATCGTAATTAGGAAGAAAAAGTTCAGAAGAGGCTACAGAATTGTTCCAAATGTTCATCCTTTATTTAGCAGACTTTAAAAGAGCATCAACGTAGGGTAAGTTGACGCATTTCAATATGATCTCGTGTCTTAGGCTGGGGTCACAGTAGCATTTTTTACAAGCGTTTTTGGAGACCTGCGTTTTCAAAAACGCATGTAAAAACGCACCCATAGGCCCCCATGTTAAAAAACGCATGCCCTAATAGCAAAAACGCATGTGTGACTGTACCATGCATTTTTGGTGCATTTAAAAAAACGCATGCGTTTTTTAATATGGGGCCTTATGGGAAAGGCATGCAAAAACACATGTACAATTAGTGCCATTCAAAAAAGCATGCGTTTTCCATAGGAGCCCATGTTAAAAAAACGCAAACATTTTAGAAAACGCATTCGTTTTTGAATGGCACTAAAAGGTACTAATGTACCATGCGTTTTTGCATGCGTTTTCCATAGGGGCCCATGTTAAAAAACGCATGCGTTTTCTACAAAAACGCACCAAAAAATAGTACATGCACTATTTTTTGGTGCAGATTTAAAAACGCAGCCAAAAACGCAGGGAGCCATCACACCACCTTAAAAAACTCATGCGGACATGTAAAAACGCATGAGTTTTGTTATATCACTAAAAAAAACTCATGTCAACTGTGACCCCAGCTTATGACATTGTTATGAGTAAGATACGGGATCATGTCGAAACACTTACCCTACGTTGATGTTCTTTTAAAGCATGCTAAATTAAGGACGAACATTTGGAACAATTCTGTGGCCTCTTCTGAACTTTTTCTTGTTTGGAATACTCTAATTGCCCAACCGACGGGTATCTGACAGGGGCATAGATCCAGGGCGCTGTGTCTACATTTAGTATGGTGAGCGTTTTCTAAATTTACCATTGTAATCAGCATTTTCTGAGGTCAAAACAGCAGATATATGGATAGAATTGTTCCAAAAACAGAACATTAATCTTTTAAACAATCTACATGGTCAAGACTATCATATCTGATAGATCATTGGGGTAAAATAGATCAAATGCTGGCAGAACCAGAAAAACTCAACATTACATCTCCAGTGTATCATCACATTGGACACACACCACAAAAAAAATCAAACAAGGAGACACAAGTGGGATTTCTGGACACTGATGGTGAAGTTGAGCGGACAAACAGGACTGACGTAGAGTGGTAAAAACAAACAAACTTCACTCAAGGGTACGGACTTAGACGGACCTGTACTTGGATTATCTGAAACAAAAGGTACACTCTGTTGTCTCCAGATTTCTTACCCGCTTCTTTTTGAGTTCATTAACCACTGGACAAAGTCTTGAGCCCGCCTGGAGTCTAGGTACTTGCTGTAATCACTAGTAAATGTGCCTTGTGAGTGACGTTTAACTTCATTGTGTTGATCTGAATCATCTAGTGCTTCAGTCCTTGCGGCTTTGACTGATCTGCGTATACAATTTTTTAATTTGTGATATAGGTTGCTATGAAAAAAAAAACCTGGGGGATATATAGCGCTGATTTCTACACCTATATGTAATATTAGCGGTATTTCACATTGAGTATAAAAAATATGGACTTAGATTCCTTGACCAGACCAGGGTTCACGAAACATTTGTGGAACCGAGTGCTTGAGCTCTCTTTTTAAAATCAACAAAGTTCTTGTAGCTGTTTTAGATACTGTTTTAACCATCAATTAATCTTTTTTTACAGTTGATTTCTTTTCAAGGTCTAGTTCACATCCTGGTACCGTTATGACGTTTCTGTAATAGTGTAAAGAGAAATGATGGCACAAGTGAACTCAGGGATCAGTTGTGTCATTTTTACCTAAAAAAAAGTGTTTGTTGTTAACATGTATGGATGATTTAAATTGAGGTTTATTCAGGTAACACAATAAAAAAAGAGAGGTAATCATCTCAACTTAGACAGGAGAACAACCACACTAGTATGGCAGGTGAAGGGGAAACTCCAGACCGGCTACTGGGTGGAACAAGACAATGAAGCGA
The DNA here is from genome assembly GCA_033576535.1 of Allobates femoralis. NCBI lineage: Eukaryota > Metazoa > Chordata > Amphibia > Anura > Aromobatidae > Allobates > Allobates femoralis. The sequence goes on from JARQOC010000011.1 coordinate 32,263,934, forward strand.
AGAAAAAATCCAGCATCCGCAGAAGAAATCTTGACAAATTAAAACATCACTTTTGTTCCGGAAGTGAAAACATAGCGATCATAAAAATTTGTAGGAAGGAAGTGATAGACACCGGTCTACTGGTTTGGAGCTATGTTCTATGGTCAAGACTTAGTTTAAAGAGAAAGCCAGGGTGCACCACAATCAGAATAGTCAAAATACTGGCTGCTTGCGTGCAAAAGCAAAGCCAATAGATTCAAGAATAGAAATTGCACATAGGGCAAGCACAACCATATTATATGATTCACAAGAAGAAACAGCACTCACCCAAGGAAATTGCAGGCATCGGCTTTTTATTCCGGAGTGAGCAGAGAGGGTGGGAGAACAGAGGACTGCGGTCAACCTTTTTGTACCATTCAGGCACTTCTGTGGGTCCCTGGCGTGAGACCTGTAGAAGTACCTGAACGGTTCAAAACGGTAGACCGCTGTCCTCTGTTCTCCCACTCCCTCTCTGCTCACTCCGGAACAAAAAGCCGATACCTGCAATTTCCTTGGGTGAGTGCGTTTCTTCTTGTGAATCATATTTCCACATCTGCCTTTGAAACTGAGCAACACCTACATGCTGGCATGTTCACACCACCAATTTACCAGCCCCTGCTGGAGGTCATCATCCGGTCAGTCGGAGTGCCCGGCTTCTTCATACTATACAACCATATTATACAATAAATACCACTGTATGTTTTTTACTTGTTTTTATACGTTGTTTGTTGTTGGGTCATTTAATAAAGGTTGTTTTATTGTGTAATATAGTTGTGCTTGCCCTATGTGCAATTTTGAACATATGGTCACGACTTAGAGTGCATAGCTCGAAACGCGTAGACCGGTGTCTTCCACTTCCTTCCTACATGTTTTTATGATCACTATGTTCTAACTTCCTGGAATAAAATGTTTTAATTTCTCAAGATTTCTCTGCGGATACTGGATTTTTTTTCTTCACTTTATTGCTTCTTTCAGGAGAGAATGCATTAGCACACATAAGAGTCTATTGTATACGTTCAGTAGGGATTTACTTATTTTTTACATTTTTTTTTAACAGTGGAATAAATTTAAGTCTCCTCTTCGATAAATGTAAAGTACTCATGTATGTAAAGTGCTATGGAATCAATAGCACTATATAAATGAATACATATTATTATATTATTATTAAAGTGAAATAAAGTTTTAAATAATAATATTAAAAATTGTAAGAACAATAATAATAATAATAATCAATATTATTTAGCATTATAATATTTTTTATTATTTTTATTATTGTTACTCTTTCAACTTTTTTTAGACAAAATCTATTTTTCATATAGATGGGACTTCTTTGATGACTTTTCCTAGATAGAAACCAACTGATTTATGGTCTACAAGCTACATAAATGTCATTATGAATTTACATTATACAAATAGAATTTTCCCAACTATTGCCTATGTGCTGTAATGATCCCATCATCGCAACGTACGTCGTGTTTCTCAGAAATGCAAAATCTTCAAGGAGCTAAGAACATGTGGTTTCTATGACTTGTTCTGTACAGAACATTCAATAGGACAAGCATAACGCACATGTTTATTCTATTAAAAAGATTATCTGACCGACAAGACTTTTTTTGCAGACTTAAGCCCTCGGTTATTTACTGAGATAAAACTAAAACTCCATTTTATGTTGCTTATATTGGATAAGTTTTACAGAATGACCTTCCCACCCTATATTATCATGCCTAAACCCAATCATCATAGGGAGGATTTCTTATCTTTAGGATCTTTCACCTAAGGGATCCTACAGATATTGGCAGGACAACTGATAGATTGGGATCAGTATTTGAGCTTTTCACCAAAAAAGTGTTCATCGGATGAGTATTTCCATCAATGCTATTATAAAGATAACTTAGAACATAATGAATGGGGGTCTGACTTCTAAGACTCCTGTTGACCATAAAACTAAGATGACCTTAGTCTCTCCAGCTTGATTTATGCAAAATCACAAGAAGCAGTATCATTGTGCAGGAAAATTTTGAGAAAGTAGCAGCAATAGAATCGGTAATGGCGGCATATCTCATAGATATGGCTTGAGTTTGCCTTTCATCCAAATCCCTTTAACAGTAGGGCGTCAGTCATGGTTTTATATTCCTTCAAGTGGGTCTGTAAGGTCAATAACTGGCCAATTAGGAAGCCATGGAATATATAGATAAAAGATATAGAAAATAAACCAAATATTCTAAATAAAGCTTAAAGGGGTTGTCCGGAGAGTAAGTCATCACATATCCACAGGGTGAACTATAACCTATTGAATAATGGCTTCTGACCACTGGGACCTAAATCAATAGACAGAACAAGGAATTGAGATCCCTGTTATCTCCATTAGGCTGTGGTCACACTTATTTTGGGACCCACATTTCCAGAAATTGCTAATACCGGACAGCGTTAATGGCAAGCACTGCCTGGAAACGTGGGTCCCAAAACAAGTCTGACCCCAGCCTTAGGATTAAACAGCAGGTCATATGCCGACTGCTGCTGCTCCGTTCATTCCCTATGATGCTTCCCGAGAAAGTTGACTGCAGTGGTCAACAGTCCCATAGGGAATGAATGGAGTAGCGGTCAAACAGGCTGTTCCAACCGGGATAAAAGTGCCTCATGTTGTGGGTCCCAGGAGTCGGACCCCCGACCAATCCATACGTTATCATCTATCTGATGAATAGGTGATAACTTATTTTCCCCAGACAATCACTTTAAGGAATTTTGAGGCTTGTTAATAATTTTATCATCCAATGAAAAAGTATAGACTGCATTTCACACTTCATTAAGTAATTCAGAAACAACCAGAGGAACTTGTTGAAAACTATAAAAAAAAACTATGAGCATTCCAGGTATGAATACCTAAATTAAGATGTATTTCAACTTTTTGGTTTCAAGAAAAATCATTAATTCAAAAAATATATGGAAAAAATGGAATAAAAATGATGATATTATATCAATGTATATGCTAGGTACTCTCAAAGATTGGATATTTAGCATATGGCTATGAAGATATTCCATAGTAAACTCCAAGCCTGTACCTGGATTTGTCCTCTGATTCCTGGATTGGATTTTGGAAACTTCCCTGTAGTACCATGAAAAGAAGCCCCAACAGATAGAAAATGCTTTTCATGATTTTCTGGAAAAGAAGTCAAGTAAAATGTAATTTTTTCCAATACATTTACAGGGAAATTAATCAATATATATATATCCACACATGTATATATATTTATGTAATTATACTTAAATATATTATTTAACATAGTCATGGGAGTCTGATTTATTGGAGATATACATATATATATACATATATATATATATATATATACACACATATACTATGTACACATATATGTATAGGCATATATATTACACACACATGTAGCCATATACACACATGTATCACACAATATTATTTATGCTCCTGTATTCATTATATATGTGTATCATCAAAAAGTTAATTTATTTCAGTAATCCAACACATAAAGTGAAACGCATATATTATAGAGAGGCATTACACGCAGTGTTTATGTCTGTTAATGTTGATGATTATGGCTTACAGCCAATGAAAACCCAAAGGTCATTATCTCAGAAAATTAAAGAAGGGGGGATAAGGAGTTAAAAACCGCACTGCCATATTCCAGGAGACATCAAAGGGTGAAATATTGATTTAGTAGTCAACGCGTTTCAGGGCTCTCAGAAATGCACTGAAACTTGGCAATATGATATTAATTTTTGATGATATTCCAATTCATTGAGATGCACTAGTATATAGTATGTATAGGTTATATTAATGATAATGTGTAATATATGTGTGTGCATATGGCTATATATGTGCATTTGGTGTATATATATATATATATATATATATATATATATATATATATATATATATACATATACCGACACTAATTATCTTGCTAGGTGCCAACTAATTAACAGTATGAATTGACAGATTTAACTTTACTACTTTACAGTTTATGTTGTTTTTTTACTGCCATATTTATATGAGTGTATAAACTGTATATGTTTAACTTTCAAAGTAGGTTACATGTAGATGTAAAAGGAATAAATAATACATTATATATTTTATACAAAGCCAAAAAAGGTTACAGCACTCCAGTAATAGATGACAAACTTCAGGTCTTTATTGTGGCATAGGGAACACAATGGCTACGTTTCGGGCTCACCCTGTGTACCCTATGCCACAATAAAGGCTTGAAGTTTGTCATCTGCTACTGGAGTGCTGTAACCTTTTCTGGTCTCATATGTATCAAGAGTATTGAAGATTACTTGGTTGAATTGCTCCCAATACTGTAGTGCTGCTCTGTTTTTTCCATATATATATATATATATATATTATTATTTTATATATTATATTTTAGATATATTATTTATATTTAAATATAAAGTAGGATTTATATTTAAAATCTAAATAATATGTTTTACAATCTTGTTGATTGCGTAAAAAAGTTTAACAAAAAAAAACAATTATCACAAGACAAAAGTTTATATAATAAAATGAATAAAATACAAGAATAAATTCTAATGTAAAAATATAACATAATGTATCAGTCATTTTATATTAATAATACATATTGCTATATTTTAACCTACGGTTTGTATTAATCTGGTCCACCATACAGTCTAGTAAAAGAGAGAACTCACCGTGGAGCGAACGTCTGGAGATGGATACAATGAAGCTCTCAACAAAGCGACTTTCTGATGATGATTCCGACTGCTGATCCCACAAAGCGTTTTATACTCTTTTCGGCTTCATTGCACATTGTGAGGATGCATTATGTACATTAATTCTGACACAGATGATCATGTGATTGCCGATGCTTTAAATGTTTCACATATGACTGACTGCTTTTTGTTTAATTTACACATTAGAGATGGCTGGCGGCTCATTGTGAAACAATTGCACACGTACAAGTGCTTCCTTTTCAGGTGTGCAAGTGCAGGTATAATGCAATGTCCGATGAGAGATTATGTGACCTCCTCTTCTATCCTGTGCATGATACTGATCTTCGATACTGATGAAAATGCACTTAGGATGGAGTGAGGATTTAGGAAATCTCCAAGCTGATTTATTTTATTATATTTATTATCTATTTATTTGTTTCATGGTTCTATTTGATTTCTTTACCCTTTATGCCTTCTTTGATCTCTGAGTTATTTTTAGCTCACTATTTTCACATTTATTACTATTATTTATTATTTTTATTTATTTATTTATTATTTATAATTTATTATTTTATTTTGTTTCTTTAATCTTATACCTTCTCTGATCACTGAGGTTTAGTTTATTACTTTCTCATTTATTAATATCATTATTTTTATTTATTTACTATTAATATTATGTATTTATAATTTATTATTTCTATTTGTTTTCTTAAAGCTTTACAGTCCCTGACAAAAGTTATGTCGCTTATCCAGGTTATGTAAATAAAAGCTCATAACCTGACGTTAAATTCATCCATTGGTTTTATAAATTTCTCTTTTGAAAGCTGAAACCCTCTGAAATTTGGTTTAGGTTAAGAAAGTAAATTGGCATCAATGCTGAAATATTGATCATTTAATGAAGACAGAATGGTCAGATTTTGGCAAGACAAATGTTTTGTCACCTGGTCATATAATGCACCCAATCCTAGTTTACATCCTCACCTGTGCTCCGTAAATGATCGGTTAATTAATGGGTGTGTGTATAAAAAGAAAACCCAGCACCCCAGACCTTCACTTGAACTGCAACTTGAGCTCTGACAACATGCCAAAAATCCACCCTGTGACCAAAGCCTTGATTATCAAGAGACTGAAGACCAGATCCACTGCAGAGGTGGCTGGCACCTTTAATGTGTCTCAGCGTCAAGTACAAAGAATTAAAAAAAAGATTTGAAGAGACTGGAGATGTGTGTGACAAGCCCAGGTCTGGCAGACCCTGCAAGACAACTGCTCAGGAGGAACGTTTGTTGGTTAGATAATCCAAAGCAAGCCCCTCTTCCACTGCAGCAGAGCTCCAACAGGCCTGGTCACCTAAAGTCCCTGTGTCAACTAGAACATTTGGAGGATTCTGTCTCGAAATATCCTCCATGGTCGAATCAATGCCCAGAAGCCAGCACTAAACAAAAGGCAAATAAAAAACGTGTGGCATTTGCAAAGTCCCACAGCCTGCTAAACAGATGGACGCTGGAAAAGTGGCAGAAGGTGCATTTCTCGGATGAATTTTCAGTAGAATTACACCACAGCCACTGCAAAATACTGCAGGAGACCTACTGGAGCCGGTATGGATCCAAATTTGGTGGTGGAAAAATCATGTTCTGGGGTTACATTCAGTATGGGGTGTGCGAAACATTTGCAAGGTGGAAGGCAATATCAATAGCCTAAAATATCAAGAAGTATTAGCTATCTCTTACATTCCAAATCATAAAAGGTGTCAAATTCTGCAGCAGGATGGTGCTCCATCTCATACATCCCATCTCTACAACAAAGTTCCTCCAGGCAAAAAAGATCAAGGTGCTCAAGGACTGGCCAGCCCAGTCACCAGACATGAACATCATTGAGCGTGTTTAGGGTAGGATGAAAGAGGAAGCTTGGAAGAAAAAACCAAAGAATCTAGATGAACTCTGGGAGGCATGTAAGACTGCATTCTTTGCTATTCCTGATAACTTCATTAATAAATTGTATGAATCATTGTTGAACCGCATGGATGCAGTCCTTCAAGCTCATGGAAGGCACACAAAATATTAAATATGACTCTAATAGCACCACAACTTCATTCACCAATGTTATGCAACATATATTTGTATTTTAAGTTAATTATTTGAAAATCACATTACTTTCTGGGGGCGACAAAATTTTTGTCTTGCCAAAATCTGACCATTCTGTGTTCATTAAATGATCAATATTTCAGCATTGATGCCAATTTATTTTCTTAACCTAAACCAAATTTCGGAGGGTTTCAGCTTTCAAAAGAGAAATTTATAAAACCAATGGATGAAATTAACGTCAGGTTATAAGCTTTTATTTGCATAACACTGATAAGCGACAGAACTTCTGTCAGGGACTGTATGCCTTCTTTGATCTGAATTTATTTAGTTTATTACTTACTAATTTCACATTCATTTCAATTATTTATTATTTTTATTTATTTATTATTTATAATGTATTATTTCATCATTTATTATTATTATTTATTATTTTTATTATTTATGTATTAATATTTTATTATTCTATTTGATTTCTTTAACCTTTATGCCTTCTTTGACCTGAGTTTTTTAGTGTACTACTTTATCATTTATTTTTATTATTTTTATTATTTATTATTATTTTAATTTATTTATTATTCATATTATTTATTTATAATTTATTATTCTATTTTGTTTCTTTACCTTTTATGCCTTCTTTTAGCTCTGAGATTTTTTAGTTTAGTATTGTATATTATATAATGTATTTATTGTATTATATAATGTATTATTACAATAATTAATAATAATAATAATTGTTATTTTTTTATTTTTTTATTTATCATTTATTATTCTATTTGGCTTCTTTAACCTTTATGCCTTCTTTCATTTAATATCTTTTTTTAGTTTATTATTTTTATCATTTATTATTATTTATGTATTATTATTTGTATTTATTTGTTATTATTGTGTTTACATTATTATTATTATTATTTATTTATTTAATTTATTATTTGTATCAATTATTTTTATGTATTTATTAATTATCAGTATTATTATTGAGTATTTGGTTATTTTTTAACCTTTACTTTATACAATGATTATCACTGGATAAACACAGAAAAAGATCCATGTGTAAGACCCTTTGCAGTCCAATAGTTCTGCTATGACAGAAGTTCCTTTCTTCTTTGGAGGTGGTTGCAGGGGCATAACTAGAATAGACGCAGGGGTTGAAATCGCACTGGAAGTGGCCCCTTTACTTCTTGCGGTTCCACCATTGATGTGTCCGCTCCTGAATTGCGTAAAGAAAGTTGCCTCAAGAAGATGATCCCAATCTTTAAAGCAAGCCATTACAAAAGTCGAATAATTTGGTCAGTCATACATTTCCCCTACAGCTGGGTCCAAAATTTCTCAAATATCTAATACATTGACAGGTAGGTTCACCAGAGAAGGTACAGCTTTTCTCATTAAACCCCACACCTAAATCCCCATTAAGGTACCTTTACACGCCGCAACTATCACCGGTGATCAGAGGCAACCGAACGTGCATGTGCACATCTTTGATGGTTGATACCGATCGCCGATGCCGCATTTACACGCCGCAATTGCGCCCTCAACCTAAGGCAACGTGGTTTCCCGGAAGTTGAGACTGATCCTGCGGGAAACATCCGGTTGAATTCCGTCGCCGCTTTACACACCGCAACCACCAAGGGAATGTGGGCGTACCTGTGCAGCGCCGCAAGAACATAGGCGTGACAGACTTGTGTATTCCGTGCCCTAAACACGCTGATTAGACAATGCAATAGCGCAATGATTGGCCAGCCTGCGCAGGAAGGCTGGCTAATACATGACGCCATTGCAATTGTGTAGTGTGAATGGATAGCTCTTTAAATATGGCGCCCTGTGAAGGGACAGCCAATGGTTACACAGTAGCCCCCACCAATCATCGCTGATGGGGCGCAGTATCCAGCACCCTGTGGCACGCCACTGGGAAATCACTAGGTGACGCAGATTCCATCTAGATCCCCAATTTACACGCCACAACCAGGGCTATTCACCTTCTGGGTTGACTCTGATTTTAGAACAATGCTCTGAAACTGCAACCGTGATCAACTTCGAAAATCACTATCAAGTTCCCCATTTACACGCCGCAATTTCGTAACAACTTCAAAGCAACCGTGATGAAAATCCCGATTGTGTAGCAGTTGCTTCACCGCAGTTGCGGCGTGTAAGGGTACCTTAACTGATGACAACATGTCCCTGGTTCAGTTTGCACCTTGGGAGGATACAAGAATCAATAATGTTACATATATACATCTATCTCTACTATTTAAAGGAGTAGTCTGAAATTCCGAAATGGGTAAAACTGCAAAATGCATGTAAAAGCAAGCAACTTTGCAATTTACATCTTATTAAAAATCCTCTTAGTTATTAAGAATGAAGGGATTTTTTATTTCCATGGTTTACTGCTCGTTGAATAGAATCAACGAGCGCTTCCAAGCTCTTTGCTCTTACAGCTTGTAAGTGCAGCTCTGAAACTGGCGGAATCACAGGATCTGGCCATCTCCGAGGCCATCATCTCTGAGTGAGCACAATTCAGAACTATGGAGAATTCATTAAAGTGGCCCGAAATATCAATTATGAGGAGCGTCCTTCACATATAAGGTCTCAAGAACAATGGTATCAGATTATCAATGGAAGTGATTTTTAGAAATAATGGAGCCTCATTAGAGTGATGGGTCAAAACTGAGTTGATAAATGGCCTTTTAGCAGGTGGTCTTCTCAAAGAAGATGGCCGGTATGCTCTACCTAATACATTTTCCCTTTCTTCCAGCATCAGAGGATTATAATGATAGCACAATGGATAACGTCAGACCATCATACAATGTTAATCTGTACCGAAACCCAATAAGCTAAATATACTCTGAATCATAATTCGCTGTTTGTATCATTAAGAGACTCCAAGAACATTGTGGTAATTACTGATATCTTTCTATGAGCTCCGAGCCTGGATCTACTAATGTTTCATGTAATAACTCTACAGTAATTATATGATTTTGCATGAAACGATGAAGAGAAATGTTCGCAGCTCCCTTCGCTAGATTCATTTAGTTACAATGTAACTATTTGTAGACGGACCAGCTCAGTAACGGGTTTACTCAATGGCTTCTGTCTGCTGCTACGGACACAATGTAGAAGCCAGAATATAAGTGATGGGGCAGAGACGTGAAGTTACTGGACCTCAATGCAAAATGAACAAAACAGGCTTCTATCCGCCATGTGTCAATTACATTCCTGACGTCTTCGCATATGGCAGATGGACCATTGACACCTCGCACATACCAGTGCCCAGGTGTGACTGCAATCTTCCCATTACCTGTAGCTATGCACCGTTCGTACAAATTCAAGGCCAACAAGCCTAGTAAAAGATTTAGGCTGGAAACACACGGTCCGAGTGACATGCGAGTTACTCGCACCAGTCTTGGATCATTCACCCGGCACGACCCCTGCCGCTTTGGACAGGATATTGTCAGTGTTATCTATTCAATCATCCGAGACTCGTGCGAGTAACTCGCATGTCACTCGGACAGTGTGTTTCCAGCCTTAAGGATATGTTCACACATATGGTTTTTGATTTGTGTCTTAGGTTAGGGTCACACTTGCATGCGTTTTTTAAGGTTGTTCCTGACAGCCTGCGATTTTGGGCTGCATTTTTGCAGTTAGGTCAGGAGCAGCCTTAAAATTTGCATGCGAAAACACATGGTACCATTTAGTGCCATGCGTTTTCGCATGCGTGACCCATAGGGCCCCATGTTAGAAAAACGCATGCGTTTTTGAAAAAGCACCAAAAAAGTCACAAGAGATGTTTTTTGGTGCTGAGCCAACATCACATGGCACTTTAGCAATGCATTTTTGGCAATGGGGCATGCGGTTTTTTGTATTGGGGTCTATGGATGCAAATTCGCATCCGATTTTCACACAATCTAAGTGTGAAAATCACATGGAAAATCATTTCCACCACGCAAGTGTGACCCTAGCCTAAAGCATAAAAAACATAGGCGATGACAAAAAAAGTAGCACAAAATGACTCAAGATTTTTATGTGATTTTGATGCATTTTTTATGCATTTTTCAGAATATGTTTTAGTGCTAAGCCAAATTCATCTCAGTGGAGAAAAACCGCTGTAAAAATGCTGACAGATTTGACATGTTGCATGCAGGCCCCCTTTACACGTATGTTTTAAAAAAATGCATGTATGGCACATTCTGTCTAAACCACCGGGGTGGCCATCTATGTGTAAAGTCCCTGATAGAAGTTATGTCGCTTATCCATGTTATGTACATAAAAGCTTATAACCTGACATTAAATTCATCCATTGGTTGTATAAATTACTCTTTTGAAAACTTAAACCCTCCCAAATTTGGTTTAGGTTAAAAAAATAAATTGGCATCAATGCTGAAATATTGATCATTTAATGAACACAGAATGGTCAGATTTTGGCAAGACAAACGTTTTGTTGCCCACACAAAGTAATGTGATATTCAAACTAATAAATAACTTAAAATACAAATATATGTTGCATAACATTAGTGAATGAATTTGTGGTGCTATTAGAGTCATGTTTAATATTTTGCGTGACTTCCATGAGCTTGAAGGACTGCATCCATGCGGATCAACAATGATTCATACAATTTATTAATGAAGTCACCAGGAATAGCAAAGAATGCAGTCTTACATGCCTCCCAGAGTTCATCTAGATTCTTTGGTTCGGTCTTCCAAGCTTCCTCTTTCATCCTACCCCAAACATGCTCAATGATGTTCATGTCTGGTGACTGAGCTGGCCAGTTTTTGAGCACCTTGATCTTTTTTACCTGGAGGAACTTTGTTGTAGAGATGGATGTAGGAGATGGAGCACCATCCTGCTGCAGAATCTGACCCCTTTTATGATTTGGAATGTAAGAGGTAGTTAATACTTCTTGATATTTTAGGCTATTGATATTGCCTTCCACCTTGCAAATGTTTCGCACACCCCCATACTAAATGTAACCCCAGACTATGATCTTTCCGCCACCAAATTTAACTGTTTTCTGGGTGTATTTTGGATCCATACAGGCTCCAGTAGGTCTCCTGAAGTATTTGCGGTGGCTGTGGTATAATTCTACTGAAGATTCATCTGAGAAATTGACCTTCTGCCACTTTACCAGCTTTTAGCAGGCTGTGGGACTTTGCAAATGCCACACGGTTTTTTATTGCCTTTTGTTTAGTGCTGGCTTCTGGGCACTGATTCGACCATGGAGGCTATTTCAAGATAGAATCCTACAAACTGTTCTAGTTGACACAGGGACTTGAGGTGACCAGGCCTGTTGGAGCTCTGCTGCAGTGGAAGAGGAGCTTGCTTTGGATTTTCTAACCAACAAATGTTCCTCCTGAGCAGTTGTCTTGCGGGGTCTGCCGGACCTTGGCTTGTCAAACACATCTCCAGTCTCTTCAAATCTTTTTTTAATTCTTTGTACTTGACACTGAGACACATTAAAGGTGCCAGCCACCTCTGCAGTGGATCTGGTCTTCAGCCCCTTGATAATCAAGGCTTTGGTCACAGGATGGATTTTTGGCATGTTGTCAGAGCTCAAGTTGCAGTTCAAGTGAAGGTCTGGGGTGCTGGTTTTCTTTTTAGACATACCCACTAATTAACCGATCATTTACTGAGCACAGGTGAGGATGTAAACTAGGATTGGGTGCATTATATGACCAGGCGACAAAACTTTTGTCTTGCCAAAATCTGACCATTCTGTGTTCATTAAATGCTCAATCTTTCAGCATTGATGCCAATTTATTTCCTTAACCTAAACCACATTTCGGTGGGTTTCAGCTTTCAATTTATACAACCAATGGATGAATTTAACGTCAGGTTATAAGCTTTTATTTACATAACATGGATAAGCGACATAACTTTTGTCAGGGAGTGTATGTGCAGATTCAAATTGGCCAACAAAACAGCAGAAGAATCTTCCGGTAGCCCCTTTGAAGTATTTTGTCACTTACACCCTAAAAATTGTCAGTAGGAGGCACAATACACTTGTTTCACTTTGTAGGAAAAAAAAAAGCATCTCATCATTTATTTTAAAAACTACCCAGTATATTATTACCATGTATTTTGGACCATAAGACGCACCCAGATTTTAAAGAAGGAAATTTTGTAAAATAATTTAAGCAAAAAATGTAGTCATGACACACTTGTATGGGGGGTAGGGAGATCTGCTGCTGACACTGTTATGGCATAATGGTACATAGTCTGGTACATGGCCCCCATCCCTGTACATAATCTCAAATCCAGGCACGTGATCCCCATCCAGGTTTATGATTCCCCCATCCATGTACATGATCCCTCATCCAGGTTTATGATCCCCCCATCTAGCTATATGATCCCCAATCCTGATATTTGATCCCTCATCCTAGTAGGTTATTCCCCCATACAGGTATGATTCGTCATCCAGGTATATGATCCCCGATCCAGGTACATGATCCCCCATCCTTGTATATGATCCCTCATTCTAGTATGTTATAGTCCCATCCAAGTATTGATCCCCCATCCAGGTATATGATCCCACATCCAGGTACATGATTGCCCATTCTGGTATATGATCCCTCATCCTGGTATTTGATCTCCTATCCTGGTACATGATTCCCCATCCTGGTATTTGCCCCTCAACCTGCTTTATGGGCCCACTATCACTGCACACACTTTTAAAAAAATAAACAATGATATTCTCTTCCCATCGCTTCCCCTGCAGCATCGCGTCATCCTCCTGTTTTCTCAAGCCAAACACTGATCACTGTTTTAGCGGCACGCACAGTGATGATGTCACTGTGTCCCACTTCACATGCTGTTCCCCATTCGGCATAAGACAGGAGGATGTCGCTGCTGCAGGAGGAGTGATGTGGTGTATAATCATCCGAGTATTCACTGCAGGTGATCATGGTCCCAGCTATTTAAGTTAATGTAATATTCACCTCTCTCACTGCCCATCATCCCGCCAACCTCTCAGCATCGGCTTCAGTGTTGAGAGGTGATGCGAGAGGAGAGTGCAGTGAATATTACATTAGCCTAAACAGCTGGACCACATGATCACTGGCAGGAGCTGCGCTTGCCCCAGCCTCTGGTAACTCTCTCCAAAGCTGCTCCCACCTCCCCCAGAATAGCACAGCAAGCTGTACATCCGGATCATAAGGTGTACCACCCACTTTCTCCCCAAAGCGTTTGGGGAAAAAAAGTGTGTCTTATAGTCTGAAAAATATGATATATAGAAGCATAGTTAATTTTGTGAATGTAATATTTCCATGTAGGTGATCAGTGGCCCCCAGAGTCAATGTTATTGGTAGGTCTTTGGCTCCCCAGTCTGACACTGTGTACTTGTGTCATCTGTGTGTCATCCATGTGCTGTACATGTGTTCATGGGTGTCCATTCGTGTGTGATCCATGTGACCATTCGTGTGTACTGTGTGCCATCTGTGTGACATCCATGTGACATCCATGTGACACATACTGGGAAAAACTCATGACATGAAATTAATGTTTTTTTATGTGTCAAAGATGTGCAAGATAGAGAGTGATCGATAAATTATTTGAAAAAAAATGATCTGGGGTCATGCCATTTTCATAACCAGCAAGGTAAAGCAGACAGCTGGGGGCCAGTATAATGAAGCTGGGAAGGTTCATGGTTATTGGGCTCTTCCCATCCTAAAAATTCCAGCCTGCAGCCGCACAAGAAGTGGCGCCCTCACATTAAATGCACCAGTTCTGGTGCTGCACCCTGGCTTTTACTGATTGCCTAGGTGCTTTGACAATCGGGGTAATGATTTAAGGGGTTGATGTCAGCTGTGTATGTCAGTTGGCATCAAGCCCTGGTGTTAGTAATGGACAGGCATCTATCAGACACCCCCATTACTAACCTAGTAATAAAAAAAAAACAGCACACACACGAAAAACAATTTATTTCAATAAACTTTCCCCGAAATGTCATCTCATTTATAATTTTATTTAAAAAAAAACCATGCAGCTCTGCCATAGTCCAAGGAATTGCATAGTTCACCAAATCCGTCGTAGTTCAAAAAAGGATATTTGAAAAGAAAACACAAACATACAAACACAGAGAAATAAAGCAAAACAATTACCCTCGTTCACCACTTTATTCTAATGAAAAAGAATTCCCAGATAGTCTGACGTAGTATAGGGATTCCAACAAACAAATTACATAGAGCATTGCTCTGAGACTCCATAGACTTTGCTTGCACACAATTCCTGATCACGCTGTGCTGCATGAGACTCAGTGCCTCTGAAGAGCGGTGACGTGACGTAAGTAACATTACTGCTGTTCGGAGTTGCTGGGTCACCAGGTCACTCCCGGTCATGCTGCACTGCTTCCATGGATTTTCATTTGGTCTGAGCTGTCATACCAAACATAATCAATGAGTGTGAGGGTGAACAAGGAGTGGAACTGGCGGCCATGAGAGGTGGAGACTTCCCCTTCAATAGAAGTCTTCAAACAGGCTGGACAGATCTGTCTGGGATGATTTAGTTAATCCTGCTTTGAGCAGGGGTTTGAACAAGATGACCCAGGAGGGCCCTTCCAAGTCTACCACCCTATGATCCTATGGTAATCCATAGACAGGTGACTGCAGCTGCTTCTGACATTCCTCTATGACTGAAAGCCAGTGGCTCCTGGGTGAAATAAAGTTAGGCTATGTGCACACTGGCCGGGTTAGTGGCGGCGGCGGCTGGGCGGGACCCGACAAGAAGCTCCGGAGCCGTCCACCGGCTTCCTGTCGGGTCCGTGCTGCGGGAGACGGGCGGGTGTGCGGCGGGTGCACAGCGGGTTAGCGCCG
Source organism: Allobates femoralis (assembly GCA_033576535.1). NCBI lineage: Eukaryota > Metazoa > Chordata > Amphibia > Anura > Aromobatidae > Allobates > Allobates femoralis. Next base: position 32,279,539 of record JARQOC010000011.1, read on the forward strand.
GCGATTCTGCAGCGGCTGGAAGCAGCACATGATTCTGCTTGCAGCTGCTGCAGAACCGGCCGGATTATAGAACATGCTCATTCTTTGCTAACCCGCTGGGAATCCAGCGGGTTAGCAACGGATGAGCATGTGGAAACCGCCGGTGTGTGCACACCGGGTGTCGGTTTCCATAGGTTTATATGTTAACCCAAAAGCCGCTTTTGGATTAACATAAATTTGCATAAACCTCATGGAAACCGACCGGCGGTTTCCGCGGCTAAACCTGCACTAACCCGGCCAGTGTGCACATAGCCTTAATATTCTCTCAGTAGCCGCACTTTTAGAAAAGCTGAAGGACAATCTTGTAATGATGTTAACCTGCATATTAACCATACATCTGCAGATTGGGGGCATGATAGGTTTCTATGAAAATGTTAAGGAATTGCTGACTCAATAGCTTTTTCTGGAACTGGGCATGTTGCTACCTCTATTTCGGTCGTGGATACAAACTACCCAATCTGTTTAAAGCAGCTTTCACATCTGCGATTCTGCCCATTCGCGGCAGATCCAGCAGCTTTGCCGCATCTGCCGCATAGCAGCTGACTTGCAGCAAGCCCCGTTCATTCCCTCTGGGACTTGTGGTCAGCTGTGGCAAGTGCAGTTTTGCCGGATCCGGCAAATCTTGCACTTGCGGTAAAGGAAATAAACACTGCTAGCAGCATTTTTTTATGCAGCCGCAAATTCTGGCAAAACCGCAATTACCGCACCTGATCGCAGCTACCATAGGGAATGAATGGGGCTTGCTGCAAGTCAGCTGCTACGTGGCAGATGCGGCAAAGCTGCTGGATCTGCCGCAAATGGGCACAATCGCAGATGTGAAAGCTGCCTATGACAGTTTTTAATCAGAAAAAAATATGTCTGTATGCAATTTGAGGCATAGTGTATACAATGGGGTCTAGAGGATATAGATTGACCATGATGCATATGTATAAAGTTGAAAAATGCTTTTTCTGCATATTAATGTATTACCTTTTACATTGCATTTTGTTAGTTTACATATGACCTAGCACATAAAGCTGATTTCTCTGTTTTACATGGATAAACTACACACTTGTCACTGGGTCATAGGGTGTCTCCAGCACATTACCTGAACAATTGTTGCTTTGATTAATATGAGCAGTGACAGGACAAGGTGTATGTTGTGATCTTGTCTCAAATGAACTGAAATGAGATGCATCGGATGACGCACAGCACCACCGGTACGGTACATCTAAGCAGCAAGGGAGTGTTATGTGCCATTATTCATGCCATCGGCACTATGAGTAATCGATGATACAAGTAAATAAAATGAGCCTTGTATACTTCATCACAATACACAGCGTAGTAAGAACTTGATGCTAAAGGTACAAATAATTCCATACCAATAGTATATATTCGCAATGTTCAAACCGGCTGAAACGTTTGTTCCATCAATCATGATAATTATTATGTCTGGTTGTAACAATAAAACGTTTATTTGCTTCTATTTTGCATTGATAAACCAGTATAAGCTCCTATCGTATAATCCTTTATGTTAATCATATGGGTTTCCTCCTCTACATCACAATTTCCTATTGAGTAGGCTCTCGATGACAACTTGATCATGTGTGGGTCCCGCTACTGGGGCAATTCTCCAATAAACTCCTATCACCATTAGAACTAAACAGTAAATGATCAACATAATGAAGGACTGCCAACCTGTGTGCTGCAAGTGCCGCTCCTTTGTTTGTATTCTTGAGTGTGCTATCTCGAAGTAAGCGCCAAAGAATATCAGAGTAATATAGCAATATGTCCAATTATAGGGGTCCTCCAAAACTCCATGTTCCAGATAAAAAAGCAAGGTTGAGGGCACCTAAGTGCAAATTTACTATGATTTTAAGGGAAAAACTGGGGCCAACAAGGCACTTCCCTAGTGGATGACCTTGTGATACAATATCAGCGGATTCCTGCCAGAATAATGATGGCTATGTATGCTGATTTCAGCAGAACCTGGTGACCATCTAACATCTATGTGGACCACCAAGCTCTCCCTCCGCTAGTGATGTTGAGAGAGAGATGGTTGCAGCATGACTTTCAACACCTCACCCTATAATTCTTGGTCATAGATAGTGGTTCTGAGTGGGGAACCCCTTTTAGGATATCTATATGTTCTAATAGTCTATAGAGACAAGGGTTGTGTCACGATTGTGTCACGTTTGGCTGAGAGCTTTGTGGTACCTGGCATTTGAAGGTCATTTCGATTACGGTAGGTTTTTTTTGGAATCTGCAATCAATATGAGTAAAGCGTATTTACTTTCACTTGGTGTTGAAGGGGTTAAGAGTTCCTTTATGATCCTGCTGAGATTCTATTTTCACTAAAGTTCAAAGGTTTAGGGTCATTTAGGAATTTCCTTATTTTTGAAATAAAAGCACAAAAGAATTTTTGTGCCTTACCCAGAGCTTGTTCATTTGGAGACTTAGGCTAGGGTCACACTTGGCTGCGTTTTTTTAAGGTTGCTTTTTGCAGCCTGTTTTGAGCTGCGTTTTTGCTGTTAGGTGTGAGCGCTTAAACGCATGCAAAACGCATGGTACCATTTAGTCCCTTGCAAAAACGCATACGTTTCCCATAGGGCCCCATGTTAAAAAAACGCATGCGTTTTTGAAAATGCACCAAAAAATGCATCATGCTGCATTTTTGGTGCTGAGCCAAAAACGCATCCAAAAAATGCATGGCACTTTTTGGCATTGGGGCATGCGTTTATTGTATGGGGGTCTATGGATGCGTTTTTCCATGCGTTTTTCACAAAAGACATGTATGAAAACTGCATGGAAAAACTGCAAGTGTGACCCAAGCCTTATTCTGATTAAGCATTATGTATGTTGGTTGATTTTCTGTATGATATTTTAGGGAATTTCCTATCACCTGTAATTGCGTGTCATCTATCGTCCTCATGCACATACGCTGGTTCTATAGGGCATTGGTTTAACACCAACCCATTTAGAGGTCTACTACGGGGCCCCAGCTCCTTTTTGTCATGGTGGTTTGTCCACCTTTAAATGTTTTTTAAATGTTCTGTCTATTACCTATATGTTTTGATAAATAAAGATTTTGATAGCTCTTAGAGAGTTTTTTTTTATTATTTCCCTGATCCCAGTCTTCTACACATGCTTTCTGGACTATTCCTTTATATTATTGTAGTAGTAAGACTAGTGTCTTGCTGCCATATGATAGCGCATGGGAGAAGGATCTGTCTAGGGACGATAGGGAGTGCAGGGTTCAGTGTCAGGTGATTGTTTCATCCCTCATCCCTATCATCAGGGGCCACCACTACCTTTTCTCTGGTGTTTCCTCCTATTGCGCCACACGCCGGGTGTCTTCTCGCCCTATCGTGACACTGTCCTCTCAGGAAATTCACTGAAGAAATTACTCCTCTCCAGTACATTTCTCCTAACTGATGTCATTTTTAAGGGGTCCTGGACTAGTTTAAAGGGCAACATGATGGCTCATAGTTAGCACTGTTGTTTTGCAGTGTGGCGGTCCTGTGTACACTTCCCACCAAAGACAGTGTTTGTACGTTCTTCCCATGTTTATGTGGATTTCTTCTTGGGTCTCCATTTTCCTCCCACATTATAACTGCTAAAATAACTACTGTAAAGAGTTATTTGAAAGAAATATCTAAAACCACCATCAAAGGAAACATAGACACCATCTACGGATGTCTCATACATAGGATCAACCTCTATATGTTTGAGTCAGGGGAGTAACTACAATAGGTGCAGGGGTTGCGATCGCACCCGGCCCTGCAGCCTAGGGGGTCCCAAAAGTCCCTTTGGCCCATAGAAAAAGACTAATATTATTAAAGATTTGCAATAATTGGGGGCCCGTTGGAGCTTTCGCACCGGGGCCCCTGGGCATGAAGATTACACCACTGGTTTGAGTGGATAGCTGGGTGTAGGTTGTACACTGTTCAGTAGTGGAAAAGTGGGGAAAGTATAGAAAGTTTTACAGAGGGAAGAGATAATAGGCTATGGGCAAGAAAGAAAGAATATGGGGGGATATAAGTGTAGTATTGGGACTATGTGAAAGTATGACAAGAGTGGCGTAACTTAAAGCTCATGGGCCCCGATGCAAAAGCTCCAACGGGGCCCCCAATTATTACAAATCTTTAATAGCAATAGTCTTTTTCTGTAGGCCAAAGGGAGTTTTGGGGCCCCCTGAGCTCCTGGGAGCAGGTACGATTGCAACCCCTGCACCTATTGAAGATACGCCCTGATGAGAAGTAAGCAGCACCATGGCTTCATCACAGACCTCACATTCAACCTGTATTACTGTGAGAGACAATCCCACATAAGAAAAAAATCTGAAAGTTGGATCAGGCTGAAAACTGCACATCAGAATAAAAAAATAAAGATTTCAGCTTGAAATTTTTGTAATTATATTAACAAAATTGAAACACTAAGATATGAAACAAATAATGTAAAACTGTAATTAAGTCGCAATAATTAAAGAACATTAACTTTTATCCTGCATAAAAAAAATCTCCCAATAAGTATTTATTATTATTATTTATTTAGCAGAAATAGTAGTTTTTGACCATATACATTATTTTATTAACTGACTTCTATGTTGTAAGAAAATGGGAAAAGCTAAACAAACAAATTTGACACAGGGATGGCATCCCGGAGATCTGTCCATACAGTGAGTTATCCATTTACCAAATTGGTGAACGACCAAAACATATAATATATTGGGGGGAGGGAGAGAGGGGTCAGCGACTATAACTCATGATAAAGAAAAGCATTTCTTGAGAAAGTGCGTCATGTGATTGTATAGATGTTTTCTTCCGGATCCAGCAATTGAGTGATCCTTGTCTGTGTACCACTGTAGATAAAAAGATAATAAAAATACATGACATACAGAAGAAGAACCATAGATGCAAACACAGTACATAACGCTATCATGCTACTGGTCATAATGTGTTGTATATCCTAGATCTGTCATAGATAAGAAGAAGCCAACCAACTTCCTACCATGCAGAATTCCAGCATCGGAGGCCCTAACCGTGGATAATGCATACATATGTATACTGATTGGATCCTATGGTTTGGGAACGTCCCGTGGCTTCAAGATCCCAATGTCACCGCAATACAGAAAGTCTATCATATGACATAAAAGTGTGGAACTGATTTAGCAAGCATGTGGTTTACTATTGAATAGAAGAATATAATGTAACTTCCATCTGTTGGGTATTGGGCATATGGTTTAGATCTTTATGAAATGTTTTGTGGCTGCCTCAGCATGTTTGATGGGGAAATGATTCCCTGGGCCATTTCATCTATCATTTCCTATGTGTTGACAATGATGTAATTTACATGTCTGGTATGCATGGAAAAACTAAGGGGGATTTTTCACTTTTAAAGGTACTGTAAGATGGCAGCCAGAACATAGTGAATGGCCGGTATGTATTACAGAGGTTAATCTATATTATTGTCTTTCTACAAACATCCATGCGCCAAAAAAGGGGTTATAGTTGACCGCCCAATCATACTAGTAGATGGGTTGCCAATCAAGTGAAAGGCTGTGAGGTGATAAGCTCCATTTAATTCTCTTGGAAATTGTGTATTCCCAACTGGTTGTATTCCTGCCCAGTTTCTTTGATTAACCTGGTTTAGTTTGACGCTTGGACTGCCTGACTCTCTTCCTTTGATTCTGGTTGACGTCTTGGGTTCTGAATCTAATTTGTCACTTCCCTGACTCTCTGGTACTGATGCATCTGAGGTCTGGGAGAAAATCAGAGCCTCAATTGGGTTTCAGAAGCAACAATTTGTCTTATACAACGATGAGGCAAACATTAATGTAAAATCTTATGTCATGTTAAATGTTGCTACATCTGTATGTGCATGGACTTGGCCAGGCGCCTGACTCGTCTCTGCCTTTGATTTGAATAATTTCCTGGATTCTGACTCAGTTATTTTTAATGATGCATTTGGATTTGATTTTGTCCTTATTACGGACTCTGGTTTTGGTACAACCTGAGGACTTCTGTCCAGAAACCTGTAACCAGGCTTGTAGCCAACGTAGGCATCTATTTGACAGGTGACGCGAACAGTATCTTGAGATCTATGCATCACATTCAATATTTATTGATGCGTGTATGCATTGACTTAGCCAACTGAGTTCTGGACTCCTGACTCCCCTCAATGTTTGATTCTGCTTGACCTCCTGGATTCTGCCTCGGTTCTTTTTGCTTACTCATTTGGATCTGATTTTGTTCTTGTCCTTGACTCTCTGGTTCTGACGCAGCTTGAGGCGTCCTGCCGAAATGTCTACATCCATTCTACTGGTTTTCCAAAATAAAGTCAACTTGGACTCTTCCCCTAAACTCCCTATGGTACAGATGTAACAAACTCTAACATCTGTACATATTCAATTATATAAACCTATGCATGTTGTCACGATAGTGGTTAAGCAGATGAGGGAATGGAAGCAGATGGTAATAACGGGCAAGGTTGCTGGTCTGATCCTATACAGTGGGGTCCCTAGTCTGACCCTGTACCCAGAGTTACCTCTGATGGTGAGGAGGTCTGGGCCACCTCCCTTACCCTCTGCTCCTCCACCAGCCCTTCACTAACTTCCCATCACCAAAGCACGGACCAGGACAGCATCAGCAAGTTCCCCAAGAGGGCAATCTTCAAGGATGACAACAGCCGGAAAACTTCAGCAGACCAAACAAATGTCTTACTGCACACACAGTCAGAGCAGAGTTAAACTCTATCTGCGACATCAGCTGGTGGAAGAGGAGGTCATTTAAAGGCCAGGGGTGTGGTCACTTGACAGATCCAAAACTTCTCATACACAGCAACACACAGCAGTGTCTCCATATTAACCCCTGAATGTGCCAAAGGCAAAAGACATAGGGCCGTTTCACATCTATGCACCCCTGCGTTTGCCCGCCCTGCGGTAGCACAAGTGCAACTGCAGGTGCTCTCACACGCAAGCGCATTGACTTGTAGATGTAGAGCCCTTCGCATTACACGTTTCCGGTGCGTCTGGAGTGACGCATGCGCTCTGCTGTGCCTCTCTGCAGACCTGCGTTTCCGGGTTCTGCTCCCGTGCACTCGCCATAGAAGGTAATGGCGTTGAAAGCGGAAGCAATCACAAGGGTTCTGCATCTATGCTCCAATGCGCTTGCTGTGAGAGCACCTGCGCTTGCACTTGTGCTTGTGCAGGGCAGGAAAACGACAGGGGTGCATAGATGTGAAACGGCCCATACATTTAAGCTGTAGCAGAGCATTTCGCATGGACTGCAGAGCAGTCAATATATGGCACATGTACAAAAGAGCAAAATAAATACAAGCCCATAGGCACAAAATGAAATGAAAACCTATAGAAAAAATTAGCAAGGCAAAATTACAAAAAATGTAGAATAAAATAGTATATTTTATTACATCAATTAAAACAAGAAAGGAACAAGGCATGCAAACAAAAGTAGCAGCACAGGAAAAGCAAGACTGGAAAGTAAGTCAATAATATACAGAATAATACTACACTGATAAAACATATGACCAGTCCATATCAATAAATAATAGCAGTGGTAGTAAAGAGAATAGTAAAGAGCAAAGCGGCAGAAGATGAGAACTTTTCCGTTGTAGACGGATACTCATACAAATAAGAAATATAGGTGATATGGAAGCTTCCATGCATGAAATAAATATTGGACCAATACAAAGTAAATAAACCGAAAAACAGAAAGACAACCTGTTAAATAAACTAATTCATAAACTGTAATATGGACAGGGCATTCAGGGCAGACTCACCAGCCAGGCAGAGGCACCCGACGCACGTTTCGGATAAAGTTTCTACGTTGTTTGTCATTTTGCCTTGGACATTTTTTCTATAGGTTTTCATCACATATTCAATTAGTAATGTCATATTAAGTTTGATACATCTATATTGCACTGACATCCTATAATCATAATGCATATTGCACTATTTGCCTCGTAGCTGATATCTTACCCCATTTGGAAACATTATACAACATTACGTGTTACCAGCAATAAATTGTAATCTTGGCATTAAATCTTTAATATATGGGAATTTACCATTGCTTCAAAATCCACTTGGGCATCAACCAAAGCTTTGGAAATCTGAGCAGCTTGCTGGAAATGTACATTATCTAGGAGGAAACACATAATAAAATATGTTTGCCGGCCATATCTAAAATGGATAAATATTTGACAGTTCAGCCATGATGCATTAGGGTAAGATGACGGTCCTAACAGACTATTGATAAAAACGATAGCATCATCACAGCTTGAGAACCGGTATCACACAAACACTTTTATGTACTGGTGTCTATCAGAAACTAAGTAGTGTGCTTATTGCTAATCAAACAAAGTTATTCCCCGATTCTGCCTTGCTGTTTACCCTGTAGATTGGCTCTTGATAGCACCTACCATCTGCCGTTCCGTGAATGAGGAGGTAATCTACCTTCCTGAAATTCTCTGCCCTGGACATCACCGTTGAATTCTGAAAAAATAGGAAGGAGAAGTAATTCATTAGACGTGATTTCTGATGCACAACTAATATAAAAAGGCTTGTGTTTGGTGATGGCATTAACTCTTATGCAAGTCTATAAAATTATCTTTTTTTGGACTACTCTTTAATTTGCCTTTGGAAACTTTAGATTAGAACATTACAATTTTTCCACTGATTAAGCCGATCCATTGACTCTGGATGAACGTTTTGCACGTGGCCGGATGAGAAATGGAATACAACGTTGACCAGATACGATTGAAAGATAGATAATTCACACATAGCACTTTTCCATTTTTTTCTGTCTGATTTTGGGCAATGTGTACACATGTGAGAAATGTTTTCAGTTTTTTCTGTGTGTATCTCGCAAGTGTCCACGCCGAAGCTACGTGTGCTGCGAAACATACTGCATTTGTGCTGTGGTTGTGCACATTACAAATGCAGCACACATAAGGGGACACACACAGACACACACAAACAGAGACAGACAAACACACACAGACAGACACAAACACACAGACACTTTCTAACACTTCCCGGTGAGCCCATGGTGAGCCCTGGTGATTTCTTCCTTCTGTGCACCAGCAGGAGCTGTATGGTACTTCCAGGACCTTCCACCATGCGACAACTTGAGTCACATGAGGCGCAGGTCCTGGAATTCACCTTGTGCAGATGCAGCTGGTGCCGAAGAGGAAGAAATCACCAGGGTTAGGCTACTTTCACATAACGATTTTTTTAAAATCTGATGCTGTCCGATATAAATCGGACAGCATCGGATCTAAACTGATCCCTGCAGTCGGATACCAAATAGGCATCCAATCCGACATTCTGCAGGATCAGTTGCTGTCACTGTCACAGCTGTTCTCCCCTGGTGCTCCCCCTCATCTCCCCTGTGTGTCCCCCTCATCACCCCTCTTTTTCCCCCTCTTCACCCCTGTGTGTGTCTTCCCCCTCTTCGCCTCTGTGTGGCCCCCTCATGTCCCCTGTGTCCCCCCTCTTCTCCCCTGTGTGGCCCCCTCACATTCCCTGTGTGGCCCCCTCATGTCCCCCAGTACTCCCCCTCCTTTCCCCTGTCCTCCGGAATAAAAAGTAAAAAAATTTTATTCTCACCTATCCCGAGCCCCCCCGTCTCCCTGCAGGCTCCCGGTGGCTCCCGCAGGCTCCCGGTGTCTGCAGAGGTCTTCTTCATCTGTACAGGACCTGCGGTGATGTCACAGTCACGTGACAGCAGGTTATACCATGGTAACCTGCGGTCATGTGACTGTGACATCACCGCAGGTCCTGTACAGAAGTAGAAGACCTCTGCAGACACCAGGAGCCTGGGGAGCTACCGGGAGCCTGCAGGAAGATGAGACGGGGGCTCAGGGAGAGGTGAGCATAAACTTTTTTTTTTTTTTTAACCCCTGCCTTCCAGTTTGGAGCATTTTTACTTTACTGAGCATGCTCAGTACAGTAAAATCGGGTCCGAGGAGACATCAGATGTTTCGTCGGACCCTGCTCTGTAGGGCCCCATGATAAATTGATCGGGTCGGATCGGATGTGCACTAAATGCCATCCGATTTGGTCCGATCCGATTTTGTCCAATTTTATTTTCGGTGCAAAAATCGGAGCATTGGCATGCTGCATTTAGTGCACATCCGATTCGGTCCGATGCCCATAGGGCTGCATGGGGCCCAAAATCGGTCTGATGCTGTCCGATTTTTATCGGACAACATCGGATTTAAAAAATCCGTAGTGTGAAACCAGCCTTAACTGTGGGATCGCCGTGTAGAATGAGTATTGGAGCTTTTTTGCTGTGGAAATTGTAGTAAATCCGTATCCAAGTGGACTGTGTGAATACCAATCTGTTTGTGATGCTTTTCTTGGGGTTAGAACGGAATCAGCAGGCAAACGCGGCCCAAAAACAGGTGACTTCTGCAGCACAAACGTACATGTGGGCACAGCTTTTTGTAAATCATATAGACTTTAATGATATAACTGTGGGTGATGAGTTTTTGCTGCAGAAACGCTGTAAAAAATTGCTGCACAAACGCACAGTGGGCACATAGCCTGAGGCGAAGGTAACATTAACGTTAAAGGGGGTTGTGTTAAAAACATAGGTTTTGGCAGCCTTAACGTAGTGCTACCTCCATTGTAGCACTGCATTAACACTGCCAATGCTTACCTATGGTGACGCGGCATCTAAATGAAATCTCGCACTTTTTCCTAACGCGAGAAAAGACGCTTTCAACAATGTTACAAAAAAGAGTGAGATTTCACTCAGATGCCAGCGTTTGAGCCGCGCTAGGGGCCGAGTCACCATAAGTAAGCATTGGCAGCATTAACGCGGCGCTGCCATGGCGGTAGTACTGCGTTAAGGCTGCCAAAACCTATGTTTTTAACACAACCCCCTTTAACATTAAAGTGACATTAGCCTAAGGGTCCCGTTTGAGGGATGCATTAAAGGATGCTTTTTTTCCCCTTGCCATTTCCATGACCTGTGCTTTCATTTTTAACGCATGCGTTCCCTATAGACTCCCATGTTAAAAAAAATGCATGCGTTTTTGCAAAAGCACCAAAAAACACTGCATACCACGTTTTTTAGTGCACTTGCAAAAAAGCATAACGTCAAACGCATTGCACTTTTGCATTGGATTTTTTGCATTGGAGCCTATGGGTGCATTAACGCATGCGTTTTTCAACATTTGCACATGAAAATAGCGCATGCATTTAGCAAATGCATGATGCAAGTCTGGCCCTAGCCTAAGAGTGAAAAAATGGAAACATATTAAAATTTTAGAGTCCTCAGTGGTTAATACCTTTTAATGGCTAACTCAAAAGATATTAATAAATTGCAAACTTCCAATACAACTCGGTCGTTTCATCAGGCTCATAATAACACAAAATCTGAAGCCACATATTTATACACAAGAGAGGGATTGGATAATGCAGTACATAACACAAATGATGTGGAGCAGAATAGTCAGTATGGGGAGGGGGAAAGCAGCTGGGGCAGTAAATATTGGAACAGTTCATAGATAAGAAATGTGATAGTTTTGTTGTCCTTTGGTCTGGCCCTGAATATGAAGATTCTTTAATTGATGTAAAAGACATAAATCCATCTCTGTCTACCACCCTACCTATTCTCTACGTTCTACAAATGACCTTCAACTAACATATGCATTAATCCGAACCTCCCACTCCCGGCTCCAAGACTTCTCCCGAGCTGCACCAATTCTCTGGAATTCTTTCCAAATTAGGACTATCCATAACTTAAATAGCTTCAGGCGCTCCCTAAAAACATCTTTTTAAGGCTGCCTATCATGCTCCCTAATAGAAGTCATTTATACTGTAATTAGCCCATTCACTACCTCTCTCGACATAACTCTCCTTCAAACTCCACCAAACCCAAAAGCTCCACACAGACTGTTTGGTGACCATTCATGTAATTTTTCCTCTTCCTCAAGCTACCTGAACCATAATTGTAATAAGCCCCTGTACTTTGTGTAACCTCCCATCCCATTGTAGATTGTAAGCTCATTTGAGCAGGGTCACCTTTATCTTTGTTTTAATTATTGTATTAATTACTGTATTGTATTTTTTACATTGTTTCTCTGCTTTAATTACTGTATTGTATTTTTTACATTGTTTCTCTGCTTTAATTATTGTACTTTGTTGTAAACCTCATACCGTTGTTGATTGTAAGCTCCTTTGAGCAGGGTCACCTTCATTTTTGCTTTAATTATTGTATTAATTACTGCACTGTATTTTTTACATTGTTTCTCTGCTTTAATTATTGTACTGTATTTTTATAATTGTTACTTATGACCATTTGTACATGAACCAACGAATTGTAAAGCGCTGCGAAATATGTTGGCGCTATATACATAAAGATTATTTGTTTATTTATTTATTTATCTGATAGTTCATTTGTGTTCTGAATGTGTCAACCCCTCAGATGGGAACAAAAGAACTTTAATCCTCCTGGCAGCATTCCAGTTTCAACCATCAGTTTCAGTCATGGGGGTAGCGTCAGCATGGGTTCAGTCATCGCTCTGTGTATGGAGAAGGCTGGCTGTAAGTGCCCCTTTGCGCTGACTGACAGCCTCCTCTAAGGCTAAGCGGCTGTAAGTCAGTGTGGGGACGCAATTACGGCCACCGCTTTCCATTCACAGAGCGATGACTGATCCAGCGCTGCATCACCTCCAAGACTGAAACCGGAACGATTCAAGGTCATTTCCTCCCAGCAGATGGGTTTAATGTGCAGATGCTGGGTAGGTTCAGAATGCTAATAACCTGCAGATTAACCCCATGACTGCAAGTTAATTATATTATCCCTCGTGACAAGATTACTTTAAAGTTCACATATGTGTTGGAGTGGCCATCTAAAGTTTGACAGACAACACCGTCGTTGACCCGACAGTTCCTCACTGAGGCTGGGGTCACAGTAGCATTTTTCACATGCATTTTTGGAGACCTGCGTTTTCAAAAACGCATGTAAAAAACGCACCCATAGGCCCCCATGTTAAAAAACGCATGCCCTAATAGCCAAAAAGCATGTGTGACTGTCCCATGCGTTTTTGGAGCATATCCAAAAACGCATGCGTTTTTTTTTGTAGAAAACGCATGCGTTTTTATAACATGGGTTCCTATGGAAAACGCATGCAAAAACGCATGTACAGTTAGTACCTTTTAGTGCCATTCAAAAACGCATGCGTTTCCCATAGGAGCCCATGTTAACAAAAACGCATGCGTTTCCGGAAACGCATGCGTTTTTGTTAACATGGGCTCCTATGGGAAACGCATGCGTTTTTGAATGGCACTAAAAGGTACTAACTGTACATGCGTTTTTGCATGCGTTTTCCATAGGAACCCATGTTATAAAAACGCATGCGTTTTCTACAAAAACGCATGCGTTTTTCAAAATGCTCAAAAAAATACTACAAGCACTATTTTTAGGTGCAGATTCAAAAACGCAGCCAAAAACGCAGGGAGCCATCACACACCTTACAAAACTCATGCTGACATGAAAAAAAGCATGAGTTTTGTTAAATCACTTAAAAAAACGCATGGCAACTGTGACCACAGCCTGAGATGTGACTTTGCGGGAAAAGCAGCACTGTGTGCAGTGTGATTTTTTTAGAGCATATTGTGCCAACAATTGCAGGACCCCAACTTATATTCTTTGTATTATTTTTTTACACAATGTGCGTAACAAGTACTAAACTCTGTTGACACGTCGGCATTAAAACCCAATGTGTATTTATGTGAGACGATGTGAGATTGGTGTTTCTTCTACAGACTCTGCCATGAGTATGCCATTTATTAGACTAATCCTCTGCTTTTCCTTGCAGAAAAGGTAGTAAGCTAATCATTTTCTGTGGCTGAACAAAATCCAAGCATGGGGATGTGGAAACTACATTTTAGATGAATGTAGGCACAAAATGTCAACATAATCTGCAAAATGTTTTAAGTGTGAATGGGCACCCAATGGAATGGCGGATATCTGTGGAGAAGTCGATTATCACCGGCATCGCTGTGTTTAAATGCGTTTGGAAGACGTCTGTTTAAGCTGTGTGTTTCTAGAAATAAAAGATAGGTCCGTGGTAATCTCAATGGCCGTATGTATGAGGCTCTGTAAATTCTGACATCTCCGCTGCTCTCTCATCATTGCTGCACCCACATAATCAAAAGCTAGTGATGGACTTTGAAAATGTCTGAACGAGGGCGGCAAGAATTTTCAATAGTATGTATCTATTTTATCATCGTTTATGTGCAGCTTAGGCTAGGGTCACACAGCATTTACCCTTGCGTTCAGGGAGGTTCCATTAAAAACATAGAATTTGTCAGCATTAACGCAACGTTACCGTAATGGTAAGACTGCATTAACGCTGTCAATTCAATGCTATGGCTGACGGAACCCCAAGCGCAGTGTAAACGCTGGCTTCTAAGTGCCAGAGTTTGAAATCTCGCGCTATTTCCAAGTGCATCACATGATGCGCGCTTCTGCGTCACACCGTCATGTGATGCACTTGGAAATAGCGCGAGATTTCATACACGGACTTAGATGCCGGTGTCTGAACTGCGCTTGGGGTTCCGTCAGCCATAGCAATGTATTGACAGCGTTAACTCAGTCTTACCATTACGGTAACGCTGCATTAATGCTGGCAAATGCTATGTTTTAAATGGAACCCCCCTGAAAGCAAGGGTAAACACTGGTGTGACCCTAGCCTTATACTAATCTCCCAAAATTGCAAATTGTGTCAAAGAGAAATGTCAGTGCTCCAATCATGTTGTCGTTACCGATTCCGGTGGTTTTAATAACTAGTGATTAGAGATGAGTGAACCTGTTTGTGGTCGGATTCAGGTGCTTTACAAATCCAAAGCCCTCCAGCGATCATCTCTGTACTCGGGTACACTTGGGCTTGAACCAGTGGGTGCCGGTTGCAGTGTTTGATGGACTCATACTGGGGGTAAAACCACGTTATCGGCTGTAGTGTGTTTGCAAAAAAAAATGACAAAACCCCTCCTTCACTCCCCCAGAATTGGATTCCTTATGAGTGGCTTTATTTGGGCAGAGAGCCGAATTGCCCAATCAGTGACTTCAAATGAGGTTCGGGTCAATTTTTGTGGCCAAACATATCTTTAAAAGAGGTCTGGCTGAGCCATCAGAACTCGAACTTCCACAGGTACGCTCATTCTACTAGTGATGTCTTCCTTAGTGTACCACCAGGGTTCCTTATATACCCAAACTTGTTATCTAATCCATCTTATTGCCCAGTTTTATTCCCGAATACCTACCTGATAATTTTGAAGATTGTCTGCTTTTGTTGGAAGTCCCATGTACCGCTCAGTGTAGATGGATGCTGTAAGGAATACATCGTAATTAAGAATGAGAAAAAAAGTCTAAACATTACATTTCTGAATAAAGATTATTTCAAATTACATTTTAAAGATACTGCACCAAGGAAGATTACCCTTTTTTCTAGCCGCTAATGACGCACAAAACTATTAAAAAGTAAATAACAGGTATAAGAAGATTCATAAGACATAAAGTAAGCAGTCACTGGTGCCAACAGATTTTCAACTGGTGAGTATTGCAGTCACCCAAATATTTACACTGCGGTATCTGTTGACCTATCATCTCAGATAGGAGTGAGGAGCTGCCAGGTACCTTCAGAACCACTTATCTTTGCTAGTACAACAAAATTGACTAGAATAAAACAGAAACTAAGGCTGCCTTCACACAGCGTCCAGCAGAGGGGAACAGCAAGCTGAGTGCAGGCACCGCAAGTCCCTATGTTTAACATGTGGACGCGGGTGCCTGTGCTCAGCTTACGATTCCCCTCCCAAGATGCTGCGGAGGGAACCGCAAATGTGAAGCCAGCCTAAGACAATGTATTCAACCACAAGCAGATACCACTAAAGGTACTGTTACATGGCACAACATCGTCAACGACATCGCTGATATGACCTTGTTGCGTGTGACTCTGGCAAGTTGCTACGATAAATCGTTGGGTCGGAGTTGACAGGTTTACCAACATGTTGGAGAACCTGACGATCTCAACTCCAGCAACCTGCTACATCATTCTATGTGACACTGCGATAGCGATGTCGTGGACGACCAGCAATGAGCAGGGATCAATTGCGGGGCATTGCGAACAATACCTGCTCACAACATCATTGGTGAGTTGTCCACGATATCTAGACGTGACACATCTCACCAGTGATGTTGAAATGATGTCAGAAACGACCGCGCGCGCCCCGAGATCGTTGCCGACATTGTTTCAACGTTGTGCCGTGTGGCGGTACCTTAATATCCACTAACAGGAGATGGACACAGTGAAACATACATTCCTTAAAGGAAGAAATTCCAGCAGGACGGTTCCAGTATTTTTCTTCTTTTATTAAATGATAAATAATATCCAATATAATAGGCAGTACAAGTGTACAAATAGGCCAACGTGTTTCGACGCACTCAGGTCTTAATCATGGCTCATTTTTGATGATACGAAAGTATACTTATACTAGATGGGTGCCCGATGCACAATGCATCGGGATTCTAGCAGAGCGAGTCTCTGACTCGCAATGGCCGCTTCGCGGCCAATGCTTCGCGCTGCTAAGGCGACTCGCCATGCCCGCTGCGCGGGCATAGCGAGTCGCCTTAGAGCTGCTCGCAATGGCCGCTGCGCGGCCAATGCTTCGTTCGTATCCACATGACGACATTGACTCGCAGCGAGAGCGGTCTCAAAAGGGGCAAAAAACCCATTCGTGATTATATAATAGATACACTCCCCCATGTTCATCACAGTTGTAAAAAATCTGCCCCATAATATCCTGAGGAACCCGATAGCAGCTCCGAAACGCGTCGGAATTAAAGTAATATCTTATCCCAGATATCCCGACTTTCTGGTGGTCCTTTTGCAGCAGCGCAGGTTGAACGGAACTTCATTCTTTTCAGAGTTTATCTTTCACCGCGGTTATCCATGTAGGTGCGGACCGTGCAGCAGCTGTTTTTTCAAGCCATCATACTTGGTTGTGGGTTGCACAACCATATCAGGTGAGCAGATTTCATTAAGTTTTATTTCACCACTTGCCCTAAAAGATAAGACCCTATTGCGCATTATCTTATATTTTGGATTCTTACACAGCTGTCTCCTGACCCAGCATCTCTTACAATTTCTACACCGAGGAAACATGCACTTCACTCTCAGGTTCAAAGTCTGGGGGAATAGTTGTTCTCCTTGAGGAGAGTATTCTGCCTGCCCACTGAGGAGACTGATAGTTGCAATTCTCCTCTGGGAAATATGAAAATTGTCACTTCAGCTGCCCCTCATCAGTGCAGTGGGAATCTGATCTGGCTGTATCAGAATCTCACACACTGCACTGATGAGGGGCAATCACCCCAAAATGCAGCATTTACAGTTTAGGATTCTGATCTGGCACAAATCCTAAGTCATAGTAAAAGGCTTGTTAAAGAGTCAACTATGACTTTTAGGATTGCTACCTTTATTAGGTGGCACCAGAGTTCGTCTACTTCCTAACTGAAGAGACAATTCGCAAAAAAAAAAAGCAAAAAAACATTGGACCCATGATTAAATTCTATCAGGGAAGTAAACAGACAAATATTTTGTCTAACTTCATTTAGCAAAGTTTGCAGATGAAAGAGACATCAAAGTGGTATGGCAAGCTAAAAAAACACTAACTTTTTTCGTTTGAGACCTCTATCAATTTTCCAGCTAATAAAGCATCTCTCACACTGGTGAACCCAGTACATATAGAGTTTCCTGATATCAGTGGACAGCATAGATTACTTTATTTTCCCAGTGATGCTGTAGCAGTAAAATTGAACACTTGCTGCAAGATGTTTCCTGCCGAACACTGCAGATTTGCCAGCATGTAAGGAGGTGGTTGGATTTCAGATCCTGATGACACAAGTATATCAATATATAGAATGCTAACAATGTATGTAATCAGATTTGCCTACAAACAGAATGATTGCAGGACAGAGAGAGATAAGTGTTGGACTAGCACACAAGGGGAGAAACCAGTCTCTAGGTAACAGGACTGACTCCATCTTAGATTGAGATAGGGTTTGTCTGGAGTTGAGTTTAGACATGCAGGCTGCTAAATACTTAATGCTGCAGTTACTGGGTGATCTAGATAACTCAAAATCCGCAGCACAAATGTGACATAGTGCAAAATGCTCATAGAGACAATGGCTTTAGAAGGAACAACTGGGGGCTAGAAACAGACGAATGTTCCTATTCTAAAAACTGAGCTAGTGGATATACTGCAAGATGGGCCTTTGACCCTTCCCGGCAAGGTTAAGCAGCAACTCGCGAGCGGCAGGGATCCTCTACTGTGCAAAACCGTTTGCAGCAGCTGTGAGCAAGGAGCTTTTTGCTGGAGCAATGGTATTCTCTAGGGATGAGCGAGTATGCTTGTCACTACTCGGTGCTCGCACGAATATCTCGGTACTCGGGGTACTCGGCTAGCACCGAGTACCGCCGAAATGCTCAGACTCCTCACAAATAATTATCGATCTGACTCAAATACACAGCTCCCTTCAGTGCACACAATGAGCTGGCACCTCCAGAGAGCAGATTGATTGTTAGGGTCCCTCTGGGGGGAACAGCGAGGTGTTGTATGTTGCAATGATTTGAAAAAGCCCCCCGTCCCGCCCTTTCCCAGAAACACTCATTTTAGCCGGAAGTTGGTGGGCGGAGCCTGTCACTAATTGACTTACATTGGGCTCGGTGCTCTGGCCGAGTACACGAGTATCTTTAGATGCTCGGCCAGAGCTTCGAGCACCCGAGCATTTTAGTACTCGCTCATCTCTAGTATTCCCCTTATCCTTGTCTTCTCCGGAATTAAAAGGCCCTCTGCGTAGAGAGTCTGAGAGCACATGGATAGATCCCGCTATAGTTCAATGACCCTCCTGGAGTTTTAACAGTGAAGGGAATCCAGGGAAAAATATAGAGAAGAAAGTGGACCTCAGACTGCGCTCCTGCTCCAATAAGACAATGGATCCAATTCAGTTAGAATTCATCTGGTGGTTTATTCAACGTGTTTCAGGGCTTAAAAATCCCATTTATCAGGAATACCACGCATAAAAAGATGTAAGATCGTACATCTTTTTAAGTGAATTTAACTGAATTGGATCCATTGTCTTATTGGAGCAGGAGCGCAGTCTGAGGTCCACTTTGTTCTCTACGTTTTTCCCTGGATTTCTACATGTGGGAAGACTGCAGCGTACCGGACACTATTGACATCGTTGATAGCACAAGCTTTAATTGTGGTTGTGATGTCTCACAACCAACACGGGTGAGCTTGTATATCACTTTTTCGGGCATTATTATCTGTCAGGTAATACACTATTTTCCATCCAGTTTATAATGCAGAACAGTGAAAGCGAGTGAGAAGGTAATCCGATGTGTGAAACTGTAACTGATGGTGCTTTATATCTGAAGTTATATAAAGAGAGTGTATAAAAGATATGTGCCAACTCTTCATGAGTAAAGTCCAATGTTTTGAACTAATAACTTTTGGTTAGGAACTATGAGCATCCTTGTTTATCTTCCCTGCAGATGGGACCTCGTTCACTTGAGACATGGGCGAGATGCCGCCCTTCAAAACGTATGACCTGCACTGCATAAACCCTGATGTCCAACCAGGTCCATCCAACATCACAAACAATATCTCCCAACTTGCGGGGCTGGAAGAGGTGCTCGAGATCAATTCCTCAACTGTGATTGCCGCCCTAGGCCATCTTCAGAAGCATTCCAGCACCAGAACAAAATATGAACAAAGTGATATTCCCAAAATAGTAAATGATCCTCTATTTATTGGATAGGAGATTATTTACTGGTTCCTGTGGTCTTACAGTTGGGACTCCCCGTCATTCCCAGGACAGAGCTTTGGATCTTAAAACAGAGATTTGCACAATTTCATCTTGAAAAGAGCAGTGCTTTGCATGTTTACTCTCCACTCCATTCATTGTCTATGGGACACATGGCAATAGCCAAGCTTTGTTCTTGGCTTTCCCAAGTAGTTCCATATGGAATGAATCCCTTTTTTGGGATCCAGAGCATTGCTCTTGAGACCACTAGGGGATAGAGGATAACTTATGATATTGGTATAAGCGCTTCAACAAGTCAATAGGAGGCTCTCATAAAAAATAAAGGATTGTTCAAAATCGAAAAATTCATCTAAGAATAAAAATCTATTTTAAAGGAACTGTACCAGGTTTGGAAGTTATGCCCTATCCCAAATACTGGGACCTAACTGCATGGACCATCAGCAATCCTGAGAACCAAAGTTCTGAAGAGCCCAATTTGAATGGAGTGGTGGTCAATCGTGCACCTCTGAATGTTAACGGGAGTGCCAAAGACCAGTGGAACACAGTGTTCAGCTATCTCCAGCAGTGCTTTAAGAACAATTGGAGAGGATGGGTGCATGATTGACCACCACTCAGTTCATTCTTAAGAGCCCATTCTCGGGATTGGGGGGTCCCATCAGTCAGACCCACAGCAATCATTAGGTAATCCCCTATCACATGGATAGTGGATGACCGCCAAACTTGGTAGAAGTAGTTCTGTACAGTCACACCTGCTGTCTACTTTTTTTTTAGTTGCACGGATTAGTAAAACAGAAATCCCATGCCAAGCACATCATTGACAACACCTTAGCATGACATAACACAAGAGCGAATGAACGTTTTGTAGGTTATTTACATATAGCAGGATGGATTACTTACCATAAAATTCCCAATTAGAAACAGGAGCCACGGCCATACCACATTTAAACAGGCCTGTACCTTGGCCAAGCACCATGGATGTTACATAACCACCGTATGACTGAGGAAAGAAAAACAGGATGGTCAGTAACATCGAAGATGGATTCCAATATTGGTGAATGAGTCCTATAAAAGAAGCACTGATAAACATGTCTGGATGTCTTTAAAAAGAAAAAACTAAAGAACTTAGATGCTCTATAATTCCTAAAGGTAGATCTATAACTGCAGCCAAGACACACTCCAATAAAATCCGGTCCAGTGCAAAATGTTTTACGAGTAGAACAGAAAAGTCAACTTGGTACGCCGAGTGATTCCTATCCCATCTCTGAACATGGGAATCTACTTTTCTAAATGTCCTATATGATAAGTAAAGCCTTTAGATGGATCTTTAATACAAATAGGCTTCTATTAGAAAGCATCTCAAAAGTAAAATCCTTTTCTAAAGAAGCTATTTTAATTTTGGTAAGCTGAAGGATGTTTGTCACATGATATATGTTGCCCATATAGACTGGTGTCTACTTCATTTAGGAGGATGGGTCCAAGTTATAATTGACATATAAAATGCTCTATATTGAGTGTTTAAAGTAATTAAAGGGGTTGTCTCCAGTCCTTCCAGAAGAGCTGCTCATAGCTAGCTCACAGACGAGATGCCGAATGAGGATCCCCACTATGTCCAATCTCATGTCAGATGTCTCTTTTTTTCGGTAAATGAGTATCTTTCCCAGCTAGTACTGCAGCGAGAGGCAGCTGGATAAGATTATACAATAATTACATATATTGTAGACTATTTGGAACCAAGAGCAGAACTAAATTGAGATGCTAGATTAAAAAATATTATCCAGATGGACATGAAGACAGGCAGGAGTAATATCTTATACACAAAGCTTCATGTTGATGCTCTGGATCTACAGCTGTTAGCCCTAGCCCCAAACACTGTTATTTTAGGTACCAAGTACCAAATCTACTATAAAATCTCCTAATCGTGTCTGACGCCGAAATCGAGCGCTAGCGCTCATTGGTCGCTGGCAGACGCAGCGACCAATGAGCGCAGCGTATGCAAAAGAGCCGCAAATTTGAAACTCGCGTGCCACGTGGCTCTCCTCTAACCCCCCCCCCCTCCTGCCCTGCCTGCACCCCCCCCCCGCTCTCCTCCTCCCCGGGATGTTGCTCCTGTTCTCCCCGGCTGTGTTTGCGGGGTTAGTGTCAGGCCCCACCCCCACTCTCCTCTTCCCCGGTATGTCGCTCTCTGCTCCTTGGATGTGTGGGTGGGTTAGTGTCAGGCCCCGCCCCTGCTCTCCTCCTCCCCGGGATGTTGCTCCTGTGCTCCCCGACTGTCCGCTCTGATGATGCCGGCGATGGCGGTGCTGAGTGTCCCCGAACTGTGCCGGCTCCTGCTCCTGCTTTCCGCGGTGCTGCTCCCAGGCCGGGCGCACCTGTATGATGAGGATGACCCGCTTGGACGGCCAGGGGATGGAGAGGTGAGAGCCCGTGTGTGTGTGTGTGTGTGTGAGTCTGTGTGTCTATGTGTGTTTGTCTGGCTGTGGGTGTGAGTCAGTGTGTGTATGTATGTGGATCTGAGTCTGTGTCTAGGTGTGACTCTGTGTGTGGGTGTGAGTCTGTGTGTGGGTGTGAGTCTGCTCTTTCCTCCCCTGCCTGTGCCGCTTCGTCCTTAGTCCTCCTCCCCCTCGCCGCTCTGTGCTCTGTACTCCACTTCCGCTCCGTCCTCCCCCTGCCTGTGCCACTCCATCTTCCATCCTCCCCCTGCCTGTGCTGCTCCATCCTCTCCCACCCCGCCGCTTCGTCCTCCATCCTCCTCCCCCTGCCGCTCCGTCCTCCCCTGCCTGTGCCACTCCATCCTCCCCCACCGCTTCCTCCTCCTTCCTTTGTCCTCCTCCATCTGCCACTCCATCCTCCGTCCCCCCTGCCTGTGCTGCTCCAGCCTTCCCAATCCCGCACTTTGTCCTCCGTCATCCTCTCCCCCACTGCTCTGTGCTCCGTCCTCCCCCTGCCGCTCCATCCTCCCCCTGCTTGTACCGCTCCATCCTCCCCCACCCCACCGCTTCCTCCTCCTTCCTTTGTCCTCCTCCCCTCCGCCACTCCATTCTCCGTCCTCCCCTTCCTGTGCTGCTCCATCCTCCTCCACCCCGGCGCTTCATCCTCTGTCCTCCCCCCGCCGCTTCGTCCTCCATCTTCCTCCCCCCTGCTGCTCCGTCCCCCCTGCCTGTGCCCGCTCCATCCTCCCCCACCCCACCGCTTCCTCCTCCTTCCTTTGTCCTCCTCCCCTCTGCCAGTCTATTCTCCATCCTCCCCTGCCTGTGCTGCCCCGGCATTTCCCACCATGCGCTTTGTCCTCTGTCCTCCTCTCCCGGCTGCTCTGTGCTCCGTCCTCCCCTGCCTGTGCCGCACCATCCTCCTCACCACTTCCTTCTCCTTCCGTTGTCCTCCTCCCTCCGCCACTCCATCCTCCGTCCTCCCCCTGCCTGTGCTGCTCCGGCCTCCTCTCCCCCCTGCTTTGTCCCCATCCCCTCTTCCCCGCCGCTCTGTGCTCCATCCTCCCCCTGCCTGTGCCACTCCATCCTCCCCCACCCCCCGCTTCCTCCTCCTTCCTTTGTCCTCCTCACCTCCGCCACTCCATCCTCCATCTTCCCCCTGCCTGTGCTGCTCCATCTTCCTCCCCCCCGCAGCTCTGTGCTCCGTTCTCCCCTGCCGCTCCGTCCTCCCCTGCCTGTGTCGCTTCATCCTCCCCACCCCACCACTTCCTTCTCCTTCCTTTGTCCTCCCCTCCACCAATCCATCCTCTGTTCTCCCCCTGCCTGTGCTACTCCGTCCTCCCCCACCCCGCCACTTAATCCTCCGTCCTCCTCCCCCCCGCTGCTCTGTTTCTCCTTCTCCCCCTGCCTGTGTCGCTCTGTCCTCCCCCACCCTGCCCCTACCTCCTCCGACCTCCATCCTCCTCCCCCCTGCCTCTCCATCCTCCCTCCTCCCCCCACCAGTTTGTCCTGCCCCTACCTGTGCTGCTCCTTCCTCCATCCTCCTCCCCCCCCACCACGCCGTCCTCAAAGTCCCTCCCTATTAAGCCCTCACCGCCTTCCCAAGCAATCCCTATTTCTAAATTCTAGAATACCCAATGCGTTAGAATCGGGCCACCATCTAGTGAATCTATAATTTTCTGTGACAAATAAGGAGACTGGCTTAGATATTGAAATGAGCACCCAACCAGATTCCTTTACGCACAGGACACAGGTCATGTGCTGGCACAAAAAGGAAGAAGACCTGTCAAGACCCAAGACTAGAGCCTATAACTGAAGAACGAGGCACAGATGTGAACTATATAAGTAAAGTCTGGGTCACACGCTTCAATGGTCGAGCGATCCGATCAACGATCCGACTTGACCTACATCGCTTGAACGTCGTTCAATGATCACTAGTGAAATGTAACACATACAGATATCGTTAACGACGCAGCAACGTTTCCGCTACAAGCAAACGATACTTGCGGTCATTAGATCGAATACGTCCTTCAGTTCTGAATAGGCGAAGTCGTTAACGGCATCGTTATCAAGATGTCACACACACCCATGCTGCAAGTTGGACGGACGACCATCGCTTGGTTTAAGGTCCTGATCACAAACCTCCGATGAACGATCAGCCCACTTATAGTTGATCGGATGTATGTGTCACACTGAACGACGTCGTTACGACGTCATATGAACGATTGAAAACCTGTGACATTTCAACTATATCATTAACGATATCATAGAGTGTAACGGGCCCTTAAATTGTATAACTTGCTAATCTAAACCTCTTTTATGTACAATTTGTTCTAGCTGGACGTGGTTGTCCCTATTTTTTAAAAAATAATGACGTAAATATCCTTATCCTGTTGGACTTATTTTCTGTATTCTGATTCAACTTGCCCTTCCAAAACTATTTTTTTTCTGTATTTTAATCAGTTTTTGAAACTGCTCAATTTCAAAGCAAATGAATCGTTTCTGTTATATTTTATCTATAAGTGTTTTTTTCTATATCTACTTTATTACTAATCTGAGCAATCTAAAAATAAAAAGCTAATGTCTCACCAAATTCCTGGAGCTTATAAAGCCACTATTGCCTTGAACAAAGTGCAATGATTTACTGCCCCTTCACTGTATGTCATGCAGTAAACCAAGTAAAACATTGTTAATCTCTGAGTGTTACATCAATCCCTATGAGGCCTTTGGCACTGGTATAACAAAGTACGTCAGCTAAAGAGTAGACTTTTTCTAAATTTAAATATTATTTTTACTGTGAACAATGAACAATATCTTTCCACAATGTTAATTAAAATTGACCAAAATAAGTAAATGGACTGATTGGCCATTGAGATTTTTGGAAAGTTTAAAAAGATTGTCCAGACGTACAATTTTTGCCAATCTATTCACCAAACATATGCCCGTTTGGTGAACCAATCCGATCCCAAATATCAAAAGGTTTGCTCATCTCTAGCGACTGTAGCATCAGACAGGAACAACTGAAGAGCTAAAGATTTACCCTTGGATGAGCAGCTCTTTACTGAAGGAGCCAGAGTATAGACAATCAGCAAGGCCC
This sequence comes from Allobates femoralis, assembly GCA_033576535.1. Taxonomy (NCBI): domain Eukaryota; kingdom Metazoa; phylum Chordata; class Amphibia; order Anura; family Aromobatidae; genus Allobates; species Allobates femoralis. Next base: position 32,304,936 of record JARQOC010000011.1, read on the forward strand.
CTTTGTCATCAATATATAGAGTTATCTCCACTGGCATGTGACGGTGTTTTATTTTAGCAGGTAGAACCTTTCCTGGTAACTGTAAACCTAAGGGTATGTGCGCACGGTGGGCGGGTTTGTGGCGGCGGCGGCTGGGCGGGACCCGACAGGAAGCTCCGGAGCCGTCCACCGGCTTCCTGTCGGGTATGTGCGGCGGGAGACGGGCGGGTTAGCGCCGGCCGTTCTGCAGCGGCTGGAAGCAGTACATGATTCTGCTTGCAGCCGCTGCAGAACCGGCCGGATTATAGAACAAGCTCATTCTTTGCTAACCCGCTGGGAACCCAGCGGGTTAGCAACGGATGAGCATGTGTAAACCGCCGCTGTGTGCACAGCGGGTGTCGGTTTACATAGGTTTCTATGTTAATCCAAACGCCGGTTTGGATTAACATAAATTTACATGAACTTTATGTAAACCGACCGGCGGTTTACACACCTAATCCGGCCCTAACCCGACCAGTGCGCACATACCCTTAGGTTTACAGTTACCAGGAAAGGTTCTACCTGCTAAAATAAAACACCCGCCCTTCTCCCGCCGCACATACCCGACAGGAAGCCGGTGGACGGCTCCGGAGATTCCTGTCGGGTCCCGCCCAGCCGCCGCCGCCACAAACCCGCCCACCGTGCGCACATACCCTAAGGCTCTTCGCTGGTACGATAGCAAGCCGCCATTCTCCCCTCTTCTACGGGGAGAGTAGACCTTCATCTAGAAGTATCTGGTATCCTTCTGATCCATTTCTGCTGTAGCGCTCTGGCCTCTGAAGCTCTTGTTATGTGAGGGAAGGAGACATGAACCAGTTAAGAGGGAGTGTGACCCTCAGAGACTGTACTGTTGTGTTGGGATGGGTTGTGCTGCAGAACCCGAATCCAGAAACATCAGGAGCATCGCATTTAGAACTAGAACTGTATCTAATGTAATGCTGTGAAATGTAAAATGTGCTTAAGATGTGTGCCCACTATCTCAAGTGTAAAGTTGTGCCTAATGTAGTGAGAAAACTGTTAAGTAAAAGAAACTGTTGGTCTCCATTTCAGTTTTCATTAAGGTCCAGTCCTGGCCTGCCAATGGCAACAGTGACATGCAGCCTACTAAATGGTGTGAGCTGTACCAAATAAGCCCATGAACCCAACCACGACCATGGTTTTCGTGTAGCATAGTGGGGTCTCTAGGGTCAACCTCTTACCTGTGACTACCGCCCCGCGCCACCCTACAAAGGGAATCCAAGAGGTCCAAACCATTTTTCTATTTGAGATTGAGTAAATACTTTGCAGGTATAAGTCAGGAGTGTACTCTGACATAAACCTCCAGTGGACACATACAGTGGCCATTGGCTAAATGTTTACAGTGGGGGATACGTTTCCCTCTTTAAAAGAAAGATCATAAACACTGATAAATTTATTTTTCATATCAAAACCACACGCTCATGGCTTTACTAATTACTGCCAATTATTTTATATATTACAAATTGCAAAAGTTAGTGCTATACTTCTGCAAATAGGAGGTTATAATGTTCTAAATGTTTTTATATCAGGCTTAAAGTAGCAGGTATAAACTATGTTTCCACTGCCAGCACTGTCCAAGGTAGTCTGATAGCCTTTGTAAATTGTAATAAATAGAATCATTAAACTCAACTGCTCTCGAGAATTTTATAATAAAGGAAAATCCACTTTTAGGCACAAAAAGAAGATTCTGTATTTTGACGTTTAAAGAAACATTGGGCCCTTTTCAACAAAATTTTCACTGCAGAATTCTGGGGTAAAAGATTTGAAAAGTTGCAAAATTTAAAGACGACCTGTCACCCCCTGGTGCTATGCTAACTGAATGCAGCACTGAATGTGGCGTGTCTGCTGCATTCAGGGAAAGGGTCCCCCATGTGTCTAGACCCCTGTAAGCTGTTAAAAAGACTTTATAAGTGAATAGATAAGGAGTCCGGAGGGACTTACTCAGAAATGAGCCACCGCTATTGCTGGTGTACTCCCCGCCTTCAGCCCTCTCTGTGCTAACTCCAGCCCTCAGCGATGACACATACAGGAAACTGAACAAGAGAGGGCTGGAGGTGGTACACAGAGGGCTGGAGGCGTGAGGACACTAGCAACAGTGATGACTCATTACTAATAATAATAATAATAATTTTTATTTATATAGCACCAACATATTCCGCAGCGCTTTACATTCAGTACTCAGTAAGTCCCTCCGGACTCCTTATCTGTAGACTTTATAAAGTCTTTTTAATAGCTTACAGGGGGGCTAGAGACATGGGGGACCCCTTCCCTGAATGCAGTAGACACGCTGCATTCAGTGCTGCATTCAGATTGCCAAGCACCAGGAGGGTGACAGTTCCTCTTTAAGCGCAACTAAATATTGAAGCTTTTTGTGTTTTCAAGTGAGTTTCTCCCAGCTTCAATTAAATTGGCATGCACCTCTTCATGAATCAGGAACACCCCTCATCAAGACCAATGTGCAGAATGCCTATCTTGAAGAATTGGCGTCATTGAGTTGGCCATACATCTTAGGGTACCTTTACACGCGGCAACTTATTTCATTTGCAATTACTGGTTGCAGTGAAATCATGGACACATTGCTCTATCGTGTTGCTGTATACAAATGGAACAATGTCTCCATTATTTCACTGCAACCAGTAAGTTGCTAGTAAAATTCCTAGAAAAGTTGCCGCGTGTAAAGGTACCCTTAGATGGTGGCTATCCCAAACAGCAGGGCCGGCATCAGCACCCAGTGTACCCGGGCAAGTGACGGGGCCCTGAGCAGCTGCGGGGGCCCACTGGCCATCAACGACAAACAGCCTCCCTATACAAATTCACACTCTGCTCAGCACAAGACTAGAAAGACCTTTGTCTGTGATTTCTTCCAAAAATGAAAGCATCGGCAAAACTGACCTAATCTTCCCCATCATAAATTAATCAAAAGATTCTGATAGCAGGTGGTTGGCTGGTCCAGTCCAAACCGGAGGGTTTGAGCAATATATATCTAATGTGTACAACCGGCTTAAGACAAGTGTATGCTGCAAACATCATATAAAATCACCATCATGTCTCTGTTATCTTATCACACTTTCTGCAGAGCACCAGATAATCTCCTGGACAGTCATTGTTATCTCATTCTTTTTCTACATATGCTAAGTATAAAGTGTAGGGATGTTGAAGTTTCTTTTCCACGGTGTGCTAAAAGCTGATTATGTACCGCTAGATTTATAGAAGTGTAACCATAAACCTGTTTTAATGTGTACATGAAATTTCACCCCAAAACAGAGTAAAAGCAACTCCAACTCTTATCGTGTGCCATCACTGTCATCTGTCAGAGCCTGATGGGAATTACACTTTTGCAACTACTTGAAAGCAGCAAGTAGTGAATACAAACAGTAATAACGTGCATTTACTGATTCTAACCCTGTATTATAGCAAGCATTAGCCTAAAGGCTCAGTTACACGGTAAGATATCGTGAACGATATTGCTCAAATGTCACGGGTTTGGAGTCGTTGAAACTACATCGTTAGGACGTCGTTGCGTGTAACACCACGATACAACCCCAATAAATCGTTGGATCACTGATGGCAGATTTGAGAACATGTTCTCAATGATCCTCAATCAGCCAACCTGCTACATCGTTATGTGTGACACCGCCATAACGATATCGTTATCGACTTCTCCTATTCACAGCAGTAAACAAGTATCGTTCGTTGGGTTGTGTGAACAATAGCTGCTCGCCGCATAGTTGGTGCGTCGTCCACGATATCTAGGCGTGTGACATCTCACCAACGATCTCTAAAAGTTGTCCTAACGACCGCGTGCCCCCGACATCGTTAGTGATATCCTTTCAACATTGAAGCGTGTAACGGTACCTTTAGTCTAATATCCAACATTCATCTGTTAGATCGGATCCAGCACCATCTATTGTGCAAACACAACATTTTTGTCCATTTTGAAAAAATTTATTTTTGCAGAATCCATTTTTTTAACATTGGAGTCTATGGAGAACGGATCACTATTTAGCCTCCATTATTTAGTGGACAAAAAAGTTGTGTTTGCACAATGGATTGCTGCTCAATCCATTCTAACGGATGATTACTGGACATGTGAATTTAGCCTTATATTTGCTGTACATACCTGTCCAATATGACCAGAATCTGTTCCAATTCTCATCTTATGTAAGTTGCCATTCATTCTTTTCAAACTGATAATTGTCATTGCCATCAACATTCTGCCAGCATTATCAGTGCTGAAACCTTTTTAGCTCACTCTCCAATTGCCTAATAGCTTTCCTCAGTGGCGGACAGAAACAAAAAAGAACCCCTGTGCAAAAACACTATACTTGCCCTTTCCAGTCCAATAGTCTTGCCTTGACAGGTGTTCCTGGCTGCATGGAAGGTGGAAGGGGGCCCCCTTATCTCTTTGGCTCCTGTGAGGCTGCACATGCTGCACCAACGATATGTCCACCCCTGGCTTGCCTACCCTGAACTATAAACGTGGCTCTCCACAATAAATGTAAACAAACTGGCAAAATGGAGCATAGGAGCTAAGAGACTGAGACAAACTCCTTCTTCCTGTATGGTGATGATAACCCAACCCCACTTCCTGTAGGGTGATAAAGACGCAACACCACTCCTTGTAGGGTGATGAAGACTCAAATCCACTTCCTGTAGGGTGATGAAGACCCAACCCCACTTCCTGTAGGGTGATGAAGACCCAACCCCACTTACTGTAGGGTGATGAAGACCCAACCCCACTTCCTGTAGGGTGATAAAGACGCAACACCACTCCTTGTAGGGTGATGAAGACTCAACCCCACTTCCTGTAGGGTGATGAAGACCCAACCCCACTTACTGTAGGGTGATGAAGACCCAACCCCACTTCCTGTAGGGTGATAAAGACGCAACACCACTCCTTGTAGGGTGATGAAGACTCAACCCCACTTACTGTAGGGTGATGAAGACCTAACTCCACTTACTGTAGGGTAATGAAGACCTAACCCCACTTCCTGTAGCCCATCTTGATTTAACCTCTTCCTGCTCCATGATGTACTGTTCTGTCATGCAGTGGGTGTGGGTGTATGTAAGGAGCTCAGGAGCTAAGCTGTCTCCACATTGGGCAGGTGCCAACTGTGTTATACAGCCAGCACCTTTCACTAAAAGCAGTGACTGGATCTAGCTCTGACTGCTGCTCTATAATCCCCTAAATGCAGCAATCACTTAAAATGACATTTATTTCATGATCATGGAGTGCTGCTGAAGACCGCCCATCGCCACCATATTACTACTCCAGCGAGTATTGCAGTATATAGAGTAAGCAATCTAGTGATCACAATAAAAAGCAAACAATATGCCATATGTAAAAAACAAGTCATCACAGTGCTCAATGCACAGGGGAAAAAAAGTTACCGTACTGGTGTTGGAAAAAGGAGACTTAAATCAATTTATTATTATTTTTTTTTTTTACAAAGTTCTGAATATTTCTTAGGACTTTGAAATAATAAAAAAATTAAACAATACAAATTACATATTATTGTAATTGAACCTGAGAATCATTTTGCCAGATCCTTTTTAATGCACAATCAATGCTAGAAACATGGAACACAAGAATTATGTTGGTATTGTGTTTTTTTTATCATTTCACCACACTTTGAATTTTAAAGAATTTTCCAGTTTATTGTAGGATAAAGTGAATTGTATCATTCTGAACTACAACTTGTCCGGCTATAAGCAAGACTTCATATGGCGACATCAATGGAAAAATAAAAAAGGCCATGTTCACACACATCCGTTTTTTTGACCATCTCTGCGTTTTTGGGCTGTTAAAAAAAACGCAGGTGCGTTAACGCAGGGTACATTTGAGTGTAGATGCGTTTTTCAGCTCCATTTGCGTTTTTTACCCCTAGTCCAAAAAACGCTGCATGCAGCGTTTTTGGGTGCTGTAAAAAAACGCATGTGCGTTTTTCCAAAAACGCATGCGTTTTTTTAACATGGGGCCCTATGGGAAACGCATGCAAAAACGCATGGTACATTAGTACCTTTTAGTGCCATTCAAAAACGCATGGTACATTAGTACCTTTTAGTGCCATTCAAAAACGCATGGTACATTAGTACCTTTTAGTGCCATTCAAAAACGCATGGTACATTAGTACCTTTTAGTGCCATTCAAAAACGCATGGTACATTAGTACCTTTTAGTGCCATTCAAAAACGCATGCGTTTCCCATAGGGGCCCATGTTGAAAAAACACACATGCGTTTTTTTAACATGGGGGCCCTATGGGAAACACATGCGTTTTTAAAAGGCACATTTATGCACCCTGCGTTAACGCTTGCGTTTTTGCCTGCGTTTTTGGTGAAAAAATGACTAAGTCCAAAAACGTGGCAAATCCTTTCAGACACACAAGGGACATTTTTTAGCACTCTTAAAAAACGCAAGTGCTTTTAAGAGTGCTAAAAAAAACGCAAATTGTGTGTGAACATAGCCAAAGTTATGGTTTTTTGAAGAAGTGGAGGAAAAAACAAAGGTGCAGAAACCAACAAAGATCATCATGACTAAGGTTGGTTTCACACTAGTCTATTTTGAAATCCGGGGGCATGCATGAAAAGCCTGCATGCTCCTGGATTATCCCACAATGATGGAACTGGATGCACACACACCCCATACGGAAGCGTCTGGTTGCTTGTTATTTGACAGGGATACAGTCATAGAATATGGATCTACCAGGATCTGCAGCCCGGATGAATCCATGTCTAATAGATCCCCATTCACATATAACCTGTGGTGCCCTGGATCTGGGTGGGACCCCGGGTTCATGTTTTTTTTTATCATGGAGACCAAAATTGCAACAAGATGCAGATTTTCTCTCCATGAAAAATCTGTGGACACCGGCATCCACCCAGACCCAGGGTAAACTGGACACAACTGGATGCACCCGCAAGTGTCTCCGGCCCCACTGAAAGTCAATGAGGCCGAAAACTGATGCGGGTACATCCAGTTTCTGCCAGATTCACATGTATGCCAAAAACAGCAGAGTGAAACCAGCCTCAAAGGGGTGAAGGTGAAATTGTCAATTATCCTAACATGTCTGTGCTAGTAAATGTATGTATTCCATGTGAAATCACAATGCTCAGGAGTCTTTTCTTAGAATTTCGTGCTACTTGGTTATTCCTTCTTGAAAATTTAGAAATAAAGTTTAGCTGGCGCATTGTAAAACTTTCTTTTTTTCATTTGCAAACTCAGTTTTATTAAACTTTAGAACAAATTAGCAGAGTGAGTCAAAGCAACAATAAAGAAGAACTCTACAAAGTTGGAAACTTTCAAAAACATCTGACAAGTCAAGTTCCAAACCAAGAAGCAAAAAAGTTGACCAGATTGGATGATGCACAGTATTGTGCTATGCTGCCATAATAAAGATCCTTTTGCCGAGTACAGATTAGGCAGTTAAGAACGCGTTTCAGTGCATTTTCAAGTTTAAAAGTCAATTGTGCAGAAGCAACAGCTGTGTCACCTCATTTTTGCTTCCTCAGGAACGTATATGCCCCAAGTCATTAAGACTGACATGTGTACTCCAGTCCTGATGAAGAGTGCTTCAGAGTAAGATGCACCAAATTCATTAGGAAGGTTGTTCCTCTTAATGAATTTGGTGCATCTTTTAACTGATGTGCCTCACCCCAAGAAATATACTCCAGTAGAGGGCTGGAGTTCATTTATGTAATAATTTATGCTACTTTTGTGGTGTAAATTATGATGAATTTGTTGGCATGTGAAAACATGCTATTAGTTCCCCTGGCACCGCTCTCCAGCTCACCTTTCCTGGTTCTGTATCCTCTGCTCCTCTACCGATCAAGCATCCAGCGCCAAGGTGTGCTTTATTTTGGAGCCATCGCCGGGTCCCCTTCCTGTCTGCTGACCACCAGGCTGACACATCAGCACACTGCAATGATCGGAGTCATGAGCCTAATCAGCAGTGCACTAGGCACGGTCGTGCTCCTCCCCTGTGAAAGTAGGGGCCGCATGGCTCAACCTGACACTCTCATTGACCAATAGGTGTCCGTCCTCTGGTATATCAGGCCACCTTCACTGATGGGAGTTGCCTGATTATTGAGTTAGTAAGCTTCTGCTTCCCTGGCTGTTAGTCAGGCCCTCCTTGTGCTCTCCTCCGGTAGACACATTCCTGCTCTCCTAGCCTCGGGCTCTGCTCCCTCGAATCCTCCTTACCTATACCGTAGTATAGGCTAACCCTACGATGCCACCCTCCTGGTACTAGCAGCTGTGGTATTTAGACCCCCTGGGCTTGCCCCTGACAATCCCTGTATAGGGGTTGGTTAAACTAGGACCAGCTCACCCAGGGGAGTTCAGTTTCTACGGCCCAGTGGGTCCACTCTTAGCCACCTTCCCCCGGAAGCGTGCACATGCCCCCATTCATGACCAAGCTTCGTCTAACTTTTAAAAAATTAGTTGTAGATGGCCAGAGTTGTTGAAAAACCTCAAAAAGACAAGATTTGTAAAAAATGTTTTCCTAGACTCCTGTAAAAACTCTGTTTGACAAGGCCTAAGTGCAAATACAAAATTGCTCTGCTTTCTAAGTTTAATCAAGTAGAGACAATCAAAAATATAGGGACACAGATTTTGGTTCCGTTGTGTCAGTGCTTGAAGAATGTTTGATCTGATCTTCTCTGATCAGACATATTTCACAACTTCTCAGTGCTGATTCCATATCCATATTCTTGGTTCCCATACACATTAGACTAATGTCGTCTGCACCCAATTATAGCGACGGATTTGGACAAAACTCTAATGCGTATGAGGTGGCGGCTAACTGATTGTCAGGGAAGATGTTAATGGTAACCAGTAACTAGAAAGTGTCAATATGATCAGCCATACAGAGCCTTTAGGATGCTATCCATATACATCTTAAAGGGGTTGTCCACTATTAGGACAACCCCTTCTTATTCCCCATGCTTGCTCCTATTAAAATGAAAAAAGCTGATGCTCTCTCTGGTGGCGGCACGATTTCAGCAATGTCCCAGAGCTCATGGAGGTCAATATTCATGCAAGTCCTGCACCCAATCACCCCCGGCTTCATTCTCCCCGCCTTCAGACGTATAAAGTAATCAACTGAAGATTTAGAACTGCGGCTGCCGCTCACTTCCAGTCAATTAATTATATGTCAAAGACGGAAAGAGGGAAGTTAGGGTGATTGACACAGGGCTTTTATGACGTAACAGCCCCATGTGAGCCCAGGGAAGTAAAGTGCTCACACTACTGAACCACGCTGGCACCAGAGGTGAGTATAAGCTTTTTTATTTTAATGGGAGCAAAACTAGGGGCATGAGAAAGGGGTTGTCAAAGTAGTAGTCAACCCCTTCAATGAAGAGAGATGGAAACTTATGTATTACATAATTGCTAATAATCCTAATATCATAATTATGCATAAATTTCGACATGATAAGATCAGACATATCATGACAGCTTAACATAAACTTATCATAAACGATAGAAACATGAAAATACAGATATGTATGAGCTAAAAAGATAACATACAATGCTTGTTCTTTATGTTACATATATACTATATGAACAAATGTATTGGCCTAGATGTGCAAATCATTAAATTCTGGTATAGAGCGTGGTCCCGAGGGCTGAGGCGCATAGTGCATAATTGTCATCAATGCTCTGCAGAGGCCAAACATCAGCACAAACACTGTGCCTGCCGGGAGCTTCATGGCTGAGCAGCTGCATGAAGCCATACATCACCAACACAAGCCTAGCGTTGGATGGAGCGTGTGAGCTGCCACCTCTGGACTCTAGAGAAGCATGGTCTATGCAGTGACTGATCACACTTCTCTACCTGGTATCTGATGGATGATTCTGGTTAGCAAATGCCAGAGAGAACGTTACTTACTGCATTGTATCAACTGTAAATTTTGATAGAGGAGAAACAACACCACAGTATAGAGCTGACTTTTTTTCAAGGCCTCGGTCCTTTCCAGGTCGGTTACAGTGAAGGGATACCTTAATGCTATGACAAATGATACATTTGTATCTTCCAACTTTGTGGAACCAGTTTGGGAAAGGCCCTTTTCTTTTCCTCATGACTATGTGCAGTGCTTAAAAAGGTTTTCCACTACTAACATGATCCCTCATCATTTGTCTTAACTCTTCCTAACTAACACTTTCCCAATAAACTTCTACTATCTGCCCTGCTCCTGTAAGCTGATCTCTTAGAGGCTCATAAACACCTTTATTGTTGTTGTAGTTTTGTTAATTCTGGTCTGGAGACGGGATTTGGACCAACTGAGCAGGGCATGTCACCGGTGGGATCTGAGAGGAGGGTAAAGTCTGATCTGGGTATGCATATCCAGACTGCTGTCACTCACAGAGAGGCAGCCCCTCCACCACCAGTGATGTGCCCTGGTCAGTTGGTCTGAATATGGTCACCAGATCGAAGATCAAAGGTACAACAATGTATGTATTTACGAACCTCTTAGACATCAGCATACACGAGCAGGCATGATATTGGAAAGCATTAGTTCGGACAAAGAATGGGGTCACATAGTATGGAAAACCACTTTTAATATAGATTGTTGAGTTTGTATAGAAGAAATACCGGCTGCACAGAGCCCTGACCCCAATCGTATCCAACACCTTTGGAGTGATCTAGAACAGTATATGGTCCTCACAAATGCTTTCCTGGACAATGGGCTAAAAATTCCCACAGACATCTCCAAACTCTTGTACAAATTCTCCCTAGAAAGAGTGAAAGCTGTATAGCTGCAAAAGGAGAACCAACTCCATATCAATGTCTGTGGATTTAGAGTGGGAGGTCGTAAAAGCTCTCGGAGGTGTAATGTGTAGGTGTCCCAATACTTTTGTCCATAGAGTGTATCTCTTAACCAGCTGTCACCAATGCATTAGCATGGATCTCATGGATGCGCTAACTTCCTGCAGAGTCAATAAAGACAGCAAAGCAAATAGCATAATGCTTGAGAAAGAATAAAAGATGTAGACTCGGTAATGTTATAGCCACTCGGCCACAAACAGCTACAGAAAGTCCAGATCTAAATAAGACCGAGAATTCACTACACGACCTGTATCCTCAACAGATAACTCACCTGAGAGTTTAATGGACGGGCTATAAAGAGCTCATATCATTGGAAAGTGAAAAGTAATTACAGGACAGGACAGACCCATTAAAGGGGTATTAATTTAATTAAATGATTCACATCCTATAACCACCCCCCTCTGCGACTTCTGCCCATCTGAAGAATAAAGGAACCCAACTACTGTACCTTTAGCTTTTCTACTGCATAGTGGTTCAACTAAGAACCTTCAAAGGCAACTCTCATCGCAACCACTGGGTGGCCACATACAGTCACACATTACATAAACATCTCCAGATAGAGTATCACAACAAATTCATATTTTCTTCAAAAAGCTGATTGCCTCAGGATCGAGTCAGTGGGAAAAGTGTGGAAAGGACACTTCTGTACATACAAAGCGAATACTATAAGTCTCAGTCAGTGAGAAATGTTAACTGTTAATATTTAACATTATTTTTGCATGTGAGGCTAAGTGCACATGTTCAGTAACCATCCGTTAGAACGGATCCGTTGGTAAAAACATGCGCGAACACAACCTTTTTTGTCTGTTTTGAAAGAAATTGATTTCTGCACGATCCGTTTTTTAATATTGGAGTCCACGGAGAACAGATCCTGTAACTGATCGCTATTTATCTTCCACTTAAAACTGATCCAGCGAGAAAAAAGGGATCCTTTACAAACAAGAGAAAAACGGAGACTAAATACCAATTAGTTACCTGATCCATTCTCAATAGACTCCAATGTTAAAAAAATAGATCCTGCAAAAGTAAATTTTTTCAAAACAGACAAAAAAGTTGTGCAAAACTTTTTTGTCTGTTTTGAAAAAATTTACTTTGCACAAAGGATTATGCTGGATCTCATCTTACACATGATTACTAGACATGGGAACTTAGCGTAAAGCTAGGGTTACAGTTGAGAGGTTGCATGCATTTACTGGATGCATTAATGGACCCAGTTTTTCCCCTTGCCATTTTTGAGGCAATTTTACTGGATCCGTTAACGGATGCATTGCCCATAGACTCCCATGTTAAAAAAAAAACATCCGGTTTTCAAAATGCACCAAAAAACGTTTAATTCCATGTTTTTACTGGATTTGGGAAAAACCCAATCTGGTAAATGCATTGCACTTTTGCAATCGGGTTTTTGCATTGGAGTCTATGGGTGCATTGACGGATCCGGTTTTCAAGATTTCAACATGTCAAAAACTGGATCCAGTTACTGCAAGTGTGGCCCTAGCCTAACTTTATTAAAGTGAACCTGTCACCAGATTTAGGGTTTTAAACTAAAAGCGCCACATTCAGCAGCACCTATGCTACATTCTAAGGAGGTGACTATTATGCACTGACTGTCCCTGTACCCAAATAAATTATTATTAATAATCTCCTGCCCTGTATTATAATTATCTGTGTCCAATCCGATGGGTGGAATTCCACTCCGTCCGCGTCGCCTCTCCTTGCCTTCCAACATCTTCTTTTCATTGATTTGATTTTCAATCTCGCGCCTGCGTAGATGCTTCTCCAGCTCTCACAGGTGCACTGTGCTCTGCCCTAATGCAGGCAGAGCCTAAAAGTCATCAACGCATGCGCGAACTGCTGAGGTCTATGCACAAAGCAGAAACATTACTCTGGCTTTCAGGATGACGACTTCTGCGTCACTGAAATATCCGGGTAGCTCTGGAGACTGCGCAGAGACCTCAACAGTTCATGCAAGCGCAGATTACTTTTAGGCTCTGCCCACAGTAAGGCAGAGCACAGTGCACCTGTGCGAGCCAAAGAAGCCTCTGCGCATGCGCGAGATTGAAAAGCAATCAATGAGAAGAGGTTGTTGGACTGTGAGGAGAGTCAGGACAGTGAGGAGGGGATGGACAGAGAGGAATTCAACCCATTGGACCGGACAATTAAGTATAATAATAATAATAACCGAACATGTAATTATAATACAGAGAGGGAAATTTTTTTAACATAATTTATTCAGTGTACAGGGGTAGTCATGGCATAATAGCCACTTTTTTAGAATGAAGCATAGGTGCTGGAAATGTGCTGGTTTTAGTTTCAAACCCCAAAATCTGGTGACAGATTCACTTTAAATATTCAGTTTTGATTCAAAGCGAGTTTTATATGCATTGACTATAGATTTATGTAATACTTAAGTTGAAAGTGTAATCATTTGTAGAAATATACTCACCCAACCCCATATTGCAATTCGATGTTCATCAATGAATCCCATTTCAATAAATTTTCTAAAACAATAAAAGTACAATAATCAGCTATGAAAATGTTTATATACAATATCTACAACTAAAGTAGGAGCTGACGTTACCTCTGACAATTACACCCTAAGGTACAGATAGAGCAAGTGACAACATATATGCTAATTAATCCTTTGACTAATCAAAGGGGCGTTGTTTTCCCAGAATAGCCACCCTCTTTCCATGTCGTCACACCCCTGTGGACATAATAACATGATTTCCAAATTTCGGCGCCAATGAAGCTCCTGAAAATATTGCGCGTGCGTAGGGCTCGTTTTGGCAATGTTAGTGCACCTCTGAAACTGGGTGTAAGTGTCCCGGCTTTAGAGAGGTGCACATGATCAGAAGTGTTGAAGCTATTCTTCCAATCATGTGCACCTCTCTAAAGCTAAGATGTGTACATTCGACCTCAGAGGTGCACTAACATTGCCAAAATGAGCCATGCGCATGCGCAATATTTTCAGTAGCTCCATTGGTGCCGTCTCATGGAAATCATGTTATTAGGCCCACAGGCGTGTGATAACATGGAAAGAGGGCGGCTATTCTGCTGAAACTATGCTTCTTTGACTAGTCAAAGGACCAATTAGTATAGCGAAAGCACAGATTATAAATGTTTTTTATAAACATTGATTTTAGTAAATAGCATGAAACACGGCTGGTTAGGCAGGGAATTTAGTGCACACATGACCCTCTGCTAGGATGGAGGACACAGGCGACATGACAGGTTCCCTATAAGTGTGTATACACCTGGGGTCTTTTAGATGCCGGCGTATACGCTAAATTTTTGAAGCATAAAACGCTACTGGAAAAAGTTGCTGTTTTTCCTGAAGTTCTTCTATGGTGTTCCTTAGTAGCTTCTTTTTATTTTAACTGCATATATAATAGTAGCTGTGAGCCCGATGCAAATGCATCGGGTGTCTAGAATATTTTTATTTTTTTTTAGATTTTCAAATAATAATCCAATATAGTAGATAGGAATTTTTTATTTTATTATTTATTTTGTTTTGTTTTTTTACTATTTTTATTATTATTAAATGTATTTATTATTTGTTATTTTATGAAAATTTATTTGTATTAAAATTATTTTATTTTATTTAAAAACCGCATCTGCGGCGCGGTTGCGGTAATCCCCATAGAAAGTATAGGGGGACTTGCGGCAGGTGCGGCAAAACCGCACTTGCCGCACCTGCCGCAAGTCCCCCTATACTTTCTAAGGGGATTACCGCAACCGCGCCGCAAGTGCTCGCACTCAGCCAGCGACTCGCTGCCGCACCTGCCGCAAGTCCCCCTATACTTTCTATGGGGATTACCGCAACCGCGCCGCAAGTGTAGCGACTCGCAATGGCCTCGCGGCCATTGCTCGCGCTACACAGCGACTCGCAATAGATCCCCATTGAAAGTATAGGGGGAGTTGCGGCAGATGCGGCAGCTGAGGTAGCGACTCGCAATGGCCTCGCGGCCATTGCTCGCGCTACCTCAGCGGTAAATCGCTAACTTTGTAGCCGGGCCTCTGGTTCTATTTTCGGCCAGCGACTCGCAATGGCCGCTTCGCGGCCATTGCTCGCGCGTGGTGATGTCACAGCGTGACATAGCCACGGCGTTTTCGGGGTCCGACACAAAAATGCCTACGGCAATTATATAGTAGATAGCTACTTTTTGGGGGAGTCCAATACTTTTTTTGGGGGTCCAATACTTTTTGGGGGGGTCCAATACTTATTGGGGCGCGTTCAATGCTTTTTGGGGTGCGTTCAATACTTATTGGGGCGCGTTCAATGCTTTTTGGGGCGCGTTCAATGCTTTTTGGGGCGTGTTCAATACTTTTTGGGGGGCGTTCAATACTTATTGGGGTGTGTTCAATACTTTTTGGGGCGCGTTCAATCCTTTTTGGGGCGCGTTCAATACTTATTGGGGTGTGTTCAATACTTTTTGGGGCGCGTTCAATACTTATTGTGACGCGTTCAATACTTATTGGGGTGTGTTCAATACTTATTGGGGTGCGTTCAATACTTTTTGGGGCGCGTTCAATACTTATTGGGGTGTGTTCAATACTTTTTGGAGTGCTTTGCTGGGCTAAACCTGAATGGTGCACAGGGGGTTAATCACATGTCAGGTCTGTGTGTGAGTGAAGATGTGCTGATTGACTCACTGGGTTGCAGCTGGGAGTGAGTAGGCTGGAACCTGCCAGGTGTCTGAGTGAGGAGAGGAGGATTCAGAAGTTCAGAGCACTGCCATGTGAAGAGGTGCTGGAAGTGATCCGTCCTCAGTGGGTAAGTGATGGGAGCCTACCAGCTGATATGTGCATGGCAGCCAGTGTCCAAGGGCCAGGCGGTCACAGCTGACTTTGGGACATTGAGGGGGGGGGGGGCTGTGCGGCCATTGAGGGGGGAGGGGGGTCTGTGCGGCCATTGGGGGGGGGGGGCTGTGCGGCCATTGGGGGGGGGTCTGTGCGGGCATTGGGGGGGGGGGTCTGTGCGGCCATTGGGGGGGGTCTGTGCGGCCATTGAGGGGGGGGGTCTGTGCGGCCATTGAGGGGGGGGGTCTGTGCGGCCATTGAGGGGTCTGTGCGGCCATTGAGGGGAGGGGGGGGTCTGTGCGGCCATTGAGGGGTCTGTGCGGCCAGTAGTAGTAGGATGATGATGATGATGATGATGATGATGATGATGATGATGATGATCCCCTTAGAAGGTATAGTGAGATATACTGTGGTAGCGACTCGCGAGGCTCGGCCACAAAGCTAGCGAGTTCCCGCTGAGGATAGCGAGTCGCTACCTGACCGGGAAATCGCTAGCTTTTGTGGCCGAGCCTCTGGTTCTATTTTCGGCCAGCGACTCGCAATGGCCGCTTCGCGGCCATTGCTCGCACTAAAGCTAGCGACTCGCAATGGCCTCGCGGCCATTGCTCGCGCAGCTGACGCCTCGCATTGGCCGCTACGCGGCCAATGCTTCGCCGTCATGACGTCACAATAGTGACATATCCACGGCACGTTTTCGGGGTCCGACACGAAAACGTCTTAGACAATTATATAGTAGATAGTGAGTGGCTTCCAAATCGTAGACACCTGAAAAACAGTCAGGTCACTTCTTTATCTTTTAAAGACTGAAGCAATTAAAAATAATCTAAAAAAATACTGACTATATGAAGATGATTTGACAATGCACTGAATGTGTTCCTTTTTTTAGCCTTCTTCAGCCGTGTTCTTGAGCAGGCCCACCTGTATAGATGCGCTGCGCACACACCCAAAGACCTCTGAGTGCTGCTGATGACGACTCCATGATACACAGCGATATTAAGTTTCCTTTGAAATGTCATTCATATTATAACAACACCTTCCCTATAACACCAGTTTTGGATAAAGTACCATTTTCACTCTTAACATGACACATTGGACTATAGATGTTGTACTTCCATATTGTATATTAACGACTTTGTTGCAGTGTTTTATGATGTTGGATAATGTCTTTATTACTTAATACTATGTTATTCTATGATCTTTTCATTCCAGGTCTTTATCTCTAATTGATTCCATATGTTTAGAAACAACATGACATTTTATTTAAAGAACAATTCCGTGACCTGATTGAACTCAACACCCAAGTGATGAAATGTTGGTTACTCTACGTAATCTCAGTTTGTTTAAGAACGTTGGAACAGTATCAGATTCAATAGAGAACGGGGTTGCAGTCCCTGGAGGGACCATTAATGCTGCTATGGTAAATGTGAAAAGTGGGGATTTACTTAATACACAAAATCTGTTAATGAGGAACAAGTCAGATATTTGAATGATGGGTAACACATGGATCCTCCAATCCTGTAATGTAGTAGATATAAAACTTGGACCTCAGATGCAGTGAAGAAATAAATATTTATGGAATGGAAGAAATCCAATAATCTGGATGTTTTGGTCTGTACACAAGTCCTTCATCAGGATTACAAAATGATTGGACTTTTAAAGAGTTTGTCCGGTCTAAACTGATAATTCTGCAGTCATTCTATGTGACTGCAGATGTATTAATCCTTCCAGCACCCGCACTGTGTGCTGTGAGGATTAGGCTGTTTCTAAGCCAGGAATAAACAGCAATTATTTAATATACATGTTCCTGGCCAGAACCCGACTAGTGGGCATGGCCTCAATCAATACAATTGTATGGAGAAAGGCTGCACCCACTAGACAGCCACGCCTAGTAGTCAGACATGCCGCTCCACACACTAGTATTGAGGGAGGCCACGTCCACTGGTCGGGTTCAGGCTGGAAACATCTATACCACATGATTGCAATCCATTCATGGCTTAGAAACCAGCGAATCCTTGCAGCGCACGGTGCGGGCATTGGGAGGTTTGATAAACCCACAGTCAAGTGATTGCAGAATTATCAGTTTAGACTGGACAGCCCCTTTAATATAGAATATTCTGTATAATGCTATAGAATTGTGACCATCCTGCTCACAGTGACCAATTGTTTGGGATTCTATAGAAATATGCAGCATGTTCTATGTTAGAGGTCCAATCATTTTGGTATCCTGATGAAGGTCTTGTGTACTGACCCAAACGTCTAGATTATTGGATTGCTGCCATTCAATAAATATTTATTTCTTCACTGCATTTACATTACAGGATAGGATCCATGCTAAGCTAATACTATTATCAGAGTAGGTCCTGCTGTAGCTGATGAGGGCCCCCAAGGGATTGAGTGCACTGGGCAATTGGCCAGTTTGCTCACCCTAACACCGACCCTAGATTAAATATGACTATTCCTCAAAATCCCAGCACCTGATCTTCCTCATCTTGACACGTCTGACAAGCACTTGAGATAACATTATACAGCACACTAAAACAATTCATGTCCTCGTGTACTCCGAGTGAAACCTATTCATTTTATACGGGGGGCTATAAAAATTTATTTTTTCACCAATGTTTTCTATATTTGCTGAGAAATTATCTGATATGAAACTTTATAATCTAACTAATTACAATAAAAAAGCCTCACTCATCCAGTGCTTTTCATTTAACCCTGCACTGATTGTTAATTCTCAAAAGATGCTCAAATCTGTCTACAATTCTGTCTTCACTAAGTGATTACATTACAGCTGCTGCCTGCAAAGTTCTATGGAGAAGGGATGGTGAGAAGCTAAAAGTGCTGCAGTTCCTAGGGACTAGATACTGTCAACAAATATGTGTATAGAGTATGTACTGCTCTTTACTGTAAGATTAAATAAGAACCATTTACATGGGTCAGTTGCAAAACCTGGGTTGGAGGGAGAAATCTATCCCACTACCATCCTACAGATCTCTTCAGAAAATAAGAGCCCTGAATATCTTGTACTTAAAGGTTTGTTGAAAAAAGTTGACCAAGTTCTTTTATTTTTTGGTGCACACGCCAGCGAGTCTCAGTAGGTTTCTATGCATATTCTGGGGGAAACTTATGGCACATATCACTGCCTTACATAACATATATATTATACTGTATATATATATATATTATATATATACACACACACACAAAACTACCTTCTCACATCCCTGTGGGGTGGTTCTTTTGTCCTTCCTCATTCTCAGGCCCTCTACCAGAATCCTGAGTGTTCAGGGTCCTGTGCAGGATCTTAGTTGTTCCCAGCCTCGCGCTTTTCTGGACAGAGACTGCAGATGTTGCTCCTGGGATCTGTTGTAGCCAATGTTCCAACTTAGGGGTCACTGCTCCACTGCAAACCACCACTGGAATCACTGTTGTCTTCACCTTCCACATCTTCGAGTTGTTCTTTCTGGTATTTCTCCAGCTTCTCATATTCCTTCTAACTGCCATATCTACTATCATTGCTGTCTTCTGCTCCTTGTGTACTATCACGATATTGTTGGCCATCAACTGCTTATCTGTCTGGATCTTGAAGTCCCACAGTATTTTAGCCCTTTTAGTCTCTACCACTTTTTCTGGGGTCTCTCACCTGGACGCTGTACAGATGTTCCTGTAGACAATTCCCGCTACTTGGTTGTGGCATTCAGTGTACGCTGTTCTTGCATTTCCGAGGTTTCTTTGCATAGTCTGCACCTTGGGTCTTGTCTTGTGTGGTGTATCCCTGCTTCTATGGATCTTGTACTCAGCGCCTGCTCTTGTGCCGCTATGATTAGTGCCTCTTTGCTGTCCAGGAGTCCAGTTTTCTCCAGCCATTGGAAGGATTTTTCCATGTCAGCCACCTCCATTATCTGTCCATGGTACATCCCATGTAGCGGCTTGTCTTGCCATGGCACCTCATGTTCCTGTTATTCCTTCCAGGACTCTTGTTGTTGTTGCCTTAGGCTCTCTCACAGTGTCTCATCTTTTGATGCCATTCTTCTGATGTATTCCTGGATACTCCTTGTTACATCCATGATGGTGGCTTGGACACCTAACAAGCCTCAACCACTCTCCTTTCTGTTGGTGTACAATCTTTGGGTGTTATGGTGCTGTCACACCTGGCGGCGTCGCTAGCGACATCGCCAAAAAAGTGACGTATCAGCGATGTCGCTAGCGACGTCGCGCTGTGTAAACGAGCGGCGCGACCGCGTTTTATTGCTGGTCGCAGGTTGTCAGGTTTACGGGAAGAACCGTAAACCTGTCAACCGGCGACCTGCGATAAGGCTGGATCGCGCCGTGTGACATCGCTAGAGCGATGTCGGCGGTGATCTAGCCTATACCGCAGCGTTGCTGCGGATCACTCGCTGGGCTGAGCCCAGACCAGCGAGCGATGTCACCGCCCGCATCGCTGCGGTGTCGCCGGCCGCAGCGATGCTGTGTGACAGCTAGCCAGCGATGTCGGAAGCGAGCGGGCACCCGCGCATCGCTTCTGACATCGCTGGCCAGATCGTGCTGTGTGACGGCACCATTAGACTTGGGGCAGAGCTCTCCATGCATTTTAAGGAGCTTTCAGGTCTTCACATCTGCAACTTCCATCCCTTCTTTTGGCCCACACACTGTGGCAGCAGGATATCTGATGACGGGCAGGACATGTGTATTGATCTTATTCTTCCCTTTCAGCTGGCTCTTCAGGACCTGTCTTACACTTTGATGGTATTTGGATTTATATATTTATATACAAAATTACCTATACGCTTTCCAGAAAAAAAAAATTTATTCCAGCATTCCATTGCCAAATCTAATATTATTCTGCATAATCTTCTGCAACGTTCCTCAAATTGCCTCACCTTTGCCAACTGTTATCTGATAAAATCCTTGAAACCTTAGTCTGGATGCTGCATAATAAAGATTGGCACCCGGGAATACTAAGATTATTTTCTAAACTTCCCCATCAAATCAGTAAAGTTTTAGCCAACACAAAACTTCATGATTAAAAAAGTTTTTTATAGTTCACACAAAGTAGAATGAATGCACAATACGGATCACAGTGTGCAACAGCAGGTGACGTCACAATACGAAAACCATCAAAAATAGGAAATCATCACTGAGAAATTAAATTTCAATTATTCAATTTCAACTATGATTTTGAAGATCTCTGCTTGCGGTCACTGAACGAAAACATTCTTATCTGTATTCTGAGAAAGAGTAGAGCCCAAATCCTTGTCACGATTGCTGATAATTGAGGACCTGACAAAGTATCAGCAAACCATTTTGTAATCTTGGCAGCAATGTATTTCTTCCTCCATATACATTACAACAAACCTTCACTCGTATGAACAGCCCTACCTCTACACATATTTTCAGTCTCCAATGCGAGACCTAGAAGATAAAGATAGAACAAGATAGAAGAAGAATCACTGCCTTCGAAATATGACGGTGGAGAAGGATGCTATCAATACAATGGATGGCAAGAAGAACAAACAAATGAATACTGGAACAGAACAAGCCAGACATGTCACTGGGAGCAAAATCACCAAACCACAACTAGTGTACACATCATACGAAGAGAGCAATCACCAGAGAAGGACATCATGGCCGGAAGAATAGAAGGAACAAGGTGAAGCGGAAGACCCAATGGCTTTATACAATCAAGATAACAATGAAGAAGACCGTGGTGGACCTCTCTAGGCTTGGAAAAGACTCTGGTAGACCTATTACGGCTTGGAGAATACCCTGGTAGACCTATTACAGCTCAGAGAATACCCTGGTGGACCTATATAGGCTTAGAGAAGACCCTGGTGGACCTATCTAGGTTTGGAGAAGACCCTGGTAGACCTAACTAGGCTTGGAGAAGACCGTTGTGGATCTATGTAGGCTTGGAGAAGACCCTGGAGTACCTGTGTAGGATTGGAGAAGACCATTGTGGATCTATCTACACTTGGTGAAGACCATGGTGGACCTATCTAGGCTTGGAGAAGACCCTGGTGGATCTATGTAGGCTTGGAGAATACCCTGGAGTACCTATGTAGGCTTGGAGAAAACCCTGGTGGATCTATGTAGGCTTGGAGAATACCCTGGAGTACCTATGTAGGCTTGGAGAAGACCCTGGTGGACCTATCTAGGTTGCAGAAGATGAATCTTCCTCCAAAGCATTCATCCATCAAAGGTGACGATGGCTCGATATATAGCTGAAGGCCATTAAAATAAATTAAAAAAAGGTAAACTAGGTATTTCCATTCACACAGCACAAGCAGAGAGATTAGAAATGATGGGATGTTAAAGTGAATCGGTTATGATGATCAACCCGCCAAACTGCTTATATTTCTTAGTAGCTCCAGTAAAGATAATCTCTACCGTTGTTTGTAAATTCCACTGCACCATAATTGAAAAGTTCATGCTTTAATCTATTTGCAAAGGGAGCTGAAGTGCTCTGGGTGTGATCACAGCACTTCCCAAGCCTCTGCCTCCCTGGCTCTATTCACCCACAAGCGCCACCTTCTTTTGTATACCTGACAGCTGGCGGTGAAGCAAGAGAGCTGGATATGAAAACTTGTATACAATAAAAATATAAAACAATAAGAATTCTGTATACTTATTACTCCTACAAATTAATAAATAAAATGATAAGTGGGTGTTACCAGTTGGCTGAACTGTCACTACACACTGACACAATCCAATCAGTGCTGACAGTCCGAAATGTCACAGCCCTTTCTTAAGGTGAATAGTAAACACCCAGATATCACTTTATTTATGAAAGAATAATGAATTAATGAAAGAATGATACAAAAGGTGAATAAAAGCCATTATGTCGAGCTGCAGGAGCATAACGACCGGGTCCTAGGCTAGAGGGGCCCACTGTTTCAGCTGGATCTGTGTCCTCTCCGAGGATCCAGATCCAGCTGAAATGCATCGCGGTACAGAGACCCGTCAGGTCCCTTCAATACGATACAGGTTGCCGGCACATGTTCCTTGGCTGTAAGCTGTCGGAGGTGCGGTGACAGCGGCCTGCGCATGAGAGTGATGTCACTGTTATGCATGCGCGGGCCCCCTGTCCCTGCACTTCAATGTCAGCTGCCGGGCTGGCCACTGTGCGCTGGCTACGGGAGGACACCGGGCGACGTGGGAGTGGAGGAAAGGTGAGTGCAATGTTGTTGTTTTCACTTATGCATTAGGGATAGAGCAGGGATAGATGGGGATGGTGACATATATACAAGTAGGACCAAATATTCCAGGAAGGGGACATATACACACAAGGAGGTTGATTTATACTAGGAAGCGGGACATATATACACAAAGAGGGCCATACATAGAAGGAGAAGGATCATATATACTGCTAGAAGGAGGACCATGTATACCAGGAAGGGGACATATATACACAAAGAGGGCCATACATAGAAGGAGAAGGATCATATATACTAGAAGGAGGACCATGTATACCACGAAGGGGACATATATACAGAAGGAGGACCATATATACAAGGAGGGGGACCATGTATACCAGGAAGGGGACATATACAAACAAGGAGGACCATACATACAAGATGGAGGATCATATATACAAGGAGGACCATGTATACTAGTAAGGGGACATATATACACAAGGAGTAGAATATATACAATGAGGGGAGCATGTAAACCAGGAAGGGGACATATATAGACAAGGAGGACCATATATACAAGGAGAACGACCATATATACCAGGAAAGGGATCATATATACAAGGAATATATATACTAGGGCCAACATGTGTCTGTGTGTGTGTGTGTGGGGGGGGGGGGGGGTGTCAGGTCCAAATTTCACACTGGGGCCAATCAGACTCTAGCTATGCCACAGCTGAGCTGCCATATCAGACACAGCCTACGGACAAAAGTGGCGCTGTCTCTGGAAAGCCTTTCCGTAGTTTAATCCATTACTTAGCTAATTAGTTCCAATCCATAAGGACAAACATCATAACAAGCCCCTATTGAACCTATTAAAAGAAGCATCACGGCGGTGTGTGACAGATCTGTCGTATGTACTGACATACAAGTGCTGCGCAATTCCTGCAGTCAAAAGCGATGGAGGTTATAACCATAATGAACAGAGCCTTAAAGAAAAAATAATCCTTGTAATGTTATTACACTTGATGACATTCTTTATGGCCTCCCTTCATCATGGCTGTAAAATGATGATGATCTATGAAACCACAATATTTAACAGATACAATTACATAATTGTGGCAAAGTACAGAACTTTGTGTTTCATTATTAATTGAACCTAAATTGCACTTGTCATTGTTGTTACATAAAGTAATAATGTGACGCTAGAATACGCCATCACTCATGATCGGTGGAGGTCCATCCTCTGTGACCCCTTCTAATTCCTAAAATGATGGTGCTGCTGCACTGATCCATGGCTGCAACCTCTAACAGCTTAAGTTGACAGTAATGGATAATTCGGGAACAATCTGAGATAAAACGTCGGCTCCTGCTGAGGATGACGGGAATGGGCACTCCACTGAGGGGCACTAAATTTTCTTAATAGCTCAATTAGGCTGTTTGACGGATGAAACCCCGCTCAACCAAACCAAGCCCCACCCACTCATCAATTTAATTGGCTACCTGCAAGTGGGAGGGGTGTTGGCCGCGGGAGGGCTAAGTTTCACACACATTACCGTCATCTTAAATATGTCTGGATCTGGGGTTAACACATATTTAATAGGGATCCATTAAGATCCTAAAGAACCATCTGTTTTTGGGAAGCAAAGCCAAGGGAGTCAGATCATCAAAAAAAGCCGGACTGCCCATCTCTACTACGGTAGTTACACAAATATAGGCCTGCTGCAGTTTCCTGTACAGTGCAGGAAAATAGTAAGGCTGGGTTCAGATGAGAATATGAAAAATGGTGTGTTTCATCCAGAAAATCTTTCTAAGGGGTAACATTTCTCCTTGTTGAGAGTGACATGCCAATGTAAGGAGGCTTAGAAGCCACGCAATGCTACTCTGGGACATTAAATATTCAAATTGCATATGACAAGGCTCGTTAAAGGGACGATACTGACTTTTATTATTGCTAATTCCAATAGGTGGCGCTAGAGTTTAAGTCCTCTCTGAAGAGTCAATTTACACATCATCCACAGAAAACAAAGATCCACCATAGGACATGTCTATTTCACACTGCATTATGTCCTTTTATGATATTTATATGACACTTATCTTTTGCATTAAAAAATAGTCATAATAGGCCTAAATAGTAGCTAATCCTTCTGCATGTTTTGTTTTATATTTAGCAGGAATGTAATTTCCTGCAGATTGGTGAGGATCTTGACCCTGCAACTCCCAACACTCACCCAATAGACCCCTTTACTATCTAATGGGAACCTGACAGCTGGTTCACACTACCCGAACCACAGGCAGCATTAATCAGAACCTAGATTCATCATTTCAGTCAAATATGTATTACTCTGAATTACTGCAAAATTTCACAGAAAAACATACTCTTAAGGCTGGCCGGGAACTACGGGAGTCAGAAGACCAGGCTAATGCAGGTCACCGGCTTCTCCCCTAGACTGGCAGCTTTCTCCATTCATACACACTCACAGGAAGAGAACTGTCAGTCTAAGGGTATGTGCACATCAGTCGTTTTGTGGGCTGTTTTTAGCGTTTTCCGTCGGCGGTTTCCGCTGAGTTTTATGTTAATTTATGTTAATCCTAGCCAAGGGTTGGATTAACATGCTAGTCAATGGAGTTTAGAAAACGCTGTCTACATTAGAACGATTTTTGTCTTGACGATTTCAGTTTATTCACCGGTTTTCCACCGGTTGTCAAAGATAGAGCAAGCGACTTCTTTTCAGCGTTTTTCCAGCGGTTCCAGCTGAACAAGTGCAGCAAAGACCAGTCTGGAACTCGCTAAGAAAAACGCCAGGGAAATCGCCAAGAACACGTTGTACAAACGCTAGTAACCCAATCGCAAATCGTTAGCAAAACGCTAACAAAACCAGGGACACTAGCGAGTGCAGAAAACTCAGTTTCTGCTATTCTCCACCGGTTCCCGGTCGGTCTGCAAAGATGCAGACCCGTCCGATGTGCACATACCCTTAGACTGGTTTCACTCTGGCGTTTTTTGCAATCTGCAGGCTTTACCTACATTCCCCTCGATTCCTGTGGACCCCCAAAATTGTAAAAAACTGATACCCCTGCACTGACATTATCAATGATTTGTCTCATGGATCAGTGATAATGCTGGTGCGGGAGAATACAGTTTCTTTTGGCTGTGTACCTGTTTCTGCCGGATCCGGGGACAAATGACATGCCCCCTTTGGCGTGTTATTTGGAAAAGTGTTCTGGCCATGTGCAGTTCCAAAACCTGGAACCGGCTTTCAAAAGGATCCGGAGTCCACCGGTTTCGGGTTACATAGGGACACATTTTAAATCAACCTGTAGTGCCCTGGATCTGGAGGCTTCTGGGTTTTGTCACGGAGACCAATATCAAAACAAAATGAGCTTTCGGTCTCAGTGAAAAAAATGTTGACGTTGAAAGTCAATGGGGCCGAAAGCTGATGCGGTGCATCCAGTTCAAAAAACACCAGTGTGAACCAGCCTAAGTTAGTTGGGGAGGGAGAAATCACCATAGACCTGCCTCTTCACTAGTCAATCAGATCACATCGTTCCCTGGAGGCTTTTAAAACAGGAAGTCTATAGAAAACTGATCGGGTAACTGATCACTATTTATCTTCCATGTGAAACTGATGCAGTAAGAAAATATAGATCCTTTTAAATGAAAGGAAAATGGAGGCTAAATAGCGATCAGTTACCGGATCTGTTCTCCATAGACTCCAATGTTAAAAAAACAGATCCTGCAGAAATTGGGGTTTTTCAAAACAGACAATAAAGTTGTGTTTGCACAATGGATTGCGCTGGATCCGATCTATTGGAGGATCACTGGACCTCTGAACTCAGCCTTAATGAATTCAGAGAGATGAATGTCTACCGGTGGTGTGATCAAGCAGGACTAATACAACCACTCACTTTACAGCAGATATCTGATCCTCGATCTCCAGTGTTCCCAGCTTCTTGTATACAGCGTGCATAAACTTGTCCCCCTGATACGCCGTTCCTCTACCATCCACTGACGCCACAATGATGTCCTCCGTGCTCGCCAGGTACGTCCTCCAGCTGATAGAAAATGTATGCTGCACCTCCTGACTGGAGGGTCCCCCATACCTGGAAGGAAAAAGACATGAGACGCCGTCTGCAGAGACGTGAAAGCTGCGGAGGTTACAAAACTCAGCAGAAAAATATTGGGGTTTAAAACACAATTATTATTCCTTTTTTAATAAAAAAAATTGTAATTAGCAAAGAGGGATGTTTTGTTTGACACAGTTATTGTAAGGATGTGTTCCACCGATGAGTTTATAGTGAGTTTTTACGTATTTTTGTTAGGCTGTGTGCCCACGCTGCATTCTTGATCCATTTTTGGTGCTGTGATTTTACATAAAAACGGGTCAATTGTTAAGATATCAGCAAAGTCTATGACATTAGAGAGATGCTGCGCCAACCTCTGCATTTTTACTGATCCGGGTTTGTTTCAGAAAGCTGATCAGGAAAAAGAATTATCGCGTCAAGTGATCCGTTTTCTCCATTAGATCTCATCCTATAGCGAAAAATGTATCAAAACTGCAATACGTTTTTGGTGCATTTTTTTTTTTTTAAACCTGATAGGGTTTTAATGCAGAATTTTCCTGTCCAGAAACTGATCCCTTTTCTGTGTGTGCACATAACCTGGTAGAAATCTCTCCACTGCTTCTTTTTACGCCCCTTGTAATCTGAACTGCGGAGCGGGTTTCAAATCCGCGACATGTCAATTTCTCCTGTGGGGACATTGAGGTCTAGTCCAGATTTTCCCTATATACTTGCCTTAGGTGCAGTAAATCCACAGGTGATATAAAACGCTTAAAAACTCATATAATCTGCACCAAGAAGTGGCAAAAACAATGCAGCTTTATATAAAACCAACAGCTCAAGGGTTAATAACCGGGCACCAAAAAACACAGTGGAATGGATACAGACCGCCAGGTCTTGCCTGTGTGAACCTAGGTCATACTCTGAAACCAGTGTTGTACGCCATTACAAAGAAGTGACTCAATACTAGACGATAGAAAAAAGAGAGACGGCACTCACCGGGTGAATGAAGCTCCAATTTAATCAACCTTGGTTGGTTGACAGCAATGCGGGGAGAGGGAGTGAGGAGTCGGCGGACGACGGCACGCCGTTTCGCAGGGTCACCGCTTCAGCGCGTCTAATTCACCAGTTGAATAGGACCTGTTGAAGGGGTGACCATGCAAAACAGCGTGCCGTCGTCCGCCGACTCCTCACTCCCTCTCCCCGCATTGCTGTCAACCACCCAAGGTTGAATAAATTGGAGCTTCATTCACCCGGTGAGTGCCGCCTCTCTTTTTTTCTATCGTCAAGATTTAAATAAAACATGACAAAATTTTGACAATGAAAAAATGAAGAATCAATGTAAAATCAAGAATTAGTTTTTTATAAAAACTGACTGTTTACATACACATAGAGAAGAAGAGGATACTTCCTTGATTTATGGAAGCGCAGAGGTAGAGTCATCTTGTACCAGAATGCTGGGAAACAGACAAAAATGGAACATTATAGCAAAAAATAAAAAATAACAATTATAACATGAAGTTGAGCTTATTCTGTAAAGTTGTATAGGATTTACCTAATAAATGTACACAATATGATGTATGTTTTTTTCTCTTCATTTTAGCTTGATTACTTTATTTATTTTAATATACAATCGTAAATCCTCTATAAAATATGTTTTTTTCCCTTGGGGGAGGGTATTCCTTTCTCCCCCAGTTACATATTCCATATCGCGAGATTTTTTATAACCCACAATGCCATTTGTTGTAAGAAAAGCATCCAGCCCTTTTTTATAAGTTGTTATAGTGTCGGCCATTACTACCTCTTGTGATCGGCATTCCACCGCCTGACTGCTCTAACTGTAAAGAACTCTTTCCTATTTAGCTGCTGGAATCGCCATTCTTCCACCCACAGTGAGGGCCCACAGTCCTTAGTAAGGTACTTGGAAGGAATAAGTCTTGTGCTATCCTTTGTATTGACCAAACAGGTATTTATTTAAATGAGATCTCCTCTGAGATGTCTTTTTTGGAAGCTAAACAAGCTCCTGTGGCCCTAGATTCTGGCCACCCTCCATGGTGGATGCAGAGCTTAGTAGCTTCTATGTTCTGTCTCTGTTCATGCCATGACAGGAGAGTTGTGTTATGTGATATTGATGTAACAAGTAGAGACTAGAGAGAGGAGGATAGATGGATGGATGGATGGATGGATGGATGACTGGATGGGTGGATGGATAAATGGTTGAATAGTAGATGAATGGATGGATGATTTGATGGATAGATAGATAGATAAATTGATGATTGGATGGGTGGATGGATAAATGGATGAATGGTGGATGGATGGATGGATGATTGAATGGATGATTACATGATTGGATGGATAGATAGATGGATGGATGACTAGATGGGTGGATAAATGGAGGAATAGTGGATGGATGGATGATTGGATGGATGATTGGAAGGATGGATGACTGGATGGGTGGATAAATGGATGGATGGATGACTGGACGGGAGGATGGATAAATGGATGAATGGTGGATGGATGATTGGATGGATGATTGGATGAGTGGATGGATGGATGGATAAATGGATGGATTGATGGATGGATGACTGGATGGGTGGATGGATAAATGGTAGATGAATGGATGGATGGATGGATGGATGATTTGATGGATAGATAAAGGAATGGATGCATGGATGAATGGATGATTGGATGGGTGGCTGGATAAATGGATGAATGGTGGATGGATGGATGGATGGATGGATAGATGATTGCATGATTGGATGGATAGATAGATGGATGGATGACTAGCTGGGTGGATGGATAAATGGATGAATGGTGGATGGATGGATGATTGGATGGGTGGCTGGATAAATGGATGAATGGTGGATAGATGGATGGATGGATAGATGATTGCATGATTGGATGGATAGATAGATGGATGGATGACTAGATGGGTGGATGGATAAATGGATGAATGGTGAATGGATGGATGATTGGATGGATGGATGGACTGATGGATGGGTGGATGGATAAATGGATGAATGGTGGATGGATGATTGGATGGGTGGATGGAAAAATGGATGGATGGATGAATGGATGATTGGATGGGTGGATGGATAAATGGATGGATGGAAGGATGGATGCATGGATGATTGGATGGATGGAGAGATATAATATTTGCAATACATTTCTGAGAGTCTGTTGCTTCCTTTTAGATGGGAGATACTGCTGCACACTCACAGGTAGTGAAGAGACCAAAGCTATAGAGGAGTGAGTGAAGAGGCTGCGAGGGCTAAGGAGGATATCCAAGATTAAAAAAAAAAATCTGCCTAAGGCGGCCGTCACACGCTGAGATATCGTGCAAGATATCGTAGACGATGTTAAATTTGCATATCGTGCGAACGACGCGCAAAATCGCTCATCACGACGCTACACCCACAGACATCGCTCAGACGATTCCCCGATCCACCCATCCAGCGATCGTCTGAGAGATGCAGTTATCAGCAGTGGACATCGTTCAGCTAAAGTCACACAGAAATCTCCTAAACGATGTGGGAGCAAATGTGGGCGTTATCGGAGCCGATAGGCGTGGTACATGGGCTCCAAGCTGCGCCCCTCACTACACCATTGGTGCTCAGTACTGCGTCCTCATTGGGTCAGATGTCCTTTGAAACATGGCGGCCTCATCCCCACAATGTCCTGTGATATTGATCGTAATGTATATGTGTGCTGTAGCACATAACTAAATTGCAATGGGCAAAACGTACAGCCGCGTTATGTGTGCCGCGCCCGCCAACATTGTGTGGGTATATGACAAGGTGGACACTATATAGCAGGGTCGGGGACCACGCAGAATCGATTATCAAGTTGACGCAATTGGGTGCACAGTTCGGAGATATTGTGCAGCCGACGCCTATGTGTGGTGCTGAAGACAGCGCTTTCAAAATGGCGCCCTGTGAGGGCAGCCAATGGCAACGCATCATCTTCCACCAATGCGAGCTAGTGGTGAAGCAGCCAATCCGAAACCATTTCGTTGCACGAATCACCACTGAGGAGGTCAGGCAATAGGAAACTCCTGACACGCCTACGTGATGGATTTTGCCATCGCTGAAATCACACGTTTCGTCTGATGTCGGGAATTTACACGTGTCGATTGTGCGTAGTTAATTGGGCGATATCGTCAGATCTGAGAACCGAACCTCAGATCACAATTTAGAGATTTGATCAGATATCGCTCGTCGTATCTGGCCGTCACACGCACAGACATCGCTTACGCGATGTTTAATCTGCCGCTTTCAAGCGATATCTTGCACGATATCTCAGCGTGTGACGGCCGCCTAAGCAGTAACAGGCTGGTAGTTGCTGCCTACTTGCCTTTGGTGCTTCCAGAAACTCCCTGACACATTGCAATATGATATTGATTTGTCCTGAGGAAGGGGCCAGGGAGACCTGAAACGCGTTGACTAATAAATCAATATTATATTCACCCTTTGATGTCTTGGGGAATGCAGCAGTGCCGTTTTTAACCCTTCATCCTCCCTACTTTAATTTTCTGAGATAATGACCTTTGGGTTTTCATTGGCTGTAAGCCATAATCATCAACATTAACAGAAATAAACACATGAAATAGATCCCTCTGTGTGTAATGACTCTATATAATATATGGGTTTCACTTTATGAATTGAATTACTGAAATAAATTAACTTTTTGATGATATTCTAATTCATTGCGATGCACCTGTATTTATCATCTATCCTATGAATAACGATAAATTACCATTTGTGGTAAAACCTGCCACAATAATCAAACTATAAACAAATATAAATGTGCACAGAAGAAAGCAAAAATCGCTTTTCTTTGTCTTTGAGAGCCCCACCAACAGGACCTTGCCCAGTGCCACTTTCTGACATGTCTTTATGGCATGAAAGAAGATGGAAAATCACTTACAAAAGAACACGTATGCTTTACTTTCTTAACAAAAAAAATGCAACCCCACGCACCAACCGTACCCTAAAATAATTAATATTTGATCACTGATATCACCAATAATCTAATACAGCGCCATAATAATTACTGCAGCCTATATCGCCACCTGGTGGTCAGTAGAGGTAAGTGAATGTATCAGCACGTGGATACGGCAGACGTTCTCTAGTCTTATTTTATAAGGAGCTCATACTCATTCCATTCTGTTTAATGTTCCCAATCTTCTCCGTCGGCATCTGTACGGTGAGCAGATTGGATCCCAGTTTCTGGTTGTCCTGTAGTATCTGGAGTTCTGAACCAAATAGAACAATTAATAGTTTTATTTTTTTACAAAAACAGAGATAATAAAATACTGTATAGATGATATAGCTTAATCAGTGATCTTACAATAGACATATGATAGTAATACCTTTATCAGTAGTACCATCGTGAATTGTGTGTATGGGAAGCCCCGGACCTGCAAAAAAAGAAAAACTGATTAATATATGGGGGGCCACGTTGGCTCAGTGGTTGGCATAGTGACTCAGTGGTTGGCACATTGGCTCAGTGGTTGGCATGGTGACTCAGTGATTGGCACATGGCTCAGTGGTTAGCACGGTGGCTCAGTGTTGGCACAGTGTCGTGGTTAGCACAGTGGCTCAGTATTGGCACAGTGGCTCAGTGGTTAGCACGTGGCTCAGTGGTTGGCACGGTGGCTCAGTGGTTGGCACGGTGGTTCAGTGGTAAGCATGGTAGCTCAGTGATTGGCACAGGGTATGTGATTGTCTGTCTGAGTGGTTGGAATGATGGCTGAGTGGTTGGTACGATGGCTCAGTGGTTAGGACTGTAGCCTTGAAGCACTGGGGTCCTGGGTTCAATTCCCACCAAGGACACCATCTACAAGGAGTTTATGTTCTCCCTTTGTTTGCGTAGGTTTCCTCCAGGTTCTCTGGTTTCCACCCACACTCCAAAAACTGATAGGATGTGTAGATTATAAGCCCCAATGGGGACAGTGATGTAAATGTATATAAAGCGCTATAGAATTAATAGCATTATATAAATGAATAAATATTATTATCACAAATGATAATATTTAATATCACGTATCTTGAGGACGCCCGATGCTCTCACCGTAACAGCTGAGGGAGTAGTACTTGGCATTGGTGCTTAGTTTGGCATAATAATACTGGCATCGCTCCTTCCTTAAAGTGCAGGTAAGACATTGCTTTTCTTGACGTTTTCCTTGGAGTGAGATTCTGCAATGGAATGTACACTTTTGTACTGAATTGTTATAAAGTCATAGATCCTTCAAATAAGTTGTCTGATTTGGGAAAAGAAAAATGCTTTTCAAAGGTTTCTCTAATGTTTTATCTCCAGGAGTGCACTGCTCCCCCTCCGCTTCCCACTTTGCCGGAGTCGGTGTGTTCCTGCAGATTGACATTTTATGGTTGCTCCCTGGACTGATCTGTGCATTCCTCAGAGGTGTTAGCAGAGGCAATATTGAGAAATGCAGGGACAATCACCCAGATTATAGTATGGAAGAGTAATTGTCACGGGTGGCAATAGCAGACGGAGTTGTAGCAGTATGGCAGTGATGGGCTAAGGGAATCTGGGAAGCTAGTCTGACCCCTAGACTGGGGTTCTCTAGCTGACCCTGTCCCAGAATTACCTCTAAAGGTGAGGATGTCAAGGTTGCCACCCTTGCCCTGCTCCTGACTAGCCCTGGGCTATCCCCCCTCACCTCCAGGATTGAAGTAGCGACACCCATAAGATGACTCTCACAAGAGGTATACCTTCTGGAAGGCTTCAGCACTACTCCACAGCGTCCAAACAGCACAGGGTCAGAGTAGAGCTGAACTCTTTCAATGACACCAGCTGATGGGTTATGGGATTTTTTAAAGGATGGGGGAGTGGAAATCCACGTCACCTGATGTAAACAGCAGCAGCTCCCTGGAGAGCCACAGACTTAAACCATGGACAGCTAATACTGCAGTTACAGCTACTGATATTAACCCTCCCTTAAGATACCCAAACACATCAAAAAAACTGTACTTTGCAAGAAAGCAGTTCAATGCAGATCTTGCGCAGAAGCCCTAGTACAAACATTGTGAGCATGTGAAGTAATATTGCGATGATTAATCTTTGGCATATTTAACTTGTACCTATTGAATGAATACTACTGTACCATATGAATTCAAGCTCAGCTACCTTATTGCACAAGAGGCACTTACTTATTTTATCTTATGGTTTATGGATTGTATTAATGTGTATTTATGTGCATTTGATAAAGTATAATTTAAAAATTAATTGAATAATTATCACTTTTTTCCCTATTTATAGGTTTATGAGTGGGATTTTTTGATATCCATAGTCACATGAAGGACTTTCTTTATTTTTTATCTTGACTGAAAACTGATCATCATAGAGCGTAACTAAAAATGCATTTGATGTATTATCATATTTCTTGCATGGCGGGGATGAGGCATTTTACAGCATTTTTTGGGGTGCAGAACTTGCTTAATAACTTGCTTAATAAAGTTAGTTCACCAAAAGTGCTTTTAAAATGCTATTTTTTTTTCTCATGAGTGAAAAAACGCTGTAAAAATACTGAAAGATGTGACATTCTGATGATTTTAAAAACACTGCAGTTTTCCACCAAAGGAAGAAGCACAGTGAAACGTGCGTCGGGGTGGAGGGACACTCTACCTGGATCCCCACATGTGACCCATATATTCTAAGGTATAGCTGTATTAACAAGAGAAAAATTGGAATCCAGCTGTTTAACATGAAGGATTTTTTATTTTTTATTCTTGAATGAAGAACATACAGAAGATCAAATTCATAGTCAGCGTAACCTAAGTCAATGCGTTTCGGATGCTACATGCATGACACATAGTTGTACTATCGCAATAGGCTGAAAAGGAAAGAGAGCGCAACAGGGTCTTATCTCACAAATAACACAGGACTTAGAAGGAGCACTGGACAAGCTGTGTAGCACACAACTGGCATGAATGCAAAATGGCTGCTGCAGGGTCCACACACCGACGGAAACCATAGTAGAATGGAGGCAATAGGACTGTGTATACCGGACCCGTGCTGCTGACACAGAAGACAGCCGCAAAGATGGTTTGTAGCAAGTGACTTCTTTATTGTACTGACGCATTTCGGAGCCAGACCCGACTCCTTCCTCAGGGAGCACACATTGCGTGTGCCAAACCCGACTCCTTCCTCAGGGAGCACACATTGCGTGTGCCAGACCCGACTCCTTCCTCAGGGAGCATACAATGCGTGTGCCAGACCCGACTCATTCCTCAGGGAGCACACATTGTGTGTGCCAGACCCGACACATTCCTCAGGGAGCACACATTGCGTGTGCCAGACCTGACTCCTTCCTCAGGGAGCACACGTTGCGTGTGCCAGACCCGACACATTCCTCAGGTAGCACACATTGCGTGTGCCAGACCCGACTCATTCCTCAGGGAGCACACATTGCGTGTGCCAGACCCGACTCATTCCTCAGGGAGCACACATTGCGTGTGCCAGACCCGAATCATTCCTCAGGGAGCACACATTGCATGTGCCAGATCCGAATCATTCCTCAGGTAGCACACATTGCGTGTGCCAGACCCGACTCATTCCTCAGGGAGCACGCATTGCGTGTGCCAGACCCGACTCCTTCCTCAGGGAGCACACATTGCGTGTGCCAGACCCGACTCCTTCCTCAGGGAGCATACAATGCGTGTGCCAGACCCGACTCATTCCTCAGGGAGCACACATTGTGTGTGCCAGACCCGACACATTCCTCAGGGAGCACACATTACGTGTGCCAGACCCGAATCATTCCTCAGGGAGCACACATTGCATGTGCCAGACCCGAATCATTCCTCAGGGAGCACACATTGCGTGTGCCAGACCCGACACATTCCTCAGGGAGCACACATTGCGTGTGCCAGACCCGACACATTCCTCAGGGAGCACACATTGCATGTGCCAGACCCGAATCATTCCTCAGGGAGCACACATTGCATATACCAGACCCGAATCATTCCTCAGGGAGCACACATTGCGTGTGCCAGACCCGACACATTCCTCAGGGAGCACACATTGCGTGTGCCAGACCTGACTCATCCCTCAGGGAGCACACATTGCGTGTGCCAGACCCAAATCATTCCTCAGGGAGCACACATTACATGTGCAAGATCCGAATCATTCCTCAGGGAGCACACATTGCATGTGCCAGATCCGAATCATTCCTCAGGGACCACACATTGCGTGTGCCAGACCCGACTCATTCCTCAGGGACCACACATTGCGTGTGCTCCCTGAGGAAGGAGTCGGGTCTGGCTCCGAAACGCGTTGGTTATAATAAAGAAGTCACTTGCTACAAACCATCTCTTTGGCCATCTTCAGTGTCAGCAGTGCGAGTCCGGTATACACAGTCCTATTGCCTCTATTGTACTATTGTTGTACTATGACACATAGTTGTACTATCCATTATTAATCATGTATTGGGGAACCCTGTGGGTGTTTTTTTTATGCTGGGTCTTTATGAATATTCATTAGGTAGAGGAGGAAATCCTCTATGTTACTGTACTATACTAATTGCTGCACCTTATTCTCCCTATTGCACATTAATCCACCGCCATCCAGGCTATACATAGTGTCCCTCTCAGGAGTTTTCCCATTTGTCTTAATTGTTGTCAATAAAGATTTAAAATTGTAATTATATTACCGATAAACATTTCTCCTTCCTGGAAATCCTTCAAATTCATTACTGGTGTAATATCTGTAAAACAAACAAACTTGTTAATTTGCTATGTACAAAGCCAGTGAACAGACAAAGTCTCCATGACGGTGATATGCTTTTTTTCAGTAAGTACAGTAAAAGTCCGTAAATCCAATATGTGAGAGGAGGGTCTATTTTGTTCAATCAAGACTCCATTTTGTGAGTGTATTTCTGTATCTCTCTTTCCACGTATCTCTCTGTTCTGCCTCCAGTATTTTTCTGCTTTTTAATATTGTGGATCTCCAGTATAACCTATATTTTTTTTACTAGGTTTGTTCAGAGCTCTTTAGCTCCCTCTGGAGGCTAAACTTTTTTATTAATATCTGTTTTCTATTTTTTTTGTCTGTTTCTCCTCCCCTCTGCAATGCATTATGGGTAATCTAGCCTCCAATTAGTCTTCATGCTTCATACAGAAAGACAGTCTTCATTTTATTCCCCTTGTGATAGCATTGCTGGTAAGGAGTTTATGCTGCCTACAGCCATTAATTGCTCCAAATGTTACTCTAGTCTAGTCTGTTGCATTCCAGGTTAGACTCAGACTTATTGGGTGTTGAATTCATATTGAATAGCTATCAGTAATATGTATTTTTTATGTGACATCATTCATGCACTGATTGTATGTATCCCAATTATCCTCAGTTTCACCAAATCACACTACTACATTCAATTAAGTACACAGACTTCAGCTACAGTCTCCTTATTGGACTCAGGACAGTTAGCTGTCTGCCTACCTTCATATACTTACAGCCATGTAGTGAGGACAGAACACTCTCCTCTGTGAAATGAAGAAAGCTGTTTATCTTATAAGAATGTATGTAGTTTCTTTGTTTAGGAATGAAAGTAAGAAGTTTAGGAATGTGAAACTTAAGAAGTGTAAGACACATCCAACTGGATATATGGGATAGTAATATTTAGCCATACAGTATATTAATGCCAGCTCTATGTAGGAAATAAGCTGAGCCAATTAGGATGCTACAATGTATGTCCAAGACGTTTAGGAATGTGAAACGTAAGAAGTGTAAGACACACCCAGCTTGGTGTATGGATACTAATGTGGCGCCCCAGGGTCCGGTTGCCACGATATCAAGCTTGAAAGCAACGGAAGTCACCCACCTCAGGTAAAGCACACATATGCATACAACACCTTCCCAACTCCAGGCCAGAAGGAGGAACTCTAAAGCCCGGGTTCAGGGCAGGTCCCCTATAAATTCTGGTCTGGGGGTGGAGTCGGCCAGTTCAGTTCCTAGAAGGACTGTGAAAGACATTCGACGGACGGCAGCCGTGCTAGGCTCTTCCTAGGTGACTGACTAGCCCATGTGGGTGACCCGCAGTAAGGGTCTGAGACAATAGAAGAAAGGTGCGAGGAGTGGACGGTGCCAGCTCGCCTCTGTACCTAGTGGAGTACAGACACCGGAGTCCGAGGTCGCCAGGGACTTCATACCCAGCAACCAAAACCAGAGGGCTGGTGATTTCAAGTTGCTTGTCCACCTAGCAAGGTCAAGAGACACAGCCGCAATAGTGAGCTCGGGAGAGATAGAGAAAGTTACCCAGAGAGAGCTCAAGCCGCCTGCCATAAAGATAAGACAAAGAGTGAGGAGGAGGCCTAAGCATAGCTTCAAGAAGCCAAGGCTCACAAACACAACAGTACAGCAGGGAGGCCTCAGCCCTCAACAGGTGTGGAAAGCCCAACTAGCTTCCAGGCTCTGGACCTGTGACACCACTTGTACTGTACCCTGATTGAGCCTGTTTGACTTCAGTAAAATTAAAAGAGACTGTTACCTCTGTGTCTGTCATACCTTCAGTACACTAAGCCCTTGCACCCCCAATGATATCTGTCTATTTACAGACTATACGTATGCCCTCGGGAACTGCTCTTCCTGTGGAGAGCAGATCCACCTATGCTGCTACTCGCATCATCCCCAGGGGTCCAGGCTGAAGCAGCGGTTATACTAGCCGCTTTCCACGGGTGGCGTCACGACACTCTTTATTTTTTATTTTTGCTTTCACCCATTTTTATAACCCGTTTTTACTGCTCGCCCAACAAGGGGATCACGGACCGGGTTGCACCACCGCGACAGCCCGAAGCCCGCAGACAATGACGAGAGGACCTGGTTCCGAGTACCCCAAGGTCCCTGCCCGGGGCGAGACACTAACATTTAGCCATTAGAATATATGAACCAATTAGGATGCTGCAATGTATGTCCAAGAAATGCCCATATAACCGAGATATGATAATGTAATAAATACTGGACATTGAGACAAAGGGAGGGAGAGCTGCTTCTGATACATGATTGTGTCTGGGAGGTTTGCTACATACGTAGGTGATCTCTATGATTTAATCAGGAATAGATATAAAGTTTTATGTGTCACACAACATAAAATACACAAGGATCTGATAAAGGCCGGATTAGCAAATATTCCATATTAACATTAAATAGTTAAGAAAGTTAAATTATGACATGGTGCTATGTGTATTTTGATCCTTCTATCCCCCCCCATCAAGTCTTTTTCTTCTGGTTTGAAAGTTCAGAATATTTTGACTTTCTATGAGTTTAAACTAATTGTACCTTGGATGAAATATCACAATAATCTTTTACATTTTGCAAAACATCACAATTTTTCAAGTGAAATCATCTAATAAAATGCTTTTGTATGTACCTAGAGCAGTTATATACTTGTGACGGCGCCCCCTAGTGTCCTCTTGATTTGCTCCCAGTAAGTGCTGTGCTGGTGGTCACTCATGATCAATAGCTTTATGTTTTTCAAAACTAAAGGGATTTCATCATGAATAGATGCGGGATTATTGTAATTATAATGTGCATATATGTATACATAGACCCATAGAAGAAATAATCACACACTTACATTGCTTTGTCTGTAACATATAGTATATAAATCGCTTCCCAGCGTCCTTTGGTAATTTGGATTGGATTATCCTGATGGGAAGAAAGAGAACAGAAAATAAAAAATAACACCTCAAAGTTATATTAACATCAGAAATTGTTAAATCCATAGATAATATAAAATTAAAGAATATGACAAAAGCAATTTTTGCTAAAAACTGTCTGTTGCCCTAAACTGACAACCTACAATAAGCACATAGCATTGTTGGTATATTGGTATATATTGGTATAGACCTGTATATAAATTGCACTTTTAGTTTTATAATGGTTGTCTACATTACGCAGAAACTGTAGTTTAATCAATATTGTTGGAATGTTTAATGCAACAACTCCATTTCTGTGTATGTGATTGTTCTATTGCTAGGTTTGTATGTCGTAGATAAAGTAAGTAAGATAAAAAATAAAAAAAAACTCCCAGAGGCTCACACAGGAAAGCATGTGACTGTATCCAGTTTCCTGTGTCTGTGTATGAGGAAGAAGCAGCCTGCTGCAGAGATGCCACACACAAAGACTGAGACACATAGGAATGTTTTATTCCTGATTCATTAAGATTATCATATCTGTTCCTGTTTATTGCTAATTAAAAATGGTCTGTTGTCACACACTTGGAGAGTATCCTGAATATCCACTGCCAGGTTATGAGCCCATAGTGACACAGACCCCAGCATGACACAGAACCTCAGGAGTGACACAGAGCACAGAGTGACACAGAAGAGTAATACAGCAACAGAAGCCCAAAGCAAAAGCAACACAGAGCAACAGTGAAGATGTCCACAAGCAGTGAATCCTGCAAGTTCTCAGTGCAACGTCTCACCAATCAGAACTATCAGTTCTGGAGATTAAAGGTAAAGATGCTGCTCATAAGAGAAGGTACATGGAAAAATAGTCAGGAACAAGTGCCTCATCCAATACCAGATGATTGGCTAAAGAAGGATCAGAAAGTACAAAGCACTATCTCCCTCAGTGTAGATGATGATCAGATTGTGCATATATGCGTGTGCAACTGCAAAGGAGATGTCGGATGAATTACAGAAAATGCATGAAAGATCAAATCTCAGCAATAAGTTTTATCTCATGAGAAAGCTGTACCAGTCTAAGCTAAGTGATGGCCAGAACATGCAGGACTATATATAAGAAACACCCTAGAGATTGTGGAGCGTCTCAGGGGTATTGGAGAAGAAATTAAAGACTTTCATGTTGCTGTACTTGTATTAAGTGGTCTTCCAGAAAGTTATGACAGACTTGTGACTGCACTAGATGTACGGCCAGATGATGAGCTCACACTAAAATATGTTAAGGAATATGTTAAGGACAAGCTTGTAGATGAATTCAAGCAAAGACGCACAATGTAAGCAGCAGTAATGAATGTAAAGTGGAGACAGCATTAAAGACAAAGGACTTCACTAAATATAAGAGCAATCTAAGAAAAACTTGTGAATGTTTTGTCTGTAAAAAGCCTGGTCACCTTAAAGCAGACTGAAGAATTTGGAAAGCAAGAATGAGTCAGCTTAAAAAGCAGAACAGTCATCAAAGGCTTAAAACAGCTATAAAGGAAGATCTGTATGTGTTGACGCTGCATTTAATGCCAGTACTGGCCTACCTTTAAAGCATATTTGGTGTATAGACTCTGGTGCAAACAGCCATATGACAAACAACAAGGATTTCTTAACTGACCTTGATGAAATCAAGTCAGAAAAGGTCATCTTAGCTAATGGTCTCTATGTGACGTCAGAAGGAGTAGGAGATGGCTACCTCCACTGTCCAGTTTCCGCTGCACAAATCAGAAAGATCCCAGTAAAGGATGTTCAGTGTTCAAACTGCAAGCAAGAAGAGATATTTTCTCACATTTATTGGTGACTACTCAGATATACTGTACAGTCGCCTACCTGCTTCACAGTAAGGATGAAGTTTCACAGAAACTTGAAGAATATCTTGCTGTAGTGTTTAACAAATTTGGAACAATGCCAAAAGCCCTGCGTGCAGATAATGGGACTAAATATACAAGTGGTAAGGTGCAAACCATTTTGAAAAAGAATGGAATCGTGTTCCAGACGACCATTCCATACAACCCAGAACAGAATGGCATTGCAGAGAGAAAGAACCGCACTCTCTGTGAAAGTGGGAGAAGTATGTTTTTTGATGCCAATCTACCTACAATGTATTGGGGAAAAACTATCATGACAGCTTGCTGTCTTCAAAACAGACTGCGAGGTAAAGCCACTAATAAAACTCCATATGAGCTACGGAACTGCGAGAAGCCTAACTGAAGCACTTCAGGATATTTGGAAGCAAAACATTTCTGTATGTACCCAAAGAAAAACAATCCAAGTGGGAATCACATGCAAAGCAAGGAGTCCTTGTGGGCTATAGCAAAACTCAAAAGGGATACAGAATACTGCACCCAGAGACCAACACAGTAACAATCAGCAGAGATGTAGTGATTGATGAGAACTCTATTGCTCAAATTCCATGAAGTTACACCAGTTATTCAACCCAAGAAACAAGTACAAGACTCTAAATCACCAAATCCAGACACCGTAAAGGAAAACACTGA
This sequence comes from Allobates femoralis, assembly GCA_033576535.1. Classification (NCBI taxonomy): domain Eukaryota; kingdom Metazoa; phylum Chordata; class Amphibia; order Anura; family Aromobatidae; genus Allobates; species Allobates femoralis. The sequence goes on from JARQOC010000011.1 coordinate 32,346,975, forward strand.
AGTCTGTATAAGCTCTGAATCCACCAAGGAAGAAACAGAAGAACCAAGTCAACCTCCAGTCAGGAGATCAGAAAGACCAAACAAAGGTATCCCAGCTAAACACCTTTCTTATAGGTCAGAACACTTCCTGAACCAGAGCCATAGTCATGGCAAGAGATGCAAAAACTGCCTGTACACAAGAAGCAGAAATGGATAAATGCCGCTAATGAAGAGATGAGTCCCTTACCATCCAGACATGGAGCTTAAGGAGCTACCACAAAGAGCTGTCAGAAGACAAATGTGTGTCAACACCAATGGATCCATCCTGCTTAAAGTTGGAAGGAGAAGAAGATCTGCTATCCAGTAATCAGAGTTACAGACAATCAGTGGGGGCAGTTCTGTACATAACAACCAAGGATGTATTAAACTTACAGCAGTGAGAATATTAGTGCAAGGACTAAAACATGGACGTAAAGCATCACCACATACGTGATTTAGTGAAACGTAGTGCACTCAAGTTTGTTTATTGCGAGTCTGAAAGATGATAGCTGATGGTATGACAAAGCCATTATCAAGAGCCAAGTTTGAGGACTTCAGAACTGCAATAGGACTAACAGGATAAGTAGTTGTTGAGTGTGGATGTTGGAATATGTTTAATGCAACAACTCCATTCCTGTATAAGTGATTGTTCTATTGCTAGGTTTGCATGTTATAGATAAAGCTAGATAAAAAGAACTCCAAGAGGCTCACACAGGAAAGCATGTTACTATATCCAGTTTCCTGTGCTAAGTATGAGGAAGAAGCAGCCTGCTGCAGAGATGCCCCACAAAGACTGAGACACATAAAATATGTTTTATTCCTAATTCATTAAGATTATCATATCTGTTCCAGTTTATTGCTAATTAAAGAAGCTCTGTTGTCAGAGTATTCTGAATATCCGTTGCCAACAAATATGTTAATAGGATGGTCAGTGAACCCTGAGTGTGGACAAGAGGTTCAGTGCACTGCTCCGCCCACTGGTTTTCCATGTCCCCGCCTTCCTCACTGGTGATTGACAACACTGACTTGCAAGAAGTGGGCTCTATCTGCAGATAAATTTGGGCAAGCCAGTGCTGTTAATTGTGTAAAGGAAGCTGGGGCATGCAAAACCAGTGGGCATAGCCATGCACTGTGTTGTTTAGTCACAACAAGGGTGCACCAAGTATGTTTTATTAAACTTCTATATCTCCAGAATGGAGGAGGTATGGACTGACAAACTCTAGGAAATAATTATAGGCAGTGCCACCTACCATGGTGTCATTGACATAATGGATATGTTTATAGCCATCCCGATCACTGAGGATTTGGTAGTAGGACATACTATCTGATGTAAAAACTGGTAAGGAGGGAAAAAACTGGAAAAAAATAGGAAATGAAAATGGTGAAATTACAGCAATAAAACAAACAAACAAATAAAAGAGTATCACAACAGATGTAGGCTGCAGAATTGGACTCTATAGAAGCTAAGTGGCAACACCTATAAGGGGGTATTGACAACCATATTGGTTATTCCTCAACTTTCCTAAAATCCAGTAAAAGTAAGAAATAAGCCATTACAGTGGGTACGGAAAGTATTCAGACCCCTTTAAATTTTTCACTTTTTGTTTTATTGCAGCCATTTGTAAATTAAAAAAAAGTTCATTTGTTTCTCATTAATGTACACTCTGAACCCCATCTTGACTTAAAAAAAAGAATTGTGGCAAGATCTGGCCAAGGTTACAAAAGAATTCCTGCAGTACACAAGGTTCCTAAGAGTACAGTGGCCTCGGCAGAAGTTTGGGACAACCAGAAGTTCTCGTAGACCTGGCCGTCCAGCCAAACTGAGCAATCGTGGGAGAAGAGCCTTGATGAGAGAGGTAAAGAAGAGCACCACTGTGGCTGATCTCCAAAGATGCAGTAGGGATATGGGGGAAAGTTCCACAATGTCAACTATCACTGCAGCCCTCCACCAGTCGGGCCTTTATGGCAGAGTGGTCAGACGGAAGCCTCTCCTCAGTGCAAGACATATGAAAGCCGCATAGAGTTTGCAAAAAAACACATGAAGGACTCCAAGACTATGAGAAATAAGATTCTCTGGCCTTATGAGATGAAGATGGAACCTTTTGGTGATAATTCTAAGCGGTATGTGTGGAGAAAGCCAGGCACTGCTCATCACCTGCCCAATACATTACCAACAGTGAAACAAGGTGGTGGCAGCATCATGCTATGGGGAGGGGTGTTCAGCTGCAGGGACAGGACAACTGGTTGCAATTGAAGGAAACATGAATGTGACCAAGTACAGAGATATCCTGGATGAAAATGTCTTCCAGAGAACTCTGGACCTCAGACTTGGCTGAAGGTTCACCTTCCAACAAGACAATGACCCTAAGCACCCAGCTAAAATAACTAAGAAGCCGCTTCACAACAACTCTGTGACCATTCCTGACTGGCCCAGCCAGAGCCCGGACCTGAACCCAACTGAACATCTCTGAAGAGACCTGAAAATGGCTCCACCAACATTCACCATCCAACCTGACGGGACTGGAGAGGATCTGCAAGGAAGAATGGCAGAGAATCCCCAAATCCAAGGGGGGAAAATGTGTTGCATCATTCCCAAGAAGACTCATGGCTGTACTAGCTCAAAAGGTGCAAATACTCAATACTGAGCAAAGGGGTGAATACTTACGACCATGTGATAGTTCAGTTTTTCTTTTTTAATATATTTGCACAAATCTCTACCTTTCAGTCTAGATGGGGTGCAGAGTGTACATTAACGAGAAAAAAATGAACTTTTTTGAATTTACCAAATGGCTGCAATGAAACAAAGAGTGAAAAATGTAAAGGGGTCTGAATACTTTCCGTACCCACTGTATAATTGTGCTCATTCTAATATGGACATGGAGCAGATTTTAACTACATATATCACTTTTGTACATCTGCAGCTCAGTCTATAGAGAATCATTATATCCAATCTGGTTCTACCCTAAAGATGCTTATGTCCATGGTCAATATTGGATGAACATCTAGGCCCCAATTCATCAAGACTAATATTTCCCTATCAGTCCTGATGAACAGTGCACCAGAGTAAAATGGCCCAAATTCAATTCTTTGGGAATAGAGTACATTACTCTTGTAATTTATTCTACTTTTGTGGAATAAATTAAGACAAATTTCCAAGTCAAGATTGGTCATACGTCATACCCCCTCACAGTGAAGCTCTTCCCATTTCTCAAAAATGTTGGCAGAGCTGTCTAGGACTTGCATAAAAAACAAAAGTCTCAAAATGTTGGTGCTGTGACACCTGTGCCGATTCCTGTCCCCTCTGCTTTCACTTAATCCTCCGGGAGGCACCACACCTTTGCAGCACTTGACAGTCCTACTTTATTCCTGGGGCTTCTGGTGTTACTAAATTAGGGAGTTATGTGTTTAATTCTTGTCTGGCTTTCATTACTCCTTCCTGAGCTTCCTGGGCGGAGCTGTCTGCTATTTGCACAGCTGAACCTCTGACTTCCACTACCAGCCAATAACGTTTGTTTGTCTAGTATATAACCCTACTTCTTGCTTTTGATTTATTCCATTTTCTGAGCTTGGATTATATTTTGACCTCCTGCTTGCTTTCCAATTTTGTCCATGACATGACCTCTTGATGCTGACCCAGTGTGAGGATCTTCTTGCTGTCAACTTGTTCCACTGGTCAACAGCTAACTCTGTAGCCCCAGGGTCCCTGTGTAAGTCCATATCCTTGTGCAGGATTTAAAGGGTGAAGGCCAGGACATTCACTGGTATTTGGTGAATCGAGTGCCCTACAGTAAACCTTTCTAACATCTATTAACCCCTTCAAGACCAAGGACGTATAGGCATGACCTTGGTCATGGCCCTCCCTTTGATGTGAGTTCATGCACTGAGCTCCCATCATTCCTTGCACATCAGCTTACAGGAGATTCCCCCGCTTCTCTTAACCCATTAGATCACGCTGTCAAACTCTGACAGTGCAATTTAACACACAATACAGCAGGGATCGCGCTATTGCCCACCATTATTGGGGATCTCCTGACGTGCCCATGGGGCACCAATGTGTTGTCATGACAGCGAGGGGTTAGATGACCCTGTCGCTGTCATGACTTACTTCCTGTGTACACTGCCTGATCGGCTGATTATTTCTGTGATGTAAAACATTTTACTGTGAGCTTTGATCCTCAGCTGTAATATCTGTATACTCTTATATTCTGTGATCCCGTGCTGTCCTTTCTGTATACCCTTATATTCTGTGATCCCCAGCTGTAATGCCGGTATACTCTTATATCCTGTGACCCCTGGCTGTAATGTCTGTATACTCTTCTATTCTGTGACCCCTGGCTGTAATGTCTGTATACTCTTATATTCTGTGATCCCCGGCTATAATGGCTGTATACTCTTATATTCTGTGATCCCTGACTGTAATGTCTGTATACTCTTATATTCTGTGATCTCCGGATGTAATGTCTGTATACTCATATTCTGTGATACCTGGCTGTAATCTGTGTATACTCTTCTATTCTGTGATCCTCGGCTGTAATGTCTGTATACTCTTATATTCTGTGATCCCTGACTGTAATGTCTGTATACTCTTATATTCTGTGATCTCCGGCTGTAATGTCTGTATACTCATATTCTGTGATACCTGGCTGTAATCTCTGTATACTCTTATATTCTGTGATCCCAGCTGTAATGTCTGTATAATCTTACATTTTGTAATCCCCGGTTGTAATGTCTGTATACTCTTATATTTTGTGATCCCAGCTGTAATGTCTGTATACACTTATATTCTGTGATCCCTGGCTGTAATGTCTGTATACACTTATATTCTGTGATCCCTGGCTGTAATATCTGTATACTCTTACATTATGTGATCCTGTGCTGTAATGTCTGTATACTCTTATATTCTGTGATCCTCAGCTGTAATGTTTGTATACTCTTATATTATGTGATCCGCGGGCTGTAATGTCTATATACTCTTACATTCTGTGATCTTGTATTGTAATGTCTGTATACTCTTATATTCTGTGATCTCCGGCTGTCATGTCTGTATACTCTTATATTCTATGATCCCCGACTGTAATGTCTGTATACTCTTATATTCTGTGATCCCCGACTGTAATGTCTGTATACTCTTACATTATGTGATCCTGTGCTGTAATGTCTGTATACTCTTATATTCTGTGATCCCCGGCTGTAATGTCTGTATACTCTTATATTCTGTGATCCCCGGCTGTAATGTCTGTATACTCTTATATTCTGTGATCCCAGCTGTAATGTCTGTATACACTTATATTCTGTGATCCCCGACTGTAATGTCTGTATACTCTTACATTCTGTGATCCCCGGCTGTAATGTCTGTATACTCTTATATTCTGTGATCCCCAGCTGTAATGTCTGTATACACTTATATTCTGTGATCCTCGACTGTAATGTCTGTATACCCTTATATTCTGTGATCCCTGGCTGCAATATCTGTATACTCTTATATTCTGTGATCCCCAGCTGTAATGACTGTATACACTTATATTCTGTGGTCCCTGGCTGTAATGTCTGTATACTCTTATATTCTGTGACCCCTGGCTGTAATGTCTGTATACTCCTATATTCTGTGCTCCCCGGCTGTAATGTCTGTATACTCTTATATTCTGTGATCTGCAGAGATTAAGAAAGCTGTTGGCCCCTTATGTGACAGAGGGGTCTTTAAATGTTCTATATCCTTGTACTTCATTTTGATGTTTTTGTACATAATACTTCAACATAGCAGATGTAGAAGAATCACCCAGAACTATGTATGTATGGTATTTACCTTGTTTTTAATTATGTCTTTTCCTGACAGAATTAAGAAGCCTAATTAGCTAATTATTAACAAAGCAAGGTAAAATTAGACACGAAACAGAGGGTAAAGCTCCCGACTTAGTTGTTGCTCTATATACATGCCCAAACGCCAGCAATTAGAAATACATATATTAGCATATATTATGTCAGATCAAGGCAAAGAGCAATAATCTAGAATTGTTTTAATAGGCCACAATTATAGAGATGAGGTCTCATCTTTCCTTATTTCTAGAAGATTTTGTATTAAGATTCAATCGTCTTCCACTTAAATAGAAAAATGAGTAAGTAAAACACAGATGTTCATTTAGTCGATGTGCTTGCGTTCGCAGTAAAAAAAAGTATCGTGAGTCAAGACATTCCCAACGCCAAATGATCAATTTACTCGAACAAAGTGCATTCTAACGCGGCTATAATTAAGTTTATGTCTCTACGACCGTTCAAACAAGTCATTAGACTAGTATTTGCAAATTGCACTAATTAGTGTAAAAATGTCCCCTCGGCACGTAACGTTTACAAACAGACAGCAATTATCTTTGGATGACGAGTGGATGTATGAACGGAAGACTAACAATTGGCATAGAAGATATATTGTCTGGTTGACCACCATTGGGGACCATTTCCCTTTTAAATGTGTTTGAATGCACATATTTTGGGTTAAAAATCATTTTAGAAAATAGGTGACATCAAAAAAGTGTTGCACCGCTAGCATTCTATAGACGACGTGCTGCACTGTCTATTGCTGGCTGCAGATGAGTTAACTGAGAATGCAACAGTGAGCTTGATCTCTCAGCAGAGTTTGTGCCTCTTTCATAATCACAGACTATGAAAGGTAATTTTGTAGGAAAATTGAAAAATATAAAGCCAAAATGGTAGAAAATTTTTAACCGAACCCAATTGTAAAAATATACGGTATATTTCTGTACCAAAAATACATGAATTTTAGTGATAAAAATATTACAACAGATGAGGTGAATAGTTTGATGGATGAGACCAATTTGTACATTATAACAAATCAACAGTGTCACATCGCTTTCGGACTCGGTGACTGTTATCCCTGCATCAGCCCCTAGGTGGTGCTGGATTCATTCGGCTAGTGGTGCCGGTGATAGGGTGGCCATGTCCTCATTGGGACCTGCTCCTTTGGTTCCTGCCTCTGTCAATGGGCATCGCCGTGCTCCTTCTGTGTGTAATGCTGGTGACAGGAGAGAGGTTCCTGCAAAAGGCGTCTGGTAGGCGCCGGCTTCGTTCCTCTATCAGACGTAGGGTGGTTGGTACCAGTCGTGCATCACCATCTGGCTTGGTTGTAGGGGCGGTCGGGATGAGGTCATCAGGCTGTGAGCTCTAGCCTATGAGAAAGAACCACACCCTTCAAATACATTGGTGCCTGTCCTGCAAACAGCCAGATATATTTTGGTTTTCCCAGTGATCTAGTTTGTGCCCTATTATATTGACTCTGACCTTTGCTTGGATTTTGACCCTTCTACCGCCTAACGATTTTGTACTTTTGCTGCCCTCATAGCTTTTGACGCTGCCTTCTGACTACGCTTTTGGATCCTAACTTTGTCTATTCCCTGACCTCCTAGTCTTGTCCATTCCTGGCGACCTCCTGCTCCGGTCTGCTGCTCACCCATAGTCAGCTACCTCCAGGGCCTGCTGTAATTACAAATCGCTGTATAGGGGTAAAGGGTCTCAGAGTTTTCTCGGGGTGCTGCCTTACCAGCAGCTCAGACTTTGCAGCAGACAGTCGTCACACACAGAATATGAGTGTCACGAGTGTGTTGTGTCCTTATGTGACCTTTGAGGGATCTAGTATAAGGAGATCTCAATGCTTAATCGCCCACAGATTCTCTGTGGCATCTACTTGACGGTTACCTTGTATTAAAATGGATTTACTTTCATTTGATGCTGAAGCGATTAAGGAACATTTCCCTTCTGGCTGATATTGCTCACAGCCTTTATTTCAGATGCAGCTTCATGTCATCATTCCCTTCCACTATATGTACCTACTCTGGCTTCTCTCTATGCCATTTATAGATCCTCTATACTGACCACTTTGAAGGAACTTGTTTCGGAAGAAGCTGAGGTGTTTATTTCAGTTGCAGCAGTAATGATTCCTGCTGGAGAAGCTAAGGAGTGCTATTTGTTGTGTCTTCCCCACCCATATGTGCTACTTTCCTAGTGTTGCCTTATTGCAGTAGTGAGGCTAGTATCTCGCTGGTCAACACGCTCTAGTCAGGATGAGTTCAGGACCAGCGATGGTCTAGGCACGTGACAGTGAAAGGAGGAAGGACCCACCTAGGAATGTTAGGGAGCTCAGGGGTCAGTCACTGGTGAATGTCAGGAAGTGACCCCTCTTCCTTCTCCCTATCGCTAGGACCTTTTTTTGTACTTCCCTGGAATTGAACACTTATATATAAATATTGGTCTTACTGTAGAATAAAGAGTAGAAAAAAGTAGATTTCATGGTCAATGTGAAGTGCTATGGGCACTTACTATACAACACTCCTATTTAACAATACGAATAAAATAATATAAAGATACAAAAATTACATACCACACCAATCCATCCTGTCTTACTTGCTTCAACATGTTGATGATTCTTAGGAGAGATCAAGAAAAATGTTAACACTGCAAGAAATATATACAAAGATATCATATCAGTAGATACTTAAGTGTGTTCTGTAGGATGTGATAGATAGATAGATAGATAGATAGATAGATAGATAGATAGATAGATAGATAGATAGATAGATAGATAGATAGATAGAAAAAAAAAAAATGTCCCAAAAAAGATAAAACATCACATCAACGAAGTTAAGTGTAAGCCACGGAGTCCAGACCATTGAAATGGTGCATAAAATAAAAAATGGCGGCTCCCATTTATTCCATGCATATTTATGAGTAGATAGACAGATAGAAGGACAGATAAATAGATGAAATAATAAGATATGTGATTAATAGAAAGATATGAGATATACAGAAAAATAACTGAAATAGATGGATGGATGAATATAGACAGACAGACTGACAGTATCATCAGGTACCTTCGGACAAATCCATTGATGTGAGCTTTGCTCATAGTCACATATTGATATAATTGATATGTTCTGTATTCTCGTCACCCACTGCACACTGACTCTGTCATCCAGTATCCACGTCACCCAGCTGAAGCAGTATTCACTGTGGATGAAGCATACCTATAAATGATATATTGATAGTCTGTGATAGATAGCTACTGTACACAGATAACAGATAGATGAGATAGAGTATGAGAGATAGATAGATAGATAGATAGATAGATAGATAGATAGATAGATAGATAGATAGATGGATATCAAAACAATAGCACCTCACTGGTAATGCCAATCACATGCAAACAACAATGATGTTCCCGGATGATGCTAATAAATGTTTTTCTTGAGAAAAAAAAAAACTAAAAGTTTTTTCAAAAAAACTCAGATGGGAATTTATTTATTTATTTTTTTATGAAAAACTGATCATCTAATAATAAGGTTCATAGCGCATGCATTGGTCAATAAATGTCTGCCCTTCAACCACGGCAAGGTGACCTTAAATCTGAAGAGTCCCTGTCTACACTTAAAACCTCTCTTGTACCCTAAGGGTCTCTGTAACAATGGGCAGTAGCAGGATACATACCACGACACATACAATCAGATGGCCCCCGTGGCTTAGAAGGGAGGCAGGAGTGCAAGTTATTGGCCAATACATGCAGTAAGAACCTTATTATAAGATGAGCAGTTTTTCTCAAAAAATGTTTTTTTCCACCTGAGTTTTGAAAAAACTTTTTAGTTTTAAATTTTTTCTCAAGTAAAAACATTTACTAGCATCATCAGGGAACATCATTGATTGCATGTGATTGGCATTACCAGTGTGCTGCTATTGTTTTGATATATATGTAATCCAGTATATAAATTGCACCTGGGCCGAAAGGTTAAAGGAAATGCTGTCTGGCTTTTTTTCTTCATTATAGATAGATAGATAGATAGATAGATAGATAGATAGATAGATAGATAGGAGAGAGATAGATAGATAGATAGAGAGATAGATAGATAGATAGATAGATAGATAATAGATAGATAATAGATAGATAGATAGATAGATAGATAGATAGATAGATACGATGATAGATATGAGCAATAGATAGATAGATAGTATGAGCAATAATAGATTGATAGAGGTGTACTGTCAGGACCTTGCAATCTGGCCAATCGGGTGGCGCTAGCGATCACGTGGTTGTGACGTGGTGCCATCTGATTGGCCAGATCGCTACCGGCCATCTGATTGGCTGGTAGTCACAGGTCCTTGTCCAGCAATCGAATGTCTTCTTTGCCGGTCCCGGTGCAGGCGTCGGACAGGTGAGTATGTAATTTTATTATTTTTAATTATACTTTTAATCACTTTTAGGGTACTTTTGCAGTGTATCTATAGATACACTGCGAGAGTATTAGGACTACTCGCTACTCCCGAGTGCACATAAGATACTCGGAGAGTAGCGAGTAGCCGAATACGCTACAATTCGGCGAATACCGAATAGTAGCGAGTATACTCACTCATCCCTAGCCCCATTCATTGTTTTAAAGCCCCAACCATGGATCTGTCCCCACCCATTGCTCCTGCAGCCCCCACACTTGATGTGCCCCCATCCACCTTTCCTACAGCCTTACCCAACATCCCTACAGTCCCTATTCCCTAGTGTACACTTGCTTTGGCAATACTGATGTGTATTTAGTCCTGCCAATTAAGCTTCTTTGAATTTGATATGAGCGATAGATAGACAGACAGATAGATAGATAGATAGATAGATAGATAGATAGATAGATAGATTTTTCTAATTACCTTGAGGAAATTAGTGAAGGTACAGGCACTTGAAGTTTGCTATATGATGAATCATCAACTTTTACCATGAAAACTTTGACTTCTGGATTTTTCGCTCCTGCCTTTTATTGATAGAAATATAGATATTTACACAAGACTCATGCATAAATCTACTATACTTACAGTTGGGCGTGTATTTCCTATATTATATTAATACTGGGAGCTCAGCTTTTGCACATGTTTTCCCCACCTGTTTCAATACAACACTGAAAAGCTGCAGCTGTGTCCCCCTCCGTGTCTTCAATTTACTTTGTGCCCATATACATTAGAAAAAAGTAAGAAAAAGTCATTTTTGTGTCCAGGAGGTGGGTAGTTACTGTAGGCGCCTAGTAATGGTGAACACCCCTCCCTCCATTGAGACACATGGATGCCAAATTCAGGTAGAAGGTCAACAATAAGTATCTGAGGACAGATATTGAAGGTGCACAGACAGGTTGATCCTAGGTAGAATTAAGGCCCCGTTACACACTGCAATGTGGCAGCGATCCGACCAACGATGTGGATCGCTGCCACATCGTGAACTGATCGCTGGTGAGCTGTCACACAGACAGACTCACCAGCGATCAGGACCAGCGAGAATGCTGGTGACCATGGTAAACAGCAGGTAACTAAGCAGAGTGCGGCGCTTAGTTACCCGCTGTTTAACCTGGTTACCAGCTCCAGTGCTTGCTGTGAGGCGCTGGGAGCTCGCTAATCGTTGCTGAGCGATGCTGCGCATCCAGCGGATGACTAACGACAGATTTATGGTTCTGTCTATAAATCTACGATCAACGATCAACAACGTATCGTTGATTGTTGATACGTGTCACACACAACGATGTTGTTTCGACATCGCTGCAACGTCATCAAACTAGCGACGTTGCAATTATATATTTCACGATATTGTTGTGTGTAATGGGGCCTTTAGTTGAAAATCTTTTGAGCTATCTGAATATTTAGAGAGAAAAATTGCCCCATCAACATGATCAGATGAGATTGTAATCAATGGATCTTTTCTAACATGATTCACTTTCTGCAAGAAACATCAAACGTTTTCTACTGCACTAGAATTTCTAAAGTCCTGAACTGAAACAATGAAATAAAATCAGGACTTCAAAACATCTCTATAGTAATGCTGTTTGTAGGCATAGATTTTTATTTACCTTTGGATATGGTATTTTGACAGTCTTTGGATACTGGTCTTCACCATACATAGAGTATTCTATTAGAGGGACATCTTTATCATTAAACTGGACAAAGGCAATGAACTTGCTATTTGGAGACCACCAGAGAGCGGACTTTGACCCCAGCATTTCCTCTGAAAAACGAAAAAACATATAACATTTATGGCATATCAACAAAATGATAAGGGTATGATTGCTGGGGTCCGACTACTGGGACCCCCAAATGATTTGGAGAGTAGCTGAACCATTTTGCAAACCAGGGGCAGACATATAATTTGTGCAGAATGTGCAGTCCCACGGGGGCCCAAAAGGTGAGGGGGCCCTTTTCCACTTCTAAAACAAGTGGAATTATATATTTTTGTGATCTGACTGCAAAGGGCCCATGTATTGTTCTTGCACGGGGCCCCCTTCTGTCTGTGTCCACCAGTGTTGTGAATGGAGCAGTATATATGTGCAACCAATAGTTTACTGAAAACCCTAGCATTGGACTGATGGCTCAAGCAAGAAACAGGAAAAACAACTGGATGGATAACTGATCCCCGACACTATGGCCTCCAGTGATCTTACCATTAATTGGATCCCTATCTGGACACTATTGAAAGAAGGCCCCTCTCAGTCATTTGTTCCAATCACTAAAGGTATCAATTCGATTAATGGGTTGTCCACTACCTGGACAACTCCTTCCCATTACTGATGTCCACCCCCATAAAAATAAAAAAGCTTTTGCTCAGTTCCGGTGCCAGTTCGGTTCCAGGGATGTTCAAACTTGAGTTTGCTGGGCCCATGAGACATTGTTTGTTATGACACGGAGCCCCATGGCCAATTACCGCCGCTTGCTTCTCCTCGCCTTTGGACGGTTAATTGCTGCAGCACTGAAGGCGGGTAGAATGAAGCCGGCGGTAATTGGTCATGGGGCTCACATGTCATAAAATGTCTCACTGGTCCCTGCAAACCCAAGATCGGACATCGCTGGAACTATGCCAGCCCAAAGGTAAGTGAGGAATGTTATTTGGGTGCAATGGCGAATGAGAAGTTGTTTTCTATGTAGTGTATAACCCCTTTAAAGTTGTCCAAACTTGCCAATTTGATTGGGTTCTGCTCACTCTACTCCGATAGATGACACTGCGGGATAGAAGGTTGGGCTGATAGATTTCCGCAACCAATCCTTTATTTCCCAGGAGAAAACCTACAGCCGGAAGAGTCAGGCAGGGACTTTCTCGTAGAGAACAGAGGAGCACTCAGCCAAGTTCCTGTGTATGGGGAATCGGGAGACAGCACTGTCTAAGGCAGGGATCTCAATCTCCAGGCCTCGTGGGCCGCCAAAAGTGTATGTTTTCAGGATTTTCTTAGCATTGCACAGGTTATAATATAATCACCTGCACTGATGATGATTCCAACACCTGTGCAATACTAAGGAAATCCTGAAAACCTGCCCTGTTGGCTGGAGTTTGAGTTCCCTGGTCTAAGGTGTAAATCCTATCAAACTTAAGCTCCCACCTAGATAAAAAGAGATACCGCAAATGACTTTACCTTCATAGACCCAGTCTGGAGTTCCATTAAATATTTCATCCTCTTTCCCATCATCAGTTAATTGAATGGATGATTGTCCAGGTTCATTTCTTAAATAAATATTATTATCCACAACATACACCTAAGAAGAGAAGAAAATAGATACGGTACTTTGTTTTCAACGATATCAAAGGTACCGTTTTTTTTTTTTACTATATTTAACAGTTTTCCCTAAAAACATTTTTGGGTAAAGGTGGGGGTGCATCTTACAGTCCAAATATATGGACTATGTGATTATGGAGCTATTATTAGCTGTATTATCTGACAGAATTGCAGGGGTGTCAATACTTTTGGCCACAACTGTACTGTATGTATGTATGTATGTATGTCAGGATTAATTAAAAAGTGTTAAAAAATGTGGATCAACACTGTAATTATTGAGTCTTCGCGTAAACTTGAACTCTTTACCAATAAAAGTTTAACACCTATACTTGAGCTTCAATATCCATATAAAAATGTGAATTAAAGATATGGAACCAATAAAGCTGTTTAATTTTACGTGTCAGTCTCATAACTTTTGGCCATGACTGTATGGTCACATTTTGATTTTAGCCCAATTTAAGATTCTACTTACCAATTTGTGGCCAACTGGTGACCAAGATATGTGCTGAATGTTACGAGGTAGTTGATTGGTTTTTATAAATACTCTGTAAAATACATAAAATAAAATAGAATCACTGACAGATATCTAATATGTATTATAGAATATTTCCATAGAGTAAAAATAAATTGATGCTGACCCATTTTCTATATCATATATGTTGTACGTTGCCGTATAAGAGTATCTCCATTGCTGAAAAGACATTAAAGGGGAATATAATTACTGTTATGTTAATAACAATTTGTTTCCACGACACAAAGATGAAAAACCTATATTTTAGTGTATTTTACTATATTCATTAATTAGAGTTATTTTTTATTGGTTCTTCCGGGGTTAATGCTAAAGCTGCTGTTGCTGTCTATGTGTGATGTGCGGCTCTGGAGGTGGAGGTGGAGGTGTGTTAGGTGACCATGCCCCTGGCCTTTAAATAGACTCCTTTTCCTCCAGCTGATGTTGCTGATAGAGTTCCACTCTGCCTTTGAACATGTGAGTTGAAGACGTTTTGCACTTGCTGAAGCTTCTTTGTGCTTTCCCTGTGAAAGTTGCTGTTTATCCCTATCTGTGGTGGTAGGTGAATGGGAATAGCACAGGGCTGGTTGAGGAGATAGGGAAAGGGTGGTTGCCTAGATCTCCTCACCATCTGAGATATCTCTGGGTACAGGGCTAGCAGGGACTCCAGTCCAGAGTCAGACTAGCTAACCAGATTACCATTTTGCTTCCTTTCCGTCATCTGCTATATTACACGCGTGACACACACTTTATGCCATGGAATATCCCTGTTTTAAATATTTTCTAATACATTAATTTTTTTTAAACTAATCCACAATATTCTCAAGTGGATGAACTGCAGAATATTTTTTCGCTCATATGGATCTCCACCTTTGGCTGACATAGGATTTCCTTCCTTTCTGCTTCCTATTGGACTGTTCTACATAGTTGGATTCACAATCGTAGGGGGAGCTGAAATAAACATTTCTCTTTAGATATTCTAAATTATGACTCCACTCAATGTCTTATGCAAAATATACCAACATTTTTTTGATTGGAAATACACTTTTAACAAGGTGCATTGAGTTGGTTGTAACTTATCTCATCATATCTGAATGGAACTGCTTTGTATTGAAAAGGAATCTGTCAAGTGAAAAACACTATTAACCATCAGATATGGGGTATATCTTCAGGTCAATAGCATTCTATAGCTATGCAGCCGCCACAGTGAAAGTGCTGCTACCGGAAGGAACTTAACTTTATTGCTCCTGGAAGTCTCCAGCTTTCAGTCATAGAGGTGTGGCTTCGGTCAACTACTCAGTACATAGTAAGTGGTGGCTGTAAACGCACCCAGACACTGACTCACAGCTGGTTTAGTCCATAATGAGTGGTGGGTGACTGTAACCGCACCCAGGCACTGACTGATGGCTGACTTAGTTCTCAGTGAGCGGTGGGTGGCGGTAACTTCACTCAGGCACTGACTGATGGCTGACTTAGTCCATAGTGAGTGTTGGGAGCTGTAACCACACCCAGGCACTGACTGACAGCTGACTTAGTCCATAGTGAGTGTTGGGTGGCTGTAAACGCACCCAGGCACTGACTGACGGCTGACTCAGTACATAGTGAGTGTTGGGTGGCTGTAGACCGCACCTAGGCACCTGACTGTAGGTGCTGACTTAAGCTCAATAGTGATGTTGTGGGAGGGTGTAACCGCACCTAGGCCTGACTGACAGCTGACTTAGTCCATAGTGAGCGGTGGGTGGATGTAACCGCACCCAAGCACTAACTGACAGCTGACTTCAGTTCATAGTGAGTGGTGGCTGTAACCGCATCCAGGCACTAACTGAAGATGATTCACTACATAGAGAGCGGTGGCTGTAACTGCACTTAGGCACTGACTGAAAGGGACTCAGTACATAGTAGTGGTGACTGTAACCGCATCCAGGTATTAACTGACCGCTGATTCACTACATAGTAAGCGTTGGCTGTAACAACACTGACACACGACTCAGTACATAGTGAGCGGTGGCTGTAACTACGCACTGATTGACAGCCGACTCAGTACTGATATAACAAAGAGCCAGCTGTCTTCCAGTGCCAGGGTGTGTGCAGAGCCGCCACTCATTGTATAATGAGTAGTGTCTGAACCAGCTCTGGCCACAACTTTATGACTGAAAGCAGTAGGCTGCCTGGAGAAATAAAGTTCATTTTTTCCAAAGAGCCTGGCATTCAGTTTGGCAGGTAGGCAATTTTAGAGCGCTATTAGTCAGCAAATTAACCCGATATCTGCCGTTTAATAGCATTTTTGACATAACAGGTTCCCTTCAAAGGAGATATCCAATCATAGATGATTTTTAGTTATGTAGAACTGCATTGAAATGATCGTGAAGTAGCCACTTTTTAGTCTCCTTTTTACATTAGTAACAACCAGGCTTTAGGAACTAAACTTAAAAACTATAGAAGTCTATAATAATCGGGGTTTAGTTAATTTGAGAGTTTAGAGGTTTGAATGAGGCCTACGTTATACATGATAGTACAGGGTGGCCATTTATATGGATGCACCTAAATAAAATAGGAATGGTTGGTGATATCAACTTCCTGTTTGTGGCACATTAGTATATGGGAGGGGGAAAACGTTTTCCAGATGGGTGGTGACCATGGCGGCCATTTTGAAGTCGGCAATTTTGGATCCAACTTTATTTTTTCAATGGGAAGAGGGTCATGTGACACACAAACGTATTGAGAATTTCATAAGGAAAACAATGGCGTGCTTGTTTTAAAGTAACTATATTCTTCATGAGTTATTTACGAGTTTATGACCACATATAAAATGTGTTCAAAGTGCTGCCCATTGTGTTGGATTGTCAATAATCCCTCTTCTCCCACTCTTGACACACTGATAGCAACACCGCAGAAGAAATGCTGCACAGGCTTCCAGTATCTGTTGTTTCAGATGCGGCACATCTATACTTCGCAGCATAGACAATTGCCTTCAGATGACCCCAAAGATAAAAGTCTAAGGGGGTCAGATCGGGAGACCTTGGTGGCCATTCAACTCGCCCACAACGACCAATCCACTTTCCAGGAAACTGCTCATGTAGGAATGCTCAGACCTGACACTCATTATGTGGTGGTGCACCATCTTGTTGGAAAAATACAGTGAACGTGCCATCTTCAGTGCATAAAGAGGGCAACACATCATCATGTAGCAATTTCAGATATCCAGTGACATTGAGGTTTCCATCGATGAAGAATGGCCCCACTATCTTTGTACCCCATATACCACACCATACCATCAATGTTTGTGTTCCAGCAGTCTTGGAGGATCTATCCACTGTGGTTTAGTGTCAGACCAATAGCGCTGGTATTGTTTGTTATCTTCACCATTCACAAAAACGTTTGCCTTATCACTGATAATGTTCTGTGTAAACTGAGGGTCCTGCTCCAATTTTTGTTTTGCCCATTCTGTAAATTCAGTGTGCCGATCTGGGTCATCCTCATTGAGATGCTGCAGCAGCTGGATTTTGTACGGGGCCATTTGTGAGTAGCTAATATCCACCAAAGGGTTGTTTGACTGATGCCACCCTCCAGTGACATGTGGCAAGTGCTATGCTGTGGTTCTTGCTGAATGAAGCTAGGACAGCTACTGATGTTTCTCCATTAGTGACAGTTTTCTTGCGTCCACATTTTGGCAAATCCAACACTGAACCTGTTTCACGAAATTTGGCAAGCAGTTTGCTAACTGTAGCATGGGAAATGGTGATCTCGTATGGTGTCTTGCATTGAAATCTACTGCAATGACTCGAGTACTGCGTTCACCAGACATCAACACAATTTCAATCCACTCCTCACGTCTTAACCTTTGCGACATGTCAATGGCTGTAAACAAAGATAAACTTAAAAATAACTCATGAAAGAATAAATTAATGTTAAAAGCAAGCACATCATTGTTTTTCTTATGAAATGCTCAATAAGTTGATGTCACAGGACCCTCTTTCCATTGAAAAAAATAAAGTTGAATTCAAAATGGCCGACTTCAAAATGTGCCACCATGGTCACCGCCCATCTTGAAAAGTTTTCCCCCTCACATATATTAATGTGCCACAAACAGGAAGTTGATATCACCAACCACTCCGTTTTATTTAGATGCATCCATATAAATGGTCCACCCTGTAGATTACATTGATGAAGTCTGTGAGTTTAGCCTGGAAACAACATTTTGGAAATGTGGGTTGTGGCACTCTAAGGAAGCACTAACTCTCTCCTCTCTCCTCTTTTGTGAGTTTTCAGCCTTTGGAAATCTTGAACACAACATTCTTAGAGTTGGCCACTCACAATGGATAAAAGTTGGGGACTCAGAAGATTTTGGCAGGATCCAATGATGATCTAATCTACACTTGGGCCTCCAGACTCTACGGTAATGTCTGATGTTTTGGAGAGAGGGGTCTGGACACAGCTTCAAAAAACTGATCATTTAAAAACAAAACATGCATAGTCACCAGAAATGGTGAAATCAAAAGAAATATGGACAGTTAGGTTAATCCTCCACCTCGTTGGCTTAACTTTACATTGCATATGTCACATGAGTTGTGTGCCACCTTACCCTGGCATCTATACGAGACATTTTCCATTAAGTACACATATAAATGACATTAGCAGAGTTCATCTCTGTCTAAATATCTTAAATCGACTCCACCTATACTGAGCCTAAAGAGACTCCATTGTGGGCCAGAGGTTCCTCCTCTCATAAAATGCATTACAGACCTACTTAAGACGCACGGTGATGAGCTCATTCTACCTTTTTGTACTTTTATGTGGAATTATTTTGTTTTATTTCTCAGAACAACTTACAATCATGACAAAAACTAAGCACACTGTCTCCAAATTCAATGGTTTTACATATTACGACATAATGAAAATAATTCTAGTCCTTAGAAGGTCTTAACATTTGGAAAATACAACCTCAGATGAATAACAGATGAGAAATTACATAGAGTCATCATTTATTTGACAAAACTAAGACAAAATGAAGAACCAGGAATATAGGAGAAAAGAAGGTAAGTAGTAATCAGGTGATGCTAATCAAATGTTCTTGATTCATTGTTCATCAGCAAGTGTGACCACCTCGATAAAAGCAGAAGTTTTGGCAGGTTGCTGGTCAGGAGCATTTAGGTGTGTGTATTAACAGAATGTCAAGGGGAATGACATCCGCATATCCACGGCCGGTATAGCCGGCGTCATGACACACTTTTATTTTATTTTATTTTGATCCGTTTTTCAATTCCCCTTTTTAACTGCTCGCCCGACGAGGGGATCACGGACCAGTTCACGCTACCATGACATCCTGCAGCCTCAGACAACGACGAGAGGACCCGGTTCTGAGTACCCCACTGTCTCCACCAGGGATGAGACATTTCCATCTCTGGTGGCCTCCCTCACGCTAAAAGCTTGTTTCGCCGCTCCTTACTTAGTGCCTCCGCAGCACAGAGCTCAAGGACCGACAGCCACTGGGTGCCTATTTGTACCCCCTTCCGGGGCACTGCTCTCTAGTTCAGCCGCCTTCCCCAAGTTGTGTCGGGTGTTCGGCCACAGCTCCCATTAGATGATCAGCTCCGGATCAACGGTTGGGCATGAAGCATCCATGTTGTGTTCAGGTCGGGTCCCTGTGTTGTCCACCAGCCCCTCTGTCTCGCCAGAGACGGGCATACGGGGATCTCGTCTCGTTCCTTACCCCAGGGGCTCCCTTCTTCCTCCACACCTCTCGGTCTTTCCTCCAGGGGCGAGCGTGGTCGTGCTCCAGCCTACGGGAGTCGGCACCACACCGCTCCTACACTCACGACTTCCACTCCACTCCTTTCATGATGGTCTCTCCTCTCATCTGACTACTGACTACACTTCACTGTCCCCCTTTTGGAGCCTGGATCCTCCCTCTGGGTCCACCCACTGACCGAGGGACCTACGGGTTATTTGTTTGTGTGTGTTTTTGGCTCAACTGCACCATCCCAGCACCCTGAGAGTAGAGGCACAATGTTCCCTAATCACAGGAGTGCAGTACCTCTGGTGGCGGCCTACCAAGTGGGGCGCCACATTACCCCCCTGGCAAAGGTTAGGTCATCCCCGAGCAACCCAGTACACAGACACTCACACAAATTTTCTTTTTATAAACAACAGTAACATTAACATGAACATCACTCAGCATTTTTCTTCCCTTTCGGGAGGCACTTGGACTTAAACGTTGCAAAAAGTAAGTCCAGTCTTTCAAAGTAAAAATCAAAAATAAAGTATCCGTAAAACAGGGTCCTGAAAAGAGCGCTCAATTAAAACAAAACATAAAGTCCACTGTCTTACGAGCAGCATCCCCTACCGGGGCTTAAAACAGTTCTTTGTCACAAGTTCTCCTCCCGACTATATGGTGATCATGGCAGGTTAACTATATACACATTTTTCATTTTTACAATTTTACAACAACCCGGTACATCTCTAGTGGTCCCCTCGCGCTAAAAGCTTGTCTCGCTGCTCCTTACTTAGGCCTCCCCAGCACAGAGCTCAAGTACCGACAGCCACGAGTGTCTATTTGTACCCCTCCCGGGCACTGCTCTCTAGTTCAGCTGCCTTCCCCAAGTTGTGTCTGGTGTTTGGCTACAGCTCCCGTTAGAAGCCTGGGGCCCCCTGGTTCAACGGTTCGGGCATGAACCATCCGCATCGTGTTCAGGGTCGGGTCCCTGTGTCATCCACCAGCCCCTCTGTCTCACCAGATACGGGCGTACGGGGATCTACTTCTCGTTCCATACCCCAAAGGCTCCCCTCTTCCTCAACACCTTTCATTTTTTTCCCTCCCAGGGCAAGCGTGGTTTTGCTCCAGCCCATGGGAGTCGGCACCACACCGCCCCTACACTCCCGACTTCCACTCCACTCCTTTCACGATGGTCTCTCCTCTCGTCTGACTACTGACTACACTCCCGTGTGTCCCTATTTTGGAGCAGGGACCGTCCTCTGGGTCCACTCACCACCCCAGGGACCTACAGGTTGTGTGTGTGTTTTTGACTCAACTGCAGCATCCCAGCACCTGGAGAGCAGAGGCACAACACTCCCTAATCGCAAGAGTGCAGTACCTCTGGTGGCGGCCTACCCGGTGGGGACCACATCTTTACAGAGCTGTGTGGCTAAGACAGCTCTTTCAACTCTGCTTCATGGCTAAAACTAAAACCAATGAATGTGTGAGAATGGCTGCACCCAGTAATTGTGGCGCCCCACTGGTCGATGCGTCACGAAGGGGTAATGCACCCAGACCAGTGTGTGTGGTATCCCAGTGGCCAGTGGATGAGGGAGGTTTGCATGTGGCTTTCACCTATGCATTCACACATTTAGAGCCAGGGGACCAATTGGTTAAACCCGTTACCAGGGTAACCGGTCCCGGTGGGAGGTTATATAAGTGGGTAGTGAAGAGCGGGAAGAGTAGTGAAATTCGGGAGAGATGTCAAGGAGGACCCTGCAAGGGATGCAGGGGTAGGGCATCAGAAAGAGAGGTGACCTAGATGAGAAAGGGGGATCCTTGGGTGTCAGCTGACACCCGGGGCCAGACCGTCCTGATAACAGGTTTGGGGGAAGCCCGGTCCATTAACGGAGAACCAGCTCTGAGCGCGGTGCAGGAGAGTTCAGTCCTGAGCCGCCAACCCAGAAGGCCATGGGCAATCAGACAGCCATGACCCAGTCCAAAGCACATCTCCACCAGGGACTCTGTCCTGGGTCTTGAACCCTCAGCTAAGGGATTACTCTATTCAGACCCGTAGGCCTGGTGCAAGAAAGGGGCTCTGTGCAGGGAATAAGGAGTAGCGCAGACGACAGCGGGAGAAACACAGTTGAAAGCCACAGAAGGACTCCTCGTGCACTGGTAACTACCCAGGCCAGCTACCCGAGACTATAAACCTGTTTATTGCCTGAAGGTTAAACCCGTACTCTAAAACCGTACAGAGACTCAGCAACTGTGGTGTGTTATTCTTTGATGCAGGGTAAAGTCACTCAGCATTCCGCCTGCAGAGCCACCCGCTGTGCCTGTGTCCACGACAACTAGTACAGCAGCACTGCCCTGGGGATTCTGCTCCACCTATG
The DNA here is from genome assembly GCA_033576535.1 of Allobates femoralis. Classification (NCBI taxonomy): domain Eukaryota; kingdom Metazoa; phylum Chordata; class Amphibia; order Anura; family Aromobatidae; genus Allobates; species Allobates femoralis. The sequence continues at coordinate 32,369,151 of JARQOC010000011.1, forward strand.
GGGAGCAATACCACGTGGCTGCAGCGACATCATTCCAAGAGGTCTGTGATCAGCGCTGGTGTGTTCACCAGACACTGTGGGTGGCATCACAAACATTTTATTTTTTATTTTATTTTTACACATTTTTCAGCGACCACCGGGGCCAATGGGCCTGGGCACCGGCCACCAGTGACAGCAACCGTAATCAATGCCCGGGATCCGAGTGCCTTAAGGCCCTGGGGTGAGTCATAAATCTAAGGGTACCGTTACACGTCGCGACATTGCATGCAATTTCACTTGCAATTTGCTGGTTGCAGTGAAATCATGGACACATTATTACATTTGTACACGGCAACAAAGTAGAACAATGTGTCCATGATTTCACTGCAACCAGCAAATTGCAAGTGAAATTGCATGCAATGTTGCGACGTGTAACGGTACCCTGACTGATACATCGTTGGATTCAAAATCTCCTTGCCTATATTATGTTGCTCTCAGTTGAGGACGGAAAAAACCTGCTGGCAGATTCCCTTTTAACACATCTAAAAATAAAAACGAAAAATTAGAGTTACAGACTTTAAGGAAACCCTAAGATCTGAATTGAATGATTTTCTACACTGGAAAAAAATATCTTATTTATATGCGCTCACTATATTATTAGCAGCATTACCCTATATAAACAAAGTACTTGGACCTTCATATAGATGCTGTCAATATTCGCTATTTGTGTATAAAGTCACTGATTGACACGATTACTGTATATAAATGCAGGGGTGTGACATTGGATTGCAAAAATAAAATTACTTTTTTGTAATCACTTTCGAGGGCGGCAAATTTTCTGTCTTGCGAGAGGAAATAATTTGTAGCATTCACATCGTCCTGTAAAAGAATTAAAATGAGAAATTATTAATTTGTGGGGTTATTGGTCATAAATTGATACTGTTTATTTGCCTGTCTAATTGTCTGAATTCTATCATCTTGGTATCTATGTACAACCTGGTGAAGATAGATAGATAGGTAGATAGATAGATAGATAGATAGATAGATAGATAGATAGATAGATAGATAGATAGAGTCCTTGTAGAGAAATCGCAGCACTCTGAGATGATCTTTCATGTGCTCTTTATTACCAGCTTCAGGCAAGTATGGCGATGTTTCGGACTCGTATGTCCTTAGTCCAGCAACCTGGTTGTAAAAACTTCAAATAGGGGGTTAGCTCAGTGCTTAGTCTTAATTATACATAAAACTCTGATTCCTATTTTATCCTTTATATCAGAAGTTTATTCAAAATAATTCCATTTAAAACCAATTATTTCAAATATTAATAAAAGTATTGTTGACTCTTGATTCCTTAAAATGATATGAACAGTAATAAACACAATTTAACTTGTTAGGCTGGCTTCACACTGCGGTCAGGTCCGATCCGGGGCTGTCCGGTGTAAACCGGACAGCCCCGGACCCGATTTTCACCCCATGCAGCCCTATGGGGCAGGATGGAGCTGGATGGCAACTCTCTGCCATCCGGTTTCCATGCGTCCGGGAGAATCCGGGAGGAATCAGAATTTTCTCCCGGACACAAAATCAGAGCATGCTGCATTTTTGTGTCCGGGGAGAAAAATCTCCCCAAATCGGATCCTCCCGGATCCAGGGCAATCCGACGCTCCCTAACATGGGAGTCTATGGGGCTGGATTGCCCTGATCCAGGAGGATCCCGGAACCGGACACCTGCGGCTGAAGTTCAGCGTGAGCTACGCTGAACTTCAGCACCAGGGAGCTGTCCCCGTGAAGCGGTTCAGCACCACTTCGCAGGGGACAGCTGAGCTCTGCAGCATCCGGCTGCACACCAGATCCAGTCTTGGGCTGTCAGGTTCACCGCTGACAGCCCCGGATCGGAGTGTGAAGCCAGTGTGAAGCCAGCCTTACTCTTCAGGTGGTGGCATTCATGTTCTCCTCCAGTGGGTATATTAAATTAGGTTGGGGTGTTGTCTATTAACCTATTAAGTGTTAGTACACCATATTAAAATGGTGTAGTAACACCTTCTTAGTTTACTGTGCCATATATAAAGTGCATTACGTGCTTATATGTGCAATAATAAATGTACAAAATAAAGGTACCTTCCACAGGGTAAAAACCATATCATCCTCCTCCTGGGTATGCATAGATCTCCCTCTGTATCAGGTTCTCTTATGCTCCCTACACTACATTTCGGATCAGTTCCGGGTAACCGGGATGACGCTTAGGTAACGGGTGATGTGCTTCCGGTAAGGAGAAGCCGCACCCACGGTTACCAGGGTAGCAGCACTAACAAGCGGTGAGCGCGCTTCCGGGACGCCGAGAACATGCTGGTGATGGCGTCTATAAGCAGCAACAACAGGAGAATGCGGTACAGTAATTTAATATAATGAGCTTCCAATTAACCAGATTGTGAACATGAAGGGGAGAAATTTTAGATGGAATCATGAGGAAAACGTAATACACCAGGAAGATAGAAAATGGTGTTTGCAGTAGTAACAATAAATGAGCATATGGCACTATGTATTGTAATGAATTGCTGTAATGTATATGTAAATTGTTTAATTAATGTAATAATATGTTATGCATAAAAACCAGGCACAAGCAGCTTGTGGTTGCTGGACTAAGGATGTGTGAGTCCCAAACGTTCCATACTTGCCTGAAGCTGGAATGAAGAGCATAAGACCATCTTTGGAGTGCTGCAATTTTTCTACTAAGACTGTATGTATCAAAATTGGCTTTTGGGGCAGTTTTAATCGCTTTGCACCTAGAAAACCAGCTTTATTGCTGCTCCCTATTTTTCAATTTTTTAGATAGATAGATAGATAATTGAAGAGTAATCCATTATGTTTATTGTTTTTCTACTTACAAATGTTGTATTCTTCAAAATGGTGGATGTCCTACCAGTGTCCATATTAAAAACTAGAACATTTCCATCTTCATTTCTGTGAATATATTCATTTTCTGCATAAAATACAAAGCACATTTCACAATAAAAACACGTATAAAAAATAGCTTTTACATTTAGTTTTATAGCCAGCATAATTATACATACACACAGTGCGGTTATGTAGCGCCCCTGCAGATCCAGTCGCCACAGAGGTACTGCACCCCTGGTAGGGTGTAGTATCCCACTCTCGGGTAAGAGAGGCACAGACCGGTGTCTGTGGAGATACCTAATGAGGAGCTACCTAAAGGTGGTGCTGGAGTTCATCCACTTCCTGACTGAAGTGCAAATTTGCATATTTCCTAGAGGAGGGATGTGGCTTTAAATCTACTTATCTACTTAACTGTCTTCTTATGGTTGCAGCCAAACTCCTCTCCATAAGGTAGATAGCAAGTTCCCTAGACCTAAATATAAAAGTAATCTAAGGGAAACTCGGGAATGTCTGTAAAAAGCCCGGCCACCTTAAAGCAAACTGCAGAATTTGGAAAGCAAGAATGAGTCAGCTTAAAAAGCAGAACAGTGATCAAAAGGTGAAAACAGCTGTAAAAGAAAAGTCTGAATGTATTGAAGCTGCATTTAATACCAGTACAGGCTCATCTGCAAAGCATGTATGGTGTATATGACGCAACCCAGGGCTCAGGTACTCAGCTCTCGGGCTCTCGGTCTTGGGTGTCACGGGTGGCTGCCAGAGGCTGTCGCCCTGGTGGTCAAGTAAAAAGGGGTAAAATAAAGTGTATACAAGTTCATGACGCCACCTGCAGTACCTGGTGATGCTCACCAGTGCTGCTACAGCCCTCCGGTGGTCATTGGTATTGCGGCAATAATGGTATGGTCCTCCACAGGCAGGACCGGACTGCTGGGGCAGCAATTCTGTAAATAAATCGTTGTTGTGCAGGGAAGGATGCAGAAGAGTCGGCAATTCACTTCACTGGGTACTTTACTGAAAAACTTGTCATAATCATTAAAGTCTTTCAGTGCAGTAGATGTTTCAACGACAAATGCTACGGGTTCTGCAAGTGGAATTTCTGGCTGGTAGATGGATCCCTCACTGTGTACCGTCCTTGTTCCTTTCTTCCCAGTGGCGGTGAAGTCTGATCTCCTATTGATAATCTGACCTTCTGCTGCTTCTCCTAGTCTCCTCTCCCTTGCACCCGTCAGGTGAATCTTTTAATGTCCTTCGTAGGATCCGACTGCAGAACTGATTCCCCTCTTAAGGGCTCTTTGGGAGTCAGGGCTGTATCTGAAATATCCCGGTCATCGGATTTCTGTGAGTCGTATAGGTCCACATAGGGGGCCTCCGGTGCCCCGTTACTTTCTTTGGGGCAAACGCTCTGGTTACTCTATTCCCCTCGTAGAGTGAACTCACGATCTGAGTTACTTTCTCTCCTTCTTCCTTCTGGGATCTGTACTTGTTGCTTTTCTGGGTCCATCAGCCGAGGAAGCCCTCCTTGCTCCCTCCAGGCCGGCTGCCTGGCTCTCTCTTACTCCTTACTGCTTGCTCACTAACTAGTTCCCCCTGGAGGTCACTATACACCCTCCCGGGGTCCCTCCCACCTGCTGACTAGTGTGAGATGTGGGTTCTAGGGTTCCACCTACTGGCCATAGTTCCACTTGCAGTGGGGTGACTACACCGCTTTTATGGGTGCAGTACCCCTTTTGTGGCACTTATATGGTGGGGCGCCACATATAGACTCTGGTGCCAGTTGCCATATGACAAATGATAAGGACTTCTTCACTGACCTTGATGAAAGCAAGTAAGAAAAGGTCATCTTAGCTAATGGTCAATATATGACTTCAGAAGGAGTAGGAGACGGTTATCGCCACTGTCCAGTTTCTTCAGCACATAACAGAAAGATCCCAGTAAAGGATCTTCTATATGTTCCCAGTCTTGAAAGCAATCTTCTGTCAGTAAAGAAGCTTACGCAAAAGAGAATGTAGTGGACCAAAAGACAAACCAATACCCACAATTTGTTATATGTTAAAAACATTTCAGCTCCTGTTATTGTGGTTTGCACTCTTTTTGTTGCTGTGTGTGGCTGGGCCATATGGGTGCAGTTGTTCCAGCAGGTAGTAGTGTTGAATGCCATAACAGCCCGCCTTCTGAGATAGGGGTTAATGTAAGAGGCTAGGCATGCACTATGCAAATCTGTGTGAACAGCGCCCTATATGAATCCCATTCTGTTTGCAGGACCACCAGTGGTCACTCCCACTGTGAGAAAGGAGGTTGCTAGTGATTGGGGCTGGTGTCCTGCATTCATGATGCCTTCATTTATAACCTGGGCAAAGCTGCACACAGCACTGAGTGTAATGGTCTCCAGATCTGAATCTGCTGTGGTAAGAAAAGGGAATGTAGTTACTTTTAAAAACAACAGCTGCATTATATCAAAGAAAGGTCACAGTCTTACAGAAGGAAAAATCCAAAATGAACTTTATCAGGTAAAATGCAAAGAAAGAGTGTACAGTGCTAGACAAGATCTGCATAAGAACTGTATCCATGTATGGCACAGACGTCTTGGGCACAGAGACCCAGAAGCAGTAAGGAAGTTAGTTCAACTTGCAAATGGTGTTGAAATCAATCAATGTAGTCAAATGATGAAGTGAACTAGCTGTCTTAAAGGGAAAATGTCCAGAAAATCCTCTCCTAAAGTAAGTAGCACTAGATCTGCACAGCCACTGGATTTGATACATACAAATGTTTGCGGGCCAATGAGTGTTCAAACTCCAAGCAAGAAGAGATATTTCCTCACTTTTATTGATGACTACTCCAGATATACAGTCACCTACCTTCTTCACAGTAGGGATGAAGTTCCACAGAAACTTGAAGAATATCTTGCCGTTGTGTTCAACAAATTTGGAAGAATGCCCTAAACCATGTGTGCAGATAATGGGGCTGATTACACAAGTGGTAAGGTGCAAACCATTTTGAAAAAGAATGGAATCATGTTCCAGACGACCATTCCATGAAACCCAGAACAGAATGGCATTGCAGAGAGAAAGAACCGCACTCTCTGTGAACATAGAAGAATTATGTTGTTTGATGCCAATCTACCTACAACGTATTGGGGAGAAGCCATCATGACAGCTTGCTATCTTCAAAACAGACTGCCAGCTAAAGTCACAAATAAAACTCCATATGAGCTATGGAACTGTGAGAAGCCGAACCTGAAGCACCTCAGGATATTTGAAAGCAAAGCGTTTGTGTATGTTCCCAAAGAAAAACGTTCCAAGTAGGAATCACATCCAAAGCAAGGAGTCCTGGTGGGCTATAGCAAAACTCAAAAAGGATACAGAATCCTGCACCCAGAGACCAACATAGTAACAATCAGCAGAGATGTAGTGATTGATGAGAACTCTGTTTCGCTCAAATTCCACGAAGTTACACAAGTCATTCAAGCAAAGGAACAAGAAGAGGAATCTTAGGAGGAATAAAGCTACATTTCCAGATACTCCGGTGTCCTGGTGTTTCCTTGGCGGCAGCGCGGATCATGCGGCACATCGTTCTACAGAGCATTTCTTGCACTGCGGTGACCCGTGGTTGTGTGGATCCTGCAGCAGCTGACCCCTCGTGCTCATGCTTGGTTGTGGGTATACACAACCGGACCAGGTGAGCAGATACTGATATATCATCTGCATTACCCTTTTCATATAAAGGAAGGAGGAAGAAGCACAGCAGGCTCCGAAACGCGTAGGAGAAAGAATAAAGAGCATAATTTCATCAACTCTTGGGTCAGCATCCTCATTTCAGCAGCGCAGATCATTTACACTTCGTCCCTCTTTTTTGGATTTCAGTTGGATTCCCTAAGAGAGTGAGCCACCATACCGAACTTTTAATGACACCACCAGGGTCATGGAGCCAGGTCTCGGTCCCTGTGATTCCCGTGATAAAGCTTCAAAACCCAGTTCCGAGTATCCTAGGGCCCTGGAAGGGTATGTAACATATATACCAGGATGGTCCAAGAATAGGGGATATATATACCAAGATGGTCCCAGAATAAGGGATATATACCAGGATGGGGGACATATATACCAGGATCGGGGACATATATACCAGGATGGGGGACATATATAGCAAGATGGGGCCAGGATGGGGGTTATACATACCAGGATGGGGGACATACAGTATATACTAGAATTAGGGATCATATTTACCAGGATGGCGGATATATATACCAGGATGGCGGACATATATACCAGGATGGTGATATATTACAGGATGAGGGAGATACATACAAGCATGGGGACATATATTCCTGAAAGGTTAAGGGACATTAGTACAGGATGGAGAATATTACTATATAATGAAGGGGGAAAAACACACAGGTCTTTATAGGATTTAGAAAGCTACCCTGGCCTATATATATTTGACCAACATGATGGGGGTAGGAAAGAAGGTGTCAGATCCAAATCTTGCACTGGGTCCTATTGGATTCTAGTTAGGGCTCTGATCACATACTCACCTACACCAGTTACTTTGCCCAGCATCTCTGGCGCTACCATGGAGAGATCTCTGTACAGTCAAAGGGTAGAAAAAAGAAACCCCTTCGATTCTACTAATTATGGGGTTGGGGCCAAGTCTGAACGTGGTAGCTCAAATTGAATTTTAGGATTTTTACATGCAGTTTATCTAAATTTTTTTGTTGTTTTGTTCTTTTTTGCAATTACCTACAACAGACATTTAAGATTCTGATGCTGAATTAATTTTTGTAATGACCCCATGTACCGTATATACTCGCGTATAAGCCGAGTATTTCAGCCCAAAAATTGGGCTGAAAAGTCCCCCCCTCGGCTTATACGCGAGTCATACGGCCCCCCTCAAAGTTTGGCGCCCCCACCTCAGTTTCTGGGCCCCCCCGCATGCAGCGCTGCACATATACATTACGTGTCTAGCAGCTGTTACCCTCCGGTGGCAGATCGCGGCTCCCGGCTCCGGGCTCCATCTTCCTCTCTGTCTTCCTGGTTGTCATGTGACCGGCGCGATGACGTCATCGCGATGAGCCCCGGTCACAAAGCAGGAAGACAGCGAGGAAGATGGAGCCCGGAGCCGGGAGCCGCGATCTGCCACCGGAGGGTAACAGCTGCTAGACACGTAATGTATATGTGCAGCGCTGCATGCGGGGGGCCCAGAAACTGAGGTGGGGGCGCCAAATTATGAGGGGGGCCCTGCTGGGGCCCTGTATACTACCACTGGGGCTATATACTACCACTGGGGCTATATACTACCACTGGGGCTATATACTACCACTGGGGCTGTATATATACTACCACTGGGGCTGTATATATACTACCACTGGGGCTATATACTACCACTGGGGCTGTATACTACTACTGGGGCTATATACTACCACTGGGGCTATATACTACCACTGGGGCTATATACTACCACTGGGGCTGTATATATACTACCACTGGGGCTATATACTACCACTGGGGCTGTATACTACTACTGGGGCTATATACTACCATTGGGGCTATATACTACCACTGGGGCTGTATGTATACTACCACTGGGGCTATATACTACCACTGGGGCTATATACTACCACTGGGGCTGTATACTACTACTGGGGCTATATACTACCATTGGGGCTATATACTACCACTGGGGCTGTATGTATACTACCACTGGGGCTATATACTACCACTGGGGCTGTATACTACTACTGGGGCTATATACTACCACTGGGGCTATATACTACCACTGGGGCTGTATGTATACTACCACTGGGGCTATATACTACCACTGGGGCTGTATACTACCACTGGGGCTATATACTACCACTGGGGCTGTATACTACCACTGGGGCTGTATATATACTACCACTGGGGCTATATACTACCACTGGGGCTGTATACTACTACTGGGGCTATATACTACCACTGGGGCTATATACTACCACTGGGGCTATATACTACCACTGGGGCTGTATATATACTACCACTGGGGCTATATACTACCACTGGGGCTGTATATACTACTGGGGCTGCGTGTATACTACCACTGGGGCTGCTGCTGTATACTACCACTGGGGCTGCTGCTGTATACTACCACTGGGGCTGCTGTATATACCTCTGGGGCTGCTGTATACTACCACTGGGGCTGCTGCTGTATATACCACTGGGGCTGCTGCTGTAACACTGCTGGGGCCTGTATATACCACTGGGGAGGCTGCTGTATACCACACTGCTGGGGGCTGTATACCTGTGCTGGGGTCCACCCTCGGCTTATACACGAGTCAATAAATTTTCCCAGGTTTTGGGGGCAAAAGTAGGGGGGTCGGCTTATACACGGGTCGGCTTATACACGAGTATATACGGTAATTAATGACCTCATGTGATCTCATTAGTCCTGAATGTGAACTTTGTATGTATAGAGCAGTGGGACTAGGAGGAGATGCTGCTATCATCTACCCAGAGACTATAGACCATGTAAAAAATAAATGTATCAAAATCTGCTGCTGATGGAAGTCTCTGCTTTTGAAGATTTAATTTACTGCTCAACAAACACAATTTCAACATTGTATTGTAGGAAATTCAACCCAATTCATTTGTAATGGTGATCCCCTCCCTGAAAACTGCTGATACAGCCTTGAGTAATTTACAAAATATTTGGTTCCACATAGTAGAAGAATAAAGCCAGGGGTGTAACTACAACAGGTGCAGGGGTTGCAATCGCACCCAGGCCCTGGAGCCTAGGGGGCCCCAAAAGTCCCTTTTACCTATATGAAAAGACCAATACTTTTAGAGATTTGCAATGATCTTTTTTTCCATCTATACCCTTGGCCTAGGACAACTCATAAAGTCCCATGGCTTCCAGTACCACCTGATGACACTCAGATCTATCTCTATGCCCCAGACGTCACCTCTCTTCTGTCCAGAATTCCAGAGTGTCTATCAGCCATATCCTCCGCCTACAGCCTGCAATGACCATGGTGACATCTCACCACCACTAGACCCGGCGCTCCACCACCACTAGAGCAGACCCAACCTTACTGTCTCTCTCCCCATTGCCCTGTAGAATGTAAGCCCACAAGGGCAGGGTCCTCTCTCCCCTCTGTATCAGTCTGTCACTGTTAAGTTTGTTCATTGTATTTTTAACTTGTTTGTATGTAACCCCTTCTCATGTAGAGCACCATGAAATCAATGGCGCTGTATAAGTAAATAATAATAATGATGATGATTGGGGGCCCCACTGGAGGTTTTGCATTGGGGCTCATGAGCTTCAAGTTACGCCGCTGCATAAAGCTACTCGTACATATTACAATTACAATCAGACTGCTATCTACTTTCCCCCAATCTCAGATGTCGGGGAAAACAAGTATAGATCATGTTGTATATTACCCCAACATTTCCTTTATTCCCATTGGCAAAAAGCTACTACCAAACACTTCTCCTCTCTCTTGACATAAAGCATAGTAGTAATGTTTATGGTGGTATAGTCTTTCTTTTGTGTCCTACGCAGTCCTGAGCTCAGACTGTTCTGAGGAAGGTTAATTTTGCTCCACCGTCACCGATCATGATATTGTGATCTACTAGATTACCAGACGGTTCCCTAATTGAGGTGACAATGGAGACAATCATTTCAGAATTTCCCTTTCGTTATTCAGCTGAGAACTGAACGCCATCAGGTTTGCCAGAGTGACTTTTTTACTTATTCTAAAGAAAATAGATATGCGGTCTAGTAGAGCGCTAAGGCAAGGGCGGGAGGCAGATGATATTACAATTAAAAAATCTTTATTTAATCCACAACACATTTTTATACTGAATTGCTACCTTCATCAGGTTGTAAGGGATATGGCGTTTTTATAAGAGCAATGGACCAACGGGTGGATATCTCAGAAAAGGACCCTTGGTGTGCCAACTGTTAACCCTAAAACCAAAAGGCGTATGGGACATAGAAATAAAAAGTGAGATAAATAAAAACAATTATGATAGTAACAACAACAATGATAATAACATGTTAAAAGGACCGGATAGGAATATTATACCTAAAAGTAGTAAAAACTAATAAAAACTAGGGAACAGTTCCCATCAAACAACAAGCTAATAAGGAGTTGATTATAGAATATGGGGTGAAAAAACACTTAGCAGAGTGTTTGATATATAAGTTCTCAGAAGATGGGGAATTAAACTCTCAATGGTAGATTTTTCTTGGGACTACAATAAGTGTGACAAACAAAATACTACTGAGTCGGGCCGGCAGGGAAGGGATTACTCTGATACCGGGACGGTGGCTTCGGTGTTGGGGATCACGGCTGGTCGAGTTCCAGTTCCGTGCCCTGGGCACTCAATGGTTGATGGGGGTGATCCCGTTTCATCCACCAGCCCTTCTGTTCCTCTGCCAGATACGGGCATGCAGGCTGATCTTAGCCTTTTTTCCGCACCCCAAGGGCTCCTTCTCTCTTCTTCACCCTTTTGTCTTTCCCTCCCAGGGCAATCGTGACCATGCTCCAGCCCACGGAAACTAACACCTCCACCACCTTTCGACTCCCACTCCGACTTCCTACTCCTTCGCTATCCTCCTTACAACTCCTTTTCACTTCCTCACCCGTGTACCCCTCTCTGAGACTGGGCCCACCCTCCCGGGTCCGCCCACCGTCCTTGGCCGGGGTCCTACGTGTGTGTGTTGCGGTGTCGAGTCTCAACTTCACCATCCAAACCTGCTGCTTGTTCTTTGCATTGACAGTAAACTAGGACATGTAGAAATTATCTACTCCAAAATGAATGACATTTCTGAGATTTATCCTAATTTCATATAGTTTCCAATAGTTTGCACAATAAAAATGCTCTTTACTGTAAAAAAATCCCAAAACGGAGTGTCCCAAATGAGAGCGAGAAAGGGAACGTTCCCAAAATGTTTCATTTATTATGTAAAGGTTTGGTCGTAATATCCAATATTTATCTTCAGACTTAAGAACAGATGTAAAGTCTCATTTTGGCTCTGTGCCATGGAAATTACCACATGTGTTAAATGCACTAAAACATATGTATTTACTTAGGAAATGTCTATAATGCAGATTAATAACTGGAGGGATACTTCTAGAAGGGCATGTTCAGATATTTATTAGCACCTAGTTTATCAAACTGAACATCTGTTATTGTCAGAAATCTGCAAAAATAAATTTGAACATAATCCAGGTTTATAAAAGATAACAGTTTACATTTTACTAAGAGCTCAATAATCTCCTCTGTTGTCTTCACTCCTTTTATATGAGCCGTACTTAAAAACATGTGGGTGACAGAGGCAGACGAAGATAGGTAGATGATGGATAGATAGATAGATAGATAGATAGATAGATAGATAGATAGATAGATAGATAGATAGATAGATACATAGATAGATACATAGATAGATACATAGATAGTATACAGAGCCTTGTGAAAGTATTTGACCCCCTTGAACTTTTCAACCTTTTGCCACATTTCAAGCTTCAAACATAAAGATATAAATTCTAATTTTTTGTGAAGAATCAACAACAAGTGGGACACAATCATGAGGTGGAAAGAGATTTATTGGATATTTTAAACTTTTTTAACAAATAAAAAACTGAAAAGTGGGGCGTGCAATGTTATTCGGCCCCTTTACTTTCAGTGCAGCAAACTCACTCCAGAAGTTCAGTGAGGATTTCTGAATGATCCAATGTTGTCCTAAATGACTGGTAATGATAAATAGAATCCACCTGTGTGTAATCAAGTCTCCATATAAATGCACCTGCTCTGTGATAGTCTCAGGTTCTGTTTAGAGAGAGAGTCTCATGAAGACCAAGGAACACACCAGGCAGGTCCGAGATACTGTTGTGGTGAAGTTTAAAGCCGGATTTGGATGCAAAAAGATTTCCCAAGTTTTAAAAAACTCAAGGAGCACTGTGCGAGCGATTATATTGAAATGGAAGGAGTATCAGACCACTGCAAATCTACCAAGACCGGCCATCCCTCTAAACTTTCATCTCGAACAAGGAGAAGACTGATCAGAGATGCAGCCAAAAGGCCCATGATCACTCTGGATGAACTGCAGAGATCTACAGCTGAGGTGGGAGAGTCTGTCCATAGGACAACAATCAGTCGTACACTGCACAAATCTGGCCTTTGTGGAAGAGTGGCAAGAAGAAGCCATTTCTCAAAGATATCAATAAAAAGTCTCGTTTGAAGTTTGCCACAAGCCGCCTGGTAGACACCAAACATGTGGAATAAGGGGCTCTGCTCAGATGAAACCAAAATCGAATTTTTTGGCCACAATGTAAAATGATTTGTTTGGTGTAAAAGCAGCACAGCTCATCACCCTCAAAACACCATCCCCACTGTCACACATGGTGGTGGCAGCATCATGGTTTGGGCCTGCTTTTCTTTAGCAGAGACAGGGAAGATGGTTATAATTGATGGGAAGATGGACGGAGCCAAATACAGGACCATTCTGGAAGAAAACCTGTTGGAGTCTGCAAAAGGGACTTACGTTTAATTAACTCCATGTTTCCTGGGTCACGGTTGGTTTTCTCGGAAATCGTTCCTCGCTTTATATGGTCTTGTGATAGATTGAGGCTTATGGAGAGCATCAGGAAGATGGTCAACCAGTTGTTGGAAAGATTTTTAGTTTCCCTTGGTGATATGTCATATCGCCACGTTTATTTGGAGGGCTTTCTTCCGGGGTTATATCGGTTGGATGGAGTGCATTTAGGGGACGTGGGTCTAGCTATTTTTAATCTCGGTCTTCAGACTGCTGTGGAATTTTGGTTAGCTCAGCTGTGGGGGCTTCACATCTTTGATGTTTCAGCCTTTTGGGGCAAAAATATCCCAAGGTTCTTGGGATGATTTTGGTCTTCGGATGGTATTAAGGACTTTACGTGGTGTAAAGTATTGTGGTATTTTTAGAATTGGTTGAATTGGAACGATTTTTAAATGGTAGTTAATTTATTTAAAACCTTAATAAAGCCTCACGGCCGTAATTTTGTTCCACATCAGTCTGAGTCTGTATACATTATTTAACTGTTTAAATTGGGTTATAAATGAGCCTTGTGTTCCCATGTTCATGTTCTATTTTTCCAGTGTTTTCACTGCAATGGCAAAAACGCCAAAAAAAAAAAAACGCGATAAAAACCAGGACCTGAACGCAGTAAATCTCCTGGTGAGGACTCTAGAGATCTTGAAACCAGTACCGGTTTTGCTGCGTTCAGGACTGCTGGAAAAACGTCCTGTGGGCACATGCCCTTATACCGCACTATGAGCATGTCCCTATCCCCTGACTAAGGAGGAGCCTGATTTGTGACACTCCCACTCCAGGGCCAGAGAAGACTCGATACCAGGCAGTTACTAGTTGTTCTCACGTCTTCACTTCTCTGTTCTTTTCACGGGGAGACACGGGGGCCAAGACCCAGTCCCGTGACCCTGGCGGTGTCATTCAATAAAGGGGAGATATTAGGGAAAGTCTGAGGGGATAAAAGGGGTATTCGTGATGCCACCTGCGGTATGCGGCCAGGGCAGCCGCCGCTGCTGCAGGACTTCTGGGGATGATGACCGGCAGCTTAGATAGTCCTGCTCCCCGCAGTTAGAGCGCATTCCCCAGGGCAGTGGAGTGGTTTCCCCCGACTCGCACCTTGGCAGCTGGTCATTAGGTCTGCAGTAACCTCAATGTTTCAGGTGGCCTCCACGGGCAATGGTCGCCGCTAAAAAAAGTCTCACACACCACCGCTGCAATTTTGTTACTTTTACTTCTGGTGTTAAACATGGCTTCTGGGTACACTCTCTGCCAGTCTCTGTTTTTTTTTTCTCTTTTTTTTCCAGAGCCAGGTCGGTACAGTCAAGCCACGGTTGGTGCCTTTTCCCTACTTTCTCTCGGTGTTCCGGTCTCTGGTGGGTCTCGTCTTTTGGCGTTATAAGGGGTAACGTTCATCTGAGGTAAGCATGTCATCGCTCTGCCCTCCCAGGCTCTCAATGCCCTCCGTTACACAGAGCTCAGGTACCGGTAGCCATGAGTGCTTCTGTCCCGAACACCATTAGGATCCCTCTCGGGCACTGCTCCCTAGTTCGGCCACCTTCCCAAAGGTTGTGTCGGATGTTTGGCCCAGCTCCCGTTAGGAGTCTGGGACCTCTGGTTTCGGCTTGGGCTTGGGCTTGAAGCTTCCGCACCATCTGCAGGGCAGGTCCCTGTATGCTCCACCATCTCTTCTATCTCTTCAGATTCAGGCGTACGAGGGTTGATGCCTCGTCTGCAACCTTAGGGCTCTTCTCTCCGTCTCTTCTGGGCTGTTCTCTCCCTTCCCTGAGTGAGCGGGGTGTTATAGCTTCAACCCATGGGAGTCGGCACCACATCACTTCTACTTTCCCGACTACTACTCCTCCATTAGTTGATGTTACTCCTCCATCTCCTACTACTGAACTGAACCCTACTAACACTGTCCCGTCCCCCTTTGTGGCCTCCCTCAGGGTCTACCCATTGTCCCAGGGGCCCATCACTACGTGTGTGTGTTGTGTCATGGATCAGCTGCACCATCCCAACACCTGGAGAACTACACCTCTTAACCGCAGAAGTGCAGTACCTCTGGTGGCGGTTTGTCCGTAGGGGACCCACAGATATATCTTGGACCTCTATACCCCACCCTAGACGTGTCCTTATCTCCATACCCCTATTTTACCATTTGCTTTGGCAATGCTAACATGTACTTAGCCCTGCCAATAAAGTTAATTTGAATTTGATAGACAGATAGATAGATAGATAGATAGATAGATAGATAGATAGATAGATAGATGAATAGGTAGATGGATAGATAGCTAGACATATAGAAATGTGATAGATAAATAGATAGCTATGTGATAGGCGGCCGTCACACGCACAGATATCTATAGCGATATTGTAAGCGATCACGTGCATGCGCAATCGCTTACAATATCGCTCACATCGCTGGTGAAATGTCACACAGACAGACTCACCAGAGATGTGGATCCGCGATCTCGCTGGTAACTATGGTACACATCGGGTAACTAGGCGCCGCTTAGTTACCCGACGTGTACCATAGTTACCATCTCCCAGCATAGGCTCTGCCGCTGGGAGATCGTTCATCGTGGTGTCATACACCACGATGAAGCAGATCGCTAAATCGTAAATCGCAAGATGTGAGGTCCGGACCTCAGATCTCGATTTTGCGATTTGATCAGATCTTGCTCGTCGTATCTTGCCGTCACACCACAGACATCGCTTACGCGATGTTAAATCTGCCGCTTTCAAGCGATATCTTGCGCGATATCTGTGCGTGTGACGCCCGCCATAGGTAGATAGATAGATAGAAAGATACAGTCATATGAAAAAGTTTGGGCACCCCTCTTAATCTTTTAATCTTACTCTTTTTTTTTTGTTTGTTTAAAATTGTTTTTTTGCAACAGCTATTTCAGTGTGATATATGTAATAACTGATGGACAGCAGTAATATTCAGGATTGAAATGAGGTTTATTGTACTAACCGAAAATGTGAAATATGCATTATTTCAAAAATATACAGGTGCAAAAGTATGGGCACCTCAACAGAAAGAGTGACATTAATATTTAGTAGATCCACCTTTTGCCTCTAGTCGCTTCCTGTAGCTGTTAATGAGTTCCTGGATCCTGGATGAAGGGATTTTTGACCATTCCTCTTTACAAAACAATTCCAGTTCAGTTAAGTTTGATGGTTGCCGAGCATGGACAGCCCGCTTCAAAACATCCCACAGATGTTCAATGATATTCAGGTCTGGGGACTGGGATGGCCAATTCCAGAACATTGTAATTGTTCCTCTGCATGAATGCCTGAGTAGATTTGGAGCGGTGTTTTGGATCATTGTCTTGCTGAAAGATCCATCCCCGGCGTAACTTCAACTTTGACACTGATTATTGAACATTATTCTCAGAAAACTGCTGATACTGAGTGGAATCTGCTGCATCGTTCTGTGTGACACCGCCATAACCGATCTCCTTACGATTTCTCCTATTCACACCATTGACAATCATCAATCGCTGGTTGTGTGAATGATCCCTGCACATAACATCGCTGCTGCGTCCTGAACGTTATCTATACATGTGACACCTCACTAACGATGTTGTCCACGAGCACGCGTCACTGACATTGTTATTGAGTTCCCACACAAAATCGTAGTGTGTGACGGCCGCAACAGATAGATAGATAGATAGATAGATAGATAGATAGATAGATAGATAGATAGATAGAGAAATAGATAGAAAAATATACAAAAAAAGAAAAATATGGGCAGCATTACCGAAATAAAATGAGGATACAAAAAATCCAGGTAATGTCCAAATTGTATCCAAATTGTATCCAATACGAAATAAAGAACAGCCACCACTAAAATAAATCAAGTGAAAAAGTGGCAGATTTGTCAGTACAATGCACTTTTTTCCCTTGATTTATTGGAGTGGTGGCTGTTTTTTTTTCTCTTTAGATAGGTAAACAATGATAATAAAATGACTTCTTACCTGAAATCCATGTATGGTAATATTGCTGGGTGTAAAATGTGCTGTTGAACACATCTTCAAACGTAAATGTGCGGAGACCCCCTTCTCTCTTCGCAGAACCTAAAAAAACATTATATGTTAGTTAAACTCGGTATAGTCTTCATAATAAAACTTTATTATTCGCGTTCATTATATCTCTATATACACAGTATCTGTCTATGACCAGTGTTTTTTTACTATTTGGAACACCAAGGAGAATCCCATACCACCTGCAGAGTGGAATAAAATAAAGTGTTTTTTTTTATTTTCGCCTCTTTGTAGTGGAGATAATAGCAATCAAAGAATTTTGCACCTAACAAGTTCACTTTTGTTAAGCCCATGTGAGTATTATCAGATAGTTTTCACTGGGGGCGTGTACTTCTTCTCCCTGTATGATGCTGACCAATCATAAGCAGGCAGATACACAGCAGAAAAAGAACATACTCCCACCATAGGTTAGGTGTCTCAGTGTGTGAGATGTAAGGATACAGCTCTGATCTCCAACTATAACTACCTGCATGAGTCATTCTGGGTGTAAGGGCAGTACAGCTGAAATGAGCTGTGTCACATTGCAATCCTGGCAATCAGCTCTTCTCCTTGCATATTACAGTCACCTTTGCTGTACTGCCCTTCTCCTCTCCTTTTGCCTGTCTAGAAATGCATGAAAACCACATATAGCCTATTGTGCTCATTGCAACCTGTACTCATTCTACAGTGAGATAGTGAGATCAGGGCATGGTGCTCATCTGACTGAGGCGTAAGCCAGGACAGACTTCTCCTGTGTGAGATGTAGTAAAAGAAGCTGGAAAGAGAAAATGGCACTACATAGGGTATACCTGTTTCAAACAATGATTAATATTGTGAGTTAATATAGCTCACCTTGCGTGGTTGTAACAGTCACAACCACTTCAAAAACATGTGATATCTCCTTGATATCCTGGCCGTAACGGTCTATAGCAGTCTCCCACGAGGTAGATCCACAGTGGATTTCAAGATATAGAAATGGGACTTGGATCATGCTCCCGTCCAAAAAAATAATGCTTACGTGAATGTAGAATATTTTGATTTTATTTACACACGTTTCATGGAACAACGCCCCTTCCTCAGGAAAAATCACAGATGTACATTTGTAATTTTTCCTAAAGAAGGGGCCTTGTGCCCTGAAACACATAGAAATAAAATCACAATAATCTACATTCACTATAAGAATTATTTTTTCGGATGGGAGCGCGGTCCAAGTCCCGTTCCTATATCTTGAAATCCAGTGTGAGATGTAATGACAGACTGCTCTCACAGCAGAGTGAGTACAAGTTCCTGAGCACAGCAGGCATAAGTGTGATTACATTTCACACACTGAGAAATCTATTATAACCTATTTTAGGGGCGTGTTTTTTTCTTCTTGGTGTTATTGCCTACATATGATTGGTCAGCGTGATACAGGGGGAAGAAGTACACACCCCCAGTGAAAACTGTCTAATAACACCTACCTGGACTTGAGAAAAGTTGTCATTTACTTTGATTGCTAATATCTCTACAACAATTGTATTCAAGTCTGCAGCCAGTATTATGGTACATCATATTTCCAGTTTAATATGAAAACATTGGCATATAAATCCATAAAATATAATAGCAAGTTTTTGCAACAAGATTCAGTAGGTCATGCAATGTATGACCTGCTCTAGGACAATCAGTGGAATAACTAACACCATATTACATCCATTATCATCTTAAGGTCATAGGGCAGCCATAACTCTTACTACATGGTAGTAGATCGTAGATTGTGAGCCTTCGCGGACAGGATCTTCTCCCCTCTTGTATCTGTACGACCAAATTGTCCACATTTATTGTACTTGTCCTTGTCTGCCCTTTTAGCATGTAAAGCGCCATGGAATTTAACGGCGCTATATAAATAAATAATAATAATAATAGTAAAAAAGTAAAATAAACAGGTACATCTCAATGAATTACAATACCATCAAAAAGTTAATTTATTCAGTAATTCAATACATAAAGTGAAACACATATATTATATAGAGTCATTACACAGAGAGATCTATTTCATGTGTTTATTTCTGTTAATGTTGATGATTATGGCTTACAGCCAATGAAAAGCCAAAGGTCATTATCTCAGAAAATTAAAGTAGGGAGGATGAAGGGTCTGAGAGATAAAATATGACCTAAATAGGTATCAGAGGCTTCACCTTGTGTGGTTGTGAGAATCACAACCACTATAAAAGCAGATCACGGCTGCTGCAGTCCCCAGCGTGGAGCATAAAGAGTAGGGAGGACGAAGGGTTAGAAACCACGCTGCCGTATTCCACGAGAGAGCAAAAAGTGCATATAATATTTATTGATTAGTCAACGCGTTTCAGGGCTCCCTGGCCCCTTCCTCAGGACAAATCAATGTCATATTGCCATGTGTCAGGGAGCCCTGAAACACGTTGACTAATAAATCCATATTATATTCACCCTTTCATATCTCATGGAATACGGCAGCACGGATTTAACCCTTCATCCTCCCTAATTTTTTATTTTTTTTTAGATAATGACCTTTGGGTTTTCATTGGCTGTAAGCCATAATCATCAACATTAGCAGAAATAAACACTTGAAATAGATCCCTCTGTGTGTAATGACTCTATATAATGTATGGGTTTCCTTTTTGTACTGAATTACTGAAAAAAATTAACTTTTTGATGATATTTTAATGCATCGAGATAGACTTCCAAATGGCAAATTTCTGCAACAAAATTCAATACGTCATGCAATGTATGACCCGCTCTAGGGCAACCAATGGAATAACCAACACCATATTATATCGATTAGTCTCTTAGGGTCTTAGGGCAGAAATAACTCTTATTACATGGTAAAAAGAAATCCTAAAGTTATACAAATATGTCAGTCTTTGTGCAATGTGTCAAAATGAATTACAATTTATTATTATTATTATTATTTTCAGTTTGGGTCATTTCCTTTTTTCTCATTTACACTTCTAAATCATTTGCACTCAAGAATAGTAAAATATGATAAACTATATTATTTTGCTACTTTTCTTGTTCTTAGGTAAACAGGCCGAAATTGAAAAATAAAAGATTTGGAAACTATGGAACATAACGTATCAGATAATATATCCACAGGAGCAGTGAAGCAGAATATGGGAAGATTTTCTTTTTCCGCCTGAGCATTTTCTATATAAACTTGTATGACTTCTTAAGAGTTCAATCTCTGTGCTTAGGAAAAAATAAATAAAAAACACAAGAAAAATCATCTTCAGTATCAGGCCTTCATTCTCGGGTATCATCTCAGACTAACACCAATAGAAATAATTTTATATCTGGCATTTGTTCAATTTTACTATTAGTGGCAATTAATTAAATGTTCCATATTGCTCTTTTTTCATGTGACTGTCCATCAGTAAAGGTGGTGAAAAGGCCCATCTGCTAACCATCAGAAAGTGAAATATTAGGGTTGGCTTTGTAAAGAAAAAAAACGATGCTATAAAATGTCGGCATTGGCCATCTGGGTGGCAGGAGTTTTGTTCCTGTCAACTGCAAGGGAACAAACTACATATGGAACGTGTATTCATCCTCAGACACGAAAACAGAAAAACATCGGTATGAGTTATGTATCCTGCTCCCTACAAGATCAACCGTTTTTGTGCGCAGAGAAAACAATTTAGAAATTTGAGAATTATCTTGCATTAAAGAATCATGTTTTATTCAATTTATATATAAGAATCTGTGTTTGAAACTAATATATAACAAGTGGTCCTGGTCAATGACATGCTGCCAAATCTACTGGGCAAAGTAGCCAAGCCACTTTCTTGATCTCCACACAGGTCCTTGTAATTGGGGAGCAATAGCAAAAGTCCAATTCTGGCGCACCCATGGACCCCGGTTGGCAAGATATTAACACCTGGGCAACAGAGTGGTTAGCACTGTTGCTTTGGAGCACTGGGGTCTTGGGTTGATATCCCGTGGAGGAGTCATGGTTTGGGCTGGAATCATGGGGAAACAGCTGGTAGGCCCCTTTAAGGTTCCTGAAGGTGTGAAAATGACCTTTGCAAAGTATATAGAGTTTGTGACTGAGAACTTTCTTCCGTGGTACAAAAAGCAGAAACGTGCCTTCAGGAGCAAAATCATCTTCATGCATGACAATGCACCATCTCATGCTGCAAAGAATACCTCTGTTTCGTTGGCTGCTATGGGCATAAAAGGAGATAAACTCATGGTGTGGCCATCATAATCCCCTGACCTCAATCCTATAGAGAACCTTTGGAGTATAATCAAGCAAAAGATCTATGAGGGTGGGAGGCAGTTCACATCAAAACAGCAGCTCTGGGAGGCTATTCTGACATCATGCAAAGAAATACAAGCAGAAACTCTCCAGAAACTCACAGGTTCAATGGATGCAAGAATTGTGAAGGTGAGATCAAAGAAGGGTTCCTATGTTACCATGTGGCCTGTTAGGATGTTTTGGAGTTAAATAGCTTTTTATTTCAGTGAATGTGACCTCCTACAAATGAGCATTTTCAGTTCTTTCAAACATATCAAATGTTTAGAAACTCTACTGTGCGTAATAATTTGGAACAGTACATTTAGAGTGTTTTTAATTTTGAAGATTACATTGTTATCATTGGGAGGTTTCTTTAATAACATTTTTTGTATACTCTAATGGATGATCATTGATGACTTTTATTACACTGACTGTCATTTGCACAAGGGGCGTAACTACCACAGGTGCAGGGGTAGCGATCGCACTCGGGCCTTAAAGCCTAGGGGGGCCCCTAAAGTCCCTTTGGCCCGTAGGAAAAGACTAATACTATTAAAGATTTGCAATAATTGGGGGCCCCGTTGGAGCTTTCGCATCAGGATCCCTGGGCCTGAAGTTACGCCACCGATTTGCACCAACCATGTAGGAAAATCAGAGAAAAAGAACATTTCCATAATAATTTGGAATATGGTGTATTCTCTCATGCAAGAGATTCGGCCCAAGTAGGTTAATGTCACTTGGCTCAAACTCTGAACAGAGCAAGAGCCCAGTGTAATCCACTGTGATCAGATTCTGTCACATGTGATGAGCGAACCTTTGAAAGTTCGGGCTTGGAGCGATGCAGCCGATCTTTTTGCCACACTTTTCGTGACTCCGAACCAGACCCTAACCTTAGTGGAAATCACTGATTGGCAGTTCAGCTATCTGCTCACATACAGCCAGCTGTAAATAAAACACCTCCAGAGCGCATTTTTTTTTCAAATAAATGAGATGATCAAACACTACATGCGGTTCACACTAGGCCAAGCACTAACTGTACTCAACCACAGCGATACTCGCTCCAGTACTTTGCAAACGTAAAGCACCCGAACAGTGGGAAGTTTGCCGACCTGAACCGAAACTTGAAAGTTTCGCTCATCTCTAGTGAAGAGAAGATGGTGAACCTTGTTTCTCCGTGCTCTCCATGGTCTGTGTCGGCGTGCAGTCTGATGTTTTGCACGTACCCATAGACTTGTATGGCTGCACGCACTGTCTGATATACATCGCCAAGCACATCATTGAACTATTTTTTTCTCATCTCACAATGGCATAAGAAAAATGTCGCTGATCGGCACTGCCACCTACCATAGGTCCGACAACCATCTGACAAAACATCAGATAGCACCCAGCCGAGTTATACACCCATAATCTTACTTTTCTATAAACATTAAATGCAGTTTGATACCTTTGCCTTATATTTTCCCGTAGGAGTGAGGAAATCTAGCTTATTCCTGCGTGAACTTTGATGGGAACATTCAGAATGTGTCACCGCGGTAAATATTTGCTTTGAAATGGATATTTATTTACAGACGGCTTCTTCACACTTAATCTGCCTGACAGTTTCCTTTGGCATTAGTACAAACAGTGACCAGTGTCAATAGTGGAGCTGACATGTGTACTGTACTGTAAGTAATAGTCACTCTGGAGGAGAACTCCTCGACCCCACGTACAACTGATCCAGGAACAGAGATAAAAGCCTCTTTAGATTTGTCACCAATCATGCTTGCTTGCCTCCGCACAGTGGAAAAAAAGATATACCTACTGCCTTATCTCCTGAGAAGGAGATTTTTAGGGTATATTGACGAGGGACACTTATCAAGTAGATTGTATCATCAAAATTATCGACTTATTATAAAGCATAATAGGGGTTATGTTGATGGGATCAGGAGCAGGTTGTGGGTTACAAAATCCAGGGTGGAAGTTAGGTTAGATGGTGCACCGTTCTATACCTTCTAGGGATCCCCTCCATAGTGCACCATATAATCGTTGACACGCCGCAGCAAGGAAATGCTTGGCGTGCCATGCAACAGGAGGGAAATACCAGAGTGAAGGTGGCTGTAGTGAAATAAAAAAAGGGTCACCCCTTCACACTCATCTGAATCTGAACCCTGCGTTCAGTATTGTTCCTAGGCTGGTCCTTCCCCCCATGATTGATGAGAAGCCTAGGCCCTGGCTGACCCTGCGCTAGCTCCAGCTACTGAGTAGGGCAGCAAGACGCTAGTCTTACTACAACAATAAGACATCACGGGGAGAGAGACAAACAAGCCGGACAAAACACAACCAAAAGAACTCCACAGCTTCTCCAGAAACAGATTTCACAGCTTCTACTGGAACAACGTCACCATGGTCAGCAGAGAAGATCTATAAATGGCACAGTAGAGAGCTAGCAGTGAGTTTAAACAGAGGAAGTGAGTGGTCATAAGGTTCAGCAGTGGAGATTTACGTAATCTACAAGGATTGTCAGGAGGATAAGAAAGAAACTCCTAACCCTTTCAGCACTAAAATTAATTATTCCACTCTACTCGTGGTAATCTATAGAAGTCGAATGATGTGACCTTCTGATCCCATATACACCAGAGGTCACAGCAGACTGACACACTCGTGACCAAAATACAGTTATGGATTGTACAAATACCCATACCTGTGACAAAATGATTGTCTTAGGTTCAGTTCCCGCACATACAGTACTTTCTATTGAGGATTTTTCCATATTTTGTTGGATAAAAAGCCTAAGAACTTTGTAAATCCAATTTTTTTTTTTGGGGGGGGGGGGGGGTTCACCATTTTCTTACATATGTAACTTTTTAAAACTTTTCTATGAACCTTGTATAAGTTCTTGCTTTTTGTGTGGCAAACTGTAGTTTTATTGGTACCAGCTTCTTCATTTTTACTTTGCTAGATGCACGATCGTTTCATTTCTCTTGTCGCTTGCACCTGAAGAACATCTCTAGAATTCGCCCCTTTCTCACCTTGGAAACCACAAAAACCCTCACTGCGGCCCTGATTCACTCCCACCTTGACTATTGTAATTCTCTTCTAATCGGCCTCCCCTGCACTAGACTCTCCCCTCTCCAGTCCATCCTTAATGCAGCAGCCAGGATCACCTATCCAGCTAACCGTTACTCGGACGCTTCTGCTCTATGCCAATCACTGCACTGGCTGCCAATACACTATATATAGGATCCAATTCAAACTGCTTGTTTTCACCCACAAAGCTCTTCACAGTGCAGCTCCTCCCTACATCTCCTCCCTCATCTCTGTCTATCACCCTACCCGTTGTCTTCGCTCTGGAAGTGACTTTAGACTCACTTCTGCATTAATCCAAACCTCCCAGTCCCAGCTCTAAAACTTCTCCCGAGCTGCACCAATTCTCTGGAATGCTCTACCCCAAGAAATTATATGTATCTACAACTTACATAGTTTCAGACGATCCCTAAAAACACATCTTTCTAGGGTGGCCTATCCTGATCCCTAGTCATAGTCATCTAGACGTAGCCTATCCGCTCCACCAGTCTCAAATGGACCACAAATAGTGGTTGGTGGCCATTTATGCTGCTCCTATCTGTTCCCCACCTCCTCAAGTTGACTATACTATCATTGTAAATAAGCATCTGTACTTTGTGTCACCCCCACTTCATTGTTAGATTGTAAGCTCTTAAGACCACTTTACACACACCAACTTATCTGTCCAACTTCTGAACAACTTACTGGTTGCAGTGAAATCATGGACACATTGCTCCATTTTGTGGCTGTGTACAAATGGAACAATGTGTCCATGATTTCACTGCAACCAGTAAGTTGTTCAGAAGTTGGACAGATAAGTTGGTGTGTGTAAAGTGGCCATTATGAGCAGGGCTGTCATTATTTTACTCTAATTATTGAATTGCTTTGCTTTGTATTATATTGTATTGTTTTTTGCATTATATTGTATTGTATTTTCTAATAACTGTTTCTTATAATTGTTTACACATGAACTTTGAATTGTGAAGCGCTGCAGAATATGTTGGTGCTATATAAATAAAGATTATTATTATTGTGCTGTATATTACATCTCCTCAGTATTAAGATATATAGAAGAAATTATAATATCCTATGAAGCCAAGCTTGCGGGAGTACAAATAAGGTGGTGATGGGAGCCATCAGTAGGCATCTGGCTGCCGTTGTGATCCATCAGAAGCCCACATTATTACTTAACCCCTTCCCGACCTATGACATTGCACAACGTCATGGGTCGGTAAGGGGTGTTTGATGTGAGCTCTGATCGGCGCTGTTAACCCCTTGGATCCCGCTGTCAATCACTGACAGCGGGATCCAATGCGGCCGTGGTGGGGAATGCGCTGTTCCCCGTCTGCTCCAGAGATCCTGCGATAGCATCTCGGGATCTCCGGCGCTCACGTGACAAGCCGGGGTCCTGGCTAGACCCTGGATGCTGTCAGAGCGCAGTTTCCTGTTGTGGTTAGCAGGCGCTTCCAACCACAACTGGTCCGCGATTCTAGGAGATACAGATGAGCTGCAGCTCATCTGTATCTCCCAGAAGCGATTGGACTGTGCAGCAAGGTGCCTCTTAAAGGGGCAGTGTAAAAATAAGAGTCATTGAAAATATAAACTTTTTAAAAACCTGTAAAAAAAAATATATATATATAAAAGTTCAAATCACTGCCCTTTTCCCCCATTCACAATAAAAGTATTAAAAAAAAAAATACACATGTTTGGTATCGCCGCGTTCAGAATCGCCCGATCTATCATCCTATTAAATCCATTAATGAGAGCCGTAAACTCCGTAACGGAAAAAATTGTCCAAACGCCAAAATTCAGTTTTTTTGGTCGCCGTAACATTGCTATAAAATGCACTAACGGGCGATCAAAACTGCGGATCCCCCAAAAATGGTATCATTAGAAACATTAGCTTAAGACACAAAAAATAAGCCATCATACAGCCCCAGATCCCGAAAAATGAGAATGCTATGGGTCGCAGAACAGGGCGCAGAAAGTCAGTTTTTTTTTTTTTTTTTCAAACTTCTGAATTTTTGTTCACCACCTAGATACCAGTAAAGGTAGACATGTTGGGTGTCTACGAACTCGTACCGATCCAAGGCATCACCCCGTCATGTTGGTTTTACTATATAGTGAACATCGCAACTAAAATACCCAAAAAACAAACATGTCATAGCACTTTTTTTGCAATTTCACTGCATCTAGAATTTTTTTGCAATTTCCCTGTACACTTTATGGTAAAATAAAGGAATGCATATTAAAGTACAACTCGTCCCGAAAAAAACAAGCCATCACATGTCTATATTGACGGAAAAATAAAAAAGTTATGGCTCTTGGAAGCAGGGGAGCAAAAAACGAAAATGAAAAACGAACAATTCCCGGGTCATGAAGGGGTTAAAGGGAACCTGTCACCAGAAAAATGCAGTGCAATCTGCAGGCACCATGTTATAGAGCAGGGGGAACTGAGTAGATTGATATATAGTTTTGTGAGAAAAGATTCAGTTTAACCTGTGATTTCATCATTTAAACCCCTGCTCTTTCTGGATTTTGGGTCCAGTGGGCGGTCCTATGAGTGACAGCTGTTTCTGTCTGCACACTTATACAGGGATAGCTGCCTGTCACTGATAGACCACCTCTGGACCCAAAATCCCAGAAAGAGCAGGGGCTTAAAATTCACTCAGTTTCCCCCTGCCCTATAACATGGTGCCTGCAGATTGTACTGCATTTTATGGTGACATGTCCTCTTTAAAGTGTAAATGTCATTTATTGAAAAAAAAACAATACTGGTTGATAATGGATGGGTCATATAGCAGCTAAGATAATGTTTTTTTGTGCCATGTGTCTTATTGTCTAACATTTTTTGTTCTCTTTTAAAAACTGCATTTTATGGATTTGTGGGCATGGCCAAAGTCCCTCAGTGTCTGCCAGCACTGTGTGTGTGTATTCCACAGCTTCTGAAAGCAGGCTGATAGTGAGTTGTGTGGGGGCCAGCAGACAAGGGGTAACAGAGGTTGTGACTGAGCTGTGTGGAGCCAGATAACAGATCAGAAGCTTGTACCAAGGAAAGAGAGTTTACACTTGATCCTGACATTCTGACATTGCTTAAAACTGTGGTGTACCCTGAAGTAATCTGATACATTGTCTCCTCACCAGCTGTAGTCAGCAGTGTAGACCTGCCCCTTTACCCTGTATTCAGTGTGAGAAGTTTGATGACAGATCTGGCTGATAATGAACAAATGTCTTTTCAGACACAGTCTAGTGGAGACATCTTGTGAAGGTTTATGAATGGTTTTCAACTAGAATTCTCAAATAAAGTATATTTGAAAGTTCTATTAAAATCTCTTGCTCTATATTATTATTAAATAAAAATTTAAACGGCAGTTACGCTTTATATGCTGTTGTTAGAGATTTACAGAGGCAATTATTCAGTTAAACAGCAGCAATAGGAGCTACGTAATATAGATCTCTGTTTACTCTTGGGCTAGGGGTCCAGGGAGTCACCCTACTCACTGATTGACAGGTCAATGTATGCCATTCATAAAGGAAGGTTGACAACCACGTTGAAGACTCCTGCTTGCAGTGAGCTGGGGCTATAATGAATAATTACAAGTAGAGAAATGATTGGAAAAAACCTGGTCCAGTGGTCAGGTCAATATTCTGTGGCTGTCGGACATGAGCCCTGCAAATTACATCCTACCTGATTGCATGCGTGCCAACAATTCATCATTGCAACATGACCACAGTACAACACAATGGGATGGCAATGAGAAGAGGAGCCTCGGATGACATTAGGTAGGAGGAGGTTTGCAGGGCTTCTGTCCAGAAGATACAGATCCCGACCTGGTCACTGGGATGCCGCACCTCCTGCAAATATTCTGTCATCTCCAATTACAATGTCTACTCAACCTTTTCCATGAAACCAATGTTTTGCTGCATTCGCTGCGTTCTATTTCACGACATTGCCGCACATTTAAATTAACGTGATTTAAATAACACGGCGAGTTTCTTGTAATCAGTTTCCCATATTATTTTCCTCTTGGTACTCAATAGAAATAATCCGCCTGTGCCTGATACTGTGTCTCCTATGACCTATACATCCTCTTTTAGTTGACAAGCCATGATTAATAGGAGTGTGACAGTGAGGCATGATGTGCTGTTCAGAAATTGTGACTATGATTCTATTAATTCCTATAATTTCCTTACTAATGAAGTGTCACTATCGGAAAGCCCTAAAACTTAATGCCAAATTAGCCAAATTATAGAAATGTTTAATTATTCAGACATTACTCCGCATTTTCAATTTGCAGATCAGTCAGCGTAGGTCACCTCTACTGGAACGGTGGTGGTCCGACCTCGGCATTCCTATATATCAGCTGTTTCCAGGTACAGCAGCAGCGAATGCAAACAGTGGGATGAGCCAGACAGCACGCTGTGTTCATTGTAGAATTGTCATTCCCAGTACTCTATTCACTTTATGAGGAGCTGAGCAACAATACCTGAGAATGACCACTATACAGGGTGGGCCATTTATGTGGATACACCAAAATAAAATGGGAATGGTTGGTGATATCAACTTCCTGTTTGTGGCACATTAGTGTATGGGAGGGGGAAAGATTTCCCAGAAATGCCAGAAAACTGCTGCCAAAGCTAATAAAATAAGGCTAGGGTCAGACCAGCGTCTGCCCCTGAGCTCGGCCAATCCGTCAGAAACTTATGTCTACACGGAGCAGCGCATAGCGTTACCAGCAGGTAAGCTATGCGCCGCCAGGCTATGTATCTCTATGGCAACCGGACGCTTACCGCAGGGGCGGACTCCACAGAGATCTCCAGGATATGCAGTTTTGGAGAACACACAGGAAATGCGGTCTGCAGCGTTTTCCTGTGCGCTTTGGGAAGCGCATATCTAGAGATCTCTGTGGAGCCGGCAGCTGCGGTAAGCGTCCGGTTACCATAGAGATACATAGCCTGGCGGTGCATAGCGTTACCTGCTGGTAACGCTATGCGCTGCTCCGTGTAGACACTAAGTTTTTGACGGATTGGCCGGGCTCAGGGGCAGATGTATGTCTGGCCCTAGCCAAATAGGATGCATTTAAATGGTCATGATGAAAACATAGTTTTACAAGTCACTAATGCGAACACACTTAGAATATTCTGGTTTCTGGTGTATAAGAAAGACATAGCTGAACTGGAGCGGGTCCAAAGAAGAGCGACCAAGGTTATTAGAGGACTGAGGGGTCAGCAATACCAAGCAGGGCTGTGGAGTCGGAGTCGTGGAGTCGGAGTCGCTGCCCATTTTGGTGGAGTCGGAGTTGGAGTCGGTAGAAAATGTTCCGACTCCTAAAATATATAATGAATTGGGTCTAGTAGTTCAATGCAGAATGTACTGAATATTATTATTATGAATTATTATTATGTTCTATCTAAATATCTTTATTATTATGTCATTATAATGATTAAAGCCTAATGTTACCATTGACCTACAATAATTTTATCACTTAAAAACGAGCCATGAATGAAGGAGTCGGAGTTGGAGTCGGTGGTTTGATTTACCGTCTCCACATCCCTGATACCAAGACAGGTTATTAGAGGACTGAGAGGTCTGCAATACCAAGACAGGTTATTAGAGGACTGAGGGGTCTGCAATACCAAGACAGGTTATTAGAGGACTGAGAGGTCTGCAATACCAAGACAGGTTATTACAGGACTGAGGGGTCTGCAATACCAAGACAGGTTATTAGAGGACTGAGGGGTCTGCAATACCAAGACAAGTTATTGGAGGACTGAGGGGTCTGCAATACCAAGACAGGTTATTAGAGGACTGAGGGGTCTGCAATACAAAGACAGGTTATTAGAGGACTGAGGGACTGCAATACCAAGACAGGTTATTAGGGGACTGAGGGGTCTGCAATACCAAGACAGGTTATTAGAGGACTGAGGGACTGCAATACCAAGACAGGTTATTACAGGACTGAGGGGTCTGCAATACCAAGACAGGTTATTACAGGACTGAGAGGTCTGCAATACAGAGACAGGTTATTAGAGGACTGAGGGGTCTGCAATACAAAGACAGGTTATTAGAGGACTGAGGGACTGCAATACCAAGACAGGTTATTACAGGACTGAGGGGTCTGCAATACCAAGACAGGTTATTAGAGGACTGAGGGGTCTACAATACCAAGACAGGTTATTAGAGGACTGAGGGACTGCAATACCAAGACAGGTTATTACAGGACTGAGGGGTCTGCAATACAGAGACAGGTTATTAGAGGACTGAGGGGTCTACAATACCAAGACAGGTTATTAGAGGACTGAGGGACTGCAATACCAAGACAGGTTATTAGAGGACTGAGGGGTCTACAATACCAAGACAGGTTATTAGAGGACTGAGGGACTGCAATACCAAGACAGGTTATTACAGGACTGAGGGGTCTGCAATACTAAGACAGGTTATTAGAGGACTGAGGGGTCTACAATACCAAGACAGGTTATTAGAGGACTGAGGGACTGCAATACCAAGACAGGTTATTACAGGACTGAGGGGTCTGCAATACCAAGACAGGTTATTAGAGGACTGAGGGGTCTACAATACCAAGACAGGTTATTAGAGGACTGAGGGACTGCAATACCAAGACAGGTTATTACAGGACTGAGGGGTCTGCAATACCAAGACAGGTTATTAGAGGACTGAGGGGTCTACAATACCAAGACAGGTTATTAGAGGACTGAGGGACTGCAATACCAAGACAGGTTATTACAGGACTGAGGGGTCTGCAATACCAAGACAGGTTATTAGAGGACTGAGGGGTCTACAATACCAAGACAGGTTATTAGAGGACTGAGGGACTGCAATACCAAGACAGGTTATTACAGGACTGAGGGGTCTGCAATACCAAGACAGGTTATTAGAGGACTGAGGGGTCTGCAATACCAAGACAGGTTATTAGAGGACTGAGGGACTGCAATACCAAGACAGGTTATTACAGGACTGAGGGGTCTGCAATACCAAGACAGGTTATTACAGGACTGAGGGGTCTGCAATACCAAGACAGGTTATTAGAGGACTGAGGGGTCTGCAATACCAAGACAAGTTATTACAGGACTGAGGGGTCTGCAATACCAAGACAGGTTATTAGAGGACTGAGGGGTCTGCAATACCAAGACAGGTTATTAGAGGACTGAGGGGTCTGCAATACCAAGACAAGTTATTAAACTTGGGGTTATTTAGCTTGGAAAAACAAAGGCTTAGGGGTGATCTTATAATAATGTATAAATATATGAGGGGACAGTACAGAGAACTTTCTAATGATCTCTTTACTCTAAGGCCTGAGACTTGGACAAGGGGCATCCTCTATGTCTAAAGGAAATAAGGTTTAATTATATTCACAGATGTGGATACTTTACTGTAAGAGCAGTGAGACTATGGATTCTTTACTGTAAGAACAATGAGACTATAGATTCTTTACTGTACGAGCAGTGACACTATGGATTGTTTACTGTAAGAGCAGTGAGACTATGGATTCTTTACTGTACAAGCAGTGACACTATGGATTCCTTACTGTAAGAGCAGTGAGACTATGGATTCTTTACTGTAAGAGAAGTGACACTATGAATTCTTTACTGTAAGAGCAGTGAGACTATGGATTCTTTACTGTATGAGCAGTGACACTATGAATTCTTTACTGTAAGAGCAGTGAGACTATGGATTCTTAACTGTAAGAGCAGTGAGACTATGGATTCTTTACTGTACAAGCAGTGAGGCTATGAATTATTTACTGTAAGAGCAGTGAGACTATGGATTCTTTACTGTAAGAGCAGTGACACTATAGATTCTTTACTGTACGAGCAGTGACACTATGGATTCCTTACTGTAAGAGCAGTGAGACTATGGATTCTTAACTGTAAGAGCAGTGAGACTATGGATTCTTTACTGTACAAGCAGTGAGGCTATGAATTATTTACTGTATGAGCAGTGAGACTATGGATTCTTTACTGTAAGAGCAGTGACACTATAGATTCTTTACTGTACGAGCAGTGACACTATGGATTCCTTACTGTAAGAGCAGTGAGACTATGGATTCTTAACTGTAAGAGCAGTGAGACTATGGATTCTTTACTGTACGAGCAGTGACACTATGGATTCCTTACTGTAAGAGCAGTGAGACTATGGATTCTTTACTGTAAGAGCAGTGAGGCTATGAATTCTTTACTGTAAGAGCAATGAGGCTATGAATTCTTTACTGTAAGAGAAGTGAGACTATGGATTCTTTACTGTAAGAGCAGTGACACTATAGATTATTTACTGTATGAGCAGTGACAATATGGATTCTTTACTGTAAGAGCAATGAAACTATGGATTCTTTACTGTAAGAGCAATGAGGCTATGAATTCTATACTGTGTGAGCAGTGACACTAATGATTGTTTACTATACAAGCAGTGAGATTATAAATTCTTTACTGTAAGAGCAGTGAGGCTATGGATTTTTTACTGTGCGAGCCATGAGAGTATGGAACTCTCTGCCACATGATGTTAATTCACTAAAAAAAAATCGACAAGGGCCTTTCTTGAAAAAATATAATATTACAAGCTATGGTGGATACCAGATCCTGTGAACTGGTCCGACTGATATATCTGGAGTGGGGAAGAAATTTTTCTGTTAATATGGGGCCATTAGTATCTGGCTCATTGGGTTTTTACCTTGATATAGGCATTAGGTTGAACTGGATGGACTATCTGTATGTCTATTTGTAGCCTTAAAAACTGTTAAACTATTTTGCTGTCCCTGCATCCATAGAAAATTACGATGTGATATACTTTCTGTGTGACAAAATTTATGGCACATTTATGTGAAACTAATGAAGCTGCTGAACCCAAAAACCAAATTATCCGCAATTAAGTCATGTGTAATTATTAATACTAACATTTTTCTGGACTCTCTAAAGTCACAAATCAATTAATCGTCCGTCTCATCTCTGCCAGTTGACACTTGTTCATGTCTGTGTGGTTTTCCTCCGGGTTGTCCGGTTTCCTCCCACACTGTAAGGACATACTGATAGGGAATATACATTGTGAGCCCCAATGGGGACAGTGATGATAATATCTCTAAAGTGCTATTGAATATGATGGGACTATATAAACAATGCATTATAAATAATACATTTATCTTACTACATGGCTCAATAAGGTTCAGTGCAAATAGCAGCTGAGCTAATAGTTGGGTGAATATGTCGCTATATATCTCTAATTTACTTTAAATTTTTTTCCTGTTCTCCTTCATTGTAAGGAAATCAAAAAAATGGATGAACTGTTGGACTCTTAGCACAACAAGCTAGTCCAACACAAATCCTACACTAGATGCCATTAGGCAGAGCTGCCTACATACGTGCTACTATTGCTATAACTACGGTATTTCCATCTCATACCTCCATAGGAATAATTCCATCCACCTCCAACCTCTGAAGGTTGAACTGTCGAAACAACCAACAGCAGCTAAGCTACATTATTTCTGTATCTCCAGTGGGATTGAGTTGGAGTTACAGAAACAGCGTAGCACAGCGATCTTAGGTAGTTTTTGTAACACCCAAGTTGTGGACCTCTCTGTGACCCATATATAATAAATAATAAAAGCGGTGGTCTGGGGGTAAGACCCCCAAGCGGAGGGAGGGATGGCATCCCCCTTGCATAATTAAAGAGTACCAGTGGACGTGACCAGCTTAGTTTGTTGGCGTGGTGGGGCGGACGCTATAATTAATCATGCAAGCGGGACTAAGCCCCCCCCCCGTAGCGCTCCCCAGGGGTCTTACCCCCAGACCCTCACTTTTATTATAATCAACTCCATGACCTTGTGAACTTAAAATGTAACGTGTATTTCTTCAGAGAAGGAAACACCGACCCATGCCCATGGACAAGAAACCAAGCCCTCCAGCCCACCCACCTATGTCTGGCCATTTAACCTGCAAGTTTGCCCCCTTGTGTTCCTCTTTTTTACTGTTGTTTCAAATACCATATTTTCTGGTTCACTTGTGTTACTTGTGATATATATACTTAGAGGTAACTTTGATTCCTGCACTTTACCTTTTAGAATGGTACATGTTAGGCATTTGATAGAGGAAGGGAGTCATAGACACTCAACAATATGTTGACGGAGTCCCTGTAAAGAGAGTGCAGTAGGTCGAAAGTTCCCTGCAGAACTTTTAGATAAAATAAAATTGGCAGTGCTTTAGAAATCCAGGGGCCTCATAGGAAATGTCCTATTTGGGGCCCTGCAATGAGCCCCCTGTTCCGTTCAATCAATCTATCATTAGACTCCCAATAGGGGTAACAGACCCCCCCTGCCAGTTATTGGGCCACGGCTTATCAGGCAACACAGTGTCGGGGGACAGAGTTGTGGAGGTCTTGTGTTGACCAGGCTCTGTCAGCCGAAATGACTGGCCAATGGGCACTATCTGGGTAGAGCATTCAGAAGGAGATGCTGGGCCACAACCGCCAAGGCAGACATTACATCCATCAATGTAGCTGGTCACACCCAATAACTTCCAATCCCCAATACAGCAAGTATGCAGTTTAAGGGCTGGTTTTAATTAGACAACAACTTTAAGCTTTTTTTTATTCCTATATTGTATCATACATTATGTACTCGCAAAAGGTTCTCAGAACAGGCCTCAGTTATCACAGAAAGAGAACAGGCCTCGCTGTCCACAGACACCAATCACATTGCAGCTTTCATTTTAGCATATCAGTTTATAAAATGTAAGCTGAGTTCTGATTGGTTGCTATGGGAAACAAGGCCTGTTTTATTAACTATGGCCTAATGTTTCTAATCTACTGTAAATCCCAATGTTATTGTCACTGATGTTTAGAGCAGAACTTCTACATGTGAAATTATTCTGAGGTAGATTCATGAACTGAAAGACATATGGAAGACATTAGTGCGGCCCTCTGTCCTGTGACGCTCCCGCGGCTCAGCTACTGTTACTGGATGAAATACAAAGCAGCTGACGCCACTACTCCTCCGAATAAATACACCCCTGTGTGGACACATATAGTGTGAATATTGAACAGATACAGTAGACAAATGCAGCACATGGCAGATTATAATTTACAGTTAACCCTTTCACCATCCCATACAATAAAATTACAGGTAAATTGTCAAACAAGCTTTATTTGATGCCAAGAGGCCAATTTTCTATAAAACTGTTCCTGTTCCTTAGAATTTCACCATAAGGGTACCTTTACACACGGCTATATTTCTAGGGTGGCTACAGGTAACTTACTGGTTGCAGTGAAATCATGGAGACAAGGTTCTATCTTGTTGCTGTGTACAAATGGAATAATCCTCCATGATTTCACTGCAACCAGTAAGTTACCTGTAGCCACCCTAGAAATGTAGCCGCGTGTAAAGGTACCCTTAGGCTGGTTTCACACTGGCGATTTTTGCCATCTGTGTGTATCCAGCTTGAATTGGATGCATCCGTATCCATTTTTGGCCCCACTGACTCTCAAAGGGCCCAGATGAACTTGCGGTTGCATCCAGTTCTTCCTCTTTGCCCGAAATCTGGATATTACCACTTTTTGCACTGAGACCAAAAACGCATTTTGTTGCGATTTTGGTATCCATAACAAAAAGCGGGAACACTTGGATCTGGGTCGCTATGGGTTG
The DNA here is from genome assembly GCA_033576535.1 of Allobates femoralis. Lineage (NCBI taxonomy): Eukaryota > Metazoa > Chordata > Amphibia > Anura > Aromobatidae > Allobates > Allobates femoralis. The sequence continues at coordinate 32,405,519 of JARQOC010000011.1, forward strand.
AATTAAAATGTGGCCCTATGTAACCCAGATCCAGCAGACTCCGGATCTCGTTGGATCTGGACGCTGGATCCGGATTTTGGAATTGCGCATACCCAGAATTCAGATCCGGCGGAAACACGTACACAGCCAGAAGCAGCTGTCTGCTCCCACACTGATATTATCACTGATTCGTGACACGCATCAGTAATAATACTTGGTGCAGAGGCATCAGTTTTTACATTACTGGGGGTGCCGCAAGAATCCGGCATTCCCCCGGATTAAAAAAAACGCCAGTGTGTAACTAGCCTTAGGCTAGGTTCACATGAGCTTCTAAAAAATCATCTGAGTTTCATCCATATGTTATCTGTGTTTATACATCAGCAGTTATTAAAATTTACATATCCAAATACAATTTCCTTTGAGCAGCTTGAGGCCATAGACATTATCTTCAGGCTTGAGGACCTGAAGTGACATACTTCCAGTGACACTACAATCACGTGACCGGACTGTGTTCCCACGTGACCGGACCATACAAGCAAAGGAGCAGTCCCGGAGTAAAGCCGTAGCATCCACAGATACGTTCACTACCGAGGTTGTGCAGGGTGCGCAACCCACCCAGGTGAGAGGCTAATCCCCCAAACCTTCTATTGAATTATCCCCGCTATACCACTGGGTGCTTTTCATTTCTGCACTCTTCTAACTTTATCTTTTTCACATGGACATTCGGGTTGTAAAAATGCACATCCGAATAGCTCAATTTAATAACATTTATTTATTTTACTCACTTATATAGCACTATAGATTGCACAGCACTTTACAGATGTGATCATCACTGACCCATTGGGGCTCACAATCTAATGGCCACTTTACACGCGGCTACATTTCTAGCTTATCCACAGGTAACTTACTGGCTGCAGTGAAATCATGGAGACATTATTCCATTTGCACACAGCAACAAGATAGAACCATGTCTCCATGATTTCACTGCAACCAGTAAGTTACCTGTGGATAAGCTAGAAATGTAGCCGCGTGTAAAGTGGCCATCAATTCCCTTGAAATGTGGGAGGAAAATGGAAAACTTGGAGGAAACCCACACAAACATGGGGAGAATATACAAACTCCTTGCAGACTTTGTCCTTGGTGGGATTTGACTCCAGGACCCCAGCACTGCAAAGCAACAGTGCAAATTGCTGTGCCACCATGCTGTCCAAATAACCTAATTCCAAGTGCCGAAAATACGATTGTGTGAACATGGCCTTACTAAAATTTAGTGCCATAACTTGAAGCTCATGGCCCCCTTGATGCAAGATCTCCAACTGAAGACTAAATATCATGGTTTTTAGATATATTGCAGAGAAAAGCAGCCATATTAAGGGCCCTTTCACATCAGCGGCACACTTGCGGCAAGCCCCATGCAATGTCTATGGGGCTTGCGGTAAGGGTGCGGCAGGTGCGGCAAGTGCGGTTTCGGCACTTGCGGCAGGTGCGGCCGCGAAAAAAAAGACCGCTGATGTGAAAGGGCCCTAACCCCTTCACAACCAAGGGTGTACAAGTATGCCCTTGGCCATGTCACTCACTCACGTGCTGAGCTTGCATCATACCCCACGCATGTTTGCTTTCTTCCAAAAACAGAGCCACCCTTCACCGTGTGCTGTCTCTGGTGTCGAAACTCTGCCCCGTTCAAGTAATGAATTAGACTTATAATAACACAATATTCTCAGAGCTTCCTTATTATTTTTCCCCGGAGTAAAGACTCTGAAAGCTTCTCCTCCCAGGACTGAAATATATCATGTCTTATGAAATGCTTACGACTGTTGCTTGCACTCTTCTTGACCACAGAAAACATAATTTATTCTATCTTCAGCACATTTTCTGAGGTTAAAGATGAATTCCTCCTTGGTTTCTTCAGTAATACGAGTTTCCTAGAACAAATTGAATCTGAAGATTTCGACATACACACTAAAGGGCTGTCCTATTCAATGATTGACAGATTTTCCCGTCCAGTGGGCCCAAGGAAAACATGTAAAAGATGTCAACCAGATGTTTGTAAAAATCTGACGTATGTCCTTCCGGTATTTTTAACTTCCTATCTACTCAAATTAACTTTTGTTTTGTAAATGTTTCCAATTGTTTCTTCTATATTAAACCAAAATGTAGTTAAAATGGTATTAAATGGGCCACAGCGGTGTATTGTGAGCTGCCAGCGGCTCAGCACGGGGCACGGCATGTATCTTGCTCCCCCTTACATGTGGACCCTTACCCCTCCCTGAGTCACTTCTTATTGATTCCGATATCCCCCAAGCACTTGTATTGTATTTTAAGAAAACAATCATGTAATTATAGTTTTCCCTTTGGTCCTCTTCTGTTTTTTGCTGAAATCCAATATAAAATTTTAAAAATAAAGTTATATAGTGTGATATTTATTTCACTCTTTATTATTCTATTCATTTTTTTGTTTTTATGTGACTATTTTATTATGAAAGTATGGCGCCTCTGCGGTCCGGCCACCACAGTGGTATCGCCGCTGTAACCAGTGGTGGTGCCATGTCTGGAGACAACTGGAGCTCCCTACACTGGTAACCCAATACATCCACGCACAGACTGATCGCTGACCAGAAGGGTGAGCATGAGTGCCTAGTTTTTCAACGCCCTAAACTTAAAGGGAACAAACCAGCAGGATTAAGGCTACGTTCACACAGTGCACTATTGCCCTTTTCGGGTCCCCTTTGAACGGATACGCTATTGCAGTGAAAATGCAGTGAAACGCATTGATGTTAGCTGTCACTTCCAAGTCAATGCATTTCCCTATTCTGCATTCACAAGCTGCGCTTTTTACGAACTTGCTTTTGGGCTTAAAAGCAGGTCCGTAAAAAGAATGAACATGTTACTGGGCATTTTTTCGCTGCGCTTTTACTCACCTTGCTGCGCTCCCACGTGGATCTCTCGTCATCTCGTCGGCACAGGACCTGTGTATAGCCTGTGGAGCGATGTCACCTGGTCACATGGCAGGCTGCAGGGTCCTAGTGGCCGCGCTCAGTGCGGCCTCTGGGGATGAGAGGAGATCACCGGGGGTCACCAAGGGAGCGCAGCGAGGTCAGTAAGCGCAGCCGAAAAGCACAGCAGCATTCACACACAGAACACTGCGCTTTGCGAGGATCCGTTAGTGGTGAAGCTTTTGCACCAAACACAGATCCTCACAAAACGCAGCAATACGCTGTGTGGGAACATAGCCTTAGGGTAGGGACACACTTCAGTTCCTGATCAGTTTTCCTGATCAGTTTTCCTGATCAGTGTTCATCAGTTTGTATGCCAAAACCAGGAGTGACTCCAAAACTCAGAACTGGTGTCAATCTTTCAATTATACTTTTTCTTTGCAAGGTTCACTCCTGGTTTTGGCACACAAACTGATGAACACTGATCAGGAAAACTGATCAGGAACTGAAGTGTGTCCCTACCCTTAGAGCTATAAAGTGAAGCCAGTACCTCACAGGCTCTGGGATGCTGAATGCAATTATACCTTTACTTGAATTATTCCATGTTTGATTGCAGAGAAAAGTAAAACTGCTGGGAAAACAAGGAAGCAGATGATTGATGTGTGCAGCACTGTGTCACTATTTGGGGTTGTTTTTTTGTATTACTTCCATGTGGACATGTCTATCAGGTGTAAGCCTAACTCTAATTAGTGACCTGTCTCAAGACCTGCTCAAAGTTACTGTTGCAAAATATGCAAATGGCATTGGTTACAGAAATAATAAACTACTGAAGGTTCCAGTGAGCGTTGTTGGGGTCATAGTCAGGAAATGGAAATAAATTAATTTCATCATAAAGCAGCCACAACCAGGTGCTCCCCCACAAGATTTCAGACAGAAGAGTGATAATAATTATCTATAGAGTCGTCCAAGAGCCAAGAACTATCTGGGGAGAGCTACAGAACGACCTGGAATCAGCAGGTACAATTGTTTAAAAGAAAAACAATAAGTAATGCCCTCACCCTCCGTGGTCTGTATGCACGCTCCTGTATGCACGCTCCTGTATGCACGCTCTTCATGCAAGACTCTATTGCTGAACAAAAAACTTGTTCAAGCTTGTTTAAAGTTTACTCAACAACATTTAGGCAAACCTGTAAAATACTGGAGGATACAATCTGGTCAGATGAGACCTAAATTGAAGTTTTTGTATGCCACAATACACACCATGTTTGGAATCCTTTAACACCATACCGGCAGTGAGGTTTGGAGGTGGGAACATCATGGTGTGGGGATGTTTTTCAGCATACGGCACTGGTGAACATCATATAATTGAAGAAAGGATGACTGGACAAATAGTCTGAGACATTCTTGATAAACGTCTGCTGCCATCTACCAGAATCATGAAGAAGAAACAAGGGTGGACATTTCACAAGACAATGATCCAAAACATACAGTCAAGCAGACTCTCAACTGGTTTCAGAGAAAGAAATAAATCTGCTATAATGGTCGAACCGATCATCGGAGCTGAATCCAATAGAACATTTATAGAATGAACTAAAGCTCAGAGTTCGTAGGGGGTTCCAAGGGACCTTCAGGATGTGAAGAGTGTTTGTGTCGAAGAATGGGCCAAAATCCACCTGAGTAATGCATGTTTCCAGTGTCTCGATAAAGGAGGCATCTGAACCTTCATCACCAGCAAAGGCTTTTGTACAAAGTATTAAATACATTTCAGTAAGCATGTTCAATACTTTTTCCCCTGTGTCATTTCTCATTAATATACTTCACTAAGGCTATGGACATTTATGGTCTGATTCATTTGCCTTTGTGGATTGGATGAGTTTTTACTGACATCTGGTGAGAAATATACGTGAATAGCATCTTTAGAATTTTATTTGATTAGAAAATTGGTGATGTATTGAATATTTATTTCACCTGCTGTATCCTGTTTCTAGCTTTGGCTAACAAAATTGGATCAAACATGGGTATTTTCCAAAAAAGTGTATGAGAGACAAACCTAGAAGGATTCCTGAATACTTTACCATTTATTATTGGGCATGGACAGTGGATAACTTTATGTTCCACCAAGACTCTTATGGCCACTTTACACGTCCCAACGTCAGTCCGATATTGGATACAACGCCGCGGGAGCGCGCTTTTTCTGGGCAGAATTCCAAGATCGCATAGGAGATGTTACACTGCGCGATATCGGCAGGCAACGCCACTATGATGTGTACGCCCCCTTGTACGGCCGACCTAGGAACGACCATTTAACATGGGACAGGATAGGGGAAGTTGTACTCCACATCGTTGTTGGGCTTTCACACAGCACGATCCAGCTACAACGTCCATCCAATATCGGGCCGTTGGAGAGCCTGCTCATTTGATCCCCGATATCGTTTTGGCATCGTTCGTGCATCGTATTGGACATTTACACCATACAACGCACGAACGATATCGGGGCCAACGCACGAACCACGTGACTTTTTATCGGAGTTGGACGCCGATATCGGGACATGTAAAGTGGCCATTAATGTGGGAGGCTAAACAGGGCTAACATACCAAAAAAGTGACACATCAGGTTGAATTTGTTGTTTTTTAGTTAGCTTTTTTTTCCTTAAATTGATTTTTGATCAAACATATTTTTCAAATGAAACATTCTATGGATGACTCTGCTGAAAACTACTAAAAAAAAATATATTTCCGTAATTAAGATCATTATGTTGGTGGTTACCACTCCTTACTGGAATAGCTCCTGATACCTAAAATAGAAATGCTACACAAATAATGTCAGTCAACAGATTTAATCAGGGCCCTTGCTGTCATTTGGCAGGCACGTTGTAAATATCTGACATGCTTCATCATCGTCTATAACCGGTGAACCGCTTCTTCACACCACTGTCAGTTTCCATGGTGATAGAATTTCGTTAGGAGCATCAACTATTCCCAACATATCTGCCAAGGGACAACAACAGCCGTAGGTACATCTGGTCATATACACACAGAACATTTGGTGATACGTCCGGTAACCAGTATTCAAGTCGAAGGGTGAAGTTATGGGGGATGCAGAGGTGGCGATCACACCCACGTTCGGAAGCCTTAGAGGGCAATGTTATAGATGTCACACTTAGGTCCTGGTAACGTACACCCGTGCTCATGACAAACAACATGTGCATCTATAGTAACAATAGCATCAGGTATACGATTTTTGGACATATTACTATATTACTGTTTCTGGCCCTGTATTTTAATGTTTTACTAAATCACGAATTCTCGTTCAAACAATGCTAATATTATTTATTAAAGGGGTGGTGCCATGAACAATTGTTCATTTTAATTAATAGATTGTATAATAAAAATAGGTTTCACAATTGGATTTTTTAAAAATAAGTGTTCCTTTCCCAAGATACTCTTATAAATGTGCCCCTGTGTAAAGTATGTTATATGGGAGAAAAGAACTGCTGTATAGAGGGGCGCACACAATATATGCAGTGAACTCAACTTTTATTGAATATTAGTGTGTGGGATACCAGTTTGTCAAATTGTTACTCTGTAACCTGTTTTAATTGTTTTTTATTGTCGTCTCTCCTCAACCCCTTCCCAATCCTTAGAGAATTGTTTTTGTTTGGGCACCTTATGAATATTCAATAAAAGTTGAGTTCACTGCATATATTGTGTGCGCCCCTCTATACAGCAGTTCTTTTCTCCCATATAAACCTCTCCCTAGTATAAGCTGTTGCACCCCGCTGTTTAGTTTGCACACCTGTGTAAAGTATGTGTCTGACCATTCAGAATGTAAGAGTATACAGACATTACAGCCGGGGATTGCCGAGCCCCAGGCCCTGGGGTACTCGGGTATAAGGCTCGAAGGGGGTTTTACGGGGATGTCACGGGTGGCAGCGCCTGAGGCAGTGGCCTGGGTGACACTTCGATAATGGGATTATGTACAAGGGATAAGAGTTATTGTCACGTGACGCCACCTGTAGTACCTGGTGATGGATCACCAGCGCCGCCACAGCCCTCCGGAGGGCGATGGTATCGTGGCAAGGATGGCAAATCTCCCTACAGGTGGAGCTGATCCTCCAGGGCAGCGTTGCTGTAAGCAAAAAGATGGATTTTGGTAGCACAAAGACACGGAGGCAAAGTCACTATCTCCCGGGTACTTTACTGTAAACCGTTATCTTCAGCATACAAGTCTACAGTTCAGTAAGATGTTCAACAAACAGGTAGCTCTACGGGTGGCTGCAAGTGGATGCCAGGTGGTATGGAGGAACCCGTGGTGTACCTTAGTTGACGAACCTGTGTCCTTTCTTCCCCGCCTAAGATGAGTCTATACCCAATGGCTAGACTTGGGGCTCCCCTCCCTCGTGGTGAGGAAGCAGGCAGACTGCTCCATCTGGCAGGGTGCCGCAGCAGGTGAACACACCGCAGCAGGCGGTTAACGACTTCAGAGGTAGACTCTGGCCGTTTCCTCGGGCCCAGCGTTCCCGTGGTGGACTGGGGAATTCCCTGGACTATGGTCGCTACACGCTGGGGTTCCTACTTTCTCTCTTGGGCCCAGACTCACGCGTCAGGCACCCTCTCTCAGGATCCCCTCAGGATCCCCTTTCATCTTCCCTCCGGGTCAGCGTAGAGCTGTCTGGGTAACCCTTTCACCTCGCTCCATACTCCTCCTCCAACTTCCTTCTCCTCACTCTTTGTTCTGACTCTCTACTCCCCCTAGAGGTGAATATATCTCCCTCCCAGGAGTAACCTCCCACTTATATTCTAATGTGGGAGTGCAGGAATGGGTCCCACCCACCAGCCTAGTATCCACTTGCAGCTGGGGAAGATTTCACTACTTTTATGAGTGCAATACCCCATTGTGGCGCCTAACCATGTGGGGCGCCACATAACCCCCTGATGAAACACACTCGTCCTCGAGTATAGGTACCTGTTAACCAGAGAGTGAAAAACATTTTTCTTTTTATATTCAATATCACAATCAACGGATAACTATTTACATTCAATCATACTTCAGTTTCTTCCTATCTTTAGGAGGCACATTTTCTTATAATGTTACACACACACTGCAGGAATTATTATAGACCTCACAGTCCTCAGGTCACCTGTTGGCTAAGATATTACTCTCCGGTTTGTTACTATCTGCATAAAACATAGTAAACCTTTGGGTCTACCTTGGCCCAACGGGGACCAGTACTAACTGTGTGGGTCCAGCGGTAACATATTGTCCAGCACAGTCCAGTCTGGACCGCTGCATATATATCACACATTATAAACTCAGGGGCAAAGTTCCAAACAAAAGTCTATGTGTCTTCATGGTTCAAAACACACAGGGACACTGCTCATTATTCAGGGATGCAAAAAGGGGAAAAATAAATGGGAAAGATGGCTGAAAAAGGGGCCATATACAGTTCAAGTCTCTGCAATGGGAGTCTATCGTTGGCAGGATATGCGTATAGCGAACCAGCCTAAGGGGCCTGAATGCCTTTCAAAGGATACCTGCTCACCTCAGTACAAATCACGATCCAGGTGTCCATGCCGCAGGTATGATTCAACGTCTCATCTGGCGAAGAAAATGTCTTCCTGGAGTCCGGGCTCACGTAGGAATCCCCATCCTTCATCGTGGTAAACGGAAACAACAGTTCCTTGGCGGCGAAACTCCAATGGAAGCGTAAGTATGGTCGCTCCATGCTGGGGTTCCCCCATTCTCTCTCAGGCGTCAGGCACCCTCTCTCAGGATTCCCATAGGATCCTCTTTCATCTTCGCTCAGGATCAGCGTAGAGCTGAAACCTTCCGCCTCGCTCCACACTCCTCCTCCAACTCCCTTCTCCTCACTCTCTGTTCTGACTCTCTATTTCCCCTAGAGGTGAATATATCTCCCTCCCAGGAGTAACCTCCCACTCCTATTCTAATGTGGGAGTGCAGGAATGGGTCCCACCCACCAGCCTAGTATCCACCTGCAGCTGGGGAAGATTACACTACTTTTACGAGTGCAATACCCCACTGTGATGCCTAACCATGTGGGACGCCACAGGATCACATAATAAAAGAGTATTTAGACATTACAGCTGGTGATCACACAATATAAGAGTATACAGACATTACAGCCGGGGATCACAGAATATAAGACTATACAGACATTACAGCCGGGGATCACAGAATATAAGAGTATACAGACATTACAGCCAGGGATCACAGAATATAAGAGTATACAGACATTACAGCCGGGGATCACAGAATATAAGAGTATACAGCCATTACAGCCGGGGATGACAGAATATAAGAGTATACAGACATTACAGCCGGGGATCACAGAATATAAGAGTATACAGACATTACAGCCGGGGATCACAGAATATAAGAGTATACAGACATTACAGCCGGGGATCACAGAATATAGGAGTATACAGACATTACAGCTGGGGATCTCAGAATATAAGAGTATTGACCAGTTTGCTATTGACAGTCGTGGGTTTGAGAAAGGGACTATAAAGTGACCTAATGCAGGGGGAGAGAAAATCGAATGATGGGAATATAATCAGAAGTACATCTGTTCGTTTAAATGATCAACACACTGTATATTAATTGAGTAAAATGACAATATAAGAGTAACATTTTTATAAATATAAGTAGCACTATTTAGAGATTAAAAATAAAAAAAGAAAATTGTAGCTAAGCTAAAAAGGTAAAAGAAGACACTTAGCTTTATAAATGCGCATTAATAAACCACCCAGTCACCGCGTTGAGGTGTGTCTTGTCAACTGGGTCCCTAGATCCCTTCCTACCTATTTTCTGGCACAATTTGGATACATTTTATAGGCTGTCTGATACCTGCGAGTAATGGAGAATGTAGGCCTATAGGAGCAAGGAAAGGTGTTCCTTATTAGCAATCATTGCCTGGTTGGAATCAATGTTAACCTCTTCAGGAATAGACTGGAAGGCTGACATCAGAAAGCAATAGCATGTTTGGACACCGGATAACTAGGTGGGAAATGGTACATACATAGGGGGTGAACCCATAATCATACATATATTTATAGATGCAGTAATATTTCTGTGCACTATCACTGACAGAAATAGTACTGCATCTATAAATATATGTATGATTATGGGTTCACCCCCTATGTATGTACCATTTCCCACCTAGTTATCCGGTGTCCAAACATGCTATTGCTTTCTGATGTCAGCCTTCCAGTCTATTCCTGAAGAGGTTAACATTGATTCCAACCAGGCAATGATTGCTAATAAGGAACACCTTTCCTTGCTCCTATAGGCCTACATTCTCCATTACTCGCAGGTATCAGACAGCCTATAAAATGTATCCAAATTGTGCCAGAAAATAGGTAGGAAGGGATCTAGGGACCCAGTTGACAAGACACACCTCAACGCGGTGACTGGGTGGTTTATTAATGCGCATTTATAAAGCTAAGTGTCTTCTTTTACCTTTTTAGCTTAGCTACAATTTTCTTTTTTTATATTTAATCTCTAAATAGTGCTACTTATATTTATAAAAATGAAACAGTGTTTAAGTGCACTATCACTGACAAAAATAGTACTGCATCTATAAATATAAATATAAGAGTAACATTATTATTATTTATTTATATAGCACCATTAGATTCCATCGCACTTTACATGTGGAAAGGGCAGACGAGGACAAGTACAACAAATGTGCACAATCAGGTCATACAGGTACATGAGGGGAGAAGATCCTGTCCGCGAGGGCTCACAGTCTACGAGGGGCGGGTGGGGATACAGTAGGAGGAAGAAGTGCCGGTCGTGAGGCGGTGCAGTGGACCGGGCCTCATTGCAGGTTGTAGGCTTGACGGAAGAGGTATGGGAGTGGGTGACGCTGAAGGTCCAGTCCGTCAGGTATGAGGAGATCCAAATTGCAGGATCCAAAGTAGAAGGGAGTGGTCAACAGTGTCGAAGATGTCAGATAGTGAGTAGTGACGTTTGCTCTTGGAAGTCAGTAGGGTGTTGATGACTTTGGTTAGGGCTGTCTCAGTGGAGTGGTGCAGTCAGAAGCCGGATTGTAGGCGGTCGAAGAGGGAACAGGAGGAGTGGTGGAAGGACAGCTCTGAATGGACGTGATGTTCAAGTAGTTTAGAGGCGAAGGGGAGAAGAGATATGGAGCGATAGTTAGAGACAGATGTTGGGTCGAGGGAGGGTTTTTGAGGATGGGTGTGATCAAGGCGTGTTTGAAGGCTGAGGGAAAGGTGCTAGTAGTAAGTGATAGGTTGAAGACATGGGTTAGGGCTGGGATGAAAACCAAGGTGAGTTTGGGAATGAGGTGGGATGGGATCAGGTCGTGAGTGCTGGTGGTGAGGTGCGATTTTGACAGGAGGGGAGGAGAGCTGATCTTCAGTTATGGGGGGAAGCAGCTGATGAAAGGAGAGGGCAGTGTAGGTGAGAGGGGGAGTTGTGGGGACAGTGGGTCAAAGCTGTCTCTGAAGAAGGAGATAAAGTCTTCAGCAGAGGTAAGGGGAGAGGGAGGAGCAAGGAACTGAAAGTTCTGAAAAGCTGTTTGGGATTATGGGACAGGGAAGTTATTAGGGATGAGAAAAAGGATTGTTTGGCGGCAGCGAGTAAGGTCTTGAAGTCAGTGAGGGACCGTTTGAACAACAGAAATTGCTCAGTGGAGTGAGATTTTTTCCATCTCCTTTTGGCGACCCTGGAGGCACATCTCAGGTCTTTAGTGAGGGTTGTGTGCCAGGGTTGCCTGTTTGTGCGTGGAGCATGGTATGTGAGGGGGGCGGCTGATTAGAGGGCCTTAGTTATTGTGGTGTTGTATAGGGTGATGGCAGTGTCTGTGTCGCGTGTGGAAGTTATGTCGGCGAGGGGGAGGAGGAATTCTGAGAATAGGTGTAGATCAATGTGTTTTAGGTTTCTGCGGGGGTGATCGAGTTTGTGGAGAGGGGATAGCATAGTAGGGGGGGACAGGGAGGAGAAAGTCAATAGGTTGTGGTCAGACAGAGGGAGGGGTGAGTTTGTGAGGTTAGTGAGGGAGCAAAGGCGGGTGAAGATGTGGTCCAGTGTGTGGCCATCTTTGTGGGTAGCAGAGGAGGACCATTGGGAGAGCTCAAAGGAGGTGGTCAGGGAAAGAAGTTAAGAGGTGGTTGGGTGGGAGGTGTCAATAGGGATATTGAAGTCACCCATGATGATAATGGGGATGTCAGCAGAAAGGAAGTGAAGTAGCCAGGTGGTGAAATGGTCAAGGAAGGAGGCGATGGATCCAGGGGGGTGGTAGATGATGGCCATCTGAAGGTTACAGGGGGAGAAGATGCAGATGGAGTGGGCTTCAAACGTGGGGAGAGTGGCAGAGGGAACCAGTGGAATAGGGGTGAAGGAACAGGTGTTGGACAGGAGTACGCTGACACCTCCACCATGTTTGTCAGAGGGCGGGGGGGTGGGAAAGACTGAGTCCGTCATAAGATAGTGCAGCAGGGGAGGCCATGTCGGAGGGGGTGAGCCAGGGTGATGCCAAGGAATGAGAGTTTGTTACAGTTCATGGATGAATGGGAGTTTATTGCAGACAGAGCAGTCGTTCCAGAATGCGCCAGATAGGGGGTTTGGGGGAGCAGGGGCTGGGGGAATGGGTCTCAAGTTTGGTGAGGTTACAAGGGTTAGTGATGGCGAGGTTACGAGGGTTGGTGATGGGTCGTGGGAGTGGGGTAGAGGTGACTGTGGGGATGTGGTGGGGGGACAGGATTAGGGAAAATGTTGCCAGCAAGTAGGAGGAGCAGGGAGAGAGTTAGCAGGTGGGAGCAGGAGAGTTTACATGGCGGGCATGCCTGTTTGGAGGTGGGGGATTGAAAGTGAAGGAATAGTTCAGAGAAGTGGGTGAAGTGGCTAGGTAGGATGGAGGGTGAGAGAAGTACTTCGTTGCTGGTTGGAGGGATGAGTGGGGGTAGTAGGAAGTGGAGAAGGATGTGAGCCAGGGTGCAAAGGAGTGGAAACATTGTAAACGGTGAGCGGGGGATGAGGGATAGCGGGGGTCAGAAGCAGCTAGGGATCAGATGCAACAGGAGGGTGAGTTGTAATGATGAACAAGCAGTCACTAGAGAGGAGAAGACCAAGTGTGAGATGCCATGCCAGGATGAGATGCAGTCCAGGGGGAGATGCAGCCGGGGACAAGATGAAGCAGCTGGGGATGAGATGAAGCAGCAGGGGACGAGATGATGGAGCCAGGGACGAGATGATGCAGCCGGGGACAAGATGATGCAGCCGGGGACGAGATGATGCAGCCGGGAGTTGAGATGATGCATGCAGCCGAGGATGAGATGGTGCAGCCAAGGATGAGATGCTGCAGCCAAGGATGAGATGATGCAGCTGAGGATGAGATGATGCAGCCAAGAATGAGATGATGCAGCCGAGGATGAGATGATGCAGCCGAGGATGGGATGATGCAGCCGAGGATGGAACGATGCAGCCGAGGATAATGTGGTGCAGCCGGGGATGAGGTGATGCAGCCGAGGATGGAACGATGCAGCCGAGGATAAGGTGGTGCAGCCGGGGATGAGGTGATGCAGCCGAGGATGAGGTGATGCAGCCGGGGATGAGATGGTGCAGCCAGGGATGAGGTGCTGCAGCTGGGGATGAAGTGATGCATCCAGGGGTCAGAAACAGCCAGAGGGGCCGAGGCAGCCAGGGGGGCAGAAGCAGCCAGCGGATTGGATGCAGCCAGGGGGATCAAATGCAGTCAGGGTCAGATGAAGCCAGGGGGGGTCAGGTGCAGCCAGAGGGGTCAGATGCATCATGCTGGGAACCACCTTTGATTAATGTTACAGCCACGGGGAAATGGGAACAATGTCCTTTACACAGCACTTGGGGGGAGAGAATACTGTGGGACTTGGTACCTTCCTGAATAGGTTAATGCATGTGCATATACAATTCACTACTGGATATTGTGCCATAGGAAGTGTGTTGATCTGCTCATTAAGAAGTGTCTGTGTTTTCTCCTTTTTATGCTCTCATATAGTTTAACAATAGGACCTCCTTATAAAAAAGTATTATTAGTGCTAATACAAGCAAAATTTAGCATAAATTAATTAGGTTTGTCCCTCCTCATCATTTGTAACGACAGTAATTTTGATTTATGTATGCTTTGAAGAGTTAAGTAATAAAGTTTGTAATAATTTTGGCCTAATATTTTGTATTTTTGTTGTTTTATAGTGAATGGAAATATATGGCTTTATAAATACTAAGGGTTATCGTGTTAATATCTAAAAAAATCTATAAAAAAATCTGAAAACTAACTAACCACAAAAGACAACTTGAAATAAGGCGCTAATCGTTTGAGGAATAAAAAAATCACTAACTGCGACGTATTCACGCCAAAAAACTGACGGAAATGCAATGATGCATCGGGGCCTGTTTATCATCATTCATTCGTAAATACTTTAGCACTAAATTTCTTCATCATTCACACTCTCTGATTAATGTCCCTTTAGCGTGTGAGTAAGATTTTCCTGCCATGACATCAGACGTTCTGAGTGACCTCCTAGTGAGGACATGATCCTTACTGTAGACCGGGCACTGAAGGAGCAGAACATGATTTCATTAGTAATAATAGTGGGAATGGTATAGAAAACGTGTGCCATATACTAAAGAAACATAAAGTACAAATCTACCGTATGCACTTGAGATAGTTTTCCCCTCTGCCCCAAAACCACAAATTCTGATTTTCCCCATAATCATTAACATGAGGTTTAAAGTGAAATGTCTTATGGGAACATTCCAAATCTTTATGAGCTGAACAAGCCCAAGCTACAGAAGAGAGCCCCTAACAAAGGCTTTGTGTTGCCTATATGAACATAAATACATAAATATATATATATATATATATATATGTATATATATATGCACGGTTGTGGCCAAAAGTATTGACACCCTTGCAATTCTGTCAGATAATATTCAGTTTCTTCCTGAAAATGATTGCAATCACAAATTCTTTGGTATTATTATCTTCATTTAATTTGTCTTCAATGAAGAAACAAAAAAAGAATTGTCCTAAAGCCAAATTGGATATAATTCCACACCAAACATAAAAAAGGGGGTGGACAAAAGTATTGGCACTCTTAGAGAAATCATGTCATGCTTCTCTAATTTGTGTAATTAACAGCACCTGTAACTTACCTGTGGAACCTAACAGGAGTTGACAATAACTAAATCACACTTGCAGCCAGTTGACATGGATTAAAGTTGACTCAACCTTTGTCCTGTGTCCTTGTGTGTACCACATTGAGCATAGAGAAAAGAAAGAAGACCAAAGAACTGTCTGAGGACTTGAGAAACCAAATTGTGAGGAAGCATGAGCAATCTCAAGGCTACAAGTTCATCTCCAAAAACCTGAATGTTTCTGTGTCTACCATACGCAGTGTCATCAAGAAGTTTAAAGCCCATGGCACTGTGGCTAACCTCCCTAGATGTGGACGAAAAAGAAAAATTGACAAGATATTTCAACGCAAGATTGTGCGGATGGTGGATAAAGAACCTCGGCTAACATCCAAACAAGTTCAAGCTGCCCTGCAGTCCGAGGGTACATCAGTGTCAACCCGTACTATCCATCGGCATCTGAATGAAAAGGGACTGTATGGTAGGAGACCCAGGAAGACCCCACTTCTTACCCCGAGACAGAAAAAAAACAGGCTGGAGTTTGCCAAAACTTACCTGAGAAAGCCTAAAATGTTTTGGAAGAATAATCTCTGGTCAGATGAGACAAAAGTAGAGCTTTTTGGGCAAAGACATCAACATAGAGTTTACAGGAGAAAAAAGAGGCATTCAAAGAAAAGAACACGGTCCCTACAGTCAAACATGGTGGAGGTTCCCTGATGTTTTGGGGTTGCTTTGCTGCCTCTGGCACTGGACTGCTTGACCGTGTGCATAGCATTATGAAGTCTGAAGACTACCAACAAATTTTGCAGCATAATGTAGGACCCAGTGTGAGAAAGTTGGGTCTCCCTCAGAGGTCATGGATCTTCCAGCAGGACAATGACCCAAAACACACTTCAAAAAGCACTAGAAAATGGTTTGAGAGAAAGCACTGGAGACTTCTATGGTGGCCAGCAATGAGTCCAGACCTGAATCCCATAGAACACCTGTGGAGAGATCTAAAAATGGCAGTTTGGAGAAGGCACCCTTCAAATATCAGGGACCTGGAGCAGTTTGTCAAAGAAGAATGGTCTAAAATTCCAGCAGAGCATTGTAAGAAACTCATTGATGGTTACCGGAAGCGGTTGATCGCATTTATTTTGGCTAAAGGTTGTGCAACCAAGTATTAGGCTGAGGGTGCCAATACTTTTGTCTGGCCCATTTTTGGAGTTTTGTGTGAAATGATCAATGTTTTGCTTTTTGCTTCATTCTCTTTTGTGTTTTTTCATTGAAGACAAATTAAATGAAGATAATAATACCAAAGAATTTGTGATTGCAATCATTTTCAGGAAGAAACTGAGTATTATCTGACAGAATTGCAGGGGTGTCAATACTTTTGGCTACAATTGCATATACAAAGACGCATGTGCATGTTTTTCTCACTATTTGACATGAAATTAGAATAGACCTTTCCCGTTTTAGGTCAATTTGGATTACCATAACTGTTTATATTTGCCAAATGCCAGAATAATGAGAGGAAGAATTACCATATTTAAGGCATACCATATATACTCGCGTATAAGCCGAGTTTTTCAGCCCAAAAATTGGGCTGAAAAGTACCCCCTCGGCTTATGCTTATACGTGAGTCAATACGGCAGCCCCGGCAGCCCCAGCAGCCCCAGTAATTCAGGGCCCCCCAGCCTTGCTCCGGTCACCTGTAAAGTAAAATATACTTATCACTGTCCCGCTGCCGTCCGCGCCCTCATCTGCAGACATCCCGATCCTCCATCTTCATGCGTCTTCTTCCGGTTTTCTTTGTTCGTCGCAGGCAATGACGTCATTGCCGGCGCCGAACACAGGAAGTCGGAAGAAGACGCATGAAGATGGAGGATCGGGATGTCTACAGATGCGGGCGCGGACGGCAGCGGGACAGTGATAAGTATATTTTACTTTACAGGTGACCGGAGCAAGGCTGGGGGGGCCCTGGATTACTGGGGCTGCTGTATACTACCGCTGGGGCTGCTGGGGCTCCTGTATACTACCACTGGGGCTGCTGGGGCTGCTGTATACTACCACTGGGGCTGCTGGGGCTGCTGTATACTACCACTGGGGCTGCTGGGGCTCCTGTATACTACCACTGGGGCTGCTGGGGATGCTATATACTACCACTGGGGCTGCTGTATACTACCACTGGGGCTGCTGGGGCTGCTATATACCACTGGGGCTGCTGGGGCTGCTGTATACTACCACTGGGGCTGCTGGGGCTGCTATATACTACCACTGGGGCTGCTGGGGCTGCTATATACTACCACTGGGGCTGCTGGGGCTGCTATATACTACCACTGGGGCTGCTGGGGCTGCTATATACTACCACTGGGGCTGCTATATACTACCACTGGGGCTGCTGGGGCTGCTATATACTACCACTGGGGCTGCTGGGGATGCTGTATACTACCACTGGGACTGCTGTATACTACCACTGGGAAGACCTGTATACCACTGGGGGGGCCTGTATACCACACTGCTGGGGGCTGTATACCTGTGCTGGGGTCCACCCTCGGCTTATACACGAGTCAATAGGTTTTTCCAGATTTTTGGGGCAAAAGTAGGGGGGTCGGCTTATACACGGGTCAGCTTATACACAAGTATATACGGTATTTATTACTTTCTGCAAAGTCACAAGTTTACATACATTACTATGTCTTTAAACATTTTGGGACAGCCCATATGAACATGTCATGTGTTTGGAAACTTCTGATAGGTTTATTGGTAACATCTGAGTTAATTAGAGACACTCCTGTGGATGTATTTTAATGCACACCTGAAACACACTGCTTCTTTGCGTAGCATCATGGGAAAGTCTAAAGAAATCAGCCAAGATATCAAGAAGAGAATTGTGGATGTGCACAACTTTGGGGAAATTTCCAGATACCTGAAGGTACCTCGTTCATCTGTACAAACAATAATTCGCAAGTACAAACAAGGTGGGAATGTCCAGCCATCATACTGCTCAGGAAGGAGACAGGTTCTGTGTCCCAGAGATTAATGTGCTTTGGTCGGACATGTGCATATCAACCCAAGAACACAAGCAAAAGACCTTGAAGAAGATGATGGTGGAAGCTGGTAAGATATTGTCATTATCCACAGTGAAACAAGTACTGTATCAACATGGGCTGAAAGGCCACTTTGCCAGGAAGAAGCCATTACTCCAAAAGAAACATAAAAAAGGCAGACTAATTTTTTCAAATACACACGGGAACAAAGACCGACATTTTTGGAGGCATGTCCTGTGGTCTGACAAAAGTAAAATTGAACTGTTTGACCATAATGACCATACATTTGGAGGAAAAGGGGAGAAGCTTGGAAGCCAAAGAACACCATCCCACCTGTGAAACACGGCAGTGGCAGCATCATGTTGTGTGGTTGTTTTGCTGCAGGAGGGACTGGTGCACTTCACAAAATAGATGGCATCATGAGGAAAGAAGATTATGTGGCAATACTGAAGCAATATCTCAATACATCAGCCAGGAAGTTAAAGCTTGGACTGAAATGGGTATTGTAAATGCACAATAATCCGAAGCAACTGCCAAACTGGTTACAAACTGGCTCAAGGATAAGAAAGTCAATGTTTAGGAGGGACCATCACAAAACCCTGATTTCAATCCTATTGAAAATTTATTAGTAAAGCTGAAAAGGCTGAGAGCAAGGCGACCTACAAACATGGCTCAGTTACACCAGTTTTGTCAGGAGGAATGGGCTCAAATTCCTGCCAACTATTGTGGGAAGCTTGTGGAAGGATATCCAAAATGTTTGACCGAAGTCATACAGTTTTAGGGCAATTGTACCAAATACTAATGAAATATATGTAAACTTTTGACTACAGAAAGTAATTAATATGCCTTAAAATATTCTCTCTCTCATTTTTCTTGAATTTGTCAAATATTAATAATTATAGTAGACCTAAAACGGGCAAGGTTTATTCTGATTTCATGTTTTTAATTATTCAAATCAATTATTAATTTATGAATGGGTCACAGAGGAGATTCCAAAAAGATGATAATGGTGCCCCATTCTGGTCCTGGTAGAGTCTATACATCCCTAACAACCTTGGGCAGAAAGACTCCTTTCCACAATTCTTGGTGAACATTCAATCAATGCCCACATATTCATGTTTGTCACTGTTAGAACATATACGGTATATATGTATATGTATATATATGCTAAACAGAGAGTAATTTCCAATTCAGTGCTATTGCAACGGTCGCAAGGGCAGGGGGCACACAAACACTCTGGGGTATCAGCCTGTTCAGTAGTCATGGTGGCAACCCAAGAATCCATGGCCCTGACTGAGCATGAAAAGGGGATATTTACAGGGTAAATTAAAGCCTATTGTGATGCCATCCGTGGTTTCTGATCAGAATGACCAGCACTGCTTGTAGTGACCCCGGGGAATAGGTGATGTTGCAGCTAGGTGTATCACTCCCCACGAAACAAAGTATTCACTGATCTCAGGGAGACCAGTTCAAGAAAACACTGCGGGCAGACGGCTAAAGCGCTCAACACAGTGAATTCCTAGGCGCATTACTCCCTGGGAATTTTGAATATGCAAATAGAGTTTCCCTGGGAATTTAAAATTCCCAGGGAGCAATGCGCCTAGGAATTCACTGTGTTGAGCGCTTTAGCTGGCTGCCCGCAGTGTTTTTTTTGGACTGGTCTCCCTGAGATCAGTGAATACATTGTTTTGTTGGTCTACTAGGCATTGCTCGCACCTAGCCAGACTCCTACTCCACACTGATGAGGGGGAAACCCCCTACAAAACAGCTGTGTGTGGGTCGATACCTGGCCTTGGTATTCCCTTGCCATATCTTTAAGCTCATAAAGAGCTGGATATTGACTCAAAGGGCCACTTAATATGGTGGTTAAAAAAGAGCCACCCCATGGCTAGGTCTTTCCCTGGAGGGAGATCTGGCTAGTCTTGTGTCGAGACTCCTAAACGAGGCTCCACAGACTCTATTTGCATATCACTCCCCATGGACAGTAGTTGTTGGTGTGGGGAGGGCGCAGAAGGAGTGGACAGACATAAAGGTTGCAGTTCTTACAAGTCTCTATACTTGTTCTTGTAGCAGAGACAACCCAACCGGGTACTGTGCTTTCCCAGTGTGCAGCTTGGCCAGCCCTCAGATACTCCAGGACCACTCCTCTGAGACATCGTTCATAAGCCTCTCTGTGCTGCTCTTTCTGACAATTTTTTCTCCTGTTCTTCCTCTGTGCCCCGTGCTACAGGTCCCTAAGCAGGCAACTGCAGGCCCTGCTGAGCGACGGTCGACGCGTCCTCTTGACCCTCTATAGTCACTGTGCATGAGAGTGTACACAGTGATGGCCACTGCCCCTGCAGTTCAGTGGCCTCTGGTTTCCTGGCTTGATCATAAAGTTTTACACCAGGTTGGGACCAGTCCCCTCATGTAGCTAGTTCCTCTACCACAACCTGTAAATTGGCTGTAGATTTGGGGTTCTCTGAACTGGGGTTTCCTCGGCCAACCTACCCACTGGTCCCATTAGGCCCCAGCTCCAGTGACGCCTAGAACTCCATCTTGCTGCTCCTGCTTTCTCTCACTCTTCTTACTTTACGGGTAGGGCTGACCCCGAGGGAAACTTGAGGTACCTGAGTGAGTTGGTAGTTGTGTTGTTGGTGCTTTTGATGCGTTAAGAAACTTCACAGACACAGCGGCTTGCAGTCTTCAGTTCTTTTACTCCCAGTCTTAATGTAAGCCTGCTGAGCACTAGATTCTTGGAGGCAGGGAACCAGCTACTCCCGGGTAATAGGATGACACGTAACCGGAACCCCTTCTCTGTCCTTTCTTAGCCTCTTTACACTGCACTTGCCTCGCCCGTCCTGCCTTGTGCCTCACCACACAGAGCTCTGAGCCAGTGACTGTGGGCTTTTCTTAGGGGGTTAACCTGCAGTGTCTCCCCTTGGCCCTATGGTTGCCACCTTTTCAGCAGATGTGCGTAGTTGTCAACCGTGTCACCTTGGAAGTGCCACACAGTCTCCAGGTGACTATTTGAGCCTGGTCTGAACTCTCCACTAGTCTTTTGGTTCCCAGTGTCCCTGTTCTTTGGCCTAGTCCTTCAACTGCCTTGTGCTGGACAATGAATTCGAGCCCCATGGGTGGATTGCTCAATTCCCGTGTCTCTAGGACCCTCTCTTCCTCCTTGAGCCACATGGTTCTTGTCTCTGCTCCTCAGTCTGGCCTTAGCATGAGCTCTCACTTGCTCCAGTCCTCTAGACACTTAAGTTCTTTCTTCTTGTGACAGGCGTTCTTGCTCTACCTTCCCTCCAACTCAACCCCTGTTGTTCAATGGTCTCTCCTCAGCTGTTCTACCGCCTCTCCTCAGCTGGTCAACTCTCTCTGTACAACTGTCTCTCATACGATCTTTCCCGCTCTATTTATAGCCCTTGTCACGTGTCCCACGTCATCTACATGTGTTCTTCCTGGCCTCACTCCTCCCAAGTGCTCTGTCTAACTACTTCCTTCACCATCCAACCCCACTACAATGGTTCCTAGTGTGATCTGGGTGTCCCGGCACTGGTCTGTGCCCCTCTTATCTGTGAGTGGGATACTACACCCTAACGGGGGTGCAGCATCTCTGTGGCGACTGGATCTGAAGGGGTGCCACATATACATGGATCTCCGAATGCCTCGCTGTCACACTAGTGATGGTTCGGTAACAAGGTGTCATGCAAACATAGGATAAGATGTCACAGTTTTTCTGTAGTTGCACCAGCACCCACCTGGTACAGGCCAGTTCTTCAAATTGTGCAGCCCCTAAAGGGACCTGCACATACAGGAATGACCCTAACAGTAGGGCTACAAGGTGACTGCTCGGACCTTGCTACCTGATAAGCCATGGAGTTTCCCGTACCTCATAAGGATCCAAGGGGGAGGTTGCTAAGAGCAACAACTGCAACAGGGTAAGCATACAGAGGCAGACAATACAAACATGGCAGTGCAGTAGCTATAATAGAGTAAACCTATACTGTCCCTACAGCTAGGAAACCCTAGGCTAATCCCTGTCTCCAAGATTACCCCTAATGTTGGGGATTACTGGGTCTTGAATCTCACTAGCTTACTGAGATAGACTCACCAAGATGTCCCCCTCCCAAGGGAGTGAAGTAACAGGAGAGCAAGAAAATACTCAGAACACAGGCAGGACAACTGAAATGATAAGCATTCAGGGATTTCTCCGGACTCAAGCTTTGTTGCTGCAAAAGAACCAACACCTCTGTGACACAGGAACGAGCACACTCTATCGGCTGAATACATATGCTATATCTGGCATGGAGTGAGCTCATAGGTGGATCAAGTGAGCTCCACAGAAAGCCAGTGGTTGATTAAACAATCAGACTTTTTGACCTCAGGTCTCCCAGAAGTAACAGCAAAATGTAGCACACTCATGACACTCACATAGTTGCATGCATTTCAATACTTATCTAAAAAATGAAGCATCAATTTCTCAACTGCCACAAGGATCAAAGGGGTTCAAGTATAAGGACCCTGAATATAGCTGTTAAAATGCAGTCACACTTGTCCAAAGACATGCAAGCGACATCAGCTGGCACGGTCACCAGCTCTCCTGACAGGGGCGTTTAGCTGCATGTATTTCTATAGAGCTGCATGCCCCTGTCCGGAGAGCCGGCAACCGAGCCAGGTGATGAATGCGAGACTCAAGTCTTCAGGCCCCTTAAGAGGCTTTCTCCAACACTTATGAATTCTGGGCCCAGTGGATGTTCATGTGTTTACAATGGGAGGGGGAGTCTGCCAGACATCTGCAATGGCCACTTTTTTCCTGGAAGATCAATGTCAAAATTCAACAAATATTATTCTTTTTTGCTCTTAGAGATAAGAACAATGAGGTACTCTTTATATAAGGTGTAAAGCGGGTCAGCTAACTTTTCTCTAATGCATGGGACCCCAACCTGTAACTCAGGAGCCACTTGTAGCTTGCGGGCCCATGAGGTGTGGTTCACAGTTGTCTTGCAGCTTGGTGCATAAACACCAGGTCGTGCAAACAGGTAGGAGGAGCAAGTCCCCAAGTGGTGAGTTATTGAGTAGCCTGGCAAAGAATAGCAGATCTGGATGGGGTCAATATAGGAATCCCTGTATCTTAGTATATTGCCTCAATGTGATTTCTGGGGAAAGGCTTTGGCTGTCATTATACCGGTAATGGAAACTCTGGTTGTCTATAGTGTGTGGGGGGACGATGTGGCTCGCAACACTCTCGCGGATTCTCAAGGTCAGAATGGTTGGGGACCTCTGCTATAATGTATATGGAACCTTCAGCTTTCAAAATAGACATCATGTCAAGTCAGTGTGCTAAATAGAAATAGTATGTACTTTACATTCATATCACTGTAGATTAGTTGTCACAGAATGTAAATGTAGAACCAGGGGTGGACATATCTTTGGTAAACCTGTGCAGCCGGACAGGGGCACAAGAGGTAAGAGGGCCCATTTCCGCATCCAAAGCAGGTGAAATGATGCATTATGATGAGTTATTGGACTGCAGAGGGCCCAAATATTGTCCTTGCACTGGGATCCTCTTTAGTCTGTATCCACTAACGTGTAGACTATTTCCTCTAAGGACCCAGATGCTCCATATTTCTTAGAATTGGCTAAAAAGGGGACATGACACATCTCTGATTGGTTTCCAGCAAAGTATTGAATTACTGTAATGCTGTGAAGTTTGCCTGTACACAATAGGAACCCCTCAGCTGACAGATATCCAGGGCTGTCAGGAACCCTTTGACGTAGACTCCCTTTCGGAGAAGGGATTGGTCATTTGCACAGCTGATTCCATTGTTTTCACCCAAAAAGTGACGACAGAAGAATATGGGAACTCCCTGTATCATAGGAATTAATAGGCACATGTCTCAGCCAAGCCGAAAATAACAAGGGAATCTGTCTACAATTGTCTAGTATATGGTGAGTTTAGTTTATTATTACGTTGTTGATAATAAATAATACAAAGTATAATAATATTATCTACATATATATTAATGGAAAAATAATAATAGAAATTTGGAAAAAGACCCGTCTGATCATAATCAATAATTTCCACGTCCTGGTGACTCAGTCTCACCTCTCAGGAGACCATAAATACAAGGTGCACACAGATGCTCCAAAATCAATATAGCAAAATAAAAGAGGAGGACGGAGTATTATGCAAATAATACAACATTTTATTCAAATTATATCATGTCACATGATATAATTTGCATAAAATTTGGTATTATTTGCATAATGCTCCGTCCCCCTCTTTTTTTTTGCTATAATACTATAAATGATAGAAAACATAATAAAATGATAATTGTCCATCAGCCTATCTATCTGTAAAGTTTAGCAAACAATATAAAATGCACTTACCGGATTTAAAAAGTACAATCATTATCACGGGTATTAAAAGAACAATAGCTGCAGCGATGATGATAATTACTTTTAAATGAGTCTGCAAAAAAAATAGGTAAAAACATAAAATCAGAAAGAATAGACAATAAGAAGAAACCATGTAAAGTGGCTAAAAACTGAAGAAATGTGATTTGGATGATATAGATACCACCAGAAAGATTTGATTGTTTTAATGTTTTTAAATACCGTATTTAGAATAAATATTAAATGATAGAATAGTAAAGATATTAATTCCTAAAATAAAAGGCTGCATCTTGAGGAACTCACCTTCATCCTTACTAGAAATCTAGGAAACTTAAGAGATCGCTGCTTCCGAATGGTTGTGAAATGCCAACGTGCAGGAAGTTTTCTTATGATTCACAATTCCTCCAAAACGCTGTGGATTTTGCTCAATACTCTGAGACATTTGGCAACCTTTGGTGATTTTTAAAAAAAAAGAAATTGAAAACAGATTTTATGGGCGTATTTTGCTTTTGGGAAGAACAGTGGGTGGCTCCGAACGTCCTGCAGAAGTTGAGCTAAACTTATATCCACCTATGACTCAACAACTTCATATAGAAAAATGTGCAAGCAGGTCAAATGTGCCGCAAAGTACAGAAATCTGCCACCATAAGTTACTATAAAAGGTAACAGCGATCCAGGAACAGCAGTGGATAGCGCTTTAGAAGAAAGAGTTTGTGTCTGTTTCTTTTTATGATTCATTTCCTGCAAAAAAAACAGGACTGCAAGTCATAAGATACTGCAAAGTAATAAGCGTAGAATGCACACCGGATTGTTAAGGTCACATAACACATGGGATGTATTATACAGGACGCTTCATTTTATATACTGATATACTTTGGTGAGACACGCAATACATGGATTTATTTAGTATGTTGTGCACCATTAAAGGAAATTATTAGAGTTAAGCCCCAATCACACATAACGATATCGTTAGAGAGATGGTTTTAACTGTGACGTTAAACGATCTCTCAGCAATGTCGTTATGTGTGACACTTTGCAGCGATCAGGCCCTGCTGTGAGGTCGCTGATCACTGCGGGTAAATTTTTTGATTGTTGGTTTCCCGCTGGTCAGCACGCATCGCTGCGTGTGACCGCGAAGAAAGCAGCGATCTGTGACCTCACAGGGCTGGTTACTATGGTAAACACTGGGTATCCAGGCAGCGTGCGCTGCCTAGATACCCGGTGTTTACCATGGTTACCAGTGTCCTCCTGCTTAGCACTGTCTGTAAGCAGGGAGAACGCTTGGTAACTATGATAAACAGCGGGTATCTAGGCAGGGCAGCTGCTGGCTGATACCTGCTGTTTATCATAGTTACCAGTGTTTCTCCTGCTTAGGGCTACCTTACAGGCAGTGCTAAGCAGGGAGGACGCTGACATCGCCTTCAGCGATGTGGGAGGTGGCTCCCATGGCCTGATCGCTGGGGAATCTGCCTGTGTGACAGCTCACCAGCGATCAGGTAACGACGCTCCAGCAATCCTGGCAGGTCGTTATTGCTGTCGGGATCGCTGGGAGCGGTCGTTCAGTGTGACAGGGCCTTTAAAGGGAATCTGTCAGCAGGTTTTTGCTATGGTAAGCTTCTGACAGACTAATGTTAGGGTTAAACAAAACAAAAAGCAACTGTGCTTCTCTTATCAGGATCTGTGCAATAATTTATGTAAATTAATGGCTTACCAATATGGTCCAGGTATTTGGAGCTACAACCTATCCCTAATTTCTCCACCTCCTCTGCCCTGACTCTCTATTTTAAACCATCCCCTGTCTTGTCGTTGTTTGTCTTAAAATGTTACGACACCACTCCAGGGTCAGGGTAGACTCGGGAACCGAGCAGCAGTTGTTCTTCACTTATTGGTTCTTTTCATGGGGACGGCGGGGGCCAAGAACTGGTCCCGTGACCCTGGCAGAGTCATTTTAATAATCGGGGGTAGATGACGAGGGATGACTAGGGAAAGGGGTATTCGTGACCCACCTGCGGTATGCTGCCAGGGCGGCCGCCACTGTTTCGGAACCTTGGACGGTGACCGGCACTTGGATGGTTCCGCTCCTCGCAGGTGCAGCGTGGTCCCAGGGCAGTAGGATGGAAGAGTCAGTTCGTACCTTTTCAGATGTTCACTGGGTCATCAGTACTCAGATGTCTCATGCGGCCTCTGCGGCCAGTGGTCACGCTAAAGAAAGTCTCACAACCAATAGCTGCGTTTATGTTACTTTTACTTGGAGGTCTCAACATGGCCACAGGGTACGTTCCTTGTCAACCTCCGGTTCCGAGTTGTCTTCAGGATCGGGTTAGTGCAGTTGAGCCTCAGTTGGTGCCCCTTTCCTTTTCACTAGGTGTTTCCATCTCTGGTGGTCCCCTTGCGCTAAAAGCTCCTTACTTAGTGCCTCCACAGCACAGAGCTCAAGTACTGACAGCCACGGGTGCTCTTGTTCCCTTACCGTGCACTGCACCTTAGTTCAGCCACCTTCCCCAAGTTGTGTCGGGTGTTCAGCCACAGCTCCCGTTAGAAGCCTGGGACCTCCAGTTCACCAGTTTGGGCATGAAACATCGTGTGCTGTGTTCAGGGCCGGGTCCCTGTGCATTCCTCTAGCCCCTCTGTCTCATTCCGTACCCCAAGGGCTCCTTCTTTCTCTACACCTCTCGGTCTTTCCCTCCCGGGGCGAGTGTGGTCGTGCTCTAGCCTACGGGAGTCGGCACCACACCGCCCCTACACTCCTGACTTCCACTCCTTTCTCAATGGTCTCTCCTCTCCAACTCCCTTGACTACACTTCCCTGTCCCCCTTTTGGAGCCTGGGTCCTCCCTCAGGGTCCACCCACCGTCCCAGGGACCTACAGGTTGTGTGCTTGCGATTGGAGAGCAGAGGCACAACGCTCCCTAATCGCAGGAGTGCAGTACCTCTGATGGCGGCTTACCCTGTGAGGCGCCACATTACCGTTGCTATTAATATAACTGTTACGGTCAGTTAGTCCTTATTCGGCCATAGTGGCCTTATGATTAAGCTCATGCCAACCCACTCAGCCCACCATATGTGGTCGTGGGATGGGGTTTCTTTTTCAATCTAATTCTTATGCTTGGCTTCATATGTTTACTATGATTATTGTTAAATTTCTGTGCATTTGACATGTTCACTTGTCTGTTGTTTATTGGTTACTAAACATCAATAAAAATTCATAGTATAAAAAAAACTAATGGCTTCATTACCCTGTGATTACCATTACAAGACTAGAAAGCCACTTGCATGGTCAGTGTGACACGCCCCCAGCTGTGATTGACACCTCACTGTCAATGCACAATCTCTATAGAGAGCCTGAATGCTCCCTTTCAAGTCTATGGGTACTTGAAAATCATTGGAGTGCACTTGGATGTCATTAGATTTACGTGGACTCATAGAATGGAGAAGATGGAGAAATTCCAAATCTATGGGTCCGTGGAAATCATCGTACTGCACTCAGATGTCATCCAATTTCTGTAGAATCACAAAATAGATAAGATGGAGAAATTTTCTTTTTCTTTTCCATCTTCACCTCCGCTGTGATATAGTTCTCTTGTGAAGAGAATTGGATCACACAAAGCTGATGTGCGGTCGTGTGATTCCGGCCTAACACTGGGATTATCACAATCGAGAGCTGGATCATTTGTCTTAGGGCAACCAATGTAGTATTTAAAGGGAACCTGTCAGCTAGTTTATACCCTCCCAACCTATCACTATCTGTCCCTGCAACTTTATAGTACTATTCTAATCATCCCTGTCTAAGCTAATGCTGTCATATTAAAGTTGAAAAAAAAAGCATTTATACACTTACATTTTCTAATGTTAATGAGCTTGAGACTGGTCTGAAGGGGAGTTTCTATGGTGTCCATCATCCCTGCCTTCCTTCTGTGGTTATCACGCCCCGTGGTGTGATAACCTAATTTAACAGTGCTGTCCTTTCTTGGTAGATTCTAAAATAGATGGGCTGCTTACAGGAATGACGCATCTGGGTGCACCTATTCGAGTCCTGCACATTGTGGGTGAGTATTGGGTGTATGTGCCAGCTCCAGATCATGTGCACTGCGCATTCTGAAGCTAACAAGTACACCCAATTACTCACAATGCGCAGGACCGGAAATAGATTCGGACGGGTGCATAGATAGGGAAGAGAAAACACGTCATAACTGGAAGCAGCTCATATATTTCAAAAATCTACCAAGAAGGGACAATCCTTGTAGAATAGGTTATCATGCCCCTGAGCGTGGTAACCATGGACGTACGGCAGGGATGGAGACCATATGAGCACCCCTTCAGACCGGTCTGAAGCTCATTACCACAGTGCATAAATGTATTTTTACCCCTTTAACACTACAGTATTAGCTTAGACAGGGATTATTAGAATAGTATTATGAAGCTGCAGGGACAGATAGTGATAGCTGACCTGTCAGGTTCCCTTTAAATACAAATAATCTGACTGCAAAATGGAGTCAGAGTTTTCACTATTTGTTCCTTTAAATGTCATTAAACTAGGGAATACATAGAATATAACATAAATATATATTTAGAAAAAAAGACAATTTTTTACTTTGAAAAATTAAGATATTTTTGATAAAACTGTGTTTTTTTATAATGTGAAAATTGATCTGGTCATGTAGGGTAGAATTCCATCTGTTTTTAATAAGGCATCTGCCTGGTTTGCTACTCTCAACACGTGCATCAGCAGCACTGGAATACTGTTTATTAGTTTACTAATATTATATTATTGTTATTAAGCTATCATCACATATTATTTAAATATATCGCTTTAAACTTTATTGTATTATTTTATATTATTTCTATTGCATATCTATGTTCTTTAGTGATGTTCTTTACTTATTGGATGTTCTTGATTGACAAAATGACAATCACTCTTTGATTTGTAAAGGAGTCATATATCTGTCAGCCTCTGCAATCTAATGGTAGATGTCATCTGATTCACACTGCCCTTATCATGAGCTCCTGAATTAGAAATATCTTTGTTTTATTCTCAAATACTGAAGCATTTCCTCTCCTGTGTAAACGTCAAAATAAAAGATTAATTCCATCTGTTAATCACAGTGAGTGATCACTTGCTTCTCTGCCACCCACTCCCCAAGGAATGAATATTCATGCATCACTACTGTACACTGCCCTGCCCTCCTCTGGTCTGTATGCTGTGTGTGTTCAGCTCTCTAGGCGTAGGCACAGTGCAGATGTAGGAGAGAGGAGGGGGAGGAGGTGTGTTCTCTTAGCAGATGCACATCTGACATCTTCATTGTGTGTATCTGTGCCATGTGTGTAGTGTGTGCTCTGAGATATTGCTTTGTGTTTATATGAACATTAGATCATTTCATCAGCAGATACACACAACTCATGTATGTAGGAAAACAAATGTTCATATAAACAGAAATCTCTCACAGGCAGCACAGGCTAATGATGTTACTACAAGAGTTGTTGCACAAACCACCTCCCGCCTCTCAGCCCCCTCCGAAGCAGCCTGCAGAAGCCGGAGATTCAGTGTAACTTCAGCAGAGAGGAAGGAGAGAATACCAGCTTGGAAAGGTGTGGATATTTAAATAACATTTACATAATGTGACTCTTAAGAGTCCGGTCAATTACTTTTACAGCTGCCTGCAGGGTGTGCAGGTGCTTATAGCAATATAACTACAAAGATTGCATTAATGATTTTTGAAAGTTCTGCCCACTATACAAGGGTACTAGTAGTCTCATGCTGAAAAATGACTTGACAGTCCTTTTAAGAGTAAATGTGAAAAGCTTATTGTTATGCACATGTGGTAACTCTCACAGGAAAATGGGGCCTATTTCAAAACTACTGCACCTGACTGACCAGTTCCAGACTAAAGTTCCTGGATGCACCTGTGCAAGCTTAAATAACCCTAACCACAAAACTAGAGGATGACAACTCAGACCTGGCTGCCTAATAGTACGTTGAGTGTTCCTTGTACCTATGTAGGAACCAGAGAGAGATACAGAGCACTGTAACCCTGAATAAGGAAAGGTGTCCAGAGATAGAGGAGAGCCTAAGTGAGAATACCTAAAACATGAATACAAAGTGGAAAGATTAAAGTATCACTGCAAGACAGCAAAGCATCATATTACCTAACTTTTGGCAGGAGAGAGGAGTAGGACAGACTTGACAACAAAGATTATAAACCTAGCTGATCTCCATTCTTCAAAACCTTGGCAGTATGGCTGGAATTCCAAGCTGGATCCACATTGGAATATAGCCAAGTTGGGAAGGAGAAGGTGTAAATAGCCACACCCACAATGAGATAGGACAGACTAAGTATGAGATCCCAGTCTTAGCCTCTCACCTAGCCAAATCAGATCTCATAATTTGCACTGGCGAGAGGCAATTCCCAAAACACTGTGTCTGCAAATTGAGATTCTGGTTTGGCTTTTTATCCTAAGTCATATGACAAGACTCATTAAAGGGTCGATATTGACTTTTAGGATTGCTACTTCCAATAGAGTTCAAGTAATCTTCCGCTCTAAAGAGACAATTTGCATATTATCCAGAGGAACATTGTGGTGTTTAAGTCTCCTAATACTGGCATGACAGACCTAGCATGTCACAGTTCCTAATTTTGTAAAGCACTGCGCAGCTTTGCTGTGTAGAACGGGTCTGGGTCAGTAAAGTCATCTCATTATTATAAACGGCCGACAGCTCTCCTGTACTGCTAGAGGTCCAGATGAAGAAGAATAGCAACGATATACATTATTCACACAGATTAGGTTGTATAACAAGCTCCCCAGTCACTCTGTGCTATGTTAGGGTGAGGGCTGTTCGCTAAGTTTATTACACACTTTTCTGGCTATAAATTCCCATGCATTGTAGCTGCCATAAAGCACACACACTGCTGCCCTGTCTAGGTCTACAAACAGGACAAAAGTGTGGAAGCCCATAAGGAGGTTTTTCAAAATTTAACAAACAAAAGCTACAGCATTAAATAAAAAATAATACACACAACTCTTTTTACAGACTTACTTTTAATTAATTAAAATACAATTATATACACGATACATTTATTTCATTTACATTAAACTCTGGCCCCTGAGCAGAAGTATTATTTTACAAAGTTCTTGCTAGAGAAAAGCATATCTACATAACAGTCATGCAAAATATCAAACAACGCCGGACTGTTCACTGAGAAGATTGTTTCATCAGGAAAATTGTACACAGATTTCAATGTTTTCTACTATTACAGGATAGATTAGAAAAACTGAAAAGACTGAAGGAAGAACGATGACTAAGGCCGGCTTCACACCACGGTTTTCAGCTGTCAGGTTCTGTCCGGTGTTTTGCAGGATCCACCGGACAGAACCTGACAGCACAGGATGAGCAGAATGTGTGGGCAAATATGCCCTCTGATCCTGTTTTTTGAAGGGTTCGCTTTTCTGCTGCTCTCCACAGTGCTGATCTGTCAGCCTGTGTGTACAGTGCTGCTCTCCATGGTGCTGATCTGTCAGCCTGTGTGCTGCTGTCCATGGTGCTGATCTGTCAGCCTGTGTTGTGCTGCTCTGTCCATGGTGTGATCTGTCAGCCTGTCAGTGCTGCTGTCCATGGTGCTGATCTGTCAGCCTGTCTCTGTGCTGCTTCCATGGTGCTGATCTGTCAGCCTGTGTGTGCAGTGCTGCTGTCCATGGTGCTGATCTGTCAGCCTGTGTGTGCGTGCTGCTGTCCATGGTGCTGATCTGTCAGCCTGTTTGCGTGCTGCTCTCCATGGTGCTGATCTGTCAGCCTGTGTGTGCATGTGCTGCTGTCCATGGTGCTGATCTGTCAGCCTGTTTTACTGTGCTGCTGTCCATGGTGCTGATCTGTCAGCCTGTGTGTGCAGTGCTGCTGTCCATGGTGCTGATCTGTCAGCCTGTGTGTGCAGTGCTGCTGCCATGGTGCTGATCTGTCAGCCTGTGTGTGCAGTGCTGCTGTCCATGGTGCTGATCTGTCAGCCTGTTGTGCTGCTGTCCATGGTGCTGATCTGTCAGCCTGTGTGTGCAGTCTGCTGTCCATGTGCTGATCTGTCAGCCTGTGTGTGCAGTGCTGCTGTCCATGGTGCTGATCTGTCAGACCTGTGTGTGCAGTGCTGCTGTCCATGGTGCTGATCTGTCAGCCTGTGTGTGCAGTGCTGCTTCCATGGTGCTGATCTGTCAGCCTGTGTGTGCAGTGCTGCTGTCCATGGTGCTGATCTGTCAGCCTGTGTGTGCAGTGCTGCTCTCCTTGGTGCTGATCTGTCAGCCTGTGTGTGCAGTGCTGCTCTCCATGATGCTGATCTGTCAATGTGTGTGCAGTGCTGCTGTCCATGGTGCTGATTGTGATGGTGCGTGCACTAAAATGTCGGCTGTGCTTGGTGCTCTGACCCATGTGCATCTCAGCATACTGTGTGACTCGGCCAAGCTGACCGAGCCCAATGTCAATGAGTGACAGGCTCCGCCCACAGACTTTCGGTTATAAAACGAGTAATTCCGGGAAAGGGCGGGAGGGTGGGCTTTTTCAAATCGCCGCAGCATAGAACACCTTGCTGTGGCCCCCAGAGGGATCCTAACAATTAATCTGCTCCCTGTATGGTGTCAGCTCACTGTGTGCACTGAAGGGAGCAGTGTATGTGTGTCAGATCGCTATTTATTACCGAGCAGTCCGAGCATCTCGGCGGTACTCGGTGCTCGCCGAGCACCCCGAGTACCGAGATACTCGTGCGAGTACCGAGTAGCGCCGAGCATACTCGCTCATCACTAGTGCTGATCTGTCAGCCTGTGTGTGCAGTGCTGCTCTCCATGGTGCTGATCTGTCAGCCTGTGTGTGCAGTGCTGCTCTCCATGGTGCTGATCTGTCAGCCTGTGTGTGCAGTGCTGCTCTCCACGGTGCTGATCTGTCAGCCTGTGTGTGCAGTGCTGCTCTCCATGGTGCTGATCTGTCAGCCTGTGTGTGCAGTGCTGCTCTCCATGGTGCTGATCTATCAGCCTGTGTGTGTAGTGCTGCTCTCCATGGTGCTGATCTATCAGCCTGTGTGTGCAGTGCTGCTCTCCATGGTGCTGATCTGTCAACCTGTGTGTGCAGTGCTGCTCTCCATGGTGCTGATCTGTCAGCCTGTGTGTGCAGTGCTGCTCTCCATCGTGCTGATCTGTCAGCCTGTGTGTGCAGTGCTGCTGTCCATGGTGCTGATCTGTCAGCCTGTGTGTGCAGTGCTGATGTCCACAGTGGTGATCTGTCAGCCTGTGTGTGCAGTGCTGCTCTCCATTGTGCTGATCTGTCAGCCTGTGTGTGCAGTGCTGCTGTCCATGGTGCTGATCTGTCAGCCTGTGTGTGCAGTGCTGCTGTCCATGGTGCTGATCTGTCAGCCTGTGTGTGCAGTGCTGCTCTCCATGGTGCTGATCTGTCAGCCTGTATGTGCAGTGCTGCTCTCCATGGTGCTGATCTGTCAGCCTGTGTGTGCAGTGCTGCTGTCCATGGTGCTGATCTGTCAGCCTGTGTGTGCAGTGCTGCTCTCCACGGTGATGATCTGTCAGCCTGTGTGTGCAGTGCATCTCTCCATGGTGCTGAACTCCCAGCCGTGGCTCTAAAATGCTGCCACGCTCATTCAGCACGATGGACAGCAGCATTTCAGAGACACAGCTATGAATTCAGCACCATGGACAGCAGCACTGCACACACAGGCTGACAGATCAGAGCCTGTGCTGTGATTTTGCTGTGATTTTCATCGGATTCGGGAAACGATCTGATTTTTTAATGGATCCGGAGCCCATAGACTCAAATATGATGGGTGCCGGATCGCCCCGAATCCAGGAGGATCCGATTTTGTCAGATTTTTGCACCGGAGGGAAAAAATGATGCTGACACCGATTTTGTGTCCAGTGCAAAACCAGACAAAATCGGATCAGGGCTAAAAACCACAAAACCAGATGGCCATATAGGACTAATCCGGCACCATAGAGACACAATCGGATCAGGTTCTGTCCGGTTCAAACCGGACAGAACCTGAAAGCTGAAAACCATGGTGTGAAGCCGGCCTAACAGGTAACCAAAAGAGTCGTAGGTGTGAATGGATGGATTATTTGTCAAGGATCACATAGTTCCCGATTCATCAAGGGTGGAGTGTGAGACTCCTGATTCATTAAAGGACATTTTCCACAAACAAAAATTCTTGTCTAGATTTTGCTATTAAAATCATGATATAACGCCATCTGGTGCTGATTTGATCCTCTGTCAGATTGTCTATCTAATGTGTCTAGCAGTGGAGGTCACACAAGCCCGATAGTTCAGTCCCATCAACTGGATCCTCTATGTCATTTTTGCAATTGTGCATTTATTATAGTGGTTTCTTTTCACCAGCACTGGACACATTGGGTGGACATTATAAAAATGAAAAAATACTAGAGGGCGCTATAACAAGTATGCAACAACACCAGTGGGCGCCATATAGGTAAGTATGTAAGATCACTAAAGGGTGCTATAACAAGTATAAAAACACCAGAGGGTGCTATAAACAAGCATGCAAGAACACCAGAGGAGCCATAACAAGTATGCAAGAACACCAGAGGGAGCCATAACAAGTATGCAAGAACACCAGGGGAGCCATAACAAGTATGTAAGAACACCAGAGGGAGCCATAACAAGTATGTAAGAAACACCAGAGGGCGCCATAACAAGTATGCAAGAACACCAGAGGGAGCCATAACAAGTATGTAAGAACACCAGAGGGAGCCATAACAAGTATGTAAGAAAACCAGAGGGAGCCATAACAAGTATGCATAGATCCTCTATGTCATTTTGCAGTGCATTATATAGTATGGAATGAGGTGCTATCATATGCAACTGAACACATGAGGGCGCTAAAGTAATGTAATACCAGAGGAGCCATAACAAGTATGTAAATCACTAGAGGGGCTATAACAAGTATGCAAAACACCAGAGGGTGCCATATACAAGTATGCAAGAACACCAGAGGGTGCTATAACAAGTATGCAAAACACCAGAGGGGCCATAACAAGTATGCAAGAACACCAGAGGGCGCCATAAGTATGAGACACAGGGCAATAACAAGCATGTAAGAACACCAGAGGGAGCCATAACAAGTATGTAAGAACACCAGAGGGAGCCATAACAAGTATGCAAGAACACCAGAGGGCCATAACAAGTATGTAAGAACACCAGAGGGCGCCATAACAAGTATGCAAGAACACCAGAGGGCGCCATAACAAGTATGTAAGAACACCAGAGGGAGCCATAACAAGTATGTAAGAACACCAGAGGGAGCCATAACAAGTATGCAAGAACACCAGAGGGCGCCATAACAAGTATGTAAGAACACCAGAGGGCGCCATAACAAGTATGTAAGAACACCAGAGGGCACATAACAAGTATGTAAGAACACCAGAGGGCGCCATAACAAGTATGTAAGAACACCAGAGGGCGCCATAACAAGTATGTAAGAACACCAGAGGGAGCCATAACAAGTATGTAAGAACACCAGAGGGCACCATAGTAAGTATGCAAGAACACCATAGGGCACTATAACAAGAGTAAGAATACCAGAGGGGCCATAAAGTATGTAAGAACACCAGAGGGCGCCATAGTAAGTATGCAAGAACACCATAGGGCGACTAAACAAGATGTAAGAACACCAGAGGGCGCCATAGACAAGAAAAGGACACAGGAGGGCGCCATAACAAGTATGTAAGAACACCAGAGGGCGCCATAACAAGTATGTAAGAACACCAGAGGGTACCATAACAAGTAAGTAAGAATATCAGAGGGTGCCATAGTAAGTATGTAAGAACACTAGAGGGGACTATAACAAGTATAAAAGAGCACCAGAGGGCGCTATAAACAAGCATTCAAGAACACAAGAGGGCACTATAACAAATAAGTAAGAACACCAGAGGGAGCTATAACAAGTATGTAAGAACACCAGAGGGCCCTATAACAAATAAGAACACCAGAGGGCGCCATGGAAAGTATGTAAAAACACTAGAGGGCACCATAACAAGTATTAAAAGAATCCCAGAGGGCGCTATAAAAAAGCATTCAAGAACATCCAAAAGATGCCATAACAAGTATGCAAGAACACCAGAGGCCGCTATAACAAGTAAGATCACCAGAGGGAGCCATAAGAAGTATGTAAGAACACTGGAGGGTGCTATAATAAGTAATTAAGAACACAGAGGGCACCATAACAATTAAATAAGAAGACCAGAGGGTGCCATAACAAGTGAATTAAGTACACAAGAGGGGCCATAACAAGAAAATAAGAGCACCAGGCACATAAAAGTAAATAAGGACACCATTACAATAATAAACAAGGCACCTAAATAATAAGAACACCAAAAAGTGCAATAACAGCATGTCAAATCACCCGAGGGTGCAAGAACACGTAGGTTACAGTAAAATCTAGACAACGCATTTTATTTTTAATCAATCCAGTTGAAAATGATACTTTTGTTAGGATTTAACTGAGAAATATACCGTAATTCTTAATCATGGAACAACTCATTTAAGAAACTATATCTACATTCTGATATGTTGTTATAGGTAAAAGGCCATATTGTTCTGCTTGTTGATTGTTTTATGTCATAATATGGGTCATATTGCAGCAAAGTCAGGGGGATTCACACTGCCCGTCCATTACAAACTCTCCATAATGTCTTAAACATGGCATAAATCAATTCCTTTACTGGATAGAGCCCAAGCAATGTTGATCACAGCTGGATTTCACCGCCGTCACCCTGCGCCCATATATTTATTTGACTCTTTACAAAATACCCTGTCTCATCCCAATAATTTCAAGCTGCTCGTGCATAACATTACCGGATGAATAGTGCCCCGTGTTCAAGTTACAGAGGGAACAGAGGAGTAGAACTAAAATAATACATTTATTCGTCATCATCGCTGTCATCAGACTGAAAACTAAATGGTTGGAACTTTATTGGAAGATCTTTCCAAACATCCTAAGGTGTCCTTGGTCATCTTCTCGTCCTTGTAGTTGATGACAAAGTTACAGATTTTCAGGCAGGGAACTTCAGTGCCTTTATGGACCATTATAGTGCCCCATGTCTGTGAAATAAACATAATAGGAACATTACAAGAAGTAATGAAGAAGAAAAACATGTCTGACACCCACACTTTTGGCTGCAGCCTATCAACTGGCATCTACAGTCTTTTTTGGACCATTTGGCTCAAATAATATTCACTGCTTCCTCTGCCCATCACCTCTTAGCACTGAGAGGTGGGCAGGGGAAGCGGCACATACAGTATATGAGTCTGTGTACATCTCCATCCCCACCATCTTGGATATGGCCCCCCATCCGAGCGCACACACAAAAATAATAAGCGATGTAACGCACCTCTCCGTTGTTTCCTGCTCCCAGCACTTCACGTCCTCCAGTCTGTGCGGAGTCCTCCTGTGTGTCCCAGTCATCTGATTATGTGATCGGGGCGTGTAGCGATGATGTCACTGTGCTGTACCGGTCACATGATCGTATGCTGGCACAGACAGGAAACATCACACACAGGAAGACGCGAAGTGCTGGGAGCAGGAAACGACGGAGGGGTTTATTATTCTTGTGTGTGCGCTAGGATGGGGGAGGCATATCTAAGATGGGGGCATGTACCAGGACAATAGGGCTAAAAAACTAGAATAAAGGGGCTAAGAAACCAGGGTGGAGGGGCTAACAAACCAGGATGGAGGGGCTAACAAACCAGGACGGAGGGGCTAACAAACCAGGATGAAGAGGCTAATGAACTGGGATGGAGGGCTAACAAACCAGGATGAAGAGGCTAATGAACTGGGATGGAGGGCTAACAAACCAGGATGAAAGGGTTAATAAACCAGGATGGAGGGGCTAATAAACCATGATGGAGGGGCTAATAAACCAGGATGAAGGGGCTAATAAGCTAGGATGGAGGGGCTAATAAACCAGGATGAAGGGGCTAATAAACAAGGATGGAGGGGCTAATAAACCAGGATGAAGGGGCTAATAAACAAGGATGGAGGGGCTAATAAACCAGGATGGAGGGGCTAATAAACCAGTATGAAGGGGCTAATAAACCAGGATGGAGGGGCTAATAAACCAGCATGAAGGGGCTAATAAATCAGGATGAAGGGGCTAATAAACCAGCATGAAGGGGATAATAAACCAGGATGAAGGGGCTAATAAGCTAGGATGGAGGGGCTACTAAACCAGGATGAAGGGGCTAATAAACCAGGATGAAGGGGCTAATAAACCAGGATGGAGGGGCTAATAAACAAGGATGGAGGGGCTAATAAACCAGCATGAAGGGGCTAATAAACCAGGATGAGAGGGGCTAATAAACCAGCATGAAGGGGCTAATAAATCAGGATGGACGGGCTACTAAACCAGCATGAAGGTGATAATAAACCAGGATGAAGGGGCTAATAAGCTAGGATGGAGGGGCTACTAAACCAGGATGAAGGGGCTAATAAACCAGGATGAAGGGGCTAATAAACCAGGATGGAGGGGCTAATAAACCAGGATGAAGGGGATAATAAAAACCAGGATGGAGGGGCTAATAAACCAGGATGGAGGGGCTAATAAACCAGCATGAAGGGGATAATAAACCAGGATGAAGGGGCTAATAAGCTAGGATGGAGGGGCTAATAAACCAGGATGGAGGGGCTAATAAACCAGGATGGAGGGGGCTAATAAACCAGCATGAAGGGGATAATAAACCAGGATGAAGGGGATAATAAACCAGGATGAAGGGGCTAATAAACCAGGATGAAGGGGCTAATAAACCAGGATGGAGGGGCTAATAAACCAGGATGGAGGGGCTAATAAACCAGGATGAAGGGGATAATAAAAGCCAGGATGGAGGGGCTAATAAACCGGGATGGAGGGGCTAATATATTACCTAGAAGGGTCTCAGGATGAGGACATTACCCACACATGTGTCAGTAGCAGATCACCTCCCCATAACAGTGCACTATATCCACATTTTTTGTTTCATTCTTTCCCCTATATTCCTCCTGTAAAATGTGGGTAGGTCTTATGGTCCGGTGCATCTTATGGTCTAAAAATTACAGTACTTGGCAGTTGGCACAATCATATTTGCAACCAAAGAACTTACGGAAGCACAGAAAACAATCTATTATTGTTATTTAACGGCCTCAGCTTGATCTCGAGCCATAGCGACTTGATGGATGAACAAGGAATGAGTAGGAAGATCGATTTTTCGTTTTTTGGTCATATGAGCCTTCATCAGGGTAGCTATTTAAAGGTTATTTCCATCTTCATAGATGGATAGTTTACAAGCACTTCTGCAATTTTCAACTTTTAAAAATATGCAGCAATTCTTGAGATATGAACAATTATCTTTTGTTTATAGCCGTTGCCAGAAGACTGACCACTGCTGCCTTGCTTGTAGGCATGACAATGAAGCTGGCAGGCATTAGGAGATGACAGTCAGCTCCAGCAATACCGTCAGCTTCAAACTAGTGCTTACAAGCTCAATAAAAAAACACTGTGCACTAAGCACTGTGCTATCCAGGAAAGGTGGCTGGTCTCCAAAGCAATGAGTTGTAAACAAAAGAGAAGTCTTAATATCTGAAGACTAGATGAAAATGTGAATAGGCAGTAATTTGTAAGATGTAATGTATTTAACAGCACTGTCTTATAACACCCATTTATGAAGGTGGGAAAACCCTTTAAAGGTGTATGGAGACCCTTGGTTTTTCAAACAGCAGATTCCTGTACAGTGCTGGGTGTAAAGATAATTATTTCCAATACATGAATCAGGTGGCCTGAAAATACTAGTATTATTAATGGCCCATACAATACTGTGGGCCTGTTATAGATGTTGGATATTGGATTGAGGTCCTTTAGTTTCATGTTATCTCTTTGGTACAAGGAGTGGGGTCCTTTAGTTTCATGTTATCTCTTTGGCATGGGGAGTGGGGTCCTTTAGTTTCATGTTATCTCCTTGGTATGGGGAGTGGGGTCCTTTAGTTTCATGTTATCTCTTTGGCATGGGGAGTGGGGTGCTTTAGTTTCATGTTATCTCCTTGGTATGGGGAGTGGAGTCCTTTAGTTTTATGTTATCTCTTTGGTATGGGGAGTGGGGTCCTTTAGTTTCATGTTATCTCTTTGGCATAGGGAGTGGGGTGCTTTAGTTTCATGTTATCTCTTTGGTATGGGGAGTGGAGTCCTTTAGTTTCATGCTTTCTCTTTGGTATGGGGAGTGGGGTCCTTTAGTTTCATGTTATCTCTTTGGTATGGGGAGTGGTGTCCTTTAGTTTCATGTTATCTCTTTGGTATGGGGAGTGGAGTCCTTTAGTTTCATGTTATCTCTTTGGTATGGGGAGTGGAGTCCTTTAGTTTCATGTTATCTCTTTGGTATGGGAGTGGGGTCCTTTAGTTTCATGTTATCTCTTTGGCATGGGGAGTGGGGTGCTTTAGTTTCATGTTATCTCTTTGGTATGGGGAGTGGAGTCCTTTAGTTTCATGTTATCTCCTTGGTATCGGGAGTGGAGTCCTTTAGTTTCATGCTTTCTCTTTGGTATGGGGAGTGGGGTCCTTTAGTTTCATGTTATCTCTTTGGCATGGGGAGTGGGGTCCTTTAGTTTCATGTTATCTCTTTGGCATGGGGAGTG
The DNA here is from genome assembly GCA_033576535.1 of Allobates femoralis. Taxonomy (NCBI): domain Eukaryota; kingdom Metazoa; phylum Chordata; class Amphibia; order Anura; family Aromobatidae; genus Allobates; species Allobates femoralis. The sequence continues at coordinate 32,446,640 of JARQOC010000011.1, forward strand.
AGGTCCTTTAGTTTCATGTTATCTCTTTGGTATGGGGAGTGGAGTCCTTTAGTTTCATGTTATCTCTTTGGTATGGGGAGTGGAGTCCTTTAGTTTCATGTTATCTCTTTGGTATGGGGAGTGGGGTGCTTTAGTTTCATGTTATCTCTTTGGTATGGGGAGTGGAGTCCTTTAGTTTCATGTTATCTCTTTGGCATGGGTAGTGGGGTGCTTTAGTTTCATGGTATCTCTTTGGTATGGGGAGTGGGGTCCTTTAGTTTCATGTTATCTCTTTGGCATGGGGAGTGGGGTCCTTTAGTTTCATGTTATCTCCTTGGTATGGGGAGTGGAGTCCTTTAGTTTCATGTTATCTCTTTGGTATGGGGAGTGGGGTCCTTTAGTTTCACGTTATGTCTTTTTTATGGAGAGTGGAGTCCTTCAGTTTCATGTTATCTCTTTGGTATGGAGAGTGGAGTCCTTTAGTTTCATGTTATCTTGTTGATACGGGGAGTGGGGTCCTTTAATTTCATGTTATCTCTTTGGTACAGGGAGTGGGGTCCTTTAGTTTGATGTTAGCTCTTTGGTATGGGGAGTGGGGTCCTTCAGTATCACATTATGTCTTTGGTATAGGAAGTACCTTTAGTTTCATGTTATCTCTTTGGTATGGGGAGTGGGGTCCTTTAGTTTCATGTTTTGTCTTTGGTATGTGGAGTGGAGTCCTTTAATTTCATGTTATGTCTTTTTTATGGAGAGTGGAGTCCTTCAGTTTCATGTTATCTCTTTGGTATGGGGAGTGGAGTCCTTTAGTTTCATGTTATCTTGTTGATACGGGGAGTGGGGTCCTTTAATTTCATGTTATCTCTTTGGTACAGGGAGTGGGGTCCTTTAATTTCACGTTATCTCTTTGGTACAGGGAGTGGAGTCCTTTAGTTTGATGTTAGCTCTTTGGTATGGGAGTGGGGTCCTTCAGTATCACATTATGTCTTTGGTATAGGAAGTACCTTTAGTTTCATGTTATCTCTTTGATATGGGAAGTGGAGTGGTTTATTTTCATTAGAGCTCTTTGGTATGGGGAGTGAGATCCCTTAGCTTCATGTTATCTCTTCGGTATGTGGAGCAAAGGAATGGCATGTACAAAGCTGATCATATTTCTATGTAGATTAATGACAGATACATAGACTGTCATAGTTTATCATATAATAGCTTTTCGTTAAATGTGGACATTATGACTAAGAAAAATGAACACAAAATATCCTTCATTTATCAAAACAGTCCAATAGGGAAAACTGTCTTTATTGCTCATAGCAGCCAATGAGAACCTAGCTAGCTAGGGCGCCCTGAAGAAGAAAACCAACTTGAAACGTGCGTAGGCGGACTAGGCGGGGGCCATCTTGCATATACTCATCCTGAAAACAAGTGCAACACATGGTAATTTAAAGGACCAGTCTTATGCTATAGATAATAGTCTGAATAAGGATTTGGGACTGTGGTTACCTTTACAATAAGGATTATACCAAATGTGCTTTATTGGATTGAGTTATATGCAGGTAGACAGATATATATGATATTGGCCCATCTATATTGTGGAACCTGAATAATTGTAATTTTAAATATACTAATTTTTAATAATAAAGAATTAATTATAATGAAATGATATAGTTTCACTTGTCATCTGTGTACTCTATGGGAGTGGGTTTACAGGTGATTTGGATTTTTATGCTTTAAGGTGAAATATAAATTAGTTGGACATTTTATCTTTGTATACAACGCTCATAAAATGTAAGACGTGCTGGGATTGGTTGCTACCAGATACAAAGAAAGTTGTTCTTTTGGACAGTTTTGAGAAATCTGCCCCGCTGAAGTGTCACTTACTCTGCCACAATTGTTGCAAATGATGTCGCCATTTGTTTGGTAATCTGCCAACTTCACTTGAAGAGTTTTATTTTCTCCTTTTTTGTATCGTTTCCTGAAATAAAACAAATAGAAAAAAATTATTAAAAGTTTGCAAATTTGAAGAATAGATACATTTGATCTTCTTACTGTTAAGCCTCTAATGACGCTGTCATATTTGGTTTCAGTTTTAAAATGTAAACGTAGTTTCAATTTCTTTTCTTCCATAAATCAATAGTACATGTGAATATAAGCAATTTTGTAATATATCTTATCAGACAAATTTGCTTCTTTCTCCTCCTGGACTGATCTTACTTTCTTTGTTGACCTGTAAAATGCTGCTGTCAAACTCTGACAGCAGCATTGAACAATTTAACATGTGCCAGAGGGGAGCACATCATTCTTCCTGCCAATTATATGAGCAAGGGGTGCCAATAGGTTGTCCTGAAAGCCGGGGGTCAGCTTTTTTATATTGGCTATTTCTGCTTCACGTGTGACTGCAGCAGCTGTGTACACACTTTTTCTGGTCATCATAATGGGAGACCCAGACAATGGGGTTTAGGGCACTGCCCTCCGGAGGTCACACTAGGTACTACAAGTTTGTAGACACCGCCTCCTCCGCTTATAAACCCCTACCGCAGGGAACATCCTCAGTTTTAAACTTAGTGTGCTCGGAGGATCACGCTTTGCTTGCACTTCACTGCATTCTCACAGCTTACGTGATGGCGTCTGAAGACAAGGTAAAAAGGTTCCAGTCGGGACCTGCGACAGCCTCCCCGCTCACCCTTGTGGAACACGCAGGTGGAGGTACCGGAGGGCCTAGGGCCTGGACACTTTGTGTTCTCCCGGTACGCTGTTGCGCTCCTTTCCATCCCTCTCTGGGGGGCTCTGGAGAGTGGGAGATGGGAGCCTTGCACAGCTCCGCTCCGTCCGAGGCCTCCCTAAATGGTGCTTACAGACCGGACTGGAGCCAGCCCAGTCCGAGGCCTCCCTAAATGGTGCTTACACTCCGGACTGGTGCTGCACCCCCGTCCGAGGCCTCCCTAAATGGTGCTTACAGACCGGACCGGCACTGAGGCACTCTGTGTCTCCTGTGTGCCTGGGGGTAGTGTCTGTCACTTTATGTGGCCTGACACTGAGACCGCGCGTTACCCTCGGTCCGCGGTTCTGCGGGTGTACCCTGTGCTGGGGTCACCCTGGCTGACCGCCCTGTGTGTCACAGGGGCTGAGGCCGTGGGCTGCGGATGTTTGTTTGTACATGCAGTCTGTGTATAACTTTTTACACTTTTTCCCGCGCTGCGGGCTCCGGCTCCTCATGCTGAGGCTGCTTGGAGGATGGGAAGCAGCCCGTGCGGTGACGTCATCGATGGGCGTGTGTGTGTTTCCCGCGTGTCTTCGGCGCCGCCCACAGTTTCACTGTCGGCGGCCATCTTTACCCTCACTTCCCGGTTGGGATTTGTATGCAGCGTGCGCCTGCACTCCAAAGGGGAGACCGGAAACCGTCGCGGAGGTCACACACACACACCGCTTCCTCATACCGCTTTACTGCGGTCGGTAAGCCACCGGGACTCCCGGTTTTGTTGTCTGCATTTTGGCTTATCTTCCCCTACTGTGGCGATGTCCTCAGCCGGGAAGCGTGCTGCTAGGGCGGCAGAGACCACCATTACCTGTGCTACATGCAATGGAACACTGGTGGAGGGGTCCTGCAATAACTGCGGACGCCCAGAGGCCCGGGCTGGCACTGCTGAGTCAGCAGCTCCGGTGCTATACCCTGAGGTTCAGGTGATCTCAGGGCCATGGGAGACTCAGAATAAGATCAATGAATCTCTGTTGTCTCAGCTGTCCTCCATGTCGCAATCCCTGGAGGCACTTAATAGGAGGCTGGATAGCCCAGCTACTCCGTCCAGTTACCCCCGGGTGTCTCCCTCTTCTGCTGTGAGACCCCTTAAGCGGACTCGTCGTGAGGAGTCACCCGAGCTCCAGGCTCTCTCTGAGGAGGAGCGTTCCTCTGATGGTGAGGACGATGATGGGGGTTCAAATTTCGGGTCTGTGTCTATATCTGAACCACCAGACGGGGTGGAGGATCTGGTGTCCTCTATCAACGAGACCTTACGTCTCATGACACCCCCTGAGGAGGTGACGGTGCACCCGAAGGAGGTCTATCAATGGCTGCGGCCAGAGGCTAGACCAAGTGGCTCTTTCATGGACCACACTAATTTTGGAAGGGTGGTTAGAGCACCCAGGTTACATCCTGGGCGGCGCTATGTCCGCAAACCTAAGGACAATCGCTTCCCCTTCTCCCAGGAGGTGCTTCAGGAGTGGTCGCAGTCCCCGAAGGTGGACGCTTCCATGACCAGGATTGCTGCACGCTCCCTTTTCTCTGCCTCTGATAGCTCCTCACTGAAGGATGCGACGGATAGACAGGTCGAGCAGCTCGCCAAGTCTTCCTATGAGGCTGTGGGGTCTTCATTTGCCCCTAATTTTGCCACGGTCTGGACCTTACAAGCGATTACTACCTGCTTGGATGGTATCTCTGACCTGGCAAGATCCAGTCCAGAGGTCCTAGTACTTACCGAAAGGGCAAGGGCCTATGCGGACTACGCCAGGACGGCGACTCTGGAAACTGCCACTCGCTCAGCTGTGGCTTCGGCCAATGCTATAGCGATCCGCAGGTTGTTGTGGCTGCGTCTTTGGGACTCAGATGCCACATCCAAGAAGATTTTGCAGAATCTTCCGTTTGCTGGTGACAGGCTTTTTGGCACCGAACTGGACAAGCTGATAAAGGATTCTGCTGAGTCTAAGATACCGCAGAATAAGCCTAAGCCACGGTATACCGTTAAAAGGAACCCAAAACAGTGGTCCTTTCGTTCCAGCTCGCAGTCATCAGCACCGTCCGCTCGCACGGACCGAGGGGGAAAGCCCGCTTCCCAGTGGCGCTCTAAGAGTCGTCCAAAGAAGCCGGCGGGGGCGGCAGCTGCCACCCCCAAACCCGCCTCTACATGACTCGCTCTCTCATCCTGCCTCCCCACAGGTGGGGGGCCGCTTGTCTCGCTTTCAGGACAAGTGGCTACTTCACGTTCAAGACCAGTGGGTTCGAGACGTGATCTCGCGAGGGTACAGGATAGAGCTGACGTCAAAGCCGATATCCCGATTCCATCGGTCGGTCCCATCACCAGAAAAGGCTCAGGCTTTTTACCAGGTGTTGGAGGGTCTCCGCAGAGACGGAGTGGTGGTCCCGGTGCCTTCCGGAGAGAGGTTCAGGGGTTTTTACTCCAACCTCTTTATCGTCCCGAAGAAGGACGGATCCTTCCGCCCAGTACTGGACCTGAAGTTGTTCAACCATCACGTGTTGGTTCGGAAGTTCCGTATGGAATCACTGCGCTCCGTGATCGCAGCTGTGTCACAGGGGGACTTCCTAGCGTCCATAGATATCAGAGACGCTTACCTTCACGTACCCATTGCAACGGCTCATCAGTGCTGGTTGCGATTCGCAGTGGGGGAAGAACACTTCCAATTTGTGGTGCTGCCGTTCGGGTTGGCCTCGGCACCGCGGGTGTTCACAAAAGTGATGGCCTCCATGATGGCTCTCCTGCACATGCAGGGACATGCCGTCATTCCCTATTTAGACGACCTGCTGGTCAGGGCGCCATCAGAACACCTCTGTCAAGAGAGCCTGGATGTGACCATGCGGTCTCTGGAACAGTTCGGTTGGCTCCTCAATATTCAGAAGTCAACGCTAGTTCCGACCCAGTCTTTGACATATCTGGGCATGGACTTCAACACAGCCTCAGCCCTGGTGTCTCTGCCACGAGTCAAACAGATGGCGATCCAATCAGGAGTACAAGCAGTCCTCCTGTCACCACAATCATCCCTACGGGTGTTGATGAAGCTGGTGGGGCGCATGGTGGCAGCAATAGAGGCGGTGCCGTTCGCACAATTTCGCCTCCGTCCTCTTCAGCTGGAGATTCTCCGCAGGTGGGACAAGAGGACGATCTCTCTGAATCGGCTGGTGACCCTTTCCCTACCGACCAGGGATTCCCTGCAGTGGTGGCTACAGCCACATCACTTGTCTCGGGGCCGGTCCTTCATCAAACCGTCATGGTTAGTGGTGACCACCGACGCCAGTCTGAGGGGCTGGGGGGCGGTGTTCTTGCACCACAGGGCCCAAGGCCTCTGGACTCAGTCGGAGTCGGCGTTGCAGATCAACGTACTGGAGATCAAGGCGATCTATCTGGCACTCCTGGCTTTTCAGAGATTCCTCTCAGGACAACCCATTCGGGTTCAGTCCGACAATGCGACGGCCGTCGCTTATATAAATCATCAAGGAGGAACCAGGAGTGCAGAGGCTCTGGCCGAAGTCCACCGCATCCTATCCTGGACGGAGGACAACAACTGCTTGATCTCCGCAGTTCACATCCCAGGGGTCGAAAACTGGGAGGCCGACTATCTGAGCAGGCAGGGGATGGACGCCGGAGAGTGGTCTCTTCATCCAGACGTCTTCCAGGACATCTGCAGCAGATGGGGCACTCCGGACGTGGATCTGATGGCCTCACGGCTGAATCATCAGGTTCCGCAATACATGGCGAGGTCATGGGACCCCCAGTCTCTGGGAGCGGACGCCCTGATCTTGACTTGGTCCAGATTCCATCTACCATATGTGTTCCCGCCTCTGGCTCTGATTCCCAGGGTGCTGTGGAAAATCAGGTCGGAGTGCAGCGTAGCCATTCTAGTGGCTCCAGACTGGCCCAGGAGGTCCTGGTATCCGGACCTGTGGCAACTGTCAGGCGGACACAGGTGGGCTCTTCCAGAACGCGCAGATTTACTCGCGCAAGGCCCATTCTTCCACCTCAATTCCAGGGCCCTCAGATTGACTGCATGGCTCTTGAGGCCTGGCTGCTGACATCCAGGGGTTTCTCCCCTACGGTGGTTGCCACTATGAGTCGGGCTAGGAAGCCAGTTTCCAGGAAGATGTACCACAGAACGTGGAAAATCTTTTTTACTTGGTGTGCCTCTGGCGGACGGTCTCCGTGGCCCTTGTCCATCCCGACGTTGTTGGCTTTCCTACAGTCGGGTTTGGAATTGGGATTATCCCTTGGCTCTTTGAAAGGTCAAGTATCAGCACTTTCTGTGCTGTTTGACAGGCGATTGGCGCTCCTCCCGAAGGTCCGTCAATTTCTGCAGGGGGTGTCACGGATGGTTCCGCCCTACAAGAGACCTCTAGACCCTCGGGACCTTAACATGGTCCTGGCGGCATTGCAGAAACCGCCGTTTGAGCCTCTGAGGGAGGTTTCTCTATCTCGTCTATCCCAGAAAGTGACCTTTCTGGTGGCGATTACATCTCTGAGGAGGGTCTCAGAATTGGCTGCACTATCGTGCAAGTCACCCTTTCTGGTGGTTCACCAAGACAAGGTGGTGTTGCGTCCACGGCCAGAATTCTTGCCGAAGGTGGTTTCAACTTTCCACCTGAACCAGGAGATTGTTCTCCCATCATTTTGCCCCGCTCCCGTTCATCAGGTTGAACGCGACCTCCATACTCTGGATCTCGTGAGAGCTATACGCATTTATGTGTCTAGGACCGCCTCCTTTAGGAGTTCGGATTCCTTATTTGTTCTTACGACAGGTCGCTGTAAGGGGTCCGCGGCGTCGAAATCGACATTGGCCAGATGGATTAAGGCTTCCATCCAGGAGGCTTACCGGACTTCTGGTTTGCCTCTCCCGGTGGGATTGAAGGCTCACTCTACCAGAGCCGTAGGTGCCTCCTGGGCTTTGCGACATAGAGCGTCTGCTCTACAGGTGTGTCAGGCGGCCACTTGGTCCAGCCTGCACATTTTCTCTAAGCACTATATGGTGCATGCCCATGCCTCTGCGGATGCAAGTTTGGGCAGGCGGGTTCTCCAGGCGGCGGTTGCCCACCTTTAAAAGGGAACCATGTGTTATCCGTCTTGTTGAGGAACTCTTCCCGCCCTGGGGTATTGCTTTAGGACATCCCCATTGTCTGGGTCTCCCATTATGATGACCAGAAAAAAGAGAATTTTGTTTACGTACCGTAAATTCTTTTTTCTTTAATCATCAATGGGAGACCCAGCACCCACCCAGTTGTTCCTTTGCATGTTTTGCATTTGCTCTGTTCTCTGTTGAGACAGTGTTTGCCGGGTTGTTGAACCGTTTGTGCACGGCATTCTTCCCGATGTTTCGGGTGTGGTTTATTTCCTCCTCGCAGCTTGTAGACCAAACTGAGGATGTTCCCTGCGGTAGGGGTTTATAAGCGGAGGAGGCGGTGTCTACAAACTTGTAGTACCTAGTGTGACCTCCGGAGGGCAGTGCCCTAAACCCCATTGTCTGGGTCTCCCATTGATGATTAAAGAAAAAAGAATTTACGGTACGTAAACAAAATTCTCTTTTTTACAGTGGTTGTGACTATCACAACCTTACAAGGTGAGCCTTTAAGACCGAACTGGTTAATTATTGTCCTCCGACTAGATCCTATTGCCCTTTTTTATCCTTATAGTTTGATATTTTTTGAATTTTTTACAATTTCAACGAATTTTTTTGCTGCTTTCTAGTGTATTACATGCATTCATTAAATGAACAGTGTCATTCAACAGTACAATGGCTATGTGCCCGGAAAAATAAAAAATGGATGGCTCTTGGTATAAGGGGGGTAAAAATCAGAAGTGTAAAAATAGAAAATTGCAAAGTGGTGAAAGGGTTATTAACCCATCAATTTATCTTCTAAATACGTTTGACTTCCAAAAAAAAGTTAACTCCTTAATAATGATTTTTAACCCTTTCCCACTGCATGTCATACTAACGTATTAGATCATAGAGCAATTGCAGGTGCGTGGAGCAAGGTCAGGAGCTGAGCCCACTTCACAAATGGCAGATACCATCTGTTTCTTGCCTTCATTTGCCTCTATCAGTAGCAACCTGAGTGAGCTCTGTTGCTTTTAACCCATTAAATGTTGTTGACAATTACTGACGGCAGCATTTAAACAGTGGAAATCTGCACCATTCCATTCAAGGTACCAATCAGCTCCAATGCCACGTGATTGCATGGTGCCGATCAGGGGTGGCATTGAATTTTTTAACAACAGTTGCCCTGTTTGTGTTAAGGCCCCGTTACACGGCACAACGTTGAAACGATGTCGCTAACGATCTCATGGGCGCGCGGTCGTTAGGACATCGCTTTGACATCGTTGGTGAGATGTCACACGTCTAGATATCGTGGACAAAGCACCAACGATGTAGCGAGCAGATATCATTCGCACAGCCCAGAAAATGATACCTGCTCATTGCTGTAAATGGGCGAAGTCGTAAATGACATCGTTATCGCGGTGTCAAACACAACGATGCAGCAGGCTGGCTGATCATGGATCGTGTGATTTGAGAACATGTTCTCAAACCTGCGATCCCCGATCCAACGATTTATTGTTACTGCATCGCAGAGTCACAAGCAATGAGGTAGTAACAATGTCGCTGGAACAACTCCAAACCCGTGACATTTCAGCTCTATCGTTAACGATGTCATGCCGTGTAACGGGGCCTTAAGGAAAAGACACACATTTAAAAAGTCGCAACCATTTTAATGCCACACACGTTTTGCATATTCAGTTGAAACAGGTGGTTGCCCAGAACTGGATGGGGGAATCAGCTGCTATTTTGACCATCGGCTCCCACAAACTGAAGAAAAACAGCTGACCCACGCCTGGTGTTGATGGGGTGCCATGACAGCTGAAGACCCTCTAAAGGTCTTTGTCACCGCCATGTTGGTGCTTCTGTGACGTCCAACCTGGTTATGAGCTTCATAGATAACCGGGATTAGGACTATGTACATCAATATATATCATAAGATATCAAACAATCGCAAGTTCAAGCCCACTATGGGAACTGATAAAAGTGAAAAGCAAAAATATAAACTCTATAACAAGATAAAGAAAGTTTATTATATTCGCTTGTACTATTGATTGATGCAAAATTCTTTGAAAGTACAGTCTATATTTAAAAAAAAATGAAAAATTCTTACATTTTCTGTTATTACCAGAAACAACCATCTGCCCTTCTCTCTTACACATGAAGTTGGATCAGGATGTACCACCGCCCTGTTTCTTCCTGTAAACCATGATTGCACAGGATAGTAGTGTCTCAATGTACAGGTGCATCTCAATGAATTAGATCATCAAAAAGTTCATTTATTTCAGTAATCCATTCAAAAAGTGAAACGCATATATTATATAGAGTCATTAGACACAGAGGGATCTATTTGAAGTGTTTATTTCTGTTAATGTTGATGATTGTGGCTCTCAGCCAATGAAAACCCAAAGATTATTATCTCAGAAAATTAAAGTAGGGAGGATGAAGGGTTAAAAACTGTGCTGTTTTATTCCATGAGATATCAAAGTGTGAATATAATATTGATTATTAGTCAAAATGTTTCAGGGCTCACTGAAATATGGCAATATGATATTGATTTGTCCTGAGGAAGGGGCCAGGGAGCTCTGAAACGTGTTGACTAATAAATCAATATTATATTCACCCTTTGATGTCTTGTGGAATACGGCAACTAGGTTTTTAACCCTTAATCCTTCCCATTTAATGTTCTGAGATAATGACCTTTGGGTTTTCATTGGCTGTAAGCCATAATCATCAACATTAACAGAAAAAAACACTTGAAATAGATCACTCTGTGTAATTACTCTGTATAATATAGGTGTTTCACTTTATGTATTGAATTACTGAAATAAATTATCTTTTTGATGATATTCTAATTCATTAAGGTGCACCTGTATGTCCCTGAAAATTATATAGGCACAGACAGTACTGCTTCATTGTTTTTCTGTGTTTTTTATTTTATCAGGGCACAGATAGTACTTTTTCCTAGTCTCTTGCCATAAATGATGCAGATCTGTAACCAGAAGCTTTCTGAATTCTAAACTAATATAAAATTAAAACAGAATTGTAAAATAAATATTTCAATAAGTAGATAAACTGGAATAAGGAATTGTACATAGGAAATTCTGATGATTATCACCAATCAGCTGAACAGAAGATAAAATACATACTTGAACTTAGGGTCGGTGACAACGTGATGCATGTTTTCTATCACACGAATGTCATTTCCATTACAGACGAGTGTGTGACACTTTCTACACTGAAAGGAGATTTTAGAAGGGTTTTTCTGATAAACTTTCTTCAAGTCATTACTCTTCTTAACTTTATTTTCAACGATACTCTGTGCCTGAAATTCTTGGATCTTCAGAAAAAAAAACAATTATGGTCATATAGGAATTACTATGTGTAACTGCAATACTATTAAAAATACCAAAATTACCTTGTGAGCAAAATCTGCAGGTTCCATCTTCTGCACCTTTTTGATAGCTTTATGCATTAAGTCTTCTCTGTACTCATTAACAAAGTCATGATCAATCGCCCCGGATGACCTAGAAGCCACCAATACAAGGGCGCTTTCATCAGCCCTGGCTCGGCCACGTGTCTAGTGGTCATAGGGAAAACAAGCCATGTTATTCAATGACAGAATGTATAAACTATTATGCACTGTTTATATACCACGATTATATTCCCCTGCGCTTTACAAATGTCGTCATCACTAACTGCATTGGTGGAAATCGGAGGAAACCCACACAAATATGAGGAGAACATGGCTGCTCCATTCCTAGATTACTGAAAATTCAGTGTTTGAACTGATTTGTAAATGAGGTTGAAGAGCTATGGTAGATCTGAAGCCTCTGTCACTCCAGCTCTATTCCCCACCCAGTGCAGCCTCCTCATGCTTGACCGCTATGCTGTATGACTTCAGGCAAGGAGCAGTCAGTCAAACTAAACCTTAAGGAAAAAAATATGTACAAACATGTAAAAATACCCTGCCAACGTATATCCTCGAATATAAGCTGAGTTTTTCAGCATACTTTTTGTGCTGAAATTCTGATGCAGTTTAAGGTCAAACGTCTGCAGAAATATGTAAAGCACCACTTCATACTATATAATAGCATAGACATACCCTGCAAAACAAAAGGTGTATATATATATATATATATATATATATATATATATACACTGTTCGTTCACTGACAATTACCTGCACCATTGCTATTTCATTGTGGATTAGACCGTATACGATTACGATGTTGCACTCCTTGATATCCAGTCCCTCCTCGGCGACACTTGTTGCAATCAGGAGGTTAATTTCTCCGCTGCTAAATTTCTGAATAACTTTCTTTTGTTCATTCTGAAAGGAAATCAATGATATGTTCTCACATATATATAATATCATTGGAGAGTCAAAAACTGTTAGATAATTCTTATTAGTTTAGAGCATTGCATCTGTATCTCTGGGCGTTATTCTTCTTATCAAAATGATGTTTCTCTAAAAAGTCAGCTCTAATTGGATAATGTCAGGGACTCTAGGTACACCCAATTGTAACTGAATTAATAATTTCTAGAAGGAACAACAGCTTTAGCCTGCCTTCACACTTGCAGATGCATCTGCAGCGTTTTGCAGATGCATCTGCAAGTATCAGCATGCAGACCGCGGTCCCTATGTTTATAATAGGGCGCACCGCGGTCTGAATGCTCTCATTGATTCCTATATGTGAGCCGTAAGCAGGCGTATGCCTGCTGACAGATCACACACTCCCGCCCCGCACCTTGGACGCAACATCTCGCGTCCATAGTGTGGGCGGGAGAGTGTGATCTGTAAGCAGGCATACGCCTGCTTACGGCTCACATATAGGAATCAATGAGAGCATTCACACCACGGCCGTGGTCTGCATGCTGATACTTGCAGATGCATCTGCAAAACGCTGCAGATGCATCTGCAAGTGTGAAGCCAGCCTTAGAGTGGAATGTAAAACTTTGGACACCCCTGGTCTCAATTGCTATTATTTTGAACAGTTAAGCAAGTTGACAATGAAATGATCTCTAAAAGATCTAAATGATCTCCATCTTCTTTTCATCTTCAGCTGTGTTACAGATGGGGTTATGTTTGCATCAAGAATTTGCTGAAATTTCATTGAATCCATTCCTCTCTATATCCGTAAAATGTTCTCTTTGCCATTAGCTGCAACACAACTCCAAAGATTGATCGATCCACCCCCATGCTTAATGGTTGGTGATATGTTCTTTTCCTAAAATTATTTGCCCTTTTTTTAACAATGATAGTGAACAAGCCTTAACCCTAATGGTACATTTACACGCGGCAACATTTCTAGGTATTCCACAGGTAACTTACTGGCTGCAGTGAACTCATGGAGACATTGTTCTATCTTGTTGCTGTGTACAAATGGAATAATGTCTCCATGATATCACTGCAGCCAGTAAGTTACCTGTGGAATACCTAGAACCTGTTGCCGCGTGTAAATGTACCATAACAGGTAAATTAAGGTCTGAAACCTGGGTCACAGTTATCTGAGCACACAAATCTCCAAAGGTGCCCAAACGTTTGCACCCGTCTATTTTCCTTTTTGTAATTGTTAATATGCAAAAGTTGAAAATATACTTTTTCCTAAAACACAAAATGTGTGGAAATGTGTCATCTTGAGCTTAACGCCTTTTGGAGATCATCTGAACTTCCTTATGGTGGTTTCACACTTGCATTTTTTTGTCTTGCATTCATATCCATCCAAATCCAGAAGCATCATGATCAGGCATGTGTCCCTATCAGGGCTCGCTCCAGGTTTTTGTGGATCCCTTTAACACTCACTCCCCATAGCTGCATGTCCGCACCATAAGCCAGACCCTAGGTTTAGACAGCTGAAAATAGGAAAAACCTTCTTCCTATTAATTAAAGCTTCCTTGGAGGTGTAAAAGGGAGGGATCATTAGTTATAATGTACTAGGGCAGAATACGGAGGTAGTAAATCTATTGGTGTCTTTCTGCAAATTATATGTATGACGCACACAGCTGTGCAATAAGCCCATAGACATACATAGCTTTGCTACATGCACATGTAGACACACACATCTCTGCTACATGCACACGACACATGCAGCTGCTACATGACACACTTCTGCTACATGCACATACACAGCTCTACTACATGTACATACACACACACAGCTCTGCTACATGCACATACACAGCTCTGCTACATGCACGATACATGCACATACACAGCTCTACTACATGCACATACAAACACAGCTGTGCTACATGCATATACAAACACACACACAGCTCTGCTACATGCACATACAGTTCTGCTTCAAGGTCACTTCATGCACATTAAACACACAGCTCTGCTACATGCACATATAGATGCACATACACAGCTCTGCTACATGCACATACAAACACACACAGCTCTGCTACATGGACAATACAAACACACACACACAGCTCAGCTACATGCAAATACAAACACACACAGCTCTGCTACATAGACAATGCATACAAAAACACAGGCCCAGATCACATCTCAGGCTGGGCTGCGTTTGCCTGCGTTTGTATGCTATTTCTACCGCTAGAAATGCATCCAAACGCATGCGTTTACGCAACAATAGGCTGCAATGCAAACGCATGCAAAAATGCATGTAATTTTGCCAAAACGCATGCATTTTTGCAAATGCAGCCAAAAACTGGGCTGCTGCATCTAGGGCTGCGTTTGCAAAAATGTATGCGTTTTGACAAAATGGCATGCGTTTGCAATGCGTTTTGCATTTCAGCATATGGGTGCGTCAACGCATGCATTTGGATGCGTTTTTTAGCAATAAAAAAGCAGACAAACACAAACGCAGGCAAACGCAGCCAAAATGAAGATTTCAAAAGGTCCAAACACAGCTCTGGCTACATGCACATACATACAAACATAGACAGCTCTGCTACATGATCAACACATGCAATAAATACACACAGCTCTGCATTTAAACACACAAACTACATATCCCATTTAACTGTTTGTGATCGGTGCAGAGCAGGAAAGGAGGCACAGGGAGCTACACCGGGGCTGCAACAGTTGAACAGTTGAAGGACCTTTGAATGAAGGTCACATGACCTGAAGGTCCTTCAGCTGTTCACCTCCTGCAGGCATCCGTTCAGCTACCGGTAAGCTTCTTCTTCTGCTCTGCACTGATCACTAGATCAGTGCAGAGCAGGAGAGAGGGCAGCTATCTGTGAGCAGGTCTCCTTACTGCTTCTGCTCACAGACAGCCAGTGGGCCCTCTCACTTCTTAAGGACCCCGGCACCTGCCTGGGTATGCTGGGTGCTGGTAACGGCCCTGTTCCCTATACTTAAAATGGGGCCACAGATGCATACGGTGGCATCAGGATTCAGCCTGATGCTACCACACAGTTTTTTTGTCACACTCTCTGACTCATCAAGTAGCGTTTCTGGGACTGGACTACAATCCTGATGCCTCTGGATGTGCCCAGATCCATCCGCAAATAGAGAGGGGTCTGGATGGATCCAGATGGGGCAGATCTGTCCATCCGGATCCATTTACCCCACTGAGCATGCCCAGAGTCCATTTACTGCAATTTTCTCTTTCTCTCTGATCTGGCCATGCCGCAAGTGTGAAACCACCCTAACTGTTCACATTAACAGTGCAGGTAATTTTGACCAGGGATGCCCAAACCTTTAAATGTCACTCTATGGCATAATAGAAAACTAAGGAAAGAGTCCCCACAAATGGTATTTTATAAAAACTATAAATATGAACACACAACTTCAGACATATTACAAGGCCTAAGAACAGTATTTTATCATTTATCATAGTTTGTAGAAAAGCTAGGTGATAACCAATATGGCGGCCATTACTTGTAGGTGTAGAGGATCAACTTTTTGAAAATCATGATTACTAAATTAGAAAATTAGTCTCTTTTTAAAGTACAGTACTACCATAGATCTGAACTGTGACTATCATAAAGGTGGTTGGAACATTCTTTCTTTTATATGACACTAAAAATTTACATCTCCATTATAGGACCAGTACCTGAGTCATGGATTTTACAACTTCACTGTTGTTCCCTGCTCCAATAATGTAACTTGCCCGGATGCCCACTTCATAGAACTTTTTGTTGTCCTCAATCCACTGACATAAAGCAACAGCGCTTTGTCGAGTCTTTGTAAATATGATTCCTCTGGCTTTGCTATTCCTGGTGAACTCTTCCATTATGGCTCTTCTTAGTTTGGTAAGTTTCTCATTTTCATACTCTTTTTTCTCAGCCAGTTGCTCAAGTCTTGTCTTATGTTCTGAGGAAATATATAGCCATAGTAAGTATGGTACTTATTATTGTTATTATTTTTATTATAAATTGCTAAATGTGAACATGCTAAAGTAGAGATGAACAAATCTCCTGGAGATTTATTCAAATTCAGAGTGGAAATTTCGTATTTCATGGGAATCAAACTTGTTGAGAAGAGGTTCAAAAAAATAATTTACACTCACTTTTCCTTTGCCTTCCCTATTTACACTCGTTTCTCCTTTGCCCTCCTCATTTACACTCGCTTCTCCTTTGCCCTCCCTTTTTACATTCCCTTCACCTTTATCCTGCCTATACTCACTTCTCCTTTGCCCTCCCTACTTACATTCCCTTCTATTTTGCCCTCCCCTATTTACATTCGCTTCTCCTTTGCCCTCCCTTTTATATTCCCTTCACCTTTATCCTGCCTATTTATACTAACTCACTTCTCCTTTGCCCTCCCTACTTACATTCCCTTCTCTTTTGCCCTCCCTATTTACATTCGCTTCTCCTTTGCCTTCCCTATTTACATTCGCTTCTCCTTTGCCTTCCCTATTTACACTAGCTTCTCCTTTGCCCTACTCATTTACAATCACTTATCCTTTGCCTTCCCTATTTACACTCACTTCCTTTTGCCTTCCCCTATTTACATTCACTTCTTTTTGCCTCCTATTTATACTCATTTCTCCTTTGCCATCCTCATTTACACTCATTTCCTTTGCCTTCCTTATTTACACTCCGTTCTCCTTAGCTCTTCCTATTAACATTTGCTTCTCCTTTGCCTCCCCTATTTACATTGCTTTTTTTTGCCCCTCCTATTTACATTCTCCTATCCTTGCATTTAATTTTATATATATATATGCTATCTATTAATATATTATCATATATTATATTATATATATAGTTTACATTCATTTTCCCTTAGCCTTCCCTATTTATACTCGCTTTCTTTTCCTTCCTATTCACTTTCTCTTTGCCCTGCCTATTTACACTCTTTCTCTTTGCCATCCCTATTTACACTCACTTCTCCTTTGCCTTCTCTTTTACATTCACTTTTCCTTGCTCTCCTCATTTACATTCACTTCTCCTTTACCCTTCGTATTTATATTTGCTCTCCTTTGCCCTCCCTATTTACACTCGTTCTCCTTTGCCCTCCCATTTTACATTTGCTTCTCCTTTGCCCTCTCTATTTACTTTCCTTTTCCTTTGTCCTCCTATTTACATTTGCTTTCCTTTGCCCTCCTTATTTACACTCACTTCTACTTTGGCCCTATTTACACTCGCTTCCCTTTTGCCCTCCCTATTTACATTTGCTTCTTCTTTGCCCTCCCTATTTAAATTCGCTTCTCCTTTGCCCTCCCTATTTAAAACTCGCTTATCTTTTGCCATTCCTATTTACAGAGTTCTCTCCCTCCTGTAACCTTGAGTCCTCGTTTGTCCATAAATACTGTACTTGTCTTTGTCTACCCTTTCCACATGTAAAGCGCCATGGAATCTAATGGCGCTAAAATAATATATAATACAAAATAATTTACATTTGCTTCTCCTTTGCCCTCCTATTACACTTGCTTCACCTTTGCCCTCCCTATTTGCATTTTGCTTCTCCTTGCCTTCCCTATTAACATTTGCTTCCTTTTGACTTCCCTATTTACATTTTCTTCTCCTTTGTCATCCATATTTACATTCACTTCTCCTTTGCCCTCAGTTTTTGTGCCTTCCCTATATACAATTCGCTTTTCCTTTTGCTCTTCCCATATACACTTGTCTTTCTCCCTTTACCCTCCCTATATTACATTTGTTTCTCTCTTTGCCCTCCTTAATTTACTTTCTGTTTCTTCCTTGCCCTTCCTATTTACACTCGCTTCCTTTTGCCTTCCCTATTTAAAATTATTTCTTCTTTTCCCTCCCTATTTACATTCACTTTTCCTTTGCCCTCCGTATTTACACTCGCTATCCTTTGCCCTCTCTATTTAATTTACTTGTATTTTGCCCTCCCTATTTACATTTGTTTCTCCTTTGCCCTCCCTATTTACACTAGCTTCCTTTTTCCTTCCCTATTTACATTCACTTCTCCTTGTCCTCCCTATTTACATTTGCTCCTTCCTTTGCCCTCCTTATTTACATTTGCTTCTCCTTTGCCCTCCGTATTTACACTTGCTTTTCCTTTGCCTTCCCTATTTACCTTCGCTTCTCCTTTAACCTCCCTATTTACACTCGCCTCCTTTTGCCTTCCTTATTTACATTCACTTCTCATTTGCCCTGCGTATTTATACTCGCTATCTTTTGCCTTCCCTTTTAACATTCGCTTCTTCTTTGCCTTCCATATTTAAACTCGCTATAATTTGCCCTCCCTATTTACATTGGCACTTTTGAAGATTAAACACAATAGTCATGACAGCAATCAAAATTGTAATCGTTAAATTTCTTGTAATTATTGCAATGATCCCTTGACCCAGCATTTTTTTTTCATGTCTCTCAAACAGATGGATCATTGCTTACCAAAGAACAAGTCAGTCAGAAACCGGTCAGTCTCATCAATTTTATTCATCAGAGATGCAGAGGCTTCCTCAGACTCATTCAGCAAAATTGCCTTCTTTGTTTCTTCATTATAGAATTCCTTAAGATGGGTTAATGCGTCACTCATGCGGATTGTGTCGTAGATCTGCAGGGCGTCATTGTACTTCTTTAGATGCAGCGCACAGACATGCTGTTTACGATTTTCTTCCTTGGCAGCTAGAAAGTTGAGATTGTAAAATAAGTAATATTGATTGGATGCTTGGCATGCAGCTGAAAATGATGTTTGAAAGGTGAGACAGATCTATAACTCCTTAATGCCAATGCTTTTGGACATGTCTAAAAAACGCTGGTTGCCTAAGTAAGGCGGACAGACTAGGCTTGCCTCGCAATGCCCATCCTAAATGTCACAATTAGCGAAATACCGGGATTAGTAGAGTTGGTGTAATTTGATTCCAGTGGCCACATAAAAATGTTCTTCTGCATTAATTATCACGCCCACAGGAGCATGATTACAACGGAGTGACGGGGGAGCGAGGAGCCTTACAGAACACTCACAGTGTCTGCAGTATTGACAACACCCTGGTTATTCCCATAGGAGAATGTACGTTATAAAAGCATTTTCCACAGCCATTTATGTCAGACGGATAGTTAGGGATGTAGTAAAAAACTGCAGGGATAGGTAGTGATAGGCTTATGGGCATAAAGTAGCTGACAGGTTCCTTTTAATGTAAATGACTGGATGCAGCAGTTCTGCCACAATCAAAGCATTTAGTTTTAGCCAGCAGTAGAGTTGGGAGAGCTACCCCCACCCACACCAGGCTCTTTATAGGCATTTCAAAACAATGAATGACCACAAGGTTATTAAATGCATAAGCTCTGTGTTACCATGGTAACCACCTCAGCGGACGCAGTTACCATGGTACCTCAGCTGTGTCCTCAGGTGACCTAACTCACTGCACCACTGGTACGGACACAGCTTTCGGTGCAATTATTGTGTGCTCGGATGTCGTGCTGTGGATTATCATCGGAGGGTATGTTTGGGTGAATAAATGGGAAAATGAGGTTTGTATGTGTGTTTTATTTCTAATAAAAGATTTGTGTGTGTTTATTAGCTATTTACTTACCATATTGGTAATGAGGGGATACCATAGATGCCTGACATTACCAAACTGGGCTTAATGACAGCTGTCAATACTCAGCTGTAATTAACTCCTTCTATCACCCCGATGCCACCGCACAGGGCATTGGTAGCAGCAGGGTAAAGTGCCAGGATTTGGCGCTTCTAATGAAAGCGCTAAATTCTGGGGTGACTGCGGGCTTCTATTCTTACCCTGAGGGGCAATAACTATTTGCCTCCCCAGGATGAGAATAACAGCCCCAAGCCATGTGCTTTTTTTGGCTAAGTATCAAATTAAGCCACTGGTTTTTTTTTTAAATCATTTAAAAATGTAAAAAATACTGTGGGGTCCCTGTATTTGATACTCAGCAAATATAAAGTGCTTAGCTGGGGCTGCAGCCCACAGCTGTCTGCTTTATCTGTGTTGAGAATAAAAAATACAGAGGACCCCAATGCATTTTTTCCCATTATTTATTTATTTGTGCCAGACCACTAATGTATATGGCAAACAAGCACAGACACCAGTACAGATTGTGGGAGGCAGTCTGAGTGCAACAGCCAATGACAAATGCTGTCATAGAGTGAGCGTCTGTGATTGGCTGTTGCAGTTCAGTGCAATGAATATCCATGAAGCTTAATGAGCGGCCCCGGAGACAAGTAGCGGGAGACTGGTATGATCTGTCTATCTCTTTGGATAACATTGTTTGAGACAAATGTGAAAAATGAAAACTGCAAAGAGAACCAGAAGCGCATATAGGGTCTTATCTTTGATAGTACACAGTTGTGTGTGTCACTCCTTACATGGAATGATTGTGTGACACACAACCAGTATAAAGCACATGCAACAGCTGCTGCTGGATCCACGTGCAAAGTGGTGATCTAGTGAACCAAAGGATAATTGTGTAGGTGATCCGCGCCGCCGTATGATGAAAACCAGGTTGGTTTCCTGATGAAGGAACGAGGATAACGCTCCGAAACGCATAGAGAATAAATAAAGCCACCATTGCATGAGTCATCCCAGTGATTCTTTTCATCACACGATGGCACGGATCATGTACACAATTATCCTTTGGTTCTAAATGTGAAAAATATAATTCAATAGACGGATTTAGGTAAAACACAATGGTAAAAATTTGCATGTCATACGAATGACATACGGATGTTAGGGGATGGAAAAAATGCATGACGCTCTGCTACTTTTCTTGCTCACCGATGCGAGAAAAGCAGATGTGAGCACACCCTAATGCTAATCACCAGTTAATAAAGCCTTTAGTTTATGTAAACAATAGCACAGAGTGATAATAGCCCTGCTGTCCTCAGCTTACATAGCAAAAACCTGCTGATTCCCTTTAAATGGGTGAGCTTGATCCACAAAAAGAATACAAAATATATCTTGTTTTTTTTTCTGCTGGCACTTGGTTTAACAGCCTATAATGGCTACATGTTATATCTGTGAAAAATATTCAGATGTGTGAATGGAGCCTTATCGGCCTACTCATCAAGCCATTTTCTCTTGAACATTGTCACAAAATAGCAGTACAATAATTTTGTGATTTTGCCATTTTTACACTTTTCAAAAAGTTGTCCGTGGCTTAGTTGGAAAAGGTTTACTACGATATAAGCGTAAATTATAGCAGATTTGCCCTCATAGTCTTCTTACCTGTCTTTTCTGTCTGTACTACCCACTGTTCATAAGATTGGGATCCGTGGTCATTTGATGGGAACAGACCACTAAAACCTTCAATACTTATCATCATTTCCTTAATCTCATCACTAAAGGGGCTCTGTAAGGAAGAGTAAGAAGCAAAGTCATCTAAATATGTGTCTGTGAACTACAAGACAAGTCATAACACACGAAGACAAAGGTGGAAAATCAATCCAATTCCATCTCAGGTTACAAAATCAAATCAGGGATCTGATTAGTTACTATTAGGTCCACGTCACACACACAGATATTTGTGCAGATATTGTTCGCAGATCTCTGGTTGCAGTGAAATCATGGACACATTGTTCCATTTTGTGGCTGTGTACAAATGTAACAATGTGTCCATGATTTCACTGCAACCAGAGATCTGCGAACAATCTGCATTATCTGTGTTGGCCACTTTACACACACCAACTTCTGTGTCCAACTTCTGAACAACTTACTGGTTGCAGTGAAATCATGGACACATTGCTCCATTTGTACACAGCCACAAAATGGAACAATGTGTCCATGATTTCATTGCAACCAGTAAGTTGGTTAGAAGTTGGACACAGAAGTTGGTGTGTGTAAAGCGGCCCTGTGTGTGACGTAGCCCTAATAGAGATGAGTGAATATATTTGTGTAGAAATGAATTCTACTTGAATTTTACAAAAATCCACATTCATGAAAAGGCGGATTTCTTTGTAATTCGCTCCTGCACGGACTCGGCGAGATGTCGGCTGCCAGTCGCCATTTTTCTGAAGCATAGGATACCCTCTATTTTTGATAACCTGCCAGGGAAAAGCAGACAGCCGAGTAATGCAGCACACAGCTGTCTGTTTTACCTGCGCTGGTTAGCAAAAATAGGAGGAAGCCCTTGGGGGTGGGACCTGGCCGAGTATGTAGCCGCATACACAGTGCCGCAGCTCCAGTAACCCTGCTCGGAATCAGCTGGCGGCAGTCGCATCCAGGAGCGCAGTGAGCCGCAACGGGAGGCAAACAGCGATGACCGCAGGACAAGACAGGTGGCAGGCCAGGTAGCAGCAGGAAATCAAGATGGCATCGCAAGGAGCCACGAGGCGGCTGCAGCCAGAGCGGAGGGGTCACAGTGACGGTCGGGGGTGGCTGGGCGGCTGGCTCAGTATGCCCGGGCACCTGGACAGCAGGAGCACCGATCATCCTCTCCTACTTCTTCAGTGTCGGCAGCACAGGTACTGGGAGGTGATGAGGCTGCAGTGACACAGGAGAAGCAAGGGAGAACCATGGAGCTGCATGATAGACAGGCTCGTGAGGCTAATAAAGACAGCACCTGTACCCAGTATAATACTGATGGGGGCACAATACAAGCAGCACAGGGAGCAGAGGACGAGTCTACCTTAAAGGACGTGCTCAAGGCCATAGTACAATGCAACACAGATCTCACTGGTAAGATGGGCTCTCTTAAGGCTGCTTTCACATTACGATTTTCGGATTTCCGATGCTGTCCGATCAAAATCGGACAGCATCGGATCCGAATTTGGCCCCATGCAGCCCTATGGGCATCGGACCGAATCGGATGTGCACTAAATGCCATCCGATTTGGTCCGATCCGATTCTGTCCGATTTTATTATCGGTGCAAAAATCGGAGCTTGCTCCGATTTTTGCACCGAAAATAAAATCGGACAGAATCGGATCGGACCAAATCGGATGGCATTTAGTGCACATCCGATTAGGTCCGATCCCTATAACATGGGGCCCTATGGAGAAGGGTCCGAGGAAACATCTGATGTCTCCTCGGACCCCGTTTTACTGTACTGAGCATGCTCAGTACAGTAAAACTGCTCCTAACTAGGAGCACAAGGGTTAAAAAAAAAAAAAAATGTTATTCTCACCTCTCCACGAGCCCCCGCCGTCTTCCGCCATCTTCTTGGAGGCTCCCGGTGGCTCCCGCAGGCTGCCGGTGTCAGCAGAGGGCTTCCTCTGCCTTATAGGACCTGCGGTGATGTCACAGTCATGTGACCGCGGGTTACCATGGTGAACCCGCAGTCACGTGACTGTGACATCACCGCAGGTCCTATAAGGCAGAGGAAGCCCTCTGCTGACATCGGCAGCCTGCGGGAGCCACCGGGAGCCTCCAAGAAGATGGCGGAAGACGGCGGGGGCTCGTGGAGAGGTGAGAATAACATTTTTTTTTTTCTTTATTTCACCCCGCAGGGAACGATTTTATGCCGGAATCGGGTGCCTATTTGGCACCCGATTCCAGGCATCAGAAGGGAGCCGATGCTGTCCGATTTATATTGGACAGCATCGGCTCCCTAAAAATCGTTATGTGCAAGTAGCCTAAGACATGCAGAAGATAAAGGAGAGACTTAAGGCTGGGTTACACGCTTCAATAGTCAAACGATCCCATCAACGATCCAACTTGACCTAGATCACTTGAACATCGTTCAATGATTGCTAGTGAAGTGCCAGACGTACAGATATTGTTAACGACGTTGCAACGATTCCGCGACAAGAAAATGATACTTGCGGTCGTAAGATCGTCTACGTCCTTCGGTTCTCAATGGGCGAGGTCGTTGATGACATCGTTATCGAGGTGTCAACACACCCATGCTGCAGGTTGGACGGACGATCATCGTCTAGTTTGTGATCTGGTTCACCAACCTCCGATGAACGATCTGCCCGATTATTGTTGATCGGATGTACATGCCACACTGAACGACGTAGTTATGACGTCGTTTGAACGACTGAAAACCCGTGACGTTTCAACGATATCGCTAACGATGACGTAGCGTGGAACGGGGCCTTAACTTTTACTTTTATTTACAGCTGCGCCATGCGTGGACAAGTCACTCTTTGCATTTAAGAACTAAACTGGTGAACCACCTATTATTTGGGAATGTTCTGGGGGGTGGGTGTACGGCATGGCGGGGGAGTGGTTGGGGTGTTTTCTGTTACGTTGTTAACTGTAAAAACTGCTTAATAAAAAAGTATCTGATTTATAGGTAGAAGCCCATGATATACGGTATATATATTTTTTAATTTATTCTACACCCACATGTTTGCAGAGCGATGACTCCCATTTTGCTTCCTTTTGTAGCCCCTAGCCCTCACTACAACCATTTTACCGCCATTTTTAGAACAGAAGTTTTGGTCTCCATTGACTTGTCTGGAGGTCGGAGTCAAGTTCGGTCAAGTCCGTGTCACGAACCAAACCTTTTTTTTACGAATCTGGCGAACCTCAACATTCATGGTCCGCTCACCTGTAAATAAGAACACATTATTACCTTATCGTTATCTTCTGCAATCTCAACTTTCTTGAATGGATGTTTCACTTGGTTCTTTAGTTGATCACTGAATTCTTGTACTGTTTTGATTTTTGAATCAAGGTTGGCACAAATCTAATGAAAGGAATTATAAAACACATTATGTATGTAGACCGGTACTCTACAACCAGCTTGTAAACTGGTATAAAAGAAAAAAACAAATACTCAGAAAAGTATGTAGGTTACTAAGCATTGCACCTGGAACATGTAAAGGGTAGATCACAATTATATAAAGCAGGAACTAGCGGAAATGCCTTTGATAAAATTTGTTACAAAATGGCTTTTGATAAAGAGCTCACTGATACCAGCGCTGTCCTGTCATAGGAGCCACCGGGGTAATAAGTCTAGTCAGAAGACAAGACCCCTGTAGTGTTACAAAACGGAGATGGGGGGGGCTGAGTGCTGAGGAGCAGATGGCAGAGAAGTCCCCAATGCTCTGCTGACCCCACAACTGCAAAGTCCAGACCTCCTCAGGCGCATGATCTGATAATACCACATCTCCAGAGGGGCGGGAGGAAGTAAGAGTATACAGACATTACAGCACAGGATCATAGAGGATTCATTCTTTGAGGTAACATGTTTCCCTGCCTGTGTTTAAAAAAAAATGTTTGACCTTACAAAAAGAATTGTCTGTGATCCCCGGCTGTAATGTCTGTATACTCTTATATTCTGTGATCCTCGGCTGTAATGTCTGTATACTCTTATATTCTGTGATCCTCGGCTGTAATGTCTGTATACTCTTATATTCTGTGATCCCCGGCTGTAATGTCTGTATACTCTTATATTCTGTGATCCCCGGCTGTAATGTCTGTATACTCTTATATTCTGTGATCCCTAGCTGTAATGTATGTATACTCTTATATTCTGTTTTCCCTGGCTGTAATGTCTGTATACTCTTATATTCTGTGATCCCCGGCTGTAATGTCTGTATAGTCTTATATTCTGTGATCCCCGGCTGTAATGTCTGTATACTCTTATATTCTGTGATCCCCGGCTGTAATGTCTGTATACTCTTATATTCTGTGATCCCTAGCTGTAATGTATGTATACTCTTATATTCTGTTGTCCCTGGCTGTAATGTCTGTATACTCTTATATTCTGTGATCCCCGGCTGTAATGTCTGTATACTCTTATATTCTGTGATCTCCAGATGTAATGTTTGTATACTCTTATATTCTGTGATCTCTGGCTGTAATGTCTGTATGCTCTTATATTCTGTGATTCCGTACTCTAATATTTGTATACTATTTTGCATTCTCCCCTGCTCAGGAGATGTAGTATGATCA
Source organism: Allobates femoralis (assembly GCA_033576535.1). Taxonomy (NCBI): domain Eukaryota; kingdom Metazoa; phylum Chordata; class Amphibia; order Anura; family Aromobatidae; genus Allobates; species Allobates femoralis. The sequence goes on from JARQOC010000011.1 coordinate 32,472,612, forward strand.
GACCATGTCCCTGTACGGTCAAACACATCCATTACACAGTACATAGCAGGGACACAAATATAAGATTATTTCACCACAGGAGATGTGGTATGATCAGATCATGTCCATGTACAGTCAGACACATCTATTACACAGTACATAGCAGGGACACATATATAAGATTATCTCAGCACAGGAGATGTGGTATGATCAGACCATGTCCTTGTACAGTCAGACACATCCATTACACAGTACATAGCAGGGACACATATATAAGATTAATAAAAATGTTCCTGTGCTGAGTTAAACACATACAACTGTAGAAATTATTATTATTTCAAGATCTATTGATTAAAATCAACTTTGTTCATGGGAAAACCCCTTTAAATACAGGAAACAACCACAAAATTCCCGAAGAAAAAAGATATACAGTGGCCTAAGTAATTTGGATTCCCACTATTACCCCACACAAATACAGGACTAAGGGGTGGAGGTGGAGGGGTCAAAAGAAAGGGGAGCTAAATCTTTTACCTAAATGATATGCCCTATCAGTAATTCTGCCTGATCGTGGAGGTTAGCACCCTAGATAAAGCATGTAAGATTGTCTCTCCTAATTGGAGGACACCATGCTGTAGGGGTTAAAACACAGAATTCAGCAAAGTGACCCGATTATCTCAAAGATCATTGCAAAAGATCCAAAAATAATTTTTAGAAGATGCAGAAATCTACAGAATATAGTGGCCCCCAGTAGATTAAGACACTCAGAAATAACAACACAATATGGAAATTGCAATAAAGAAAAAGGATGCTATAAATGTGAGTCATCAAAATGCAAATGTTGTAAAATTATAGTGCACGGACGTAAAACCTTTACTTCCAATACAACAAAGGAATCTTTTTGCATCAAAGAAAGATTAGATTGTCGTTCCCAATTTATTATATACATGCTAGAATGTCCGTGCCGATACCAATATATTGGTAGAACAACGCAAAGCATGCAAAAAAGACTTAATACACATCGCTATAACATCAAAAATGGGTTCCTTAAGCATAGTGTGTCTAGACACTACGCACAGACACATAATAGAGATCCTTCCAGCTTACAACTGACTATAATTGATCATGTGCAGGATGAGACTAATGGCGGGTTTACACGTCGCGATATCGCAGTACAATTTCAATCAAAAGTCACGTGGTTCAATCGTTGGACCCGATATCGTGCCTGCGTTGTATGGTGTGAACGTCCAATGCGATGCAGGAACGATGTCAATGCGATATCGGGGATCGAATGAGCGTGCTATTCAATGCCCCGATATTGCATAGCGATTGAAGCCAGATCGTGCTGTGTAAACACCCAATTACGATGCGATTTGATACGTCACCCATTCACTCCCATGTTAACTATGCGATCCTGGATTGGGAGGCGGAGACATCGCACGGACGTTGTATTACGATATCGCAGCGTCTAAACAGTCAATGCGATGCGGGTGAAACGTGCACTAATTGCGCGCTCCCGCGCCATTGAGTTGCGATATCGAAACGATATCGTGGCGTGTAAACCCACCATGAGGATAGGATTAATAAACTCAATAGGAAAGAATCGTTTTGGATTTTTAAGATGGGCACATTGTTCCCTGAAGGGTTAAATCTCGCTTTAGAGAAGAATTTTTGAAGGAAATCTAGCTGCATCAGTATTAAAAAAAAAAAAAAAAAGAAAATTTTTAAAATTTTAAAATATTTTAAAGTATTTTTATAGTTTTTAAATAGTATTGTTTGTATTTTTATCTTTATATATGGGTGTATATAATAAATATGGTATATGTATGTTTTTATGTTCTGGTAGATATAATGTATGTATATACCTTTAAATAGTTGAATCTGCAGATAGGAATGTGTAGCACACCTCTTTTTTATCAGTGATTAGTGGGGGTTGAGAATAAAAGGGGAATTTTACTATGGGTCTGACATCCACTTGAGAAAGACACCTTTAGTGTCGAAACATGTTGTGGCGAGGAGACCTATAACATCTACTGTTAAAAAAAACAAAAAAAAAACAAAAAACAAAAAAAAAAAAAAAAAAAAAAAAAAAAAAAAAAAAGATCCACTTGAGAAAGACACCTTTAGTGTCGAAACATGTTGTGGCGAGGAGACCTATAACATCTACTGTTCACAATAAATTTGAAAGGTAATATTCGATAAGAGCCCAGTGCCTGTTTCTGTCCCTAGCGCTCATTTTATCATACCTTTTTACTCCATATCGTGTAGAATTCAGCAAAGTGTCTCTTGTCAAATTGCTTGCTGTTGTTTACTTACAATTATTGTTTTAGCACCAGGATGTTATTATTGCTTGGACTACATTGCCTCATGCCCTATAGTCCAACACGTCCCCACCTATGTGACAGACATTGTACATATAGAGCCTGGTGGGAGTGGGTGCAGCTTTCTGAGGTCTGCTCCATGCTAAATCCAAAAACCTTAATTGTGCTCGAACTGCTGCACCCAATAATCGTTGGATTCAGGGTCTTGTTCCCTACATCATGATGTAATCAGATGAGGTAGCAAAAAACAGCTGAGAAATTCCCTTTAAGTGTAAATGCAGCTTTAGGCTTTTAGAATGTGTAAGGGGGTGTGGGAGTGTGTTAGTCTCCCCCTTACTATGAAGAGTACTCTGTTCCCATGGGGGTTGTACTAGATGCATATCTATGGATGGTAAATTAATATATTTGGGTGTTGGCGGCCCTTCAGTGGCCTGGGTGAAGACTGCTCCCCGGTGTCTGGGTTATTAATAATAATGATTGATGCTCTTAGTGGGTGGGGCTTGGTCTATAAAAAAGGCCTACAGCAGCGCAGTTGGATTCCACATATTTCCTTTATTTTTTCATTAATGCATTACAGAAGGTTTTTTTGCATCAGATTACTATATTGTGCTTGATATCACCTTGATATCAAAACTTTATCGCATATCTCAGTAAGCAAATCGCCTGAGCAATATATGTATAGACAATGGACAAAACAAGACAGCAATAGTGGTAGATTTCAGCTCCGAAGCATATCTATGAATGCAGCTCTGAACTATAATACTGTCTGTAATTAAACATTAAAATAATCAATCAATATATCTACAAACGTATTCAACCATTTAGGTAGATTGCACTCTACATGTGAACAATGAGATTGTGTTCTAGGATGGAAGCATGGTTTAGATTAAGAAACACTTACTTTTAAGATGTGCTCCTCGGCTTTTTTACTATTTTTGGCTCCTCCCACTCCTGGCGATGCCGTCAGTCCCAGGATCTGTGGAAGCGGGACCACTGGTTCCTGCAACTTATGTGACCTTTTATTCTTCCTTATCTGTTTCAAGTATCTTATCATAATGTTATTATAGACATCACCCTTCTGAGTATGGTGACATTCATCAATGATGAAGAGGGAAAAATCTGAAAAATAAAGCCAGAATGAGTTAAGGTAATAATCAAGAGCACTTTGTCATATCAGCAACATTTATGATCTATTCACTGGATACATGATAAATAAATTATATACAAGGCCCATGTGGCCCCACTAAATCTAAGTATATAGAGTATAGAGGGCCAAAGGTACCGTGTGTGGATGGAGCGGGGATGCATGTGTGTGACCATCACTCTCAATAGACAGGCAATAGACCGGTGGTTGGTTGCACATGCTCAAAACCACACCACACAGGTAATTTTGGGACCCCCTGTCTTAGCTGCGGGACATGGCGGTACAGCAGTCCGGCAGCAGAATCAACTGAGTTCATACTGTGAGAAGCTACAGCTGTGAACTTAGTTGAACCTGCTGCCAGTTTGCCGGACAGCTTTGCTGCCATGTCCCACAAACTGTTAAAAGTGGGTTCAACTAAGTTAACTGATGGCAATGGGGAAGCCATGAGTGACGTCATTGTATCCCAGAAACTGCAGCGCACGGTCCTGTATTCAATCACTGGAGTTTTTGGGATGTAGCAGAGACGATTCATCGAGAGTCCTCGTGCGGATTACTTCAGACCTACAGCGGTGGTTTTGGAGTTAATAAATGGGTGAAAGAGGGTGTGTGTGTTTTGTATTCCAAATAAAAGATTTATTTATGTGTTTGTGTTTATTTCTTTTGACTTAAAGGTTAGTGATGTGGGGGGGTCTCAAGAACCTAAGACTTGGTGACAGATGAGAGTTTTTTGACATTCTGGCAGTGGGTTCAACTGAGTTCACCGACGGCATCATGGAAGCCCTCAGTGACATCACCACTTGCACACGGCTGTCAGTGTATGGCTAGGGTGACACATAGGCTCTGGATCCGTTATTGGCATCATTTCTTTCATTTCTTTTTTTCGAAGTCCAAAAACTGATGGCATTAACGGATGGTGCACTCAAGTGTGACTGCGATGGTGTTTGTTTTTTTACTGGATCCAAAAAACGCTGCATGCAACGTTTTTGGGTGCAGTAAAAAAACGCATGCGTTTTTTTAACATGGGCCCTATGGGAAAGACATCCGTTAACGCACGGTACATATAGGCACCATCCGTTAACGCATATGCGTTTTTTGGGAAAAAATGATTAAGTCCAAAAAACGCAGAGCTGCAAAGGAGGGTCAAAAAGCAGCCTAAAAATAACGGATTTGTTATTGAAACCAGTGGAAAAAACTGATTGCTATGTGTGACCCTAGACTATCCGAGAAGCTGCAGTGAGCGGTCACGTATACGATCACTGCAGCTTCTAGGATGTAGCAGAGACGGATTCGTCGAGGACCCTCGTGTGGATTACTTTAGACCTGCAGGGTTGTTTTGGGGTTTATTGAAGAGGCGGAAGAGGATGTGTGTGTTTTTTATTTCAAATAAAGAATTTCTTTCTGTGTTTGTGTTTATTTCTTTTGATTTACAGGTTAGTGATGAGGGGTTTTCATAGACCATTACACATCACAAACCTAAGGCTTGGTGACAGCTATTATTTTTGACAAATCACAGCTGTTAATAACCCCTTATATTACTCTTATTGCCACTGCACCAAGGAAGTCGGAATGAGCAGGGGAAGCACCAGATTTGGAGCATATTGGATGTGCCACATTCTGGGGTGGCTGCGGGCTGCTATTTTTAGCTGAGGGGCCCAATAACCCCAGGCCTTACTGTGTCTGAGGATACCAGCTCCCAGCTGTGCACTTTACCATGGCCGACTATCAAAAATGAGGGAGACACCGTGCCTTTTTTTAATTATGATATCCCTTCTATATTTGATAAACAGCCACTGTAAAGCTCACCGATGGGGGGTTGCAGTTCATATCTGCTGTTTAACCACGCTTTATTTTCATAAATAGCATGGAAGCTCACATCATTTTTTTATTATTATTTATTTTTACCCTACCAAACAGCAAACTTATCTGCAACCAATCACAGACTCTGATACAGAGGGCAGAAGGCTTGTATAGCAGTCTTCAACCAATCCGAGATGCTTTCATAGAGGGTGGGCGGGGAAACCATTAATATTCATTAAGCTTAGTGAGCAGGCCGAGGAAAAGAGTCTGCAGCAGTCTTATCTTGTGGGAATCACAGTAAGTGTAGCTGACCTGCTCTTACCCCCATTTTGCCTCCAATGGAAGCCCACTAGTTGTTACTATCATTATTTTACAGTCAATTTACAGCACTCAAGTTCGGGTCCACATTGACTAGTATGGAGTTTGGGGTCAAGTTCAGGCCACACTCGAATCCTGAACCGGACCTTTTTTTACGGTTCAGTCGGACCTGAACATCCACGGGTCCACTCATCACTACTAGAGACCATTAATGGAACAATCATGATTATCCCCCACCTATCCAGTGGGGCACCATGCCCTGATATGGGAGCTGAGGGATATAAAAAAGGGCCTGCTTCTGTAACTGGTGTGATTCTACATGACCTCAGCCTAGGGACCACGCTTCCAGATGGTGGATAACAGAATCTGCTGCCCTATACTGAGCCTACAAATTTATTTGGAGCACCCAGGCTGGGACAGTCAGGTCACTTGGCCACATACCCTGCTCCCTAAGCTGGTTGCTACTTTCTCACAGTGGGTGCCCACCAAAAGTGGGGTGCTACTGGCTGGGATAATTGGTCCACATCCCCTGAAGTTGAGGAGGTTTTGATCTCTGGCGAGCCAGTGAAAGGGTGAGACTGTCTCCCATGTACCACCTTGTGTCCTAGCTGTGAAAGTACTATATGCTGTTGACTGTTGGTGACCAAATAAAATCTTACCGGCTTGTGGTACCATCACCCTGTGTTGTCTGAGTAGTGTTCTGCCCCCAGGAAAGGAGTGCGGGCATTCATTGAGCCACCCGTACTGACTTCCTAAAGACAGCCAGGCCAGAAGACGACAGCACCCACTGAAGAAACTCAGCATCGTTCATAATAACCAAAAGCAATAGGGAGTGCAATATGGACATGTCTTGTATAAGAAACAACATCACTAGCATACCCGACAGTTTGACACCCTCTTCTTCATCTTCATCTGCATCCAATAATGAATTTTCCAGGATCTGGGCTGTACAGATAATGACATCATTGCTCATCACAGTTTTAGGGAATGAAATCTTCAACTGGCAATCTCCACTAATTTTGGTGACACTATAGCGATCCCGCATGTGTGGATGGAACTCATTGCGAAAATGCTGGTCAACCAAAGGAACCTGCAAAAATATCAACCTTAGTGGTTTGGGTCTTCAGACTTTTACATTTATGACATGTTCAAGATCTTTGTGATAATCTCCATTGTGCATTTTTAACTTAACTCTTCCATGTAAGGTTATAAGTAACAGGACAGATAGGCAATTTGCTTGTTTTATACCTTGTTCACCAAGACAATAACTTTTGCTGGCAATTTTTTTTCCCTTCTTTCGTCCAGGTGTTTCCGTGCGATGTACACCGCCACCCTGGTTTTCCCACTTCCTGTTGGCAAACATATAATGATATTTTCTCCATCTAAAGCCGGTTTGGCCACTTCCATCTGGTAATCTCGAAGTGTAATCTCACGGACTGGAGAGGCCCGGTCTTTGCTCATTCTGCGCTCCACTTCTCCCTCTGTAAATGAGACATTAGGGCATTTTCAATGAGATGGTGCCATCTTAAAAATGTCAATGCAATCATGTGCAAGGTTGGATGTTTCCCTATAATACAAAACATCTTAATTGGGTTACAACTCTGGAATTGAAAGAGCTTTAGACAGTGGACACTTTTTCAACGGAAAAATGATTATTTCATATATTGGTGTTTACCTCTTTTACTTGATACAATTACACTAAATTACATTCTGAAATATTCATTGCTTCAGTCTTCAATCTGATCCAAGTTTCAGATTTCTCAACTGTGGGAGCATTTTTCCCAGTAAGATACATTGGATGTGAGGCCTGCATGTTTCTAGGGTGTTGCTTTCTTTTTTAGGTCATGTATCAGCACAGCTTCTATCCTGCACTTATTTCCTCTTCATGTTCTTTCCTCCTTGTCTATAGCCTGCTTTCTCTGCCTCTCTTGGTACCTTTACATGCCGCTACAGAAGTTTGGAAACAACCGGGTGTCGAAGACAATTGTATCTTGCACCGTCAAAACACAGCGAGGTAGCGGCGTGTAAATCAGGTTGTTGCCACCGGTCACTGTCGACACTTGTTTTTCAGCAGTGCTCAAAAACAGGTTGGTTTCAACCCTATGGTAGCGGCGTGTTAATGAGGAACAAGAAGGTTTTTTTCGACACCTAGTGAACTCCCTGGGGCGTGACACAGCCTCCGGGATACCGCACCCCATCAGCGATCATTGGTGGAAGATCCTGCGTTACGATTGGTTGTCCCTGCATAGGGCGGCATATTTAAGGAGCTGACCAGTCACACTACACAATTGCAATAGCATCATGTATTAGCCAGCCTTCCTGCGCTGGCTGGCCAATCATGATGCTATTGCATTGTCCAATCATCGTACAAGCGTCTCGTAATCCACAACTCTGGCACGCCTATGTGTTGTCCCTGCTGCCCCAGGTCCTCCCATATTACCTTGTGGCAGTGGCGTGTAAATGAGGAACGGTGCTCTACAGAAGGTAACTTGCGGCACCCGGCGGTGCCTCCAGGGATAGATTAAACCTTCCGTAGAGCACCTTGTAGCGGCGTTTAAAGGCGGTATCAGGTACCGTTAGGAACCGTTGGAATGTGTTCGTGCACGTGAGACACCCGGTTGTTTCCAACCTTCTGTAGCGGCGTGTAAAGGTACCATCTGAGATACTCGTACTTTCTCCCCTGCAGATTTTGTAGAATCCTAACCACCTCCCTCCTGCTATCAGTAACACTGAGAGAAGGGAATAATAGAGAGCAGAGAGTTTTTGAGCTCCTGATGGATTTCTTCACTTTAAACAGCACTCAGATAAAGGACCTACCTACACTCTGTAGCAGCTAAATGGCAAAAAATTGTAACAAAGACTATTAAAGAGGTTTTCCACTACCATTGAGATCCCCTAGCTAACACTTTTTTCAGTATACTTCTGCTATCTACCCTGCTCCTGCAGGCTTATCTCCCTGAGGCTCGTAAATACCTTTATTATTGATGTAACTTTGATCTATCTGGTTTGGAGACCAGATTCGGACAAACTGAGCAGGACACATCACTGGTGAGGTCTGAGAGGAGAGTGTAGTGTGATTTGGGCATGCATCCCCAGACTGCTGACACTCAGAGAGACAGCCTTGTCCCCATCACTGATGTGCCCTGCTCTGTTGGTCCAAATCCAGTCTCAAGAACAGAATGATCAAAGCTAAAAACAATAAAGGTATTTTCGAGCCTCTTAGAGATAATATTACAGGAAAAGGACAGATAGCAGAGGTATATTAGGAAAGTGTTAGTTGGGAATACTTAAGAGGAAAGAAAAGGCATCATACTAGTAGTAGAAAACCTCTTTAAGGAAACTGATGAAAAAGAGAATGTATCATGTTTAAAATGGTTTCTGATCTGCAGGCAGGATGTTATTATAATAATTTCCACAATTGGACGTGTTTTAAAAAATAAATTCCTGTACTGAGATAATCTTACAGTGGGTGCGGAAAGTATTCAGACCCCTTTACATTTTTCACTCTTTGTTTCATTGCAGCCATTTGGTAAATTCAAAAAGTTCATTTTCCTCTTATTAATGTACACTCTGCACCCCATCTAGACTGAAAAAACAGAAATATAGACATTTTTGAAAATGTATTAAAAAAGAAAAACTGAAATATCACATGTTCATAATTATTCAGATCTTTTGCTCAGACACTCATATTTAAGTCACATTTTGTCCTTCCTTGTGATCCTCCTTGAGATGGTTCTACTCCTTCATTGGAGTCCAACTGTGCTTAAACTGATAGAACTTGATTTGGAAAGGCACACACCTGTCTAAATACTCTTTCCTGTGCTGTAATGTCTATATACTCTTTTGCATCCTCCCCTGCCCAGGAGATGTGGTATGATCAGAATATTACCCTGTACAGTCAGACACATCCATTACACAGTGCATAGAAGGGGACATATATAAGATTATCTCAGCACAGGAGATGTGGTATGATCAGATCATTTCCCTGTACAGCCATACACATTCATTACACAGTACATAGCCAGGACACATATATAAGATTATCTCAGCACAGGAGATGTGGTATGATCAGACCATGTCCCTGTACAGTCAGACACATCCATTACACAGTACATAGCAGGGACACATATATAAGATTATCTCAGCACAGGAGATGTGGTATGATCTGACCATGTTAATGTACGGTCAGATACATCCAATACATAGTACATAGCAGGGACACATATAGAAGATTATTTCAGCACAGGAGATATGGTATGATCAGACCATGTCCCTGTATGGTCAGACAAATCCATTACACAGTACATAGCAGGGACAAATATATAAGTTTATCTCAGCCCCGGAGATGTGGTGTGATCAGACCATGTACCTGTACAGTCAGACACATCCATTACACAGTACATAGCAGGGACACATATAAAGGATCTAAGCACAGGAGATGCGGTATAATCAGACCGTGTCCCTGTAAGGTCAGACACATCCATTACACAGTCCAAAGCAAGGACACATACTGTATATAAGATTATCTCAGCACTGGAACATTTTTATTAAATACATCCAAATGTGGAAATTATTATTATTCCAGGATCTATTGATTAAAATCAACGTGTTGCATAAACACCAAATCTAGCAAACAGCTATGAAGAGCAGGTCTTCACAGAGCTACTCCGGCGGCAGGGCCGTCTCGCGTCATGTGCCGGCCGCAAAGCGACGCCCGCGGCCGGCCCGTTTCTGTAGGGGGCGGCCCTAGATGTGGACTATACCACCAGCCCAGGGGGCACTTGCCCCCCTGCCACCTGGGCCAGCCCGCCCCTGGCTCTCACGACCTTCTCTCAGAGCTGAAAGTGGCTCATGACCTTCTCTCAGAGTTGAATTTAGCTCACAACCTTCTCTCAGAGCTGAATGTGGCTTACGACCTTCTCTCAGAGCTGAATGTGGCTCATGACCCTCTCTCAGAGCTGAATGTGGCTCTCACGACCTTCTCTCAGAGCTGAAAGTGGCTCATGACCTTCTCTCAGAGTTGAATGTAGCTCATGACCTTCTCTCAGAGCTGAATGTGGCTCACGACCTTCTCTCAGAGCTGAATGTGGCTCATGACCTTCTCTCAGAGCTGAATGTAGCTCACAACCTTCTCTCAGAGCTGGATGTGGCTCACGACCTTCTCTCAGAGCTGAATGTAGCTCACGACCTTCTCTCAGGGCTGGATGTGGCTCACGACCTTCTCTCAGAGCTGAATGTGGCTCACGACCTTCTGTCAGAGCTGGATGTGGCTCGCGACCTTCTCTAAGTGCTGAATGTGGCTCGCGACCTTCTCTCAGAGCTGAATGTGGCTAGCGATCTTCTCTCAGAGCTGAATGTGGCTCATGACCTTCTCTCAGAGCTGAATGTGGCTCGCGACCTTCTCTCAGAGCTGACTGTGGCTAGTGATCTTCTCTCAGAGCTGAATGTGGCTCGCGACCTTCTCTCAGAGCTGAATGTGGCTCGCGACCTTCTCTCAGAGCTGAATGTGGCTAGTGATCTTCTCTCAGAGCTGAATGTGGCTAGTGATCTTCTCTCAGAGCTGAATGTGGCTCACGACCTTCTCACAGAGTTGAAAGTAGCTCATGACCTTCTCTCAGAGCTGAAAGTGGCTCATGACCTTCTCTCAGAGCTGAAATTGGCTCATGACCCTCTCTCAGAGCTGAATGTGGCCCACAACCTTCTCTCAGAGCTGAATGTGGCTCGCGACCCTCTCTCAGAGCTCAATGTGGCTCACGACCTTCTCTCAGAGCTGAATGTGACTCGTGACTCTCTCTCAGAGCTGAAATTGGCTCACGACCTTCTCTCAGAGCTGAAAGTGGCTCATGATCCTCTCGCAGAGGTAAATGTGGCTCTCAAAATCAGTAAGCTTGCAGTCATCTGATTTAAGGAAAGACTTGTTAATCAAGTAGGGTGGCCCGGGGGCTCTTCTCTCAATATAGCCCCCAGCCGAGTCTTCTGCAATCATGCAGCCATGCTCTGATACTGCCTAGATATAGTTACTGGTAGATGAGCCCATGACAGCCCTATTAGCCAGTCTAAAATGTTGTCAGGAGCAGATACAGCTTTGAAATGGGAGAATAAACCTGTTTACTTGCTGGGAATTTTTCACCTTTATTTTAGGAATCTTTGCTTGTGAGGAACCAAAATATAATAACTAAACCCATTTATTATATAGATTATTATCAGTATTAAAGTTTGAGGGAAGAGCTGCAATCTTCATCTGACTTTAGTGACCTTTAATTTGAAGCGTTTCTGCTTCTAAACATTGACAAGGGCACAAGGATGGTAACTAATGTGTTGTCCGGATGAGCTCTCCGCTGAAGCTGTTCTCTACTCCATTGTGCATTGACATTAACTTGCAAAGGACTTATCACCCCCACATTATTGCATACTGTATTCTAGGCATGAAGTGAGTCACACAAACACTGGATCCTAAGTCTTCTGCACTATTTAACTGGCTCAGTACTTGGTATAAACACTTATTCCATACCTATTATATAGGCAACACATCTTTCAAACTTGATGTAATTGAGCTACCTGGTACACTATTGTGGATTAAAGGTGGATCAACTCTCCTGAGCCGCCTACATGGGGATGTACTGTACATTAGTTCATAAGAAGTTAAATAAACTGATACCTTCATATCTGCAAGTTGATGTCTCATTCCAGAGAAGTTCATGTTTTATTAATATGTAAATGATCTGTTAAGATCTATGGGTGGGACATTGATCTCCCTGAGTCTCCGTCTCTAGAGCTTATTTTATAGGTAACCTGACAGCTGATACATGATGACCAAACTGTCGGCTGCATGTATCAGCCACTGACTGTATTATCCCATCCAGGTATGTTTGACTATGAAATTTAGATGTGTTTCATAGAAAAACATACTTTATTAGCCAAACTGTAGACTAGTTGGATAGGCAACTCTCCATCTCCGTCTCCCCACCCGCTGCCCTGGACTGACAGGTGTTTGCCCATACACGCACTGTCACCATTATAAAACATGTAATAACTGACAGTCCGCTCTCCTGATCTACATGTCTCACATTGCCAATAGCCTTTTTCCTTTAGTCCAGAATCCACTTGCCACAGTGATGTGAATGATACACACCCCAGGGCCGTGGGGTACTCGGAACTGGGCTACAATACTTCAAGGGAGTCACAGGGGTCTAGACCCGGCTCCGTGACCCTCGCGGTATCAATAAAAGTTTGTGGAATAAGGTTTTGGGGATGGCTGCCGTGAAGCCACCTGTGATGTTTGGTTATTGATGGCCAACGCTGCTGTGATGGACCTCTGGGGATGATGGAAATGCAGCTAAGGTGGTATTGCTCCACACGGGTGAAGCGGTTCTCCAGGGCAACTAGTATAGTCTATGGCGGTGGTAGGCCGTTGGGGTGCAGGATTGAGGGCGCGGAATAATTGACAGACACACAGTGCATAGTTTCCTTTACCGGTAGTTGCAGGTTCAGACCAAGACACTGTCCACAGGAGATATTGTGAATCCAGGTGGCCTGGAAGCAGGTTGGGGATCTCCTCACCCGGTGAGTTCTGAGGCCTCCCTGCTGCGCTCCTCTTTGCTGGTCCTGGCTGCCTGTAGCTAAGCTGTGACCCTCTCTTCCTGCTGGAAAGTCTCTCACCTGTATGGCAGGCAGCTTGAGCCCTTCCCGGCCACCACTCCTATGGCAACTGTCCCTGAGCTCTTGGATGCTGCTGTGCCTTCAGGTGTTTGGTGTGGCTGGGAGACGTGGAGCCTCCCATCCTCCAGTTTTGGCTGTTGGATCTTTAGTACCCTCGCAACCTCGGACCCCGGTGTCTGTTTCTGATGCTCCACTCTAGTGTAAACCGGCAACTGGCTCCACTCCCCAGTCCTGCTTCTCTCCTCCCTCAGACTCTCTCCTATGGGTCCCTCACGCTTAATAGTCTCTATCCTTGGATGAGCCTGGCACTGCTCCTTTCCGGAGGATGTCTTTACAGTCCTCCCAGGAACTGAACTAACTAACCTCCCCCCAGGCCAGACTTTTTAGGGAAGGTCCCCTGAACCTGAACGTAGAGCTCCCCCTTCTGGTCTGGAGTCAGGAAAGGTGTTTCATGCTGTGAGCTTACCTGGTGTAGATACCCCTTATTGCTTCAAAGCATGACATCATTCCCCGAGGGAGGTAATGCCATTGTGGCAACCGGACTCTGGGGTGCCACATGAAAGACTTGCACAAATCTCACATCACATCACCCAGCATGGCCGCTGGCTCTCCGGACAGGAGAGTGTCAGCTGCAGGTATTTTATGCAGTTCCATACTCCTGTCCGGAGAGCAGGCGGTCTTGCCGGTTGATGTGATGTGAGACTCGTGCAAATCTCTCAAATCACCTAATGGGAGGGTGTTGGAAGGGGCTGTGGTCATGCTCAGTGTGAAAGCCGGTTCCAGCCTAGCCAGATCCAGCCCCATTGAAGCCCATTCTATTTTTGGCCACAGTGCACCGCATCCGTTGACATCAGGCTTTTTAACCAGCCACAAAATCGCAACTTGGTGTGTCCAGAGGGAGGAGGTCAAAAGGACGCATTTGTAAGCATCCGGCAGGAACCTTATGCCACCGCATCTGCTTGTGTCCCCATTATATTCTAAGTCTATGGAGTCTATGACCTGATCAGGTAGCATCAAGTTTTCACGGATTAGGACTCTGGACAAAAAAATGCAAGCGTGAAACCACCTTAACATGAATTTCCAAAGTAAGTACACCAGTTGTGTTGGGTCTAAAATATCAATTTATACATTACGTATATGGTTTGTATTCTTATATCTAGTAACATATGACCTTTAAGGGCAACATCACACCATGGTTTTCAGCTTTCAGGTTCTGTCCGGTTTGAACCAGACAGAATCTGATCCGATTGTGCCCCCATGTGTCCCTATGGTGCCAGATCGGTCCTATTTGGCCATCCGGTTTTGTGCTTTTTCTCCCTGATCCGATTTAGTTCGATTTTTCACCGGGCACAAAATCAGAGTCAGCATAATTTTTTGGCTTCGGTGCAAAAATTGGGGCTATCTGGCGCCCATAACATGGGAGGCTATGGGTGCCGGATCCGTTAAAAAATCGGATAGTTTTCCCGGACCCAAGTTGTTTCACGGCGCAGGATCTCATCTGTCAGCCTGTATGTGCAGCAGAGCTGCTGTCCATAGTGCTGAATGAGCATGGCAGCATTTCAGAGCCACAGCTGGGAGTTCAGCACCATGGAGAGCAGCACTGCACACACAGGCTGATAGATCAGCACCATGGACAGCAGCACTGCACACACAGGCTGACAGATCAACACCGTGGACAGCAGCACTGCACACACAGGCTGATAGATCAACCCCATGGACGGCAGCAATGCACACACAAGCTGATAGATCAGCACCATGGAGAGCAGCACTGCACACACAGGCTGACAGATCAACACCGTGGACAGCAGCACTGCACACACAGGCTGACAGATCAACACCGTGGACAGCAGCACTGCACACACAGGCTGACAGATCAACACCGTGGACAGCAGCACTGCACACACAGGCTGATAGATCAACACCGTGGACAGCAGCACTGCACACACAGGCTGATAGATCAACACCGTGGACAGCAGCACTGCACACACAGGCTGACAGATCGCACCATGGACAGCAGCACTGCACACACAGGCTGAAGATCAGACACCGTGGACAGCAGCACTGCACACACAGGCTGACAGATCAGCACCATGGAGAGCAGCCACTGCACACACAGGCTGACAGATCAGCACCATGGACAGCAGCACTGCACACACAGGCTGACAGATCAGCACCATGGACAGCAGCACTGCACACACAGGCTGACAGATCAGCACCATGGACAGACAGCACCCTGCAAAACAGATCAGGACAATGCCCACACTCGTCAGACCAGGCTGACCTGCAAACAGACGATCAGCAACCATGGAAGCAGCACTGCACACACAGGCTGACAGATCAGCATCCATGGACAGCAGAACTGCTAAAGCACAAAATGAAGGCATGCAAACTAAGAATCAGCACCTTAAAACTGCGAGGACAAGGAAAAGAGCAGCTGCACACACAGGCTGACAGATCAGCACCATGGACATTAGCAAAAAACGATTCCTGCAAAAAACAGGATCGGAGGACATATTTTTTCACACGATCCGGCAAATCCGGCACTTGTGGCAAGTCAAATAACGCAGCTAACTATGGATTTTTGACTTGCAGCAAGTGCCGGATTTGCCGGATCATGGCAAACAACGCACTTGCCACATCTGCCGCAAGTCCCATAGAGAATGAATGGGGGCTTGCCGCAAGTCTGCTGCGAATTAGCAAAAACGCTGATGTGAAAGGGGCCTTATTCCACAGTTTAGATACACTTTTGCCAGATTATTTCCTCACTATTGATATTAAAGGGAATAATGTAAGCAGGTTTTTGCTATCTCATCTGAAGCATGATGTAGGCAAAGAGGCTCTGAATCCAATGATTTGTCACTTAGTTAACTAGGTGAAACACTGATACAATCAGAGTTTTTAGATTTACCTATGCAACAAAGCTCAGAAAGCTGCCCACGCCCACACCAGGCTCTGTATACAAAGTCTATAGACTGTGAGCTGCTAATCACAGCAGGGGGCATGTTGAGCCAGCTGGCCTCTAGCTGATCTAGTTCAGTGATTATAATCATCTGAAGCTAAAACAAACATTCCAAGTAAACAACATCACACAATGTGATAAGAACTCGTTACTGAATTATTTGTTAACCCTTACAGCATGCAGTCTTCAGATTACAAAGCAAAACAGTAAACTAAATTTTTTTTTGCCAAACTACATTATATCCAGCAGATGCTACATGAGCACAAAAATATAATTAACAATAATAAATTAAAGAACATTTTTGTCACCTGTTGGCCCTAAAATCTGTCTGTTTTGCCTGCAGGTGAACTCTGACTTCTACATACATCATGTTGCGGCTGACATCTATAGCCATCACTTCCTCTTCCTCCAATTCATTGCCAATATGGCTCTGAAGAAAGTCCTTGAGTAACTTCATAGGGTTCTCCACTACTTGACAATCTCCTATTTAGTGTCCCAGTATACTGACCGGGCACCGATCCTCCGCTCTGAGCCCTATGTCCCCCGACAGTTTTGTGCTATAAATAATGTCATGTGATTGCTGCAGCCAATCAGTGGTGCATTAAACGGTGACAGCCTCCATAATTTCATCTAATTAGCTGCAGTGTCATATGGTATTGTTTATCATGAATAATTAAAATTGTAAATAAATAGTATTATTTTCACATATAGTTTCTAGAAATAAACGCTTGAGATATGACATAATTATATCTCAATAGAAGAACGATTTCATACATAATAAAATCAATTTTATTCAATCAAAATAAAAATGAAAAAGAAAGAAGATAAAAAAAATACAATAAAGAGTGTCTCTCTAAGGGGAAACAACAATACAATTGTAATATTTCTTTCTATACAAAGCAATCAATATATATGCAGATCCAAACAGGGATATAACCAGAGACAAGTGCTTATACCAGTATACAAAGTATAGTAATATCTTCCCCATCCATCTAGATATAACAGCCTGTAGTTCCAAATCTCTAGAACGGTAGTAATGTAAAGTATGCCATAGGCTAACAAGCCTCTATAGGAGTATGCACTACTAGAATCAAAGTGCCATGGGCTGCGCCCCACCACCCCGACGCACGTTTCGTACTTTAGATTGTTACGTGCGTATATGAGACCGGCAGAGGAAATAGAGTTGACAGAGAAGGAGCGGTGCCAGCCTGGGAGCTAGGTATTGTTTTTTCTTTTAATTTAAGCAATACACTAGCCAATTAATGCAGTGTTGTGCAATAGTGGACAATCTTTAAGGAGCTACCCGCTTCAAAAAAATGTCCACAGGTGGGCAGTGAATGACAATAAAAAAAAATAAGGATTTTTACTAGTTGATGCCCTCTGTCCCTCAAGCTTTTCAATTTGGCTTCTCCCCAGAGTGCTTTGCAGATGGCTGAAATACAGATTTCCCGTCTGTAGAACATGGCTGCTGCAGCCAATCACTGGTCTCATAGGTTACGTTAGTTAAGAAGGCACGAGACACCTTAGACAAGTAATTGACTGCATCGGTTACATAGGGTGGGCAAGGCATTACTGCTGCAGCCCTGCCAACCAAGGCTGTGGAGTTGGTAAGACAAACCGCTGACTCCAACTCCTCAATTTCCCTGAATCCGACCCCATCTCCAACTTCACCAAAATGGACTCCGACTCCATGACTCTGACACAATAGCCGTGGTGTGCAGTCTGTAAGCTAAACCTTCAACTCTAACTCTGACTACGCAATTTCCCTGAATCCGATTCCAACTCCAACTCTACCAAAATGGACACCAACTCAAACTCCATGACTCCACAGCCCTGCTATCAACAAGAAACTAGGAAAACCAGGAGCAAAACTCTCTGTATAGGCCCAGTTACACGGCACGACATCGTTAACGATATCGCTGGTACGTCACAGGTTTGGAGTTGTTCCAGCGACATCATTACAACCTCGTTGCGTGTGACTCTGCGATGTGATAACGATAAATCGTTGGATCGGGGATCGCAGGTTTGACAACATGTTCTCAAATCACACGTTACGCAATCAGCCAACCTGCTGCATCGTTGTGTGTGAGACCGCGATAACGATGTCGTTTACGACTTCACCCATTCACAGCAGTGAGCAGGTATCGTTTCGCTGGGTTGTGCGATACCTGCTCACTACATCGTTGGTGCGTCGTCCACGATATCTAGACGTGTGACAACTCACCAACTATGTCAAAACAATGTCCTAACGGCCGCGCGCCCATGAGATCGTTAGCGACATTGTTTCAATGTCGTGCCATGTAACGGGGCCTTATCTCTGAGGGTACAGCTTCAGGATCCCTCCCTGAGAGAGTACTGTGCACACTGTGAGAGGGGAAGACATCAAATCTGTTTCAGAAAGAACAATTCTTTTATCTCACCAGGAAAAGCCTGCAAGCAGGGATAAACAGAAAAATTGTACAAATCTGCAAAACAGCTTTGATTGAACTATGATATAAAGAAGACCAGTCCGCAGGTCAAATGTGTCTCATTTTTGCTGTAATTATATTTCTGCTGCTGAACCAAGTATCTATTTTTTTATCAAATCCACAGATAAAGGACTTTTTACTTACAGATGCTTTTGATGGTCTTTCCTATAGGGGATAGCTCACATGGTAATATTGCAGAGCAGCCTAGAGACACGCCCCTGAGGATCCTGTGAGCCCCACCCCATTTATAAGATCCTAAAGATTAGCACTAAATAAAAAGGCCCATATCTCTGAACCTGTATGACAGATTTTAAAGATGACTCGTCACCAGATTGACTTTTGACCTGGTGACAGGTTCTCTTTAAAATACTTAATATTCCTGAGTAAGGAGCAATACTTTTTGTTTTTTTAACAGATAGATATTTTATGTGCACTTCGCATATAATAAGCTGAAAACTAAAAATATGTTAATCAAGAATCAAGAGTCTGATCATTTTAAATAATTGCAAGTAGAAAAAATCTAGCAGAAAACATTGCGTCATGGATCACTTTGCAAAACAACTGATCAAAAAGATTTATAGTCCGTAATTGAGTTGCAAAACTAGAGTTACATCCTCAGCTAAAGGAAGATTTGGAACAGTTTAAAAATGTTACATCATAATTATTATTTTTTTAATGTGTAGTTATCATTTGCCCAGAACACAGCGTGGTGCAGTGATTTAGGGAATTATGTAATCGTTCCATTTGTGCAGGCTGTGGATTAGTGGGATACGGGTTTATTTCTGATATTAATATGTGATATCACATTATAATGAAAATAAAATATATGAAGGCACAGGACAAGGAGAGATCTGGCTACCCAAAACCGCTATCAAATAGGGTTCGCTCACACGAGCGTATACATTGGACGAGTGCTCTGATGAGTTATTGGATAGCCCTCAGCCCGATGTTATACTATGGGCAGTGCTAGCCTTTAGTCTCACACAGAAAATTGCAACATGCTTCGATTAGAAGTGAATCTCAGATGTCGCGCATCCATATAAGTCTATGGGAGCGTGCAAAACATCGGGCAACAACATTGTACTCGGATGACATCAGATTACAGTCCAATATGTGATGAAACGGGCAATGGAGAAGATGGAGAAATTAAGTTCTCAGTCTTCTCCTCACCTGTGCTCCAATTCTTACACACAAGAGAATCATATCACAGTAAATGACGCTCGGCTGAAAGTCTGATTTAAGTTTGAGCCAAGTGTCATTTACTTAATCCACCTGATTCTCTTGCAATAGGGAACCTTAATATAGAAGAAAAGAAGGAGGAGACAGGTGCAGCACCTATCTATGAGTGGCTATTTACTAACATAATAACAATAATATTTGTTCCCGTAATGTCTGTATACTTCTTTGAGTCCTCCACAGCCCAGGAGATGTGGTATAATCAGACCATGTCCCTGTATGGTCAGACACATCCATTACACAGTACATAGCAGGGACACATATATAAGATTATCTCCACACAGGAGATGTGCTATGATTAGACCATGTCCCTGTAAAGTCAGACACATCCATTACACAGTATATAGCAGGGACACATATATAAGATTGTCTCAGCACAGGAGATGTGCTATGATTAGACCATGTCCCTGTACGGTCAGACACATCTAATACACAGTACATAGCAGGGAAACATATATAAGATTATCTCAGCACAGGAGATGTGGTATGATCAGACCATGTCCCTGTATGGTCAGACACATCCATTACACAGTACATAGCAGGGACACATATATAAGATTATCTCAGCATAGCAACATTTTTATTAAACACATCCAATTGTGGAGTTTATTATTGTTTCAAAATCTATTGATTAAAATCATCTTCGTTCCTGGGAAATCCCCTTTAATATTAACTTGATCAATATATCTCTATCATTGATAGCTATTAATCTTCTGCTCTAACAGAATGGTGAATAATGGAAACATCATGTCATCAGTATTATGTTTTACCTGGTTCCCTGCAGAGGTCGGAGCTTTCCATTGACTTGTTAAAACTTCCATCTAAATCTAAAGTAAGAAAAAAATAGATTGTAAATTTAAAAAAAAAATGATAAAACACAAGAACAGCGCAGCCTGGCCTGAGATTATCTTCGGGATGGAGGACAGTTTAGTCTTTGCTCTGTGTCACTTTAGATAGGAGACGTTTATAATATGCACAAGTCCTGCCCTCTCATCCAAAATCTTTGTTTTTTTAATATATTAAATTTTTTAATTAGAAGTATGAGAACAGGGAGAAAACATGACAATAGCGGGAAATATGAGAAAAAGTTTCTAGTGTAATTACAAACAGAATTCGATCAGAAGAGGGTAACACGCCGAGGAAAAAAGATGATTTTTTTTTTGAGTTTTTAGGTTTTTAAACTTTTTTTTTCCTTTATTGCTAAAGAGAGCCTTCAAGACATTTGTTTAAAGTTCTATAAGTACAATATGGAGAGGTCTGACTAATCCAGCGCAGCCCCTGGCCGGATGCTCCATGCGCCGATCTTGTTGATTGACAGGTCTCTCTTAAGGCCCCGTTACACAGTACGATGTCCGAGCAATCCGACCAGCGATCGGGTTGCTGGGACATCGTTAGCTGATCGCTGGTGAGCTGTCACACCTGGCAGACTCACCAGCGATCAGCGAGAACACTGGTATCCAGGGTAAACAGCGGACAACTAAGCAGAGCGCTGCGCATAGTTACCCGATGTTTACCCTAGTTACCTGCTCCCAGCGCTTGCTGTACGGCGCTGGGAGCTCGTTGATCGTTGGTCTCCCGCTGTCACACGCGCCGATGCTGGATGCCCAGCGGAAGACCAACGATAAATTTATGGTCCAGATCATTTACCAACGATGAACGACCTCATCGTTGTTTGTTGGTTAATGTCACACGCAACGATGTTGTTTCAACATCACTGCAACGTCACCAAACCGGTGACATTGTAACAATATTATTACCGATATCGTAGCGTGTAACGGGGCCTTTATTTGTGTAAGATCTGTCAATCACCAGGACGTACTTATCAAGCAGCACCAAGGGACAGAACAGGAGAGAAATTCAGCTGGGTGATAATGGCTAGAGGTCAATATACTGTAGATTGGCATTAGATGACTTTGCTTTGGTAATGTTTGATACCAGGTTGCTCATCTTGTGATCTCCACTGATCCTAACGTGAAGCTCAAGGTTCCCAATGCAAACTTTCCAACAGGGCTCTCAATTATTAATAATCTTTAATAGTCTTTTTCTGTAGGTTAAAGGGACTTTTGGGGTCCCCCTAGGCTCCAGGATGTAGGTGTGATTACAATCCCTGCACCTATTGTGGTTACACCCCAGCATTCATTGTAAGGAAACAGGGCAGGGGGCGGACATATCATTAGTGAAATCTGTGCGACCACACAGGGGTGCAAGAGGTCAGAGGGGCCATTTCTACCTCCAAAGCAGATGGAATTGCACATTTAATGAGCTCTTGAACTGCAAGGGGCCAATATATTGTTCTCGCACTGTGGCCTTTTTTTGCTGTATCCGCCAGTGAAACAATGCGCATGTTAAAATACACTCTACAACAGTTACATACAAACTCCTGATAATACAGGGCCGTATTACAGCCTGCAAAGCTCTGTTTTCCTTTCATTTTACATAGATGTTGTTTTTCCATGACTCCTCTTCTATAAAAGTTACTTAGTATAAAGAAGCATGAACGTAGCACCCCCTGCTGGTCCATTTTGGGTACCTCAGCTTCCATTTATTTGATTCACTTTATGTACAATGTATCCATAGTCCAGGGGCGGGGAACTCCAGTCCTCGAGGGCCACCAAGAGGTCATGTTTTCAGGATTTCCTTAGCATTGCACAGGGGTTGGAATCATCACCAGTGCAAGTGATTATATTATCACCTGTGCAACTAAGGAAATTCTGCAAACTTGACTTTTGGCGGCCCTCAATGCATATAGCTCCTATGCAGACCTATGTGCAGTCTGTTCCTGAGATCATGAGATTCTGCTTTCCAACTGCCTACTCTTTATGATGGCCAACTGCCTGCAAAGGAGCCGTGTACATAAAATGGTAGGATGTTTGTAATGAAGAAGATTGGAAGAATTGCTTCATTTTATTTCTTAGATGCACAACCATGGTTGCAAAAAAGCAGCTGAGCTGTAGCGGTGTAATAAAAGTGTGGCCATATGTGTGACCCATTACTTGCCTGACTGACCGGAGCATGACGTTTCCAATACGCTGCTCTCTCCTGTGGTATCAGGCCGATCATTCTGCTGGTCTGTCACTACCGCAGTCACATTGTCATCTAGGCCTTTGCTCTTTTGATTTGCAGCTTCCGCTTCCTTAATCCCATCTGGTAAGGAAGAAATATGGTTATTAAAGATGGCAATGAAAAAGATTCATGGACTGGATGCAGGAATGATGGGCTGAATGTAAGACCCAACTGAGGGTCTACTAGAGTAGTATATGTGCCTGCAATATAACATGTAATAATCTTAGAGATTTATAATTGGACAGTGCTCCACCTCTGCTGGGTGCATGACACCAGGATTTATAGAAACTGAGAATCTCTTTCGGTCCTGCACATATACAAGCTATTGGGAACGTTCCCAAAGAGAGATCTCCAGAAACCTTTTCTAATTAGTTTCCTGTTCACAATGCTATTAGAATAAGCCCTGGTACCCAAACTCATTTTTAGAGGGTGGGAAAATGGGTTAAGAAGGATTGAAAAGTGGCCCTCCCACCAGTGCTTGGCTGGGACCGCACAGGCGCTATGTACATAACTTGTTGCGATCAAGATTAGCGTCAGTCCCCGATGTGGTCAAGATAAGAAAACAAATACCTCTAAATTCCTTGTATGTGCTTCCTGTTACATCTTGAATGAGCTCGATTTTTCCCAGGTCATGTAACACATCCACAAAATGTTTAAACCAATCCTTCTTCTTGGTGATCCTGCTGAGAAGTTCCCTGTTGGCTGCAAAGTTACTCCGGATTCCATTTATCTGAAAAAAAAAAAGTCACCATATTACACGTAGAGCAGGGGACTCAAAAAATCAATTCACCAATGAGAGCTAATGGGGTTGTCCCAGATTGGTTAAAGTTGGGATCAAGGCAAGTAATGCTCTAATGTGGTAAAGTTTGTACCTGAAGATCCAGCCGCCACATCGCTGTTTCTCCCCGACAGTATTTGTGCACAGGACTGCTGTGTATAACATGAGCACTGCAGACAATCACTGACCCCAGTGGTCTCATGTCATCTATCTGGGCATCTCCGTTGAGGCAAGCAACTCTCCAAGCAAGCAGTGCAGCAATTTTGCTATAGCGTAGTGTTAGGCTATGTGCCGATGATGCACATATATCGTGGATTTTGCCACGTTTTTGCTGTGCATATGTTGAAAATCTGCAACAAATCTGCAGCACAGGTAGGGAAAGAAAATCTTATGTGAATTCTGAAGACCTGTACCAACACTATGGGTTTTCCCCGCGTTGGAAATGCTGCACTTTTCAGTGCAGGAATGTCTGCAGCATGTCAATTATTGCTGTAGATGTTTACACCAAAGCACTGCACTTCCCAATACAAAATCTACCATTTTCTTTCTCTCTCGCAAGTCTTTAGAGCTGGGGTGCCTAACCTGTAGCTCGGGAGCCATATGTGGCTTGCGGCTGTCTTCCGATTTGGTGCATTAGCACCAGGTCTAGAGAACAGCTATGAAGAGCAAGTGTCCAAATCTGAGTGGTGGTAAGGTAAGAATCCCTGGATCTTGGTATTCTGCATCGGTGTCAAAGCTTTGACCATTAATATACCAGTAATGGAGGCTCTGGGTGTCACTAATGTTAGGGGGCGAGAGCTGGATGTGACTCATAACCTTGTTTCAGGGCTGAATGTAGCTCTCAAGGTCAGAGAGGTTTGAGACCTCTGCTTTAGAGACTGGGTGACGGCACTTGACATTTCTTGGTGCCATATTACAAAAATTCTGTAAACTGGAAAATTATTTAAAAAAAAAGACACATAAGTTTAATCCCAATTAGGTCGTAAAGACGTCATCAAGAAGGCAAATATTCATTACATGGTCAGCTATTTACAGCTCCTTTACTGGGGTTTACAGAAGCCAAACTGCGATTCGGCTCCTTTTCACCAAGCCTTTTGCATATTGTCCTGTAGCCCACCCCAGCCTTGTACAGGTCTACCATTTTGTCCTTGGTGCCCTTGGACATCTCTTTAGTATTTTGTTCTTGGTGGAGAGGGTGGAGTGTGGACTGATTGATTGTGTGAACTGGTGTCTTTCAAGGCCACTTCACACACACAGATATCTGAGTCCAATATCTGAACAGATCTCTGGTTGCAGTGAAATCATGGATACATTGCTCCATTTTGTGGCTGTGTACAACATGGAGCAATCTGTACATGATTTCACTGCAACCAGAGATCTGTTCAGATATTGGACTCAGATATCTGTGTGTGTGAAGTGGCCTTTATGCTGGTAACAAGTTCAAACAAGTGCAATTTATACAGGTAATGAATGCAGAGTAGGAGGGAGAACAACTAAGGCTTCACAGGCCCAGATCCATTTTTGGCCCCATAGTGTTCCTATGGGGTCGGATGGGGCCGGATAGCAGTCATTTGCCATCCAGTTCCCTGCTGTCAGGGAGGATCTGGGAGCATTTTTTTTTTCCCAGGACACAAAATCGCAGCTTGCAGCGTTTTTTGTGTCCGGGGCAAAAATCTGTCAAAATCGGATCCTCCCAGATCCGGTGTGATCCAGTGCCCCCTAACATGGCAGGCTATGGGCGCCGGATCGCATCAGATCCGACAGAAAATCAGATCCGGCTGCCAGGTGCTGAAGTTCAGCAGTGGCCAGCACTGAACTTCAGCACCTGGAGAGGTCCCGGCAGAAATTTCAGAACCGTGGCTAGCTCCCTGCAAGGCGCTATCCTGAAATTTCAGGACTGGACAGCGGCAGCAGCTATACAGTCCTGATTCCGGCAGAAACCAGTACCGTAGGGCATATTTGCCCTCTGATTCTGTTCTGTCCGGAGCTGTCAGGCTGTGTCCGGTGCTTCCAGCAAAACACCGGACACAGCCTGACAGCAAGAAATTGTGGTGTGAAGCCGGCCTAACTGGTTTCAGGCTCCTGCAGGTCGAGTGAGGGTGTCACTGACCTGTCACTCGGCCTGCAGGTACATGGGGAGTTGTACAACACCCCAGGGGGGGTCGATTTGCCCCCACCTCCACCCCCCGGCTACAGGCGCGGTGATTGGCACTCAAAAGTGAAAGTGAAAATCACCGCGCCTGTAATGCTTCCCTGCCTGCCGCTGCTATCCCTACCCTCCAATCTCTCCCCTGTCATCCTCTAACTGCCCCCCTGTCCCCCACCTCTCTTTCCTGCCCCCTCTTCATCTTTCTTACCCCCCCGCTTTCTTTTCCTGCCACCTGCTTCCTGTCCCTGCCGCCTGCTTCCTCTTCCTGCTGCCCGCTTCCTCCTGCCTGCCCCCGCTTCCTCCTAAGTGCCCCCCTACTTCTCCTGTCACCCCCCCTCTTCCCTCTTCCTGCCCCCCCGATCACCAGAGCGGCGATCGCCTCTCCCACTCACCCCTCCGGCGGCCACTCTGTCTCCACTGCGTCCCGCTCCTCCTCCTCCTCTTCACCGCCTCCGGATCTGACAGCTCTGTGCTGGAGCTGCCAGATCACTTTCTACAGCTAGATCCTGAGGATCCAGCTGTAGAAAGTGATCTGACAGCTCCAGCATAGTGATCCACAGTGACCATTATGTGATCACTGTGGATCACTGTGCTGGATCTGTCAGATCACTTTCTACAGCTGGATCCTGAGCTGCAGGAAGTGATCTGACAGCTCCAGCACAGTGATTCACAGTGACCATTATGTGATCATTGTGGATCACTGTGCTGGATCTGTCAGATCACTTTCTACGGCTGGATCCTGAGGATCTAGCTGCAGGAAATGATCTGACAGCTACAGCACAGTGATCCACAGTGACCATTATGTGATCACTGTGCTGGATCTGTCAGATCACTTTCTACAGCTGGATCCTGAGGATCTAGCTGCAGGAAGTGATCGTGGGACCTTCGTTATGGACGACGTTGGAGCGATCGAGCGTCGTGGGACCTTCGTTGTGGACTACGTCGGATCTTTTCATAATAAAGATGGAGTCCGAATTGTGTCTGTGTTTTTTTTTCAAATAAAAAGATTTTTCTCTGTGTGTATTTATTGACTATTTACCGTACTAGAGATTCCTAATGGCGGGTCTAACATTGGCCCTATATTATGAATCTCGGGCTTAGTGCCAGCTGCCAATAAAAAGCTGGCATTAACCCCTTTATTACCCAGTTAGCCACCGGCACCAGGGCAACTGGAAGAGCGTGGGTACAGCGCCAGAAAATGGCACTTCAATGAATGCTCCATTTTCTGGGGCGGTTGCAGGCTGCAATTCGCAGCATGGGGGGCCCAAAACGCTTGGGCCTCTCTATGCTGAGGATTCCAGCCCCCAGCTGCCTAGTTGTACCTGGCTGGACCAAAAATATGGCGGAGCCCCACGTAATTTTTTTTCTAGAATTAGTTCTAGAAATTAAAAAAGGGCTTCGCTGTATTTTTGGTTCCAGCCAGGTACAATGAGGCAGCTGGGGGCTGGTGGCAGTCCGTAGCTGCCAAGTTGTACCTGGCTGGACCAAAAATATGGCAGAGCCCCATGTCATTTTTTTTTTTAATTCTACAAATAAAATGACATGGAGCTTTGCCGTATTTTTGGTTGCCAGCCAGGTACAACTTGGCAGCTAGGGGGCTGGAATCCTCAGCATGGAGAGACCCAAATGTATAGGGTCCCCTATGCTGCGAATTGTAACTACTAGATTAGTATGTTTTTTCACAAAAAGTTTCTTTATTCATTTTTACGTCTCAATTTGTGAAGCACATGGGGGTTCAAAGTGCTCACTGTGCATCTAGATATGTTCCCTGGGGGTCTAGTTTCCAAAATGGGGTCACTTGTGGGGGAGCTCAAATGTTTAGGCACACAGGGGCTCTCCATATGCGACCTGGTGTCCACTAAGAATTCCAATTGTTGGCAAACACCAGGTTGTGTATGGAGAGCCCCTGTGTGCCTAAACATTGGAGCTCCCCCACAAGTGACCCCATTTTGGAAACTAGACCCCCCAAGGAACCTATCTAGATGCATAGTGAGCACTTTGAATCCCCAGGTGCTTCACAAACTGATCCATAATAAGGTAAAAATACTTTTTTTTCACACAAATTTTCTTTTTTAATTTGTACGGATCAATTTGTGAAGCACCTGGGGGTTCAAAGTGCTCACTATGCATCTAGATATGTTCCCTGGGGGGTCTAGTTTCCAAAATGGGGTCACTTGTGGTGAAACCCCAATGTTTAGGCACACAGGGGCTCTCCAAATGCGATATGGTGTCCGCTAACAATTTGAGGTGATTTTCCATTCAAATTGTTAGCGGACACGATGTTGCATTTGGAGAGCCCCTGTGTGCCTAAACTTTGGAGCTCCCCCACAAGTGACCCCATTTTGGAAACTAGACCCCCCAGGGAACATATCTAGATGGGTGGTGAGCATATTGAACCCCCACATGCTTTACAAATTGATCTGTGAATATGGAAAAAGTACTTTTTTTTCACAAAAATGTTCTTTTAGCCTCAATTCTTTCATTTTCACATGGGTAACAGGATAAAATTCATCTTAAAATTTGTTGGGCAATTTCTCTTGAGTACACCGATACCTCATATGTGGTCATAAACCACTGTTTTGACGCGCGGCAGGGCTCAGAAGTGAAGGAGCGCCATATCACTTTTTGAATGGAAAATTAGCTCCAAAAGTCAAATTGCGCTCTTTCCCTTCAGAGCCCTGCCGTGCGCCCAAACAGTGGTTTATGATCACATATGTGGTATCGATATACTCAGGAGAAATTGCCCAACAAATTTTAGGATCCATTTTATCTTTTTGCCCATGTGAAAATGAAAAAATTGAGGATAAAAGAACATTTGTGTTAGAAAAATTAAAATATCCATTTTTTTGTTTCCAATTTGCTTAGTTCCTGTGAAGCACCTGAAGGGTTAATAATCTTGAATGTAGTTTTGAGTAGCTTGAGAGGTGCAGTTTTTGGAATGGTGTCACTATTGGGTGTTTTCTGTCATGTAAACCCCTCAAAGGGACTTCAAATGGGATGTGGTCACTAAAAAAATGGTTTTGTAAATTTTGGTGGAGAAATGAAAAATTGCTCATGAACTTTGAACCCTTATAACTTCCTAACAAATTTTTTTTTTTTTCCAAAATTGTGCTGATGTAAAGTAGACATGTGGGAAATATTATTTCATAACTATTTTGTGTCACATAACTCTCTGGTTTACCGGAAGAAAAATTCAAAATTTGAAAATTGCAAAATTTTCAAAATTTTTGCCATATTTTTGATTTTTTCACAAATAAACACAAAAATTATCGACCTAAATTTAATACTATCATGAAGCCCAATATGTCACGAAAAAAACAATCTCAGAATCGCTAGGATCCGTTGAAGCGTTCCCGAGTTATAACCTCATAAAGGGACACTGGTCAGAATTGCAAAAAATGGCAAGGTCATGAAGGGGTTAAAAATGATGCAATGTGGTTTTCTGGATTTTATGTTTTAGACTCTGTCTCTTACAGTTGAAGTAAACCTATGATACAAATGACAGATCTCTCTGTGAAGGTACCTTTACACGCCGCCACAACAGGATGGATACAACCCGCTACAGGCTACAAATGTAGCTTGTGGCGCCAATATCGCCCGTAGTAGTGGCGTCTGAAGACGGGACGACACAGCCGGCTACAGATACATCTGTATCTGTGCACTGCCCATAAACAGATGGCTACATCGCCGATTGTAGCGAGCTGTATCGGCGTGTAAAGAACCCACAGAAGGGAACTCTGGACACCCGGCGATGTAGCTGCAATGTAGCTAAGGCGTCACCCAGGCTCCGTGTTACCGCGCCCCATCTGCGATCATTGGTGGAAGCTCCTGCGTTACGATTGGTAGTCGCTGCATAGGGCGGCATATTTAAGGAGCTGACCACTCACACTACACAATTGCTCGAGCGTGCTGTATTAACCAGCCTCCTGCGATGCCTGCCCAATCATGATGTTCTGGCTTTGTCCTATCACCGTACGGACGTCTTGTAATCCACAATTGTGGCACGCCTATGTGTTGTCCCTGCTGCACCAGGTCCGCCCATATTAGCTGGTTGTAGCGTTGTGTAAATGAGGTACGCTGAGCTACAGATGGCTACTTGACACACCCGGCGATGTAGCCAGCTGTAGATGTAGCGTAGCGTAGCGCACCTTGTGGCGGCGTGTAAAGAGGGTGCGTTTCCCGTTTGTAACCGTTTGGCCGTGCTCGTGCACTTGAAGTAGCAGTTGGTATCCATCCTGTTGTGGCGGCGTGTAAAGGTACCTTAATGGAAAGACTTGCAAATCGGCAGTGGATCAGATACTTATCTTCCCACTATACATTGTTGCATAACTAAGCAGGAAACTTGGTGAAAACTTCTGCAAGAGGATATTTAAACCCATAACGTATTTAATCAAGATATTCCTGTTTAGGATAGCCAACTTGGTGGAAAAGAATGACGCTAAGGCTTAATTGTGTCAGTTGTACCATCATCCTGACTAGTGACTTGTGTTGTCACGAGTTCCTGTGTTGCCAGAGACTGATACTTACTGAGATTTATTTATTCATATATTTTTTGCTTAATATTGAAGCCATTTTTTGTTTCTTAAATGTAGGAGGTTTTTAGTGTGCATTGAACTCAATACAGAAATGTAAAATAGTAAATCTATTTGCAAATAGCAGCATCTGCTGGTCATAGAGAATAATGCAAAATATCACACAAACTAATAGTACTGCAATCATAAAAGTGTTGAAGACATCCCCCTCCGGCCATACGGTGATAGGACGTATGGACATCAAGAAAGGGAACCCTATCTGGGAGACCCTTTTATGAGCCAGGAGTCACGTCGTACAATCAGTTCATGTTGAGTCAATTTCCATGGATGATTACAGATGAGCAAATGAGTTCAAAGTAAATCAAATTTGCCTGAAATTCTACAAAACAAAGTTCAGATTTGGACCCCGAGTTCTGCTCAATCCATATTTACATTTACGTCACTAGACATATGGTAAGGCGCTTAAAGTACATCATCATCACCGTCCCCATTGGGCCTCACAATTTAAACTTCCTATCAGAATGTCTTTGGAGTGTGGGAGGAAACCAGAGAACCTGGAGGAAACCCACAAAAACACAGGGAGAACATATAAACTTCTTGCAGATGTCATCCTTGGAGAGATTGGAGCCCAGGACCATAGCACTGCAAAGCGGGTGGTCTCCAGGGCTCACAATTCAAAACTCTTGTTCCTCCTTCCAGTGATTACCATACGGCCATGTAAGTACCAAACTCATTTTTTACCATTTAATAGATAGCTCTTCAAAAGTTGTGGGGTCTATAATAAGGGGAGACATAAAAAGGCGGGCGCAAACCTAAGTGCAGAGTAATGTAATTGTTACGCTGGGTGTAGGGAGACACCCAGCGCTGGATGACGACGGGGGGGGGGGGGGGGTAAAGGAAGGAGACCCTAATGGTAAGGGCAAAAAGGGGGTATGGTGACCCCTAGAACAACTAGCGCTGACACCTGGCTTCCCTAATGTCCCTATACAGTTTCCGCAACTGTTGCCGCCAGGATACCTATTTCCTGATTGTCCCTGGACTACCACTACACAAGGATAAGAGCGGGAGATCACTAGTCAGCCCGGCTAGCAACTAGAGAAACACACAAGGGAAACAAACAAAGAGGGAATAGATACACATAGCTTGAGCAGATCCAAGCAGCAAACCAACAGACTCCAAGAACACTACTTTGAGCTAGGCTGTAACCAGGTACACCTGAACAGCTATCACCAGCAGTGCATCCTGGACGTCAAGGCGAATACATAAGCAGCTCAAGGTAAAGAATCAGCTGGGTCCTAGTGACCTCCAGCTTCAACTAAAAGGGGAATACCTCTTAAAGCGACAGAGATTTTCTTAGGATTTTGGCTGTTTGGCCAAACACTAAGACCTTCTACGAGTGGCCTCTACAGTCTCATCTGTACCTCCTGACACACCCATGACAGTACCCCCCTTCTACGAGTGGTCTCCGGACACTCAAGACCAGGCTTGTCAGGATGAGAGAGATGAAAGGCGTTCACCTCTGACACTGGCACCCACATCCTCTCTTGGGACATAACCCCTCCAGTGCACTAAAATACTGAAGGGAATGGCGCAACATGCGAGAATTCACAACCTTAGAATTTTGACCCCAGACATCTCTTCCTCCCCAGCCTGACTCTGTTTTACGTCACCTGTCGCATTTACTATAACATCTAAGATTGTTTGTGTTTTTTTTTGTTTCATTTGCTTATGTATATACTAGCTGGGTGCCCGATGCACATGCATCGGGATTCTAGCAGAGCGAGTCCTGACTCGCAATGGCCGCTTCGCGGCCATGCTTCGCGCTGCTAGGCACTCGCCATGCCGCTGCGCGGGCATAGCGAGTCGCCTTAGACTGCTCGCATGGCCGCTGCGCGCCAATGCTTCGGGCGTATCCACATGACCACGCTGACTCGCACGCGAGCGGACTCAAAAGGGCAAAAAACCCATTCGTGATTATATAATAGATTATGTGTCTTCAGATCTGTGTCATTATCTACCTGATGAAGGGCCATGGTGTCCGAAAGCTTGCTATGTTTACCATGTTTTCAGTTAGCCATTAAAAGTTATCAACCACTGAGACTCTCAGATTCTAATATTTTTCTAAATTCCCATCCACACAGATCGGCTCTGGTGGCAAAGGAGACGGCTCAGATGAAAGCACATATGGTTTGAGAAGAGATCTATGAAACCACACAAGATCTTGAGTTGTTGAGGCAACTCCAGACGAAACGCTACAGCGTTAATGACGGCGGTCATCTTATAAGGACCAATAAGCCTAGGTCTCAGCTTCCATCAAGGCACCTTCAGCTCAATATTCCTGGTAGACAACCACATAAAGTCATTCACACATAGGTCCGGACCTGGCGAGCGCTTCTTCTCAGCCATACGCTTATATCTGTCACTCAAGGGTCTCAAGTTACTCTGCACCCCCTGCAACAGCGACATAATTCCCACACACTGCTGCTCATCTCCAGAGAAATGGGGCCGAAGCCTAAAGTATAGTTTACATGCTTCTTTAAATACATCAAATTTGTCTCTGCCTCCTGCAAACCTGTCAGGGAGAAAGATCTTAGGTTCAGGTCTGACCTGACCAACTGCTGGGTTCCGCACTACAACATTCTGCAGCTGCTGAGCCTGCAAAAGACGACCGAGTCAGAATCTGGAGCTGCTGGGCCAAAGCAGACACAGGATCCATGAATAGAAAAGGAAGAAAGATATAAAAATCAGTGTTACCCTTTTCATTTAATTAAGGTGCAGCTACTGATAGTTATCTACTGGCTGGGAAGTCGGCGCTGGTGTTAGCTAAGAGGGAGTGTCTGAGCTAGTACCAGTATGGGAGACCGCTGCTGTTGGTGATGAACTCACAACTGGCTGGGACACCAGTTCTGTTGACAGTAACGCAGGTGGTGGCCGGTGTTGGTGACCGGCTGGGAAACCTGGTTCTGTTGTGTGCCGGACATGGTGGTCTGAGCGCTACACTCACAGAGGTAGTTGGTTGTTCCCTTGCTCAAGCGTGACAGTAATATTCTAAAATGTGAAGAAAAAGGTTCTGTTCACCTCTCAGTAATCTTTGTGTATAGCTTATAGGTCCTTTTTTAGTGATGCTTATCCATGGGTTCGATGGTATCTGATGTGCAGCTCGACTCCAGAACAATCAGGCATCCCAACCTGTGAGCCTGTCAGTAAATGGTTATGAGTAAGTGTGGCACCCCTGCGGACTGGTCGCCACAGTAATGCTGCACCTACTCCACAGGTGTGGTGTTACTATTCCCAGGTGAAAGGGGTCACAAACCCAAGACACAGAATTGCACACAAGGCCATCCCAATTCCAGTCTGGGCGGTTCGGGCAGACCCTTTTTAATTCGGGCCCCATCTCCTGGCTGGAGGAAGGGTTAGCAAGATTAGCAGAGGGAGGGAGGAGAAAGTCGCAGGAGAGTGTCCCGAGCGGATGCAGGACGGAGAGTGTCCTAGGGGACATGGGAGTGGAGATTCACCCGTGTGCCTCGAATCTGGCTGACCCAAGTTGGGCAGAGGGTCAGGTTGCCTGAGGGGACCGGCCCCAATCTGGTGGGAGTGCTGCACGCCTCAGTCAGGAAAACCGGAGGTCAACATTTCTGTATGAGCAGTGGCTACCAACCGTGTATAATCGCCGGGACGGTGGCTAGAACTAGGGTCAGGGGACGTGCAGACACAGTTGCCGACAAGGTCCGCAGCCATCAGCCTGGGACCCTGCCATGAAGGTGCTGGGAAGGAGGGAAAGTATACAGCGTGGGAGAAGAACAACCAGGAAAGGCTACGAATGGTGTCTTGGCAGAGTGACCCTAATCATCTGGGAATTAACCTGGCTGCACTTTGGAGGAGCACAGCACCCAGCTGGGTGAATTTGACTGAATATCAAGTAAAGGTACGAATGGCACGTAATTGTGTTTGCTTCCTTGTTCCTTGCCCCGTGGCCTTCTGCACCATCTCCACCCCAATAAACTTTACACATAATCCCTGGGCCTAGCTCCACCTGTTGGGTTGCTTTACCATCTGCCCCAGCAGTCATCTTCTGCAGCATCGGCCATCCTTGGCTGAGTACCACAGGTGGCGTTACAAACTATCCCCTGTAAATAAATCCCTTTTAACTGTACGCCCAGGGCCATGGAGCCGTGTGGGCGTTGCATAAGGATATCAGGGATGTTTCATGGAGCTCCCAGAACCAGTCAGAAGATGTTATCCGTTTTGTCGTTTTATCATATGATAAAAGGGTACAGTATTCATTGGAATACAATGCATTTCGGCTACAATTTCTTACAGATTACCTGAGGAAGGCTATGTCAGAAAGTAAAAGAGATTCACTTTATATAGGTCAGACACATACTCAATAAACTCAAGAGAACCTCCTCCTAATTAATTGGCCAGAAGTTTTTATAACTCTGGTAACAAACATTTATCTGGGTAGACCCGGCCAATTAATTAGGAGGAGGATCTCTTGAGTGAATTGAGCATGTGTCTGACCTATATATAGTGAATCTCTTTTACTTTCTGACATTACCCGATGAAGGCTATCTGTAAGGAATTGTAGCCGAAACGCGTTGTATTTTACTGACTACTGCACCCTTTTATTAGGTAATAAAACAACATAATGGATAACAGGGGCCAGAAGTCAAGCAGCAGTTTTGGTGCCACCCGGCCATCTGTCATGTTGGTCTGAAGCTCACTGCTTATGGGCTACTGCTGTGTGCTTGCCCCCATGCCGAAATTTGCCATTCAGCCTCTGACGGATAACATCTTCTGACTGGTTCTGGGAGTGCTGAGAAACATCTCCAGATATCCTTGCTCGAAACCAACCTCATTTTTTTACAAACATTGTGAGGCCCCTTTCGATGATCGCGGCAGCTGCGGTGAAAAAAACGCAACTGCCATGATTACCGCATAACGGCTGCACTTGCGGTTCACCTGCGGCATTCCCCATGCAATGTCTATGGGGCTTGCGGCAGGTGCGGCACACAGTTGCGGTTTCGGCACTTGCGGTAGATGCGGCCACGAAAAAAACGCGGTCAGCTGCAGTTTTCTGGTGGCCGCATCTGCCGCAAGTGCCGAAACCGCTCTTGCTGCACCTGCGGCACACTTACCACAAGCCCCATAGACAGTGCATGGGGCTTGCCACAAGTGAACCGTAAGTGCAGCCGTTATGCGGTAAAAAACCGCAACTGCCGCGATCAGCGATTACCGCTGATTTGAAAGCAGTCATACGCCTCTTTCACATCAGCGTTTTTTGCTGATCGCGGCAGTTGTGGTGAAAAAAACGCAACTGCCGCGATTACCGCATAACGGCCGCACTTGCAGTTCACTTGCGGCAAGCCCCATACAATGTCTATGGGCTTGCGGCAGGTGTGGCAAGTGCGGTTTCGGCACTTGCGGAGGTGCGGCCGCGAAAAAAACGCAGCATACCGCGTTTTTTTCGCAGCCGCACCTGCGGCAAGTGCCGATACCGCACTTGACGCACCTGCCGAACACTTACCGCAAGCCCCATAGACATTGTATGGGGCTTGTCACAAGTGAACCACAAGTGCGGCCGTTATGGGGTAATCGCGGCAGTTGAGGTTTTTTCACCGCATCTGCCGCGATCAGCGAAAAACGCTGATGTGAAAGGAACCTTAGACAGTTTTAGGTAAGACAGGGATGGTTAGGAATGTAGTGGCAAGGTGCAGGGACACACAGCGATAGTTTAGGGGGTAAAAACGAACTGATTACCTTTACAGGGAACCAACCATGAACATTTAACCACCTGTAAATCAGTGCAGCAGGTGATGGACGTGTGCAGCATGACATCACTAGTTTTTTTTAATTCCTCCCCTGTGGGCTTGTCTTTCTGCTGTAAGCCGCACCCACTCCCCCCCCCCACACATCCAGACTCAAGGAAGGGGGGGGTTGACTTACAGCAGGAAGACAAGCCCACAGGGGAGGAAAAAAAAGATAGTGATGTCATGCTGAACACGTCAATCACCTGCTGCACTGATTTACAGGTGGTGAAATCCGGGTGGTTAGTTCCCTTTAAAAACTCACTTCAGAGGTGCAATCCAAAAAAGTTGAAGTGGTGTTTTAAGTTCTTATAAAGAGAATTTTGAGTTTTACTCAAAAAATGCATCAACATCATAACAGAACCTGACAACCCAATTATAAGACAATGGGGTGTTTCGTGGATCCACCACTGCGTTGTGGTATCTGGTATGTAGAAATGGAAACTACTATGAAGATATGAACAGAGCTAGACTTCACTACGCTAAAAACACCACCCATACATGATCTTTCAGAAGATTCTGTATATTAAAGGAGATGTCCACTACAAGGAAAACCCCTTCTCATTCCACATGTTTCCCCCAATTAAAGTTAAAAAGCTTATACTCACCTTAAGTGCCAGCACAGTTCTAGTGGTGTTGGAGCTCGCATTCCTGGGGTCATGTCAGGTTGTGACAGCCTGAGATCCCTAAGCCCAATCACCGACTTCTCTCCCTGTCTTTGAAATGCAACTGCTGACACTGCTGGAATGGTGCTATCACCAGAGGTGAGTATAGCTTTTTAATTTTAATTGGGAGAAATACAAGGAATGAGAAGTAGTTGTACTAATTGTAAACAACCCCCTTCAAAAAAATAAGATCTCACACTGTGTGGTACAAGCTGCAGCGGTCAGTCAGACTCGGAGGGTGCGGACTAAGTACATTTGGATTCATGAACTTTATGTTAGACTCATAAAATACTAATTTTAGTATCAGGATTATATAGCCATTCTGATACGGATTTTAAAAGGAAGCACATTAGTTCATAAGTCTGAGGCGGCCGTCACACGCTTCAATTTAATGCACGATATCGCTTAAGTGATCTGCTTTTTGATCGCTTAAGCGATATCGTTTGTGCATCGTTGCGTGCGATCAAGCAATTTTACAATGTAAAATCGCTTGATCGTGACATCGCAGATATGTGAGCCGGAGCTCATATCAAGCGATAAACGCTTGATCAATCTGCATCATCGTGGTGTGTGACACCACAATGAACGATCTCCCAGCGGCAGAGCCTATGCTGGGAGATGGTATCTATGGTAAACGTCGGGTTACTAAGCGCCGCGCGGCGCCTAGTAACCCGATGTGTACCATAGTTACCAGCGATCTCGATGGTCCACATCGCTAGTGAGTCTGCCTGTGTGATAGCTCACCAGCGATGTGAGCGATATTGTTAGCGATCGCGCGTGTACGTGATCACTAGCAATATCACTAGCGAAATTGATGCGTGTGACGGCCGCTTGAGATATCTATCAAGATTCCCACCAAGGACAACATCTGCAAGGAGTTTGTATGTTCTCCCCGTGTTTGCGTGGGTTCCCTCCGGGCACTCCGGTTTCCTCCCACATTGCAAAGACATACTGATAGGATGTTTAGATTGTGAGATCCAAGAGAGACAGCATTACTGATGTATGTAAAGTGCTATGGAATTAATAGCGCTATATAAATTAATAAATATTATTACGGTATTATTAGGCTGTGGTCACAGTACCATTTTTCACATGCATTTTTGGAGACCTGCGTTTTCAAAAATGCATGTAAAAAACGCACCCATAGGCCCCCATGTTAAAAAACGCATGCCCTAATAGCCAAAAAGCATGTGTGACTGTCCCATGCGTTTTTGGAGCATATCCAAAAACGCATGCGTTTTTGTAGAAAACGCATGCGTTTTTATAACATGGGTTCCTATGGAAAACGCATGCAAAAACGCATGTACAGTTAGTACCTTTTAGTGCCATTCAAAAACGCATGCGTTCCCATAGGAGCCCATGTTAAAAAAAACGCATGCGTTTCCGGAATCAGATGTTTTCCAATCTAGTTGCGGCCAGATGTAAAGTGCAAACAGAGATGAACAGCACAGCGTCATTTACTGTGTTGTGGCCGTCCTCAGGTACTGCAGCTCTGCTTACATGGAAGTGAAAAGGAGCTGAGCTGCCGTACCCGGGAACGGCCACTACACAATGAATGGTGCTGTGCTTTCTGGCTATGTAAACTGTCTACATCCAGCCAGTGCCAGAGCTGATCAATGTGGGTGGCAGGCAGGCTCTGATTGTCCCACAGGGGAACAGAGGAATCTCCCAGTGGGCCCCTGTGCTGGAATGAGCCATTTACCCCCCAATATTAGCAGCATTTAATGCCATTACATTACATGTCCAGAGAAATGCAGCATCACATCATTCACTTAACAAACTACCCAGTGCATTATGTGTGAATGAGGCTAATGTAATATTTGCATGTAGATAAACAGTGAACCCAGTCAGTCTTAAGGCCCCGTTACACGTTTCAACATCGTTCCCGACATCGTTCAAAAGTGACGTCAGGAACGATGTTGAAACGATGTTGTTGCGTCGTTGTGTGTAAACGCACGATTCAACAATGATAGTTGTTCAAATCGGAGTTGACAGGTTTTCCCGCATGCAGGAAAACCTTGCAACTTCAACTTCAGCAACCTGCGGCATCTTTCGGTGTAACATTGCAATAGCGATGTCACAGCCGACTTCGCCCATTCACAGCACTGAGCAGGGATCATTCACGTTGTTTGCGAACGATCCCTACTTACAACAACGTTGCTGAGTTGCCCACGATATCTCTACGTGTGACATCTCATCAACGATGTTGGCAGCGACCGCGTGCACCCGAGATCGTTGCCGACATCGTTTCAACGTTGAAGCGTGTGACAGTACCTTTACTGATGGACCCTTGGGAGCTCAGTCTGACACTGGTGCTGGGTGTTGGACCTCCACAGATCTGATATTGATGATCTATCCTAAGGACAACAATGCACTTAGAATATCCTTTTGCTAATGTATGCAGATTGTATCGTGAAGAATCACTAATGGCCGCTTTACACGTCCCAACATCGGTCCGATGTTGGATACAACGACGCGGGAGCGCACTTTTTCTGGCAGAATTCCAAGATCGCATAGATGTTACACAGCGCGATATCGGCAGGCAACGCCACTACGATTTGTACGCCCCCTTGTAGGGACGACCCAGGAACGACCATTTAACATCGGAGAGAATAGGGGAAGTTATACTCCAAATCTTTGTTGGGCTTCTACACAGCACGATCCGGCCACATCGTCCATCCAATATCGGGCAGCTGGAGAGCAGGCTCATTTTATCCCCGATATCGTTTTGGCATCGTTCTTACATCGCATTGGACATTTAAACCATAGAACGCACGAATTGGACGCCGATATCGGGACGTGTAAAGTGGCCATGAGTTTTCTAGCAAACTTTCATTAAGCAATTAATATATGTATGCGTCGGAAACAACTCATTACATATATTTTTTTCATAGTTCTATCTATTTTTAAGATGGTTTCACACTACCGGTTTTTGCAATTCAGGAGAATGTGGGTAAAACCTATATTCCCTCGTTTTCCCCCGCAATTGTTTATCATGATGCAACTGGATGCACCTTAACCGGTATTACCACTGATCCGCCTCACGGTGCAGGAGTATCCCATTGCATCCGGTTGATTAACTTTTTTAGCTGGATCCAGTAGAAAATGATTTGCCCCTAGTGGGTGTGTATTTAAAACTGGGTTCTGGGCATGCTGAGTTAAAAAAAACTGGATCCGCCGTCCGGATCCAGATTACCATGGATATGGGTTCCATAGAGCAATATTGTAATTTATCCCACATTGCCCTGGATTCGGGTGTTCTCGGTTTTGAAACGGACACCAAAATCGCTACAAAATGCATTTTTGGTCTCAGTGAAATAAACATGGACATTGAGATCAGGGAGAAACGTAAAGAACTAGATGCACCTGCAAGTGCCTGTGGCCCCAGTGAAAGCCAATGGGGCCAAAAACAAATGCAGGTGCTTCCAGTTTCAGCTGGATTCACACAGCTACAAAAAAACTTTAGTGACACCAGCCTTATCTTAAATATATTTTACAGCTGCCTTTAAAGCTCTCCCAAGGCCTGTGAGGCCTCCTTCACACCATGGTTTTTTGCCTGTCCGTGTGGATCCTTTAATTTGCAGGACCACACGGACAGTCACAGATTTGTTTATATAGATGCTCCCGGATCCTGTTTTTTGAAGGATCCATTTTGTGCCTAGAAAATCATCGGAAATCGCTGCAGCCATAGGAAATAATGGGAGAGATAGATCCTGTACAGAAATGAGCTGTGCAGTGCTTCTGTGCATGCTCAGTACTGCTAAACTGGGGAAAAAGAACCGTTTCTCGGGTCTCCATAGACCCCCATGTTACGTAAAACGCATCGTGACGAATTTGTGTATCTGTTTTTGTCCGAAGTCTTCGATTCTGGGTACAGGAAAAAACATGACACAAACGGATCCCTGACTGAATTTACACAAACAGATGGCCATATAGTCACAATCCGTGCCCATAGGGATACATGGGAGGTCAAAACAGATCCCTGCCTTTCCATATCAAAACAGATACACATGGATCCCCAAAAACGTGGTGCGAAGCCAGCCTGACTCAGCTATACTAGATTCCTGAAAAGAAAATGTATCAAGCAATAACACAACAAATGATATTTTGCTTTAAAAGCAGGGGCGGAACTACCGTGGTGCAGCTGGTGCAGCTGCACCAGGGCCCCGGCCGGCTAGGGGGCCCCTTCAAGCCTGGAGGGGGCCCCCAGCCGACCCCCGCAAGCCGCCGACAAAGGAGAGGAGGATCAGGCAAGGGAAGCAGAGAGCTTCCTGCTTCCCCTGCCTGATCCCGCCCCCCGGCTCCTACAAGCGCCCGGCGCGGCTCACCAGGTAGGAGAGCACCGCGCCCGCGGCTCCCAGCGGCTTCCGGCAGCTCCCAGCAGCACCCCCCCCTGGCACCGATGGCCAGTAGCACCCCCCCGGTCCTCACCTGCACCAGGGCCCCCGGGGGTGACGGTCCGCCCTTGTTTAAAAGAATGCAGATCCTGCATTGTCCAGGTAGCGCTGCACAAGAGACCAATCACCCTAAATTCCACCCGTTTAAAGTTACAAAAACTTACAATGTCTGCGTCTTCATTGGAGATTATTTTCTTGGGGAGGCACTTATCGATCATTTCCTTAGCATTTAGTTGTTCGATCAGTGTTGGATATAGTAAGGTTATCAGCTCCTCACAGTGGTCTTCCTTGTCCAGTTCCTGGAAGGACGGTATATTTTCGGGGTTCAGGTACAGTTCCGCGTGGGAGCATTCCGCCTTCTTTACAGCAGTGACAAATTCTTCAAACCATCCACGCCCCCTCGGTTCTCTTAGGATTCGATCTAGGAGCATTCTGGCCGCCTGCTGGTTCTCGGCTCCAGCTTTGGCTCTTAATATTTCCTTAAACTCGCGATCCAGACTGTGCATATAGTCCAGCACCTGTATCACGGTTAATTTGCTGCAGATCCTAGATCTGAATATTTCTATCATGTTGACGTGGATTTCCTCAGTGTTCTCGGGCTCCATGGCGGATTTCTATAATGCGGCTCGTGTCTATAAAGCGTATAGGGTAGTGTTCTCCGTCCTCAGTTGGGCAGGTGGCTAAGGCTTGCAGTGTTGTAGACTGTGCTCTTGATTTTCCTTCCTCCAGCTTATATAGAGAGCAGGAAGGCTGATTTTCAGTTTCGTTTCTCTGTTTCCTGATCTCACATGTCCCTCCTCCCCTGTTGTTCTCTGGGATTTTCACTAACTGCAGTGTCACGAGCTGGAAACTAAAACTAGCTCCGATTATAGGAAAGAAACGAGTTTCGGTTCTGATCCGTAGACATCGGCCCTACTTCCAAGGGCAAAATACAAAATGAAAACTAGTACAATTTTGCATTTTCTAATAAGGTAAAATATGTTTGTACCGTGTTAACCAGTAGACATTTTCTAATATAATTTAGGTATCAAATCCTTACAATGTTCAAGACCAACGTCCGCTATGATGGACGTGAGGCTTCCACCATGTCTCAATTCATTGACATAAACTCCACGTAATAGTATTTACCCACAGGCAATTCGATTTGTACTGACCCCAGAGTAGCCAGGGCCCCGGACAGTTTAGAAGACGAAAGCCTCCCTCCCGAACCAAAGTATCATGTGACATGTTACATGATGAACTCTTGAATGATTATGTGATGGGTCATGTAATTAGCACACAGGTGCAGATCTGTAAGATGCAAAACGTGAGAAACACTTGCACGCATAGCTCTTTACCGGTATATGAGAAATTAATTTAAAATAGCTTCTAAATACAGCATGAACCCCACATAGTCACTTGTATACAGCAGGAGACTTCACAAAGCCACCTATTTACAGCAGGAGCACAACATATAGCACCTGAATTCAGCAGGAGCACACACATAGCCCTTGTATACAGCAGTGGCCCACTAGTAGCCACCTATTTACAGCAGGAGCACACACATAGCTCTTGTATACAGCAGTGGCCCACTAGTAGCCACTTATTTACAGCAGGAGCACACACATAGCCCTTGTATACAGCAGTGGCCCACTAGTAGCCACCTATTTACAGCAGGAGCACACATAGCCCTTGTATACAGCAGTGGCCCACTAGTAGCCACCTATTTACAGCAGGAGCACACATAGCCCTTGTATACAGCAATGGCCCACTAGTAGCCACCTATTTACAGCAGGAGCACACATAGCCCTTGTATACAGCAGTGGCCCACACATAGCCACCTATTTACACCAGAAGCGCACACATAGCCACCTAGATACAGCCTGTGCCCCACACATAACCTCTTGCATACAGCAGGAGCCCCCACACAGTTCTCTAATATACAGCATGTGCTACACATAGCCTCCTGTATACAGTAGAAACCCCCACACAGTTCTTCTACATACAGCATGTGCTGCACATAGCCCATATACACAGCCTGAGCCCCACACATAGCCTCTTGCATACAGCAGGAGCCCCCCACACAGTTCTCTAATATACAGCATGTGCTGCACATAGCCTCCTGTGTACAGTAGAAACCCCCACACAGTTCTTCTATATACAGCATGTGCTCCACAAAGCCCCTATATACAGCATGTGCCCCACTGAGCTCCACATAGCCCCTGTATATGTAGCGCCCCACTAGTCAGTGCGCTACAGAGGGGTACTGCACCCAAGACAGAGAGTGCAGTATTCCTGTTATGGGGGGAGGTAATGTAAGTCTGAGGTTCCCAATCTGCATTCACACACTTAGAGCAGGGGACTAAATGGTTAACCTGATGTTTGTGAAGATCCAGTCCCGGTGGGAGGAGTGTGGGCAGGGGGGAAGGTTTGGGGGGTGGAAGCTCAGTGAGAGGTCAGAACTGGGAGGAAAGAGAAGGAGCTAAAGCCCCAGTCACACATAACGATATCGTTAGAGAGATCGTTGTAACTGTGACGTTACAACGATCTCTCCAGCGATATCGTTATGTGTGACACTTTGCAACGATCAGGCCCCTGCTGTGAGGTCGCTGATCGCTGCAAAGTGCTGTGGGTCATTTTTAGATCGTTGGTTTCCCGCTGGTCAGCACGCATCGCTGCGTGTGACTGCAAGAAACCAGCGATCTGTGACCTCACAGGGCTGGTTACTATGGTAAACACCGGGTATCCAGGCAGCGCGTGCTGTCTAGATATCCGGCGTTTACCATGGTTACCAGCGTCCTCCCTGCTTAGCACTGCCTGTAAGCAGGGAGAACGCTGGTAACTATGATAAACAGCGGGTATCTAGGCAGCGCGCGTTGCTTGGATACCCGGTGTTTATGATAGTTACCAGCGTTCTCCCTGCTTACAGGCAGCTCTAAGCAGGGAGAACGCTGGTAACTATGATAAACAGCGGGTATCCAGGCAGCGCGCGCTGCCTGGATACCCCGCTGTTTATCATAGTTACCAGCATTCTCCCTGCTTAGCACTGCCTATGCAGGGAGCGATGTCGGAGGTGGCTCCCATGGCCTGATCGCTGGGGAGATCTGCCTGTTTGACAGCTCCCCAGCGATCAGGTAACGACGCTCCAGCGATCCCGGCAGGTCGTTATCGCTGTTGGGATCGTTGGAGCAATCGTTATGTGTGACAGCACCTTAAGAGGGAGGATTCCTGTGAAGGAAGGCAGCTCAGACATAGAGGGGC
Source organism: Allobates femoralis (assembly GCA_033576535.1). Taxonomy (NCBI): domain Eukaryota; kingdom Metazoa; phylum Chordata; class Amphibia; order Anura; family Aromobatidae; genus Allobates; species Allobates femoralis. The sequence goes on from JARQOC010000011.1 coordinate 32,517,121, forward strand.
AGAAAGAGGGTGACTGAACACCCTGGCCCAGTCCAAAGTGGGGTACCGGCTCCGAAGCAGTGCAGAGGTCCATCCCTGAGCCACAGATACCGGTATGATTGACAGTTTCATAGGAGCACAATCCGCCCAACATATGTATGGTGCCCACCAGAAGCACCAAACCGGGTTGAGCCTCTTAGAGAGAAGAAGGGTACCTCATATCACCCAACAGGCCTGGTAGTAAGCGGGATTCGTGCAGGGCATCGCGAGGAAGAAGGAGTGCAGAGGTAGGACAGAGAGAGATAAAGGAAGGAACATCACTGGAGCATCAGAGATATTGCTTCCTCCTATGACACCTTGTTCACTACCTGAGCCGTAAAACCTGTCAACTGTGTACAAGCTGAAGATAACTGGAGTAAAGACCTGTGCAGAGCAAGCAAGTGTCTGTGTTTCTTCCTGGTTAACTGTGACATTCCAGTTTCACAGCAGAGACTGTGCTGCCCTATTCCTATCATCACAATACACTGCCCAGGGGGACCCTGCTCTACCTGTAGGGAGCTACAAACACCTTGCTGCCATCCATTTTCCCCTTGCCACTGGAGGTCTGCAGCAGCGCCGGTGACATCACCAGATCTACAGATGGCATCACGACAATCATCTATAAACTTTTATCCCTGTAAATACCCCCTTTTTGTTGTCACCCAAGGGCACAGACTCAGGCACCGACCACCCGTGACATCCCTGCACCCAATTGCCAGAGATCTGAGTACCCCAGACCCTTGTGGGCCAGACATATATAACAGGAGCACACACATAGCCTTTTTATAAAACAGGAATCCATACATAACTGTGGCACCCCTGCGACCAGGGCGGCCACAGGGTGAACTGCAGCCACACAAGGTAAAGACGGTTGACAAAACATACCCACACACCGATCCTAAGCCACTGACTCTATGTACGGAAAGGGGTGGCGGGAGATTAGAGAAATGTGGGTGGAGAGAGAGGTGGAACCCGGGCAAAGGGGTGGAGGAACTAAAAACACTGAAACACTAAGTTGGAGGGGTGAAATCCCAGGAGGAGGAGGTTCCCTGGAGGACGCGGAACCTTGGAGGCAGTTTCCCAAGAGAAAGCTCGCTCAAGAGACAGAGGCGAGGGAACAAGCAACACAAGCATACACACCCTACAGCAAAACACCACAGAGTAGTGGGAGAACACCGGGCCCGGCAGCCATCACTAATACAGTTGGACCCAGAGCTGAGAACCAGAGAGATAGAAGGTGGTGAGCCCAAATCACACCTGGGTCACTGGAGGGCTAGGCCACGACAGCCAGAGAGCCGGCTCTGTAGAGGTGACTGGGGAGACTCTAAGACCCTAATCACAAGATACACCGGCGCGGTGCGGGTACTCTATGGCCCGCGACCTACCTACTGCCACGGAGTAGGAACACAGCCATCGTACTAGGGCTAGTGACCCTAAAGCAGAGGGAAACATCACTAAAGAGCCCGTGACAGCCAGACCGAACCTGTGAGCGAGGACAGTGAAAGAGACAAGCAGGGCCTGAAAGGTACTTTGAAGGAGGCAATGTAGAGGAACCGTCTGAGCTGCAGTAGAACCCGGGTGCCTGGAGCAGTGCTAACTTGTAAGAACTAAGACTGTAAGAACTGTAAAATGTAACCTGCTGCTAAAGAACTTTGAGACAGTAAAGTACCCGGTAAACTCAAAAGTGCCTGAGACTATTCCTTTACCGCGCCGCTGCAGAGATCTCCACTGCGGAGCCGCATCCCTGCTGTCCCTGCGTGCTGGCTGGAGAGGCTGCTGGAGAAGAGCCGGTGCAGCATCCAGAGTACGCAGCCCTCACACTACAACTGCCCCGGGGACACCCAGTCCTACCCGTGGAGGGCTTACCATCAATGCTGCCCCTCATCACCATCCCCGGCAGGAATACGGCAGTGGTGGTCACCCTGACCACATACTACGGGTGACGTCACGACAACCTCCCCTGTACATATCCCCATTTTCAACTGACGCTCAGGCCACAGGACCGGGTCACGACCCCCATGACTCCCCAGTGACAGCAGTGGCGATCCGGTTTCTGAGTACCCCACGGCCTGGGGGCGCCTTATAGCCAGCCCCTTTATACAACAGAAGCCCACACATAGACCCGGTATACAGCAGGAGCTTCACATAATCCCCGTATACAGGAGCATACACATAGCCTCTGTATACAGCAGGAGCCCATACATAGACTCTATATACATAATAAACCCCAGATGACCCCTGTATAAAGCAGGAGCTCCACACAGCCCCTATATACAGCCTGAGCCACACATACCCCTGTATACAGCAGGAGTTCTACATAGCCCTATATACAGTCTGAGCCACACATAACCCTTGTAGACAGCAGGAACACACACATAGCCCTGTAAACAGCAGGAGCTCCACACAGTCCTATATACAGCCTGAGCCACACATAACCCTTGTAGACAGCAGGAACACACACATAGCCCTGTAAACAGCAGGAGCTCCCTATATAGAGGTACACGTCTCATACACATATAAGAAAAATAAAAACACTTGCCTCGCTCCTGTTCCCATATCACTCTGCCCATATCCACCTGCCTCCACTTCTTCGTGATGCCAACGCGTACATGCTGGCACTGGCTGATGATATCATTGCAAAAGCAGCAGGAATTCCCAAGAGCTATGCTGCCTCTCTGCATCGCCGACAGCATATTTCTAGGAAAGCTCTCCGCATGGAGCTCTGCGCAGGGGTATCAAGAAAGGGAGTGTATCTGTTGCCCCACACAACATTATGATGAGGGCAATGATGAGCCCTCTGGAACCTCAAGTGGTAGTGTGGCGCCCCACATGGTCAGGCATCACATCGGAGTATTGCACTCGTAAAAGTGGTGTAATCTTCCCCAACTGCAAGTGGATGCTTGGCTGGTGGGTGGGACCCATTCCTGCACTCCCACACTAGAATAGTGGTGGGAGGTTACTCCTGGGAGGGAGATATAGTCACCTCTAGGAGGAGTAGTAGAGTTAGTGTGAGTTAGAGTTAGTTGGAGTTAGGGGAGTAAGGAGTCGAGGAAGAGTGTGGAGCGAGTCGGAAGGTGTAACAGGACAGCTCCAGGCTGATCCTGAGGAAAGATGAAAGGGGATCCTGAGAGAGGGTGCCTGACGCGTGAGTCTGGGCCTGAGAGAGAAAGGGAGAAGAGCAGTGTGGAGCGACCATACTCCAGGGAATTCCCCAGTCCACCACGGGAACGCCGGACCTGAAGATACGGCCAGAGTCCACCTCTGATGTCATCAACCGGCTGCTGTAGTCTGTTCACCGGCTGCGGCACTCTGCCAGACGGAGCGCTCTGCCTGCTTCTTCACTTCGAGGGAGGGGAGCCCCAAGACTACCTTCAAGGAGTAATTGGGTATAGACTCATCCTAGGCGGGGAAGAAAGGACACGGGTTCGTCAACTAAGGTATGCCACAGGTACCATCATACCATCATACCATCATACCACCTGGCATCCACTTGCAGCCACCCGTAGAACTACCTGTTTCTTTAACAACTTTTGCTGAACTGTGGAATTGTATCCTGATGACTGTTTACACTAAAGTACCCGGGAGAGTGGCTTTGCCTCCGTGTCTTTATGCCATTTATCATCGACCTCTTTGCTTACAGCAACACTGCCCGGAGCCCCAGCTCCACCTCTAGTGAGCTTTGCCATCCTTGCCGCGATACGATCGCCCTCTGGAGGACTGTGGCGGACTACAGGTGGCGTCACGAGACAACAAACTCTTATCCCTTGTACATAACCCCTCTTTGAAGTGTCACCCAGGCCACGGGCTCAGGCACCGCCACCCGTGACATCCCCGTGAACCCCTCTGAGCCTGATACCCGAGTATCCCCTGGACCTGGGGCTCGACAGTAGCCCAGATTCCCCTCAATATAATAACCTATAGCTGACCCGATCCAGTGTTAAGTGTTGTTAATTATCATTACCTGGCACCACACAACTCAGCAGATTCTAGAGAGGGGCAATGTGTGTGTGGGGGGAGATGGGGGTGATAATTTGTACAGGTAGCACAGTGAGGATTTATTCAGGGGTGTAGCATGGTTGATATTTTTATTTATGAGGCAGTATAATTAAACTTTTATTTTTAAGGGCACCATGTCAGGATGAGCTGTGGAAGACGGAGAAGTAGCAAGTCTGGCTGTGACTGTGAAATCTGATCATGGAATTGTTACTTTGACAAAAGAGATGGGAACGACTCTACTCAGAGAAGATGTGATCTATAAGGTAGCTGGATCTAAATGTTTGATTGTGATACCGAGTACGTCTCAACAGTGCTGTGATTCTTGTATGGCCCACAGCCTGATAATGGCTGGTAACAATAACTCCCAGTACTCCTTATCATTGTTAAGGACATACTGAGAGTTGCAGGATCACGTGATAAAAGTGTATCATCGGGCTAACCTGAAATTTCAATTGATCACTGTAGTAAGGGTGCTTCCACATTTGCGTTTTTGCGAATCTGGCAGAAATCTGCCATTTTTGCAAAAACGAAATATGACACATATGCGGCAAGGTTGTGCTTTTGCTAATGTATTGTAAAGGAACCCGTGGACAAGTGTGGAGACTTTTTGACAATTATCTGGCACTTCCGGCACCTCTGGCGCCAGACGAAAACTGCTGCTCAGTGGTTTTCATCTGGCCCCAAAACTGCCAGAAGTGCGGGATCGCAGGGAAAACCTAAGTCTCCGTACAAGTCCAGAGGTCCCTTTACATTACATTAGCAAAAGCGCAACCTTGGCGCACATGTGCTGCAAGGGTGCCGCATTTGATTTTTCAAAAAAAAGGTGGAATTCTGATGGAATTGCAAAATAGCAGATCAGGTAAACCTGAAGTTCAAAAGTTCAGGTTTGCCTAATCTGCCATATGAGCAAATAACACAGATGTGAAAGCACCATTAGCTTAGTTTTCCTGTACTGACGGTGGTTCTGGCTCTGTATTCATGTATAGATGGTGGCTGTGATCATGTAGCAATCCATAACATGCTTCATGTTCAAGCTGAAAAATCCTCAAAATTTAGTTGTTTTGAGATTAAGAGGAGGATTTAGCTGAGTTTCTGCTCCAAAACTCATTGTGAGTTGAGTGTGTTCACACTGATTTTTCTAGAGCAGAAATTCTCCAAACCTTTCTCAAATACTCAAAACTTGGTTCTGCTGATGAACTAAGGTAGTGACAGTGGTTTTACTGATGTACTCATGTAAATACCCCTTTACATTTTTTGGGTCCCTTCGAATTGGTTTAGTATGACAATGTGACCAAAAAGTGTTATGCCCCAACCACTCCCCTCCCCGGTCTAAGGTAATGTTCACACACTGACTATTTGGTGGGTTTTTCTACCTCAGTATTTGTAAGGCCACATGCACACGTTCAGTATTTGGTGAGTTTTTTACCTAAGGATTTGTAGCCAAAACCAGGAGTGGAACAATCAGAGGATAAGTATAATAGAAACACGTCACCACTTCTGGATTTATCACCCACTGCTGGTTTTGGCTACAAATCCTGAGGTAAAAAACTCCCCAAATACTCAACTCCTGAAAGAGGGCGCCCAACGAGCAGAGTCTGGGCCCTAGAGAGAAAGGGAGAACCCCTGCGTGGAGCGACCATACTCCAGGGGATTCTCCAGTCCACCACGGGATTGCCGAGCCTGAGGATCCGGCCAAGGTCTATCTTTGCAGTCGGCAACCGGCTGTTGTAGTTTGTTTAACAGCCGCAGCACCCTGCCAGATGGAGCGGTCTGCCTGCTTCCTCACCACGAGGGAGAGGACCCCCAATACTACCTACATGGAGCCATTAGGTATAGACCCATCCTAGGTGGGGAAGAAAAGACAAGGGTTCGTCACCTAAGATACACCACGGGCTCCACCATACCACCTGGGATCCACTTGCAGCCTCCCATAGCGCTACCTGTTACTTTAACAACTGATGCTGAACTGTGGACTCTGTATTTACTTCTGAACGTTTACAGTAAAGTACCCGGGAGAAAGTGATTTTGCCTGCGTGTGGTTTTCTCCATCAACCTGCTTGTTTTCAGGACCGCTGCCCCGGAGGACCAGCTCCACGTGTAGGAAGCTTTGACATCTCAGCCGCATTACTATCGACCTCCGGAGGACTGTGGCGGCGCTGGTGACCAGGTACTACAGGTGGCGTCACATGACAAACTCTAATCCCCTGTACATACACCCCTTATTGAAGTGTCACCCAGGCGACAGGCTCAGGCGCTGCCACCCGTGACATTCCCCCGTGAAAGCACCCACCGAGCCTGATACCCGAGTATCCCAGGGCCTGGGGCTCGACACTTGCTTTTGTGTCAGGAAGAAAAATCCGATTCCTCCCGGATTCTCCCGGACACATGGAAATCGGATGGCAGAGAGCTTCCATCCAACTCCATCCGGCCCCATAGGATACTATGGGGCCAAAATCCGGTCCGGGGCTGTCCGGTTTATACCAGACATCCCCAGATCGGATTGTGCCGCGGTGTGAAGCTGGCATAATGGAAACACGTCACCACTTCTGTATTTATCACTCACTCCTGGTTTTGGCTACAAATACTGAGGTAAAATAGTGACCTAACACTGAAGTGTAAACATGGCCTAAACTTAGGGAAGCTTAGGGGAGAATGAGAAACTCTTATGGTACCTTTACACGCCGCGACGGCAGGCTGGATACATCGCGCTACTTCGCGTGCACGAGCACGCTCAAACGGCTACAAACGGTCAACGCACCCTCTTTACACGCCGCGACAAGGTGCGCTACGCCACGCTACATCTATAGCTAGCTACATCGCCGGGTGTCTCAAGTAGCCAGCTGTAGCGTAGCGTACCATGTTTACACACCGCTCCAACAAGCTACTATGGGCGGACCCGGTGCAGCAAGGATAGCACATAGGCGTGCAACAATCTTGGATTACGAGCCGTCCGTATGATGATAGGACAGCGCAATATCATCAGGATTGGCCAGGCATCGCAGGAGGCTGGTTAATAGAGCACGCTCGAGTAATTGTGTAGTGTGACTGGTCAGCTCCTTAAATATCCCGCCCTATGCTGCGACTACCAATCATAAAGCAGGAGCGACCTCCAATGATCGCAGATGGGGCGCGGTAACATGGCGACTGTGTCACGCCTTAGATACATGGCAGCCACATCGCCGGGTGTCCAGAGTTGCCTTCCGTTGCTTCTTTACACGCCGATACAGCTCGCTACAATCGGCGATGTTGCCTTAAGTTTATGAGCAGAGCCCATAAACAGATGTATCTGTCGCCGGCTGTAGCGTCGCCTCTTCAGACGCCGCTACTACAGGCGATATGGACGCTACAAGCTACAATTGTAGCTTGTAGCGCGATGTATCCAGCCTGCCGTCGCGGCGTGTAAAGGTACCCTTAGGGAGTTTTCCAAATTGACTTCCGCTATTCCACCACAAAGGCAATAGTTTCAATTGTATTTAGAATTAATATAACGCATTCTAATAAGGGCCAGAGTTCAGTTTTCTTCACTGACCTCCAACTCTTTACATAACACTGGATGCCTAAACCACCACTAGAGGGAGCGCACTACATTTAGATTTACACAGCTTTCATATATAGCAATACTAACCTTAGAAACTCCCTCTAGTGGTGGCAATAGGCAAAGCATCTAATTATAGATATTGGGCAGAAAAATATTAGAATCTGAGAGTCCTCAGTGGTTGATACCTTTTAATGGCTAACTGAAAAGATGGTAATAAACAGCAAGCTTTCGAGACACTATGGCCTCTTCATCAGGCTCATAATAACACAAATTCTGAGCACACACATACAGTGCCTTGTGAAAGTATTTGGCCTCCTTGAACTTTTCAACCTTTTGCCACATTTCAGGCTTCAAACATAAAGATATAAATTCTAATTTTTTTGTGAAGAATCAACAGCAAGTGGGACACAATCGTGAGGTGGAATGAAATTTATTGGATATTTTAAACTTTTTAAACAAATAAAAAACTGAAAAGTGGGGCGTGCAATATTATTCGGCCCCTTAACTTCTGGAGTGAGTTTGCTGCACTGAAAGTACAGTGAGGATCTCTGAATGATCCAATGTTGTCCTAAATGACTGGTAATGATGAATAGAATCCACCTGTGTGTAATCAAGTCTCTGTATAAATGCACCTGCTCTATGATAGTCTCAGTTTTCTGCAGTCAGTCCAAGTCAGACATTGGACCTGTCTGGATCCTGCTCATTTTAGGTACCAATACACATGGTCAGGTTTTAAGTACATCAGATAGGGATTGCTCTGATACAGGTTACCTTGAAGTTGGTAGAGCAGCTTAGCATACATTTTTTGCAAAAAACATATCAACTAAATACCCTGTATTTTTCTTTTTCAGCAGCACTTGCTTTTTACTGATTTTTTTACAACAGAGTATTTTTAGACGTTTGTTTGACTGTTTTTTGTGATTCAGTCTTTTGGCGGTGTGAACACTGTCCTACAGACATGTTCACTGTGTGCATGGTTCATTAGTTTTTGTCCTCTGTTTCATGTGCAGAGAGCATCATGAAGACTAAGGAACACACCAGGCAGGTCCGAGATACTGTTGTGGCGAAGTATAAAGCCGGATTTGGATACAAAAAGATTTCCCAAGTTTTAACATCTCAAGGAGCTCTGTGCAAGTGATCATATTGAAATGGAAGGAGTATCAGACCACTGCAAATCTACCAAGACCCGGCCGTCCCTCTAAACTTTCATCTCGAACAAGGAGAAGACTGATCAGAGATGGAGCCAAAAGGCCCATGATCACTCTGGATGAACTGCAGATTATCTACAGCTGAGGTGGGAGAGTCTGTCCATAGGGCAACAATCAGTCGTACACTGCACAAATCTGGCCTTTATAGAAGAGTGGCAAGAAGAAAGCCATTTCTCAAAGATATCCATAAAAAGTCTCGTTTGAAGTTTGCCACAAGCCGCCTGGGAGACTCCAAACGTGGAATAAGGGGCTCTGGTCAGATAAAACCAAAATCAAACTTTTTGGCCACAATGCAAAACGATATGTTTGGCATAAATGCAACACAGTTCATCACCCTCAAAACACCATCCCCACTGTCACACATGGTGGTGGCAGCATCATGGTTTGGGCCTGCTTTTCTTCAGCAGGGACAGGGAAGATGGTTAAGATTGATGGGAAGATGGACGGAGGCAAATACAGGACCATTCTGGAAGAAAACCTGTTGGAGTCTGCAAAAGACCTGAGACTGGGATGGAGATTTATCTTCCAACAAGACAATGATCCCAAACATAAAGCAAAATCTACAATGGAATGGTTCAAAAATAACCGTATCAAGGTGTTAGAATAGCCAAGTCACATCCAATGCTGTAATAGGAACAAATGCCGAGTCACATCCAGACCTGAATCCAATGGAGAATCTGTGGAAAGAGCTGAAAACTGCTGATCACAAACGCCTCCATCCAACCTCACTGAGCTCCAGCTGTTCTGCAAGGAAAAATGGGCAAGAATTTCAGTGTCTCGATGTGCAAAACTGATAGAGACAAACCCCAAGAGACTGCAGCTGTAATCGCAGCAAAAGGTGCCGCTACAAAGTATTAACTCAAGGGGACAAATAATATTGCACGCCCCACTTTTCAGTTTTTTATTTGTTAAAAAAGTTTAAAATATCCAATAAATTTCATTCCACTTCACGATTGTGTCCCACTTGTTGTTGATTCTTCACAAAAAAATTAGAATTTATATCTTTATGTTTGAAGCCTGAAATGTGTCAAAAGGTTGAAAAGGTCAAGGGGGCCGAATACCTTCACAAGGCACTGAATATACACAATTGGATGATTGGATATTCGCAGTACATAGCACCAGTGATGTGAAGCCGAACATAGTGGTCAGGCACAGATACAGTTTTTCAGCAAAAACCAACTGCTTTCAGGACCAGGTGTTTGCCAATTCAGTTTTAATGGTGTCCGATAGCATCTAGTACATGGCAAAAAAACAAAACAAGGAGCGCTCCATGAGAAGGACCTGAGATTAAGATTAAAATTGACACAAGGCCCCAGTTAAGGCAGTTAGAGGAGAGCCGGAGTTGAGGGAACGCTCCAGGATGCCAAGGCACAGAGATCCTCAGCGGCGGTCATGGGACCTGACTGCGTGACAAGAAGGGTGTTTCCTATTGACGACATGGCAGGTGCTTGACACCGGATTTGGAACGGTGCCGTCAAGCAGCTCCCACCGCTCACCCGCACAGGAAACCGTATGTGAAACAAGAAAAAAATTGTGTGGTGTTTGTTGGACCGCTAAGGCACACAAGGAGAAAACATTAGAGTGTTTAAGCGTAAACCTTTATTAAAGGCTCAGTATGTGCCACAACATGTTTCAATAGCCAACTGCTATCTTTCTCAGGTGGTAGCCAACCGCTATCTTCCTCACCACCTGAGAAAGATAGCGTTTGGCTATTGAAACATGTTGTGGTGTATATTGAGCCTTTAATAAAGGTTTGCGCTTAAACACTTTAATCTTTGCTCCTTGTGTGCCATGGCACTCCATCAAACACCGCACAATTTTTTTTATGTTTCACATACGATAGCATCTAGTAGCATCCAGTTGTTACCGGATGCCGCCAGACATCATTAAAAGTGAATGAGCAAAAACCTGTTTTTTGCTGAAAAACTTAATAATTTGAAAAAACGCTGGTGTGAAACCAGCCTCAGTACTATGTACCACTGACAGCCTCCAGATTGAGGGTCTAGAGTTTAAGTCATTGTATCTCTGAAGGGTCATTATTGTATTGACAATAAAAAGAGAAAAAAGCGGCACTCACTGAGGTTGCTGTAAGCGTTGTCCTTTATTCAGGGAGTAGATACATAGTGCAGGGAGGGGGACCGGGTGACGACGGCACCGTTTCGGGCGTTCTGCCCTTCAACGGGTCATTGGATAAAGGACAACGCTTACAGCAACCTCGGTGAGTGCCGCTTTTTTCTCTTTTTATTGTCACGGACTGTGTTCGCTGGCACCTCGAGGGACTCTTTGGCTCTTGTCTCTGTGTTTCCCTGCTGACCGCTTCCCCTAGATGGTGGTGCCCTCGCTTTCTCTTTAGTTGGATTCATTATTGTATTGTTCTAAGGCCGGCTTCACACTATGGCTGGGATCCGATCCGTGGCTATCCGCTTGAGGCAGACAGCCGTGGACCGGATCAGCACACAGAACTGGAGGGCTAATTTGCTTTTGGGTCCGGTGTGCAGCCGGCGCAGCTGCCGCCGCTGATATCTCAGGTCCGCGGCTCGTAGGGAACTAGCCGCGTTCCTGATCTGTCAGGAGAGGACAACTTCATGATGCTGAAGCTCAGCGCCGGCCCCTCCTGACAGTTCAAGACAGCAGCTAGCTCCCAGCGAGCAGCGGTCCTGACCTATCAGCTGGACAGCTGCGCCGGCTGCACACCGGACCGAAGGGCACATTAGCCCTCCAGTTCTGTGTGCTGATCCGGCCGCGGCTGTCTGCCTCAAGCGGACAGCCACGGATCGGATCCCAGCCGTAGTGTGAAGCCGACCTAAGCTGTGACTATTTGCACCTTGTTTACCCTGGATTTGCAAATTATTCCTCCGGCAGAAGAATATAGGTTGTCTATATAGAGTAAAGCTGGGTAATTGGATGAGAGCCAATTTGCAAAAAAATTTCCCAGGGATTTTCCTAGCATACATTGCCTTGCCTATAAGACTCTATATACCAGCTGGAGAGTTCTCCAAGCAGAAACATTACCCCAAGACAATTTTTTACATCTTACATTAGGGAATTATTAGTTAAAGGGGTTGTTCACCTTTGGGAACATTTACTGTTTTTTTGTTTCACTCAGCTGATTCATGCTGCCTCAACAACAGACTAGAGATGAGCGAACCTGTTCGGATTAGGAGTTCGGGTGTTTTATGTTTCCAAAGCTCTGGAGGGAGCATCACTGTGGTCAGGTACAGTTGGTGCTTGGTCCAGTGTTAGTCACGTGCAGTGTTTGATCGGCTCACACTAGGCTTAAAAGCACAGTTTTTCAGTGTAGTGTGTGTCCAAACTTAATGGAAAAGAAAAATGCCCTCCCACCGCTGGAAGTGATTTAGTTATGGCTGGCTGCATGTGGGCGGAGAGATGAATTGCCAATCAGTGACTTCCTTTTAGGTTCAGGTCAAGTTCGGGGTCACACACAGTGCACCAAAAAATTTTTACAAGAAATTTTGCACAAATGTACTCCAGTCCATCTCTGGAGTGATATTATGTATAGTACTGGTCAAACGTTTGGCCGAAGGGATAGTGTGAGGGCGCATTGTGGAAGGAGGTATACAGATAGAGGGATAGAGTTAGGGCACAGTATGGAAGGAAGTATGCAGAAATAGGGATAGTGTGAGTGCACAGTATGGAAAGAAGTATACAGAAAGGGATAGAGCAAATGCACAGCATGGAAGGAAGTATACAGAAAGAGGGATAGAGTTGGGGCACAGTGTGGAAAGAAGTATACAGAAAGAGGGATATTGTGAGTTCACAGCATGGGAGAAAATATACAAAAAGAGGGAAAAACTGAGGGCACAGTATGGGAGGAAGTATACAGAAAGAGGGATAGTGCAAGGGCACAGTATGAAGGAAGTATACAGAAAGAGAGATAATGTGAGGGCACAGAATAGAAGAAAATATACAAAAAAAGGGATAGACTGAGGGCACAGTATGGATGCAAGTATACAGAAAGAGGAATAGTGTGAGTGCACAGTATGGAAGGAAGTATACAAAAAGAAGGATAGTGTGAGGGCACAGTGTGTAAGGAAGTATACAGAAATAGGGATAGTGTGAGGGTACAGTATGGAAGGAATTATACAGAAAGAGGGATAGTGTGAGCACACGGTATGGGGGTAAGTATACAGAAAAAATGATAATGTAAGGGCACAGTATGGGAGGAAGGATACAGAGAGAGTGTGAGGGCACATAGTGGAAGGAAGTATACAAAAAGAGGGATAGAGTGAGGGCACAGTATGGAATGAAGTATACAGAAAGAAGAATAGTGTGAGGGCACAGTCGTGAAGGAATTATACAGAAAGAAGGATAGTGTGAGCGCACAGTATGGGGGTAAGTATACAGGAAGAAGGATAGTGTAAAGTGGGAGTCACACGCGTCAATGTCGTTAGTGAGATGATTGCTGACGACATTGACGGCTGATTGCTGGTGAGCTGTCACACAGACAGACTCCCCAGCGATCAATTGACCAGAGACATCATGGAAACGATTTAAATATCGTTTCCACGATGTCTTGCTCCCGCTGCCAGCCTGCTGGAAGCGGGAGCAGGCTGGTCTCCAAGGTAAACTGCGGGTATCTAGGCAGCGTGCGCTGCCTAGATACCCGACGTGTACCTTAGTTACCAGCCTCCTCCGCTCACCGGCTGGTATCTAAGGTACACAGTGGGTAACTAGGGACCCTAGTTACCCGCTGTGTACCTTAGATACCAGCCGGTGAGCGGAGGAGGCTGGTAACTAAGGTACACGTCGGGTATCTAGGCAGCGCGCGCTGCCTAGATACCCGCAGTTTACCTTGGATACCAGCTCCCAGCGCTTGTGAGAGGCGCTGGGAGCTGGAATATCGCTACTCCCGGTGTCACACGCAGCGATGCTGCGTGTCCACCGGGCGACAATCGCCAGGTTTTAGAGCAGGTTCTAAAACCTGGCGATCATCAACCAGCGATTTATCGCTGGTTGATTCAGTGTGTCACACGCATCAATATCGCTGCAACGTCACGTGCAGCCAAGATCGTGCAGGCGATATTGACGCGTGTGACTCCCCCTTAAGGGCACAGTATGGAAGTATACAGGAAAAGAGAGTGTGAGGGCACAGTATAGAATGAAGTATACAGAAAGAAGAATAGTGTGAGAGCACAGTATGGAAGGAATTATACAGAAAGAGGGATAGTGTGAGTGCACAGTATGGGGGTAAGTATACAGGAAGAAGGATAGTGTAAGGACACAGTATGGAAGTATACAGAAAAAGAGAGTGTGAGGGCACAGTATGGAAGGAAATATACAGAGAGAGGGATAGTGTGAGCTCACAGTGTGGGGGTAAGTATACAGAAAGAAGGATAATGTAAGGGCACAGTATGGGAGGAAGTAAACAGAGAGAGAGTGTGAGTGCAAATAGTGGAAGAAAGTATACAAAAAGAGGGATAGAGTGAAGGCACAGTATGGACGAGAGTATACAAAAAGAGGGATAGTGTGAGGGCACAGTATGGAAGGAAGTAAAACAGAAAGAAGGATAGAGTGAGGGCACAGAATGGAAGGAAGTATGCAGAAAGAAGGATGGTGTGAGGACATAGTGTGAAATGAAATATACAAAAAGAAGGATAATGTGAGGGCACAGTGTGGAAGAATACAGAAAGAGGGATAGTGTGAGGGCACAGTGAGGGGTAGTATATGTGAAAAGTGATGGCATGGGGGAACAATAACGGGAACCATCTTCAGAAAGAGGAATAATGCAAGGGCACTGAATGGAGGCAGGGGGTAGTATACAAAAAGAGGGATAGTGTGCGGGCAAAGCATGAGAGCTCAGTATACAGAAGGATGGATAGTGTGAGGACACAGTGTGGGGGTAGCATATGTCACAAACGCAGATATCCCACCGCTGCCACCAATTTTTCACGAACATCACTCAGCTGACCCTAATTACTCAATTGATCGACGATTAATAGAAAAGGTCACGGCTGTTTCTACTACTAGGAATATATTGGACACCAGTTATAGGTAGTGTATGGCTTTGGGGATGCGGTATATAGTGCAAGATAACAAAACTATTAAATTTATAATCCTAAAGGAAGGCAGTGTTTATTAAAGTATACAAAACATGTTATAAAGGGGAAAAACAATACAGTATATACAGGGTGGGCCATTTATATGGATACATCTAAATAAAATGGAAGTGGTTGGTGATATCAACTTCCCGTTTGTGGCACATTAATATATGTGAGGGGAAAACTTTTCCAGATGGGTGTGACCATGGGGCCATTTTGAAGTCGGCCATTTTGGATCCAACTTTATTGTTTTCAATGGGAAGAGGGTCTTGTGACACATCAAACTTCTTGAGAATTTCATATGAAAAACATGATGTGCTTGGTTTTAACTAACTTTATTCTTTCATGAGTTATTTACAAGTTTCTCTTTGTTTACAGCCATTGACATATCGCACAGGTTAATATGTGAGGAGTGGATACAAATTGTGTTGATGTCTGGTGAACGCAGTACCTCGGGTCACTGCAGCAGATTTCAATGCAAGACACCCTACGAGACCACCCATCTCCCATGCTACAGTTAGGCAACTGCTTGCCAAATTTTGTGAAACAGATTCAGTGTTGGATTTGCTAAAATGTGGACGCAAGAAAACTGTCACTAATGGAGAAACATCAGTGGCTGTTCTAGCTTCATTCAGCAAGAGCCCACAGAGTAGCACTCGCCGCATGTCACTGGAGGTGGCATCAGTCGAACAATCCCTTTGGCAGATTAGTCTACTCACAAATGGCCCCTTACAAAATCCAGCTGCTGTAGCATCTCAATGGGTATGACCCAGATTGGGCACTGAATTTGCAGAATGGGACAAAACAAAAATTAGAACAGGACCCTCAGTTTACACAGAACATTATGTTCAGGGATGAGGCAATTTTGTGAATGGTGAAGTTAACAAACCAAAGCAGCGCTATTGGTCTGACACTAACCCACAGTGGATAGATCCCTCCAAGACTGCTGGAACACAAAAATTGATGGTATGTGTGGTGTATGGGGTACAAAGATAGTGGGGCCATTCTTCATCAATGGAAACCTCAATGCCACTAGATATCTGAAATTGCTACATGATGATGTGTTGCCCTCTTTATGCTCTGAAGGTGGTACATTACCTGAGTTGTTCCAACAAGATGGTGCACCACCACATAATGAGTCTCAGGTCGAGCATTCCTATATGAACAGTTTCCTGGAAAGTGGATTGGTCATCATGGGGCAGTTGAATGGCCACCAAGGTCTCCTGATCTGACCCCCTTAGACTTTTATCTTTGGGGTAATCTGAAGGCAATTGTACGAGATGTGCAGCATCTGACACAACGGATCCTGGAAGCCTGTGCTGCATTTCTTCGGGTGTTGCTATCAGTGTGTCCGAGTGAGAGAAGAGGGTTGCATTGACAATCCAACACAATGGGCAGCACTTTGAACACATTTTATAAGTGTCATAAACTTGTAAATAACTCATGAAAGAATAACGTTGTGTTAAAACGAAGCACACCATTGTTTTTCTTATGAGATTCTCAATAAGTTTGATGTGTCACATGACCCTCTTCCCATTGAAAAAAATAAAGTTGTATCCAAAATGGCCATCTTCAAAATGGCTGCCAATGGATTCGTTTTTGTCCAATTTTTCACCGTACCCAAAATCAGAGCCTGCAGCATTTTTGGGCTCCGGTGAAAAAAAAGGACAAAACTGGACAGAAACGGATCCAGGGCAATCTGGTGCCCATAACATGGGAGTCTTTGGGCGTTGGACCCGTGAAAAAATTGGATCATATCCCGCTTATGATTTTTTTTCAACAGAGCATGCTCAGAAATCCTGCCGTTCTAACTTCAGCACCATGTACGGCAGTATTTCCATGCACAGGCTGTGAATTCAGCACCTTAGACAACAGCAGAGCAGACACAGGCAGACTTCAGGACTTAAACTGGGGTCTTGTTACCAATATTCAATTTTCCACATAATCACTGGACACCGCTTCTGCCACTGATGAACAGGTTTTCTGAAGCCATCATGGAAGAAATTGCAACTGCTGTATACATCACAGAGATGTTGAGACTGTTGTATATACATCACAGGAGATGCTGGGACTGCTGGATATACATCACTGGAGACATCATGCTGGAGGCATACACATTACAGAAGGAGCTGGGACATATACATCACAGAGATGCTGGGGCATATACATCACTGGGGAGGGTGGGGGCATGGGGGCATAGACATCAATGAGGGGTATAAATATCACGTTGTGGGCACAAACTCACTGGATGTATATACATCACTGGGGGGCACATTCAGGACTGGGAGCTATATACTGTACATCCCTGTTGACTATATACATCACTGTGGGACTTATACAGCCCTGGGGGGTATATACAGCACTGGGGATATTTACATCACTGGGGGGCACACATTGTACTGGGGTATATACCTCACTGGGGTATATGAAGCACTGGGTGTATGTACAACAGTGGGGGGGGAAACACATCACTTAAGGAGTATATACATCACTGAGGGTGATATACAGCGCTTTGGGGATATACAACACTTGTAGGGGGATATACAGCACTTGGGGGCATATACAGCACTGAGGGGGCATATGGGAGCACACAGGGGGATATACAGCACTGAGGGTACAAAGATCACCAGGGGACACAGAACACTGGGGGGGTAGCACATATCCAGGGGTCAGCGCACAAAGATACCGTGGGCACAGAGAACACCAGGGGGCACATAAGTGCGGGCACAAAGATACTGGGAGGCACAGAGATCACCAGGGGGCACATAGCTGGGGGGGGGGGTGGCACGGAGGTCACAAAGGGCTACATAGCTGAGAGGCACAGAGAACACTGAGGGGGCACATAGCTAGGGAGGCAAAGAGTACATTGGGAGGAACAGAGATCACTGGGGGGGCACATAGCTGGAAGGCACAGAGTACACTAGAGGCACTGAGATCACAGACAGCCCTGTGAATGTTCTGGCAGCTGCTCCTCTTCTGTCAGACGGGAGCGCATATCAAGCTAACCTCGCCCACAATGTGTGTCCTTATGGCCAGCGTGAGGACGTACTTCTTTATGTAATGCGTACACAGCAGCTGTTCAGCAGTGAACACAGTGTGCACTTGGGGGAGTAAGGGGCCAGCAGCCAGCATCGTTAGAGCACTACGGACCCATGTAATCTGCCCATGAGCAACATAAATATTGCGATGGCGGGGTGGAGTCCTACCTGCGGTCCTGCAGGCTGAGGAGGTTCCCTTTCACCCCAGTCTGGTTCCTTACAAGGGATATTAATAAATATGCACAGTGTGTCTATCCCTATATTCCATACAATCACATTTTGCCTGGAAATAGGTCTGTAGGACAAAATACACATTAGATGAAAGTTGGCCGAACCCACCGATTTTGGAGAAGGATGGGACAATTGTAATTTTAGTGTCCGATCCTTTTGTTTCCTGGGTAGATAGCCGCTGCCGGATATGAACATCTCACAAGCTAATGCTCTTGTGTATGGCAGAATTAGGAGAAAGCTTTTGTCAGAATGTACTTTAGGGCTACAGCGATGTCACGTGTAAGGTCGGCTATGGGAAGTCTCGGGAAATCACTTTGGCTGTTCTGCTATAACTCAGTATCAGCTTTTGTCATTTCCCTCTGGCTTTCTTCCAACAGTGAGATTATCTGGAAATGTTATAAGCATATACCCACAAAGTAGCAACAGTGGATTGGCACCGACCTGCCACTTCTTGCAAATATCACACTCATTTTCTTTACCTTATGGGTCAGTCCTTTACATAACAACTGGACGAACCGGTCTGACAACAAAGTCATAGTAACATGACGGTAAATGTGGAAGCATGAGGAAACTGTAGAGATACGCACGAAACGTGCAGGTGTGACTCATACATGTCCTATACAAGAATAAGCTGCTTTTACTGTTGTAGTGATTGGAAAATGTGAATGTAACCATTACATTGCTACGCCCACTACCAAAGGTCATGTCATATATTTATACATACACAGGACAGGTATAGAGGCAAAGGCCATGAAAGAAACATCATCTACATACATTTTTGGCTATGCCAGTTATTTTCTATTTTCAAGCGTTTATTGGTTTGATGAGAAAGGAGTGCAGACTGAATGGCTTCTTCAGGAATTCTTAGTATAGGGCTTCAATGTGTGATTCTGCAGGGGTCCGATGTCCATGGCCCTCAAGTCAACAAAACAAAGGGATCAGGGCATTTCCAGAAGAACATCGTCGCTCTAGGGCTAAGTGCAGACAACCAATGTATTTCTCATCTGAAAAAATCGGATCAATTATGAAAATCACGCTGATCAGAATGTGATCCGATTTTCTCAGATGAGAAGATAGAAAAAAATAACCCTCTATCTTCTCCAATGTCAGTCACTCAGATGTCATCCTAGTGTGGTCTGATATTTTCCACGGACCCATAGACTTGAATGGCTGAGTGCGGCAACTCGTGCATGCTGCAATTTTTTTTTTCCTAGGAAAAACTTGGTCTGAGGAAACAAATAAAATTGGACTTGTGCATGGCCCCATAGAATAACATTGGCCCGAGTGCAATCTGATGTGTTGTCAGATCGCATGATGCGCACCCATGGGTATGGGGTACTCGGGAACCGGGCTGGTGCTGTGTCTCTGGGGTATCACGGTAGTCGTGATCCTGTCCCGTGACCTGGGATCAGTTCAAAAAGGGGTTATTTACAAGGGATTTGTAGTTACGCCACCCGGGGTATGTGGTTAATAGAACCACCGCTGCCGTATTCCTGCTGGGGACGGTGACTTGGGACAGCATGGATGGTAAGTCCTCCTCGGGTAGGGCTGAGGGTCCCCAGGGCAGGGAGTAGGTGATGGATAGGCCTGGTGAGGGATTGTACTGGATTTAGTGCACTTACTTCAAAGCTGAAGCTCCCCACGGTGCTAGTTGTCCTGGTATGCAGTGCTGGAAAGGAACAGTCTTAGGCAGGGATGAGCTTACTGGGTACTTTACTTGGTCTTTCAACAGCAGTTTACACAGTTTACAGTTCTTTAGTCACTCTTAAACACTTCAGCACTGCACCGGGTTACTAGACTGTGCAGCTCAGGTGGCTCCTCCGCGTTGCTCCCTCTAAGCCCGTTCAGGTCCTTTTAGACTCTCCTTTAGTACCTCACCCACGGGCGTTGCGGGCTTTTGGGTGAATGTTTCCCTCTCAGTCAGGGTCACCAGTCCTAATATGACGACTGTGTTCTTAGACCGTGGTGGAAAGTTAGGCTGCAGGTCATAAAGCACCTGGCCCACACCGGTGTGTCCTGTGATTAGGGTCTTAAAGTGCCCCCTGTTATAATCTGGTGACCTTGGAGCCGCATGAATATCTTTCACAAGAGTAAGTGGTACCTATACTGACCGCAGTTCCTGACCAAACCACCGCAACTAGAAATAGCCGTGGGACGTGACTACCCATACCCTAGACACCTCAACACAGCCGGAGAACTAGCTACCCCTAAAGATGGAAACAGCAATTCTATCTTGCCTCAGAGCAGAACCCCAAAAGGATAGAAAGCCCCCTACAAATATTGACTGTGAGTAAGAGAGGAAAAGACACACTCAGGTAGAAAACAGAATTTAGCAAATGAGGCCACTCTAGCTAGATAGGTAAAGACAGGACAGAATACTATTGCAGTCAGTATAAAAATACTCTCAAAAATATCCACAGCAGATAATACAAAAATACCCCTTAGTCTACTCAAGACTCGGTGCCCTCTATATCTGCGGAACTCCTGTGAATTCCCAACTAGGCTAAATATATGATGACACAATCAAAAGCTGAACAAGCCAATAAAAAATGAATAGCACATAAATCCTAGGAAGAAAACTTCCTAACAGAGAGCAGGCTTAAGCCAGACATGCAGACTAAATATCAACCCACAACTCTGAGCAGAAATAGACAATTCCAAAACAAGCACACGGTATGTGTGCCACAAGTAAATAAAACCATTCACTTAGCTTGGAAGTTTGTAGCAAGGCAGGAAGAGACCAGGCAGAGGTGAAACACCTCCAGGAAAAATTGACAACTGGCAAGGACTGAGGGAATCCTGCAAACCTAAATACCCCAGTCTGAATTCCAATTATCCAATTCACCTGACCAAGACTGCAGAACAGGATCACTGCATTACCACCACAATCACAGGAAGGAGCCCACAAGCAGAATTCACAACAGCTCCTGGACACTTCGCAGAGCTGGCTCTCTAGCTGTAGCGGCCTAGCCTCCAGTGTCCCAGGTATGGCTGTGGGATCACCAGGCTCCCTCTGTCAGTCACTGTATCAGCTCAGGGTTCCGCCGGTCAGCTAAGATGTGTGCGGCTGCTGGGCCCTTGTCCTCCCACCTTCCTTCCCTGATTAGTCCCTAGGAAGGATCTGGGTTTAGCTCTGAAACGCGTCGGAGTGGAGGAAGAAAGCTAAATTTCCAGATACTCCAGTGTCCTCATGCACCCTTGGCAGCAGCGCGGATGTGCGACACATCGTCCTACAGAGCATTTCTTGCACTGCGGTGACCCGTGGATGTGTGGATCCTGCAGCAGCTGACCCCTTGCGCTCATGCTTGGTTGTGGTATACACAACCGGACCAGGTGAGCAGATTCTGATATATCATCTGCATTACCCTTTTCATATAAAGATAAGACTCTATTGCACAATGTTCTCAGATTTCTAGAGTTCCTGGAACTATAGCACCTCTATTATTAATGGCAGGGCTGTGGAGTCAGAGTTGGTGTCTACTTTGGTGGAGTCGGATTGAGGGAAATTGAGGAGTCGGAGTCAGATGTTTGGCTTATTGACTTCGCAGCCAGGGCTGTGGAGTTGGAGTCATGGAGTTAGTGTCTATTTTGGTGGAGTCAAATTCAGGAGATTGAGGAGTCGGAGGTTTGTTTATTGACTCCAAAGCCCTGGTTAATGGTGATAAAAATATAAGCATGCCCATACTGTATTAAAGTGACAGTAAATGTATGAATAATGTTTTATTCAGCTCACCTGGCCCAGACTGCCCGGTCCTCCTTTCCAATGGTATCGGTGCACGGAATTAGTCCATCCCCGTCTGGGGAAGATCCTCAGTAGTAGTAGAAAAAATGAGTTTTTTCCAGCATCACGATTGTGAAATAGAAAAAAGCCTTTATTTAGAACATGATTAAACTTTAAATCCAAGTGTAAATAAAAGCAAACAGAGGCTTACGCGTTTCGGATCACATTTGACCCTAAGTCATAGCTGCTATGGCTAAAGGTCAAATATAATCTGAAACGCGTAAGCCTCTGTTTGCT
Organism: Allobates femoralis; assembly: GCA_033576535.1. NCBI lineage: Eukaryota > Metazoa > Chordata > Amphibia > Anura > Aromobatidae > Allobates > Allobates femoralis. The sequence goes on from JARQOC010000011.1 coordinate 32,539,227, forward strand.
TTTATTTACACTTGGATTTGAATTTTAATCGATGTTCTAAATAAAGGCTTTTTTCATTTTCACAATCGCGATGCTCGAAAAAACTCATGTTTTGTATTAAAGTGACACTATTCAATGGCATACGTCACAGGCTCAAAGTCAGTGCCACCAGAACACATAAGGAACCTGTTGGCATGTCTTTAGATATGGCAGACGTGGTACTGTTGTATATGTGCTTCACCTTCGACAAAAATCATAGAAGCATACCAGTCATGAGAAATCTAGCGTAAAAGCCATATGCAAATCAAAGTGGAAGTCCATCGGGGATGTCAGGACACTGCTCTCATCTAGGTGCACTTCCAGCCTGATTTGCATATTCTATATTAGATTTCTCATGTCTGACACTTTGGACCTCTACAAAGAAAGTATATTTTTTTTTTATTAGGGAACTAGTGTCTACGATCCCATACTACTACTTCCATATCATATGTAAACATTTGCTAACATGTTCTCTTTATAGAGTATTTGCAGGACTGAGGCTAATGGTTGAACAACACCTGTGCAGAATCGGTTCAGCTATTCAGAGGTTCCACGGCAGGGAGAAGCAGTGTATGGAGTTGGAACAGCACAGCTCCATATACTATGTGAAGCCCTTTCTCTCAGCTCTATTGTAGTGAATGGTAGCTGAGCTGCAGTACATGAGCATAGAAGACTGTTCTGGCTTCTCCATGTTTTCAGCAAGTCTATCATAGATGAAGGGTCCTTTCACATCAGCGGTTTTCGCTGATCGCGGCAGTTGCGGTGAAAAAACGCAACTGCCACAATTACCGCATAGCGGCTGCACTTGCGGTTCACTAGCGGCAAGCCCCATACACATGTCTAAGTGGGGCGTGCGGCAAGTGCGGTTTCGACACTTGCGGCAGGTGTGGCAGCGAAAAAAACGCGGCTGACCGCGTTTTTTTTCGCGGCCACACCTGCCCAAGTGCCGATACCACCCACTTGCCGCAAGCCCCCATAGACATTCTATGGGGCTTGCCGCAAGTAAACCGCAAGTGCAGCCGTTATGCGGTAATCGCGGCAGTTGCGTTTTTTCACCGCAACTGCCGCGATCAGCGAAAACCGCTGATGTGAAAGGACCCTAACAGTAACTTAATTTGCAGCACATTAATATTTTTGTTGTGTACCTGACCATTGCCTCCAACATACACTACTGTCTGCAAAACAGTTCCACATATCACAATAAATCACTATTTAAAAACAAACATGTATACTATGCAGTATGTTATGACTGTATGGAATGCCCAGCAGGCTATATTTACCCATATCTAATATATAAAGCTGAATGTGTGTATGTGTGTATGTGTGTGTGTATATCCGGGATTGGCATCTACACCGTCGCAGCTACAGCCACAAAATTTTGCAGAGTCACACGCCTGGACCCCGGGAGCGTCATAGGCTATGTTGTGAGGCGAAATTTTAACCCTGCGCGTTCCAGTTAACCAAACAATTTTGTACCTATCTACATAATGGGAAAAAAGGGAAAGGAAACGTGTGGTAGGAAAATCGACAGCTGTCAGCTATAGAGACAAAATTTTGCAGTCACACGTCTGGACCCCGGGAGTGTCATAGGCTATGTTGTGAGGCGACATTTTAACCCTGCGCATTCCAATTCACCAAACAATTTTGCCCCTATCTACATAATGGGGAAAAAGTGACAGTTACCAGTTGACAGTTGTGAATGAGAGGGGCTTAATGATAGCACCAAAGACTAACAGCACATACCAGCAAATAGTCACTAAGGTCGGGCCCCAACATGAGATATTCACCACACACAGGACATGTATACACACCACACGCACACAAAGAGTAACAGCAACTGTATAGTCGCTAAAGTGCAGCCCCAACATTGGAAACTCACCACGCACCCGAACAAACACACACCACAAAGAGACACACACAACACAGAGACACACACACACCCCCAAGGGGACACACACACATTCTATAGCGACACATGCACTCACCCCACAGGGACACACACACCAAAAAGAGACACACATAACAGACACACACCACACAGACCGCCCCCCTACAGGGACACACACACATAGCCACCCTATAGGGACACATACACTCAACCCACAGGGACACACACACCACAAAGAGACACACACACACCACACAGACCCCCCCACAGGGACACACACACATACACACCCTATAGGGACACATGCACTCACCCCTCAGGGACACACACACACCGCAAAGGGACACACACAACACAGAGACACACACACCCCACACAGACACCCCCACAGGGACACACACACATACACACCCTATAGGGACACATGCACTCACCCCACAGGGACACACACACACACCACAAAGAGGCACACACAACACAGATACACAAACACCACAGACCCCCACACAGGGGCACACACACATACACACCCTATAGGGACACATGCACTCACCCCACAGAAACACACACACACACCACAAAGAGACACACAACAGAGACACACACCACACAGACCCCCCCCACAGGGACACACACCCTATAGGGGCACATGCACTCACCCCACAGGGACACACACACACCACAAAGACACACACACAACAGAGACACACACCACACAGATCCCATCCCACAGGGACACACACATACACACCCCAGGGACACACACACCACACAGACAGACACAGATGTGCACAAATCACCTCACACAACTCGCCTCATACGTGTGCTATCTTTATTTTCCAAACATAAACATCTGATTAAAACCAGCCAATGTGCAACACATGTGCCATATAGGGAATTAAGGCAGATGTCAGTCACATGAGCTGTCTATTATGTGTATGTGTGAGGTAACATATACTGCCCGGCCAGGGGGAGGGTTTACTGTTGGCTGGAGATTTATTAGGCTGCCTACAGCAATCAATCACAGCTCAGCTTCTATTTTCCTACAGGTCATTAATATGACATATTCAAATTCTATTTTGTTATAGCTAACAGCACTTATTTATTAACCCGGGCGTAGCCGGTGTGAGACAGTGCGGGGGATCATATGCGAGGGGCGCTATGTCTCCCCCAGAATGCGCACTGTCACGTATTGAGCCCGGTATAGGGTGTGAGAGAAAGGGACGTTCCGCTCCCTCCGCTCCGGGTCTTGCAAGGTCCCGGAAGTAGACACGGAGTTAAAAGCCTGGTCAGGACGCAGGGCGGGGTTCCCTGTACACAGATTTTTGCCTTAGCTGCAGCAGCAGAGATATAGGAAGGAGAGGTCTAGAGTTCCAGGAGGCCGTGTGCTAGATTAACACGGCCTAGCCCAGGAGGGCTGGAGGAACTCGGGGTGACCCATAACGGAGGCCTTTGGCCTGAAGGACCCGGGTACGTTTATAAAACTGTCTTGTGTACCCGGCTGCGACCCGGATCCCGGCAGACTGTGCCACCGCTGTGTGTATCAGCAATAAACACCGGGTCCTGTTTGAACTACTACCGGGCTCCACGTGTTTCCTGACTTGCAATCCAGGTGCTGCCCCACATATGGTGGAGAATGCGGGCAGGTAGCGGGCCGGCCCGGTGAAAGTGACTGTTTCATGAGGCTAATGAGCGGCGGCTAAGTGAGAGGAGCAGCAGTCAGTATAGCCGCCAGTCTCTTGCGGGGTGCCCGGCACTGTATGTCCATACTTAAGCCAGCCACGCTACAGTTCACGCCTGCCGCTGATATGGAGGAAATCCTAAGGCAGCTGGTACTTACCCAGCAGCGGCAACAAGAACAGCAGCAGCGACACGAGGAGCAGCAGCTCCGACAGCAGGAGCAACAGCAGAAAACGACTGAACTGCTCCTGCAGCACATCGTGGCCCTACGAGACCCGCCAGCAGTGCCTTCCCCGGACTGGCGTGAGGCCCGGGACCGGGTCCGGTCGGCCCTGAGGAAGCTGAGTCCAGAGAACGACGTAGAAGCCTTCCTCACCGTCTACGAGCGCACTGCAGAGCGAGAAGGCCTCCCGCCTGCTCAGTGGGGTGAAGTCGTTGCGCCATTCTTGATCGGCGACGCCCAGAAGGCCTACACCGACCTCAGTTGGGAGGATGCCCAGGACTACGGGAAACTCAAAGGTGAGATCCTTGCGAGACTGGGGGTCAATACTTATGTTCGAGCTCAACGGGTGTTTTCCTGGTCCTATGTGGAGTCCAAGCCGGCTTGCCCCCAGGCGTATGACTTATTGCAGTTGGTGAAACGGTGGCTCCAGCCTAAGAGCTTAACTCCGGGACAGATGGTGGAAAGGGTGGTGGTCGACCGGCTGGTTCGGACTCTGCTGGTTGCGATACAGCGTTGGGTGGGGCAAGGGGACCCGGGTACCTTGGACCAGGTGGTTAGCTTGATAGAGCGATATACAGCCACCCAGGAGTTCATACGGGACTCTGCCCCACTGCGGCAGTTACGCCGGCCTCCGGAGCCGGGTAAAGGTGTACGTCCATCCCCAGGGGACTCTCCTAAAAACGTACCCGCTGAGAGGATACCCCAGAACGGGGCTGGCAGGAGACCAGGCTCCCCAAGAAGGAGCTTCCGGCCCAGCGCTGCCGCTGTTACGTGGTGCTGTCGGTGCAAAGGACCGGGACATGTGGCTGCCTATTGCCCACTAACGGCGGAACCCATGGACTGCGGGTTCACACGCCGGCTCTCGATGTATGCCAGCCCCGTGTTCGCCGCAGATGTAGTGGTTCCCATAACGGCACCACATCTGTGCCCGGTGCTCGTTAATGGACACAGAGCAGAAGCTCTCTTGGACTCTGGCAGTTTGGTGACGCTGGTTCGTGCGTCCTTAATCCCGGGTTGCAACTCACTGGGGGATTGGTCGGGGTCCGGTGTATTCACGGGGACCTACGCGAGTATCCGACCACGGAGGTGACTCTTTCCACTCCCTGTGGAGAGGTGACTCACGTGGTCGGAGTGGTAAAATCTCTACCCTACGGGACTGTGCTGGGAAGAGACTTACCATTGTTTTGGTCCTTATGGGGAGGAAGGAGTAACCCTCCCCTGATGCCAGGGCATCAGGGTGCTGAACCCGACGACCCTGAGACCGGGACACCTGCCGTAGGGGTCGCCAACATAGGGCTAGAGTGTCACCCCGATAGGTTCCCGCTAGACGTATTGGCAGGAGAGGTCGAGGAGACCCCACCGCTTCCAGAGTTGGAAGTGTCCCGGGGAGCGTTTGGGACAGCCCAGCTACAGGACCCCACACTGACCAGGGCCCGAGAAAGGGTAACAGAAGTAAACGGGGTAGCTCAGCAGCCGGGGGCAGAGAATGTATTTCCACGCATGGTGATTAACCGGGAGTTACTCTATAGGGTGGACAAAATCAGGGATGAGGTCGTGGACCAACTGGTAGTGCCGCAGCCACACCGCCGGGCGGTCCTAGAGATGGCCCACTCCCACCTGCTAGGGGGCCACCTTGGGGCTAAAAAAAACGCAAGAACGCATCTTGCGGAGGTTCTTCAGGCCGGGCGTGTATGCGGACGTCCAGAGGTACTGTGACTCCTGCCCGGAATGTCAGCTGACCACTCCCATTGCCACCTTCCGTAGTCCATTGGTACCTCTCCCCGTTATAGAGGAACCTTTTGAACGGATCGCAATGGATTTGGTGGGGCCTATAGTGAAGTCAGCACGAGGCCACCAACATATCCTCGTGGTTGTCGACTACGCCACCCGGTACCCGGAGGCGATTCCGTTACGCCGCACCTCGGCGAAGCTGATTGCCCGGGAACTGTTTGCTATGTTCTGTCGCCTAGGACTACCTAAGGAAATCCTCACGGATCAGGGGACTCCTTTTATGTCCAAAGTGACCCGGGAACTGTGTAAACTGCTCAACATAAAACAGCTGCGCACCTCGGTGTATCATCCCCAGACGGACGGGTTAGTTGAGCGGTTTAATAAAACCCTGAAGTCCATGCTAAAAAAAGTGGTAGCAAAGGACGGAAAGGATTGGGACATGTTATTGCCCTATCTAATGTTCGCCATCCGGGAGGTACCACAGTCGTCTACGGGGTTTTCCCCCTTTGAACTGTTGTACGGCCGGCATCCTAGAGGGCTATTGGATGTTGCCAAAGAGACGTGGGAACAGGAACCCACTCCCTATAGGAGCGTGATCGACCACGTGGCGAAAATGCAGGACCGGATCACAGCGGTCCGGCCGATTGTAAAAGAGCACCTCATGGATGCCCAAGGAGCTCAAAGCCGCAGGTATAATACACGGGCCACCGTTAGGACCTTTGAGGTGGGGGACCGGGTATTGGTCTTAGTGCCCACAACGGAAAGCAAATTATTGGCCAAATGGCAAGGGCCCTATGAAATCCTGGAAAAAGTAGGGGAGGTCAATTACAAGGTATACCAGCCCGGGAAAAGGAAACCCGTGCAGCTATACCACGTAAATTTGCTTAAAGCGTGGAAAGACCGGGAGTGCCTGATCACGGAGGCATCCGATGCACCCGGGGACCCTTCCCCTTCGGCCCTAAGGGATGCCGAAGGGGTACGAATAAGCGACACCCTCACTAAAGCCCAACGACGGGAGGCTCGAAAGTTGGTACAGCAGAATCCCGATGTGTTCTCTGACCTGCCCGGGCGCACTTCGGTCATTCAGCATGACATTGTCACTGAGCCCCGGGTAAAAGTGCGAGTGAAACCGTACCGGGTACCCGAGGCCAGACGGCAAGCCATCGCGGCCGAAGTTAAACACATGCTGAAGTTAGGGGTGATAGAAGAATCCCGGAGCGAATGGGCTAGTCCCATCGTGCTCATTCCAAAGCCGGACGGATCGTTGCGTTTCTGCAACGATTTCCGGAAGCTGAACGAGGTGTCCAAGTTTGATTTATATCCCATGCCCCGGGTGGACGAGCTGATTGAAAGACTGGGGCAAGCCCAGTACTTCACAACGCTCGATCTGACAAAAGGTTACTGGCAGGTGCAGCTAACAAAGGCGGCCAAGGAAAAAACCGCCTTTGTTACTCCGGAAGGTCTCTATCACTACGTCGTGTTGCCGTTTGGGTTGCATGGAGCCCCGGCCACATTCCAGCGGCTCATGGACATTGTGTTAGAACCTCATCGGGAGTACGCGTCCGCCTACCTAGATGACATTATCATCTTTAGTCCAGATTGGCATACCCACTTATCCCAGGTTCAGGCCGTGGTGGATTCTCTCAGGACAGCGGGCCTGACGGCCAATCCAAAAAAATGTGCCATGGGGCTCGAGGAGGCCCGGTACCTGGGGTATGTGATTGGGCGAGGGGTTATCAAACCCCAAATAAACAAAATCGAGGCCATTCAAAATTGGCCCCGACCGGTGTCTACCAAACAGGTGAGGGCATTCCTCGGCATAGTTGGGTACTACCGACGCATCATACCCAACTTTGCTGGGCGAACGGCGGCCCTGTCCGACCTGTTGAAAGGGAAGAAAACTGCGTTGGTGCGTTGGAATCCCCAAGCAGAGGCAGCCTTTCAGTCCATGAAGTTGGCCTTGTGCGGACAGCCCGTCCTCATCAGTCCTAACTTCAAACACGCCTTCGTTGTACAAACAGACGCCTCGGAGGTGGGGCTGGGGGCTGTGCTGTCGCAGGAAGTGGACGGAGAAGAACATCCGGTCACTTACTTAAGCCGGAAATTGTCACCGGCAGAAAAGAATTATAGCGTAGTGGAGAAGGAGTGCTTAGCTGTTAAATGGGCCTTGGAGTCCCTACGTTATTATTTGCTGGGGCGACAGTTCCGGTTGGTTACGGATCACGCTCCCCTGGTCTGGAGGCGAAACGCCAAGGAACGGAACGCTCGGGTCACCCGGTGGTTCCTGTCCCTCCAAAACTTCAATTTCACGGTGGAGCATCGGGCTGGCAAGTTGCAGGGTAATGCGGATGCCCTGTCCCGGGCACCCTGTTTGATGCCTGGGGTTCAACCCCACAAGTTTGAACCGAGGGGGGGGGGGGTGTGTGAGACAGTGCGGGGGATCATATGCGAGGGGCGCTATGTCTCCCTCAGAATGCGCACTGTCACGTATTGAGCCCGGTATAGGGTGTGAGAGAAAGGGACGGTCCGCTCCCTCCGCTCCGGGTCTTGCAAGGTCCCGGAAGTAGACACGGAGTTAAAAGCCTGGTCAGGAGGCAGGGCGGGGTTCCCTATACACAGATTTGTGCCTTAGCTGCAGCAGCAGCAGAGATATAGGAAGGAGAGGTCTAGAGTTCCAGGAGGCCGTGTGCTAGACTAACACGGCCTAGCCCAGGAGGGCTGGAGGAACTCGGGGTGACCCATAATGGAGGCCTTTGGCCTGAAGGACCCGGGTACGTTATATGAACTGTGTCTTGTGTACCCGGCTGCGACCCGGATCCCGGCAGACTGTGCCACCGCTGTGTGTATCAGCAATAAACACTGGGTCCTGTTTGAACTACTACCGGGCTCCACGTGTTTCCTGACTTGCAATCCAGGCGCTGCCCCACACCGGGTACTACAGCTAGTAAGATATACACAGGTGTACAGATGTATACCAGACTATCAGATGCCACATCAAGACTCTGTTGACTTTAGAACCATTTGCCATGTGCATTTTCAAACAGTGAACATGGTCCATTGAAACAGGAAAAATAAATAGCGGTACTCACCATTTGCCATAAAACCACAACTTTATTCAGGTTCCATTAAAAAGGCATACAGGGTTGGAAGATCACAGAGCGGTGTTGTGAGGACAACAGCCGTTTTGTGCACCCACCTGCACTTGTATCGGTCCGTACAATGCAGGTGTCTGCATGAAACGGCTGTTGTACTCATAAGACCACTCTGTGATCTTCTGCCCCTGCACACCTTTTTAATGGAACTTGAACCGCTTTTTCCTCAACTTCAATGGACTGAAGCTAGCACCTGATTTTAACAGTGTATGGGTGGCCAGTTTTAAAGTGGGGCAGAACATTTTTTTCTGATTTTCCTACAACACACTTAACAAGGCAAAAGCAGTGTGAACTTCACCAAAGGCTATCTGCGGACTTAAAGAGGTTTTCCACTACTTAGGAGAAGTCATCAATACCTGATTGGCCAGGGTCCATCACTCAGCACCACAGTCGATCAGCTGTTCCTGGTGTTTACGGCGATAGCAGGTGGCCTGAAATGCTCAGTTCCGGAGCTGTTCCATCTTCTGATAGTGGCCGTAGCCAAGTACTGAACATCCATCTACTACTGATTTGGCCTGGCTATCTTTATAAAGACTGCCAGGGGATGGGGCTCTTTCCACTGAATGCCAGTACTCATTTCCTATGGGGCAGAACACTAATCAGACAACACAGGGTGAGGATACCACACTCCTGTAAAACTGTATTAGGTCACCAACAGTCAACAGCAAATAGTGCATCCCAGCAAGGACCTAAGATGAGTCTCATCCTCCCGCTGACTCAAGAGATCAATATCTCTGGAATTTCAGAGGATCCAGGACCAACTACTGCAGCCAGCAGCACCCACTAGGAGATAGTGGCAAGCATAGGAAATTTACAGAGTACAACAAAATATGTGGCCAGGTGCCCTGATTGTCCCTTCCTGGATACTCCAAAAAAAATTGTGGTCTAAGTGTTGGGCAGTAGAGCAGTTTTGTAATCCACCAGCTGGAACTATGGCTCCTGGGCTGAGGACCTGTGGAATCACACCAGTGATAGGAGTCTACAAGGGATGGGTGAGGATACAGTAGGCGAGGAGAGAGGACCCTGCCCCAGGAGCTCCCAGTCTACAAGGGATGGGTGAGGATAGAGTAGGTGAGTGGAGAGAACTCTGCCCACAAGGGCTCACAGTCTACAAGGGATTGGTGAGGATACAGTAGGTGAGTGGAGAGGACCCTGCCCAGGAGAGTTCACAGTCTTGAATGGATGGGAGAGGATACACCAGGAGAAGGTAGAGGTGGTTGTGTGGGGGTTTAGGGGACTGAGGATCACTGAAAGTTGTAGGCTTGTCAGAAGAGGTGGGTCTTCAGGTTCCTTATGAAGGTTTCCATGGTAGATGAGAGTCTGATGTGTTGGGGCAGAGTTACAGAGTATGAGGGATGTACGGGAGAAATCTTGTAATCTAGTATGTGGTTGTGGGAAGAAGAGATAAGAGAGGAATAGAGAAGGAAATCTGGTGAGGATCACAGTTTATGTGTAGGTAAGTCCCGGGAGACAATGTCAGAGATGTATGGTGGAGACAGATTACGGATGGCTTTGTATGTCATGGTTAGGGTTTTGAACTGGAGTCTCTTGACAATGGAAAGCCAGTGAAGGGATTGACAGAGGAATCTGGGGAATAACGGGGTGAGAGGGGAATTAGTTGGGCAACAGAATTTATGATAGATTGGAGGGGTGCAAGAGTGTTAGAGGGGAGGCCAGTATATGTTGCCACTTGCAGCACTGACCATTGGAGTGTCTGTTATCTGATAAAACAGCAGATAGCACTCCGATGTGAGTGAGCCCTTGGGATGACAGTAGGATAACATTTTGCAGGTTGGGCATTGATGGGGGATGGTGCTGGAAATTTGAGAAATCAAAGGCGTCTTTGTAAAAGTGGCATCCCAAATTCCAGTTGCCATGATGGCATCGCCTCCCCTGTGTGACCATGCCGTGCTTGGAAGCAAGGGAAGGGTACCCACACCAGGTAAGTCCACCACACACAACACCTTCCCAACTCCAGGCCATAAGGGGGAACTCTGACACCCCAAGGGGAAGTCCCCTCTAAGATAAATTCTGGTCCAGGTCCAGGGGCGGGGTTAGGCATTTCAGTTCTTAGGACAGTGAAGAGGTCCCGTGGACTGGAGCAGCATAAGGCTCGTCCCGGGACAGAGACTAGCCAGCGTGAGGGACATGTAGGAGAGGGACTGAAGAAGTGGAGAAGCAGGTCTGGGGAGTGTAGCCGGTTGCCAGGCTCAACCCAGTGCAGAGCGCCAGGAGCAAACACCGGAGTCCGAGGCTGCGAGGTACTCTAGGCCCAGCAACCAACACTGAAGGGCGGGAGATTCCAAGTCTCCTGTCCATAATGAAGCCTAGGAGGCAAAGCAGCACTAGAGAGCTCAGGGAGAGCAGCCAGAGGAGTGTCACCCAGAGAGTGCTCGAGCTGCCTGTCATATGGGCAAGAGACTGCACACAGGATGAGATAGTTGCAGCTTAGCTACAGGCAGCCAGGACCTGCCAAGAGTAGCGCAACAGGAAGGCCTCAAAACTCACCGAGTGAGGATAATCCCAACTTGCTTCCAGGCCACCTGGACTCCCAACAACTTTTGTGGACGGTACCCTGCACGAACCTGCTACTTCTACCAGTAAAGGTAACGGAGACTTCAACCCTTCGCTTCATTCCGCGTCCTCAGTCCTGCATCCCCAATGGCCTACCACCGCCATAGACAATACTGGTTGCCCTGGGGACCAGCTCCATCCGTGGGGAGCTAAACCATCACCTCTGCCAGCCCATCATCCCCAGAGGTCCCGCACCACAGCCACTAATAGCTGCATACCACGGGTGGCATCACGACAACCATCACTAAACCACTGGGCCAGAAACCTCCTCCAAACCCGACCCTCAGGGCTACGAGACGAGGCCTCGACCCCCCATCAGCAGCGGGCCCATCCTCGAGTAAACCCCACAGCCCTGGGGCGCGTCATAAACTCTGCAGACAAGTCGTGGCTGGAAGAAGTTATCATGTGAGTCTGGGGTGGGTGTAAACGTGCAAGACTCCATACTCTACATAATATTGTAATGATGTAATCCCTCATCTTCAGCAGGGTTATGGTCACCAGATGGCGGTGATGCTAGTATTGGTCTTTGACTAGGGGTAAAAGTCAATATTGACCCTTTATCGATCACATGACTTAAGATAAAAAGCCAAACCAGAATCTCCAGTCTGCAGAGACGTGTACAGGCTTTCTGCCCCTCGTCAGTGCACCACAGGGGATCCAGACTGGTTGGGGGAGAGGCCGCTGCCTTATAGGATTGCTCTTTCCAATAGGTGGCGCTAGAGATCGTCCTCTTCCTCTCTGAAGAGGCTATTTGCATAGTTCCATCCAGTGGCGTAACTTCAGGCCCAGGGGCCCCGATGAGAAAGCTCTAACGGGGCCCATAATTATTGCAAATCTTTAATAGTATTAGTCTTTTTCTATAGGCCAGAGAGACGTTTGGGGCCCCCCTAGGCTGCAGGGGTCGGGTGCGATCACAACCCCTGCACCTACTGTAGTTATGCCTCTGGTTTCATCCCCGGAGGAGCATTGTGAGGGGTGTAAGTCTCCTTACTACTCCGTCTCCTCATCCACCACAAGGACAAACGCCCCCTTATTAGAGGGATTGTCCACTATTCGGCACATGATTCACCTGTGAGTCACCGTCACCCATCCCCCATTGAATCGGTGTTATTTTTTGGCGTCGGTCCCGTTGCTCCCAGCGACACAAAGTCACCACAGAACCACAGACATGGATGACACAATAGTCACTGCTCGGTGTAATGCTCATTGTGATATAGAGACGAGTCACATGACTTATATACACATATATATACACATATACATCCCCCCGCGCCGCTGCCTCATTTTGGGCCGTTCTTCTTCTTCTTCTTCTTCTTCTTTTTCCCCCTCGAAATCGACGTCAGCACGAGCGCGCGGTAACACGATGCCTCATCCGCGCGCCTCACACCGGACACGTGACCCCCCCGCCGTCCAATCACAGCAGCGGCTGCTCCCAGGACCAGTTTACGCTGGTAGAAAAGATGCTCGAGAGGAAGAGAAGGGGGAGGGATGACGTCACCGGTGGTAGGAGGGGGGGGGCGAGTCTACACCTTAGGGGAGGAGGTCAGCCAATCAGAGGAGGCACAGCCACACCCAGGGGAGGAGGTTGACCAATCAGAGGCCGGCTTTGACAGAACGTCCGCTGTGCTACATTCCTTGCAGTTCTCAGATTGGAGATAGCGCGCAGTCAGTGCGGGCGGAGAATAACGGACGAGAGCGGACCATGGCGTACCCCGGATATGGAGGAGTGAGTGACGGGGGACCGGGGGGAGTGAGGGACGGGGGACCGGGAGGAGTGAGGGACGGGGGACCGGGGGATATGGAGGAGTGAGGGACGGGGGACCGAGGAGGGGGGACGGGAGCACACATGGCGGCGGCGAGGGGTGACTGTGTCTGGAGGAGGCGCATTGTACGGACTGTGTGGGTCTATGTGAGGAAGAGCGGCCCCTATAGGTGCCTCCCTAGCTCATGGCTCTCTATAGGTGTCTCCCTACTTCATGGCTCCCTATGGGTGCACCCCTAGTTCATACCCCCTTCTTGTTCCTCCCTATAGATGCCCCTCTGGCTCGTGCCTCTACATGTGCAACCCTAGCTCATGGCACCATCTTGTTCCTCCCTGTAGGTGCCCCACTGGCTCTTGCCTCTTCCTTGTTGCCCCTCTAGGTGCACCCCTAGCTCATGCCCCCCTATAGGTACACTCCTTTCCCCTCCTTGATGCCCCTCTAGGTGCACTCCTAACTCATGCCCCTCCTCATAGCCTTTATAGCTGCACCCCTAGCTCATGCCCCCTATAGGTGCACTCATGTGCACCCCTAGCTCGTACCCCCTCTCTAGCTGCACCCCTAGCTCATGCCCCCCTATAGGTACACTCCTTTCCCCTCCTTGATGCCCCTCTAGGTGCACTCCTAACTCATGCCCCTCCTCGTAGCCTTTATAGCTGCACCCCTAGCTCATGCCCCCTATAGGTGCACTCATGTGCACCCCTAGCTCGTACCCCCTATCTAGCTGCACCCCTAACTCATGCCCCTATAGGTGCACTCATGTCTCCTCCTTGTTGCCTCTATAGGTGTACCAACCCTAGCTCGTGCCCCCTTCTCACCCCCCCCCCCCACCATAGGTGTCCCTCTTTTACGCCCCCATTAGGTTTCCAGCAGATGACTGTGGTCCCATCACATCCATGTATGTAATAATACGATTGGATTGCAGCATGTAACGTGACACGAGTGCCAACACCACCAAAAATGTTAAACCTGCTGGGAACTGTCACAATTCGCACCAGACTTTCTTGCATCGACCAATATGCGACAAGTTACCGAAAATGGGCTCAGACTTTTGACAACTTTCTTACCATGGTGTTTTGTGACACTTTGCAGCGTTATTTGTATATGACACCTGAGCTATGTTGCTGCCAGTGTTGATGTGTGGCCCAGGTCCTGGGGAGGTCACACATCTATGTTAGGGTACTTTTGCACACCGCAACTTTTGGCAGCAATCGGAGGCAACCGAACGTGAAATTTTTGACGGTTGCCTCTGAAGCCGCATGTACACACCGCAATTGCGCCCTCAACCTAAGGTGATGTATCGTCCTGGAAGTTCCCGAACCAACATTTGGAAACATCCAATTGACTCCTGACGCCGCTTCACACGCTGCAGTCCCCAAAGGAATGTGGGCGTACATGTTCAGCGCCGCCAGAACATAGGCGTGACAGAGTTGTGTATTCCGCGCCCCAAACACGCTGATTAGACAACTCAATAGCGTCATGATTGGCCAGCCTGCGCAGGAAGGCTGACTAATACATGACGCCATTGCCATTGTGTAGTGTGAATGGACAGTTCTTCAAATATGGCGCCCTGTGAAGGGACAGCCAATGGTAACACAGTAGCCCCCACCAATCATCGCAGATGGGGCGCGGTATCCAGCACGCTGTGGCACGCCTACGGGAAATCAATAGGCGATGCAGATTCCATCCCTATCGCCCGTTCCCACCCCAAAACCAGGGCAATTCACCTTCAGGGTTGTGGCTGGTTTTTGAACAATGCTCTGAAACCGCAACTGGGAGCAACTTTAAAAATCGCCACCGGGTTCCACAATTACACGCCGCAATTGCATAGCAATTTCAAGGCAACGGTGACGTAACTCCGGATTGACTCTCAGTTGCTACACCGTTGTTGCGGCGTGTAAAGGTACCCTTATGGTACCTTTACACGCCGCCACAGAGGGTAGCAACAGGTAGGCAACGCACATGTACGCGCACGTTTTTACCTGTTGCCAACGGTTGCTGATGGTATTTGCGTTCCCGGGAAGTGCCGACTGTGCCTCGGGTTACTTTCTGTGGGTTACCTTCCCTGATTTACACGCCGCTACCACAAGGAATATGGCCGTATATCTTACGCGCCGCAAGTACATAGGCGTGACAGAGTTGTGTATTACGTGACGCTCCTACGGGATTGGCCAGGCTGCGCAGGAAGGCTGGCTAATACATGACGCTATTGCAAATGTGTAGTGTGACTGCTCAGCTCGTTAAATATGGCGCCCTGTGCAGGACAGCCAATGGTTACACAGTAGCCACCACCAATCATCGCTGATGGGTGCGGTATCCATGACGCTGTGGCACGTTCCAGGGAATTCACTAGGGCACGCAAATACCGTGCCTGTGTCCGGATTACACGCCGCCACCATAGGGATTGTGCCTTCCTCTTTTGAGCACGCCGAGACACAGGTATCTGAAGGCACTGCAAGACACAGGAAGGAAAATCCTAAATTACACGCCGCCACATCGCAATGTTTTCAAGGCAACAGGCACAATTGTGTCCGATGCCTGGCGGTTTCTAACCTTTCTGTGACGGCGTGTAAAGGTACCATAACTGACAATGGAGAGAAGGCTCCATCTATTAACATCTATGGGAGTCCTGAACAGCTTTTGTGGATATGCTGTTAAGGTGCGCTCCCACGATTGTACACTAGATGTTATATCTTATATCCCTTGGTCCAACCTACATCTTATGGACAGAACCGACCAGCGCCGATTTGGCATGAAATGAAAAAAAAAAAATCACAGTATTCTGAGCAAATCAAATGCACATATTTATTGAAATCTGTAAGTACGTGGAAATCATCAAACTGCACTCAGTTGGCGGCTGAGTGCACTCCAATTTCCATGGACTCGTGAAGAAACATTGTTCTCCTGACAGTGTGCTCCTACTGTCTCATGCGAGAGAATCTGATCACACTAAGGCTAGTTGACTCAACTTTTTTTTTTGTTTTGTTAATCCAGAGATGCTCGTAAAACCTGCACCCACCTGAAATCCACCACCATTGACCAGCTGGATACACCTGGTAATACCACTGATCCATCTCACTGATCGGGGATTTTACCAGTGTGTGTGTGTGTGTGTGTGTGTGTGTGTGTGTGTGTGTGTGTGTGTATCCAGTTGCATCCAGTTGATGCCCCTAGGGTGCACATCATTTCAGACTTGGTTCTTGGCATGCTCACACCAAAAATCCAGATCTGGTGTCCGGATACAGCGGGATTTGGGTTCAGTAGAGCCCCATTGTATTGTTACCTGCATTGCATTGTCCGAGAGACCAAAATTGCATCAAAATGTGTTTTTAGTCTCAGCGAAAAAAATGGAGTCAGGGGCAACTGTATAGAACTGGATGCAAGTGTTTGCAGCCCCATTGAAAGTCAGTGGGACCGAAAATGGATGCAGGTGCCGAAGAACAGTAGCATGAACCCAGCCTAAACTGACGCTGATCAGTGTATGACCCCATTCTCTCTCATGAGAAAATCTATGGTTAAGTGAGCAAATCCTAAATGTCTAAGGCTACCTTCACATTTGCGTTCCCCCTCTGCAGCGTTCTGCGGAGGGGATCCGCAATGTGACAGCAGCACCGCAAGCCCCTATCTTTATAATGGGAGCGCACAGTGCTGTGCATGACCGTGCGCACCCATTCACTGCCATATGTGATCTGTGCGCAGGCCGATGCCTGCGCACAAATCATACAGTCTCGTCCACGCCAGAGATGCAACATGTCACATTTGTGGTGCGGACGAGACTGTGTAATATGTGCGCCGGCATACGCCGGCGCACAGATCACAATATGGCAGTAAATGGGTGCGCACGGTCATACGCACCACCGTGCGCTCCCATTATAAAGATAGGGGCTTGCGGTGCTGCGGTCACACTGCGGATCCCCTCTGCAGAACGCTGCGGAGGGGAACGCAAATGTGAAGGTAGCCTTAGATGGAGGGATCCCTTTTTATAGGGAACTTGTTAGGTCCAGTCTTGATGGCTAAGGAGGTTGGTTGTCTTGAAAGCACCCATAAAGTAAAGTTGAGGGCCACACCCACTTGCCTAAAATGCCATAAATATATCCAGGTAATAGAAGGCCACACGAATGGAGAGGTATATGAGCTAAAGAAAAATAAATCAGATTCAGGAGAACAGTGACATTCACCCCAAGTGACTATAGTTACAGGTTTATGGCAAGTGATGGGTCTAAGAGGACCTGTCACCAGGTGAGAGGGAAAGTCCACTACTCAGACAACCCCTTGTCAAGAAGTGTTTGTCCCCGTTACAATAACACTTATACTCCCCTCTGGTGCCAGTGCTGTTCCAGCTGTGTTGGGGGTTGCCCTCCTGGGGTTCACATTAGGTTGTTTCATCACAAGACCCCTGCACTCTTCATCTTGGATGTATCAAACCTCAATAGGAAGTGGGCGTCCGCAGCTCCGACTTCCTCTGGATGTTTCATTTATCCATAAGCCGGACAGTGAAGCAAGTGGTGATTGTGTGCAGGGGTTGTGAGATGTAACAACTAATCGTAAGCCCTTGAATAATGAGCACCAACATCGCTGGCCCTGTAGGTGATAAGTCATTTTATTTTTACGGTGGCAAAAACTTAATCGAAAAATGTAGTATCAGGAACACGGCAGAGCTGGGAGAGCTACCCCTGCCCACACAAGGGTCTAACTAGACATTGTACATTGATGGAGAGGGGTGTGTCTGACTGCCTTGTGTGCAACATTGTAGTCCTTTAATAGTAATCACAGGGTAATAAAGCCTTCTGCCACAGACCTTGATGAGAGATGCACAGTTGCTTTTTGTTTTTGTACCCCTGCATCATTTTATCCTCAGCTTACATAGCAAAAACCTGCTGTCAGATTCCCTTTAAGTGTCCAGTTCAGCTCCTGTATTATTAAATGCAGTTTTTTTATGGTCCTTTTCAAGGGTAATTGTGCAGAGCAGGATAAAAACATGCCCCCCAGGGAGTCATGTGAGCCACATACCCTTGGCAAATACTGTAAAAATGAGCTTTAAGTAAAAAGACCCATAATTCTGAAACGGTATGGCAGAAAAATATATACCATATGTTTCGTACTATAAGACTCACCTTTCCTCCTGAAAATTTTTATAGGAAAATGTAGGGTGAATCCTATAGCCCGGATGTACCTGGCTGTGGCTTGGGGGGGGACTAACGAAGTGTCCACTGTTTAAGGATATGAATATGCTCTGCTCCCCACTTCCACTATCACCGCCCACCTCTCTGCACTGAAGCCAGCGCCAAAAAGTGAGCGGTATTATGGGTACAGGGGGCAGTGCTAATGCACTGTGCTTCTGCTTCAGTTTCCAATAGGATTGCGCCAGCAGGGGCGCATACGCAGACCGATTTCTAGCACCATTTTATTGAAGACAGTGAGGCTGCAGAAGATGGAGCAAATTCACTGCTTTCCACGCCCATAATCCTGGGCAGGGAGTAGGGAATATCCCGGCAGCTGACGACTGTGTCAGTTGCTGGTACCGAAAGAGGAGCAAAGGAAAGGGGAGTAGAATCATTTCATTAATTTTCTATGTCTGAGGCGTGATTGTAGTCTGAGGCAGATACCAGGATGGGACTGGGTGGGGGGGGGCCATATATACCAGGATTGGCGAGGATGGGGCATTTTACTCCACCTAAGGCTATGTGCACACGTTGAGTATTTGGTTGCAGAAATTTGTGCATCAATCTGCAGGTATATTTTATAATCTGAAAGTTTGATACGGTAATGCTCAGGAGCATCGGGGATAAATTAAGAGCAGAAACTGTCCACTTTCTTTGCTGTGGTGGCATTTCTACAGGTCCCAGGCATGATTGCTCTGATAATTGCTGACCTCCGTGACCACATCAGAGTTCAGAACAAAGAGACGGTGTTACATCTCTGCTCCCTGTAATATGTAGCATCCTAAGGCTGAGTAACTGGTGATGCCGTGCCTATGCTGCAGGATGAGATGGGCAGCAGCCGGGTGCCGTCTGCACTCACTGTATTGTAGGTGTTTGCCCCTACAGCGATATTTCGTTTGGTTGCACTATCCTTCCCGCCTGAATGACACCTGTGGATATATCAGGAATGTCAGGAGCTGTCCATACACGTTACCGTGATGGAAGAGGAGCATCACGTTCCTATGACCGGTAAAGGTGAAGGTTTTCTTTTGTTATTTAGCAGCTCCTTGATGCAGTAGACTGTGCGGGTTCATTAAAGGTCATAAAACTTGTGTGCATCAGGTGAAGAACCCATGTAACTTGAATTTGGGAAAAATTGTAATCGTATTTGGACCAATACTGACATGAGTTCCAAACATAGCCGAAACGTTCATAGTGTGACGATGCCCGGGCTCTGATGTCGTGCTAACATTCTTATCCTCCTATATGTGTATGCCAGGAGACTAATCCCTACACTCAGGATTCGCCTCTATTATCAGAACTGCTGTAGAAATGGCCTGTATCGGCTCTGTCAACATTAAGTTCTATGCTACAGATAGTTGTTGTTTGTTTTTCTTTTTTTCCTTTTAAAGAGTTGATCAACACAGAATGAATGTTCAAACCAAGCACAGGCTCTCGGTGCACCATGGCGGGGTCAAACATTTTATGTGCACCTCCCCACCTGCTTGTTTTCCATCTCTTTCCACCCTCCTCGGTTTCTATAGTACAGAACTGTCGATCAAAGAGGAGTGGAGATGGAAGGAAAAGAAGTAGGTAGGTAGCCTCTAAACCTCACTGACAACTTCCTTTGAGCTCTCCGCGTGTGACAGTACCTTAAAACACATTGAGCTACACTCATTCTCAGAATCCCTCTCCCCTATCGCAGACATAGCTTCCATACACGACAGACGCTGCCACCACCCTATGCAACACCACAATAATTACGGCCCTCGACTTAGCCACCCCCATCACATATAATGCCCCTCGCAAAAACAGGCAACCCTGGCACACCACCCTCACTAAAGACCTGTGATGGGCTTCCAGGGTCGCTGAGAGGAGATGGAATGAAGTGCTCCACTGAGCACTTCACATTGTTCAAGCAGTCCCATCAATGGCTTAGAGGCCATACTCACTGCTGCCAAACAAGCCTTCTCATCCCTAATAACGTCCCTGTCCCACAATCCCAAACAGCTCTCTAAAACTTTAAATTCCCTACTCCGCTCTTCCTCCCTCTCCCCTTATCTCTGCTGAAGACTTTGCCTCCTTCTTCAAGCAGAAGATAGATAAAATCAGAAACGGCTTTAACCCACTGTCCCCATAGCTTCCCCCTCTCCATCAGCTGCTTCTCCCTCATAACTGAAGATCAGCTCTCCTCCCTTTGTCAAGTCACACCTGGCCACCAGTGCCCACGACCCGCTCCCAACCCACCTCATTTCCAACTTCACCTCTATCTTCATCCTAACCCACCTCTTCAACTTATCACTTACTACTGGCTTCTTCCCCTCAGCCTTCAAACACTCCTTGATCACACCCATCCTCAAAAAACCCTCCCTCGGCCCAACATCTGTTTATAACTATCGTCCCATATCTCTTCTCCTCCTTCGCCTCAAAACTACTTGAACAACATGTCCATTCAGAACTGTCCTCCCACTTCTCCTCCTGCTCCCTCTTCAACTGCACACAATCCGGTTTCTGACCCCTCCACTCCCCCGAAACAGCCCTAACCAAAGTCACCAACGACCTACTGACTGCCAAGAGCAAACAGCACTACTCCGTAATCCTCCTCCTTGACCTATCTGTCGCTTGACACTTGACCATTCCCTCCTACTTCAGATTCTGGAATCTCTTGGCATCACTGACCTGGGCCTCTCCTGGATCTCCTCATACCTAACGGACCGGACTTTCAGCATCACCCACTTCCACACCTCCTCTTCACCCTACCCCCTATTTGTCAGTGTCCCCCAAGGCTCGGCCATGGGACCACTCCTCTTCTCCATTTACACCCTCGGCCTTGGGCAACTCATTGAGTCCCATGGCCTTCAGTACATCTCTACGCTGATGACACCCAGATCTACCTATCTGGCCTCAACATCACCTCTCTACTATCCAAAATTCCACAATTTCTGTCCGCCATCTCATCCTTCTTCTCTGCTTGCTTCC
The DNA here is from genome assembly GCA_033576535.1 of Allobates femoralis. Classification (NCBI taxonomy): domain Eukaryota; kingdom Metazoa; phylum Chordata; class Amphibia; order Anura; family Aromobatidae; genus Allobates; species Allobates femoralis. The sequence continues at coordinate 32,560,373 of JARQOC010000011.1, forward strand.
TGAAAGTGAACCTGTTGCCTAATCTAGCCCTCGTAACCTATGAATACCTGTCCCTGCAGTCTAAAACTCCTATAATACCCATCCCTGTCTGGCATTTTAGTGATGTGTACAAGTTGAATAAATCATTTTGTACACTTACATTTTCCTTGTCAGCTGGGCGTTCCCCTGGGGGTCTTTGTCGGGTAGGCAGGGTTCCTGGGCCGCGCTGCCCCCGCCTCGGTGCTAAAATGATGCCCTAATGGGCGTAATGCTGGTGCTAGAGCGGGGCACGTTTGAATTTCACCGCCTCTTGCCGCATCACTGTGATGCGGGTCACGTGATGCCGGCACGCGTCACTTCTGGTGACGTAGGGCTGGGTGCACCCAGCACACAGGCCGCCTTCAGCGATGGCATGTTGAAGGCGGCCTGTGCGCTGAGTGCACCCAAGCGTCCTCTCTCAGTTCTAGGGCGTCCCCAACCCAGGAAATTCACTACGACTCTCAGGACTCTGGAGGCCATTTTGATCCCAGTTCAGATTTAAACCTGGATGCATCCTTAGACTTAGACCCACCAGATACTACAGCTCTGGTTGAGGACTTTACAGTTGTGGCCAAAAGTATTGACACCCCTGCAATTCTGTCAGATAATACTCAGTTTCTTCCTGAAAATGATTGCAATCACAAATTCTTTGGTATTATTATCTTCATTTAATTTGTCTTCAATGAAAAAACACAAAAGAGAATAAAGCAAAACATTCATCATTTCACACAAAACTCCAAAAATGGCCAGACAAAAGTATTGGCACCCTCAGCCTAATACTTGGTTGCACAACCTTTAGCCAAAATAACTGCGATCAACCGCTTCCGGTAACCATCAATGAGTTTACTACAATGCTCTGCTGGAATTTTAGACCATTCTTCTTTGGCAAACTGCTCCAGGTCCCTGATATTTGAAGGGTGCCTTCTCCAAACTGCCATTTTTAGATCTCTCCACAGGTGTTCTATGGGATTCAGGTCTGGACTCATTGCTGGCCACCTCAGAAGTCTCCAGTGCTTTCTCTCAAACCATTTTCTAGTGCGTTTTGAAGTGTGTTTTGGGTCATTGTCTTCTGGAAGACCCATGACCTCTGAAGGAGACCCAGTTTTCTCACACTGGGCCCCACATTATGCTGCAAACTTTGTTGGTAGTCTTCAGACTTCATAATGCCATGCACACGGTCAAGCAGTCCAGTGCCAGAGGCAGCAAAGCAACCCCAAAACATCAGGAAACCTCCGCCATGTTTGACTGTAGGGACCGTGTTCTTTTCTTTGAATGCCTCTTTTTTTCTCCTGTAAACTCTATGTTAATGCCTTTGCCCAAAAAGCTCTACTTTTGTCTCATCTGACCAGAGAACATTCTTCCAAAACGTTTTAGGCTTTCTCAGCTAAGTTTTGGCAAACTCCAGCCTGGCTTTTTTATGTCTCGGGGTAAGAATGGGGTCTTCCTGGGTATCCTGCCATACAGTCCCTTTTCATTTAGACGCCAACGAATAGTACGGTTTGACACTGTTGCACCCTCGGACTGCAGGGCAGCTTGAACTTGTTTGAATGTTAGTCGAGGTTCTTTTTCCACCATCCACACAATCTTGCGTTGAAATCTCTTGTCAATATTTCTTTCCGTCCACATCTAGGGAGGTTAGCCACAGTGCCATGGGCTTTAAACTTCTTGATGACACTGCACACGGTAGACACAGGAACATTCAGGTCTTTGGAGATGGACTTGTAGCCTTGAGATTGCTCATGCTTCCTCACAATTTGGTTTCTCAAGTCCTCAGACAGTTTCTTTGGACTTTTCTTTTCTCCATGCTCAATGTGGTGCACACAAGGACACAGGACAGAGGTTGAGTCAACTTTAATCCATGTCAACTGGCTGCAAGTGTGATTTAGTTATTGCCAACACCTGTTAGGTGTCACAGGTAAGTTACAGGTGCTGTTAATTGCACAAATTAGAGAAGCATCACATGATTTTTTTAACAGTGCCAATACTTTTGTCCACCCCCTTTTTTATGTTTGGTGTGGAATTATATCCAATTTGGCTTTAGGACAATTCTTTTTGTGTTTTTTTTCATTGAAGACAAATTAAATGAAGATAATAATACCAAAGAATTTGTGATTGCAATCATTTTCAGGAAGAAACTGAGTATTATCTGACAGAATTGCAGGGGTGTCAATACTTTTGGACACAACTGTATATTCTCCATTAATCAGGTATTGGACGTCTCTGACCCACCTAGTGATACTTCGGAACACAAAGTTTCTTTCAAACGAGCAAAAACGTCACAAATATTTTGTTGATCACCCTGAATTTCAGGAGATCCTCCAAAAGCATCGCTCACACCCAGAGAAAAAATTGGCAACCGCAAAATGGTTGAAGCTTGTTACCCCTTTTTGCCAGCAGTGAGCCAGGACTGGGCAGATTCACCTCAGATGGGCCCCCCGGTTTCCAGGCTGGCGGCACGGACGCTTTTGCCTTGCCAGATAGTTCCTCAATTAAGGATGCAACGGACCGACAGGTGGAACAAATGTCTCGATCAGTCTTTGAAGCCTCTGCGTCCTCTTTAGCTCCAAAGTTTGCCTTGGTTTGGGCAGCTAAGGCCATCGTGACCTGGGCCGGCAACCTACACACAGCCTTAAGATCTACGAACACTGACCCTGTTTTGTCAGATCAAGCAGCACAAATTTCGATCACTGCGGACTATTTACTGCATGCAGACCTGGACTCTGCAAATTGCACAGCACTGGCTGCATCAAATGCCATTACTATTAGACGTGCCCTCTGGTTACGTGAGTGGAAGGCAGATGTAGCCTCCAAGAAGTCTCTCACAAGTCTTCCATACCTCAGCGGCCGCCTGTTTGGAGATAAATTGGATAAATTAATTTCAGATGCTACGGGAGGCAAAAGCACTTCTCTCCCCATAAGTCCAACACGAACTGGCAGTCCTAATCTCGCCATTCTAAGCCTAAGGGATCAAGGTCCCATAGGTTTTCCTCTTCATGACTCCCTTCTTCTGGAAAACACCCCCACTAGTAGACGTCCGATGTCTACACTTTCAGCACGTCTGGCTGCCTATTATACAAGGCAAGTAACTGGAAGACACCAGTTCTCTTACCCACAAGATAGTTCATGTTTCTACCGCCCAACCGGTTCCTCCTATTCGTTCCTCCAAAACCACCGTCCAAAGCTCGAGCCTTCCAGGCAGTCGATTCACTCCTAAATGTGTTGTTGTGACGGTACCACAGGCCGAGCGCTTCCACGGGTTTTCCTCGAACCTCTCCGTGGTCCCCAAAAAGGGGTGTGTGGCAAGACCCATTATAAACTTAAAACAACTGAACAAATATATTCACGTCCGACATTTCCGCATGGAGTCTCTTCACTCCATAATAGCATTCATGGAAGGAGGAGAATATCTTGTATCCATAGATATACAAGATGCATACCTGCATATCCCAATTTCATCTACTCATCAAAAGTTTCTCCGATTTGCAATCGGCCACGGTCATTACCAATTTGTGGCTCTTCCGTTTGGGCTTGCCACAGCTCCCAGAGTGTTCAGCAAGGTCATGGCGGCTGTCATGACCATTCTCCAGTCGAGTTGTCGTCATTCTCCCATACTTAGATGATTTACTCATCAAAGCTTCAACTTTCAGAGATTGCTAACACAGCGTCTTCATCACTGTAGACACACTGCATAGCCTGGGCTGGCTGGTCAACCTCCAGACGTCTTCGCCACTCCTGACAGTCTCTGACCTTTCTGGGAATGCAATTAAACACCTCCAGAGGTCTGGTCCTGCTTCCCCAAGAAAAGGCAAGCGCTCTCCGCCAAGGAGTCCGCACCCTCCTCCATCCTTCACCTCGGTCCTTCCTGTTTGCCATGAAAGTCCAAGGCAGGATGGTTGCCGCAATAGGAGCGGTTCCGTTTTCCTCAACTTTACCTCAGGCCTCTCCAGCTGGACATATTCAAGTCCTGGGACAAGCCCCTTTCACTCGACAGGAGGTTTCGACTATCAATGTTGACCAAACACTCCCTCCATTGGTGGATCAGTCCGGTCTCCCTCACTCGAGGGAAATCCTTCCTTCCAGCCCATTGGAAAGTCCAAACTACCGACGCAAGCTTGACCGGATGGGGTGCGGTGTACAGACACCACAGGGCACAAATGGTCCCTTTTGGAATCGACCATGCCAATCAACCTACTGGAGATTCGAGCTATTTCCGTGGCACTGAAAACCTTCAACCACCTCCCGGTAGGATGCCACGTCAGGATACAGTCGGACAATGCCATGATAGTGGCATATGTCAATCACCAAGGCGGCACCCGCAGTCTCCAGGCAATGAGACAAGCTCATCACATTCTCCACTGGGTGAAATCAACGGGATTGGTACTGTCGGCAGTACACATACCGGGCGTGGACAATTGGGAAGCAGACTTCCTTAGTTGCCATGGGATGGATTCAGGAGAGTGGTCTCTGCATCCCGATGTCTTTCAGCAAATTTGCCATCACTGGGGGACCCCGGATGTGGACCTCATGGCATCACGTCTCAATGCCAAGGTTCCCAACTTCATGGCCAGGTCCCACGACCCACAGTCTCTAGGTGCAGACTCCCTAGGTCAAAATTTGACACAATTCCAACTCCCCTACATTTTTTTTTTCTTCTTTATCTCTAATCCTCAGAGTGGTGCGGAAAATCAAGCAGGAGGGTGTTCCAATCATCCTCATAGCCCCAGACTGGCCCAAATGTGCATGGTACGCTGACCTCGTTCAACTCGCGGCAGACGTCCCTTGGCGCCTCCCAGATCGTCCAGACTTCCTCTCTCGGGGCCCGTTTTATCATCAGAATTCAGGAGCCCTGAATTTGACGGCGTGGCCCTTGAAACCTGGGTTCTGACCCAAGCGGGTTTTTCCCAGGATGTCATAGGAACCATGATTAGAGCACGGAAGGTAGGGCTAGGCGATTTTGGAAAAAATCAAAATCTCGATTTTATTTAAACCTATGGACGATTTTCGATTTAAATCTCGATTATTTTTTTATATATGTATACAGCATACACAGTATACACAGTATATCATACACAGTATATATCGTACACACAGTATATATAATATATACAGCATACACAGTATATATCATACACACAGTATACATAGTATATATCCTATACACAGTATATATCATACACACAGTATCTATCATACACACAGCATATACAGTATACATCATAAAGACAGTATATACAGTATCATACACACAGTATATATGTATACAGCATACACAGTATATACAGTATATATCATACACACAGTATATATATACAGCATACAGTATACATAGTATATATCATACACACAGTATATATAATATACAGTATACACAGTATATATCATACACACAGTATACATAGTATATATCATACACACAGTATATATATAATATATACAGCATACACAGTACATATAATATATACAGCATACACAGTATACATAGTATATATCATACACACAGTATACACAGTATCTATCATACACACAGCATATACAGTATATATCATTCAGACAGTGCACTGGGCACTCACAGAACTCGGCGATGTAGTAGGACACGGCGTAGTTCTCCTCGCACCAGTCCAGGGTGGAGGTCGGCGGCCCCCAGTGTCCGGGCCTGTCCAGCGCCGGAGCCATGTTGCACTCTGCTGCCAGTCACTGCCGGCCGGGGAGGAGGCGGAGCGTACCGCAGTGCGCATCGGAAGTACCAGGTGACGCCGGACCGGAAATGCCGCCTGGATCTTCTAAACAGCGCTCCGGACGCAAATCGAATTACACGATTTTTAAGAAAACCACAATCATGGCCACAGCAGGGGGCAAATTAATCGAATTAATTTGATTAATCGCCCAGCCCTAACGGGAGGCCACCTCTGCTACGATTTATCGAACCTGGAAGGCCTTTTTCGCCTGGTGCATCTCTCGAGGTCACTCGCCATGGCCCTATTTTATTATCAAAGGTTCTCGGTTTCCTCCATTTAGGCCTGGAGACAGACCTGTCTTTAGCTTCTCTTCAGGGACAGATTTCAGCCCTCTCAGTTCTGTCCAACGACGTCTTGCAACTAAACCGCAAGTATAGACTTTTCTTCAGGGAGTCTTCCGACTAGTTCCCCCTTATAAAAGACCACTGGACACATAGGACCACAACCTTGCTCTCACTGCGCTACAAGAACCTCCTTTTGAGCCCCTAAGGGAGATTCCCCTTCGCCTTCTCACCCAGAAAGTGGTATTTCTGGTGGCAAGCACTTCTCTCCGCCGAGTGTCAGAACTGGCAGCACTTTCCTGTAGACTGCCTTTCTCGTGTTCCACCAGGATATGGTCATACTCCATCCGCTCCAGTCTTTTCCCCCGAAGGTGGTGTCCTCTTCCTACCTTAACGAGGAGATTATCTTGCCGTCACTTTATCCGGCTCATTGGGTCGAGGAGGCTCTGCATGCTCTAGTCCCGGTGAGTGCTCCTGTGTATGGGAGTGTTGGCTGAGTTGACTGTCATCTGATGCACCTTATGTGTATAGTCAGCCCTGCACTAGGTATTAGCTCTCAGTTTTACTTGAGAATTTAACTGAACGTCCTGCTCCCTAGAATAAGATAACTCTTCCAAGTATGTGCCTCTTTTTGGTTTTTAGGTCTGAGGTCTTGCAGTGAATATGTACTATATACCGTATGTAATATCCTATGACAGTGCTAAGAGTGTCCTTAAAGTGAACCTGTCACCTGTTTTGGGTGTTATAAACTGTGCCCACCACCTTTTTAACATACTGTAACTGGGGTTTCTGTAACCTTTTTATATCCCCAGATGTGCCCCTGCATACCTCAGAAAACCACTTGTAATGTGTCTCGCACTGTTAAGGGTCTGATGGGGTATCTGTAGATTCCAGTGTAGACAGCTCTTTCACATTTACATAGCTCAGAGTAAGACTGTTTTTATGAGGGTCCAAAAAGACATATTGGTGTACTGTGTGTAGTGATGGGGGAGCAAAAGGACTTATGTACATGTATTTATAAGGACTTAATGCACACCTTTTTAAAGGGATCCTGTCACCCCCAAAACACCTCTAAAGCTATTAAAAGCTGTCCATAGAGCATAGTAACACTTACCCTACACTCCTTTTAGCTCCTAAAAGCATCTACTGAGAATGAAGATAAACGTTATTACAGTACCTCATTAGTGATTATAATTAGTGACTATTGTATGCATAGTCACCCAGCCAGGCTTTCCCTCTTCATGACAACACGCCTCAATAGGCGTGATCTTTATCTCTGATTCAAATGCGCCACCTCCCCGCTCTGTTATGCGTCGGCCATGCTGCAGTGTGGCTGTGTGACGCGAATCGCGTCATTTCCGGCGCCGGGTGACGTATTACTCCCGCGCCGCTCTGTTTGCTTCAAGCCCCGCACTGCGCATGCGTGATTCGCGTCACACAGCCCCACTGCAGCACGGCCGACGCATAACAGAGCACCACTGCACAGCCGCGAGAGCTATGAATGCAGCTGTATGTCATTCCCATACATACACAGGAGCAGATGTGTTTTCCAGGCAGTGGGGCAGTTCTGGCTGAAGTGTGCCGCACCCCATCAGACCCTTAACAATTCGTTTACATATAGCTCTGGACACATTAACAGTTGATTTATGAGGTATGCAGGGGGAAGTCTGGGGATATAAAGGGATTGAAGGAACCCCATTTGCAGTATGTTAAAGGTGGTGGGCTTACTTTAGAACACCCAAAACTGGCAACATGTTCCCTTTAAAGTATATCATAAGATGGATGAGACTAATAGGACATGTCTTCTGATCTATATCCTCACTTCCCATCATCACATGAGGTGACGCAGCTTCCAGTTGGATTTCTATAAAAGCTTTAATTGCTGTGATCACTTTGGTCAGAGCTGAACACATTTCTGAGCCATTAGGCGACTCCTATTCCTCTGGGGTATCACTAATTCATAGAGAATTGCAGAGGCTCCATTGTAATTGGCTTGGTTCATGAAAAAATAAAGCTACAACATATTTTCTGTGTAATCCGGTTCTACCACCACTTCCTAGCAACCATAGAGTTGACATTTTGTAGCTGAGGCTTCGGAAACGTCCTTATGACCTTTTTGTAACTTGCCTCTGCCCGTGATGACATCGGAGATCGGCAGTAGGAGGCTCGCCTTACGTAAGGACTGCTGTAGACATTGGGTTTCCGTGTGCAAATTCTGATGTCATCAGATTTGTGAATGGATTTAGATTTTAATTGATCGGACGTTAAAGATGGGTAGATAACGTGACTCCGGTCTATCAGACTTTTATGTAGTTTTTGGCTTCTGGACAGAAGGTTTGCAAATCTCTTGCCTTTTGTGATCTCCGGCGTTACATTTGACTTGGGCCCCTTTCACACCAGCAGTTTACGCTGATCACGGCAGTTGCGGTGAAAAAAACCCGCGATTACCGCATAACGGCCGCACTTGCGGTTCACTTGCGGCAAGCCCCATACAATGTCTACGGGGCTTGCAGTAAGTGTGCGGCAAGTGCGGTTTCGGCAAATTGGGCTCTTTGCTCTATTACAGGTTTTCTTCCTGTAGGAAGGTGCTCAGGTTGTTTAATGTAACACTTATAGTGGTCCCAGTGTACATATGATATCCTCTTGGTGTACTTGCCCTTACTGGATTCAGCATTCAGTTTTCGAACCTTGCTATGGTTCCAGTGTTGACTTACGGTGACGTCCACGGCACACATCTCTGAGTTTGGTGACTGGCTAGAGAGAGGGGTGACCTGGTCCCTAAAGGTGCCTCCTAGTAAAGCATTAACATTTTTAGTGTTTAAACTGCTTTTCCCATTCCTCCCAGGTCCAGCACTGAATCCCAACCAATGCTACTAGCGTCTGTAAGGGTATGAACATATGTAGATATTCTAGACACAGGGTGCACAGCCTAATATAAAGTACAAAATATCAGAACCAGGTGCTACGTGATGCAGAGAAGAGTAATCTGTCATCAAAAGAAGAAAGACGCTGCAATGTCCACAACACTGACATTTTATTGAACAAAATATTTAAAAGCACAATCGGTCAAAGGAACTTAAGCAAAACTAACACACAAGTGATGGTATATGCATCACCCTCCAAAATTAGTCAATCAGGATTATTAGACATTCAAATCTTATATATAGAACATGCGATGTGGAATGGATGACCTGTTGGAAATCATAACCAATGAAGAAGTAATATCTATATATGCCAAGGAGCAATATAAAGAATGATGGTACATGATATGACATCTTACAATATATACATAGTTACCTATATTTCTAAATTCACCAGTGCTATAAGTCAAGTATGAAAGGGCATAGGTGAGCTGGGATGAATGAATAAATCGCACAGTATAATGATGGGAGCGCGCACCTAGCACAGTGTCAAGTGTATCTGTATAGACGCGGCTGGAATTCAGGGTGCAGGGGTCCCCAACTCCAGGCCTCTAGGGCCGCCAACAGTGCATGTTTTCAGGATCTCCTTAGTATTGCACATGGGTTGGAATCCTTTCCTGTGCATTTGATCACATTAACACCTGTGCAATACTAAGGAAATACTAAAATCCTGCACTGTTGGCGGCTCTCGAAGCCTGGAGTTGTGGACCTCTTGGGTAGTGGATCAACACACACTACTGCTCTTCTACAGTATATTAGGCTACTCACAAAAGTCACCATTTGGAGAGCTGCTCTTCATAGCTGTTAACTAGACCTGGTGCTAATGCAACAAGCTGGTAAACAGCCACGAGCCATTTATCACGGGCCTGCAAGCCACATGTGGCTCCAGAGCTACAAGATGGGGACTTGCTCCAGAGAATTGCACTCCTCCCCATACACACACCTCTCCAAGACAACTGGACACAAGTATACCATCACTTTACTAGAAAATCCAAGCATTCCTTTTTGGTCCTGAAACTGTTGTAGCAATATTGAGAAATTCTGCTTTTTATCCTTATACTAAGTAAACTGTAAGTGCACTGGGGGCGTATCTATGCACTTACACTCCAGGCTCCTCCTATGTTCTCACGCCCTCAGTTGTATGATTGATTGATGACAGGGGCTCTCGTGGGTGACATTAGTTTTGCACCTTGTCCTGAAACCATATGTAGATCCATCTGGACGGGTGGCACATGTCTAAGATGTTAGGGCTGGGCAGAGGTGTGATGTCTTGGGCAAAACTGTTCTCAACCCTGAAAATACAAGCAAAACCCAGAATGGGCACACTCGGACTAAGTTCTCACGTTGCAGATTTGTGAGGAGGTGTTTCCATTGACCATCCGCACCAATTTACAGAACAAAAGTGGGGAAAAAATGTGCTTTTCAATATCCTATTCACATGTTGTGGAAAAAAATACATAGGAAAATGGTGCAGATTTCATATTTACCGCACACTCATCCTTGTATGGATTTTTTTATTTTGCAGATTACAACATGTTCGACATAAAGGGAACCTGTCATGTCCTTTTTTTAATTTTTAAACCACCCCAAAGTAACTTGGATCATGCTCTGTATGACTAACCTGGTTTAAAAAATACCAAAAAATCCATGTACTTGATCATAAAAAAGCACTTTAGATGCTCAGGTGTCTGCATTAGGTACCTGCACATTCAGGCATCGGGGTGGATACTTTAGCTGGAATCAGTCACATCAATCCACTGCACTCCATGCACTTTTTTTAAACAGTCACTCTCCCCGAATTGTAATACATTGATATCATTGAAGGACCTGCTGGTAGTGAGAACCTGTGGGGATGTCATGTCTATGTGGGTGGAGCTAAGTCATAATGTCCTTCTCTTTAGACTGGCTTAGCTCCACCAATTATTCACCTGGTCGTTACATCACTACAGGTCCTTCAGTGATGTCCCAGCCCCGATTTGTAATATAATAACATCACTAAGGATCCTGCTGGTTTTGAAGGACCTGTGGTGATGTCATGACCATGTAACCGTAATGGGCAGAGCTAAGCCAGTCTGAAGTGAAGGGTGCGTTGACTTGGCTCTGCCTGTTAGTCATATGGTCGTGACATCCCCACAGGTCCTTCTCCACCAGCAGGACCTACAGCGATGTGGATATATTACAATTCGGGTGGGAGGGAGGAGTGACTACGTTTAAATGAATTGCATGACTTGAGTGTGGATTGACGTGACTGGCTCCAGCTGAAGAACCACCCCTGGTGACTAAACGAGAAGGTGCATGATGCAAACATAAGCATCTAAAGTGCTTTTTATTATGATGAATACATGGATTTTCCTTAAACCAGGTTAGTGATGCAAGTGCATGATCTAAGTAGCATTGGGGGCAGTTTAAAAACAAAAAAGGACATGACCAGTTAGTTCCCTTTAATAATGTAGGGTGACCTCCCTATGTAGATTCGTTGCGGATTCATGATCAGAAGGTTTTCTGCAACGTGTGACCTAAGTCTTACGCTCTCTTATCTCAGATTGCAGAATAGTGCCTGCCGCAAGTGTTTTTTATGCAGACAGTGGGGGAAACGTCTCGTGGCGGTGCACACCGGCCGGTTGGCCACTGTGGTCCATTGCACGCATGGAGAGCTCGGTGACCAAGAACGCTGTCTTATAATCCTGGCCTAATATTGACAATCCAAGGCTGCAGCTATATGAAGCCAGTGCCTGTTGACGTGCCGCGTGCCCTGCTCTCCGGCTGGAGGCCCCCGCTCGTTTAGCAGCACCTGCTCCTGATGATGGCTCTATTTTTGGCCTCTCTGGGTCTTGTTTCCCCTCCCCCCACCCTCTGTCACTAGTTTGCCTTTATTCTTTCGGGGAAAACTATTACTGACATCCGGGAAACTGCAACAAATGTGTAATAAAAGGGGCAAACCTCAATACTAAGCACCTGTTACATCGGTACGCCGGTACTCCACTCTGCTTCAGTGTAACCGGAGCGCTCAGCCCTGGATGATACGTTATCGGTTCATCAACAGAACTCCACAGCTCCGATCTGCACCAGGATTTTCTGTTCAGATTATCTGGATGCTAAATTTCCTTTGTTTTTATGCTGGTAATGTGGTGCTTTATATTTAGGAGATCTCACCCACAGAGAATTGATCAGTGCCGGGGATTTGACGTCTGCACCCTGGCAGTTCATGCTGCCGGTGTTCATTGTTTTAACCCTTCACTAGTTACGATTTAATGCTGATTTTCAGTGCTGCAGAATTTCCATAGCAAATGTGCCCTAGGGTATTCTAAGTGGCTGCTCTTGGGGACTGTAACTTTATGGTCTCTGAGATTCAGCCTCTATAATAAATGCTCTATTGCTGTCAAACTCATGGCTCATGGTCCAAATGTGGTCTTCGATGTTAGGACACAGAAGGACAAGTTCTTCACTTTTCCTGTAGGGAGAGTCCGTTGAGGTAGTGTGCAAATGTGCGCAAGAGCTCTTGATCTAAGATGGCGCCCACCCCCTGTGCTGGCGTCATCACCCCTTCAACTAAGCACTGGCTGCTTTCTACATCAACATAGCTGGTGCTTAGCAGAGGGGGTGCAGCCAGCACAGGGAGCGGGTGCCATCTTGGAATCTCAGCGGATGCTGTCAGCGCTTAGTAGAGAGGGTGATGTCGGCACAAGGAGTGGGTGCCATCTTGGAACCTGCGCGAATGCAGCCAGTGCTTATTAGTAGAGTGGGTAACGTCAGCACAAGGAGCAGATGCCATCTTTGCATCAGAGTGTACACAGTTATGTCGTTTTTACGTCACTTAACTACATTCACCTTTTTAGCGTCTTTCTCGGTAATTTTCTACCCTTGTCCTTTCGGGTCAGATGCTGACCTGCACGGGAGCGATCTCCAATAGGTGGCAGTAGTGATTTTCCCGTAGAAGGATAGCCTGTCAGACCCCTTAGGGTAAGTTCACACAGGAAGGTTTAGTGGCGTTCAAACCGTCAGAAAACCGCTGGAAATTATCAGTTCTGAGCTCTGAAGTCTCCAGCTGTGTTCCGGCGGTTTTCCGGCGTTTTTTTACAGCGTGTGCACAGCGGTTTATAGTCGTTTTTCCCAGCGGTTTTTCCAGCGGTTTTCTATGAAGGATTTTGTTCATGGAACCGATCCAAAACCGCTGGGAAGAATTGACATGTTGTATGCTGCTAAACCGCTCGGAAACCGCTCAACCGCTGGCGGATCCGCTCACATAAACCGACTGTGTGCACAGCGGTTTCTAAATTGCATAGGGTTACATGTAATTCCTAACGCTGCTTAGGATTTACATAAGTTTAAATAAAACCTATGCTAAACCGCCGGCGGTTTTCGCTGCTAAACCGAGGTTAAAACTGTATGTGTGAACTTACCCTAACACGGGTCGTCTTCTTTAGGAGAGCTGCTGTTCCTATCCCTAAACGTTCATTCCTTTAGTAGTTGTCGTGATCTACGATGTCGGTGTTGGGGTCTTCACCAGTTTTAAGCCAGAAAACGTAAAACGTGTGACAAGTGTGAGCCTGTAAATGTGCCCAGTGTGGGTGTTACATCCAATCCCCCACACACAGCATTGTTGGATGTGGTCTGGAGGCTATTCCTATATATACTGGGTACGACCGAGGCAAAAAGTTGCATAAATGACACTTTTCCATTACAGTAGTCTGAAATCCTCTACCTGATATAACTGCTGTGATACATTGTGTTATCATTAAGCTGCTTTATCTGTTTCCAGGAAAGCTGGGTAACGAACGCTACGGCGGTCACTGCTCCCCCAACTGCAAGTCTTGATAACAGTATAACCTCCTCCATGTGTGTCCATTACTAAGCCCTACTGGGACCGGTGCTGGAGGCAATATAGTAGGCACCCGACTCTCCCAGCACCACATAATCAGCCGCTGAAGACATATCCATTATATAACAGCCGTCATAAACCTATGTCTATCGGCAAACACCTTTTTCCTGTTAGATGGCAAGTTACTAGTTAGTTGCAGGAAGGTTTAGGTGCAAAGGTTATCAGAAGAATTGTCTGCTATAAAAGCGGAGCGCCGAGCAGCCGATACGTAGACTATTATCTGGTGGAGTAACTGTTCACTGTCTTCTATCTCCCTCTCTACAGCCGTACGGAAACATGAACCCACAAATGGGAATGATGGGGCAGACCATGGCGCCCAATGTACATGGCGGCTTCTATGGGCAGCCTCAGTATGCTGCAGGAGATCCGATGTGGAGCTACTTCACAGCAGTGGCCGGCCAGGTAAGATCTGCACACACCCTGTTTGTTTTCTAGGGCTGTGCCTGCATTCACTGCGTTCACCATTATCCTATTGACAGATTCCCCTTAGCTTACTGCCAACGGCACTGTATGTGATGTCGTATTTCAGGTGCCGGGTGTATGGGGTTGACACAGGATCTCCATGTACCGCTAGCCTTGGCTTTATGCCGCTGCCTCTTAACAAGCAGGCTTACACCGTTCACTGCAGTTTAATCATTTATATGTCACTTGCATCATTTTAGAGGGGTTGTCTGGTCTAAAACAATAAATCTGCAGCAAGTCTGCGTCAATCTATTAGTGTATCTCAACTCCAGTCCTAAAGACCCACCAACAGGTCATGTTTTCAGAGTTTATTTCGTTTTGCACAGACAATAATGCCATCACCTGTGCCATAAGAGTGGAAATCCTGAACACAGGACCTGTTGGTGGATCTTCAGGTCCGGAGTCATGAAACATTCCTCTATGAAGATTCATAAGACTGCAGTCACACAGTGACACTGACTACAGATTGTCACTTCAGACCAGACAACCCCTTTAAGTGGCACCGGATACTGACCCTTCTGGTATTGTAAGCCCCCCGGTGTTGCCGTCTTGGTGCTCTTCTGAGTTGTACAATGTGTGCTGCAATACTGATGTATGTACCCCAAAATACTATCCCACCCCCACCCCCCAGTAAGTTTTCTAACTTGGGAATAATGTTACCAGATTATTTCACTTCCCGATAATCTCTGCACGTATAAATTCCCAGAATAAAAGAAACATATTGGCGGCATGTTTTTTTTTTTGTTTTTTTTTGTTTTTTTTTAATTTATTTTTATTTTATTTTAGTCACTTCATGGTAATGTGAATATCATGCTAAGTAGTAAAGAAAAATAAAATTTTTTTTTTGCACTTTCCCCCTCTGGTTAAAATTAACCTTTTGCATTCCCGTGGAGATATCTTTCTCCTCTGTGTTGGTCTGTTCTGTTGTACTGTAAGTACCGCACTGATGTCGGGGATCCTGGTGGCTGAGTTGTTGCTTCTGGAGGGTCTTTTGTTTCCCCTACTTTAGATTTGCAGCCGATCTCCTCATATCTCTGTAGACCGTTCAGGACAGGACATTTTTAGTTCCTACTGAAGCCTACCTGACCCTTCACCGGAGACCTATAGATCTTCTGCTTTTTGCCATAGAAACTCCCCTTCTAGTAAATAATCATTGTGACCCGATTACATAATTTCCTACATGAGGACATCGTCGTGCAGCTCAGGTCGTAGTCCGCTTTCCTTTACAAACATGTCTCAATTTATGCCAGTCATGTCACTGTTGCATCCGTCTCCAGCATGCAAGAAAATGGTGCAATTGGTGCAAAATAATCCTTTTGTTAACTTTTTACATTGATTGTCTTTGTGTCTCCGCATCGATGTGAAAAGATCAGAAAGACCAGCTACAAACTCTGTCCATAGCGGGCTCACTGACTGCTTCTCTGTTACCTCATACTGCAGTCACCATTGAGGGAAAACAGTGCAATGTTTAAGGAACCCAATTGACAAATGCGTGTGTGACTTTTGACATAAATAAAGGGTTAACTGCATGTAAAATCTAGATGGATAAAGATCTATAAATAATTAACTTTTTTACATGCATTTAGGCCTCTCATGATTCTTGACGTATATGTATGTCAAAAGTCAAGTCATTGCCTTTGTTGCAGGCTCATGAATTTTTCTTCTCCTTTGGAAAGAGAAGTCATCATATAGGACCAGAAAAGTACATTTATTTTTCGTTTTATTTTGCGCATTGTGCCCCTCCTATAAGATCATCAAAGGCGTTTGGTTGGGAGGGGGGCATTTCAGAATGTCCCCAGTTACATGGGAAATGCAGCCTGCCCGACAGCCGGATCCTCGCGCCCGCATGTAGAAAGTCACTGCAGAATAGGAGCCAGAAAGCGGCTGGAGAAGCTTGTATTAGCTATAATACAGGATTGTATGCAGTGAGACTGTAGGGATGGGCGGGCATCTACCTTTTTGGCTTGTGTTACACGTTTCGTTGTTTTGCAGGACGGTGAAATAGATGCCGAAGAACTACAGAGATGCTTAACACAGGCCGGGATCCATGGGACCTATACACGTAAGTCAGGTGTACACGCCACTGTCAGTGCTGGAGTTATTTGCCCACAGTATTCTTGCTAATGAGTGATGGGTATACCCTCCCTGCCTTGGAAAATATGGAGGCAGCACATGCTGATTAGAGCGCCACGTGCCTCCACCTACAAAAAAACCTGTTAAGACAGAATCATTTATACCTGCTTTTTCATACAAAACCTGCTGAAAAGCCTGGTCACCCCCCAAAACCAAGTAATATGTTCGTAAACTGTTCACATTATGTTCGGTAGCTTGTCATCCACCCCGGTCAGGTGTGGGGAGAGGTTTCTTGATGTGTTTTCTATCAGCATTATATGTGCTGGAACGTTCTTTCCCTTACAGGCATTTCTAGTACAGTAGCCTGTTTCTATTGTCCAATTGCAATTAAAGTGCTTTTTCTACAGCAAAGATATAGAAAAGGTATTACGCTATCCTCTGGATAAGGTAGTGATGATGAGCTATCCCCTGGATAAGGTAGTGATGATGAGCTATCCCCTGGATAAGGTAGTGATGATGAGCTATCCACTGGATAAGGTAGTGATGATGAGCTATCCTCTGGATATGGAAGAGATGATGAGCTATCCTTTGGATACGTTAGTGATGATGAGCTATCCTTTGGATACGTTAGTGATGATGAGCTATCCACTGGATACGGTAGTGATGATGAGCTATCCACTGGATACGGTAGTGATGATGAGCTATCCACTGGATACGGTAGTGATGATGAGCTATCCCCTGGATAAGGTAGGAGCTATCCACTGGATACGGTAGTGATGATGAGCTATCCCCTGGATACGGTAGTGATGATGAGCTATCCCCTGGATACGGTAGTGATGATGAGCTATCCTTTGGATACGTTAGTGATGATGAGCTATCCACTGGATACGGTAGTGATGATGAGCTATCCACTGGATACGGTAGTGATGATGAGCTATCCACTGGATACGGTAGTGATGATGAGCTATCCCTGGATACGGTAGTGATGATGAGCTATCCCCTGGATACGGTAGTGATGATGAGCTATCCCCTGGATACGGTAGTGATGATGAGCTATCCTCTGGATACGGTAGTGATGATAAGCTATCCTCTGGATAAGGTAGTGATGATGAGCTATCCACTGGATAAGGTAGGAGCTATCCACTGGATAAGGTAGTGATGATGAGCTATCCTCTGGATACGTTGGTGATGATGAGCTATCCACTGGATACGGTAGTGATGATGAGCTATCCCCTGGATAAGGTAGTGATGATGAGCTATCCACTGGATAAGGTAGTGATGATGAGCTATCCTCTGGATATGGTAGAGATGATGAGCTATCCTTTGGATACGTTAGTGATGATGAGCTATCCTTTGGATACGTTAGTGATGATGAGCTATCCACTGGATACGGTAGTGATGATGAGCTATCCACTGGATACGGTAGTGATGAGCTATCCACTGGATACGGTAGTGATGATGAGCTATCCACTGGATACGGTAGTGATGATGAGCTATCCCCTGGATACGGTAGTGATGATGAGCTATCCCCTGGATACGGTAGTGATGATGAGCTATCCTCTGGATACGGTAGTGATGATGAGCTATCCACTGGATAAGGTAGGAGCTATCCACTGGATAAGGTAGTGATGATGAGCTATCCTCTGGATAAGGTAGTGATGATGAGCTATCCTCTGGATAAGGTAGTGATGATGAGCTATCCTCTGGATAAGGTAGTGATGATGAGCTATCCACTGGATACGGTAGTGATGATAAGCTATCCTCCTGGATAAGGTAGTGATGATGAGCTATCCTCCTGGATAAGGTAGTGATGATGAGCTATCCTCTGGATAAGGTAGTGATGATGAGCTATCCTCTGGATAAGGTAGTGATGATGAGCTATCCTCCTGGATAAGGTAGTGATGATGAGCTATCCTCTGGATAAGGTAGTGATGATGAGCTATCCTCTGGATAAGGTAGTGATGATGAGCTATCCACTGGATACGGTAGTGATGATAAGCTATCCTCCTGGATAAGGTAGTGATGATGAGCTATCCTCCTGGATAAGGTAGTGATGATGAGCTATCCTCTGGATAAGGTAGTGATGATGAGCTATCCTCTGGATAAGGTAGTGATGATGAGCTATCCTCCTGGATAAGGTAGTGATGATGAGCTATCCTCTGGATAAGGTAGTGATGATGAGCTATCCTCTGGATAAGGTAGTGATGATGAGCTAGCCACTGGATACGGTAGTGATGATAAGCTATCCTCCTGGATAAGGTAGTGATAATAAGCTATCCTCTGGATAAGGTCTTCCTCCTAGGCACCACAGGACCTGTTTGAGTAGTCTGTTTCTTTTGGTCCTGTACACCATGTGACTGTCACATGGTACACAGGTGCTAAAGTATTGTACAGACTACTCATTCAGGACCAGCCCGAGAGGAAGACTTCACCGTGGGATCACAGGGAGGGCAAGAAAGTGTATGTGTGTGTGTGACTGTCTTTCTGTCTGTGTGCCCTGAAAATGGTCACACATTTGCGTTTGTGATTCTTCTTTGCTGAAACTGCACCAAACAGATCAGTAAAATAGCACAAACGCGCTGTGTGAACCTAGCCTTAGGCCCCATTCACATCAGCGTTTTTCTCTGATTGTGGCAGATTTACTGCATCTGCCGCCTAAAGGTCGCACTTGCAGCACACTTGCGGCAAGTGCGGTATTGCTCTGGTTCCCGCAGTTGCAGCTGCGAAAAAAAATGCGGTCAGCATCTTTTTTTCTGCGGCCGCAACCGCCGTAACAGCAGCAATACGCACTTGCCGCAAGCCCCATAGACTATGCATAGGACTTGCCGCAAATGTGACGGTTAGGCGGCAGATGCTGTAATTCTGCCGGTCTGCCGCAATCAGCAAAAAACGCTGATGTGAAAGGGGCTTTAAAAAGGAGAAAACACAGCGTCTGGTGATGGCCATGAGTTCAAGACGGCAGGCAGTCACTGCCACCAAAGGGTTTTCAACCAAGTATTAGACAATGACATTTTATTTACAATTGTTTAATTTGTCTAATTACTTTTGAGCCCCTGAAATGAAGGGATTGAGATAAAAAAAAAAAAAGCCTCCGTTCCTCATCATTTTGTTCAATTGAATTAAAACTGAACTTAAACTTCATCTGAATTGTGTTGCTCAAAATCCATTGTGGTAATGTACAGAACAAAAACTAGAGAAAGGTCTGTCCAAATATATATGGACCTATCTGTAAGCCTGCTGATAAGCGGTGGCTTCATGCTGCCGGTCACCAGGTGTAATGAGCCTGTGTCTGTACAGAGGATTCTGTGATCACCTGCTCTGTGTTATACCCTGACACATTGCTGTATATTGTGTCCCCACGGCTCGTGCTGCCAGTAACATACCTCGTAGTTAACCATTAATGTAACACTGACAGGTCGGCGCTCCTCTCAGCAGGGTGCAGGTGCGATTGTCTGGGGAAGCGCTGTCCTATATATAGAGCACTTCGCGTGAGCGCTGGCGCTGAGCCCGAGCCGCCTGTAATGAATGATTGTGACCTAGTGATAACCTGTCACCGCACCTCCACAAGTCTATAACTATAGTACAGATCTGTGTGATTACTGCACGGAGCTCGCTATTGGTGGAAAAGCATTTTATCCACTTTTTTCCAACAACAAATACCATTAAATATTATGCAGAATGTTCAGAATATGGATGTAACTGTAGAAAAGGTGGAGGGCAGATACAGAATGAGTCTGGCAAAGGTTCCTGGATATATTACTTGGTTTGGGGGGTGACCAGGCTTTTCATTCAGCAGGTTTAGTATGAAAGAGCAGGTACAATTTAGGCTGTTAACAGACTATGTATGTAGGTAGGTAAATGCTGTGGAAGATCTCCAAGATGGAAGGTCTGGGTGTGATAAGTACATGGCAAATGTGGTCCAAAAAGGCCAGCCAACACCTGAGGTTCATCAATGTGCTGGGTGTGAAGATCTGATCTCACAGACGAGATCTTGTAGCCCAAATCACAGATATTTGTTAGTGTGGAGTGGCCACATTGTACACCATATTAGGCAGTTGGTTTTCATGGTATGACTGATCAGTACCTAATTTATATCAAACTATGCATGCATGCTGCAGAAGAGCAAGAAGATAGGCATTACTCACACCCTAGGTTCGGCATCCAGGCCCAAGCTATCGTTCCCCTAATCCTGGTCCAAGATATAACCCCCAACCCCCCCCCCCCAATCCTGGCCCAAGCTTCCCCCTCCCCATTCCTGGCCTCAAGCTACCCCCCCCCCCAATCCTGGCCCCACTTTCCTCCCCCTAATCCTGGCCCAAGCCTTCCCCAATCCTTGTGCAGGCTTTCACTTCAGCACTCCTGCGGCAGCCTAACCATGGCTGTGCGTCCTTCCGCTGCCGTCCCTTTCGAATAGATTCCCACTACTCCTGAGAACACCGCTTTATATTGCCCCAACTGAATGGAGCGACAGTTGATCCTGGGCCGTGGGGCCCTGCAGTCGGCACGTTATAACCTAGTTGGTGCCTTGTTCTTTGTGCAATACCGTTTTTTGAGTATAATAAAGCGAGTCTGTCAGCAGAATATGACTGTCCAAACCAAGCACAGCACCTTAATAATGGCGAGCACCCTCGTAAAAATCATAACTTTAAACAGGATTAAAATTTCAAGGTGCACTTTTTCTGCTAATGAGGGGCTCAGTGCGGTTTTGGCACAGCCGAGCAGGTCAGCACATTCTCTAACCCTTCTTCCTTAGGCTACTTTCACACTACGATTTTGTTAAATCCGATGCTGTCCGATGAAAATCTGATGCCATCCGATCCGATTTTTTTTTATCGGATCCGATTTAAATGGCTGGGGGGAGGCTGTGGGAGGTTTTGGGAGTGGTCTAGGTATTGAGCATGCTCAATACAGAAAATCGGATCCGATTTTTACATCCGATCCCCCATAGACTCCCATATTTAATCGGATCACATCGGATCCGATGCGATCCGATTTTTGAATCGGATACCAAAATTGTAGCAGTCTACGATTTTGGCTCCTGAAAAAATAGGACAAAATCGGATTGGATGCAAATCTGATGCCATTAAGTGCACATGTGATCCGATCCCCATTGGAGAACATGGGGGCTAAATCTGATCCGATGCTGTCCGATTTTATCGGACAGCTTCGGATTTAACAAAATCGTAGTGTGAAACCAACCTTGGATGTGTCTCCACCCTGTTCCTTAAAGGGCTTGTTCCAGTTTAGAAAATCTTTGTGTAAAGAGCAGTTTGATACTTTAATACAGATTTTCTGAATGCAGGTAAACTTTAATTGTACTGAGTTTATGTGAGCCAGCACTGATTCCATTGAAACCTCGCGCATGCGCTAAGAGATTTAAGGAAAACATTGTAGTCGACAAGAAAATGACAAGTGATAAATATCTGATGATTGATTTTTTTTTTTTTTTTTTTTTTCATTAGGGCAATGTCCTCTGCATTGTGCTGTGCTTAATTAAAACACTTTTTTTTTTTTGCCAACACACCCCTCTTCCCCCTTTTTAAAATGAATTTGAAAAAAGTAAAGTTCTTTTTCTTTCTTCTCTTTCAGCCTTCAGTCTAGAAACATGTCGGATTATGATTTCCATGTTGGATGTATCCTTTGGAAAAGGCAAAATGTTACACAAAATGAATAGTGACACATGAGAGCTCTCTGCGTTCATCTGTTCCCTTCTTGCCATTATAATTTCAAAGACTTGGTATTGGCAGATGACGGAAATACAAAAACAAGGGATGACTTTAATGAGAATTTCTGATGTGCTGCCATGAATCACATATTGCAGATTCCTTTACTAAACTTCTACATTTTAAAATAATTAAGAACAAAAAAAAAAACCTTTTGAAAATGTAAAGTTCTGTTGCTCGGCCGAGAGGCCGATCTTTACCTGTGTGCCCACAACTGCACTTCGTGTCCTTGTAGTGACTGGTGTGAGGGATATTGGTAGCAACAAAGCTCCATACATTATGCAATGTGTTGTACAAGGTAAAGGATCAATTTTATATTTTTTCTTTTCCGCTCTCTCCTCCTCTTTTTCTCGCTCTCTTCACCTTTTTTTTTTTTTTCCGCTCTACTCAGTCTATTGATTTTTAAATTTGGGAAATGGTCAGAGGGAATCTTTCACCAGGTTTCTGCTACCAGAACTGACAACTGCATAATAGGGGACGAGACTCTGAATGCAGCGATTGTCACTTGCAGTGCAGCTTGCTGTATTTTTTATTAAAGCACAATTTTATCAGCAGGAGATAATTACTGGAGGACTATGCCACTGAATGGCAGTTTTCTGCCTATGCACAAATAAAGCTGCCAATCAGGGGTGGCTGGGTTGATACATTCAGCAATTTGGTAGATTTGCCCATAGAGAACCTTTTTGAGTCAAAACTGCAGCACCCAGCAAGTAAGTGACACATCTGTGGAGTCAGGGGTCTTTGCCCCATTTTATGCTGTTTCCAAATAGGATAGCAAAACCGATGACAAATTCCCTTTAAATTCCTGCAGCACTACATGTCCTCCTTGCTGTTGCCGGCTATGGGAGCTGATGAATCGGTTTGCAGCTTAAATACAGAACTGCACAGTATTTCTGTGCGTGGTTACATGATGTGATTACAGCAGCCTTTCCAGCAGTGTGGACATGTTATCACATGAGAAGGTAGGAATGGTTATTGTAATGTCGCTTTCAGAAAGACTCTTTTCAGATCTTCTAAACTATATGTTGCCTATTTGTAAAGCTGGTAGTCTATACACTAAATATGGCCCCTATAATACAGCATACACCATGATGATATCCTTTATGCTGTGTATACAGTAGCCTGGTATAACTATGCAATTATAAACAAAGGCCTACAGAAAGTGTCCACCGTGTAGAATCCTCGGAAAGTAAAGGTAAATTACTCCAACATTCTACTAGTGAAACGGAAGATTAATGTGCAACATCAACTGCTGATCTGTGGAGGGGAATGACTTCAGATATATATTGTATGTGCACATTTTCCACTGCAGCCATGCTAAAAGTATGCAATATCTGATAAATTCCTTTACAAAACATCAAAACCAGGTAGACCATACCTGCAAAATGGGATTCAATGAATTCAAAGAGCTGTGGGGTGCGCTGAACGCCTGGAAACAAAGCTTCTGTGCAGTGGATCGTGACCGGAGCGGCTCCGTGGAGCCTCATGAGATGAACCAGGCTGTCTTGTCAATGGGTAAGTGATATGGACATGAGTATAGCCCTCCTTATACAGAGGTTGAGGAAGTGCTGAGCCCTGTACAAAGCGGGTGCACACCTGTGATTGCTACCCTTGCAATTTTAATCCTGACTAATGATGAGCAAGCATTTATTGCATTTCGGGGTCTTTTTTGTTTTGTCTCTACTACTGTGAACTTTTGCAATATTTCTAGTATTTCTTTTTAATACAGATTGTGATATCAAACCATTGCTGACATTAATAAAAAAAAAAAAAAGTGTGTGTGTATATATATCATATTATATACATTTTAAAGGGAACCTGTGATGTCATTTATTTGTTTCTCACTACCCCAATATTATTTAGATAATGCCCTGGGCATCAGTAACCTGGTTTAAGAAAATAATCCAAGTATTTTTCATACAAAAGAACTTAAAATGCTGATATGTTTGTATAATGTATCTGCGCAGTTGGTCATCGGAGTGAAGACTTCATCTGGGATCAGTCACATCAATCCAGATTGTCATGCAGTTTTTTAAACATTGTCACCCCCCCCCCCCCCCCCACATTGTAATGTATTAACATCACTGAAGAACCTTCAGAAGTTCACTTATGCTGCAGAAAGACCTGGGGGTGATGTCACAACCGTGCAACTAATTGGTGGAGCTAATCAAGCCTGACATGAAGGAAGTGCTCGTGACATCACCACGGGTACCTTCTGCAGCATATGTGAATTTCTGCAGGTCCTTCAGTGGTGATAAATTACTACACTGCAGGAGGGTATGGCTACGTTTTAAAAAACTGCATGACAGTAAATAGACTGACATGACTGATACCAGCTTAAATATCCACCCCGATGACTCTGCAGATACCTAATGCAAACATCATTTTTTTTTTTTTTTTTTTTTTTTAAACCAGATGATGCACAATGCATGATCTAAATAACATTGGAGGCAGTTTAAAAACAAAATAAGACATGACAGGTTCACTTTAATGCAAAAATCTGACTTAAACGATGTAATTTTTCTGCTGATGCAGTAAGTTACGGATTACATGAGCCTCTATGTATATGTTGTAGCTCACAACATGCAGAGGTTGTCATTTTCAGTAGACGGTGGATGGACCTCTGTTTCTTAGTGATTTGCAGCTGCCAGTTGCAGTAAAATCCACATATTGTGATGCATGTTTTCTGCTTGTGCACAGACCCCACCATCATCTTCCCTATGACATCTAGAAGCCATGACGATGAGTTTCTGTAACTTTCTTTCAGGATACAGAGTAAACCCACCAACCCTGAATGCTATAGTGAAGCGCTACAGTAGGAACGGCAGGATATTCTTTGACGACTATGTTGCCTGCTGCGTCAAGCTCCGAGCTTTAACAGGTAATGATTGACTTGTACAGAGAACTATTAGGCTGTGTTCACATGCTGCGTATTTGCCACAGGTTTTTTTACGCGTGCAAAAAAGCGCGAGAGAACAACTTCAACTGCGCTTTTTTACGTGCGTTTCTTCTAGTGCTGATAATGGGGACTATGGAAGAAACGCGCGTAGAAAAACTGGAAAGAATTGACATGTTCATTCTTTTTACGCTCACGTCTTTTGCTCCAAAAACACTGCGTAAAATTACGCGACGTCTGAATGGCACAAAGTGATTGTCCATTCACTTTGCTGGGAAACGCAGACGCACATGTGTTTTTGGGGCAAAAACGTGCCAAATATGCAGTGTGTGAACAAGGCCTAAAATGGAATCTGACCCCTAAAAATCACCCCCCAGTCTATCAATAACTGTCCCTGCACCTTCATAATGATATTCTTCCTATCCCTTTTGTGTCCTAAATGTGTATTGTGAAAGTTTAAAAAAGTGCTTTTCATACTTGCAGAACTGCGGCTTGTGTTCCCCTGAGAAGTTGCGAAGGCCTTACCCTGTGCATCATTTTCGCTGCCTCCGCCGCTTGTATTCACACCCCGATGGGCGTGATAATCCTTCTGGATCTTCCTCGCCCTCCTCCATGGGCGGTTTAGCCAGCAATGACGCTAATCGCATCATATCCGGCTCGGATGATGTCAGTACACCCTTTGGGTGTATTGACGGACTTCATGATGCGCATGCGCGAGGTTTGCTACACGGCAGCTCATCACAGATGATTCAGAAGCATTATCACGCCCACCTGGGCGTGAATACAAGCGGCGGAGGTGGCAAATATAATGCACAGGGTACGCCCTTTGCAACTTCTCAGGGGAACACAAGTCGCAGTTCTGTAAGTATGAAAAGCACTTTTTTACACTTTCATAATACACATTTAGAACACACAGGGATAGGTAGAATACCATTATGAAGGTGCAGGGACAGATATTTATAGGCTGGGGGTAATTTTTAGGGGTCGGTTCCCTTTAATGGGGGATGTCCGGTCAAAAAAATACAATGTCCCACTAATTATACTTAATTGAATATTTTTAAATTGAGGGTTAGCTCCTGTCCTAGACCCTCATCTGATGGTGAAAGTCTGTGCATAGAATGGTCTGTGTAATACTAAATTTCACCTGCGGAGGCAGTGTTGGGGAAATGAACACCTGAGGTTGGGAAATCCTGCTGCTAGGATTAGGTTTTCCTGCAGATTACAACTATCATCATCTTATAAAGTAGCCTTTTTCCCTGATATGTTCTTCTCGTTTGGCCTAGGGGTGGGTTGACATATAACATATCAGGGAAAAGCGAACAAAAACCAAGATGACCACCAAGTTTATGTCTATCAGTGTCAACGAGCTCAATTCCCCGCAGAAAAGATGCCTCGTCTGGAAAGATATCCAAAAAACAACGCAGAGATGATAGGATTGGAGGAAATGAAATTCACGAAACAGAAGACTCCAAAATTTGATAAATTATTCCTGAGCATTTTACCATCATTAAATAAGAAGAAAAAAAACGGCGTTGCTCTAATTATTAAATATTAGATACAAAGAATTAGAAACAAAAGATCCAGAGGGAAGATTCCTAATAATAATTAGTAAATTTAACAACTCCCTATTCACATTTGTTAAGGATCACTTTCTTAAACAAAGTACTTTCAATACCTGGAGAACACCAAAAAGGAGCTCTTCTGTTATTTGGAGACTCCAACGCCATAGCTAACCCTACTCTAGATTCCTGCAACAGACATAGAGCAGCCAACATCACCCTGGACCCCTGGCTAAACAGGGAAGAGTTACGACACTTTACCTTCAGATGCCTTAACTCTTCATCTGTAGAATTTACACTATTCTCACAGAACTCTTTCCAGAATAGGTTCAATTATAACAGACCGCCATACCCTCCAAACAATAAAAAAGGAACGATTCTCCCAAGAGCATAGATTTATGATCCCCCAATTATTTTTTTGAGATCTTTACCAACCAACAACTAAACAAGACATGGAGAGCCAATACCTTTTTATTCTCACACCCAGACGATAACCAGGTAATTCAGAACAACCTAGAACACTACTGGTAATTCAGAACAACCTAGAACACTACTGGTAATTCAGAACAACCTAGAACACTACTGGTAATTCAGAACAACCTAGAACACTACTGGTAATTCAGAACAACCTAGAACACTACTGGTAATTCAGAATAACCTAGAACACTACTGGTAATTCAGAATAACCTAGAACACTACTGGTAATTCAGAACAACCTAGAACACTACTGGTAATTCAGAACAACCTAGAACACTACTGGTAATTCAGAACAACCTAGAACACTACTGGTAATTCAGAACAACCTAGAACACTACTTCAGGAAAAACTGTCCAAAGGATATTTCCATCTCGACCCTATGGCTAGCCCACAAGCCAGTCATTACAGGAACATTTAATCTAACTAAAGTCTAAACTAAACAGGTCAAAGCTAAAATTAAAAAAAAAAAAAACTGAAAAAATAATCCAAAAAATATTAAGGATTTAGAAAAAACACAACTCAACAAACCCTCAGATGAAATACACAGTAATTTGACAGTTAAAACTTGGGATAGAACTAAGATCTATCCTCGATTCCGAATATGAAGAATGTATTCTATCCTCCAAATCTAACTTCAACCACCGTATGAACAAACCTACTAAGTTTTTTTAGCCAAGAGAACCAGAATCCATGACTAAAATACTACAAGGCAAAGATAATAAAATATTCAAACATCCCAAGGAAATCTCTATAAACTATTTGAAGAATTTTCCAATAACTTCTACAATCTGAAGGATAATAAATCAGAAGACTTACCCACAGATACAACCGTCAAACAATTCCCCTCAAATCAATCCAACTACCAACACTCTCAGGAAAGGATTATAAACTTCCTAAATTCTCCATAAGAAGTAAACGACTTAATCTCCACCATAAACACTTTAAAAAAACAAGTCACCTGGGCCTAAGCGAATATTCTAAGAAAAACTGCACAATTTTAGCCTCATACCTCACATACCTGATTAATTCAGTATCTACATGCACAGATCTACCCGCAGAAATGCAAGAAGCCACAATTTCGGTACTATATAAAGTGAGACGTGATTAAAGGATGAATAGGCGATTACAGGCCCATTTCACTCAGGTCTCAAAGAGGACCTGTCATCCCCCCTCCCCCCTTTCTGCATGGCAATCTAAATGCACCACTGAATGCAGCATGTCTGCTGCATTCAGGGAAGGGGTCCCCCATGGCTCTAGCCACCCCTGTGCGCTGTGGAATAGATATAAATCTTACATATAGTGAGTCCAGAGGGCCTTCCTTCTTCTGGAGGCAGCGCTGGCACGAAGGCTTTTCTCTTCCTCTGGTCGCTCTGCGACGCCTCCTGCTGCTCTGTTCCTCCTCCTTCTTATGTCCGCCCCCCCCTCCTCGCATGCGCTGACGTCTAAGCTTCTGATTTCACGCAGGCGCACAGCGAGGACAGGAGCCGGCGGTTGACGCCACGGTCTCGCTATGCCCCTGCGTGAGATCAGAAGCTTAGACGTCAGCGCTGGCGAGCAGGGGGGCGGACACAATAAGGAGGAGAAACAGAGCAGCAGGAGGCGGTGCAGAGCGTCCAGACGCAGGGAGAACCTCCATGCCAGCGCTGACTCCACATGAAGGAATGCCCTCCGGACTCACTATATGTAAGATTTATAACGTGTATATTTCAGCGCACAGTGGGGCTAGAGTCATGGGGGACCCCTTCCCTGAATGCAACAGACATGCTGCATTCAGTGTTGCATTTAGATTGCCATGCGCCAAGAGGGTGACAGGTCCTCTTTAAATTATTAGCCAAAACCTTAGCCACTAGAATTAAAAAAAATTATTGCAAACCTCATACACAAAGACCAAGTAGGTTCTATTCCCTATACAGGAGTAGAAGACTCCACTAGAAGAACATTAAACCTCCTATCCTTTGCATAAAAATCAGGAATACCTGCAGTATTTATTGCAGTCAATGCTGAAAAAGCATTTGACAGAGTTCAGTGGAATGATCTATTCCACACCCTTGAAAAAACTCTGTTTCAGAGGCAAAGTCCTAAAACTTTTATTCTAAGCCATCGGCAAGAGTCCTCACCAATGGAGAATCAAACTCTCCAATGAAATGAGGCAGGGATACCCCTTATCTCCTTCACTATTTGAAGCACTAGCAGAGAAGATAAGAATGGATGGCGGAGTGAGAGACATCCCAGTCAATAACAGTGTAAGTTATCACTTTCTCTTTCGCCTCATTGGGGGACAGTGGACCATGGTCCTGTGTCCCCCAATGATGGCTCAGAGAAAGCAATTTTACGGTGATTAGACAAATCCGTTTTTTTGCTGATGACCTGCTAGTCTCGCTTTCTGACCCACTGAACTTGTTCAAAAGATTAATAGAATTGCATTATCGACTTCTCCAAAGTGTCACTATACAAAATAAATATGGACAAAACACAAGTATTATGTCACAACCCAGACCCAGAACTATTGAAAATTATAAAGTGAATTAAATTCTAGTGGCGGTCGGAGAACCTGTCCTACCTAGGAATTATACTGGATTAAAAAAAAACAAAACCCCGGAATGTGCAGACCAAAGCATACCAGACATTTATAATAAAATCCAGAAGGATTTATTACACCTGTCAAAGATAGAATTGTCCTGGTTGGGAAGAGTGGATGCTTATAAAATGCTTGATCTTCCTAAATTACTATATATCTACAGGACCTTTCCACTGCCATTTAAAAACAAGCTATTGCAAAAGTTACAATCACAACTAGTTACATTTATATGGGACAAGAAAAAACCCTGCGGGGCAAGATCAACCTTACCTTAACACAGAAGGAATGGATGACTAGGAATGCCCAACATCACAGCATACTGTCATGCCACCATCCTTAAAGCAAGCCATAAATACTGGAACTCCCTAGACAAAGCTTCATGGGTGGGAATAGAGAAAACTAACTACCCATATGCACCTACCAAACACCTGGTGGTGACTTACCTATGCAACAAAGCGACTCCCCAAGGAAGCCACCATTGGGATCCCAGTTTAGGTGTGGAAGAAATTTCCAATCTAGGAAACTATATGCATCTGAAACAATATACTGGATGAATGTGGATCTCCTACATGCCTTCACACCAAAACTCAAGCTTGCTCCATGGAAAACTAAACGCATTAAAACACTATCGGACACAATGAATGAAGGTAGTCTAAAGACATTCCAGGTCATCTCTGCCAAACTCCGAGCAGAAAACGTGGATCTTAATTGAAAAGATCATTAAGAATTCTAACATTAACATTAATTTCAACCAACATAACAAATCTGAAGAACTCAGGAAACTCGTGGAAGACTAAAGTTCTACCAAGTTCTGAAGGACACACAATTATCCAAGGTGAAATACTTGGAAACCTGGAAAAGTGAAATTAAGATTACAGACGACAATAACAGAAAAATTCCAAAGATCACTAGCCATAATAAATGAAAATATAAAATGGTCTCGCTAATTGAATCCCACTACAAAGTATTGACTCGCTGGTATTTACACCCATTAAACTATACCTTATCGATTTATAAGAACTCAGATAAATGTGGTATATGTTTATTCGCAGTTCCTCCAACATCTTCTGGTCATGCCCACACATTAAAGGATTCTGGCAAGAAGTTCAAACACTAACTCCTTTTAACAAATTCAAAACTCCTCACCTGACCTCGCTCTTCTTTTATTAAACATTGAGGAAATTCTGAAACAAAACAGCCCATTAATAACTCATATCCTTCTAGCATCTAAAAATGCTATAGCTTCACACTGGAAACAACAAACTACACTAAGTATCCAAGAACGTAAGGAAAAACTATGCGCACATAAAACGCTAGAATCTAGTCTTATAATAAAAAATTAATCTCCAGGACCAATGCCATATAAAATGGGATAAATGGACAAACTCCTACATTCAATAAAATGTTCTTGCCCCGTTGACTCAGATGGAATAACCCCAATTAACCATGTAGGCTAACTTCAAACCTGATCAATTCTCGGGGACCCCGGTGGGGACACTCGCCTTTCTTCTAAATCACTTAAACGCATAACTTACTGCCGCATTGAAATGTAGGTAGAACTAATGTCAATTGGTTAATAGTTTTTGGTTACCGTAGTTGTCGCATTATAAGACGCACTTTTGTTCACCCAAATTTTGTGGGAAAGTGGGGGGTGCGTTTTATAATCCAAATGTACGGATTATATACTGCAGGGGACGGTTGAGGGCAGCTCTAGTGTGTGTCCGGGGGCTGGGGCAGTCTGGTGTAGGTAACAGGAGGCCGCGTGTTTCCGCTCATTAGCCTCAAATTATATGCACTGCATCCTGCTGTCCATCACCTCAGTGCTGGACTGGGGGAGTGGCGCATATTGCATGTGCCTGCACCCCTCCTTGTGATGACACACGTGCCCCCCCCCTCCCCCCATGCTGCTGCCCACACTAAAATAAAAAACCTTTACTTGCCCTCTCCAGCGCTGTCCTCCATGTCTCCCTGCTTGCTGCTGCGCTCCACTTCCTGCTTCTCTGTAAAGCCGGTCATCTGATCGGGTGCGCAGAGATGTCACTCTGCTGATCAGATGACCGGCTTAACAGAGAAGCAGGAAGTGGAGCGCAGCAGCAAGCAGGGAGACATCGAGGACAGTGCTGGAGAGGGCAAGTAAAGGGTGTTAGGATGGGGGTTTATATTCCAGGATGTGGGACCATGTACCAGGATGAGGGGGCTATGAGGGACGTATACCATATATGATTTGTAAGGCAGACATTAGCATTATAAGACAGATCCCATTTAACATTTAAAAATTATTTTTTTTTTCTTTTCCTTCACCAAATTTGGGGGTGCGTCTTATAATCAGGTGTTTTTTAATAAAGCGGAAAAATACGGTAAATTATGTTTTCACGTTTTAGTTCATCATTATCACATAACAATCACTTTTACATTGCTACTGTTTTAATGTAAGCGTATGAACAATAAGGCAGAGCAATAGGTGACCTAGTATAATTCAGTCTGTCCTTTAATAACTGAATCGCCTATATCAAGAGATTCACTAAATGTATGTTATCTCTTATAAGAAACAAAGGTTAACAATTATTAAAGTCAGTAATCTCATGTATAACAAGACAAAATAAGAAGGGATGTTCATAGTCCTGACTGTGGTGCAAATAAAATCCTTTTTGCTTTATTGATTTACATAGACAGGTTTAAAAGCAAGCTGTCAGTCCACGCAGGGTCCCGCCTAACATGTGCTGACACCCTTAGGCCGGCTTCACACCACGGTTCTTCACTGTCAGGTTCTGTCCGGTGTTATGCAGGAAGCACCGGACAGAACCTGACATCCCCAGACAAACAGAACTGGAGGGTAAATATGCCCTCCGATCCTGTTTTCTGCCGGAATCAGCGGCTGCCGCTGTCCAGTGCTGAAATTTCAGCATAGCGTTGGGAGGGGAGCTCTCTAGGTGCTGAAATTTCAGCTGTGGCTCTCTTAGCTGCGCTGTCCAGGTGCTGAGCAAGCATGGCTTGAATGTCAGAGCTGCCGCTTGTTCAGCACCCGGCGTCCGGGAACTGGAACGGGTTTTGGACCTAAATCTATTTTTTTTTTATGTATTAGTTTTCATTGTACTAAATGATTTACATTACTTAATGTTTCCCCCCGAACCCCTAAATAACCTTTTTTTCCTTCCTCACACAGAGGTCTTTCGGAGAAGGGACAGCATGCAGCAAGGAGTGGTGAACTTTATGTATGATGATGTAAGTGTCTACACAGTGATCTGGTATCGCTCTGACCCAGCAATGTCACTGTAATGACGCGGTTCACATTGATTAGCATCTTGGCTTCAGATCAGTACATTTATTGAGTTGGTCAGATATGGTGATGGGAGGGGATCTGCTGAGTGTTAGGAGATTTTTTTTGGAAGTTCCGATTTCACTGGATTTTATTTGGGGGGTGGGAGCCATCGCTTTTCCATAGTCTTTGTTTTACCAGTATCGTGGGGACCCCAATATTTCCATTAATAGATGACAGACTTGAGTGGGGGCTGGGATTGCGCTGGATAAGTTGGGGTTTTATTAATAACATTTTTTGAACACTTTTCAGTGTGACTGGGATCACATTCTTGTGTTCTACGCTGAGCACTTACATCAGGGTTTCCATGTAAATCACACAAATATGAAGTTCACCTTAAACCCCAAATAAAACCACTTACTACTAGAAGGCCGATGAAGACCCTTTCATCATAGGAGTGCGCAGACCTGTGGTCGCCCCGTGGGAGTGCGCAGACCTGTGGTCGCCCCGTGGGAGTGCGCAGACCTGTGGTCGCCCCGTGGGAGTGCGCAGACCTGTGGTCGCCCCGTGGGAGTGCGCAGACCTGTGGTTGTCCACTCTCTTGTACGCTAAAAAGACGCCTAAAATAAAGGAGCACTGCTGGATCAGAGACCCAACAGAGTCCGAAGTGGCTCCATCTGCATCATGGTAGTGAGTGGCTCCACCGAGGTTTTGTCTCAGCTGCAATTTACATGGAAAAGCTGACATAAGTGGTGCAGGACATGTGTTAACAGAGCTTTATTAGATTGTTTCCTTCTGTTCTTTGTCTCGATTCCTAAGATGTTTTGCCTTGTTCTTGCAGTTTTTGCAGTGCACCATGTCCATCTGAATTCCCATGAAGATCGTCACCACAAAACCCAACATGTGAATTCTACTAGGAAGGAACCAAGTGTATCTGTTGTATAATTTAGTAGTACTGTTTTACCAATCAAGCCAATTACATATAAGTGCTGAAGCCTAATGCATTAACTTATTTTGTATTTGTATACTAGGACGCAGGGGGTCACTATAATAAATCATGTAACGTCAACCTTGAGGATCTGGTTTTCTTCCAGTGATGAGTATAAAAGCCAATATTCTATGTTAAGCATAAAAAGTGCCTGCTTGTAATAATATGCAACCAATGTAGTTAACACGTAGAAGGGAAGTTTGCTGTCTTGTATTTTTTATTACTTTTTTTTTAATGTATTTCTTTTTTCCAACTTGAGCATGTTATAACAGAACGATGCACAAATTACAAAGTAACAAATACAAAAGAAGAATGCGATATTTGTCTCTAGCAGGATCTGAATGCATTTTTACCTAAATTACCAAAAATAAAAAGATAAAAAGCCAGTGGACTTTATTTGTGAAAGTGATCGAAGATGGTGGATAAACCTTGTGGTGGCCATATTGGTTGGCAGCACGCTGAAGAGGCACCCTCCCCTACCTGAGCACAGTGCCTGCCTCTTGGAGATTTCGGGATGCTTTGTGCCTCCTACTCGGAGTTTTGTGAACTTGCTCTTTAAGAAAACCTGATCTCTTGCCTAATATTAAAAAAAAAAAAAATATTTTTTTTTTTACAATTTTCCAGACTAGTAGGAACCCTTCACACCTCCTGGCTTCTGATATAACCAACCTTCTGCTTTTCTGTACATTTCTTGCCCTATCATGCTACATAATGTGAAACTTTTTTTCACATTTTGTTTTTTTTTTTCTGTTTACTCCTTTCATATTTTTGATTGTTCTTTTGCAAGAACCATACATGCATTTGTTCTTGTGCAATCAAACACATATTTTATTAGTTATTTTTTTTTGTTAGCACCATTTGTATAAATAAAGTTAGTGAATTTCAAAAAAAAAAAAAAAAGTTGTGTCTTATTAATTGGCAGCATTTGTTTTTTCAGGTGTTTTTTTTTTTTTTTTGTAACAACTACTTTACTACACTTAAAGCCTCGTTACACGCAGTGATATTGCTAACGACATTGCTGCAACGTCACAGGTTTTGTGACGTTGCAGCGATGTCTCTACGTGTGACATGCCGCAGCAACCAGCGATCAGCTTGCTGCGGAATGGCCAGGACCATTTTTTGGTCATTGGTCTGCCGCTGAGCAGCATACATTGGCTTGTGTGACGCCTTTCTAACCCGATGTGTTCCCTGGTAACCAGGGTACACATGAGGTTTCTAAGCACATCACGCTGGTAACCAGGGTACACATTAGGTTTCTAAGCACAGCACGCTGTGCTTAGTAACCCGATGATGTGTACCCTGGTTACCAGCGTTCTCCCGCTGAGTACAGTAGCGGGACCTCGACATCGTAGAAAAGAATAGTTTTTATTCTTTTTCCACGATGTTGGTCATTACACGGGTCGCTGGTGAGTCTGCCTGTCTGACAGCTAACCAGCGATCACATAGCGATGTGCCAGCGATCCCGATCATTGGTCGGGTCGCTGGCACATTGTTATGTGTAACCCGGCCTTTACCCATACACTGCATCTAGCATTGAAATTTGATCCCAGTTAGTTAAAAGTTGTTCAGTCTAAAATGATTCTCAATTACTCTATCGGACTGCAGAATCATCAGTTTGTGGATTTACGGTTTCTAAGCCGGAAACGGACCGCAGTTATGCTGTATACATGTTCCTGGCAACAACACGACTAGTGGGTGCAGCTTAGCTCTATAGTAGTGTATGGAGCGGGAGTATCTGTCTAGTGGGCGCGTCCTACCCAATACAAGTGTATGGAGTGTGTGTGTCCAACTGGTGGGAGTGTCCATCTAGTGGGAGCGGCCTTGCTCAGTTCAAGTGTATGGAACGGCAGGTCCGACTAGTGGGTGTCTGTCTAGTGGGAGCAGCCTTGCTCCATACGTGTCTGACTAGTGGGAGTGTCTGTCTAATGGGCACATTCTCGTTCAAATACAAGTGTATGGAGCGGGTGTATCCTACTAGTGAATGTACTTGACTAGTGGGCGAGGCTTTGCTCAATACAAGTGTATGGAGCGGGTGTATCCTACTAGTGAATGTACTTGACTAGTGGGCGAGGCTTTGCTCAATACAAGTGTATGGAGCTTGCGTGTCCAACTAGTGGGAGTTGCCTTGCACCATACACTTGTATTGAGTGAGCCCACTAGTTGGGGGTTCTGGCTGGGAACATGCATATCGCATAACTGTGGTTTGTTCCCGGTTTTAGAAACAACAAATCCTCACAGTGCGAGTGCTGGGAGGATTAAGAAGTCTGCAGTCACTCAAAGTCTTCATTTTAGACCGGACAACCTCTTTAATGGTAACCAGTCATTGATTCATGCTGCCTGTTGTCTGCAGTCTGCCTGATTTTTGCCAGGTATATTACATTTGAAAAAGCTGCTGTCATTCAGCGAAACATATCACCCAATTCACCGATTCTCTCGTCTGCTGGTCTGAATGAGGTGCTGTTAGGAGTCAGCCGCTCCTGACTCATTGAGGCACTCACTTCCTAGTGAATCTGGCATGTCCTGTGTGCTACAGCAGAAATATTACTCCAGTCAATGACCTGGAGTAAGAATGTACGTTTTCTGGCATAAGGATTGCCACAGCTAGTCATGAATTACACGTCCTGTGGTGTCAAATTTTGGCAGATTTGGGCAAAGCTAGTGTAAAAATGCCAAGTCTCAAAAAACTTTACAATTTAAAGTTGTGCAAAATATTTCAGAGAAATCAACACTAGAATTCTGGCAAAATGGCTTTGATTTCAGCCCCTTCTGTGAAAAATAAATGCAAGTTATAGAAGTAGCAATGTGTAAACTGGGTGCCAGAGAGGGTGAGCGGTCCCAAGAGAGTTTAATCATATCACAACACGTTTCGGCAGGCATGCTTCATCAGGGCATGATGAAGGCGGGCATGGCTGCCGTAACGCGATATGATTAAACTACCTTAAGAGCGATCACCCTCTCTGGCATCTTCTCTGGTGCCTGGTTTACACACTACAACTTCTACAATTTGCATTCATTTAACTCTCTCGGTAGATTAGTGGGCGGTGCTGCGGGTGAGAAGACCACCGGGAGACTCCGCACAGAGGACCTGCGGTGATGGCACGCGAATACCTGGAAGTGCCTGGCCCCGCTCGGGGTGCGGCAAAACACCACACACTGTAGATCCTGGTTGTATGGGCGGTACAACCCGGACAGGTTAGTGGTACTCTAAGCTGCTTTCCCCCCCAGCCCCAACTGGACCACTGGATAATGCCCTTAGGAGTGCCCCTCCTGTCTATTCTGTGAACAATAAGAAAGGGACCTAATATAAAGAGTCCTATCCCCACTCCGGTGGTTGCTATGTCTCCCATGACTGAATCAACTGGAGCAGTGTGGACAGAAGCTGGCTTGTGGCGGCATCAGATTAGTCTAGTCAGTCTCTCCGTATAGTCATTTGCTTTCTTACCCCATAGCAGTTAGGAGTAAAATATACTAGTTTTGCAATTGTGCTGCTGTGGCTCGGGCAGCATGAATCTAATGACCAATTCCTTTTAAATGGTTGTGCTACACAAATGCATGTGATATACTCGCATGACTCACCCAAAATGGTCTCTGTCTCTCTGAACGGGGGGTGTCCGCTCCATAGAAACACATGCAGCAGATTCCCACCTGTCCAGTGAGGCCTTAGCTGTTCTGGGTGAGTCATGTGAGTATCTCTGTATTTCCACTCTACGGGCCGCTTTACAGACACCATCTTCTGTGTCCAACTTCTGAACAGATCTCTGGTTGCAGTGAAATCATGGACACATTGTTCCATTTTGTGGCTGTGTACAGATGTAACAATGTGTCCATGATTTCATTGCAGCCAGAGATCTGTTCAGAAGTTGGTCACAGATATCTGTGTGTGTAAAGCAGCCCTAAAGAGAAGAACGGCAACTAGAAGAGAAATTAAATCCCTTCTGTAACTTTGTACAAGTTTTACCTATTTAAAGGGTTAGTTGTCCGATTGCTGGCCCCCATATGCATCCCAAGAACCAGGTACAGAAATGTAAGCATGGGCCGCTATTGTATTTTAGAGCACTTTTCTCTGAATCATTTAGGGCTTTTGGGGACTCCCAGCAATCTAGGTTATCAGCTGTCCTGTGAAAGGACAATTATGTGCCCACCTGCAAATAATTCTTTAAAGGGGAATCTTGTCAGTAGGTTTTTGCTACCTCATCTGAGAGCAACATAATGTAGGCAAAGAAACCCTGAATCCAATGATAGATTGCAGCTGTTCTCACACAAAGCATTTAGTTTTAGTAACACAGCAGAGCTTGGATAGCAGCCCCCACCCACACCAGGCTCCCTATAGAGATTGTGAACTCAAAGCAGGAGGTGAGTCAGACTACCCTACGCATGACTGTATATCCCTGGGTTATGGACCTGTTTTTAAGGTTTTTTTTATTTTTAATGATGGAATACAATGATTGATTTTATATTATCCTGGGTAAGTTGCTTGATCTCCTTTTCTCCTTTTTGTCTGGTCCGGATCTCCTGCATCGTCTGGATTTAATTGGATCCTATTGGACTTGGAAGCATCAAACTTGGAACACAAAATCTGAGGGTTAGCTTACCTGTGTATGACAAAGTAGTCCTGTGATGCTAATCACTCGGTGATAAAACCTTTAGTTTATGTAAACAATAGCACACACACTGATAAGAGAAGCATACTTGCTTTTAAACCCTTACAGCATGTTGTCCTCCAGCTTACATAGCAAAAACCTGCTGACAGATTCCCTTTAAAGGGATAGTCTGGATCCACTTTCTTATAAAATGGAAGCAATGTGTACAGCCGGATGTCTCTAGATTGGCTGAAATCACTATGGGCGTTATGGGGATTAATCGGTTGGATGCTGAATTACAGGGTAAACTCATTTTTGGGGGTAGAGAGTGAAAGGTCTTGGCCCGCTCCCTAGCCTTACCATTTGTGTATAATCTTGGAGCAACATTCCAACTAGCTTTCAAATAGTGCGCCCTCTAGTGGCTACCATTATAGTTACAAGCCGGCAGTGACTTATTGGTTAAAATGATTGATAAAACACTCATTATTTTTTATTATTGCCTCAAAATGAGCACATCATATTATGTAATGACTGACGTGTGTGCACATATGAATGTGTATTCTTTATTCCCCACCACACAATAATGAATCACACCATTAATATTTTAGAAACTACTGTTTTATTATCATAACAATGCATATAATTTTTTCTCTAAATACTAAAGCATTTTGCAAATATTTTACAGTGAATTATACATTTCCATATTTACAAATTGTAAAATGTCTCCAAAACTTTATACGGCAAGCAATATAGAAATCCTAATTTTTTTTATTTTATTTTATTTTATATATGGGCTATTTATAGCGTTATACATTCACTAAAATGTGCTACTTACAATATGTACATACAGTTATATACTTGTAAAATCAAGTGCATGCCTTCCATACCCGAACTGGGGACTAGCCCGAAGATTGGGTACATTACCTTACAAAATCTAGATACATTGTGTGAATTCCTTACATGGTTTCTAATCATGCTCACACTACTAAATATGTTTCTGCGGTTTGTGTATTTCATGTATAAAACACGACAAGGCGAAATCGGTGGTGTTTGGGACTCTAAATTAAGAACGTTGTATGACTTGACAGATTGTCGCTAGAGACATTCGCAGGACCCGATCCGTCGGCCACGTCAGTAATCTGCCCTGAAAACTGTCTCCTACCTGGCGGAAATAGCGGCTCTTCTTTTAATTAGGCCGCCTAACATTGAAAAACTGGAAAGACCAAAAGCGTAATAGGGCCTTACCCAAGAAACAAGAAGGCTCACCTTGTGGCATTGTGACAAGTCACCACCCCTGGAGATGGCATGTAATGGCTGCAGGTGCCCCACAAAAACAAATAACGTGTATGGAGGAGATGGGGTTAAACCGCGCTACCATTGGAGTACAGTACAGCATTGTGATTTATTCATCCAACGCGTTTCAGAGTATGGACCTCGCCATCAGGATGTGATTTTGTCCTGCAGAGGTCATGTCCGTTCCCTGGAATGTGTGGAATGAATAAATCATGATTGCAGCACTGTACTTAGTCTCCATCCACCAGTCATTAGCCTGCCTAGCAAGACGACATCATTGTGGCGTGACGACGTTGTGCCAGGTCGGCTAGTGAAAAGTATGAGTGCTTCTTGGAGCTCCTGTCCGGAGGTCTCAAAATACTGAAATGGCCGATAGTCCGTGATCCTGCAAATCAATTTGTACCAACTAATTGTGGCCAATGGAAATGGTGAACCAGGAATAGACAAAATAGAACTAACAAAATGTAAAAGTTGAGTCAGGCATCATGAACAGTGATGAGCGAGCTGTACCATGCATGGGGGCTTGTGGTACTCATAATGAGCAGTTGGGCTCCGGTATATTTTAATATCTATATAGCACTATTAATTCCGTAGTACATTACATACATGTGCAACATGGTCCTCATTGGGGGTTCATATTCTAAACATCCCATCAGTATGCCTTTGGAGTGTGGAAGGAAACTTGTGCAAGCCCAGGGAGAACATACAAACTCCTTGCAGATGTTGTCCTTGATGGGATTTGAACGGTAATGAAAAAAGGGATAGAGTATGTGGTAAGCGCTAGGGAATAAGTACAGCTCCACGGCCAGTAGTAAATTACCTTTAGGCTTTAATCAAAATGTGTGCAACACGCGGGTCCATTAACCATGATGCATTTCAACGCATTACTGCGTTGAAATGCATCATGGTTAATGGACCCGCGTGTTGCACACATTTTGATTAAAGCCTAAAGGTAATTTACTACTGGCCGTGGAGCTGTACTTATTCCGTAGCGCTTACCACATACTCTATCCCTTTTTTCATTACCGTACATATCCTCCCTGCGGGGAGTGGGTTGTGGAGCTGCTCTGGGCTACAGGACCTGGCCTTCGTCATTTAGTTAATCTTCCTGAGCGGCCACGTGATTCTTGGGAAACAAGGAAAACGTTGAAGACGCTAATTTTTAACATCATTCCAGAAGAGTGAAATTCATTATCTTAAAGACCTCGCAAGTGTGCAAGATATTCCAGTTGTGCAGACGGCACAACTGGTCAAGGTGAGCAATATAAAAATATACCGAGGGTAATTATTGCAAACACAGTATGGCGCAAATTGGATTTTATTTTTTACATTGATGGGATTTGAATCCAGGACCCTAGAGCTGCAGGACTGCAGTACTAACCACTGACCCACCATGCCACCCTCTAGGTATATTCGAAGTTAATGGGGATGTCAAGCATTTTTCCTGTAAGAATTCCCATAAAAATGCTAGAGTTCCTCATTGACATCCATTATACTCGGGTACTGGAGTCACACCCATTGAAGCGTCCAACTGCTTGTTACAAGTTGTGAGCACCTGAGCATGGAAGTGCTAGATCATCACTAATAAAACAGCGCTTTTCCAACATCTACCAAAACATCTAATGATAAAATAACCAGGCTCAGTTTCCCATAGCAATCAAGCCGGGCTCCAATTTCAACTCTCAAAGGGCTTGGACAATTTATTGGGTTTATTCAGAAGACACTAGGACCCAACGAAACAAAGGCAACTTCTCCAGAGCCGTTCTCTGTACCATGTCAGAGAAGAGAGGGTTGTAGACCTGAGCAAATCTGTCAAACATGTTATTTGCATTACTGGTGTGAACCATTTCTTAGGCTCTGAGATCAGAGACAAATAATGAGTCAAGGTGTAAAAAGTATGGCTTTGGTCATCTTCACTCTTTGGTAACTACACCTCCCGCGAATTAATGAGGCCTAGTCAGCGCACGTGTCACCAAAGAGTGAGAAAAGAGGAAGTCCGGAAGGGGACGAGCTATCGGAGTACAACGCGGAGAGCCTGGGGTGGTGGGACAAGTGAGGGGAGAGATCAGTGTAATCTATTTATTTTAGGTCCTTGCCGACCCTAAAAAAGAATCCAGGATAAATGGATGAGGCACCATGTGGCTGGATTTGAGTAAATCAAGTTGCAAACAAAATCGGTTTGTAACAAATCTGAATTATTTGTGGAGTTCATTGAGCACCAGGTTTAATCATTTTTAGAGGATGTACTGTATGATTTACAGAAGCCCGAAATCAGGGGTAGGGAACTCCAGGCCTCGAGGGCCGCCAACAGGTCATGTTTCCAGGGTTTGCTTAGTATTGCTCAGGTGATAATATAATCACCTGCACTGGTGATGAGTCCAACCCTAACGAAATCCTGAAAACACGACCTGTTGGCGGCCCTCGAGGTCTGGTGTTCCCTCACCCCTGACCTAGAGCATATAACCCCTTCAAAATGTGGAAATGAAGGTAGCACTGTGGGTGCTATGGACAACTGTTGTACTGTTCATTAGTCTTAAGGCTACGTCACACCTGTCGATATCGCCCCTGCATCGCCTAATGTAAAGGGGCGATGTCGGCGCCTCTAAGTGGTCGCCTGGTTTCACATCACCCCATGTAAACGGCAGTCGGCAACCTGACAGGCCATGGTAGCCATAGGCTCCCATTGTACTGCATCGCCGCAGGGGTTTTGAGAGATCGCCTGCACGTCACTGGAGGTGTCGCCCATTGTAAATGGGGGACGGCGACGCTGGCGGTGCACCAAAAACATGCGCGCTCCCGCCAGTCGCCGCCGACATCTCCAGCG
Source organism: Allobates femoralis (assembly GCA_033576535.1). NCBI lineage: Eukaryota > Metazoa > Chordata > Amphibia > Anura > Aromobatidae > Allobates > Allobates femoralis. The sequence goes on from JARQOC010000011.1 coordinate 32,602,916, forward strand.
CCGTTGACAGGTCTGACAGCACCCTTATACCCTGTTCACATGTTGCTTTTTATTTTTGCTTAAATTGAGAGTACGGAAGAAAATCCTCACAACGTGTACTAAACATGTCCACAGTGGAGGCCATTAGTCAGGAGGCCAAATGAGTGCACTCTTGGCCTCCATCTGACTAATACACGACTGTATATCACAGCAAAGGCATAGCAAATAGTAAACACATACGTCTACAACTTTTCATAATGTATGTCTTTAATGAATGCCGTATACTGCCACCTGTCACCAATCAGCTATTATAGCATCTGTCTAATGGATAAGTAAGGGAACTGCTCAATCTACTTCCACTGCGAGAGTTGGACATCACCGGGCCGTAGACATCCTGAGCGTTTCCTACTCTACATTCTAAATCTCAACCAAAGATGAGATGTGAACAGGGCCTACGTTGTCGTAACTAAGACAAAACATAGCTTGCCCCATAGCAACCAATCAAAAGGCAGCTGTCATTCTTCAACACCAGTTTTAGAGATGCAAGCTGAGCTCTGATTGGTTGCTAGAGGCAACCCCAGTATCTTCTCATAGCTGGGGAAAGTGAGGCCTTGTGAATCCATAAATATTAGGAAAAGGTTAAAAACGATAGAAATCTGCACTCACTCACAGTCTGTAAAAAATAAATATTTAAATAAATTAGAAAAATTAAAGCATTATTAAGAATCATCACTTGTGCACAGATCTGTATACTCTGAACAGCTTATACATGGAGGGACTTGGAGGGTCTATAACCATAAGAGCAACACTTTGGTTAAGAATGGGGCAAATGTGAACATTGTATGCAGGATCCCCCATTAGTCACATGGAAAATTGGGTCAAGGATGAGGTGTAAAAGGCCTCACTGTAATACCTCATTCACCCTGCGGAGGTGCTATAGGGAAATTGAACACATTTTGGTGGATTCTTCCATAGTTTACCACTGAGGTCTTAAGCAACAGACAGATAATGATCAGCTTATCCTTGAGGGATAGCCAAAAATGGATAATCACCAAAAGGGCTCATATGAATAGATAGAAAAGATGGTACTGGTTGTCGGTGCGTGTTCAGGACAATATTACTCTTCTGGAGATTGTCATTTGGCACAGCTTGTCCTGATACTACAAAGTGTCATCTTTGGGTTTTAATTTTCCATCTTGTGTAAAAAATAAAGAACAATCGCACAGTTAAGGGGCACGCTTCAGCAGGAAAGGACCTATTGTTACCCAAGTAACTTTTTTTTTGTTATTTTCAATATTCCTATACATTAAAAAACAACTCTTATTTTTTACACTGGCCACTAGGTCTTCTACTAGACTTTTACTTCTTGTTTTGTACAGAAGACTTGTCAGCAGTCTCATTATCATTACAGACAGTTACAATTAAAGAGTGGCCCATTATGGACACAATGAATTGGACTTTCAGACACAATGCTTTTTAGAAAGATATGATGGCACTAGTGATGATTGAGCACTACCATGCTCGGGCTCACTACTTGTAATGCGCAGTAGGATGCTCGGAGAGGGGATGGAAGTCACTAGAGAACTCAAGCATTTTTCCAGACAATCTTCAGGAAAGATGCTTCTGTTCCCCATTGACTTCCATTATACTCTGGTACTCGAGTCACGTCCAACTGCTCATTACCAGAACTGAGCACGGTCATCACTAGATGGTACAGAACAAGCTACATTATATCATGCACAATTTTATTATGAGGGGCATTCCTTAAGAATTTCTCCTGACCCTCTCCTATTTATTGCAGGATGATGAATCTGCACATGTGTAATGATATAAGTCACTATAGTGTCTGTGCCGATTTGCAACTCTGAACTGATAACGGTTTTTCTTTTATAGATGATGAAGAGGTGAGAGGTGTGATAATGGACCCAGTGCCATACAGAGCAGTCAACAAGTTCCTATACTTCATAGATAGCGGAAGCGACTTGCCCTGGAATTGGAGCTGTTTCCACCAAAGTTCGACCATATTTTAAATGACAATGCCAGTTCTTGACTACATCATGTGATGGGGAATTGTCACCATGAACCTCTTTCATCTCAATGAACGTTTTCCTTGGTGGGCGGCCTTTCAAGTAAAGGAACTTGATGACTGCTCCGTATTCCACTGGGTCCATTATCACACCTGTCACCACTTCAGCACCTGTAAAACGAAGACCGTTATCAGTTCAGAGTTGCAAATTGGCACGTAACCTATAGAGACTTGTATCATTACACATGTGCAGTTTAAGAGTCCTGCGATATATAGAAGAGGGGCAGGGGAAATCTTTAATGAACGCCCCTTGAAATTGAAATTCCTGTTTTTTTGCATGCAATATGAGTCCAGTGGGCAGTACTACTAGTGATTGACAGCTATCTCTACATGCGGTCATACCAGGAAGACTGTCAATAAGACTGCCCACTGATGTCATGCATAGAAACACCAGCGATCTCATTGAATAAAATTCAAGCTTTCCTGAAAAGTTTCCCAAAGAAATATACAGTATATCAATCTGATCAGCCCCTCCCACCTTATAACATCCTTCCGGAACATCAGAAACCATTTTCAACATGACCAGAATCCTGTTACTGTTCACACTGATTAGTTTTCCATCACGTTTCCTATTATTTTTTTGTGTCTGAGACTACTGGAGCTTGCTGAAGTTTATCATCCAAGTAAAAAAAGATTGTCAACAAAAACATTATTTTTCAATAGGTGTTAAAAAGATCTAATCATAATTGATCATCTCTGATAATTGAAGCAGTGATGACATCTGGAATGCAAACTTTTCTTTCTATTCTTTCTGGCTAATGTACATTTATACATTGCGCTAAAAAAGTGACGGTCTTTAATTTGGTGCCATTGATCATTTCTTTTAACCATAACCCTCAGTGTCAATAGGTCTAAAAAAATGTCAAATTTCCAATAACTACTTATGTTGTCCTTTACCACCAAACCAGACTCCTGTAATCCTATCTGGCAGCACCTCCTTTGATTAGCAGGGAAACCATATCCGGTGTGTAAACTGTGGCGCCCAAGTAGGGTTCCAACCCGTCTTCAATAAAAGTATGGTAATCAAACTTGGCACGTAACGAGACGTTTTGGTAGTGTGGATTTTAATTTATCAACGTAACAATCTGCAATGAACAGCACTTCTAACGTTTCAGCCTTGTATGGACCTTCATCAGATAATAGCTGAGTGTCTTGGATATGAGCATATGAGCTCATGGATTGTAGGCTTGTGAAAGGCATGTTTCACATCTATGCGCTCACTGCGTTAGGCTGCTCTGCCTGCCTGCGCCAGCGCAAATGCAAGCGCAGGGGCATTTAGGGCCTGGGGCAGCCTAGCGCAGTGAGCGCATACATGCCCTGCAGTTGCGCTCAGCTGTGTTCGGTGCCCCCATTATAGCCTATGGCCGAACATAGCTGAGGGGCGCGCTCTGCCAGTGAGAAGCGCAAGTGAAACTCGTAGAGGGCATGGCGCATGCGCCGGCTCTGACGCACCCGGAAACGCCTCAATAGAGCGTTTCCGGGTGCGTCAAGACCAGGCGCATGCGCCGTGCGCTCTGCCAGTTTCACTTGCGCTTCTCACTGGCAGAGCGCGCGCTCAGCTGTGCTCAGCCATAGGCTATAATGGGGGCACCGAGCGCAGCTGAGCGCATAGGGGGCACTAGGTATGCGTTTACCAAACCTGTAAACGCGGCCCCACATCACCTCTGCACCTGCGCCAGCGTGACCAGGCTGGTGCAGGTGATGTGGCCAGGCGCAGAGGTGTGAAACAGGCAAAAGCCTATAGAGACTGGTAGGTGCTGGGTGGATTGTGAGGAAGTCACTATTGGGAAGCGCCGTGACATTGTCACTATATATATGCTCCATACAAGATAGGAATGTTATATGTGCTGATATTTCAGAATGGTAGAGTTAGAAGGAACCTCCTGGGTCTTCTGGTCCAACCCACTGCTCAAAGCAGGATTCACTAAATCATCCCAGACAGATGTCTGTCCACCCTCTGCGTGTAGACTTTCATTGAAGGAGAACTCACCACCTCTCATGGCTGCCTGTTCCACTCGTTGATCACCCTCACTGTCCAAACGTTTCTCTAATATCTAATTTGTGTCTTCTCCCATTCAGTTTCATCCCATTGCTTCTACTCTTTGAGAATAAAGCTGAACCCCCTACAGTGTGACAGCCCTCAAAGTATTTGTAGACAGCTATATAGTCTCTTCACAGTCTTCTTTTTTTGCAAGCTAAACATTTCTAAATCCTGTTATTCCTGATTGTTACATTGATTAATTAAAATCCACACTACCTGCAAAAAGATTTGAGTGCCGAGTTTTATTGTTCCTTTGATTAATAGGCTTTGCACAACGTCGTTGGATCTTGTATCAGATGAGACACAAGAGATGCTGGCAGGTAGGAGGAGGATCGCTGATTGCAGATTTTGATCCGACAACCCAACCAATATCGGACATATATTTGCAATTTTGCTGGACCCACAAAAGCATTGGATGTGTGAACAGCCCTGTAGACGACACTGGGTAGGCATTCTATCTGTGATAGAACTCTGAAAAATAAATGTCTGAACTAGCCCTGACAGTGACATGGGAGCAGGAATACCTCTTTCTAAGGGTTTGCACAGATCATTAGAACAACAGTTTGGGATTTCTCCATTGCTCCTCATCGCAAAACTATGGTGAGACGATCTATGGATGGAGCGGTGGTAGAGCGTGAACCCTGCCAATCATTTCAATGTCCAAGGGGCTGCTGGTAACAGTAGAATACTGGACTGGACTCACTTGTGGGAAAACCCTTTTAACTGGTTTTATGATAAAGAATGTGACTGAGTGGGCCACCACACCTTGGAGATCTTTGCACTGTGTAAATAAAGGGATTTATCAGCCCGGAAACACGGGATGAACGCGGTTACTCTCTTACTTTGTACTTTACAACATTTATATATGATATTGTAAATATTTTACTACGCCGTTCCCTACAAGTGAATTCCCTATAGTAGGAGAAGCAGCCAGGTAACACCGGTAAATTTCTTCAGTGTACAAAACCCATTTTCATAAACCCCTTTGGGAGATTCTAATTTACTGGTTTGAGGAGTGAGGTCCATGCTCAGAACACGGGAGCATCCTGTGAGGTATGATCACAGAGGGAGCATACTGTGAGGTATGATCACAGAGGGAGCATTCTGTGAGGTATGATCACAGAGGGAGCATTCTGTGAGGTATGATCACAGAGGGAGCATTCTGTGAGGTATGATCACAGAGGGAGCATTCTGTGAGGTATGATCACAGAGGGAGCATTCTGTGAGGTATGATCACAGAGGGAACATACTGTGAGGTATCATCACAGAGGGAGCATTCTGTGAGGTATGATCACAGAGGGAGCATTCTGTGAGGTATGATCACAGAGGGAGCATTCTGTGAGGTATGATCACAGAGGGAGCATTCTGTGAGGTATGATCACAGAGGGAACATACTGTGAGGTATCATCACAGAGGGAGCATTCTGTGAGGTATGATCACAGAGGGAGCATTCTGTGAGGTATGATCACAGAGGGAGCATACTGTGAGGTATGATCACAGAGGGAACATACTGTGAGGTATGATCACAGAGAGAGCATTCTGTGAGGTATGATCACAGAGGGAGCATTCTGTGAGGTATGATCACAGAGGGAGCATTCTGTGAGGTATGATCACAGAGGGAGTATTCTGTGAGGTATGATCACAGAGGGAGCATTCTGGGAGGTATGATCACAGAGGGAGCATTCTGGGAGGTATGATCACAGAGGGAGCATTCTGTGAGGTATGATCACAGAGAGAGCATTCTGGGAGGTATGATCACAGAGGGAATATTCTTGAGGTATGATCACAGAGGGAATATTCTGTGAGGTATGATCACAGAGGGAGCATACTGTGAGGTATGATCACAGAGGGAGCATACTGTGTAGTATGGTTAAAGAGAAACCATACAGTACTGTATGGTTACAGAGGAAGCATACTGTGTAGTATGGTAACAGAGGGAACATACTGTGAGGTGTAGTAATAGAGGGAACATACTGTGAGGTGTAGTAATAAAGGGAACATACTGTGAGGTATGGTTACCGAGGGAATATACGGTGTAGTATGGTTAAAGAGGGAGCATGATGTGAGGAACAGCAACTGAGGGAGCATGCTGCGTGGTATGGTTACATAAGAATCATGCTGTATGGTATGGTTAGGCCAGGTCCACATCACGTTCGGGCATTGCGTTCAAGTGTCTGCGCTTAACATCTGCATTAATGCAATGTAACGCTTGCATTTGCTTGCGTTAATGCTGCCATAGAGATGCATTGGTTAACACATCCAAACACAAGCATAAATGTATTTGCGTTTAAAAGTATGCATTTTTTTCATTGCACAGGGTAACACTGCACTCAGCGTTAACTGACACGTTGAAAAAAAATGCATACTATCAAATGCAGCCATATTTTGGCAGCGTTAATGCAAGCAAATGCAAGCGTTACACTGTGTTAATGCTGATGTTAAGCACAGACACGTCAACGCAATGCCCGAACGTGATGTGGACGTGGCCTAACTGATGGAGCATGCTGCGCGGTGCAGTTGCTGAGTCAGCCATGTGACATTTGAAGAGTCCCGTGTAAGGGTCCTATTGTAATTGTAGCCAGTTACAACATTTTTCAGGTGTTATATGGATTCTTCAGGAATACCCTCCCCGATGTGTGCTCCCTAATTTATAGTGAGACTTTGAATAGATTCTGTGAGGTTCTGGCTGTGGGGATGTCGGACCCTCAATCTACAGTATATTGATGACCTATCCTACTTAGATATATTGTTAGGGCAGGATATTGAATCTTTGCCTCATGTAAAGATGGCTCTGGTGTAGAGTGACCACCCAAGTGGTTTTAGACAAGAACGGACTCATTCTTGACATTAGTGTATGTCCCAGACCCTTGTATGATCCTACCAATCCCCTCCCCATATCATAGATGGACAGTCAATTAGTTCCATACTGAAAGCCTTTATATTCTTGGAAATACTGTTATGTTTCTGGCAGATCTTTCACTTACTGACATTTCTAAACACGCCAACATTGATTTAGGTTCAACACTGAACACAGATTATTTCACCAAGATAACGAGACCTTAGTCCTAGAGGCCAGTCATCTGCTCCAGACACTTGTCCCCTATGCTCTATTATGGTATATGGATGTCATCAATGGAGGTCCTCAAGATGGAAGCCTCCCTCCCTCCCTGTACGACCCAGAAGAGAGAGGCTATGGTGGACTACAAACTTCCATAAATGACATGAATATACCAATATAAAGGCCGCGTAAATCAAAATGGAGCAAAAACGTGATCATCATGAAGTGACTCTAGGCTTTAGAATCAGTCAACCTTCTATTGGGTAAAGGAGTCATTAGACTCATCATGATGGAAGAAATTAGGAAAAATAAGGATCACCATGATGGTTTGCAAAAAACCTTTAGGCCATGTGCACACGGTGCTTTTTTAAGTGTTTTTGCTGCAGATTTGTTAGAAATGTTCATGCCTATCCCGAAGCCAGCAAAGTCTATGAGAATTCTGAAGTGTTGTGCACATGTAGCTTATTTCTTATTTGCAGCTTTTTTTATCCATTGACTTCATTATCCTCACTCATCCATTGTAGACTGTGAGCCCTCGAGGGCAGGGTCCTCTCCCCTTCCCCACTGTATCCTCACCCATCCCTTGTAGACTGTAAGCCCTTGTGGGCAGGGTCCTCTCTCCTCACCTACTGTGTCCTCCCCCACCTCTTGTAGACTTTGAGCCCTCGTGGGCGGTGCCCTCTCACCTACTGTATCCTCACCTATCCCTTCTAGACTGTAAGCCCTTGTGGGCAGGGTCCTCTCTCCTCACCTACTGTGTCCTCCCTCACCTCTTGTAGACTTTGAGCCCTCGTGGGCGGTGCCCTCTCACCTACTGTATCCTCACCCATCCCTTCTAGACTGTGAGCCCTCGAGGGCAGAGTCCTCTCTCCTCACCTACTGTGTCCTCCCCCATCTCTTGTAGACTGTGAGCCCTCGTGGGCGGTGCCCTCTCACCTACTGTATCCTCACCCATCCCTTCTAGACTGTGAGCCCTTGTGGGCAGGGTCCTCTCTCCTCACCTAGTGTGTCCTTACCCATCTCTTGTAGACTGTGAGCCCTCGAGGGCAGGGTCCTCTCTCCTCCCTTAGTGTATTCTAATTCCCTTGTAAACTGTGACCCCTCACAGGCAGGGTCCTCTCCCTCTACTGTATCCTCACCCATCTCTTGTAGACTGTGAGCCCTCGTGGGCAGGGTCCTCTCTCCTCACCTACTGTATCCTCACCCATCCCTTGTAGACTGTGAGCCCTTGCAGGCAGGGTCCTCTCTCCTCACCTACTGTATCCTCACCCATCCCTTGTAGCCTGTGAGCCCTCGCGGGCAGGGTCCTCTCTCTTCACCTACTCTATCCTTACCCAACCCTTCTAGTTTGAGAGCCTTCACAGGCAGTGTCCTCTCCTCCTACTGTATCCTCACCCATCTCTTGTAGACTGTGAGCCCTCGCGGGCAAGGTCCTCTCTCCTCACCTACTGTGCCCTCACCCATCTCTTGTAGACTGTGTGTAGGGATGGGCGAACAGCATGTTTTTCCCCGTGTTCGGGGATGCTGCGCCAAAGGACTGATTTGGTTAATGTCATGTGCATTTTGTATACCTGGGTCTGCTTTATCTCCCCCAGGTGTGCTGCTGCTTCGCGCCTGGCTTCCGGGTTTAAGCTTCATGTGACCAGCTGCCATAGCCAATCACATTCAGTCATAATCTAAGGGGTCGCCCGGAAGTGACGCAGTGACGCACCATACCAGGAAGAGAAGTCTATCACATAGCCTAATGTGGATATTCTTGGCAGTCGTCTTTTCCCTTCTACCTACAATGAAGAGTGTGAAGATGTATGTATTAGGGTAGTGAGATAAATGACTGCTATCTAGAGTCTATGCTCAAGGCTCGATCAGGACTGTGTCTTGTTTGTTTCCTGAACCAATGGTCAATAAAATCATGAACTTATGCAAACCTCACCCAAAAGAGGTGGTTTTTAGGTCCTGGGGTTTCTTAAAGGGACTGTCCATCTTTGGGAGCATGCATTTTGAGCTAAAAATCATTTTTGAAATGGTTTCCCTGCACGTTTTGACTTTAATGGTGTCTATGATCATATATCAGATGAGAGGAGCTCAGAAAACAATGGATAAGGCTACGTGCCTTATCCTATAGGTTTGATGCAGAGTTGGTGCAGATTTGTATGCCTATCCTGAAGCCAGCAAACTCCATGAGAATTCAGAAGTGTTCTGCACACATTCATTATTTTTTCTTTTGTAGATTTGGTGCAGAAAAAAAATCTGCGGCATGTCAATTGTTGGTGCAGATTCCCCTGTGTTTTTCAGGGCTTACAGACATTGGCTTCATAAAAAAAATGCATGGCACAAATTTGCACCAAAAACACAGCGTTTTTTGGTTCTTTTTTACTAGAAGATGCAGAAAAGTTCTGCACCAAATTTGCAGCGTGCCTAAAAGAGCTCACTGACAGATTCTCAGATAACTCATTCCACAGCCAGCAACAGACAGTGCAACAAAGAGGCTATAGATGGCAAGTGGGGCAAAATGTTTAACAGGACCCAAAAGCTGAATCAATTTTTACCCTCAAATATATGCATTTACGGTAAGTAAGAAAGCAAACTGGTCCCCAAAGGTGAACAAACCCTTGAGATCCATGGTACCTGAAACACAGGCAGCATTAATTAGAGCCTGACTGCTATAGCCGCCATGGATGGCTTTCTCTGAAATGTGTCGGCCTCTACCCTTAAAGGGAGCGACCTGTCAGTCTAAGGAATTGGGGCGGGGAGAAGCTGCTGGACTTTCCTCTTGGACTAGTCATCCGAGATGTATGGTCCCTGGTCCTCTGAATCTCGCTGGCCTCTGACCCGCTTATGATTTGGGTAGCATACATCTCCGGTCAGGTTTCTTCTGAGTGGAGTGTCAAGATTTTAGGTTGGTAATTAATTAATAATAAAATTATCTTTTATACAAAGGTATTGCAGCTAGAGAAAAAAAAGTTCTGAAGTCGTTAGACCCTGAACGGCACCAGACGGAGGTTGTGCAGACTCCGCTCACACAGCGCCGCCACCAGCATCTTATTTTCTAAATGTCTTTGATATTTAATTATTTAATTATTATTATTATATTATATGTTTTAGATAATTTTATCTGAGGTCATATACCAATGTAGTTATTAATATATATCCTAAAGCTGACAGTTCTTGTGTCGCATTGCAGCACAGTATAAATGATTGTGAATAACAAAAATGACAGCAGAAAGGTCTGCATTCAGCAGTAGTTATACATGACTGCACGCCATACATTTCTGGGTCACTACCCACAATTAAAGGGATCCTGTCACCCCCAAAACACCTCTAAAGCTATTAAAAGCTGTCCCTAGAGCATAGTAACACTTACCCTACACTCCTTTAACCTCCTAAATGCAGCAAGTGAAATTGAAGATAAATGTTATTACTGTACCTCATTAGGGATGATAATGAGTGACTATGGTATTCATAGTCACCCTGGCAGGCTGTCCCCCTTCATGATATCACGCCTCCATAGGCCTCCATAGGCGTGATCTTCTAATCAGATTAAAATGCGCGCCTCCCCGCCGCTCTGTGGTGTCTCGGCCGGCCTGTAGTGGGGCTCCGTACCTCCGTAATACTAAAGCTGATCATACAATGTTTCAGCCGGCAGATATCTCTCCCAACTCCCCCATACGCAGGAATCCTGTGTTTACTATGAGACTCTTATGGCCGCAGCTTAACACGTTAGATGATCATTTGATCCCGCCGACATTGCCAGGTCTAGTCGATTTTTATCCAATGTGTATGGGGACCTGAAAGGGAACCTGTCACCAGGTTTTTGCAATCTAATCTGAGAATAGCATAATATAGCACCTGAGATCCTGATTCCAGCGATGTGTCACTTACTGGGCTGCGCAGTGTAGCTTTGATAAAATCACTGTTTAATCAGCTGGAGATTATCATTAGCAGTCTACTTAGCCTGCTGCCAGGTAGTCTGGCATAGTCACAGACTGCTAAATCTGCAACAGAGAAAACACTAATTTTATCAAAATGACAGCAAGCAGCTCAGTAAGTGACACATCGCTGGAATCAGGGTCTCTGTCTCTACATTATGCTGCTCTCAGATGGGATGGCAAAAACCTGGTGACAGGTTCCCTTTAAGTGTTAGGTAAGTGTTGACTAATTTTAGGGGTAACTACAGCTAAAATGGAGCTCAGCATACCATCAGAAAAGCGTGGCCTTACAAAGAATAGATACCACTGATTAGAATAATTTTTCTTTTTAATAAGCTCCAAGATTCTACATTAATTAATCTCTGTATCTATTCTTACAGAGATCTGGGCTCCATTGGTTTTCTCAGAACCAAATCCCCACCTAGATATAGGGTACATGGCTCTGCATTGATGGACTACTGAGCCGACTGTCAATCAAAGTGTAGGGGTGGGCTTACTGCTGTCAGTATAGTGAGCGGTGACTGTAACTGCACCGACACGCCTGCAAGACTGAAAGCTGGTGGAATAAAGGTCATTTCTCCTAAATGCCACATTTTCAGTACCGAAATAACACTATTAACCTGCAGGGTAAGCCTATGTCTGCAGGGTAAGCCAACCCTTCAAGGGATACAATCCTTGGGAGCAGGAAATGGGTGATATTAATGGGAATCTGTCAGCAGGTTTTTGCTACCTCATCTGAGAGAGGCACCCTGAATCCAACGATGCATCACTTAGATTACTGGGTGCAGCGGTTCTGACACAATCAATGTTTTTAGATTTAGCGATGCAACAGAGCTGAAATAGCTGCCCCCACCCACCCCAGGCTCTGTATACAAAGTCTATAGACCGTGAGCTGCTAATCACAGAAGGGGCGTGCCAGACTTGGCGTCACGCACTGCTGTGTCCTAGCAATGATAAGCCACTGATGTTAAAACAAACATTGCAGGTAAACTACATGACACTTTGTGATAATAGAGGCATCACTGAAATCCCTACGTTAACCCTTCACATTACATAGCAAAAACCTGCTAATAGATTGCCTTTAAATAGAACCAATGGGAGAAAATGTGTAAGAATGTGGCAAAATCCTTGATAAATACAAATCACCTACTGGCCATTCTGTAGTCAAGTCAGTAACCATCCCTAGTGTGCACTGGTGACTCCTAAGTAACATACCCATCTATCACCGCAGGTAATTATTCCTATCACAACTGCGATGTTTGCTTACTAAGGCATACACAGCACATTTGTAGAAGGATATTCTAGTATCTAGGCTGCTCTACTCCGTATGTTCCCTCCGGTGCTGTTCGTCTGTATGCAAATACTCAAGACGTATCCTCCAGTCCTATAATTAGCACTGGAAAATGTTCCGGAAACCTATTAATTGCCCTGGGGACCGAAAATACAGGGAAGACAAAGTCAAAGTGAGATTTGTCAATCACGCGGTACAGCCCAGCGCAGCGCACCGCGCGGAACAAGATCTGCAATAGAATGCGGAATCTGTGTCTGGCTGCTGTCAACACTTTGGGTCTTCCATTGATTTATATATATATATATATATATATACCGTATATATATATATATGCACATAGATACCTATAAACCCAAAGTCAAAAAGTTATATATATATATATATATATATATATTTTTTTTTATTTTTTTTTACTGCATTGTGCCCCTCTTTTTCCCATTCAAAAGAGTGAAGGTTTGATTGACATGCCCAAAATGCAGACCCAAAGACGACACCTTAAGGAGAAGCCTATAGATTATGATACAAACTAAACCCCTTTCTATATGACCTTATCCAGTCTTCTAACCAGAACAGAGGAGTGATTGCTCTGGTAGTTCATGAATTTTGGGATTAGCCACGAAATCCAAGGTGAGACTTGCTGCAGAGTCCTTTTTGAATTATTGGGTAAGGTTTTCTCCTTGTCGCCGGTATCAGGATACTTAAACGCTGCAATGCTCCTCTGGGAGGTTAAATAGGCAAACTGTATCTTCAGAGAGGAAGAGGACTTGAACTCTAGTGCCACCTATTGGAAGTAGCAATCCTAAAAGTCAATATTGACCCTTTAACGAGCCTTGTCATATGACAAGATTAAAACCAGATCAGAATCTCAATTTGCAGACAAGGTGTTTCAGGGCATTGCCCCTCATCAGTGCAAGGTACGAGATCTAATTTGGCTGTATGAGAGGCTAAGTGGGGTGTAAGGGGTACGTTTTCTACTTATGGAGAGCAACACGCCAGATCTGGCATTGCCAGTATGAGGAGACTCAAATGCTGCAGTGCTCCTCTGGGAAATTAAATATGCAAATTGTCACTTCAGAGAGGAATAGAACTTGACCTCTAGTGCAACCTATTGGAAGTAGCAATATTAAAGTCAATTTTTACCCTTTAACGAGCCTTATCATATGATTTAGAATTAGTGATGAGAGAATAGTGGATTTAGAATATTCTAGCCGAATACTTTTTCCCGTTTGGATATTCAATTCGAATACCAACTCTAAGTCAATGAGTGATGGGTTCCGCTCACACACAGCCAGCCATAAAACAAGCATTTCCAGGGGAAGGAGGGTGGATTTTTTCTTTTGTATACAACACATACAACACACATGGCTCTACCTCCCAGTGAAAGCCTTCAATTCAAACGGCTCTCACTAGGGCACCAGCTCCCATTGTTCACTCAAGGGAGCCGTCAATTTGTGTCAGATCATTCGTGATCGACGCATCACTCTCTAGCACTTGAGATACTCGCCGAGTAACGAATATCCCGAATTCTGGTCTATTCACTCAATACTACTTCGGATATAAACCAAACCACGCTCCCAATTTTCAGTCACCCGGTTTAGATTACATCCCTCTTATCATTGCTACTTTCAATAGGTGGCGCTAGAGTTCAAGTCCTCTTCCTCTGTGAAGAGACAATTTGCATATTGAGAATGATTGGATTTCATTTTAGATTTTTCTTTAAAAAGCCAATGGAAATGATCCTTATTCTTCGTGTTCTACAGCCATAACAAGCTATAAGCGTCGTTCATGGTCATTGACGTGTACTCTGAACATCTCCAGAGTAGTGAGGTAGACAATCTGTGGATCTACGTAAGAGAAGCCTATAGTGGTCCCAGTAGTTCCCAGTTTTCCTTATCTTGGTCTGGTTAATCCATCGACAACCTATAGCAATATCACAGGACCTCTTTCTCCTACCATGCTTACATGCCCCATACAATTCAATAAACTGATAAGAAACATAGAGTTATCATCTACTCAACACTACAAGCAATGGGGACTCCAATGTTAAAACCATGTTATTTTAGCCCCATTTTTCTATGATGATTATTTTATACAATTTTGTATTGGTTTCCTTTTTTTTTTTTAATAAGAAGTCACAAATTTCCTGTATAAATGATAGAACGTTCACTACCTGCTGCCTCCACTAGGTGGAGCTGATGAGTTTATTGCATACAATTAAAGGGAAACTCCGGGGAGATAATGTTTTTTTTTTTGTGCTGTTCCTGCCCTCCTACATGATGAAGCAGAGCTGTCCACTACAGTTCTAGGATCTATAGATCACTTATAAATCAATAAAATCATATCTGCAGGGAAATCAACCAGAGAAATTCAGTCTTGCTGCTGCTGAGATCAGTAGGTGTGTTGGGGGCATGGACCCTGAGGGCTCCAGGATCATGTTAGTTACATTCCTGCCCCCTCATTCTTCTGTATGAACAGGGGGCATGGCAGGGATTTTAGCCACCGGCCCCATGGTGATACTAAAATCCTGCCCTGATATACATCCTATGCAATGTAAGAACAGGGGTGTTCTCCCTTCATACATCAATCATGTCACCAAGAAGATATAAATACCTTCGCTGTGATCTTCTGCTGTATACCGTATATACTCGTGTATAAGCCGACCCGTGTATAAGCCGACCCCCCTACTTTTGCCCCCAAAACCTGGGAAAACCTATTGACTCGTGTATAAGCCGAGGGTGGACCCCAGCACAGGTATACAGCCCCCAGCAGTGTGGTATACAGGCCCCCTCAGTGGTATACAGCAGCCTCCCCAGTGGTAGTATACAGCAGCCTCCCCAGTGGTAGTATACAGTAGCCTCCCCAGTGGTATATACAGCAGCCCCAGAGGGGTATACAGCAGCCCCAGAGCTGTATACAGCAGCCCCAGAGGGGTATACAGCAGCCCCAGAGGGGTATATAGCAGCCCCAGAGGGGTATATAGCAGCCCCAGAGCTGTATACAGCAGCCCCAGAGCTGTATACAGCAGCCCCAGAGGGGTATACAGCAGCCCCAGAGGGGTATATAGCAGCCCCAGAGGGGTATACAGCAGCCCCAGAGCTGTATACAGCAGCCCCAGAGCTGTATACAGCAGCCCCAGAGGGGTATACAGCAGCCCCAGAGCTGTATACAGCAGCCCCAGAGCTGTATACAGCAGCCCCAGAGGGGTATACAGCAGCCCCAGAGGGGTATATAGCAGCCCCAGAGGGGTATACAGCAGCCCCAGAGGGGTATACAGCAGCCCCAGAGGGGTATTTAGCAGCCCCAGAGGGGTATACAGCAGCCCCCGCTGTATACAGCCCTCCCCCCTGGTATACCGGGCCCCCCCTGTGGCAACCTGTAAAGGAAGCGATGATTATACTTATCGGGTCGCTGTCGCCGACGCCGCCGCTCTGTCACTGTCCGTCACCGCGCTCCTTCCCGTCTTCATGCTTCCTTCACCGGCGCACAGAAAATGACGTCATTTCCTGTGCGACGGTGAAGGAAGCATGAAGACCAGGAGGAGCGCGGTGACGGACGGTGACAGAGCGGCGGCGTCGGCGACAGCGACCCGATAAGTATAATCATCGCTTCCTTTACAGGTTGCCACAGGGGGGGCCCGGTATACCACGGGGGGGGCTGTATACAGCCGGGTATATATATATATATTTTTTATTATTACCGTATATACTCATGTATAAGCCGAGGGGGGACTTTTCAGCACATTTTTTGTGCTGAAAAACTCGGCTTATACACGAGTATATACGGTAATTTATGATGGAGTATAATGTCTGCTGCCATGTACACCATGTTCCAAATTATTATGCAAATTGGTTTAAAATGTCATAGGGTTTTCTGTTTTTCAATGAAACCCATTGATGGTATTGTGTCTCAGGGTTCTTTGGATCACTGAAATCAATCTCAGATATCTGTGATAATTAGTTTGGCAGGTGAACCCAATAAAAGGAAAACTGGGTGTTCCACAATATTACGCAGGCCACAGTTTTCAAGTAACATGGGAAAGAAAAAGGAACTCCCTGCTGCCGAAAAGCAACAAATAGTGCAATGCCTTGGACAAGGGATGAAAACATTAGATATTTCACGAAAACTTAAGCGTGATCATCGTACTGTGAAGAGATTTGTGGCTGATTCTGAGCACAGATATGTTCGTGCAGATAAAGGCAGAATAAGGAAGGTTTCTGCCAGGCAAGCTCATCAGATTAAGAGAGCAGCTGCTAAAAAGGCCAAACCAACAAACAGATATTTGAAGCTGCTGGTGCCTCTGGAGTCCCTCGAACCTCAAGGTGTAGGATCCTTTAAAGACTTGCTGTGGTGCATTAACCTACTATTCGGCCACCCCTGGACAGTGCTCACAAGCAGAAACGGTTGCAATGGGCCCAGACATACATGAAGACTAATTTTCAAACAGTCTTGTTTACTGATCAGTGCCGAGCAACCCTGGATGGTCCAGATGAATAGAGTAATGGATGGTTGGTGGATGCCACCATGTCCCAACAAGGCTGCAACGTCAGCAAGGAGGTGGAGTCATGTTTTGGGCTGGAATTATTGGGAAACAGCTGGTAGGCCCCTTTAAGGTTCCTGAAGGTGTGAAAATAACCTCTGCAAAGTATATAGAGTTTCTAACTGAGAATTTTCTTCCATGGTACAAAAAGCAAAAACAGGAGCAAAATCATCTTCATGCTGCAAAGAATACCTCTGTGTCATTGACTGCTATGGGCATAAAAGGAGATAAACTAATGGTGTGGCCACCATCTTCCCTGACCTCAACCCTATAGAGAACCTTTGGAGTATAATCAAGCATAAGATCTATGAGGGTGGGAGGCAGTTCACATCAAAACAGCAGCTCTGGGAGGCTATTCTGACATCATGCAAAGAAATACAAGCAGAAACTCTCCAGAAACTCACAAGTTCAATGGATGCAAGAATTGTGAAGGTGATATCAAAGTAGGGTTCCTATGTTAACATGTAACTTGGCCTGTTAGGATGTTTTGGAGTTAAATAGCTTTTTATTTCAGTGAATGTGACCTGTTAATACTGCAAATTCAACAAATGAGCATTTTCACTTTTTTCAAACATATCAAATGTTTAGAAACTCTCCTGTGCCTAATAATTTGGAACAGGGCATTTAGAAATGTTTTAATTTTGAAGATTATACTGTTATCATTGGGAGGTTTCTTCAATAAAATCTGATGTATACTCTAACGGGTGATGACTTTTATTACACTGACTGTCATTTGCACCGACCATTTAGGAAAATCAGAGAAAAAGAACATTTGCATAATAATTTGGAACATGGTGTATAAGGCCAGGAGCAGAGGCAAAGCACTACATTGGTTGATTCAGCACTGCCATGGTCTCTCCTCCTCCATATGAACTTGGTATATTCCTGTCCCCTGAATCTTTCTATGGATTGTCACTGTCTCCTCAGTGACAGCAAAGCCTCCAGACGTCTGTGCAGCATCTGTTACACTTGGTATAAACCCTAAGGTTCTTTTATTATGCTATTCTTTATACTGTGCACCAAACATAGATGGGCTTAAAAATATCTATGTATCTATCCATTATCGATCTCTCACATGTCTGTGTATTTATCTGTCATCTATCTGTCTATCATCTATCTTATGTATTCATCCATAATAAATAATAAATAAGAAGCATGTCCATGACAATTTAGAAATCTCAATCACTTTCCTAGTATGAAATGCAGCATTTTTTCTGCGGCATACCTTCATGGATAAATTGGATAGGAAGGAGGGAAGACCATGGTGGTGCTGAATCAATCATCGTAGCAGTTTCCTGTGCTCTTAGCCTGATACATGGCGGCATACATTATGCAATATTGTATCGTTGTACAGCAGAAGATCACAGCATGTATTTATATCTTCTTGGTGACATGATTGCTATTTGAAGGGAGACCACCACTGTTCTTATATTACTTTGGCTGCATATCAGGGGCAGTATGTACTGTTACCATAGGGATGGCGCCTATGCCCCCTGACACACCCCTGTTCATACAGAAGTATGAGG
Organism: Allobates femoralis; assembly: GCA_033576535.1. Taxonomy (NCBI): domain Eukaryota; kingdom Metazoa; phylum Chordata; class Amphibia; order Anura; family Aromobatidae; genus Allobates; species Allobates femoralis. The sequence continues at coordinate 32,621,360 of JARQOC010000011.1, forward strand.
GGGCAGGAATGTAACATGATCCTGGAGTTCCCAACACACCTCCTGTCACTGCAGAAGCATCAATTAATTTCTCTGTCCCCAAAGGGAGGGGTGAGAGCTGAGAAGCAGATATGATTTTATTGATTTATAAGCGATCTATAGATCCTAGAACTGTAGCGGACAACTCTGCTTCATTACGTAGGGGGGTGGAGGCGGTACAAATTTTTTTTTTATCTCCCCTTTAAATGATAGAACATTCACTACCTGCAGTGTCCTCTAGGTGGTGCTGAGGAGTTTATTACATACTATTATGTGCTTTTTACAAACAGAATGCACTAATCTTTTCAGCTCCCCCTGCTGGTGGCTGCAGGATGACAGAATGTGGAAAATGTACTGTATTCACTAGATGTGTATGGGAAAATCTGAGGCTATAAAGACATAAGAAAATGGTCAAAGAGGAGCAGATTAAAAAAATATGCTCAAAGGTGGATATTTGTTAATACAATGTCAGCAGAATATATTCCTTACATCTCAACACGCAGCGCACAATGTCTGCATTACTGAAGTATTTGGTTTTCCACCTTAAAGGGATCCTGAAACAAGCATGTGCAGTAAGGAGAGGCAGTCTCTTATACAGCACCCTGTAATCAGGTAGCACTGCAAGGCTGTGTTAACACAGAGGTTTTTCCTTAAAACATAGATTTGTTTTTAGTTCACCAAAAATGAAACCTTTTAAAAGAAAAAGCATAATAAGAATTTAATGGGAAGTTTATTCATGGGGTATTCAAGCATTCTGTTCATGTGGATGGTGGAGCTGAATCCTCTACCCATAAAAAACCCTCTGTGTGAACACACCCTAAGCCTATGTCCACACACTGTGTGTGTTTTTGCAGAGTTTTCATGAGTTATGCAAACTAAAGCTGCTTTTCCAGCACCAGCAAAAGTTATGAGATCTCAGAAATCTCCTGCACACCATGCCTATTCTTACTGCAGAAAAAATAGGAGACATGACGAGCTCAGGCTAGGTGGTGCCATAAACGCTGAGTAGAACATAGAGGAATACCTATCAGCCCATTCACCAGCGGAATCTGAATACTGGACGAACAGAGAAGAGATTGCATGGAAATGGAATCCAGCGGATCCCCAGAAAAGCAGAGAAGCTTTACAAGAAGGTCATTCAGTAATATTGCATAAAATGTCATATTTATTTATAATAATAAAAACGAAAATGGTGATAAAAACATGATGCAGATGATACATTTCAGATCAATAAGATCCAAAAACTCTTATTCCCGTACATGTGGGAAGAGGGTGGACAGGAACTATTGAAAGGAAACCTGTCATGTCGTTTTGTGATATCAGACCGCCCCCAATGTGTTTTATAGGATACAATGTGCAGCACTAATATGGTTTTCTAACAACAAAATCCCATGTACTTATCTTTAAAAAAAACACGTTATATAATGAGGTGACTGCACACACATACCTGGCTTCAGTCATAGAGGAGGCAACTGCACACACATACCTGGCTTCAGTCATAGGGAGGTGACTGCACACACATACCTGGCTTCAGTCATAGGGGAGGCTTTATATGCTGAGGTGACTGCACACACATACCTGGCTTCAGTCATAGGGAAGGCTTTATTGCTGAGGTGACTGCACACACATACCTGTCTTCAGTTCATAGGGGAGGCTTTATATGCTGAGGTGACTGCACACACATACCTGGCTTCAGTCATAGGGGAGGCTCTTATGCTGAGGTGACCACACACATACTGGCTTCAGTCAAAGGGGAGGTAACTGCACACACTACCTGCTTCAGTCAAGGAGGTGACTGCACACACACACATACCTGGGTTCAGTCATACCCTGCAGTCACCTCCCCTATGACTGAAGCCAGGTATGTGTGTGCAGTATACCTCCCCTTTGACTGAAGCCAGGTATGTGTGTGGTCACCTCAGCATATAAAGCCTCCCTTTGACTGAAGCCAGGTATGTGTGTGCAGTAACCTCACATAAGCCTCCCTTATGACTGAAGCCAGGTATGTGCGTGCAGTCACCTCCTCTATGACTGAAGCCAGGTATATGTGTGCAGTCACCTCCTCTATGACTGAAGCCAGGTATGAGTGTGCAGTCACCTCCCCTATGACTGAAGCCAGGTATGTGTGTGCAGTCACCTCCTCTATGACTGAAGCCAGGTATGTGTGTGCAGTCACCTCCCTATGACTGAAGCCAGGTATGTGTGTGCAGTCACCTCCTCTATGACTGAAGCCAGGTATGTGTGTGCAGTCACCTCCTCTATGACTGAAACCAGGTATGTGTGTGCAGTCACCTCCCCTATGACTGAAGCCAGGTATGTGTGTGCAGTCACCTCCTCTATGACTGAAGCCAGGTATGTGTGTGCAGTCACCTCCCCTATGACTGAAGCCAGGTATGTGTGTGCAGTCACCTCCTCTATGAGTGAAGCCAGGTATGTGTGTGCAGTCACCTCAGCATATAAAGTTTTTTTTTTTTAAGATAAATACTTTTGGTCTTAGGAAACCCTGTTAGTGCTGCACATTGCATCATATAAAACACGTTGGGGGTGATTTAATGTCACAAAACAACATGACAGTTTCCCTTTAAGATTTGTAGTTTGGTTAGTCTAGCTTCACATTTCAGGACGGTTACGTTGCGTCCCATGCGCATGCGCAGCCGCAGGTGAAAACGCATGCGAACGCGTGTAAACGTTGCGTTTTACATACGCATGCGCATAGCTTTGTGCACGCAGGTGCGCAACGTTCACATGCGTTTGTCTGCGTTTTGAGCCTTGCGCATGCGTTTTCCATCTGCATGCGTTCGCTAAACTTAGCCCAATTTTCAGTGACCCTGCCTACAGACATGCCCATGATTATGCTGGACGCCAAAAACTCTTTTTGAGCATGCGCACTAAGGTGTCCGCATGCGTTTCATCCGCAGCCGTGCGCAAAACCATCCGCATGCGTACAGTCTCATAGGGGGCTAATGTTAATTGTATCCGCAGCGTGCGCATGCGGACACTTGCATTTTTTTTGACGCGCCGAAAAATGCTACAAGCCGCGTTCCCTGGCGGCATAAAATCTTCTTCTCCGTCCGCATGCGTATAGTTACGCAGCTGAACGCGAACGAACGTGGCTATGTGCGGATGACTGCGCATCCCATGTTAAAGATAGGTGCGGATTTCGGGACACAGAGCCGCACCGTCCGCGGCGCAAACGTCCTGAAATGTGAAGGCACCCTTACTTTGTTACAGGATATAAGTAAGGATCTTATTGATTCGAAACGCGTCATCTGCATCATGTTTTTATCCTTTCCTTGTTCATCTTAGATGTTAATATTATGAAGTAAAGACGTAGTTTTATGGCAGATTGTTGGGTTATCCTTTACATGAGACACTGGTACGATGTGTTATTTCGGTGGAGGGAGAATAAATGATCTGGATAGATGTTAGTGACTCTGACTGGTGTCCAGTAGAAAGTCTTGACGTGATATTATTACATCTCTGAGAAATAATTTAATATCATTCTTCATGCGATAAAAAAAAAACAATTCATAACATGCAAGTGTTAAAAAAGGAAAAATAAAAAATCTAAGGTGCCTTGTGATGCGGGCAGGCTTATGTTTTAAGCATTCAGTCTTTCCATGATATTACATCATGACTTCTCAAGCAAACACATGTACCTTTAGCTTCAAATGTATCAAAATATACAGTACTTTTGCATATTAGATATCCTTTTTTTAACCCCTGAGTCAAGTAAAGAGGATTTTACATACAAAGAGGAAAACAGCCATTAAAAGCACTTACAATAGAATTGAAGGTACCTAAAAAATGAACTTTTTTTTGTTTGTTTTTGGATTATTTTCCAGGAAGACCAGGGTCAGATTCGTGCCTGTGCAGGGACATGTTCCCTCTGTGGTGCATGGAAGAATCTGGCAGAGATGTGTGTCTCATGGGGTTCAGATATGATGTGCATCGCCTCGGCTGGATCTTCAGCGGAGGAGACTGGTGCTCGTGATCCAGGAGGGACGTCAGGTTGTCCTCGGATGTTGTATTTAGATGGATTGCGCTACAAATTAACTCTTTGGATTTTGGTGCGGGGTTTTCAAAGTCTACAAGTTCAGAGCTCTGTAAGAAAAAAACAAAAAAAGAAATATACATTTTCCAAGGTATGAAAAGAGCAGAGGAGCAATGCATTAAAGGGGTCGTCAGGCCTAAAGTGATCATTCTGGAGTCACTCGATGTAGCTACAGACTTATCAATCTTCCCAACCCCAGAACCGAGTGCTGTGAGGATTCACTGTTTCTAAACCGTGAACGGCACACAATGATGCGATATACATGCTCCTGACCTGAACCCGACTACCGGGGGCAGCCTCACTCAGTACAAGTGTATGGAGCAAAGGCAAGTCCACTAATCGTACACACCTGCTCCATACACTTTTATTGAGCGAGGTCATGCCCACTAGTTGGACATACCCACTCCATACACTTTTATTGAGTAAGGTCACGCCTACTAGTCAGACACACCCACTCTATACACTTTTATTGAGCGAAGCCAAGCCCACTAGTCGGACACGCCTGCTCCATACACTTACTGAACGAGGCAACGCCCACTAGTTGGACACACCCTCTCCATATACTTTTATTGAGCAAAACCATGCCTACTAGTCAGACACACCCACTCCATACACTTTTGTTGCGCAAGGCCATGCCCACTGGTCAGACACGCCCACTTCATATACTTTTATTGCGCGAAGCCAAGACCACTAGTCAGACACGCCCGCTCCATACACCTTTATTGAGCGAGGCCACGCCCACTAGTCAGATGCACCCACTTCATACACTTTTATTGAGTAAGGCCGTGCCCACTAGTCACACGCACTCCATACACTTTTATTGAGCGAAGCCAAGCCCACTAGTCGGACACGCCCGCTCCATACACTTACTGAATGAGGCAATGCCCACTAGTTGGACCCACCTCTCCATATACTTTTATGAGCAAGGCCATGCCTACTAATGAGACACACCCACTCCATACACTTTTGTGAGGCAAGGCCATGCCCACTGGTCAGACACGCCCACTTCATATACTTTTATTGCGCGAAGCCAAGACCACTAGTCAGACATGCCCGCTCCATACACCTTTATTGAGCAAGGCCATGCCCACTAGTTGGACACACCCGCTCCATACACTTTTATTGAGTAAGGTCACGCCTACTAGTCAGACACACCCACTCCATACACTTTTATTGAGGAAAGCCAAGCCCACTAGTCAGAAACGCCCGCTCCATACACTTACTGAATGAGGCAACGCCCACTAGTTGGACACACCCTCTCCATATACTTTTATTGAGCAAAACCATGCCTACTAGTCAGACACACCCACTCCATACACTTTTGTTGCGCAAGCCATGCCCACTGGTCAGACACGCCCACTTCATATACTTTTATTGCGCGAAGCCAAGACCACTAGTCAGACACGCCCACTCAATACACCTTTATTGAGCGACGCCACGCCCACTAGTCAGATGCACCCACTTCATACACTTTTATTGAGTAAGGCCGTGCCCACTAGTCACACGCACTCCATACACTTTTATTGAGCGAAGCCAAGCCCACTAGTCGGACACGCCCGCTCCATACACTTACTGAATGAGGCAATGCCCACTAGTTGGACCCACCTCTCCATATACTTTTATTGAGCAAGGCCATGCCTACTAATGAGACACACCCACTCCATACACTTTTGTGAGGCAAGGCCATGCCCACTGGTCAGACACGCCCACTTCATATACTTTTATTGCGCGAAGCCAAGACCACTCGTCAGACATGCCCGCTCCATACACCTTTATTGAGAAGGCCATGCCCACTAGTCAGACACGCCCGTTCCATACACCTTTATTGAGCGAGGCCACGCCCACTAGTCAGACGTGCCCGCTTCATACACTTTTATTGAGTGAGGCTTTGCCCACTAGCCGGGAGCTCTATCCGGGAAAATGTGCATCACTTATTGCGGTCAATTCCCGGTTTGGAAATCCTTGCAATGCCCACCATTGAAAGCAATGAGAGTGCAACTGCTGCGTTTTTGCTGCATTTGTGGTGAATGAAAGTAACTTTATTAAATGTGTACTGTAGATAAATGACACTCCAAAAACACACAATAAAACAGCAGTAAAAATGCAACAAAACAGCAGTAAAAATGCAACAATAAAAAATCACCAAAAATGCAGTGAAAAAACGCAGGAAAACCTTTTTGGAAGCAGCTTTTTTGCTACCAAGAGAGCAGGTTTTGGCGGCTTAACAAAACGCAGCAAAAACGCAACATGTGAACATAGCCTAAAATTATTATTGTCCAAAATGAAAAATAGAATTTTCCATCTTATCTGTAGAACCGGTGATAATTTTATAGATCCCAGAAAACAGATCTCTGAAATATCCCATCGTTAGGAAGCGGCAGCTGCACGTTTGTAGCACCGCTCCATATCCTGGCAGCGTTGTGATAGGACACCCTCTTTTTGTGCTGGTTCACAATGTTCTTATATTTGGACACATATAAGACTTCTCTCTGTTTTGCCTCTGTACTCGCCTGTGATGACGGAGTAAAGCTTCGGTCTGTTTTGATGGACGCGCGGGGATGTTGACTGGGCGCTTGCCTGACCGGCGGCCTTTGATATTCAGAGTTGGCCGTCACCATGCTGTAGGCTGGAGGGACCAGGGACGACGGTCTCTGCAGGAGCTGGAGAATCGCTTGGATATCAGCAGTCATTTGTGATTCCAGCCTGTAATTATAAATTAACTCTGAATTAATCCACGTATTAAAAACTTCAGATTGCTTCTCAGCGAGCGAGTGCAGAAACCTGTCACATTCCCGCAGTTATTACGCCTTCTTTTATCTTGGCTCAGATGTAATTAAAATAGAACTAACAGGGAGATGTGAGAGATGAACGCCAAGCCGACCTCAGGCTGGAGAGTGCAATGAGTAACGTCGACTGATTGTTATATTATAGATTAATAAATTATTATATAAGTACATCAAACGTGTTAGTAGTCACCCAGTGACATCCGTCCAATCACACTACTCCCCAACATACAGGAATAGTACATTCCTGTATCCGCCACTAGGGGAGCTCACTGCAGACAGATTTTAGCATCTTCCATTGAGTTCTACAGCAGCTGCATTGATCCATAGACACTGATCGCCCCCTAGTGGTGGCTGCAGACAGGCTATGTATTATTTACAGTGTGAAGGGGCACAGAGGATTGGGAGATCTATTCCAGGTTTTGGCAAGGGGCATTAAGGAAACTGTGTACACCCCTAAAGTCAGCTATATATGTTATGATTATCATCCACTGAATACTGTACATTTTTTTATTCCTATGATGATAGACGAGTGGTTCTTAGACACTTACCATTCCTTGAAATTTGGTTTAAATAACCATATAAATACAATATATTGTACAGACACTTGTCAGGCTGCAATACACATTACAACAACTGGGTGGACACATATGGACACCTATAGCATAAACAACTCCAGACAGCGTGTCGTGCATCGGGATTCAAACCCCTGATGCTGTACTTTTTAGTCTGCTTGTCGGTCCACTGAGCCACAGCGGATACACCTTTTCTTTGGATGTTTATTATTTGTTATCCTTGCTTTGATCTTTTAGGTTAACAGGTGTTTTCAGTCACCTTTCGGGTGCGGCTATACATTTCTTCCCCCTGCTGGTATTTCCTGCTGGTCACATTTTTATTTGGATGTCCAGCCATAGGGTTTATCTCTCGGCTATTAATGCTTTTCTCTGCACCTATCTTCAGTTTATTAGTGGGCAGTAGGCGGCATATTGTTTTGCAGTTTTTCCCTTGTCCTTTCTTTAGTATTTTATGGTTTGCGGTAACTCACTCAGGGAACCTTATCTATCTCAGCACTTCTTCCTTACCGCAGGTAATTTGCACTCAGCCCCCCGATTCCTTAGGACAGGGGTGGGGAACCTTTTTCTGCTGGGGGCCATACAAAATTACCGACTTGAAATTTACCCGCTATATTTGGTTAAACAATGAACTCACCCCTACTGGGCTGGGTGGGGCGGCTTCTCTTTTGCATGGCTGTGATGTTTAGGTGATATTGATCATGGGCTTGACAACTGCTTTCCAGGTTTGCTAGAGCCCTACACATCACATGATAGGCTGGGAGGATATACATCACTGGGGGGCTGGGAGCATATACCTCACTGGGGAGGCTGGGAGCATATACCTCACTGGGGAGGCTGGGAGCATATACCTCACTGGGGAGGCTGGGAGCATATACCTCACAGGGGGGGATGGGAGCATATACATCATTGGGGGGCTCAGGCTGGGGCATAGAGGTCACTGGAGAGCTGGATTTAAAAGGCAGGAAGTTGGCAAAACGTGTCTACCAGCCTGAGCACTACGGTCCCCAGGAATCTGCCCGCGGGCCCCATAATACGTCATTGAGGGCCACATGCGGCCCTGGCGCCTGATGTTCCCCACGCCTGCCTTAGTAGGAACGTAAAGTGCTCAATGGCCGCTGAGGCAACATTAAGTCTGTAGTTAAGGCCATACCATTCCATGCAGGAGCCACTCTAGACTGTGGGGTCCAGATCTCTAGTCTGTACAGGAACCAACTGGATCAGTTGAGTTATTTTCATTGTATTAATCCTACGTGAGCTTACTGCACAATCATAACACAGGTTACCAGAAAATCATTTTTACCCAAATTCTTATCACCTTACGTCACTCATCTAATGATAAGTGAAGCCAAAATGTAAGAGGAAGGAAGGAAGGATTGATAGTCCTATGTTTAGAAAACTTAGACCGATCCTCTGATAATGAGCTCTAGTAATAGGATAATGAAGCATTGCATGGGACTAGAAGTGAGCGACTCTCCTGAAATCCGATTTAGGGATATTTGCTCATTTTAGGGGGAAAATTGGATCGGCCATAAAGAGGTGGAAAGCTATGTTTCCACCGCAACTTCTTCTGTCTATTGTCTTCTGTATCCATTGTAGGCCTTGGCCACTTCCATGCTTCATTACTAAGCCCCATGTCATCACGCAGGCCACTGATGTGTGGGTGTAGTCACATAGGGCACGACTCGCCATATTGGCATGTGCTGTGACCCCACGTGGCAGCGAGGGGCCAGGGAAAGGAAGACCCAGTGAGAAGTGCCTGCAGGCCCTATAGGCAGATAGAAGAGAGGATCAGAGGAACAGTGCTGGAAGGAGAGGACACAAAGAGACTCCCGAAAAAGAAGAATCCAGATTTATTGTAACATTGGAGGAGAATTCGATTCATGCCAAGCTGATGTGTGTATTTTTATGGGAGTCATTGAAATAACAGGGCTGCACATGAAACCCAGAGAAGGACTTTTGTTCTATTTTATCTCACAGAGGATTGTCTGCACACAGCTGTTACTTCATTAGGTGATACACATGTGGCCATTGTCTCCTCTCTAAATACATCTGCTTCTCACAACTACTACAAAGAATACTCATGAGAAAATACTACAGTATTAACAGGCTTCACATGTGAGGGAGAATCAGCAATTTATGTATCTCAACTATATTATATACTTAGCTACAGTATATACTCAAACTGTACAGTATTCTATGTACTGACAATGTCCTGATAGCCACCAGCAGAGGGCGCACATGCACAATACTTTGCTATATCTGGACCGTCACCAGCCTGATTCCATAATAAGGATTCTTCCTACAGATTTAGTTTTAAATTAATATTCACTAAACTGGGATTTCTGGCTCTTTAGTAAATGTCTGGATTTCATATGGTGTAAAAACAAAAGTGCAAATTGATCGGTTGTCCACCGCAGTATTCAAACACCACCCAGTATACTGATAATAATAGGAATAAAATAGGGGTAGTAAAAAATACTGGTGGACTACCCCTTTACTTTATTCTATCTATCTATCTATCTATCTATCTATCTATCTATCTATCTATCTATCTATCTATCTATCTATCGACAGTATCTATCCATTTTGTATGTACCGTATATACTCGCGTATAAGCCGAGTTTTTCAGCCCAAAATTTGGGCTGTAAAGTCCCCCCTCGGCTTATACGCAAGTATATACCGCCCGCCACCCACATCAGTATACAGGCCCCCCCATTAAGATCCAGGGCCCCCCCCCCCTTGCTCGGCAAACCTGTAAAGTAAAATCCTTAAACTTATCACTGTACTCTCGCCGCCGTCCCGCCGCTGCCGGCACCGCGATCCTCCATCTTCATTCAGCGTCTTCCGGCTTCCTGTGGTCGCAGGCAATGACGTCATTGTCAGCGCCGACCACAGGAAGCCGGAAGACGCTGAATGAAGATGGAGGATCGCGGTGCCGGCAGCGGCGGGACGGCGGCGAGAGTACAGTGATAAGTTTAAGGATTTTACTTTACAGGTTTGCCGAGCAAGGGGGGGGGGCCCTGGATCTTAATGGGGGGGCCTGTATACCCCTGGGGCTGGTGCTGTATATACCCCTGGGGCTGCTGCTGTATATACCCCTGGGGCTGCTGCTGTATATACCCCTGGGGCTGCTGCTGTATATACCCCTGGGGCTGGTGCTGTATATACCCCTGGGGCTGCTGCTGTATATACCCCTGGGGCTGCTGCTGTATATACCCCTGGGGCTGGTGCTGTATATACCCCTGGGGCTGGTGCTGTATATACCCCTGGGGCTGCTGCTGTATATACCCCTGGGGCTGCTGCTGTATATACCCCTGGGGCTGCTGCTGTATATACCCCTGGGGCTGGTGCTGTATATACCCCTGGGGCTGCTGCTGTATATACCCCTGGGGCTGCTGCTGTATATACCCCTGGGGCTGGTGCTGTATATACCCCTGGGGCTGCTGCTGTATATACCCCTGGGGCTGCTGCTGTATATACCCCTGGGGCTGGTGCTGTATATACCCCTGGGGCTGGTGCTGTATATACCCCTGGGGCTGGTGCTGTATATACCCCTGGGGCTGCTGCTGTATATACCCCTGGGGCTGGTGCTGTATATACCCCTGGGAAGGCTGCTGTAACACTGCTGGGGCCTGTATGTACCACTGGGGAGGCTGCTGTATATACCCCTGGGCTGGTGCTGTATATACCCCTGGGAAGGCTGCTGTAACACTGCTGGGGCCTGTATGTACCACTGGGGAGGCTGCTGTATACCACACTGCTGGGGGCTGTATACTACCACTGGGGAGGCCTTTATACCACTGGGGGGGCCTGTATACCACACTGCTGGGGGCTGTATACCTGTGCTGGGGTCCACCCTCGCCTTATACATGAGTCAATAGGTTTTCCCAGATTTTGGGGGCAAAAGTAGGGGGGTCGGCTTATACACGGGTCGGCTTATACACGAGTATATACGGTATCTATCAATCTATTATCTATCTCTCTGTCTACAGTATATATCCATTATCTATCTATCTCTATTATCTATTATTCAAATTCAAAGAAGCTTTATTGGCAGGACTAAATACACATCAGTTTTGCCAAAGCAAATGTACAAAAGGGAATAGGGACTGTAAGGATGTTTGGGTAAGGCTGTATGGAAAGGTGATGGGGCACAGCAAGTGTGGGCTGTAGGAGCAATGGATGGGACAGATCCATGGTTGGGGCTATAAGAACAATGGATGGTATTCTATCTATTCTATGTATTTATTCTATCCATCCATTATCTATCTTTCTATCTATTATCTATCATCTCTATTATCTATCATTTGATCTATCCATCATTTATCTATGTAACTCTTCATACATTTATCATCTCTATTATCTATGTTTATCTATCTATCTATCTATCTATCTATCTATCTATCTATCTCTTTAATCACTATTATTTATCTTTTTATCTACTTACCTATCTATCCATCCATCTACAGGTTTGCCCCCAGTGTCCCCCACCAATCTGTAGAAAGAGTGGCAATGTTTCTCTGGACACAGCGCCTACCACTTCAGCTTGCCCTGATAACCCCCCCCCCCCACACACTAATCATCATATTACCCCAATCCAAAAAGTTGGCATGCTGTAAAATGTTTTAATGAAAACAAGATGCAATGATTAGAATCTCTTACAGCCATAATATGTTCAGAGCAGAACATAACATAAGACTGTGCATAAAGAAAGCGCAATAGGGTCTAACACAGCAAACGAAGATAAAAGAAAGAGCTGGAGCCTCTGACCTTATGTGGTTGTGACATATAACCAGTATCAAAGCATATGACAGATGCCACAGATCCACGTGTACAAGCTGAGAATGCAGGAACCAGGTTGATAGTGGATAAAATCCCCAATGCTGTCGACTGATGAGTTCCAGGAATAATTGTAATACAGAAATAGTGGTGTCCTCTACGCGTTTCAAAGCAAACCTTGCTTCTTCTTCTGGACATGCCATTTTGGGTGCAGCCTTATCTACTATCCAACCTGGTTCCTTTATTCACAGCAGAACATAGATCACAGATCTGAAGGTTAATATTGGACAATTTTCCATTCCATTTGAAAAAAATTAACCTAATTAGAAATTGATGGCAACAACACATCTCAAAAAAGTTGGGGCATGGTTAACAAAAGGATGGAAATGGTAGTGATACTAATAAAATACAGCTCGAGGGTCCAGTAATCATCTAAGTTCATGTGACTGTGTATAAAAAGAGCATGTTAGAGAGGCAGAGTCTCCCAGAAGCAAAGATGGTCAAGATTCATCAATCTGTGACAACTGCATCTAAAAATTGTAGAACAATTTCAGAAATGTTCCTCAACATAATATTGCAAAGACTTTGAATATTCCATGTGAACAAGGGAGAAGGCCGATGGTCGATATTGGAGGCTCGTTATTGATCAGCCCTCCAGAAATCATTTTTTTGTGGACACAGTTCGATGTAAGATCCAAAAATACAAGTGAAAAGTTAAAGAAGACGCCACAATACAGAAATGTTGCTGTCTTCTCTGGGCCAAAACTAATTTATAATGGACTGAGGAAAAATGGAAAACTGTTCTGTGGTCGGATGATTCGAAATGTGACATTTTTTTATGGAAACTATGGATGCCGTGCCCTGCAGATTCAGGAGGACAGGGACCATCCAGCTTGTTATCGGTGCACATTTCTTGCATCTCTGATGGTTGGGGTTAAATGAATGCCTATGGTAGGGCAAATTACACATCCTGAAAGGCGTTATTAATGCTGTGTAGAACAACATATGCTCCATCCAGACAAGGTCTATTTCATGCAAGCCCTAGTAATCGAAAAGCTGTAAAAAAAAAAAGGCGCTACATAGGGTGCTACCCATGACACATATCATTTTAAATTAGATTGAAATGTTCACCCTTAGAGGTTGCGAGAGTTACAACCACTTTATTAGCCTGTGATATCTTCGTGATATCCAATTGGGAGTGGTCTGCAGCAGTCTTCCACGATAATAAGTGCAACAGTTAAAAGAAAAATGGAATTAACAAACGTGCTACCATCCATCCAAAAAACACTAAGGGTAGTGATTAATGATTGTGATTTTATTATCAATGCATTTTAGGGCACTCAGGCCCCTTCCTCAGGAAAAAATGGTACATCTGTGCTCTTGAACTTCTTCTTGACTCTGCCTATTTAAGTTCCAGTACTGGATTAATGCTCTGCCTGAGTATTTTGAGTTATATGGCTACTGAGTCACTCCTGACTTGCTTCCTGACATCCTGCTGCCGTTCATTTAGCTCTGCTGCTCTGCTTCTCAGCTACCTGCAGTCATTGGTGCATTTTCCAGATCCTGTTTGTTTTTTCCCTTCAAGACTTCTACGGAGAAGAGCCCTACTGACTTCCAGAACTTTGATGATCTGTAAGAACTTTGATTTTCTGTTAAGATACCAGTCTATGTTATCTGGGACTTAGTGTGGGCTATATTGCTGGACTAGAGTGGGACTAATTTCAGCCCAAAGAGTACACTGGTAAACTATCTATTTGCTGCACAGTTTTCTGCTAAGACTGTTCTGGACTTCACTTATTGTGCTGGTCGCACTCTTCATAAAATTTCTGGACTTTTACTTTTTGTGCCAGTCGCACTCTGCATATACTTTCAGAATTTGAGTTTGTTTCTGCTTTATAGACTTGTTTGATTATTTGTTAATCAGACTATTTGCCATAAACTTAGTCTCCGTCTTGTTTTATCCCACGCTATCAGATTCCAGAGGATCTACATAAGTTACACCTCGTATATTTCAGCAAGACAATGCTAAACCATATACTGCATCCTTCACAACAGCTTAGGCTCACAGAAGAACAGTTTGGGTGATGAATCAGCCTCAGGTAGTCCAGACATTTCACCAATAAAAAACATTTGGTGCATTATGAAACGAAAAATCAAGATCCTAAACTGTGGAACACTGAGGATCCAACATCATCTGAAAATGGGACAACAATCCTCTCAACAACCTCCGGCCATTGTCCCCTCGCTTCCAGACATTTACAGACTGAAAAGAAGACGGGATACTACACAATGATGGACACATTTCTAATATATCTTGCTGCCATCACTTTCTAAATGGGTTCATTATTTCCAATGAAATGGCAAAACATTTAACCTCTGATCTGGGTTGTATGCTGAGTAGTGAATAATATATGGCAATGAGAGATTTCTAAACCATTGTATTCTAGTTTATTTTATATTTTTGTTAACTTTTTTGGAGTTTGGGCGATATATATTACTGTATATCCCAGATAAACCCTTTTTGTAAAGGCCCTGCTATATTTATATTCACAAGCATGAGATATAAAGTAAATGGAGTGAGAAATATTGTAGAATAGCGATGCCGGTTGCTGGATAGAATACATAACACTAGTATTAATAGTACGGAGACTATTAAGAACCCATAAGAGATAACCCATACATGAAATATTTGGAGATAGTTCCGTTATGAATGAGAAAAGTAATTCCGTTTCTTAGAAGAAGGTTCAGGAAATTTATTCTAAATGCAATTATTTCTGCAGTGATCAACTGAGGCAGAAAATCTAAGGTGACATTGTCCCATTTTCTCCTCCTCTCGCTACTTGAGCTAATCTTCCATGTATATGACATTTTTCGCCTCTTTTTTTTTTATCTTATACCAAAGTAAAGGCTCAAGGCGCCCATGGAGGCTTGTGGCCAAATCTAGCTGGTTGGTAGAGCACATCTTCACATGGAACATTAGTCATTAACAAGGCGAATTCCCCCGAGCCCATCACACCAAATGCTGAAGACGGAAACCGCTCAGCAGGACATCTAAAAAAAAAACCCTAATAAAAACATATGGACTTATAATAATAGACTGTTAGAGCCACGAACAAGGTACAGACCCTGCGTAGTGTAATACAGAGTCCTCATGGGACCCCTAGGCTCTTCACATACCGCCAGCGGTGTAACTAGGTATCATGGTGCCCGGGGCAAAGATCCATGTCGCCACCCCCCCGGAGTGGTAGGTGGGGAGCGGGGGGGGGGGCGCTGTCAGCCCCAGACGCCCCTGTAGCCTTGGATGAGGACCGGGAGGAAGGCTGGGGTGGGGTGCTGTCAGTTTTCAGCCACATGCAGCCCTGGGTGAGGAGCGGGGGCGGGGTGTTGTGCCAGCGCCCCCACACTCTGAGTTGCGCCGCGGGCAAAAGGTCCGGCTGCACCCCTAGATACGCCCCTGCATACCGCCATATGTTGCAGACACTTTATCCACCAATGCAAGGCTTCCATAAAACTATGTGGCAATCAATGGAGCATGTTGTGATTCTTTTCTTTGGCAGCATTAAACATCAAGTGAATATCACATTTTAACTACCAGGTTATAGTTAAAAAACAAATCATGTGCCAAATCATTTCACAATATATTATTGCAGAAGTTGAAGCTCAGTTTTTATTATACCCGTTCTCAAATCCATTGTAAAGCTGTAGATCTAAAGGGTAACATTTCTGTTTGCCTTCAGTCACCACTAGGGGGAGTTGGAGAGGTTATGGGATCCAGTATTACCTAAACTAATGAGTGCACCAACTTTTCGAGATATGATTCGTCGCTTTGTATCTTTCTTGATTTATGAGTTTGAGTTATGAGCAGCTGATCAAGTGTGCCCCCTCATTAAGAAACTGACCGTTCCCTGCTCCCTCTGCCATCATCCCGAGCGTGGAGAGCAGCGAGTACAGTATCCCAGCAGCGTACGGGAGCAAGGCGCTCACACACACTGATCAGCTGTCTGCTTCCCACCGCACACTTAAACTCACTCTCCCTCTGGTCCCCTGCAGCGCGCATCCTCAACTCATGCAGTCAGCTGCGCTTCCACATGCACAGGGCAGCCTTTGTGATCCCAGTTGCCACCCATGCAGAGGGCAGCAGATGAGATTATCTCAGTTGTTGGCTATGCAGAGTGCAGCCAATGAAATTAGTTTTCTCCTTAGTTGTTGCGCTCTGCATGGGCAGAGACTGAGGTGACAACCTTCACTTCACCTTGCTGAGAGCTTTGATAGCCAATGACAAACCCATGTTTGCTGTGCTCTGAATGAGGTCCTGCACAACACGCTGAGATGTCAAAGCAATCTGGCTGCTTTACTCATCTAGATTACTAGTCACCGGATGGTCACTGAAATTGTGCCACCATAAAATATGGAGCCCAGGACATCCCCCATTGTGGCCCCCCTAATGCCCCCACCGTGTATGGCTATACTGAATACGCACTTATTTGCTTATCTACAAATTTATACAAGTAGGAAATAGAATGTAGCTGCAGTTGTGTGTACGCTATCATCGTCGTAGCTCCATATCTCTTACCTGTTCATCTGTTCCTGCATTATATCTAACCGATGTTCCACTTCTCCATACGTCAGGTCATTGTCACCTTCACCCATTCCCCAGGCTAAGCTGTTCAGCGCTGCTTCATTGGTTACACTCTGGTGTATCCTGGCACTTTCTCTCTCCCAGCACTTTGGACTTGCAATATCTGTCACAAAAGAGAATACACATTACTGCCCTCAGTCCTGGATAGATCATGTCGGGGGTTGGAGTCCGCGACTGTGATGAGTTTATTCTCTAAAGCCCTTTTCAATATTTTAGCATATAGTAAAACCATACAATATAACTCCAATGCATTTCCTGCCTAGCACTGTTCTCTTACAATAGAGTGTACGTGTCATTTTCCATTCAAAATTAGCTCTTATATGGTTTATTCATTAGATTAAAATTACTTCTGTCCATTGTTTTACTTGTGTCTTGCAGTTTTCCCCTCTGCAGACTCTCTAAGTTCTAGTTGTCTCTAAGCTAGTAGGTGGAATCTAGCTGTGATGATGTCTCCCATACACAGCACACACAGAATTAAAGGATTTCTACTCTCCTCTGTCTATCTAGCACAGGATCAGAAGCAGCAGAAGCACTAAGAACAATGTATAACAGTACTGAGCAGTGTAACTGTTAATACAGCTCTGGGATTAGAAAAAAAACACTTACCAGGATCTGTGTCGCTCTGCTTCTTTCTCTTACTTTGATCCTCCCATATCCTGCCCTTAATAGGCAGCCGTAATCTTATACCTCAGTTAGCTGGCAGTCATTTTAGCTAGTTTTTTTTAGTAAAAGATGACCACAGGAGGTGGGTGGAGGAGAAGTGGCTCCGAAGACGAGAAAGAAACATATTCCTTTGATAAAGATATATTAGAAAATGTCTTATATTGATACTACTGATTTAAGTAAAGTTTGCTAAAAGGACAGTGACCATATAACTAGTTGTGGTCACCCATAGCCTTAAAAAGTTCAGATGGTCCATATGTTATTTTGCAATGACGTTCTTAGCTGCTTCACAAGATCAAGCAGCTGAAGGAGTGGAAAGCCATCTTTCTAATACAAGCAGACTCACCATAGAGAAGGCATAAGCGGTTTATTATCATCTCTGCCTTCCTGATCTACTGCTGTATACTCAGCGCTGGGTAAATGATGTGTATACAGTATAGGAAGCACTAAAAGCAACTCTCTCTCCAGACACAGTGATCATGTATTTGACAAGTGGTGAGACAGCAGTAGCTTCTCCGCTGGGCAGCCAGGAGGCTGAATTAGCCATAGCGGTAATATACCAACCCAAAGTCAAATATAAAAAAGAATACTTAAATGTAAAAATGCTCCCAAAAAGCTATTTTAAGACCACTCAATGTGCAAAATAAATTAATAAATAACTAAAACATGAAAATAATAAATAAATATATATACGATATATAATAATAATTATTACGGAAAGGGGAACAAAGATTGAAATGTGGGTGCATGCACACGATCCGGATTAGCACCGTTTTGGACACAGCTTCCAAAACGCTGCGTTGTACAGTACCAGCACCGCTCATGCTCACTGTGTTTCTCCCCACCGCAGCGTGTTTTCTCCTGCGGTGCGGGTTGCCGGACTTTCCCATCTCCGCGGCATGTTCATTTCAGTCTGCGGAGACGGAAGCGATCTCCAGCGGGTGAATGCACCTAACGCAGATCGTGGGCACAGGGTGGCTGCATTCACTCTGCGTTCACCCACGGCTTCCCGCACGTCCAGAGGCGCTGTGTCTCCGGATCGTGAAAACACACGCTTAGGCTAGGGTCAGACTTGCGCCATGGAAGCGCTAAAAGCTAGCATTTTTCACAAGTGCAAAATGTGAAAACCCTAGCGGTTAACGCTTCCATAGGCTCCCATGCAAAAAACGCATGGTCAAAGTGCAATGACTTTGACGCTAGGCATTTTTGCAAAAGCGCCAAAAAGCACGGTAAGCAGCGTTTTTGGGGACGTTTGCGAAAATGCATGCTTTTTTTAACGTGGGAGTCTATGGGAATCGCATGTGTTAACGCATGGTACATATATGTGGCATGCGTTACGCTAGCACTAAAAATTACATAAATGGGAAAAAATGTAGAACTCGTAAATATGGATATATGAAAAAAAAAAATGTGACTGGCTTGGAATAGAGAAAAATAGTCCGGTGTTGTACTGGTTAAATGGGAACGTTTCTTGGACAATCAATGTATGGCCAGTGTAAGATCCGGTTATGCCCCAGTTAACGCTTGTGCCCTCTTATATATGGAGCACCAGCTTGTTGCTGTGTCCTAATTCTCTCCGCTAGTATCTGGAGCAGAATGGATACCAGACACAAGCAGGAGCGGTTTATCAGGTGTCATCTTAAGTCTGCAGACAGCAGTGTTTAAAAAAAATATATTCTTGATCCGCAAAGCTAAGCTGCAGATGGCGGTGTACATCACGTAACTCCAGCCGGCTCTGCCGTTTTGCGTACTGCAAGGTCTCCGGCTGATTGTCAGGTGTGTTTATCATACTAATGCAAAGAGCCATCCATTCCAACCTATCTGCGAGGAAGGTCACAGCTTTGTTTCTTGGCTGTCACCATTATTTCAGATCATTAGATTCTTTGTTCGAAAGGCGAGCAAGTCCGAGCAACATCCATACACAAAGCTACAATCGTCTGCAGAAAGAGGGCACCAGTGTACCCATCTAGGGACTTATTTGGCTGGATAAGTAAGAGACGCTCTAAGATGCTCTCAGACAGTGTTAACGTGCAGGTCCTCAATGTTCCCAGCACAGACAGCAGCGTTACTTGGACAACGTTTCTTATAGGGTCTCTCATTCTTGTGTAAATTAACAAAAACAAGATTGTATGAAACTTCATTCGGTTTACAGGTATAAGATGTAGAGTAATGTGGAGCCCCAGGCGGGACTAGGGTACTCGGTACCGGACCGGACGGTTGCTGGGGATGTCACGGGTGGCTTGGTCCGGACCGTGTCCCTGGGCCCTCACAATAAAAGGGGGATTTATTTACAAGGGAGATGTCACGGGTGACGCCACCCACTTGGTGCGGCCAGCGATGGGGCCGCCGCTGCTGCAGAACCTCCGGGGGTGATGGAATGGCAGCGGGGATGGTATAGTTCCAGTGGGGAGAACTGTATCCCCCGGGGCAGTAAGGGTTAAGTCTCTGGTGCAGGTTGTAACACACTTACTTGCAGGCTGCAGGGATCTCTCCTCCTGGCTGGAGCTGACAGGCTGGAGCTGTAGGGAGGAATGTTCTGCAGATAGAAGCAGGCAAGAGAGGCAATGCAGGGTTTCCAAAGCTTTACTTGTTGTTTCAGTCAGCTTACAAGTTATTGGCAGTTGTTACACAGTTCTCAGCACACGGTTGCTTTCTACTCCCTTTCCGGGTTCCCTTCTCCCCTGCAGCCAGGCTCCTTCCTCCTGTGACCCCTCACACCATCTGTAAATCTTCCTTTCCGGGCTATTGCTTCTCTTCTCTTTGTTGTGCGTCACTGGACAGTATGGCGGTGACTCGGGCTTCTGCGAGTCCTAGTATGTCACTTAGCTGCCTGTCCTTTAGGGTTAGGGATCTCAGCCTGGAACTCAGACCCCCTGTCGTATTATCTGGGGATACCGGGTGAACTACGGTACCCTTTAGAGCCGACACTCTACTCAGCCCAGCCTCCAACAGTCCTCTAGCATGAGGCTCTGCCAGGCTCCTTCTCTGTGTTCCTTCCAATATTCTAGGAGGGCTTCTCCACCTGCAACAGGTTGCTTCAGCTGCTGTCTAGGGCACGGGTACACCGTCCCTCTCTTTTCTATCACACTCCTGGTGGTTTCAGCGTCGGACGGGCTTTCCCCCCTATCTGGCTCGCACTGGCTCAGTACGGGTCTGCACTCCTCGGCTTAGGCTCTTCCAGGCAGTGTGTCTCTTTCTGTCTTTACATCTCAGCTACTTCAGCCTACTGTCTTCCTTCATTCCTCCCCCTCTCTATATACTGTCAGTCACCTGACCTCTGGTGTGCCCAACCCACTACCCTCATCCACCACCCCTCTGGTCTCATATAGCCTCTAACCTCAGGGCTGGATGTAACCTCTCTGACACGTGGGTTATGTGGGCTGTGAGGGTGTTAGTGTTTAACATTGTCCTACCTGCCTGGCTGCAGTTCCCTTTTGTGGCCTCCTGGACGCAGGGGCGCCACATTAATGCTGCACTAGTTAAATGCTACAGATAGAGAAGACATTGGGAGTGGGTGGGAGGTGATGTTGAAAATGTGCAAGTGAAACATGTCTGTGCTGTAAACTCTGCAGAAGAAGTATGGCTGGGAGAAGTCTTCATGAAGGTCTGGGCCAGATGCAGAAGACTTGAATAGTGAGAAACCATCACTGTATGTGGCTGTACTGCAATGTTTTATATAATCTACAGAACTTGTATATATGGTATATAGTATTGGTCTTGGTCTTTAAATATTAGTTTTTTTTTCAGTAACAGAACCATCATCTGCTGAAGGTCCCATACAACCACTATTGTAAACTTTGAGTTGGGGATCCACTCAGATATAGCCATATTCCAGGAGGAGGACCATATACAGCAGGATAAGGGACAATAATACATAATGAAGGAGGAGAGGGGTCAATTTGTGAGTCTTTATAGGATTTAGAACGTTACACAGGGCCCATTCATCCGACCAACGTGCACGGGGAAGGTGGGGGGGCCTAAATTGCACACCTGGGCCCATCAGACTCGTTACGCTACTGGGGAGCCTTATGGGGAAGTTCCATCTAATATACAGCCCCCCCAATGTCCCATAGGGCTCACATCTCATATACAACCCCCCATAGGGCTCCCATCTCATATTCAGCCTCCATAGAGCTCCCATATCATATACAGCCCCCTTATAGGGCTCCCATATCATATATAACCCGACATAGGGCACCCAAATCATATTCAGCCCCCTCATAGGGCTCCTGTACCATATACAGCCCCTCCATAGGGCTCCCATCATGAGAGCCCTATGGGGGGTTGTATATGATACGGGAGCCCTATGGGGTGGGCTGTATATGATATGGGAACCTTATGGGGGGCTGTATATGATATTGGAGTCCCATCTCATATACAGCCCCCCAATACCCCATACAGTCCTCTTATCATATACAACAGCCCCCCATAAGGCTCCTATATCATAGGCTGTATATGATATGGGAGCCCTATGGGGGGCTGTATATGATATGGGAGTCCCCCACTCACCTGCTGTCGACCAGGCCCCTTCTCTCACTTGCTGTGTCCAAGGCCCCCCCTCTCACCTGCTTTCTCCCATGCCCATGGAGGAGGAGGAGAAGGTGCCACCTGCTGTATGTCTCCCCAGTGGAGCGCAGGGCAGGAAGCCGGCAGATCAGAAGAGAGGAGGGGTGGGAGCAGCAGCAGGAAGCAGGAGGCTTTCCTCCTCCCCTTCCTCTCCCTGACACACAGAGGGTCGGAGCCGCGCTGTCACATGGATGTTTGTCCTCGGGGATGCACATCCATGAGAAGCAGGAGCTGCGATAGCGGTCGCGGGGGGCCCCCCTACAGGTCCAGGCCCGGTCTCAGCCATGACTGCTGCGACCGCGATCATTACGCGCGCTCAGTGACGCTCACCCCTACCTCTTGAGGGGGGGCGGCTGCCCCCCCGCCCCACACTGGGTACGCCCATGCCATGGACCACATGTGACCCTTGATGACCTTTTCTGCAGCCCCCGGGCAGATTCTTGGGGACTGCAATTCTAGAGCTGGCAGCTATTTTTTGCCAATTGCTTGCTCTTTAAAACTAGGGTCCCCAGTGATCTCTGTGCCCCAGCGCCATCCTCTCAAGTGAGGTATACAGTTGTGGCCAAAAGTATTGACACCCCTGCAATTCTGTCAGATAATACTCAGTTTCTTCCTGAAAAAGATTGCAATCACAAATTCTTTGGTATTATTATCTTCATTTAATTTGTCTTCAACGAAAAAACACAAAAGAGAATGAAGCAAAAAGCAAAGTAGTCTTCAGACTTCATAATGCCATGCACACGGTCAAGCAGTCCAGTGCCAGAGGCAGCAAAGCAACCCCAAAACATCAGGGAACCTCCGCCATGTTTGACTGTAGGGATCGTGTTCTTTTCTTTGAATGCCTCTTTTTTTCTCCTGTAAACTCTATGTTGATGCCTTTGCCCATAAAGCTTACTTTTGTCTCATCTGACCAGAGAACATTCTTCCAAAACGTTTTAGGTTTCTCAGGTAAGTTTTGGCAAACTCCAGCCTGGCTTTTTTATGTCTCGGGGTAAGAAGTGGGGTCTTCCTGGGTCTCCTACCATACAGTCCCTTTTCATTCAGATGCCGACGGATAATACGTGTTGACACTGTGTACCCTCGGACTGCAGGGCAGCTTGAACTTGTTTGGATGTTAGTCGAGGTTCTTTATCCACCATCCGCACAATTTTGTGTTGAAATCTCTCGTCAATTTTTCTTTTCCATCCACATCTAGGGAGGTTAGCCACAGTGCCATGGGCTTTAAACTTCTTGATGACACTGCGCACGGTAGACACAGGAACATTCAGGTCTTTGGAGATGGACTTGTAGCCTTGAGATTGCTCATGCTTCCTCACAATTTGGTTTCCAAGTCCTCAGACAGTTCTTTGGTCTTCTTTCTTTTCTCCATGCTCAATGTGGTACACACAAGGACACAGGAGAGAGGTTGAGTCAACTTTAATCCATGTCAACTGGCTGCAAGTGTGATTTAGTTATTGCCAACACCTGTTAGGTGCCACAGGTAAGTTACAGGTGCTGTTAATTACACAAATTAGAGAAGCATCACATGATTTTTCTAACAGTGACAATACTTTTGTCCACCCCTTTTTTATGTTTGGTGTGGAATTAGATCCAATTTGGCTTTAGGACAATTCTTTTTGTGTTTTTTCATTGAAGACAAATTAAATGAAGATAATAATACCAAAGAATTTGTGATTGCAATCATTTTCAGGAAGAAACTGAGTATTATCTGACAGAATTGCAGGGTGTCAATACTTTTGGCCACAACTGTATGTCCCCAGCCTCTCCTGTGATATCTTGGTCCTATTAAACCTGGAAAAGCACTTGAGAATCAACATGATCAATATCACCTAACATCATAACCACGCCAAAGAGAAGCGCTCCAGCCACCACCGTAGGTTGGGGTTTATCCTTTAACCAAATATAGCGGGTAATTTTCAAGTTGATAATTTTGTATGGCCCAGGAGAGACAGTAGAAATTTCCAAACGGCGCTCGGCAGAAAAAGGTTCCCCACCCTTGCTGTAGATGATGGCAGGATTAGGAATAGGTGGGAGTGTTGCTGGAAATGTGGAAGGAAAAGTGTCTGTGCTGCAAACTATTTGTGGCTGGAAGAAGACACTTTCATGACGGTCTGGGCTAGAAGGAGAAGTCTGAAAAAGTGAACGTCTCCAATTAGAAAGGGCACCACCTGTAAGTCACTGTAGACATGATTTGTATTCAGTAACAGGATTCCTAGGTACTCCCTCTATACTTGTAAACTTTGTGTTGGTGGGGTCACCAAATGTGATTTTGCCTCACCTGTGCGGAATCCCTAGAATAAGTCATAAAGATGTGAAACCGGGCACTGACCTGTGTTTAATCCTTCACTCGACAAGATGGTATCCAGGCACACGTTGCTCAGCCCCAGCTGTACAGACTGTAACCCATAGGAAAAGAAGATGGCGGCACTCGTGTTTCCTGGAAGTTATCCGCGAAACGGTGACCGTCGCTTCAGCACCTTACTCCCTGCACCCATGGATGTAATACACGGGTCAAATAAAGTCGGTTTGTAACCAGAAAACACGAGTGCCGCCATCTTCTTTTCCTATGAATCCCTAGAATAAGATTGTATTACTTTGCTGGATTTAAAGAAAATATATAGACTATGACAGCACTGGCAGCAGGTGAGGGGGTTGCTGGGAAAATTCATGTGAAATGTGTTTTGACTGAAAGGAGAAGTTTTCATTGCAGTCTGGGCTAGATGGATTGTAATGCAAAAGTGAATCAGAAAGGACCCCATCTGTAAGTCACTATAGATATGGTTTTTCAGTTTCAGGATTCCTAGGTACCCTATAACCCCCAAGATAATGGTGCACCTTTGTACTTGTGAACTTTGAGTTGGGGGGGCCACTCAGATGTGATTTGCCCCACCTGTGCTGAACCCATAACAAACAACTGTATTATTTTGCTTGGTTAACAGATATGAGGTATGGACTATGACAGCATTGGGAGCAGGTGAGAAGGCAGAAGGAAACTTGGAAGTGAAATGTGTCTGTGCTGCAAACGAGTTGTGGCTGGAAGGAGAAGTGTTCACGGCGGTCTGGGCTACATGGAAAAGTCTGAAAAAGTCAATGGCTCCACTGACAAAAAATGCATGTCATTGCATGTATATTCCTATTCAGTAATAGGATTGCTATGTGGCCCCTATAACCACTAATATTATGATGCATGTCCGTACTTCTGAACTTTGCCGTGGTGGTCGGTCACTCAGATTTGATTTGCCCCTCCTATGTTGAACCCCTGACGTACAACTGTATTACTTTGCTTGGTTTATAGATATAAGGAATGGGCTATAACAGCATTGGGAACAGGTGAGATGGCTGAAGGAAACATGGAAGTGAAATGTGTCTATGCTGCAAACGAGTTGTGGCTGGAAGGAGAAGTGTTCATGACGGTCTGGGCTAGATGGAAAAGACTATAAAGGTCAATAATTCCAATGAGACAGAATACCACTTCCAAATCACTGTATGTATGTTTTTTTATTGAGTAATAGGACTGCTATGTGGCCCCTATATCTGATAGGATTGTGGTGAACATCCATAGTTGTACATTTTGGGTTGAGACCCTTCTATGTTTGGCTTCAGGTTCTTGGCAGTCAATGGGTTATAGTTGAATACTGCATGATACTTTACAATCATATCAAGAAAGCGTCCCAGTTGTGCGATATTTAAGTGGAATATGATTTGTCTTACATCTTTTGTAAGAGATATTTTTTCCCAGGAACCGCTTGATGAAACAAGTGTAAGGACACTCTCCTTGTCTGGGATCTATATGTCTAGACTTGATAAGAATAATTATGTTTTCTTCGGTTATTATACGATTCCCCGAGCATGTCATTATCAAGTCACGGGGGACACATTTTACCAATAAGAAACGGTTTTCTCTTTGATCGTAGAAGCTTCTCAAGAAATGAAATAATTATAAATCTGATAACAACTTCAGACTTGCTGTAATTGGATTCCTCTTCCAATCGATAACATTAAACTAGAAGCAAACAATTTGCTAAGAGGCTCCGACCCAAAATACATCACATTGTATTTCAATGGAAGTCGGCCAGGTTAAGCCGTATTGTATTATGCGGCTATTATCGGGACTTGGATTTAAATCTTCGGTCGAGCTGAAGTTTTCAAGTCAGAAAGCAAAGAAAAAAACAAACATAAATAAATAAAACATCCGGCGTATTCCGAAAAGGACAGGTTTGGATCATGCATAGACTTGATGGAAATGCAGACTTTTACTGCAGACCTTCTAAATTTAGCAGAGACTAAAATCTGCAGCGGGTTGCCTTGGTAAGAGTTGCTATGGCTGCAGGGACACAAAGCTTCATCCTAAATAAGTCTGCGGAAAGAAATCTTTCACTTGGAAAAGTCGTTTGTGACAAGTTTGGAAAAAGAAGCTTTTGAGAGCGCGAGAAAGATAGAAAGGAGCACTGCTGCCCTAAACATGACCCGCGTCGGGGAAATCTCGTCAATAAATGATGACTAATAACTCTATAAGGCTGGTAAACACAAAGTTGCTTATTGCATGTACTATGCCTTTAAAGGGAATCTGTCAGCAGGTTTGTGCTACCTCATCTGAGAGTAGGCAAAGAGATTCTGATGGTGGGTTTACACACACCAATTTCTGTGTCCGATATCTGAACAGATCTTGGTTGCAGTGAAATCATGGACACATAGTTCTATTTTAGGCTGTGTACAAATGTGCAAAATGTCCATGATTCACTGGCAACCAGAGATCTGTTCAGATATTGGACACAGAAATTGGTGTGGGTTAAACCACCATGAATCCAACATAGTTTAAAGTCAATCTGTCACCGGTTTGGGGGTTCTAAACCCTGCCCACCACCTTTAATCATGATGAAATTGGGGTTCCTGAAACCCCTTTATATCTTCAGACGTCCCCTTGCATACCTCATAAAACAACTTTTAATCTGACCCACACTGTATGCTAATTTCTTTATGGCTGGAAACAGTATCGAAGTGCCGGTGATCTGCGCTGCTGGGAAAGGAAAACCAGGACCCAAGAATTCTTGTGTAATGGTGTAGATTTATTCCAAGACGCGTTTCGGAGCAACCTCTGCTCCTTCCTCAATGATAATCCCAGCAGATGCTGCTTCGAAACGAGTCTCGGAATAAATCTACACTATTACACCAGACTTCTTGGGTCCTGGTTTTTCCTTACCAGCAGCACGGATCACCAGCACTTCGTCCTGTTACGAGTTGCTTGCCACGTTGCAAAATGGAGATGTGGATCCAGCAGCAGCTGTACGAGCCCTAACTGGTTGTGGGCTTACACAACCAGACCAGGTGAGCAAATTTCATCGGGCAATAGCCCCTCTCTGCCTAGAGATAAGACCCTAAGCGTATTTTGTGTCTCACATTTTAGAATTTCTTTTATGGGTCATATAGGGGTTTGCACATCTGGTCATTGCTGCCTGTTAATCACCTAGTAATCACCAGGTGATAAAGCCTTTAGATTACATAAGCAATAGCACAGAACCTGAAAAAAGAGGCACGTTGACTATTGTTTTTAACCCTTGTGGCATGCTGTCCTCAACATATATAGAAAAATCTGCTGATAGATTCCCTTTAATGATCCAAAGTTATGTGCATAAATAGTATTTCTTAGATCATAGTTGCCATATTTCTGGGGTATTAACATCCTGCACCAGAGCCGCAGCTGGGTAGTTTACTGGTGCGGGGAGCCCTCATCACCCATGGCAGTCAGTGTGATCACAGAGAATGCAACAAGAGGTCGCTTGTTCCATCACTGCAATCTCTGGGTGTACCATAGCCAGGATTGTGTGCTTTGGTTGATTGAGGGTAGTTTTGGGGTTAATAAATGGGAAAATTTAGGGTTGTCTGTATGATTTATTATTAAATTAAAGATTTCTCTCTCTGTGTTTGTGTTTTTTTTTAAATATTTCCTCACAGGATTGATAATAGGTGGGTCTGATAGAGATGCTGACACAGTGGGTGAGGAGTACAACAGTTAGTCACAGACGTTGTCACAGAAAGTGGGCATCTGTGATTGGCTGTTGGACCCAGTGCAGTCAATAAATCAGGAAGTCAATGAGTGGCTCCGGAATTACAAGCACGGGGATCCCGGTAAGTATGACGATGATGTTTAATCACTGTTTTACTTTCTCTTACAGCCCCTCCAGCCTCTTTAGCCACCATTTCATAACTTTAAAGTCCAGTTTTGGGCTCAAGTTCTGGTCAGGACCAGACCCAAACCGAAACCCGGACTTTAAATAAAAGTTTGTCCAGATCTGCTGAACAAGAACATCGGCGGATTCACCCATCTGTAGTCGCAATTACACTATGGGCACACTGCAGTATTTGCGAAGTCCAATGTATGACCACACAACTACCAGGGAAAACATTTTAGGGACTTCTGTTAACCATGCAGGCCCTAGACGTCAGGCCTACACCCATCATAAAATAATCATATATTCAAAGGACAGGTCATCATTGTTTGTTCCTGAAAAGCTTCATAAAAGGGTTTGTCTCACAAATGATAGATTTGCTTTTTTCCCAATTTTACCTGTCAAAAACAATATGAGTTAATCTTTACTGTAAAAGGGTTCTATTAAGAAGTATGATTCGTTCTTATATATTTATATTGACAGGAAAATAAATAATGATCTGCAGGAACAGCTCATCCAAAAACTTCTTGCGTTGTCTAAAATTAAGGTAGTATGAGTCCACATGGGGATAAGGGCTGTTGTATCTTGGCAGTATGCTTTCATACATACAATCCACACCCTAAATCTTATACTTTGGAGAGCAAATAAATAGAAATAGAGCAGGCTCAATGCATAATTATGAAGCTTGGGTGACTCAATAATATATCCAAAGGCTGTAAACTATAAGAGGAATAAGAAGATATGAACCTTTGCAGAATACCATAGGGGCAGCTGAGATAGCTACATGGGTGGTCTATAGGAATGAAAATTATCACAAGCAGCAAAACCCACTTCATTCTCCGCAACATTTGGAAAATAAATAAATATCAGTGGGGTATAGCAGGATTAACATAAGAACCCATCGCAAAACAGACTAGAAAGGGGAAAAAGGAATAAGCAACAAAAAAGGGTATAATGAAATATATAATATACTTTATTGAGGACGTGCAAAACAAGGTAAAAATATCAGAGGGAACAACAATATAATCCAACCACATGTACGGACTTAAATACTCAGAGTATATACCGTATTAGTATAAAAGACATAAAGTGCCAGTGCATATTTGATCTACATGAGGAATCAATATTCCATAGGACATATAGCTGACAACCACTATTGCTACACCATAAAGTGGAAACTCTTTAGATAGACAAAGGTAACTTTTTAGATAGATAAAAAGAAAAAGTAGAAATAGAAAAAAGTTACCTTTGTCTATCTAAAGAGTTTCCACTTCATGGTGTAGCAATAGTGGTTATCAGCTATATGTCCTATGGAATATTGATTCCTCATGTAGATCAAATATGCACTGGCACTTTATGTGTTTTATACTAATATATACTCTGAGTATTTAAGTCCGTACATGTGGTTGGATTATATTGTTGTTCCCTCTGATATTTTTACCTTGTTTTGCACGTCCTCAATAAAGTATATTATATATTTCATTATACCCTTTTTTGTCGTTTATTCCTTTTTTCCCCTTTCTGGGTGGTCTATAGGGAAGGACAGAGTTTAAAAAAAGGGCACCAAGATAGACTTGGCGCTAAATTACAGATGAATTGTGGTCCATTGGATAAAAGGTTTTGGGAGTTATAGCTAAGTAATATCTCATCTCCTGAACACAGGGGCGGACCTACCGTGGTGCAGCTGGTTCAGCTGCATCAGGGCCCCAACCAGCTAGGGGGCCCCTCAAGCCTGCAGGGGGGGCCCCCAGCCGACCCCCATGTCTCTGTGTCAGAGGAGAGGGGGTTAACTGAGTGAAGCTTCCTGCTCCCCACGGCTGATCCCGCCCCTCCTCTCCTCTGCCGCCCTTGCTCCCAGGACTGCACGGCACGGCACAGGTAGGAGATGCAGCAGCAGCAGTAGGAGATGCAGACCCCCCCACTCCTCGCCGACATCCACTAGCACCCCTCCCCCGCTCCTGCACCAGGGCCCTCTTGGCACAAGGTCCGTCACTGCCTGTACAGGAACACTACTAGACCAAAAATACAATATAAGTAGGACACATGGCGCACATGCCCTGAGGTCTAAACCGCACACTCTGCCATCGTATCCAGAAAAAGTCGAAAAGTGACCATTCATGAGTTCGAAGCATATGGAAGTCATAGGCTACAGTTTGTCCATAACTTTCCTGAATATACATGTGATAGTGTCAGGTGGGGTACAGGTGCCAGATTTAAGAATTATTCCCGCCACAGTCTATGAACGGGAATTGTATTATAAGCTATATAAGAACAATGGATATAAAAAGTATACACATCCTGGTTAAAATGTCAATGGATTTGTACATATTGTAGGCAACATTAAAGATTCTGAAATAATTCTTCTCGGGTTGATTTTTCTACATGACAATAACCCGACATGTCATAGAACGTTAGAGTTGGAAGGGACCTCCAGGGTCCTCATGTCCAACCTTTAATTTTATCAAGGTTGTATAGACTTTTTATATGTACTGTGTATTTGCAAACATTTCTTACCTCGGTAGGACAGACTTCTTTTTGTAAGGGTTATCTTTTCAGAAGGACACACAGCTTCTTCAAACTGAGGCGAAGAAGGTTTTGGGAAAGTAGAGTTAAAGCCACCAAGTTCTGCAAATAAGGGCTTCTGCTCATTAATGGAAGAGACTTGTGAGGATGATGCACTTGTCCTTTTATCTGCATTCCTCTTGTTATAGGAGTCATTTCTGAAATTATCCAATGAATTGTCTGAATATTCTTGGCTGTTGTCTTTACTGCCCTCTGCAGAATCAAAGGAAAACACATGAACCGTGAATATATCTGCAGATATGCACTATGTATACATTGATCCTGCAGCAGATCCAAGTTTTCGATAACATTATACACACCTGTGGTGTATATGAGTCACCATTTTTGAGGGACAGAACCATGGATGACCCATGGGCCCCAATGGGACTTTTGACAAAAATGCCCTTCCTGCTCCTGTCTACAGGTGGCAGTGTGCTAATTAGATGCAGTACCATTAGCCACTCTTGCTGCAATTAGCCATTAGCCACTCTTGCTTGCTGCAATATTAGCACAATCGTACAGTATCGTCCACTGCCTTCTATATACTAGTTATTTTATCTCCCTATATAGAACATTTTTCTATTTCACATTTGCAGTCATTTTCTACTTTTGTTCTGTATGATTAAGGCCAGAATCTGTTCCAAATATGACTAAGAAGACTGTTATTTTTTCCTGATATTTTTAACATCATCTAACAAAATAAAACCCTTCACATTTTGCACCAACTGGAGATGAAATTCTTCTTTAGCTGAACACCATATGTTATCATCTCAACAAAAAGCAACCATATAAACAGTGAAACTTAAGAAATAACACAGGGTGGGGTGCTATGTGTTTGTCTTTACATTAACCGATAGAGAATAATTTAAAGTAGCACTACAGCTAGGATATGCCATCACCTTTAGAATGTTGGGACTCTGATCTCTAGAACCCCCAACGATATTGAGAATAAGGAGACAGGAGAAAGTTATAGCTGACCCTTTTGACCCTTTTTACTTGGATGGGGCTGTGAGGACGTTCGCTGCTGAGTAGGTGACAGGGGGCTCCACAGTGCAGATAAAGTGCTAAACTAACT
Source organism: Allobates femoralis (assembly GCA_033576535.1). Lineage (NCBI taxonomy): Eukaryota > Metazoa > Chordata > Amphibia > Anura > Aromobatidae > Allobates > Allobates femoralis. Next base: position 32,653,241 of record JARQOC010000011.1, read on the forward strand.
CTACCATCCTATCATTCTCAAGATCTCTGATGTCAGAGCTCCACCTATCCTAGCGATATTCCATCACCTTACACACAGAAAATGCCAATTCTGAAACTTTATTTGTAAACATTCTGTTGTGGATGCCTTTGTCATTTACCCAGAAATGTATGAATGAAGGTTGAGCAAAAAGATTTGCATGACCCAGTAGTCCTTTGCCACCAGATCAGAGTCCTCAGAAACTCTTTAAACATGCCAGCTTCACCATTGCCTCTTCTGATTAGTAAATGTCGCACCCCGGGGACAGGGGTACTCGGAACCGGCCCGGACGTCTTCTAGGGCTACGGGGTGACCCGGTTCCATGGTCCCAGGTGCGGCAATAAAAAAGGAAGTTAAAGGGAACCTGTCTGGTGGTTTATGCCTCCCCAGCTATCACTGTCTGTAGCTGCAGCTTTATAATACTATTCTAATCATCCCTGTCTGAGCTCATAGTGTAATGTGAAAGGTGGAAAAAAAGCATTTATACACTTACATTTCAGTCCCCACCTTGGAGGAGGGGGACTGTCTGGCAGGATAATAGTTAACTCACTTTTAACTTGGATGGCTAAAGGACCTGTGTGATGTAATGATCCTCTATTCAAAGGACAGGTCATCATTGTTTGCCTACGCGTCCCAACTGCAGTAACTTACCGTGGCCGCCACTCCACAGGGGCACCACATAAACACTAATATTATCAAGCCTGACATGTCACTCAAACCAAGGATCACCATACTATTCAAGAAAAGGATTAGCTCCAACCACCTCATATTCCCAGGACTCCCAGGCAAACCAGACGGTGGCTTGGCAACGACCAGTAGCAACAGTAGCAATCTCTTCCCCCCTCTCCTTTTTTTTTTTTCCTCTTTTACTTTCTGTTATCAGATCTTTTCTTCTCTTCCCCCCTCCCCCTCTCCTTTTATTTTATCCCCTCTCTTTTACTTTCTGTTATCAGATCTTTTCTTCTCTTCCCCCCTCCCCACTTTCCTTTTTTTTTTTTTTTTTAACTCTTTTAAAATCTGCAGGTATGTGATTGGATAGAAATAATTGATGTATATTTGGGGGTGGTTTTGCTTTTTAAATTGTATATATTCCTGTTGATTGTATTGCCATTGTACTGATGATTAAGTGGGCTAGACCAACGAAACGCGTCCAGAAGCTCCTCTGGAGAATGTGTGATTTTTAATTTTTTGAAAATAAAAAGAAATTTTGTGGCACCGGATTCATCACCATACTATGACTTGTCTACTTTGGACATATCATACACGAAGAGAGAAATCACTAGAGAAGGACATCATGGTCGTAAGAATAAAAGGAACAAGGCGAAGAGGAAGACAAGCAACCATTTGGCTTGATACAATTAAGATAACAGTGGAGAAGACCCTGGTGGACCGATCTAGGCTTGGAGCAAACCCTGGTGGACCTATTTAGGCTGCACAAAATCGATCTTCCTACAGAGCGTTCATCCATCAAGTCGCCATGGCTTGAGATTGAGCTGAAGGCCATTAAAAAGAAAATATATGTCTCCCTAATAGATATATAGCTGAGTATCATTGCAAGCTACAGCTGTATGTAATATGTAGTAATGTAAAATTAGATTGTCAAGTATTCAATATGATATTACAGTGTTGAAAATTTAGTATGGTATTGGTCACTCAATGTGACATTAGAATATATTGGAAAGTTTAATAATTATATGTATATCAGAATACCAGTTGTTTAGCATGACATTAGAATGATAATCATTCAATATGATATTAGAATATTAGTCTAATGTTAGAGTATAATATTAGAACGTTACTCATTCAATATGATATTAGAATATTAGTCTAATGTTAGAGTATAATATTAGAACATTACTCATTCAATATGATATTAGAATATTAGTCTAATGTTAGCATATAATATTAGAACGTTACTCATCAATATGATATTAGAATATTAGTCTAATGTTAGCATATAATATTAGAACGTTACTCATTCAATGTGATATTACAATATTAGTCTAATGTTAGCATATAATATTAGAACGTTACTCATTCAATGTGATATTAGAATATTAGTCTAATGTTAGAATAGAATATTAGAATGTTACTCATTCAATATGATATTAGAATATTAGTCTAATGTTAGAATATAATATTAGAACGTTACTCATTCAATATGATATTAGAATATTAGTCTAATGTTAGAATATAATATTAGAATGTTACTCATTCAATGTGATATTAGAATATTAGTCTAATGTTAGCATATAATATTAGAACATTACTCATTCAATATGATATTAGAATATTAGTCTAATGTTAGAATATAATATTAGAATGTTACTCATTCAATGTGATATTAGAATATTAGTCTAATGTTAGCATATAATATTAGAACATTACTCATTCAATATGATATTAGAATATTAGTCTAATGTTAGCATATCATATTAGAACGTTACTCATTCAATGTGATATTAGAATATTAGCCACATGGGTTTTTTCCCTTCATCTGGATCAACAAGTTGATCAACAACAAGTAAGTTCAACCTTAAAACTATGAAACTATGATATTAAAATATATACTCATCCAATATATTAGAAATATAACACTATGCATTGAAAGAAGATTTCTTTTATTTAAGAATTTAGACAACCTAATGGAGTTCATCCACTAGTTTTGCCAGATTGTTGTGTATAGTATAACTTCATACATGTCGACTCAATGATGGTGGATTTAGGGTGTACTCACTTTTGGTGCCAGCGGATTAGACATTAATGACTGTGTAATCAGTTATTTAGAGGGCATCAAATGTACACTGTTATACAAGCTGTACACTGACTACTTTGCATTGTTTTAAAGTGTCATATCCTCAGTGTTGTCCATTGAAAATATACAGTATAATAAAATATTTACAAAAATATGAAGGGTGTACTTAATTTTGTGAAATCCTGTATATACATTTAATTCTTTACTCCACAATCTGGCAAAACTAGTGAATGAATTTCCTTAGGTTGTCTACATGTTGTCTACATTGATGAGGAGAAAGCCTCCTTCAATATATAGTGTTGTATTATCACATTGGATGATTATATTCTAGGATTATCTACTCTATAATTGCCGTAGGCATTTTTGTGTCGGACCCCGAAATCGCCGTGGCTATGTCACGCTGTGACGTCACCACGCGCGAGCAATGGCCGCGAAGCGGGCATTGCGAGTCGCTGGCCGAAAATAGAACCAGAGGGTCGGCTACAAAGTTAGCGATTTACCGCTGACGTAGCGCGAGCAATCGCCGCGAGGCCATTGCGAGTCGCTACGTCAGCCGCCGCAAGTCCCCTTATACTTTGAATGGGGATCCATGCGAGTCGCTGGGTAGTGCAAGCATTGCGAGTCACTATGACTCATCATCATCATCATCATCATCATCATCCTACTACTACTACTACTACCCGCACAGACCCCCCCCCCCCTCAATGGCCGCACAGACTCCCCCCTCAATGGCCGCACAGACCCCCTCCTCCCCCCTCAATGGCCGCACAGACCCCCCTCAATGGCCGCACAGACCCCCCCCTCCCCCCTCAATGGCCGCACAGACCCCCCCCTCCCCCCTCAATGGCCGCACAGACCCCCCCCCTCAATGGCTGCACAGACCCCCCCCTCAATGGCCGCACAGACCCCCCCCTCAATGTCCCAAAGTCAGCTGTGACCGCCTGGCCCTTGGACACTGGCTGCCATGCACACATCAGCTGGTAGGCTCCCATCACTTACCCACTGAGGACGGATCACTTCCAGCACCTCTTCACATGTCAGTGCTCTGAACTTCTGAATCGTCCTCTCCTCACTCAGACACCTGGCAGGTTCCTATCCAGCCTACTCACTCCCAGCTGCAACCCAGTGAGTCAATCAGCACATCTTCACTCACACACAGACCTGACATGTGATTAACCCCCTGTGCACCATTCAGGTTTAGCCCAGCAAAGCACTCCAAAAAGTATTGAACACACCCCAATAAGTATTGAACACACCCCAATAAGTATTGAACGCGCCCCAAAAAGTATTGAACGCACCCCAATAAGTATTGAACGCGCCCCAAAAAGTATTGAACGCGCCACAAAAAGTATTGAACGCGTCCCAATAAGTATTGAACACACCCCAATAAGTATTGAACGCGCCCAAAAAAGTATTGAACGCACCCCAATAAGTATTGAACGCGCACCAAAAAGTATTGAACGCGCCCCAAAAAGTATTGAACACACCCCAATAAGTATTGAACGCCCCCCAAAAAGTATTGAACACGCCCCAAAAAGCATTGAACGCACCCCAAAAAGCATTGAACGCGCCCCAATAAGTATTGAACGCACCCCAAAAAGCATTGAACGCGCCCCAATAAGTATTGGACCCCCCCCAAAAAGTATTGGACCCCCCAAAAAAAGTATTGGACTCCCCAAAAAGTAGCTATAACTACTATAATCAAATTAATGCACGTTCTAGAATCCCGATGCATTTGCATCGGGCTCACAGCTAGTGACTAATATTCTAATATCACATTGAATGATTAATGTTTTAATATCATACTGAATGACTGGTATTCTTATATTATATCAGATGATCAATGTTCTAATATATTCTAATGACGCATTGAGTGACCGATACTCTTGAAGATCATCAAGAGAATGCCAAGAGTGTGCAAAGCAGTAATCAAAGCAAAAGGTGGCTACTTTGAAGAACCTAGAATATAAGACATATTTTCAGTTGGATCATACTTTTCTGTTAAGTATATAATTCCACATGTGTGAATTCATAGTTTTGATGCCTTCAGTGTGAATCTACAATTTTCATAGTCATGAAAATACAGAAAACTCTTTGAATGAGAAGGTGTGTCCAAACTTTTGGTCTGTACTGTACATAATTTGGGGTGTGAAAACCGGCTGCCAGATTCCTTTTACGATCACCCCTGTATGTATCTATTACAGATTACAGCCGCTGTAATGTGTATCTCCAGTGATGCAGCAATTTGATTTCCCATTGTGTGACCTACATTACTGTCCAAATTGCTCACAGGGGAAGTGATTTAAATATTAAATGTAAGCTAGAAAATTATTTTAAGAACACAAAGGCTGCAAATGTCTCATCAGTGTAAGCCAGAGCCACAAGCAACTAAAGTAGCTACTGACATCAGCGTAAGATGGGTGAATGTACAATTATGTCCTGATGATAATTACTGGCAGGTTCCGCATTCTTGTTCCTTCTTAATATACCGTCTTGGCTTTTACCAGCGGACTCATACCCCTCCAGGCTATGCCACCCGAAATCTATCTAAGTCCCATCATTAGGTTTGCCAAAGAAAGGTCAGCAAAAGAGCCCAGCGAGCTGCTAATGAAACACTTTTCTCAGCATCTGTGTCAAAAAAACGAAACGGTGATGAGAAATGACACAACGTGTGCAGGAATCCTGGTTGTAGGCAGCGGTGGACACATCTCACCTGTCAGGGAGTGGTGCGCTGTGAGCGGGATGGTAATAGATAATGAAATGCGGCTAAAATCTGGATAGCGCGATAATAGATCTGACTTTACTGCACTTTTCTCAGCCTTTCTGGTCTTCATCTTTAATGGTTTCTAACACAAATAGTCCCTGCCAGGGAGCTGCACACCAGAACATCTACATTTTGTCAACTTTTGAGGTCCCGATGCGAAAGCTCCTATGGGGCCCCCAATTATTGAAATCTTTAATAGCAATAGTCTCTTTCTATAGGCCACAGGGAGTTTTGGGGCCCCCCAAGGCACCAGGGCCCGGGTGCGATTGCAACCCCTGCACCTGTTTTAATAACGCCCCTGCTCCCAACCGGTAGCTCGGGAGCCACATGTGGTTCACGGACCTGTGATGAGTGGCTTGTGGCTGTCTGCCGGCTTGGTGTATAAGTATCAGGTCTAGCAAACAGCTATGAAGAGCAGGTCTCCCGATGGTGACTATTGTGAGTAGCCCCACACATGAAGAGCAGATTAAGAGGATAAGGTAGGAACCCGCTGTGATGTTCTGAACATTACCAATGGTCTGAAGAGTTGAACAAGTTGGTCAACCAAACCGGGCCAGTAATGGCCATGTTGACAGTTTGATCTTGCGAAAGATCAGCAGGATCTAGCGTGACATTTTTAATCTTTGGTGGATTTTCAATACAAGTCAATACTGAAAAACATTTCCATTGACTCCTATATGTCTAATTGCTGCAAATAATGCCATCAACATCAGAATACCACAGGTCATGTGAATTTGGCTGCCATGATCCATTCATAAGCAGCTGAAATCATGTCTAGGCCAGATCTACCTGACTAATAAACCCTATGTCCCTTCTACTCAGGAAATCCCAGCCCATCACTATAATGCCAGAGCTGGATGATAACTGTATGGAATACCCATATATATAGGAATAGAATACAGACGTAAACCTCAAATGAGTGTAAATGATTAACTACGGTAAATACAATTACCTTCATCTGATTTTCCTTTAAAAGATAATTTCCTTCTTCGGAGTTTGCAGGTTTCTCGGTTATAGACAGCATCTGCTTGTGATCTTAGGAGCGCGGCCTGGGTAATGAAACATACATGATAATAACCCAGAGATACAGCTAGCTTATCTAAGAAAAACATATTATGGTAGCAATAAAGCCATTGTATGCATGTAGTACATAAACATATGGCTTATTACACAGCTATCTGTAGGGCAATGCAGCCGGTCAGCACATGTTACTCGTACAATCGGGATACTCAATCAGTATGGCAGTAGTGCAGGGCGATGTATATGGTGAATGGATTGGGTTGGGTTTTACATTGTTAAATAGTTTTCCATGTAAAGATAAAATTTCTGGTGGCTGAGACCCCAAACAAACCAAACAATGGGGATGCCAAAGACCCTTATGAGGCTGGAGCAGTAGTGACCACCGATCTGACAATCAGTGGTTGCACATGCTCACTATTACCTTATTCATGCAGGGAGTTCTAGGACTCCTTTATTTGCATGATTATTGGGTTAAAGGGAACCTGTCAGATCGTTTTTATCCCCAACCCGTCCCTGCACCTTCCTAGTACACCCCTAACCATCCCTGTCTGACCTAAAACTATCCTATAATGGTTGCAAAAAACGAGTTTGATACCTTCATCCCCATATGGTAATTAGTCACCCTGGGCGTTCTCAACGACTGCATTCCCCCCTTCTTCCCCGATGCTGGGATCATGTCCCGGTGGGTACGATCATTCAGTCAGGAGTGCGCTGTTGATTCAAAATTCTTGTTTCTCCTTCCAGGTATGACCACTCTGCAGGCTGTGCATTATTTCCGGTCTGATGCATTTTGGGGGATTATTGGGTGTATGCGCCGTCTTCAGTTTGCGTACTGAGCAAGCCCTGGAGCCGGCCCATACGGTAATACACCCCCCAAACTGTGAAGGACAGGAAATACCCAGAAGGAGGAAGAAGAATTTTGATTTGGGAGCGCGATCCTGATTGAATGATGTCGCCCAGCGGGATGTGATCCCAGCATCGAGGGGAGGAGAATGGAGCCGTGGTGAACGCCCAGTATGACTATATATGCAGTCATGAAGACTAATTACCATACGGAGATGTAAATATCAATCTAATTTTTTACAAACATTATAGGACAGTTTTAGGACAGACAGGGATGGTTAGGGATGTGCTTGGAAGGGGCAGGGACCGGTAGTGATAGGTTTGGGGGTAAAAACGAGCCGACAGTATCCCTTCAATGCACACAAGGATAATCTACTCCAGGTTAATCAAAGTTATGGCATCATTGATGAACATATACAAACCTTTGAGCTTTCATCTCTTAAATTAAAAGTCAACTCTAGATTGGTGAGAAATTGATCAGAAAATTCGGGATACATATCCAAAACCTCCAACAGGTCCTCTCTTTGGATTTTGTGCAAATCGCAGTATGTCAGAGCTCGCACGTCAGCATTTGATTTCCCAGGTTTGGCGTAAAGATGAACCATCTCTCCAAAAATATCATTCTTGCCTGATGGGAGAGAAACAAAGCTATAAAACTACAGTTGTATTTCTAATATCATGTGGGATAAATCATAACTATACAAGCTATTCATTGTGCCTCAGTCTTGAAACAGATACATCGAAACTCTTAGCGAAGAGTTTAACACAAAAAAGAAAGTCTTAGGCCCCTTTCACACTGGCGTTCTTGAAAAAATGCGACAGAATTACCGCATCTTCCGCATTTTCTGCCTAACGGCACTTGTGACGGCCCCAAGCTTTGTCTTTGGGGCTTGCAGTCAAGTGCAGTTTTCCGGTTGCGGCAGATGTGGCACTTGCGGCCGCGAATAAAAAAAGCAGTCAGCAGCGGTTTTCTCGCGGCCGCAACTGCTGCATCTGCCGCAACCGCACCTGACCACAAGCCCCATTGACATGCATGGGGGCAGCGGCAAGTGCGGCCGATAGGCGGAAGATGCGGCAGCTGCAGTAATTCTACCGCATTTTTTCAAAAACGCTTAAGTGAAAGCAGCCTTAGGCTGTTTTCACATCAGCGTTTTGCGCTGATCGCGGCAGTTGCGGTGAAAAAAACGCAACTGTCGCGATTACCGCATAACAGCCGCACTTGCGGTTCACCTGCGGCAAGCCCCATGCAATGTCTATGGGGCTTGCGGCAGGTGCGGTAAGTGCGGTGTAGTTGTGGTGTCGACACTTGCGGCAGGTGCGGCCGCAAAAAAATCGCGGTATGCCGCAGTTATTTCGCGGCCGCACCTGCCGCAAGTGCCGAAACCGCACTTGCGGCGCCTGCCGCACACTTACCGCAAGCCCCATAGACACTGTATGGGGCCTGCCGCAAGTGTGCCGCGAAGCCGTTATGCGGTAATCGCGGCAGTTGCGTTTTTTTCACCGCAACTGCCGCGATCAGCGCAAAACGCTGATGTGAAAGGGGCCTTATATAGATTACCTAAAAATTCCACTAAATAACTGGACCAATAGGGATGGCAACTGGGTGACCAGGTAAACAATACACCATCAAGAATGTCTACTAGTCACTAAGTTAGCGGGTATGACCTGTGTACATAAAGGTCCAGTAAAAGCACTAAAGAAAATCCTACTATGGCACAAACTTAGACCACCCGAAATTTCAACTAAATCAGTGGAACAATATTAATGCCAACTTCACCGCCAGTGTGGCCACAATGTCCCCGGCTCAAAGTGTTTTCCACCAGAGATCCAGAGTAAAACACTTTGGTAAATTGCAATATTTTTGCACAACATCTTTGGTGTTTTCACACATTTCTCTCTGCTACATCAAATGGGTGGAACTAGGAGCAGAACTGGGGTGTTACACCACAGCGTGTCTAATTGATGAAGAGATGTGACAAAGCCAATGACAGAAATCTTACTCCAGTCACTGACCGGAGTAAGATTTCTGGTGAGGTGAATGCCACTTTTTAGAGTCAGCTGATTCATTAAAGGTAATCTGTCAGCAGGTTTTTGCTATGTAATTTGAAGACAGCAGGAGGTAGAGGGTGACACACAGAGTTCAATGATGTGTCATTTATTACCTTGTGTGCTGTTGTTTATATAGAGTGAAGGTTTTGTCACCTAGGATTATAATTGCACACACTACACTAGTTCAACTACCTCCCACTTTTTAGAGTCAGCTGATTCATTAAAGGTAATCTGCCTGCTATGTAATTTGAAGACAGCAGGAGGTAGAGCCTGACACACAGAGTTCAATGATGTGTCATTTATTACCTTGTGTGCTGTTGTTTATATAGAGTGAAGGTTTTGTCACCTAGGATTATAATTGCACACACTACACTAGTTCAACTACCTCCCACTTTTTAGCAACTCTTTGTCTGTAGACATTGTATACAGAGCCTGGTGTGGGAGCACGTTAACTTTCTCAGCTCTGCTGCATTGCTAAATCTAAAAATTCTGTGTCAGAACCGCTGCAGGCAGTAATCTATGTGATACATTATTGGATTCAAGGTCTCTTTGCCTACAACATGCTGCTATCAGATGAGGTAGCAAAAACCTGCTGACAGATTCCCTTTAAGAGGTGTGCGTCTCCTGATCAATTGGAAGCTTCTGACTATAGCACATCCCTCATCAAGACCAACACCGGTGTTGATGAGTCTGGGCCTATGTCTGAGATTGCACACTGAATGAAGTCTGGACAGTGAACTACCAGATCTCTAGGTTTGGATGCTTTATAGCACACTGTTCCATCTTCCTATTTTGACAGGCATATTTTAGACCAGTGTTCCCCATCTCTAGTCCTCATGGCCCCTGCTTTTAGGATCTTCTTAGTATTGCACAGGTGATAATTTAGTGCAATACTAAGGAAATCCTGAAAATGTGCACTGATGGTGGACCTTGAGGACTGGAGTTGGAGAACACTGTCTTAGGGGACAACCATCTCGAATTAGTGCAAAAAGTCAGTTCAGTATGACTTGCTTTCATTGATTTTTACCATGCAACAGAGGAGAAAGGAAGCATATCTGATAAACTATAGCAAAAAGAGATGAGGTTTTACAGGATAAGGAACCAACAGAAAGCCTAAGATGTTTCATCTGTCCTTCATCTGACCATCTAAGCGGTAAGTCATGTCACTCTCCACAAGGAGAAACCTTACTCCTTAGATTTAAGTCTTAGCCTCTCATATACCCAGATCAGATCTCATACTTTGCACTGACGAGGGGCAATATCCAAAAAACACCGTGTCTGCAGATGAGGTTCTGGTTTGGTTTTTACCCTAAAGCTCACACATAGCGAGTTTGCTAGTGATATCGCTGTTGCGTCACAGGTTTTGTGATGCAACAGTGACCTCGCCAGCGATCTCGCTATGCTTGACCGGGCCCCCGCTGTGACATCGCTGATTGTGTCAGAATGGGCTGGACCATTTTTTGATCGTCGGACTCCCTCTGGGCAGCATGCATCGGTGTGTTCGACACCTTAACAATGACCTCGTTGGCGACTCAGAACTCAGCCACGTAGATCTGAGTCGTCAGAAAAATGCTGCTGTGTGACAGGGTCCCAACGACCGCCGAGGTCGTTATACGGGTCGCCGTCTCATTGCTGCGTCATTCAGTAGATCTGACTGTTTGACATCTCACCAGTGACCACGTAGCGAGGTTCCAGCGATCCTTACCAGCTCGTATCGTTGTCGGGATTGACGGAACATCGCTAAGTGTGACAGGACCCTAAGTCACATGACAAGTCTTATTAAAGGGTCAATATTGACTTTTAGGATTGCTACTTTCAATAGATGGCACTAGAGTTCATGTCCTCTACTCCTCTGAAGAGGAACACAATGGACCATGACACTTCGTTCGAAAATCTACAATTAATGATGATCTTTTTTATTATATCTTGAGAAAAGCGAGACAATCTTACCTAAAATTGCTACCACTATATCATCTTTGAGGATCTCGATAGAACCCCTTGATAAAAAGTACAATGCGGTGAGCACGTCTCCTGAGTGTACCAGGGTATCTCCGGGGGGCGCATGCGTGGTTTTAAACTTCATGGCTAAGGCTCGGAGACATCCTTTACTCGCTCCTGTGAACGCCTTGCAGTTCTGTAGCAATGTTTGATTGAGGTGCAGGCAAATGTCTGCTTGTAGACAATCTGGAAACCCCTTGAGTACCTGAAAATACATAAAATGTATAAAAGCAATAACTGGATGGTTTAGAAATAGACACTGCATCGGGACATAACTAATAACGGGGTAAGGACAGGTAAGATGGTCTAGTGTTCATAAGCAAGCGGGTCAAAATCTCAACATATTGGCAGCATTTGCACAAATCATGCGATGCACAATTTCCGTGTGATCCGTGGCGTTGTTCATTTACACAGATAAAACATCAGAGAACTCCAAATCTCGCCAACAACGGCAAACATAAAAGAATACAGACAAACAAAGCTAAAATGACTTTAAAAGGCAGAAATTAAACAAATAATTAGATACAAACGAAAAACATGCAAAAGGCCTGAAAAATAAGACAAGAAAAGCAAATGCAATGCTTTTACCATACATGGCTTCTGTAACTAAATTGCCCATATCACTACAACCCTTATTATTGTAAGAATTTTGTTAAGATATAAGATTTAACTTTGTCAAGATACTAACTGAATACATTAGTGTGAAATGCTGGACTGTGGCAGGTTACAATTCACATCAAAATCAATGGGTGGCTACATATAGCATAAACGTCTCCCCACAGAGTATCGCAAAATCATGTTTTTTTCAAAGCTGGCAATTTCACAACAGACATCTCTAGATGTATCGAGGCAAGACGAAAGGCATCTTCATAGACGTCTTGACAATTACGGTAAGTATTCTTCTTGCTTATGTAGAGAATTTGTTTTGCTGCCTTGGAAACACTGTAGCCCCTCAATAATTAATTATTTGCAAGAGGATTAGCTTATTTACTACTGACCAAAGCAACCCCCCAAAAAAATACAATCCAAAAAGGAGGTTCCCCAAACCATTAAAGTAGCACTCCAGGATTATTTTTCAGTGGTGGAGTGGTGCTTTTAGTCTCCTGCCCTTGTCTTATACTCACCCTCCAGCATCTCCGCAGCGTCATCTTTTGACAGCAACGTTTGACTGTCCGGAAGTCAGAAGATATGTCAAAAGGTTTCAGTGCAAGTCTATGAGAGCTGTAATGAGGCCAAAATGAGGCTTTCAGTCTTGAATTGAAGAGTGACCTCTGGCATGCTCCACGAAACATTGGAGCTTCCGGCAGGTCGTGAATAGAAGACTAAAATTAGAGACAGGGGTGCTAACGGGTGAAACCTGGTGGTCTAGTGGGGCAGGTGGAGGGTAGGGGAGTCAGTTCACCTTACCAGGTGGTGCACCCTTGCGCAACCATGGGAGAAGTCTGGGTGTCCAGGTGTTGCTGGAGCCGGGTGGTCACGTGACCGGAAGTGATGTCAACGCAGGTCCTCAATTCACTAGCTTGAAGCTCCAGTCTCCGTGGCCGCTCCTGCCACAAGACCCTCAGGGAGGGATAAAGGCAGGAGGTTAGAGAAAATGCGGTATGTGGAACGCCGAGTGAAACCCTGAAGAAGGCAGTAACCCACTGCCGAAATGCGTTGTGAATCTCCTAATAAAGGTTTGTTTAAAAATGTCCCATTGTCTTGCTAATTCCACCTCCGATCATCCGGCTCTCCACAGACCGCATTTTCTCTAACCTCCTCTTTAAACACAAGACTGACAGGAGTGTCGGCTACAGATGAAGGCGGCCACAGGTAAGTATGAGAGTAGGCTCAGGAAATGTAGATTTAAAGCACCACTCCAATGGTGAAATAAAACAAAAAAGCTGGAGTGTTGCTTTAAAGACCTCTTTAATTTAAATGGCTATGCAGAGTGATGACCGGACCAAACAGCGCCTCATATCCCAGCTCACTTTAGTGCAATAAGAGATAGTGAACAAGAAGTGGTTAATTGAAAACAAACCTAAATTTATAGGGTTTCTCTGGCATTAGGCTTTTATAGGAGCATACAATAAAGGCGGCTCTCAGCACACACTTAATAAACATCTTACAAAGCCGCCATCTTCATGAATTTTGCAAAATGCATTTTCATATTTGATGAAGTTGCATTTTAGGCATTGTGACCCACTAAGAAACTATATATATATATCCTAATGATAAATAAAACATATTTTACTTCTTCTGGTTCAGTGCCAGCTGTTTACATAACCCAACAGAGAGAGCAGCCTCCGCTTCTCAATGAAGAAAGTGCACCAGACCAAGTCAGTCCTACTCTTATGTAAGACACATACAGTGTGTACAGAAAGTATTCAGGCCCCTTTACATTTTTGACTCCTTGTTTCATTGCAGCCATTTGGTAAATTCAAAAAAGTTCATTTTTTTCCTCATTAATGTCCACTCTGCACCCCATCTAGATTGAAAAAAACAGAAATGTAGACATTTTTGCAAATTTATTAAAAAAGAAAAACTGAAATACCGTATCACATGGTCATAAGTATTCAGCCCCTTTGCTCAGTATTAAGTATTTGCACCTTTTGAGCTAGTACAGCCATGAGTCTTCTTGGGAATGATGCAGTTTTCCCCCTGGATTTTGGGATCCTCTGCCATTCCTCCTTGCAGATCCCCTCCAGTTCCGTCAGGTTGGATGGTGAAGTTGGTGGAGCCATTTTCAGGTCTCTCCAGAGATGCTCAATTGGGTTTAGGTCAGGGCTCTGGCTGGGATAGTCAGGAATGGTCACAGAGTTGTTGTGAAGTCACTCCTTAGTTATTTTAGCTGGGTGCTTAGGGTCATTGTCTTGTTGGAAGGTGAACCCTTGGCAAGTCTGAGGTCCAGAGCTCTGGAAGAGGTTTTCATCCAGGATATCTCTGTACTTTCTGTATTCATGTTTCTTTCAATTACAACCAGTCGTCCTGTCCCTGCAGCTGAACACCCCTCCCCGTAGTATGATGCTGCCACCACCATGTTTCACTGTTGGGATTGTGTTGGGCAGGTGATGAGCAGTGCCTGGTTTATTCCACACATACCGCTTAGAATTATCACCAACATGTTCTATCTTCATCTCATCAGACCAGAGAATCTTATTCTCACAGTCTATTCACAGTAAAAAAGAAACCTCCGGGCTGTTGTGGCGCTAGTCACCTAAAGACTTCCAAATGGATCCAATTCCAAAAAATATTATTATTTTTCAAACAAAAAAAGGATATATTAAAATACAGTACTATAAAAAATTGTTCACCTTTAGAAAAAATGTATTACGCTCAGAGAAAGCGCCGCACTTGTCTTTTCCCTTTTCCCCAATTCAGGGTTCTTCTAAGGAGTTTCATAGTCTGGGAGTCCTTCATGTGTTTTTTAGTAAACTCTATGCAGGCTTTGATATGACTTGCACTGGGGAGAGGCTTCCGTTGGGCCACCCTGCCATAAAGGTCCAACTGGTGGAGGGCTGCAGTGACTTTGTGGAACTTTCTCCCATCCACCCACTACATCTGTAGAGCTCAGCCACAGTGATCTTGGGCTTCTTCTTTATCTCTGTCACCAAGGTTCTTCTCCCAATTTGGCTGGACAGCCAGGTCTAGGAAGACTTCTGCTGGTCCCAAACATTTTCCATTTAAAGATTATGGAGGCCACTGTGCTCTTAGGAACCTTGAGTACTACAGAAATTCTTTTGTAACCTTGCCCAGATCTGTGCCTTGCCACAATTCTGTCTCTGAGCTCCTTGGGCAGTTCATTTGACCTCATGATTCTCATTTGGTCTGAAATGCACTGTGAGCTGTGAGATCTTATATAGACAGGTGTGTGCCTTTTCAAATCAAGTCCTATCAGTTTAATTAAACACAGATGGACTCCTATGAGAGAGAAAAATCATCTCAAGGAGGATCACAAGGAAATGGACAGCATGTGACTTAAATATGAGTGTCTGAGCAAAGGGTCTGAATCCTTATGACCATGTGATATTTCAGTTTTTCGTTTTTAATAAATTTGCAAACATTTCTGTTTTTTTAAGTCAAGATGGGGTTCAGAGTGTACATTAATGAGAAAAAATAACTTTTTTTGAATTCTCCAAATGGCTGCAATGAAACAAAGAGTGAAAAACTTAAAGGGATCTGAATACTTTCTGTACCCACTGTACATGACGTGATGCCCAGAGTACCACCACTAAGCGGGGGTCAATTACAGTACATGAGATGAGGGTGCAGAAGCAAGGGAAAACGGTTTATTAACGGACAGGAACAGGTAAAATAAAGCAGGGAAGGAGGACTGTGGCAAAAAAAACAATTAACAATCACTTCAGATTCTAGTCTGATGCTGTGATGCTTATCAGTGCACACTTCTTTCCTTGCAGAGAGGGGAGAAAACTCCTCTTTTTCTTTCACAATCCCTGGGTGCCTTGAGTCTGTTGGATCCCATTTATAAGTCCTATGGATCAGGGGTCCCCAACCACCGGCCTGCGGACCGGGACCGGCCATGGGGTCTGTGTGGCGGTCCGCGCCGCCTCAGACCACTACTACACAGAAAGTGCGCTCTGCGGCGGCTCAGAGTGGCAGATGCTGCCCACTTCCCTGCCCCAGTGACGCATCACCTCCCACTGCGACGTTCACCTGCAGCTACGCCACTCTGAGCTGATCTCTGCCTCCGCTGCGTGTGTAGATGCGCGAGCGGAGCCATCGTCCAATCACAGTGCAGCAGCTAAGCCCTGATTGGCCAGTGGCTACTTCGCTGTTATTGGCTGACGGCACCGCTCATACATCTATGCAGCTGAGGCAGAGAGCAGAGAGGCACCAACTACACCGGTGGACCGGAGAGCAAAGTGTATGTCTGTGCGTCTATTTGTGTGTCTGTGTGTGTGGCTGTGTGTGTGGCTGTGTGTCTGTGTGTGTGCAGCTATGTGTTTTGTGTGTGTGTCATGTATATGGGGTGCTGCAAGGGGATGATGAGGATAATATGGGCTGCTGCAAGGGGATGATGGGGATATTGTGAGAAGCAAGGGGATGATGGGGATGATGGGGCTGCAAGGGGATGATGGGGATAGTGTCGCCTGCAAGGGGATGATGGGGATATTGTGAGATGAAGGGGATGATGGGGATATTGTGAGATGCAAGGGGATGATGGGGATATTGTGTATAAAAGGAAAATCTTTATTATTGCACAATGTGGGGAAGAATAAAAACATTTAAAACCATTGGGTGCTCCATGGTCGTGGACCGCATATAGAACAACAATCACAGGAGTATGTATCATGGCAATATTATAATAGAGTACCTGACACATGTGTAATTGTAGGTATGTAGTACATAGAGTAGTAACATATGGACCAAAGATTAACGGTCAATTGTTGATAACAGTATGGATCATATATACAGTGTGAACAAAAACCCGTATGTTAATGTTAGCAGGTAGCAGCCCGCATCAAATATAGAATGGATAATATGCACAGAGATGGCAATTGTTCATAGGACAGTTGTGCTTAGGTCAGAAGTTAGTAAGCCAACAGATGCCACTCAACTAGGACAACATCAGAGTGGTGGTACAGGGCGTGGAGTGTCCGCTAGTGGATGGTGAATCCGGAGAAGCACTCATACATTGGTTAGCGGGTGTGGGGTATATACTGAACTCGCCAGATGCCGGAAAGCCCAGACCCCGTACTCAGTGATGTGTCCAAAAATGGCCGGAGCCCTTTAGTTTACCCAGATGATAGAAGCAACTGTTGGGGGTTAGGGTATGATCCGTCAAATAGCAGATAGTACGAGTTATGATATAATACAATAAAAAAAATTGTCACATAAAAGTGTTCCAGTAGAACTGCTAGAAGGGCCATGCACAGCCAGCTGGGGAGCCGGGGGTGGCTTTATTAGCCCACCAGGGGCAACATATATAAGCAACAACAAGATGAGAACAACCAACAGTAAGGCAGTATGACCATATGAGAAATACAGTATCAAATCTTGGCATAAATACATATATGAATACACATAGGCCACAGCTATATATGCACAGACCACAGTTTGTGAACACAATGCATGTAGGTAGTATTATAGACACGTTGTAAGCGTGGTAATGCAGGGGCTAATAAGGAGCAGTATGGATACACGCTCTGTGCCTGAACCCCATACACCCAGGTGTACAGGCCCAGATGGGGTCAGGAACAATCAATTGGCCGTCAGGTGTATAGTTACCCAGAGATTACCACATGGTCAGGGTTGCAAGGTTGCCAGAGCGAGGTATAAGCAGTCAGACCAGGGAGCACCCAGCCCACGTGTATCCGTGCTGGGGTACAGCTTCATCAGGGGAAGCTGTTCCCCAGCAGCAATACGCGTGAGGCCTGGGTGCTCCCTGGTCTGACTGCTTATACCTCGCTCTGGCAACCTTTCAACCCTGACCATGTGGTAATCTCTGGGTTTTGACCAAATCCCTGAAGAAGGTACAAGGTCTGTACCGAAACGCGTTTGGAAATACTAATGAAAATAAAGGAGCAGCGCACAAGTTCTTCGCTTTCTTGGCTTTTTTTGTCCTGCTGGAAGACCTATTGACCTCTGAGGGAGACCCAGCTTTCTCACACTGGGCCCTACATTATGCTGCAAAATTTGTTGGTAGTCTTCAGACTTCATAATGCCATGCACACGGTCAAGCAGTCCAGTTGCCAGAGGCAGCAAAGCAACCCCAAAACATCAGGGAACCTCCACCATGTTTGACTGTAGGGACCGTGTTCTTTTCTTTGAATGCCTCTTTTTATCTGACATAATTGCAGAGGTGTCAATACTTTTGGCCAAAACTGTAGTAGCCCATTGGTTGAAATGTACTAAAATTAATTAGTCTATGACTTACACAACGTTTGAGAAGCGCGCACTGTTGATATGGTTTCACGTTTCAGTATGGTAATTTAATGCTAACTATAATTCTTCTACCTTCCACTAAGTATTTAAGCGCCTCAATGATTCGGAATCCACCTCCTCAAACTCTTGCTAGACATAAGGAACGTTCACCCCACTGAACTGATCAAACGGATTCATAATTTGTAGACAGTCTCATGAGAGAACAGCCAACTTCAGACACAAACTGTAGGAAGGATCCAAAATGAGCCCTTACTTGAAAGATAAGATTATTCCTGGCTTCATAGAAGTGCGCTCACTTGGGAACAGGCAACCTATCGGCAAGCGTTCAAGCAGAAAGTCGCTATTAGGGTTTTTTTTTTGAGAATTTGACGTATTTTGAAAACTTATTAAAAAAAAACCCTAACAAAATCCACATGTTGAGGTAATAGTAGATTAATATTATGATGAAAAAAAAAGAAAATGAATGTGTAGAGTCTGAAAGAGAAATGTAACAGAGGATAATACTAACATCGGAGCTCGGATACCAGCCTCTCACTGTTGGTTCCCTGTAGGACGGACAGCTGTCACAGAAATGGTTTTCTGGCCCAATACTGTCATACAACCTACGCTTCAAAGCTAAGTCGCATAAGCAGGAGTGTGGTCAAGGGAAAAGAGTGTTACATTTTGCAAATATTTGTAAACAAGGTCAATTTGAAAGGGAATCTGTCAGCATTGTTGACCCCTTAACACCGCTGACAACGGTACACAGGTGAAATACTGGTCATGCAGGTTGTATAACGAGGAATCCAAGTTTAAATCCCTCTAAATCTGTGATCGCAAATTCTGAGTGATAGGGTTTATCTGACAGATTAAATAGAGGAAAGCAACTAAAACAGGCTCACCTGGGGTAGTTGGGTAGGCAAATGATCTGAAATAGAGGAGGAATGAGATGAAGCCGCGATACCATGAAGAAACACCATCAAGAGTATTCTTGATCGGTGCTTCTTTACGCAGTGCGGCTTCATCCATTCCTCCTCCATTTTGGATCCATAAATGGATTGACACAAAATAATTAAAATAAGTTCCACAATTGGATGTGTATAAAAAAGGTTCCTGTCCCGATATATTCTTATTAATCTGTCCCTGTGTAATGTATGTGTCTGACCATGCAGGAACAGGTGAGATATACCACAGCTGCTGGGCAGGAGAGGAAATAAAGAGAGTATACAGACATTACAGCAGGGGCTCAAAGAATATAAGAGTATACAGACATTGCAGCAGGGGATCAAAGAATATAAGAGTATACAGACATTACAGCAAGGGATCACAGAATATAAGAGTATACGGACATTTCAGCCAGGGATCACACAATATAAGAGTATACAGACATTACAGCCGGGGATCACAGAAATAAGAGTATACAGACATTACAGCCGGGGATCACAAAATATAAGAGTAGACAGACATTACAGCCAGGGATCACAGAATATAAGAGTATACAGACATTACAGCCGGGATCACAGAATATAAGAGTATACAGACATTACAGCCGGGATGACAGAATATAAGGGTATACAGACATTACAGCCAGTGATCACAGAATATAAGAGTATACAGACATTACAGCTGGAGATCACAGAATATAAGAGTATACAGACATTACAGCTGGGGATCACAGAGTATAACAGTATACAGATATTACAGCTGGGGATGACAGATATAAGAGTATACAGACATTACAGCTGGGGATCACAGAATATAAGAGTATACAGACATTACAGCTGGGATCACAGAATATAAGAGTATACAGACATTACAGCCGGGGATCACAGAATATAAGAGTACACAGACATTACAGCCAGGGATTACTGAATATAAGAGTATACAGACATTACAGCCAGGGATCACAGAATATAAGAGTATACAGACATTACAGCCGAGGATCACAGAATATAAGAGTATACAGACATTACAGCTGGGATCACAGAATATAAGAGTATACAGACATTACAGCCGGGGATCACAGAATATAAGAGTACACAGACATTACAGCCAGGGATTACTGAATATAAGAGTATACAGACATTACAGCCAGGGATCACAGAATATAAGAGTATACAGACATTACAGCCGGGGATCACAGAATATAAGAGTATGCAGACATTACAGCCAGGGATCACAGAATATAAGAGTATACAGACATTACAGCCAGGGATCACAGGATATAAGAGTATACAGACATTACAGCCGAGGATCACAGAATATAAGAGTATACAGACATTACAGCCAGGGATCACAGAATATAAGAGTATACAGACATTACAGCCAGGGATCACAGAATATAAGAGTATACAGACATTACAGCCAGGGATCACAGAATATAAGAGTATACAGACATTACAGCCAGGGATCACAGAAAATAAGAGTATACAGACATTACAGCCAGGGATCACAGAATATAAGAGTATACAGACATTACAGCTGGTCAGCACAGAATATAAGAGTATACAGACATTACAGCTGGTCAGCACAGAATATAAGAGTATACAGACATTACAACAAATCTAATACTGGAACTTATTTTTATTCTAAGATCTATTAATTAAAATGCACAATTGTTTGTGGCACAACCCCTTCAGGTCTTTATATTAGCTGCTAACATGTGTCTAAAACATGCTTCCTGCCATTATTTAAATATATTAACCCCAGAGTGTGATGATCTCTTAATAACTCGCATAAATAACATCCGAGAAAGAAAGATAAATGCAGAATTCTAATTATCAATTATATAATAATAATAATAATAAAAATAATAGCCTAATACCGGAAGGGTTAGAGACTTCCACTGCTCCATGATTGAGTGAACAGATGCATAAAATGAAAGATTCATTAGTTTTTCTCCCTGTAATTTGTAAATTAAAAAACTAATACAAAAAAAATCATGTTATTTTTAAAAAATGGGATATTTTTAGAAATCGCTGTCATAAGGATATAAAGTCTTGTCTGCGGGGGTAATATTACAGTGCAGGGAAAGCTGAGCAGGGTTAATATTGTTTTATGGGGAAAGATTGAAAGAGTCCAGTAACTCAACAGCCTTTCCTATGAAAGTATTAAAAGGTTAATGCTCCACATATTGAGAGATTGCATATCCTTGTTGGCCAGCAATCATTCTTTACTACTTCATTGCTGCTGAAATTAGATAAAAAATTAAGCAACTTTAATAACAATAGCAATACCCTACCACAGAACTGTCTCCATGATTATAGACCGCCAATAACCATTGTATGGTTTGATTACATAGTTACAGTCATGGTTGAAAGTGTTGGCACCCTCCCTTGAAATTGTTCGAGAAAATGAATTATTTCTCCAGAAAATTATTACAATTACCCATGTTTTCTCATACTCATGTGTGGCGCCCCTCTGGCAGGGTGCCACAGAGAGGTACTGCACCCCAAACATAAGGTGTAGTATATCTGTAGTCGCGGATAAGGAGGAAAATCCCGAGTCTGCACAAAAAACACACTCACAGGACACCTTAGTACAGGGGACTGGTATTCAGTAGGTCCCAGGGGGTGGAGCCTAGAAGAGCGGGAAGACGTGAGTGACAGTTACACACAGTCAGTCAGACGGTGACAGAAGAGCAGTGTGGACAGACGCAGGGGACCCTGCGGTTGTGACAGGAGGGCCCCTCTAAGGAGACAGGTGACCCAGACAAAGAGTTCAGGTCAACACCGGTAAACCGGAACCGAGTCGGTTAGTTAACCGTTTATCCCAAACCGCAGACCGGCAGGCTGTGGGCCTAAAATAGGAACCACAGCACCACAGGACTAAATTCCACCTCTGTTCCAAAGTGAGTCCAAGACACTAATAAGGGAGAGGACTAAATACCGGTGACAGGAGGGATTGTTTTCTCACTGCTCCTACACGTATCGGAAAGGGGTCAAAAGTACCTTTTATGGTACCTTTACACGAAAGGTAGAAACCGCCAGGTATCGGACACAATTGTACCTGATACCTTGAAAACACCGCAAAGTGGCGGCGTGTAATTCAGGAAGTTTCTACCTGTGTCTTTGGATACCTGTGTTTGAGCCGTGCTCTAAAACAAGCAGGTAAAAACCCTATGGTAGCGGCGTGTAATCGGGGAACAGGCATGGTATTTGAGTTCCCTGGGGCGTGCCACAGCGTCATGTATTCCACGCCCCATCGGCTATCATTGGTGGGAGCTACTGTGTACCCATTGGCTGTCCCTGCACAGGGCGGCATATTTAACGAGCTGACCAGTCACAATACACATTTGCAATGGCGTCATCTATTAGCCAGCCTTCCTGCGCTGGCTGGCCAATCATGATGCTATTGCATTGTCCAATCACCGTACGAGCGTCACGTAATAAACAACTCTGTCACGCCTATGTAGTTACTAATAGTAATAGGTGATCTGGCACACCAAAAAACGAAAGAATCCAGGGATGCAGAATGATTCATATATTTTATTTGTGAATCTTCAAACAAGTGTTTTGCTTTTTTCAATATAAATAAGTATTATATACAGACGTTTCGACCTTAGTCTTCTTCACTTGTCATACTGATTACAAGAGAAAAAAAGGAACAATTTTATGTTTATACAGAGTAGAAAAAATATATAATGTTGTATCATCACAAAAAATGAAGATCATATCCAATTTTTCAAATAAACCGTGCAATTTATAGTAATACATACAAAGACGTTGTAGTAACCTGAACAATCAGTGAAAAAATAATAATCACAAAGGAACGTAATAACATCCAATTCAGTGGAGGGATATATAAGTAGTATTATTTAGTGCAATACCTCATTATATTGATATTTGTTGCGTGATATTGCAGCAAAAAAGCACCACACACTTATCTAGAATAAAATAATAGTCAAATTAGTGACATACAAGAGCATAGTTCTACATCAATCAAAGGACTATGATCGCACGTTGTCATGCCTAGTCTATGGGGCTATAATGAAAGAAATTTTTTGTACCCTTATCAAAGCAAGCATACAGGGGAATCTAAGCAAATATATTTATATGGACACCCTCCTGTTATGAGAATTCATGTGAATTACCTGTTCACTCAACAGGATTTAGAAATCAATCCATATGTCATATCTTATAAAAATATACTGTAATAAACAGAAACAAAAACTCATATTAGTCGCCAATTCTTAGGTACAATATGCAAACAATGTCCAATAGGCTGCATAGGGTATACAATCATGTAAAGTACCTGTTATAATCAGGGTTAAGCTTACACCCCTGGGGATAATAAGGAAAAGCCACTGCCATATGAAGAAAAAAGAAAGATAAAGTAAACTAATACTGCATAAACTCCCATGAAACAGCAATATTATGAAAAAGAGGCCTGTAACTAGATGAAATAGTCAATAATCAATAGATTTCACACTGATGGGGCGGATACCTGTAATAAGAGGATAACAGGATAACAAGAAAACCAGTAACCTGGAATGGGATAAAATAGACATAGACAACGCAATAAGCAAAAACGCCACTGCTGGCCCAATAGCTACAACATAGTGACTTAATGTCTGCCCTTGATTCCTATACTTACTGGTGGTGCACGTGTAAGCGGCGTCGGCGAGGTGTGCGCCGCCATGACAGTGTGATCGCTATATAACGGGAAAAGATAATAAGGACACTCCCACTGCTTCCTCCTGCCGGAACGCAGGCGTGTCCTTGTGGAACGCAAGCCAGCGGCGCTCACGTCATGACGCGACCGGCTCTGCGACTCGCGCATGCGCGTAATGCATAAACAAAAGAAATAGACGCGAATCTGCAGTAAAAGTAATGGCAGTGCGATTTACAATTGAATATATGTGGTATCATGCCTGAAAGAGAAAAAAAGGGGGAAATTTAGGATGGAAAAGGATCATTGTTGCATATAAATACCCAAATTGGTAATATAATACAAAATAAGAGGCAAAATAGTGCAAATAGACTATATCATAATATTAATGTGATAACAATGTAATGCAATGAATGAATTGTAAAACACTTTATAGTATGACCTGGATTATAATATCTCTTTTTATACCTCATTTTAATCCCTCCTTTAGGAGGTAATATGGGATCGAGAATACACTTGACAACACCATAGTAAAAATAGTAGAAATGATAATTGACATATGAGAAAATCAGAGAAACATCTCGTGTTCCCTGGTTAAGCCCCTTGGTTCCAAGGTCTGCAGGCGGTGAATCCAATAGGATTCCCTTTCCTTCAATCTCCTAATGCGATCGCCCCCACGTCTGCCTAGTGGTACCTGTTCCAGGACTTGAAACCTTAATTGTGATATAGTATGACCTTGTGATATGAAATGATATGGAACCGGCAATAACATATTACGGCATCTAATGGTCGACTTGTGTTTACTAATGCGGTCCCGGATATGCTGGGTGGTCTCCCCAACATATCCGAGACCGCACGGGCACTTGAGAAGATATACAACAAATGTAGAGTCACAAGTGAAGTATCCCTTAATCGAAAAAACTTTACCCGATCTTGGGTGTGTAAATGTCGCACCCTTGACCATATGGGAGCACTGCGTACACGAAAGGCAAGGAAAGTTCCCTTGTCGAGGTGTACCAAGAAATCTCTGTATAGGCAGCTTCTTGTTAGGGCCAATATCGGCCCGTACAAGACTGTCTCTTAGATTCTGAGGACGTTTAAAACACATCAAGGAAAGTTTGAAAATTCGGTAATATCCGGATAAGACTTGGTAAGAACCATCCAGTGATCTCTAATGATTTGTTTTATTTTGTATGATAAAGGATGAAATTTAGTCACAAAGGCAATTCTAGGTACCTGGGGGGTCTGACTGCTAGATCGTGGTTGACGTGGTTCAGACACCTGTAGTGGGTATCCACGTTCTTGGAACTTTTTGGTCATTTCTGAATGTCTAATTATTCTAGTGTAGGGATCCGAGACTATTCTCTGTAGTCTCATATGTTGAGAATGTGGAAGAGATAATTTTACATGCTTAGGATGACAACTAGTGTAATGCAAAATACTATTTTTGTCTGTTGGTTTTATGTAAAGATCAGTAGTGATCATCCCTGTTTCAGAAATCCTAATCATGGTGTCTAAAAAGTTTATCTCTCTATCACTGTGATGTAAGGTAAATGTCAAATTCGGTATGAAACTATTCATTTTCGTAAGGATAGAATTCAACTCCAGGAGGGTGCCAGTCCATATCATAAAAATGTCGTCAATATATCGTCTCCATAATAGAGACCTAGACATTATCAGTGCGTCACTTTCAATGTACTTGTTTTCAAAATATGCCATAAATATATTGGCATAGGGAGGTGCCATATTAGACCCCATAGCAGTCCCCCGGCATTGTAAATAAAATTGGTCTTGGAATAAAAAGAAATTATTGTGTAATACAATAGTCAGGAGATCACGACAAAATTGCTTTTTAGATACACTGAATGTGGTATACTTATCAAGAAACCAAGTCATAGCTACGAGACCTAAGTCATGCGCTATGGACGTGTACAAACTGTTCACGTCCATCGTGACCAAAATACAGTTCGAAGGAACTTGACCTAGCTGGCCAATAACAGATAGAAAATCTGAGGTGTCTTTCAAATATGATGGAATACACGGAATGAGAGGGGACAAGATTCTGTCCAAGGTTATAGCCAAAGGCGACAGTAGAGAGTCTGTAGACGCAACAATTGGGCGACCGGGTGGTCGCATCAGGTTTTTATGTACCTTAGGGAGTGTGTAAAAGACGGGGGTAATCGGATTATGGACCACTAAATACTCAGCAAGTTTTTTGTCAATGATAGATGTTTGTAGGTAAAAGTCAACCTTCTTCTGGATCAAAGATCTAATGGAAGAAGTTGGATCTCTAGATATGGCAATATATGTTGAACTGTCCTGAGGTATAAAAAGAGATATTATAATCCAGGTCATACTATAAAGTGTTTTACAATTCATTCATTGCATTACATTGTTATCACATTAATATTATGATATAGTCTATTTGCACTATTTTGCCTCTTATTTTGTATTATATTACCAATTTGGGTATTTATATGCAACAATGATCCTTTTCCATCCTAAATTTCCCCCTTTTTTTCTCTTTCAGGCATGATACCACATATATTCAATTGTAAATCGCACTGCCATTACTTTTACTGCAGATTCGCGTCTATTTCTTTTGTTTATGCATTACGCGCATGCGCGAGTCGCAGAGCCGGTCGCGTCATGACGTGAGCGCCGCTGGCTTGCGTTCCACAAGGACACGCCTGCGTTCCGGCAGGAGGAAGCAGTGGGAGTGTCCTTATTATCTTTTCCCGTTATATAGCGATCACACTGTCATGGCGGCGCACACCTCGCCGACGCCGCTTACACGTGCACCACCAGTAAGTATAGGAATCAAGGGCAGACATTAAGTCACTATGTTGTAGCTATTGGGCCAGCAGTGGCGTTTTTGCTTATTGCGTTGTCTATGTCTATTTTATCCCATTCCAGGTTACTGGTTTTCTTGTTATCCTGTTATCCTCTTATTACAGGTATGCGCCCCATCAGTGTGAGATCTATTGATTATTGACTATTTCATCTAGTTACAGGCCTCTTTTTCATAATATTGCTGTTTCATGGGAGTTTATGCAGTATTAGTTTACTTTATCTTTCTTTTTTCTTCATATGGCAGTGGCTTTTCCTTATTATCCCCAGGGGTGTAAGCTTAACCCCTGATTATAACAGGTACTTTACATGATTGTATACCCTATGCAGCCTATTGGACATTGTTTGCATATTGTACCTAAGAATTGGCGACTAATATGAGTTTTTGTTTCTGTTTATTACAGTATATTTTTATAAGATATGACATATGGATTGATTTCTAAATCCTGTTGAGTGAACAGGTAATTCACATGAATTCTCATAACAGGAGGGTGTCCATATAAATATATTTGCTTAGATTCCCCTGTATGCTTGCTTTGATAAGGGTACAAAAAATTTCTTTCATTATAGCCCCATAGACTAGGCATGACAACGTGCGATCATAGTCCTTTGATTGATGTAGAACTATGCTCTTGTATGTCACTAATTTGACTATTATTTTATTCTAGATAAGTGTGTGGTGCTTTTTTGCTGCAATATCACGCAACAAATATCAATATAATGAGGTATTGCACTAAATAATACTACTTATATATCCCTCCACTGAATTGGATGTTATTACGTTCCTTTGTGATTATTATTTTTTCACTGATTGTTCAGGTTACTACAACGTCTTTGTATGTATTACTATAAATTGCACGGTTTATTTGAAAAATTGGATATGATCTTCATTTTTTGTGATGATACAACATTATATATTTTTTCTACTCTGTATAAACATAAAATTGTTCCTTTTTTTCTCTTGTAATCAGTATGACAAGTGAAGAAGACTAAGGTCGAAACGTCTGTATATAATACTTATTTATATTGAAAAAAGCAAAACACTTGTTTGAAGATTCACAAATAAAATATATGAATCATTCTGCATCCCTGGATTCTTTCGTTTTTTGGTGTGCCAGATCACCTATTACTATTATTGACTATTAATTCTGTGCACCCTCAAGGTTGTTGAGCCAGCCCTGAGACTTTCCTTACGCCTATGTAGTTACGGCGCACAATATGTACGCCCATATTCCCTTCTGGTAGCGGCGTGTAAATGAGGGAAGGTACTCCGCAGAAGGTAACCTGCAGCACCCGTCGGCACTTCCGGGGAACGAAAATACCTTCTGTGGAGCACCTTATGGCGGCGTGTAAATGCGGCATCAGGTACTGTTAGCAACCGTTGAAAACGCGCGCGTGTACGTGCGGTGCCTACCTGTTGCTACCCTCGGTGGTGGCGTGTAAAGGTACCATTAGTGACAGACCTGGGGACCGGCGATCGGGCTCTTTAGTGTGGTTGACGGAAGAGCTAAAGCAAACACCGACCAAGAAAGCTATTATAGAGACACCTCTGTCAGACTCTGAAAAAGCCTCCAAAATCCGCAGCTACAACCCCCGGTGAATCTGGCTGTACCGTGAACCCTTATCATCTGGTACCAGTAAAGAACTGTTTGAGTTAATCTGGTCTCTGGCATCAATTATTCGTCACCTGGGAAGCTCCTACAGCACTAAAGAGCCAAGGACTACGACTCCTCTCATTCACCCCGCTGCCCTGAGGTAAAAGCTCCGCCTGTGGGGAGCTGTACTACCAAAGCTGCTTCACCATCACCTCCGCGGCTGGCTGCAGCGCTGGTAACCACATTACCAAGCACCACAGGTGGCGTCACGTTCCCCTATCCCCAAGTTCCCCCATCATCATCACCCCCATCAGCCATTGAGTGCCCAGGACATGGAATCGGGAACCGACCAGCAGTGATTCCCTCCCCTGCCATCCCGTTTCCGAGTAACCCCTTCCCTGCCGGCCTGACTCACATGTTTATTTCCTTTTTGTGTATTGGAACAACACAGGAAAACAGTAAAAAAGGCAAATTAGACATAATTTCACACAAAGCATCAAAAATGGTCCGGGCAAAGTTGATGCTCCTTCAACTTAATATTTGGTTTCCTCCTTTGGAATAAACACTTCTTATAACCTCCACAAGCTTTTTCTCACCTGGAGTTTCTCCTCTTCTTTATAATCTGCTCCCGGTCTCATATTTGAAGTGTCTTCTCCCAACAGCAATTTTCAGATCTCTCCACCGGTGACCAATGGGATTTAGATCCGGACTCATTGCTGACACTTCAGATCTCTCCAGTGCTTTGTTTCCATCCATTTCTGGGGCTTCTTGATGTTTGGTGTCATTGTCCTGCTGGAAGACCCATGACCCAGGACGCACACCCAGATTTGTGAAACCGGGCACTGCATTACCCCACAAAATCCTTTGGTAATCTTCAGATTTCATGATGTCTTGCACACAGTCAAGGCACCCAGTGCCAGAGGCAGCAAAACAACCCCACAGAACATCTTTAAACCTCCACCATATGTGACTGTAGGTCCGGTGTTCTTTTCTCTATAGGCTTCATTTCAGTACAGTAGAATGATGCGCTTTACCAACAAGCTCTATCTATCCACAAGATGTTTTCCTTGAAGGATTTTGGTTACTCATGTACATTTTAGCAAACTGCAGTCTAGCTTTTCTATGTCTCTGTGTCAATAGTGTTGTCCTCTTGGGTCTCCTGCCATAGTGTTTAATTTCATTTAAATGTCGGCGGACAATTCACACCGACACTGATACTCTCTGAGCCTGCAGGGCAGCTTGAATTTCTTTGGAACTTGTTGGGACTAGATCCACCATTCAGACTATCCTTTGATACAATCTTTCATCAATGTTTCTCTGCTATCAACGTCCAGAGAGATTAGCTACAGTGCCATTGGTTGTAAACTTCTTGATTATGTTGGACAAAGGAACATAAAGATCTCTGGAGATAGACTTGTAACCTTGAGATTGTTGATATTTTTTTCAAAAATGTTGGTTTTCAAATCCTCAGACAGTTCTCTTCTCCTCTTTCTGTTCTCCATGCTTACTGTGGCACATACAGACATACAATGCAAAAATTGAGTCAACGTCTCCCTTTTTATCTGGTTTCAGGTGTGATTTTCATATTGCCGACACCTCTTACTTGACACAAGTGAGTGTGACGAGCATCACATGCCTAAACAAATTGTGTACCCACAATTTGACACAGTTTCCGTGAAAAATGCCCAAAAGGAAAACTTCACACAGGTCATTCTAGCCGTAACCCCAACACCTAACTCTAACCATAACCCCTAACCCTAACCTTAACACCTAACTCTAACCCTAACCCTAGCCCTAACCCTAACCCTAAAACCTAACTCTAACCATAACCCCTAACCCTAACACCTAACTCTAACCCTAACCCCTAACCCTAGCCCTAACCCTAAAACCTAACTCTAACCATAACCCCTAACCCTAAAACCTAACTCTAACCATAACCCCTAACCTTAACACCTAACTCTAACCCTAACCCCTAACCCTAGCCCTAACCCTAAAACCTAACTCTAACCATAACCCCTAACCCTAAAACCTAACTCTAACCATAACCCCTTATCCTAACCCTTAACCCTTATCCCAGCCCTGTGGTCAATTTTCCTTGTGGGCATTTTTCTGGTCACCAGTGACACAAAACAGCGATAAATTAATCAAGACTACTTGTATTAGTCAACAAAAAAACAACTATTTTTCACAGACTGTTTGTTATGAGAATGTTAGAAAACCTTCACCATTTTATTTTTCATCAGAGAAAAACTGATGAAACTCTTATGGTAAAAACTGAAACACTGACAAAATCATTGTTGAAACTCAGACTGATTTTTACATTTGAGAAAAAACACTGATTTCTAAATGAGCCTTCACAAGTGATAAGCGAGCACTACCATTCTTGGGTGCTCGCTATTCGTACTGAGCAGTTGGACACTTGAATGGGCACAACTAGAGTACCGAGTATAATGGAAGTCAATGGGAAGATCTTCTGGGAAAACACTCAAGCTCCCCATTGACTTCCATTATTTTTGGTACTTGAGTCAAGCCCATCCGAGCACCCAAAAATGGTAGTGTTTGCTTATCATTAGCCCTTACACCAACTTAAAGGGAACCTATGACATCCCCAAACACCATTAACCTGCAAATATGGAGTTAATCTGCAGGTTAATAGCGTACTAATGCTGCCTAGCCACTGAACTGAAAGCCAGGCTACCGGGAAGAAATCAACTTTAGTCCTCCATGCAGCCCTGGGCTTTCAATCATAGAGTCGTGGCTGCAGAGTCTTCAGTCACTGCTCCGTGCATAGTGACCGGCGTCTGTACCTGTGTCCCTGACACTGACTGACAGCCGACTAAACAGTGCATCAGTGCAGAGTCAGCTATCAGTCAGTACCAGGGTGTGTTTACCGGTGCCAGTAACTATGTACTGATCGGTGACTGTAGCCCCATCGACCGCGCCTCTATGCCTGAAAGCCAGTTTTGGGGTGCCATTAATCTGCAGATTAGCTGCGCCTGAATGCCTGATAGCCAGTTTTGGGGCGCCATTATTCTGCAGATTAACCTTATATCTGCAGGTTAAGAGCATTTTATTACAGGTTATATTTAATTCTACGATCGAGCTTATTTGTACCGGCACTAATCCCAATAAACTATAAAAAAAATAATATAGAGCCCTTATCATATTGGAGTCTTTGCATATTCAGATTGGCCTTGGAGCCCCCAAAAACACCAGGAATCAAATGCAGCTGCTATTTCAGGACCCCCCCACCCCATCCACATAGCTCAGTTTTTTTCTTTTGTTTTTAAAGTAGTCCTTACACAGATATATTGTCTATAGGGTAAAGCCCCCCCATACATATTAGACTAAGATCGGTCAAATCCACCAAGATCGATGAGTTTGGATGAGTCTAATTTACATTAGGGTGCCAGCCAAGTGATGGTTGGGAGAGATGTTGATCGTGTCCGATATTGAACTGCCGATTAATTTTCCTATCGCAGGCTCAAGGCAGTTGCCAAGTTTTGGCAAGAACGTTTACAGTCACTCTATGTGGCTGCAGACTTGTGAATCCTCACAATGAGCACAGTGCCAATGTCGATGGCAAGAGCAGGCAGTCGTGTGACTGCAATTATGCAATCTGTATACTCCCAGCCACATTCCAAATTGACATGCGTGTCTTCGATCCATAGAAGTGAATTGAGCGAGGAGTAAATTGCACATGTCTAGTTGAAATGTGGCCGGAAGTATGCAAAATGCCTGCGTGAGTGCATGCACTCACCATCAGCTCTGGAGAATCCTGGCAGAGTGCACTGTATACACTGTAAGAATTCACAAGTTTGCAGTCATAAGACTGCAGATTTTGGTGCCAAACCCGGACAATCCCTTTATGACTATAGGTTAAGTCTGGCAATGCAGCTCTCCTTCAGTCAAGTGAATAAGCATTAATTTCCTTTTATTCCTTTTAGTCATAAATTCCTATATAACTGCTATCATTTTCTAATTCCTCGCTCTAAACTCTCTCTATTCATGTATTTCTGTTATTTATATTTCTCTCCTATCTCCTGTAAACTTCAAATAAAGAGATTCATTCCATTTGTCAATCACAGTGAATGATGCGCTTACTTCTTTACTGTCCACTCCCCATAGGATGAATATTCATGTCACATATTCACATCACATTACTGCTCAGGAGATAAGTTGGGGGGGGGGGGCTTTATCCTTCTCCCTGCTCTCTTTGCAGGAAAACCAAGAGGTCAAATAAAATACAGAATCTCTCACAGCACAGTAGGATGCCCGCTTAGAGAGACAAAAGGAGTCTAGATCAGGTAAGGCAGGCCTGCAATAGCTCTCTCCCTCTGTGTCCTCAACAGAACAGAAGCTCTTAATGGAAACTGAAACCTGACACTGCACTGAGACCAAAGGGTGGAGGGAAGAGAGAGCTGCTGAGAGGGAGTGCATAATTAAATGTCAGTTTATAACACAGCTGGACTATTCCTCTGTGAATATAATGGAGAGGACTAATGCAGGAGCTCCCTGCAGGGTCTGAAAATGCTGATAACATGGAAACGACAAAGGGTAGAATTATGATTTTACATGTTTTTAAAAGGTCTGCCCAGGCCCTATTCAAGAGTAATATTAGTATCATGCTGAAAAATGACTTGACAGTGTCCCTTTAACAATACCCAGTCAAAGAAGAAAACAAAATGTTTAAAAACCCTGGAAACTTTTTCCTACACATTGTTACTATTGAAGCAAAACCTCTCCCTTTTTGTCTGAGCTAATTAACCCAGATAGCAGCATTCCTCCTATGCAAAGTGAGTTATTTTAGTAGTCATTTTTAAAATCTGTAAAACAAGTTTCAGTGCCGGGAAATTTAGCAGCTTGGAAAATCTTGATAAATTCAAGTCTCGCATTATGTGGTTTTATCACTTCTATTTCTCCATGTAGAACGACACCACAACATCGGGAGCACATAATGAAGAGTGATTAATTATACAACAGGGTTCCGAATCCTAAATATTTCTATTTTATGTCTATGAACTTCTGAACATTCAAATTTATTCCAACCTCTGTGTTAGCAGTCACCTTGCATTGTGTCATGGTTTTTAGTCACAATGTAGCTTTACACAATGGGCCCGATTCATCAAGACCGGTGATTTTTACTGTGGTCTTGATGAGGGGGTGCGCTGGAGATAGGCATTCTCGATTTATGAAAAGGGGTACATTCCGTCATGACTTTGGAGCATCTGACGAACGGCGGGCATCTTCATGAGCTACATCAGAAATCTTATACCAGCCAGGTACTGGAGTAAGACTTCAGGAATACAGAACAAAAGTAATTACAAATGCTGTGGTGTCCCGTTCCACCATAACCCAGTCTTGACCCCCACAGTGCCAATCTTTCACTCCAAATCACCCATTTTGTCAGACTGGAGAAACTGGCATGAAAACACTAAAAGTCACAAAATTTACAACTCTGAACTGTGCCTAAATTATTTGACTTTTCCAAGCTTTTACGTCAGAATTCTTGTGTGAAACCTTTGATGAATTGGGTCCATTAACTATTAATTCCTTCACAACCTTTGAGGTATATGTTCGTCAAAGGTTGGGTTTCTGCCTTTGATGCAGGTTCACATGCCAAGCCCACATATTTCTCAACACATGACTGACATCAGGCCTGCATATTTCCCTACACATGACGGCTAATTTAATCATGTGCCTCTAAGGCCCCTTTCACACTGGCGATTTTTTGAAAATACGGCAGATCCGGCAGATTTACCGCATCTGCCGCCTAACGACCACGCTTGCGGCAAGCTCCATGCATTGTTTATGGGGATTGTGGTCAGATGCGGCAAGTGCGGTTCTGCCGGTTGCGGCAGATGCGGTATTGCGGCGGTGAAAAAAAACTGCAGCTGACTGCGTTTTTTTTTTTTCGGTCCCGCATCTGCCGCAACCGGCAAAACCGCACTTGCTGCACCTGCCACAAGCCCCATAGACCATGCATGATGCTTGCCACAAGTGCGTCGCAAGTGCGGCCGTTAGGCGGGTGGCAGATGCGGGAGATGCAGTAAATCTGCCAGATCTGCCGCATTTAAAAAAAAACACCAGTGTGAAAGGGGCCTAACAGTCACGGGTGGGTCGGAGATGCACCCGTGGAGATTAAGCAGTTAAATTTTGCTGTCAAATTTTGACAGCAGGATTTAACAAGCACTGGTGGGAGGGTGTGTCATTCCCCGCTCCCTTGACAGCCGGTGGTCAGCTGATGACCCTTGTGTCTGTCATTATGACCTGCCTGTGATCACCAGCTGCAAACCGCCATCCATAGGAGCCTGTGATTTCTGTTGATGTACTGCTATATACAGCACAGGTGATCAGATCATTGCAGCTTCAAGGGGCGGCACGGTGGCTCAGTGGTTGGCACTGCAGCCTTGCAGCAGTAGGGCCCTGGTTTCGAATCCAACTAAGGACAACATCTGCAAGGAGTTTGTATGTTCTCCTTGGGTTTTTGCCCACAATTCAAAGGCATACTGATAGGATGTTTAGAGTGTGAGCCCTAATGGAGACAGTGTTGCAAATGTATGTAAAGCGCTATGGAATTAGTAGTTCTATATAAATGAATAAACATATTCAAATCCCAAATACAATAAAAGTGGAAAAAAAAGGTTTTTAAAAATCTGAACCCACACCACCCCACTTTTGCCGCATTAAAAATCTATTATATAATTGCGAATAGCTTTTTTGCCCCGGCGTGGTCATGTGGATATGCGCGAAGCATTGGCCGCGAAGCGGCCATTGCGAGTCGGCGTGGTCATGTGGATACGCGCGAAGCATTGGCCGCGAAGCGGCCATTGCGAGCAGTTCTAAGTCGACTCGCAATGCCCGCGCAGTGGGCATTGCGAGTCAGAGACTCGACGTACTAGAATCCCGATGCATGTGCATCGGGCTCCCAGCTAGTAAAACAATAAAAGAATGCAAAAAAATACACATATTTGGTAAATGTCGGGAATCAGACTCACTTCAACGCACTTGTAATTTTATTCCCGCTACGGGGACAGAAAGATAAAATAGTTATGGCTCTTGGAAGAAGACGAGGAAAAAATAAACGCGTAAAAACGTAAAATCGCAAAGTTGTGAAGGGGTTAATGTGTTATTTGAACTGATCCCCATAACAAGGCTCTGAAATGCCCCCTTAAAATGGAGCCGTGCCCATTATGCCCTTCTGCCTTTCCACCTTTGCCAGTAGTAACTTGTTTCAGAAGTTTGTGCCCATGTAAAGCGCCAGGTATTAAAGGCTGCCGTAATAATAAGAAATAATCGTATTAATTGTACCGATGCTCAGATTGTTCCTGCATCATCTACAAGAACTGACAGGCTCTGATAAGATAATGATCGCCTCATCCATTAATGGTTTTAATATTATGGCTAATCAGTGTTTGTGAATTAACATCCCCGTGTTACTGAACAATCATGAGAATCTCCCTTGTGTCATCCTGGCAGACAGCGAGCTGTGATGGAGCATCTGCCGAGGTTATCGCTGCACTTGTAAAAGACAATCTGCTCATCTTTTGGGACATGCAAAACAAAGATTTACCTATATTTCCTGAATTACAGTTGTCACTGAGAACATTATTGGAGTCACTCCCGTGTCCGCGTATCTGAGCCATCGATGTCATTAGGGACTGAATCTTCCAACACAATTCTCACCTTTTTCAATCTATCGACAATTTGTTATTTTTTCCATTTGACCGAGTCTGATACTCCATTGAGAATATCATTTAGAGTATGTTCCTCCAGAACGTATATAGGCGAGGAGCAGGACTCCAGTCGCCTTCCTCCCTGAAGACACCAATGGTGTTCCATCTGAATGGAGCCCGGCGTTTTTCAAATAATGTACAATGTTCTAATTACAGATGAGCAAACCTGCTTTGATTCGAGGTTCGGGTGCTTTCCATTTCTAAAGCTTTGGAGCAAGCATCACTGTGGTCAGGTAAAGTTGGTGTTTGGCCCAGTGAGAGCCGCGTGCAATGTTTGATCGGTTTGCACTGCGCCTACAAGCACAGTTAAGGGCTGTAGTGTGTGTCCAAAATTAATTTGTTAAAAAAACAAAACAAAACACCCTCCCACCAGACATTTTTTACTTATGGCTGGCTGTATGTGGGTGGAGAGCTGAACTCCAATCAATGACTTCCATTGAGGTTCAGGTCAAGTCTGATGGCCACTTTACACGTCCCAACATCAGTGCGATATTGGATACAACGGCACGGGAGCGCCCATTTTTTGGGCAGAATTCCAAGATCGCAGAGGAGATGTTACACAGCGCGATATCGGCAGGCAGCGCAACTGCGATGTCAACGCCCCCTTGTACGGGCGCCCCAGGAAAGACCATTTAACATGGGAGAATAGGGGAAGTTGTGCTCCAAATCGTTGTTGGGCTTTCACACAGCACGATCCGGCCAGATCGTCCATCCAATATCGGCCAGTTGAGAGCCTGCTCATTTCTTCCCCGATATCGTTTTGACATCGTTCTTGGATCGCATTGGACTTTTACACCATACAACGCACGAACCATATCGGGGCCAACGCACGAACCACGTGACTTTTTATCGGAGTTGGACGCCGATATCGAGACGTGTAAAGTGGCCATGAGTTTTGAACAGTGCACCAAAAAGTTCAGCTGCACCACCCTAACCCGAACCTCCACGGGTCCACTCATCTCTAGTTATAATGTTTTCAAGTGTAACATATGTGTGCTTTGCCAAGCTATTGGTAAGAGATAGTTAAGTTTTGGGACTAGCCCACAAAACGAGCAAGATCCGTGAGCCCCCGAATGGGTGTTTTCATTATGGACACAAATGAAAAGTATTTTTAATTTTTAGCACTTTTCTTGGCCCAATGATTCTTCCTATATAATTTTGCGTATGTATTTATGTTCTCATGACTTCCCACCACGTGACATTGAACCCTCCAGAGCTTACAACAAGAGAAGCTACAGCAATAAAAGTAACTGATCCTGAAAGAGCTGCTTATGCCCCATATAAAGATACCATTAGGATAGTATTAGAAAAGCACCTGAAAGATTTCCTTTAGGCTATGTTCACACTGTGCGTTTTGATCCATTTTTTTGGATCCATTTTTGCAGTGAAAATGCAGTGAACACATCACTTCAATGGAATCCCAGCAAAGTCACTGGGTTTTCCACTTTTGCTGTTCAATCAGTGCTTTCATGATCTAGTGCCTTTTTTCCCTTGAAAAAGAACGAGCTGTCAATTATTGGTGCGCTTGTGATCCGTTTTCCCCATTAAAACCATTGTGTATGGGCTAAAAAACGCACCAGAAAAAACAAATTTCTGATGCCATTTTTGAAAAGCCGACCCAGATTTCCAGCTGATAAAGAGAAACATGCATTGGAAAAAAAGGTACAAAAACACACAATGTGAACATAGCCTTAAAGATGTGGAAGATCTGTGGCAGCAACAAAGAGAAAGGAAACCAGAGCTGAGATAGCGTGATCCTGAAGTGTTTACCAAGGTGCAGAAAGTGAGAAGGCTCAGATTAGAGACCGAACATATGATAGGCTAGGGTCTGATTTGCGTCAGCATATAAGATGACGAATCCGTCTGAAACTTAGTCTGTGGCAGGAGCAGCGCATAGCATTAACGGAATGTAACGCTATGCGTCGCCTGCCTATGCATGTCCATGGATACCTGAAGCATAGCGCAGCCGCCGGCTTGGAAAATGCTGCAAACCATGTTTCTTGTGCGCTCTGCAATAGCGCATATCCAGTCCTTGTATGCGGAGCTGGCGGCTGCGCTATGCTTCAGGTATCTATAGAGTTGCATAGGCAGCCGGCGCATAGCGTTACATCCCGTCAGATCTAAAAATGGCAGTTTGGAGAAGGCACCCTTCAAATATCAGGGACCTGGAGCAGTTTGCCAAAGAAGAACGGTCTAAAATTCCAGTAGAGCATTGTAAGAAACTCATTGATGGTTACCGGAAGCGGTTGATCACAGTTATTTTGGCTAAAGGTTGTGCAACCAAGTATTAGGCTGAGGGTGCCAATACTTTTGTCTGGCCCATTTTTGGAGTTTTGTGTGAAATGATCAATGTTTTGCTTTTTGCTTCATTCTCTTTTGTGTTTTTTCATTGAAGACAAATTAAATGAAGATAATAATACCAAAGAATCTGTGATTGCAATCATTTTCAGGAAGAAACTGAGTATTATCTGACAGAATTGCAGGGGTGTCAATACTTTTGGCCACAACTGTATATATCTCATGGTTACCACTCTCCTAGCGCAGCAGCCCTCCTGACACAGACGTACCGGTTATGGAGCTTCTTCTGAGCGAACACGGAAACGCGGTTTGCAGTGTTTTCCTGTGCGCTGAGAAATAGCGCATATTTGGTACTTCTGTGTCAGGAGGGCAGCTGAACTGGGAGACCATAACCATGGGAATATATAGGCAGCCTGAACACAGCATTACACCACGTTAAAGCTTGCGCTCAGGCTGCAGAATTCTAAGTTTTAAACGAGCTGTCAGCCAAAAGGCTGATGCTAGTGTGACCCTAGCCTATGCCGTGAACGTTGCGGCAACATTTACCCTTTGCAACATACAGTACATACAAAGCAAATCAAAGTGGTTTGCAATACTGAGGATTTTCAGCTGCAGATACAGCCAGTATTAATAGACTCATAAATGTTTGATTTAAAGGGGGCATTTATTTTACTTAGATGCATGTATTTTAGGATACAAAGTCATTTTTACAATTGGGTATCATAAAATATTTTGCACTTTACTTTTACAGACTGTTTCCTGGATGCATAATGAGTTGACTGAAGGTACTGTTACACAAGACAATGTTGCCGGCAACATCGCCGAAAAGTGACGTAGGCATCGCTGTTGCAATTGACATCGCTAGTGCGTTGCAACGTGACAGGGCGATTCAACGGCAACAAGTTGCTTGAGCAGAGTTGCCAGGTTTATGAACATGTTCTGAAACCTGGCGATGTTGCTCCGGCGATCTACTAGTATCGCTCTGTTTGACACCGCAATAGCGATGTTGAAAGCAACTTCCCCTATTCACTACATTGATAAGGATCGCTTGTTGGGTTGCTCATCACCCAGCGAACGAAAGTGGCTTTCAACATCCTAGTTGCGTTGCCTACGATATCTCTGCTTTTGACATCTCCAAGGCAATCTTGGAAAAGTGCCAAAAACGTGCGCGCTCCAATGAAGTTGGTGGCAACATGGCAGCAACGTTGCCGTGTGTAACGGTACCTTTAGGGTAAGTTCACAAGAGAATATGAAACAATTGCCCGATTTTAATGCAGAAAGAAGGACGTGTTCTCATTTAGGGTGGTTTCACACGTGCATTTTTTTGTTTTGTGTCAGTATCCATTGAAATCCTGAGGCATCTTGATCAGGATGCTATACTTAAAGGGAACCTGTCCCCCCTTTGGGTATTGTAAACTGTGCCACCAGCTTTAACATCATGTGATTGGGGTTCTCGTAACCCCTCTATGTGCCCAGAGATCCCCCCAATACCTGAGAAATGAACTTTTATTGTCTCCGGCACTGCATCTTAAAAGGTTTAGGAGGTCTGCTCTCTGGTCTGGTGTATTTGGTCCCCACCCCCCACCCTACCTACAAAACCCACCCCACTATTTCAAAATTGCCGCCCCTTCTGTGGACGGCCGCTGATTGACAGGCATACTCGCACCTGCGCAGTGGAGTGGGTCACCATGCTTCTCCATTGAAGATACACAGTGCCCAAAGTCTCGCTAGATTTGTGAAGTCTCGCGAGACTTCGAGCACTGTGTATCTTCAATGGTGGAGCATGGTTACCCGCTCCACTGCACAGGTGCGAAGTATGCCTGTCAATCAGCGGCCGTCCACAGGAGGAGTGGCAATTTTGAAGAGCAGGGTGGTTTTTGTAGGCATGGGGGCGGCGAGGACCAAATACACTAGACCAGAGAGCAGACCTTCCGGACATTTTAAGATGCAGCACTGGAGACAATAAAAGTTCATTTCTCAGGTATGAGGGGGACGTCTGGGCACATAGAGGGGTTACAAGAACCCCAATTACATCATGTTAAAGCTGGTGGGCACAGTTTACAATGCCGGAAGGGAGTGTCAGTTCCCTTTTAAATAGGAACGCAAAGACATCAGGTGGCTTCAGGTTTTCAATGGATGCAGATGAGTGTGTCGTTTTGAGCCACCCTCTGGCTGTTCCCATCCAATCCCATAATGTTGGGATTTTGTGTCGCAGTAAAAATCCCGATGCGTCCGTATGCGGCGGAATGCATCAAAACCAATGCATTTAATAAATTGGGCCGATCTGGGCCGGGAAGGATATGACCAAGCCGGATCAGTATTTGACACTGAGCATGCCCAGTAGTTCCAGCATGCCTGCGTGGACCGACGATACTACAAATTCCATAAAATGTAATATCTATAGCAAAACGCAAAGACAGATCAGGACAAAAACGCATGAAAGACTGATACTAACCGCAGAGTTTTTTTGTTGACCCTGTGCCTGATCAGCATGCGTTTTCACATGCGTCAGCGATACAGATACATGAATTTTCGTCCTGATCAGGATGGAACGCACGTGTGAAATTAGCCTTGTATGCTACTTTATGCAATCCGTTTGGCCACTGGTTTATCAACAGTTACTAAAATGTAAAGATCATGTACAGTTTTCCATGTTAAAAGGGAAATTTTCTGTAAAAATTGGATGCTATACAGTTGCTCGCATGGCATGCAATTTTTTGTATCATTGCCAATTTATTCCAAATTATGGAGAAAACTAGTGGCTGCTGCTAATTTTTTCATACGGACGTTTTTACCTGTGAGAAACAAAAAGAGTAATCTGATCAGCCCTATTGAATAACATTGTTCCGAATTCTGTCTCTTTTATCACGGACTGTACTTGGACCAAAAATACAGTCATGTAAATGTAGTCTTAAAATGAGCTCACTGATGGATTCTCAGTTCACGCATTTCGAGGTGAGTAGTGGGAGGAGAAACAAAGAGCCTTTAAAGGAAGGAGCTCGGGAGGAGACTCCGAAACGCGTCGGAAAATAAAGGCTTGAGCTGATCCAGACATTCCCGTGTCTGTGTTTCTTTGGTCTCGGAGCAGCAGCGCGGACACTGAGACACTTTGTCCAAGAATCTGCATTACTACCACGGTCACCGTTGGGAGTTCGTTCCCTGCAGCAGCTGCCTTCACGCTTTTCTACCAGTTGTGGGTTTCACAACTGACAAAGGTGAGCAATTCCACATCGCTAAGTGAAAGTGTGTAATTGAGGTAAGACCCTATATGCGCATTTTTTTTCGCAAAATGTTTAACATAACACACATCCGCAAAGCTTATCAGGGGTCATCTATCCCAGGGGAGAAGCATTTCTGCAAGGGAGGAGGAGAACTTTCTGTATGGGCTGAGAACTGCAGCCAATCCAGGGGAGAAAGCATGAAAAATATTACTGTCCTTTGGTCTCAATATGGCTGGATTGCAGAGAAATGGAGAAAGAAGAAATGATGAGAATGTTGTCAACGGTCTCTGCTCTGAAGGATAGATCTCAATAGATCTCAGGATTATTTTCCGATCTCAATATTTTACAAATCAATTTCTGTCTGCATCTTAACTGATTGAATATTTCTTAAAAGGTTGCTAAAAGATCTCCATTTTAATACTTTAAACCTCTGTAGAAGATTTTAAGGAGAATGAAGGATCAGGCATGCTGAACGTTAACATGCCCAGTGATTTGTCCTAACAGGAGAGAAGGTCACTTCTGAACTAAGTCATTGTTACACTAATCACCCAGACTATAAGAAGTAGAATAGTTCAAACATTCAGGTCAGGTACCAAAGAGCATGTGACAAGAACAGGGTTGTAGTTAAGTCACGGTCTGAGGCCAGTTGCCTTGAAAAGGAGCAGATCATAACAGAGGGACAAGACAAAAGAATGATCAAACACAGGCAACAGGCAGCACAAGATCAATTCCCAGAGCAAAGAAACATGAGGCCAACTAGCACAACAAAGCTGAAACTAAAACTGGCAATGCTCTGGGAAAAACAGCATAGCTAAAAGGATGAGCAATTACAGGAGAAATGGAACGACCTGCAAAATCTCAGCATAGCCTAGAAAGAGATTGGGCGACTGAGCTGTCAATCAGAACACCAACAGCCCAGCATATCATATAGATAAAGGAATCGCAGAACTAAGAGAAGATCAATGTATGAGGTTGGGAGGCACAGTTGTTGAATGAGGTGTATTGCCAGCTTGAGCACTTACTGAATATTTCATTCACTTATAAGCACCATCAATTCCCCAGCCTTTATAGGACATCATCATCACTGTCCCAATTGGGGCTCATAATCTTCATTCCTATCAGTATGTCTTTGGAGTGTGGGACAAAATCAGAGAAAGTCCACACAAACACGGGGAGAATAGACAACCTCCTTGCAGACAGATGTTGTCCTTGGTGGGATTCAAACCCAGGGCCTGGCTCTAAAAAGCAACAGTGCTAACCATGAGCCACTGTATTATCCTATGTATGAATACTATGTATACCTTCAACACAAACATTTTCACTTCAGCTCACCAAGTCAAGACAGGCATTCCATAGTATGTGGTGCATGAAAGAGTCCTTGAGCCAGATCCCAAACGCAAAAGAAGGACGTTTATCTAGCTCCTAAAAGGTTAATATATTCATATAAAAAATTAGTCTATTAGTATTTTTAAAATACCTAGATAAGATCTGTGAATGAAACATTTGGACTACTCATTTCGAGAAGTGACGCTTTCAATCATGATGACAGGCGGTCACTTCTCAAAACATGTTAGACAAGTGTTTCACTCATAGATTTTATCTACTTTTAAAGCATACCAATGAATTAATGCTTATCAGAAATAATTTTCCTTGGTTAGACCGCTTTCATTTTCATACTTTGAACACAACAATAATGCAGCCGGTAGAGAGCTACCTTAGTAATGGCTAAAAGAAACCAGGATTTAATAATTCAACTGTAGAAGATGATTTGAAGAATAGACTTATATTATATTAATATACATTATTTACATATAATTCATAGTATTCATACAACACTAAGTGGACCTAAACACAACATGGTGAAGATCGAAAGTGATTAATCAGCATCATGTTCAAAGCGTTTCATTGATTTTACAGTAAAAACTCCTTATAGGCTAATTATTACACCTTCTTTGGTCTAAGTAGTAGATTCCTGCGTGTTACAGTTATAACCAAGGTTATGAAAGATTATTATACCATTCTCCGTATTATAGGGGTGATCTGGGCACGATACATTGACGACCTTTAACTAAATAAGTCATCAATATCAGTCTGGTGAAGGCCTAATATTGCAGCTCTGTGTGTTATATCTTAAAAGATTACAAGTAAGAGACCTCCTGGGTCATCTTGTCCAACCCCTTCTCCAAGCAGGATTCACTAAATCATCTGAGACAGACGTCTGTCCAGCCTATGTGTCAATACTTCCATTGAAGGAGAACTCACCATCTCTCGTGGCCGCCTGTTTCACTCATTAATCACCCCCACTGTCAACGTTTTTTTCTAATATCTAATCTACGTCTCCTTCCATTCAGTTTCCTCCTATTGCTTCTAATCTTTCCTTGTGCAAATCAGAATAAAGCTGATCCCTCTACAGTGTGACAGCTCTTGAGATATTTGTAGACAGCTATTACATTTCCTATCAGTCTTCTTTTTTCCAAGCTAAAAATTCCTAAATCCTGTAACTGCTCCTCATAGGACATGGTTGCAGACTGGTCACCATTCTAGTCTCTCTTCTCTGAACTTGCTCCAGTTTGTTGATGTCTTTTTGACAATGTGGAGCCCAGAACTGGACACTGTATACTGATACAGATGAGGTCTGACCAAAGAGTAGATGGGGATAGTGACTTCACACGATCTAGACTGTATTCTGCTGTTAATACATCCCAGAATTGTGTTTGCCTTTTTTGCTACTGCATCGCCTTGTTGACTCTTTGTTGTCTGTGATCTATTATCATATCTGTCTTTGTCACTCGTGCTGTTGGTTAGCTCTGTTCCTCCCATTCAGTGTATGCTTTTTTTTTTTTTTTTTTTTACCCAGATGTAGGACTTTGCATTTCTACCTGTTAAAAACCATTCTGTTAGTCAGTGCCCACTGTTCCAGTTTGTTTTAAACAGTTTTGGTCGGTGGGAGTTCTGTGTTGGACCCTCACCGATCTGATTTGATGACCTATCCTGTGCTGAAAAACTCCTTTAACCATTGATGTATTCAGACATATTGCAGTAATTAGGTCACCACTTAGTTGCACATTTTTTTTTAAACAACAATCTATAAAAATGGAATTTTTCAAAACCTTTTATGTTACAAAGACTGGAAATAACTAAATCTGCGACCCTCTTACCGTAAACAGCTTCAATGGTATTTTCAATGTTCACGCTTGATTGCCTCTACGCATTTGAATGCCAGCGAAGGTTACAGCGATCTATGTAACTAAGCTCCGTAATTAGACATAATAGGAGATTAT
This sequence comes from Allobates femoralis, assembly GCA_033576535.1. Classification (NCBI taxonomy): domain Eukaryota; kingdom Metazoa; phylum Chordata; class Amphibia; order Anura; family Aromobatidae; genus Allobates; species Allobates femoralis. The sequence goes on from JARQOC010000011.1 coordinate 32,698,143, forward strand.
ATTTGAAGCACATACATAATTATTTTGCCTGAAGCCAAGTTAGTTGTACTTCTATTTGTTCAGCTCCATTAGTGATGCATAAATCTGAATTACAATACTGGCGTACAGTATGTAATAAAACACCTGCTGACAGGTAATATTAATATTCCGCAGGGTAGAAAATAAAAGAAAAATGCTGCGTCTGACAAAGGGAAAACCTTCTAAATAAAGCATGGCACCTCAACATCTCAACACCTACACCTGACTCGCAGAGTGCCATAGTGACCGTCCATGTTGTCCGGCTGAACAGCTATTGGTGTGGAGGGGCAATTATTATTTATCATTATACCGCCATTTAGATCATGTTGCCTTACATGTAAAAAGGGGCAATGTACTTCAGTATGTGTCAGCAATGTCAGAATCAGGCTCATGTGCTGTACCGCCATAAACTAATGCAGCTGCCAAAATGACACACTCGTTCATGCGTGGTAGTACTCCAGGTGTAGAGGTGGCCATATTGGTCCCCCCACTCACTGCAATAGTAGGCTGATATCATGGTTGAGCCTGGAATGTATGGGCTGCCTACAGGTTAGTGGGCGTGATCGCCTTCATTGATGAACGTGACAGTCTATGTTGATAAGAGTGTTGACATTTACTCCTGTCCACTCTAATCATACAAGGGGGGAGTTCGACTCTCCTTGCACCCCTCCACTTAATATATAGTCACACACATTCTACAATCTATTAATTGATTGTTGAAAGGTAACACTGGAGCTGGCTCTTGTTCCCGGGCTAATTATTTATCCCTTATTGCTGCTCGCAGACCCCTAAAGAGCCCCGTGTAACGGTTCTTAATATGCCAGATATATTAATATAATGATAATAAATGTTAAATCTTATTTTGGGGTTCAGCACAATTGGTATGGCTTACCTGAAAAAGCGATGTCTTAACATAGACAAAACTAAAAGGAATTTTATTATCTTACTAGATGGCGGCCCGATTCTAATGCATCGGGTATTCTAGAATATGTATGTAGTTTATTTATGAAGATTTAAGAATAATGCAATGAATACACAGGTTTTTCCGGGTAAAATATGTACATTATCATTTAAATCCTGCGGCAATATCACTGATTGGTCGCAGCCGGCCATGACCAGTCAACGAAGACGGTTTATATCCCACGCCAATATCGCTTATTGGTTGCTTCTTCCCCTTTGAGATGTGGTTGGGGACCACCCCTTTAAGATGTGGTTGAGGACTGCCCCTTTAAGATGTGGTTGGGGACCACCCCTTTAAGATGTGGTTGGGACTGCTCCTTTAAGATGTGGTTGGGGACTGCCCCTTTAAGATGTGGTTGGGGACCGCCCCTTTAAGAAGTGGTTGGGGACTGCCCCTTTAAGAGGTTGAGGACAGTCCCTTTAAGAAGTGGTTGGGGTCCACTCCTTTAAGACATGGTTGTGGATGGCCCCTTTAAGACGTGGTTATGGACAGCCCTTTAAGAAATTATTGGGGACTGTCCTTTAAGAGGTTGAGGACCACCCTTTAGAAGTGGTGGGACCACCCCTTTAGATTGTTGGGGATGCCCTTTAAGAGGTGGTTGGACTGCCTTTAAGAGGTTGGGGACAGCCCCTTTAAGAGGTGATTGGGTCTCCCTTTAAGAACTGTTGGGGATGGCCCCTCTAAGACGTGGTTGTGGACGCCCTTTAAGACATGGTTGGGGTACAGTACACTGTACTCAGTGTATTTGAAATATGGCGGCATAGCGCGCGCCGCTATTCTGATTGGTCGCCACGCTGAACGCGGCGACCAATCAGAATAGCGGCGCGCGCTATGCCGCCATATTTCAAATACACTGTACTCAGGTAGCTGCGACTGAGCTCCGGTTAGCGGCTCGCTAGCCAGGAGACGACCGGCTAACGCCGGTCGTTTCCCGGCTGGCTCGTGCACGCTGGGTCCACCGTTTAATGGACCGTGCATACTGGGCTGCAAATTGGCGCGAAATTCGAATGTTCAGCATGTGCTATTTGCATACTCTGAGCTCATTGGCAATGAGCTGCCTTTGTGTGGCGCGCAATTTTGGTTACAGACAGACTCAAAAAACCCTTGGACAATTATATAGTAGATAACATTCCGAAAAGCATGTTTCGCTGTATTTTTCACTGCATTTTTAGTGTGTCATTTGTCTACAGCAGGGATGGGGACCTCCAGGCCTCGAGGGCTGCCAACAGGTCCTGTTTTCAAGATTTTCTTAGCATTGAACAGGTGATAATCTAATCACCTGCAGCGGTGATGATTCCAACCACTGTGCAATGCAAAAGAAATTCTGAAAACATGACTTGTTGGTGGCTCTCGAAGCCTGGAGGTCCCCACCCGTTTTCTACAAAACATGTTTAATCATTTTTGTTTAATTTACAACAAAAGCAGCAAAAATGCAGTGGATGTGGTGTTGCACTTTCTCATTGATTTGAGTGGTGAAGAAACGCAGCAGTTTGCCATATTAGTCAGGGGAGAAAAACAATTGTTTACTTGAGATTTCAGCTTGTTATGGCGGTCCTGACCTGTCAGCGGCTGCAGCTGTGCGTGCTGCACACAGGACCGGAGGGCATAATAGCCCCCCAGTCCTGTGTGCTGATCCGGTCCGCAGCTGTCTGGGTCCTCCTGGACAAGAACCGAACCAGATCATGCCGCAGTGTGAAGTGGCCCTTAATCTACAGCAAATATAAAAAGGCTACACACCCCTGTCTAAATGTCAGGTTTTTTGTTATGTGAAAAAAACTATATCAAGAAAAATCAGAACCTTTTCCACCTATTTAGGGAATCTAATACAAAGTTCACTTGCACATATATGGAGTAGGAACACTACCATCAATATAATGTGCTCTCTGCAAATGCGCTTCCCAAATTTAACTCTGATTGGCGTTAATGTGATCCAGACCCAATGTTGGGGATGCTGCAATAGCAAACAACACTGTTCCCTACTACCAGTGCACAAGTAGAAATAACAAAACAGAATTTTTGGGTTGCTATTGCGCAAATTGTGTTAGTACAAAGAGAAGTGTACAAAATGAGTTTACACACCTAAGGGGATATATATCCCTTGTGGACAAATATCAACCAAAAAATAGTTTGGCCTGTTCCACATGTAAGGTTGGTGTGCATTTTGCTTAATTTGCGTTTTTACCGCTAAAAACGCATAAAAAACGCTTGCGTTTTTCCCAACACGGCACAAAACGTCTTCCCTGACATGCGTTTTGCATGTGTTTTTACATGCGGTAAAAACGCCTAAAACCCAATTTTAGCAAAATGCACACCAACCTTAGATGTGAAACCACCCTTTAATATGGATTTCCTAACTCAGCCGGACACTTATTCTAAGGGCTCGGACACACATCCGTGAAACTCGACCGAGTGTACTGTGCGGAAAAATCGCATTGCTCCAATGTTAACTAATGTCAGAGAGCGCATTTCCGAGTCTCATACGCTTTTTCCGCATCCGATTCTCGGATTGCGAGTCAATCGCAACATGTTGCGATTCTATGCGAGTCACGGACGAGACCCGCCAATGCAAGTCTATGGGTCCGACAAAAAACACGGATTGCACTCGGACCACACTCGCACCATCCGAGTCTGATGCGAGTTTTAATTGATACATTCTCATTCTGTAGCTCAGACAACTGTACAAAATGCACCTGTAAATGATTATACTGTAACTAGCTGCTGAGGAAAAAACGGATTGCACTCGGAAGTCACACTGAGCAAAAGTCAGATGACACTCGTCCAACTCATGGATCCATGAATCGGACCGTTTTTTCACTCGGATGTGTGTCCGTACCCTAAAGGTTTCTACTGCATATGTGTGCTAAAAGGTAATGATACATCCGCTCATTAGACTCTTTACTCCCTACCCAGGTTGTCAGGAATTATAATGATTATGCACAGTTATCTTTCACTTGTGCTTCTTTTAAACTATATGCACACATATGTGTCTTACCTTACAATGCACAAGAAAAAAAAATTTTAATCCCAGAGAAAAAATGTTTTCAATATTTTTTGTTCCACAAATACTACACAAAACATTAACATTGAATTAAGTGTAATGAATGATTGTCCTGCTCCTGTAGCTTTAGTAAGGCCACTTTTTTTGTATATGGCCATATAAAACCCACACATATGGGCTCAAGAAAGCCCCTTACCCGAACCAGGGGTACGCTGAGGGGATGTGCACTTATCCTTTCCTCCGTGTGTTGAGGATGAAACGTTGCTTAAAAGGCTTAAGCTACCTGCTGGTAGATGGTGGGTGATCCTCCACTACCCGATGATGCAGGTGCCCGGTCTTGAGCGGCACCAGTGCTGGATGCCTCTGCCGTTCGGCGTTCACAGCAACAGGTGTGGCACAGAGGAGTGGGGCTTAGCAGTGACGTCACAGGGGTCTGAGAACCGACTGGTTTCGGAACTGATCGTGCTCCTTCATCCACACTGTGACATATAGTGTTTGGCTGGAGACACACTGAGCAAGAAACATGCGAGATACTCACATGAATCTCACATGACTCATCCAGCACAACTGCCACTTCTCTGGACAGGAGTGTGTCAGTTACATGTGTTTCTATGCAGCTGAAAAGTTCCAGTCCAGACAGCCCGTCCCGGGTGAGTCCTGAAAAACTCATGATTATCTGGCATTGGTCCTCAGTCTAAAGGCCCAGTCACACATAACGACGCACCAGCGATCCCGATAACAATAACGATGTGCAGAGATCGCTGGTGCGTCGTTTTTCACATCACTGGTAAGATGTCAAACAGGTATCTCACCAGCGATGTGAGAAACGACGCACCAGCGATCCAGAATTATACCGAGGTCGTTGGGAATTTTCACTCCATAGCGTAGCATTGAGATCGTTGGTCATTGTCCCTGTCAAACACAGCGATGTAGCGTTCCCAGCGGGAGCACAACGACGTAGAAATGATCCAGAGCAGTGTGTAACGATCAATGATCTCATAGCAGGGGCCAGATCGTTGGTGCGTGTCACACATAACGAGATCACAAAATCTGTGACGCAACAGCAATCTCGTTAGCGATCTCGTTCTGTGTGACAGGGCCTTAACTCCAGCCTTCCTTTGTATATCTAGTGACTTGGGAATTTTATTCTACCATTCTTCTTACTGATAACAATGAGATCCCCTTGCTGTGTGGTAAGCTGTTTATTGACTATGGCTTTTGTTGTAAAATACAACTAAGAAAATCTCTGGAAAATCCTTTTAGAACGGCTAAACTTGATATGGGGTTAAATAGAAATCCTGTAAATGATGACGGGTCATCACTGGCTACTATGTAAGATGAGTATAAATGTGATTGGCTAATTCTGAACCCAATCACATCCCCAATTAAAAGAAGGCGTTCGTACTTATGCAACCACATTTTAATTTTGTTATTTTTCACATTAAAATTATTTCAGTTCGTTTTTCAATGGATTTGTTGCAATTATGTGTGAAATGAAACATGAAAAAAGTTATGGAATGATCCTTCTCAGTAGGATTTCTTTACATGACAAAAACCTGGCTTTTCATCAGCACCTTTCCCATTCGAAGACGGAGGCAAAGCCACCAAGGTGATCACCTAAACCTCTAAGGGCCACTTTACACACACCAACTTATCTGTCCAACTTCTGACCAACTTACTGGTTGCAGTGAAATCATGGACACATTGTTACATTTGTACACAGCCACAAAATGGAGCAATGTGTCCATGATTTCACTGCAACCAGTAAGTTGGTCAGAAGTTGGACAGATAAGTTGGTGTGTGTAAAGTGGCCATAACACATGAAAACTTAAAAAATTAGGCATAATAAAACAGATTTGAATCAGCCCGGGGGATGTTTCAGGTCAAAATGCCAGAGGCTTCCTCAAGATAAGATAGAGAGAGAAGAGAAAGGCTCTGCCATTTTGACCCGAAACTTCGCATGGGCTTATTAATATCTTGTTTTTTCATCATGCAATGCAAAAACTTTGCTTAGAACGTGCAGATTTCAGTTGAAACTCCACAACAAATCTGCTAATTATTTTCTTTCTACGGCGATTTAAGTCTGGCCGTAGGCTTTGTGGATTTTCTTTGCACAAGGATATAAAGTGCAGAAATGATTGTTAATGATCAAATGTATATGTTATAACACCATTCTGAACTATTCAGGGATCAACACGGCATTGGTGCAATCTGTGCAGAAATACAGGGGCCCAAGACATAAGGGGGTTGACTTATAGAGGGCCCCTTAGGAGGGACATGGGTGCCATCTGCTATTGGTTTCCACCATGGGATTTATTCCTTTTCTGAGATGATCTCATATGAGATTGTAAGAATTATTTTTGCACCGTACGCGATGGTTGTAAGAAATTTCATTCATCGGGGCATGGGATCTGCACATACAAGAGCCACCTACAATATCAACCTACATTAATCTAAAATACAAGCTGTCTTTTATTCCTTGATAGCATTCACTAGACATAGAAATGTTACAACTAAGGCTGTTGCCAACTAGGGATGAGTGAGTCTACTCGTTACTATTCGTTACTCACCGAATAGTAGGGTACTTGGGCTACTCGTTACTCTGCGAGTTTCCTAGCGATAACTCGCACAGTAATGAGTCCAATGTAAATCAAGGGAAATGCAATTCCTCTGCTGCTGGACCCTAGAAAGAGGTCTGGCAGCAGAGGAAAAACCTGCAATTCCCTAATTCATTGTTTAGAAGCCTGCGGTAAAAAGCCGTAAGCTGTAAAATCAAACCGGATTCTCCCGGATTGCCCCAGTCCGGGGCAACCCGTTACCATAGAGTCCCATGTTACGGTGAGCCGGATTGCACCGGACCGGGTGAATCCGGTTTTGACCGATTTTTAGCATCATACCCTAAACCGGATTCTCCCGAACACCGTAACATGGGACTCTATGATACCGGATTGCACTGGATCGGGCAATCCAGGAGAATCCGGTTTGAATTTACAGCTTACAGCTTTTTACTGCTGGCTTCTAAACAATGAATTAGGGAATTCTCTGCCATCGTAGGAGTGTCAGGAGACATGACACTTGCCTTCAGAGGAGCGTTGGGAAACATCACACCTGCCATCGGAGGAGCATCGGGAGACATGACTGCTGCCATTGGAGGAGCGCTGGGAGACATGACTCCTGCCATTGGAGGAGCATTGGGAGACATTACACCTGCCATCAGAGGAGCGTCAGGAGACATGACACCTACTACCGGAGGTGAGTCAAACGACCTACAAACTTATGAGACAGATGGCTGGTTGAGCCATAGCTTCAGATAATCCTGAATATATTTAGATCCATGAGGTTCTAGAAACTCTTTATCTGATAAAGTTACCATATATTAAACTCTTTTATTAGACAGCTTGTATTTTATTAATCCCGTGATCCCACAGTGCACACACATCATACATAATATATAAAAAATATTTAGAGGCTGAATCATTTCTAATTTCTTGGTGCATAAGAAGGAGTGTGCAATGCAGTACAGTAATAACATGTAGCCTGTAATTCATTATGATTGTGGCCTCTGGCATTTGTGTCTCATTTAATGAATGTATATAATGTTAATTTCTGCCCACACATGATGATGGAGGCGGTTTAGTTACGCGATAGAATTTAGGTCCATTCTTCAATTTTGCATTCAGAAAACAATTTCAACATTAATCCTGCACACACAAACTATTGATGGTGATTGATAACTCTACAGGCCGTGTCCACAGCCATGGGAAAAATGGGGATAGTTACAACATCTAGTGCACAGGAAAACAGCAACATGTGTATAGGTAAAACCAAATATTCCTGGTAGGCCTCGTCGTACTGACTAAAAAAGAAATTGTAGAAAGAAACTCCACACACTATTGTAGTCAGAGAATGGATTAGTAACAAATTTAATTTGTTATGAATTTTCCGCCCAAAATTGGAAAATCTCAAATTTTTCTGCTCATGTAACCACCAAAAAACCAACCAATTGGCCACCATTTTGTTGAATTATATTTACAGCCAAGAAGGGGTTAAAATAAAGCCAAAAAAGATCATACGCACCTGTTCTATAGTTGTCATCAAATCAATCAGCTGATTAAAGCAAATCTGCCCAAAAAGAATTATGGCCACTTTACATGTCCCGATATCGGCGTCCAACTCCGATAAAAAGTCACGTGGTTCGTGCGTTGGCCCCGATATCATTCGTGCGTTGTATGGTGTAAATGTCCAATACGATGCAAGAACGATGCCAAAACAATATCGGGGAAGAAATGAGCCTGCTTTCCAACTGGCCGATATTGGATGGACGATGTGGCCGGATCGTGCTGTGTGACAGCCCAACAACGATTTGGAGTACAACTTCTCCTATTCTCTCCCATGTTAAATGGTCGTTCCTGGGTCACCCATACAAGGGGGCATAGACATCGCAGCGGCGTTGCCTGCCGATATCGCGCTGTGTAACATCTCCTATGCGATCTTGGAATTCTGCCCAAAAAATGCGTGCTCCTGCGCCGTTGTATCCAATATCGGAACAATGTTGGGACGTGTAAAGTGGCCATTAGGGAAGATTCTCACATCTCTTGTTAGGGAAAACTCCTGCGAAGGATGAGAGCTAAGGATATGTTCAGATGGAGTTTTAGAGTAATTCAAAAACTATAATATTGGCTGGTGGCCACTTATGCCACTCTTATCTACTCTCCATCTCCTCAAATTGGCTGGACCATCATTGTAAATAAGCCCCTGTACTTTGTGTCACCCCCACCTCATCGTTAGATTGTAATTTGTCAAAAGCAGGGTCATTATTTTTGCTTTAATTATTATATTTTTTATAATTGTTTCTTATGACTATTTGTATATGAACCTGTGAGTTGTAAAGCGCTAAGGAGTATGTTGGCGCTACATAAATAAATATTACTATTATTATCATTATTAAGTTTTCAAGCAGAAACTGTGATTTTCTTAAGGTTTTGAAGAGGTTTTGGATTAGTTTCTTTCTCTGAAGCATTCTTTGAAGCCTTTTCATTAAACAATGCTTTGTTTGGGGGAAGCTTCTTTCAGGATTTGCTTGACTTGCACTTGTTTTTCCCAGCAAGCATTTTTCAAAACCTCTTAAGTAAAAAAAAAGCTAAAAAATTCCCTATATAACCAAAGGAACAAAAATTAAGGAGGTTGTCTACTACTTGGACAACCCTTCTCAACTCATCATTCCTCACATGCACCCCCAAAAAAATAAAAAGCTTATACTCACCTCTGGTGCCGATGCTGCTCCAGTGGTGTCAGACACGTTCCCGGGACCCATGTGAAATGGTTATGACACGCGAACCCCACAACCAATCACTGCCAGGTTCCTTCTCTCAACCTTTCGACGGTTAAGTAATTAACAGAAAGTTAACTCACTTCCCGTTGACTACTCCTGTGTCTCGGCGGCGATTGGTCTTGCGTATCAAACCAATGTCATGTGGGCCTTGGGAACACGAGTTCTGACACCACTGGAACCATGCAGTCACCGTAGGTGAGTATAGGCTTTTTTATGGGATTGAACTTGGGAAATGAGAAGGGCTTATCCAAGTAGTGGACAACTCCTGTAATATTTAGAGTTTCCTAAACAGTTTTGAAGAAGTTTTTGAGAAAGATTTTGGAAATGATATGCTGCAAAAAAAAAATCCCGAAAAAGCTTCATGTGACATAGTCTATACATGAGGAGGGTGAACGTTTGCTATCATTATACCATACTAGCCAACTTTTCTACAGATTGAGGGGACTGGGATACTGGAAATCAAATATTGAAATTTGTTTACATATCCACACCCCTTCTCCAGCCGAATTCACCCCAATCATTCCATGTTTCATCACCTAGCAAATGCCTCTGGATAGCGGGGCCCGAGCAACACAATGAAGAAAATCTTGGATGAGTGCTTCTTTCTCAAGCGTCTGGAAGGATTTGGCAGTATTCCTGCTGCTTTCTGATGGGTCACACCTAATACATAATTCATTTCCATGCCTTGAATGGGTCTCTGGACAGCAAAATACATCAAACCAAAGAAAATCAGTTTTGTGCACTATCTGGAAAGCTTTTCCAAGATTTTCAATCTTTTTCAGGAGTCAGGAAACTCCCTCCCTCTTCTTCCCTTGAGGGACGTTGGGAATTATACTTTCATAACTGGTTATCTGTTTTCATCTATGGATTGACTAATTAGCCGAAAAACGTATCTGCAGTCTATGTGTATTTGTATTCGCCCTCTATAATGTGTTTGTGTGTGTTGTTTTGAATGTTCGTGTTTTGGAGGTTGGCCGGTGAGATGGTAATGATTGTGCCACCACCATGACCATGCAAAATGATTGGCAATCATGCCTACCTTTGACATACTGTTCATGTAGAGCAGAATTAAATATGGCGTCCGATACAGAATGTTATTTTTTAATAAACAAAAGACTGTACTGTAAATAAAAGTGACTGGTGAGGCTCTTTAAAAGGTGACTTCTCTACCTCCATTTGGTGGCACTAGGGACCTGTTGTCTTCCTTTTTAATGAAGCTACTTGCAAATGTGAGAAACACGTGGCAATCTGTGGACATATTGTTGATTTTTCATTAGGTTCTTAAAGGTTCTTCAAATTACTCCTCCTTTTAAGAAATCATGAAACTGTCCCCCATAAAATTCAATGGATTCACACAGCCATAGGGCAACATTCCCAAAAAAGTCACGTTAAAGGGGTATTCCAAGAAATATAATTAAAATAAATAACTAAAATAAAGTACATTTAAATATTACAAATTTTACTAAATATCTTTACACAAAAATGTAACAAAAGGTCGTAATTATTTATGGTAGGAACTGAAATATGTTGGCTTCCAGCAGTTTCCCAGCCATCCATGTCTTAGGACGGGATGTGTAAAGACTCCTGCTGGAGACAGATGTCGGGTGAGTACAGCATCCTTTCAGGTATCATGAATGCACATTCTTCTGTTCACCAAACCTGATAGGGCTAGCGGAAGACAGTTTGTATAGTTTATTCCAGTAGCTCCATTCCATCCTTCTGCCTCCAATAAACCTGTCAGGTTGATGAGATAAATATTCAATCTCAGTCACCAAAAAAGTTATATTCTGCACTAGTCTGGACTCTGCTCCTCCACTTGTCTTGTCAAGTTCGGTGAACAGAGGAATGCACGTTCATGATACTGACAGGATGCAGCTCTCCCGCCATGTCTGTCTCCAGCCGACGTCTTTACGCAGCTTAACTTAAGACATGGGACGGCTGGGAACCTGCTGGCTGCTGACATATTTCATATCCTGGTAGCGCACTAAGGTTCATTTCACAGTTGCCTTTTTATGTCTTACATTGTAATATGTCCAAATCCTGAATCCTCCTGATCAGGCATGTGTCCCTATACTTAAAATGGGGCTGCAGGCCCATGCATTTGTATCAGTATTTCGGCAGTTCCATACCACTGTGTCCTTTTGACCTCTTCCCCAGCTGCAACATGTTGCAATTTTGGACGGTGTGAAAAATCCAATGCGGCTGCACATATAATGTATTTAAATGGTGGACAGATCCAGGCGGGGTGGATCCATCCATCCTGATCCATTGTAACACACTGATCATGCCCAAAATAGTTCCAGCACCTCAAAAACATGTACCCTTACCTCAGAAAAAGGGCTTGTGCCCTATGTTATTCTTCAAAAATGTTAATATAATTTATTGTGCATATGTACATGCTCTGGGGGCACCTGGGGAGGGGCTGCAGGAGTAGTTTAAGACCACCACTTTATTACTATCACTGTTTGAAGTCCCGTTGGATTTCACGGCAGAGCGGGGACTTCTACGCACAGAACTGTCAAATGCGGAGAATGAGCGCAAACTACGCCACAAGACAGTTCTGTGTGTAGAGAACTTTCAGAATAGGTATAGATAGCGCTTCTTTGCTGCATTTGACAGTTCTGTGCGTAGAAGTCCCCGCTATGCCGTCAAAAGCCGACGGGACTTCAAACAGTGATAGTAATAAAGTAGTGGCACAAAACCAATCCTGCAGCCCTTTCCAGGTGCCCCCATGGCATATACATATGCACAATAAATTTTATTACATTTTCTCACTTCCTCTCCCCAGCGGAATCAGGCATCCGACAGCTGCGGTGGCACGCGTTTGAGGACGCACGGCCAGATCAGGATGAACCCATTTTCATCCTGATCTGGCTGCGCTGCTAGTGTAAACCTAGCCTAAAGATTACCTTTTTTGCTACATTTCTTGTGTAATAAAGTTGTTTAGTAAATTTGTAATATTTAAATGTTCTTTATTTACTTTAATTATTTATGTTTATTCCATTTCTCGGTGTACCCCTTTATGCATATGGTAGACAGCAATACCGTGAACATAAACACATTTACACCAGATGGACACAAATAACGATATAAACAGTTTAGTAACTTTTACGATATTGTTTAAAAATGTGACAGGCACTTGAATTGCCTGTAGAGTGGAGTACGGACTTTAGGCTGGAAACACACTATCCTACTTACATACAAGTCTCCCAGAGGAGACTGGGATCAGTGACCCTGAACGGCGTCTCCCTCTCTGGATGGGAGTGTGATGCTGCACAAAAACACAAGCAGCTGACACTCCTGTCCAGAGAGGGAGAGGCCGTTCAGGGTCACTGATCCCAGTCTCATCCGAGAGACTCGCATGTAAGTAGGATAGTATGTTTCCACCCTTATATAGAATTTCATTACATACAATGAGAAATACTGTTTTCCTGTGCTCCAGTTATAATTTTGACCGTGTTTATTATATATTGCCCCCATCGCTCTCTGCTGACTACTTACAGTGTTTCTCCTTCTTATGTTTCAGATTCAGTCTCTAAATATTCTACTTCCATGTTCTCTCACTCCAGTCCATGCAAAGGGATGAAAGCAAACACCAGAAAGAACGTATGACCCCCATACAGCAAAACACAACTGACACGGAAAAAGAAAGTCATGTAAAATACCTCCTGTTCTTACCCGTGATGTTGTTAGTCCAGGAGACAGGGGTTGAGGCAGGCACAAAAGAGATAAATCTATTATTAGTATGTTAGAATTAAGGCAACACAAGCATCTCTAGACAAATATCTATACTTATAGAAGCAAAATGGAAGAAAATGCAAACTATTAGGCATATCTAGTTAATAATGTGGCAATATACATGCAAAGCGATAGCATGCTGTGAACGCATGGTGTTTGGGTCATGTGCATCACTTTTACAAATATATTAAAAGGAATCTATGACCAGGTTTTTGCTCTAGAATCTGAGAGCAGCATGATGTTGGGGAAAAGACCCTGATTCCTGTAATATGTCACTTGCTGGAGTTTTGATAAATTCACAGTTTTTTCTGCTGTAGATCTAGCAGAGCTCGGAATGCTGAGCCCTGTATAACCCCTCCCACAATGCTGATTGTATATAACCCCACCCACAATGCTGATTGTGTATAACCCCACCCACAACCCTGATTGTTTATAACCCCACCCACAACCCTGATTGTGTATAACCCCACCCACAACCCTGATTGTGTATAACCCACCCACAACACTGATTGTATATAACCCCACCCACAATGCTGATTGTGTATAACCCCACCCACAACCCTGATTGTTTATAACCCCACCCACAACCCTGATTGTGTATAACCCCACCCACAACCCTGATTGTGTATAACCCACCCACAACACTGATTGTGTATAACCTCATCCACACCACTGATTGTGTATAACCCACCCACACCACTGATTGTGTATAACCCACCCACACCACTGATTGTGTATAACCCCGCCCACACCACTGATTGTGTATAACCCACCCACACCACTGATTGTGTATAACCCACCCACAACACTGATTGTGTATAACCTCACCCACAACACTGATTGTGTATAACCTCATCCACACCACTGATTGTGTATAACCCCACCCACAACACTGATTGTGTATAACCCACCCACACCACTGATTGTGTATAACCTCACCCACAACACTGATTGTGTATAACCCTACCCACAACCCTGATTGTGTATAGCCACACCCACAACCCTGATTGTGTATAACCCCACCCACAACCCTGATTGTGTATAACCCCACCCACAACACTGATTGTGTATAACCCCACCCACAACCCTGATTGTGTATAACCCCACCCACAACCCTGATTGTGTATAACCCACCCACAACACTGATTGTGTATAACCCACCCACAACTCTGTGTATAACCTCACCCACAACACTGATTGCGTATAACCCCACCCACAACACTGATTATGGATAACCCCACCCACAACCCTGATTGTGTATAACCCACCCACAACACTGATTGTGTATAACCCACCCACAACTCTGTGTATAACCTCACCCACAACACTGATTGTGTATAACCCCACCCACAACACTGATTGTGTATAACCCACCCACAACACTGATTGTGTATAACCCACCCACAACTCTGTGTATAACCTCACCCACAACACTGATTGTGTATAACCCCACCCACAACACTGATTGTGTATAACCCCACCCACAACCCTGATTCTGTATAACCCCACCCACAACCCTGATTCTGTATAACCCCACCCACAACACTGATTGTGTATAGCCACACCCACAACCCTGATTGTGTATAACCCCACCCACAACACTGATTGTGTATAACCCCACCCACAACACTGATTGTGTATAACCCCACCCACAACGCTGATTGTGTATAACCCCGCCCATAACACTGATTGTGTATAACCCTACCCACACCACTAATTGTGCATAAACCCACGCACACCATTGATTGTGTATAACCCTGCCCATAACACTGATTGTGTATAACCCTGCCCACAATACTGATTGTGTATAAACCCACCCACACCATTGATTAGCAGTTTGTTTGTACACTGTACATCAACAGAAAGCTACAAAACAGTGGTGGGGGCGGGGTTACACAAAGTATGATGACTAGATGGCATAACACACCTAGTCCTGCAGTGATAATCTTTTGCTGAGAAAACAATGATTTTATTAAAACAACACTCAGCCTAATAAGTGGAGTATCACAGAAATCAGGATCTCAGCCCCTACATCAGGATATTCTCAGATTACATACTGAAAGATTTCCTTTAATAGTGATGTAATAGCCAGCAGGCATTTTTGTGTCAATTAAACTAGAGATGGGAGTCCTAGAGTTGTCTTCTTCAATTTGATCCTTGATCCGGACTTTCTACGTGGTTAAGCAGGTGGGGACAATCCATGCTAATGGCTTTGACTGGTAGACATCACTCAGCCTTTTTTTTTACAATGGATAATGATAAAGCCATGTCTATGGATAGGTGATTGGTCATGTCTATGGATAGGTGATTGGCCATGTCTACAGATAGGTGATTGGCCATGTCTACGGATAGGTGATTGATTGGTTGATGTCTAAACATATAAGTGTATGGCCAACAAATGAATGAATGCTTGGCCAAACAGAAATATGGCAAATGACTTGTTTTATTTTTAATTGTTTTCTGAATCCACCAGATGACCAATCTTGATACCCATAGTGAAGATCAAGGCTATTCATAAGTAGAGTCCTTAACAATTTAACTGATCTAATTCCATTAGGCATCTATTGGGAAATATCATTGAACACATTCTTAAATATATATTTACTCTATATAGACTGAATTTTACGTTGGTGAAAGTTTAGATGATATCCCCTTACTAAGAGATTGGTCAATGAAATTATATATTTCAGAGTGAATTATTCAGTCCACGTTTAACCTAAACATCTGATGTCGTCGGCCATCTTATCCATGTTGTAAACCCCCAAGTTGCATACATTTCCAGTTGGTTACTGGGGTCCAACTTAATTAGATTGTTAGATAGTTTGAAAAAAGAGATAGGTCAGTCAAGTTCAACCTTAATTAATCAATTTTACATCATCTATTGATAGATTTATAATCAACAATGTCATAAGAAAACCGTTCAGCCCTTATTTTCAAAGCTGATATAATATCTGCCCTTATTATCTCTTCTGGTAGAGTATTCTACATTAACTGTAAGGGCAGAGACACAATTATGCAAGCTGCATGTGAGCGTCTGGCATGCACCTCGCATGAATCACCCGGCCCGACTGTCAGCTCTCTAAACATTAGTGTGGAGCTGATTGTGTGTCTATGTAGCTCCAAGCTCCCGTTCAGAGAGGCAGGGGCCGGGTCAGGTGACTCATGTGAGATGCATGTGAGACACTCACATGTATCTCGCATAGTGCGTTTCCACCCTAAAGAAGCCTTTACTATCTGGATGTTAAAGAAGCCAAATTTTGGTAACTTCTCAATGTAGGAGAGAGCTTCCATCCGATGTAACAGTCTAGTTGCCAGCCTTTTAATTGACTAGTCCCTGGTAACTCTTCTA
Organism: Allobates femoralis; assembly: GCA_033576535.1. Lineage (NCBI taxonomy): Eukaryota > Metazoa > Chordata > Amphibia > Anura > Aromobatidae > Allobates > Allobates femoralis. The sequence continues at coordinate 32,714,539 of JARQOC010000011.1, forward strand.
TCTTCTGAGTTTCTACAGTCTTTACATATCTTTATCTGTAATCCCAGAATGTGGTCAATACAGATTTAGTTGGGGTAACAATTTTGGTTATTATTGCAGCTCTAGGATGTTCAATAGGATGCAAGTTTGTCCTTGAATTGGTCAATATGATCTTGACTTAATTGATGCCATTTGGATATCATTACAATATTTTGTCATTTTAGTAGACCCAGTAATATGAGTACGACTTCAAAACTGAAAGTCTTGCCAGGTTGTCCCGGCTTGAGGTCCAAGTCTTCATTGGCGCTACATTACTGGAGACTCTTGAGTCTTCACGGTGTACAGTTTGCTCTGTCATACTTTTACAGTGCCAGCGCCGGGAGCGGGTGGTCATGAGTCCACATTCCAACTAGACTTGTATTGAGTGAGGCCACACTCACGTCTAGTCGTCATGTAACCGCATGTATGCAAATCGAATATTTGCGATCACGCATCCGCCTGCTCCCGGCATTGGATCTGGAGAATCTTGACAGTGCACGTTGCACCGTAACCCTGGACAACCCCTTGAAACTTAATTGCTCATATCTGACCCATTTTTACCCATGGATGTGTAAATTGTTGTGTTTCCTCCCTTTATTTGCAATCCATTGAGATTCTGACGAACCAGAAGATACATTGTGGCCTACATAACCATCTATAATGACCATACTGTTGGCTAAATGGTGCGTGAGTCCAGAAAACGACATTCGAGTGTGTTGATAAGTATAATACATCCTATGAACTAATGACATCTCCTTTAGACCTATATGGCCCATAAATTAGATGTCTGCTTTATGAACTATTCATGCATGGACTAATGAGTTTTAATACTTCTAATGAGTAATAATATTATTTAGCCTGTTTCAGACATCCAAGTTTCGCAGACCTTTGAAGGACTGATATTTCCATACCAGTCATGGGTCTTTTAAACGCAAACTCCACTGCCTGATACGCATTTACAAGGCTCTTCAGTGCAGGTCAGGAAGGACAACATCGGTCATGGAATCCCAATCAGTACAAGGACAGTGAAACATTAATGTCTGAAACTGGCTTTAAAGGGTTATTCCTATGTTTAGAAGTTATCACCTATCCCCAGGATAGGCGATAATTTGTTGATCGGAGGTGGTCCAGCAATTGGGATTCCCGCTGCTTCGGAGAGCAGAGCCCTGCAGATATCATCTAAAATTAGCAGAGGTCATGTCATAAATTTGCATTACTGCTTGATGTGGAATTGTCGGAAAAGCCAAGTGCTGGACTTGGATATCTCAGACCATATCGATCTTCTAGACATAGGAGTAGCCCTTTACCATTTTTGTGAGCATTCAATAATTTAGTTTTACATTCTATGTAAAGTTTTTTTTCCCGGCACTTAGAGATGATTTTTCGGATCACCGCAGGTCCATTTCCTGGCACCCGAAGCAAATAGATGATTTTACCAGGGGAAAACTTGTCAGTTCACATTAAAAAAATACAGTATTACATGACAACCAACCATTCAGATGAGTCTGTAAGAGAGGTGACAACCCCTGAAAGGGAATCTGCAGCAGGTTTTTGCTATGTAATGTCAGGACAGAATGAAGTAGTGGTTAAAACACAGAATTCAATGATCAGTTACATGCCATCTCCTGTGCTGTTGTCTGCTTAAACTGAGTGTTTTATCACTAAGATACAATCAGCTCTTTCCATGTTGTCCGACTCCACCCCCTCTTGTGATTAGCAACTCACAGTCTGTAGACGTTGTACATAGAGAGCCTGGTGTTGGCTGGGGCAATTTTTTTAAGCTCTGCTGTCTAAATCTAAAAACTTTGACTGTGTCGGAACCGCTGCACCCAGTAATCTAAGAGATATATAATTGGATTCAGGGTCTCTTTGCCTACATCATGCTGCTCTCAGATGAGGTAGCAAAAACCTGCTGACAGATTCCCTTCAATATTTGGTTACTACTGACATGTAGTATATAAGCAATGAGCGTTATGCATTGGCGATCAAAATAAGAGCCCAATATTTGATCAGTTGATTTTTTCGGACAGAAAGTCATTTACATTGATGAACATTTGGTGGTCTTTGTGTAAGGGGTGCATCATGCCACTAAAACAGCATTTTCCAAATTGACCAAAATATATCAACTTAAAACCTTTATTTTTCACAAAACGTGATGATCATAATTAGAGAACAGCAATGACTGTAGCAAAGAGAAAGATTAAAACTAAATTTGTTGTGAAGGTTTCAGCAGTCAGTAATCGGTAGGCAGTGTACAGGCCTTTGCTTTGTACAGGCCTTTGCTTTGAATGACTTCAGCATATCTACAGCCATAGGACATCACTAGTCTCTCACACTGCTCTGGGGGGATTTTGCTCCACTCTTCTTCCAGTCTTTTCCACAGTTCTGTGACTGTTGTGAGTTTCTCGGCCAAAACTTTGTCAAAAGGGATTTTCCAAAGGTTTTCTATTAAGTTTAGATCAGGACTCTGGGCGGCCGTTTCATTGCTTCAGTGTTTTTTGTTTCAAGGAACTGCTTTACCTGTTTTGCTGTGTGATGGGGCAGTGTCCTGCATGAAAGTTGCCGGCTGATTGAGAGCTGAACGCAAGTAAGGAACCCTGTGTTGTTGAAGAAGGCTCTGATACACACATGCATGCACTCTGCCATGTAGCTGAATGAGAGGTTCAACCCCTGCAGCAGAAGACATTCCCCAAACCATCACACTTCCTCCACCACCTTAAACTGACTTCTCTACACACTTTGGGTTCAGTCCTTCACCAGTTTGTTGACAAACACACTGCTAATATGAACTGTGGACCGCTTCTCCTCTGTCCACACAACATGCTCCTCACCAAAGGTGAGTCTAGCCTTTTGATTCTTTCTGCTAATGAGGGGTTTGGTCACTGCAGAGTGGGCTTTCAGTCCAAATGCTCTTAAATGTCGTGACCAGTATGTTGAGACAGATCCTTACCCTGTTCAGTGCTGAACTGGCGAGCTATTCCAGCTGCAGTGTTGAAACAATTACCCATGGACATTCTCTGCATTATTCTGTCCTCTCTTGCATTTGTCTTTTGAGGGCAACCAGCCTTCTTAAGACACTTGAAAAAGTTTGTGACGTTGTAAAGATATAATATTCTAGAAATCACAGACTTGGAATGACCAACTTCTGTGGTTATGGCTGATAGGGTGACCTTCTTTGGCCTTCATCTGTACACCCTGCTTCCGGAGGGTTTCAGTCACTTTGGAACGGCACACCATTTTTGCAAAGTGAGTGCAAACTGGAAACTTAGGCTGCCAGTTAAGTAGGGTTTATCAGATAATTAAGGAAAATAGCACCAGGTGCCAGATTAACATCAATGACCTGCAGGTATCTGTGTCTTTTTCATTGATCTCATTTACATTTTTATTCTGTGCTTTAGAATATATTCAATTTATGAAATAAGCTTAAAATACTGCTATATTACTCAAGATAGGATATTTCACATAGGACAAGAAAATGACCTTTAGATTAAGGAAATTGTGTGTCATTCTCTAATTTTGATCGCCAGTGTACACAAATACCCACTTTATACTACTTACACACTGCCAGTCACCAGTGTCCTCACTTCATGATGACGTGTCATTCAGCACCACATCATGTATTGGGGATACTCTGCTTTCTTGGTGACGTGTCCTTCAGCCACTGGATTGGTGATCCGTTGTGATGGTTCTGTACTATGGTGCTGGATGACACCACAGTGCACAGTGATCACAAGACATGACCAACACCAATCGACTGAACAAAGTAGACAAGGCGCTTTTATACCACTGCTGTCACTTTTTTTTGCATTCATCTATTGCATTCCTATTACAATTCATTTAATTTTTTGCACAATAAAAATCATCAAACTTCGCATCTGCAGGTATTGACCCAAGTGAAAAATGGTGTCACCTTCCATACGCAGGTTCTTTACACAGACTGCTTTTTCCAGCCTCCCTTCACTTTAAAATCATGCAGCATACTTTTAATGATTGACTTCTCTATAGACAACCGTAATAATGGCTACCTAATAATGCGCACATTTAGCATGAAAACATGATTTAAATAAAAAGTTATTTTCGCATAAAACATTCCCTTTAACTGTAACAGAAAAGAAATTTTTACAATATTTTGAACTTTTCAATTTGACTCTAAAAGTGAAAGACGACACAATGTAGAAGGGCAGATTCCATATATGCATAATCTGCAAGTAGATACACAGAGGAAACCAGAGGTTTTCATGCAATATATAAAAAAACACATATATATGTTTTTCTCACTATCTGACATGAAATTAGAATAAAATTTTCCCATTTTATGCTAATTAGGATTACCATAATTATTCATATTTGCCACATGCCCAAATAATGTGAGAGAGAATGTTTTAGGGCATTTGTATTATTTTCTTCAAAGTTAGAAGTTTACACACACTAAGATTACTATGCCTTTAAACAATTGGGACAGCCCATATGAACATGTCATTTGTTTGGAAGCTTCTGATAGGTTTATTGACAACATCTAAGTTAATTAGAGACACACCTGTGGATGCATTTTAATGCACACTTGAAACACACTGCTTGTTTGCGCAGCATCATGGGAAAGTCTAAAGAAATCAACCAAGAAATCAGGAAGAGAATTGTGGACTTGCACAAGTCTAGTTCAACCTAGGATGCAATTTCCAGATACCTCAAGGTGCCTCGTTCATCTGTACAAACAATTATATGCAAGTACAAACAAGATGGGAATGTCCAGCCATCATACCTCTCAGGAAGGAGATGGGTTCTGTGTCCCAGAGATGAATGTGCTCTTCTCCGACATATGCTTATCAACCCAAGAAAAAAGCAAAAGACCTTGTGAAGATAATGGCAAAAGCTGGAAAGATTGTGTCATTATCCAAAGTGAAACGAGTACTGTATCAACATGGACTGAGAGGCCACTCTGCCAGGAAGAAGCAAGTATTCCAAAAGACTCATAAAAAAGCCAAATTAATTTTTGCAAATGCACACAGGAACAAAGACCTACATTTTTGGAGACATATCCTGTAGTCTGACGAAACTAAAATGGAACTATTTGGCCATAATGACCATCGTTACATTTGGATGAAAAAGGGAGAAGCTTGGAAGACTAAGAACATCATCCCAACTGTGAAACATGAGGGTGGCATCATGTTGTGGGGTTGTTTTTGTGCAGGAGGGACTGGTGAAGCTCACAAAATAGGAAAGAGGAAAGAAGATTGTGATTATGTGATTATGTGGGTCTTTCAAAACATATTGTCAAATTGGTTACAAAGTGGCTTATGGATAACAAAGTCAATGTTTTGGAGTGGCCATCAAAAAGTCTTGATCTTAATCCTATTGAAAATTTATGGGCAAAGCTGAAAAGGCAGGTGTAAGCAAGACGACCTACAAACATGGCTCAGTTACACCAGTTCTGTCAAGAGGAATGGGCCCAAATTCCTATTGTGGGAAGCTTGTGGAAGGATATCCAAAATGTTTGACCCAAGTCATACAGTTTAAGGGCAATGGTACCAAATACTAATGAAATATATGTAAACTTGTAACGTTGCAGAAAGTAATATAAATGCATTAAAACAATTTCTCTCATTATTCTTGTATTTGGCAAATAATAATTATGGTTTTGCTAACTGACCTAAAATAGGAAAAATGTATTCTGATATGATGTCAGATAGGAAAACATGCATATATCATTTTTATACAGTGTATGTAAACTTCTGGTTTCAGCTGTAGCTATATAAGAAATCTGTAGGAGCAGACTGGTTAAAAGGCAATTTTATTAGTGTTGAAAGTGACTTATGGGTCTTTTTGGCCAAGGACCTCTAGATATTGTTTTAAATACCCATATGAGTAATTTGCCCTTGTCCCATGGATTAAAATTTGTAAAACAATGATCAAGCTCCTGACTTGCATGATTGATTATATGTAAATTTAAGAGGGCTGCCTAAAAAGGAAACCTCTCATTAAAAAGAAGCAGATGTGTCAATAATCCAAGGGCTGAACTTTTAGGAATACGTAGCGATTGAAAAAACATAAGGACCTGGTGTCAATAATCCAACCACTCAACTGTCATGAGTGTGTTGTGTCCTGATTTTACGTCTGGGGGACCTGGGATCAGGAGGCCTAAGCATTTCATTGATCACAGGTTCAGTGTGGAGCCCACTTAACTGTTATCTTGTGAATTTACTTTCTTTGCTGAAGGGGTTAAGGGCTCTTTCACTTGTGGCTGAGATTTCTCTTACCCTTAATTCCAGCTGTAGCTTCTTATCATCACTCCCTTCCGCTATATTTACCCGCCCCTGGCTTCTCTTTATGCCGGATATAGATTTTCTATACTGACCACGTTTAGGGAGTCACCTTGTAGAGCTGAGGTGTTTTATCCTAATGTAGCTGTGAAGCTTTCTACTAGAGACAATTTGGAGTCCTTTTATACTTCTTTCCTTGCCTGTGTTACCTTTGTGTTTCCTTGCTCTCCTGCCCCTTCACTTCTTTGTAAGTAGTAATATATAGGTGAGTTGTATCTAGAAGTATACGAGACAGGTACGAGACCCAGGAATCCTTACCTTCAGGGGTAATCTTGGGGACAGTGATAGCCTAGGGACCCCTAGTGTGGGGTCAGTTAAGTTGCACTTATCCCTCACTTTTCTACCGTCGCAGCGTGCAGCGTGACATCATTTCAGGAATATGTGGCTTTTGAAAATAATAAAGACCCTTGCACAAAAAGACCCTGTTTTGGTTTATAAAGGGGTCTTGAGCATAGATCTCCCTCTATAAAATCAATATGACCTAACAGGGCATAAAGAAAACTAAAAGTTTTATTTTAACCCCTTCATGAACAAGGGAGTATATATACTCCCTTGGCCATGTCTTTACCCCTGATGCGAGCTCATGCACTGAGCTTGCATCTTCCCCCACACATCTCAGCTGAGCTGATCAGCTGAGATGAGTAGCTAACAGCACCAATCCGATCAGCGATTGGATCGGTGCTGTTAACTTTTTGGTTTGCACTGTCAATCACCAACAGTGTGATCCAATGCACCGCAATGGAGAGGTCCTGTGATGTGATCACGGGACCTACGCTGTTACCTTGCCAGCCCGGGGTTCTGTGATGACCCCGGAAGCCTTATGCAGTAATTTCCTGCCGACGAGCCCTGAGCTACGTTGCCGGCAGAAAGAGATGATTTCTCCTGTGTTTAGATTTGCAGCAGCTCGTCTGTACATAGGAGAAGCGATAGGTCTATGTAGCACTGAGGTCCCCTAGGGGGCCAAGTAAAATAAAGAAAAAATAATGAAAAACGTTCTTAAAAATATGGAAAAAAGCACAAAAGTTCAAATCATCCCTTTTGCCCCATTGAAAAATAAAACTATTAAAAAAGTTAAAAAATACACATATTTTGTATTGTCATGTTCAGAAATGTCCGATCTATTAAAATATAAAATTAAATCAGATTAGTAACCTGCATAATGGAAAAAAGTGCAAATGCCAAAATTACATTTTTTTGGTCACCGAACCATTGCAATAAGATGTAATAATGGGCGGTCAAAATATCGCTTCTACCCCCAAAATGGTATCATTACAAATGTTAGCTCAAGCTGTAAAAAATAAGCCATCACACAGCCCCAGATCGCTAAAAATTGAGAGTGCTGTGGGGTTGCTGAATATTGCGTATAAGTGCAATTCTTTTTCTTTAAAATCTTCAGATTTTTTCTCACCACTTAGATAACAGTAAAAGTATACATGTTTGGTATCTACAAACTCGTACTGACCCGAGGCATCACACCAACATGTCAATTTTACCATATAGTGAATAAAAATCCTAAAGAACAAATGTGTAACTGCACTTCTTTTGCAATTTCACTGCACTTGGGATTTATTTTTCTTATGTTTCTGCAGAATTCATGGTAGAATAAATTATTTTATTAAATAGTACAACTCTTCCCACAAAAAACTAGCCCTCGTATGTCTATATTGATAACAAATTCGACACTCTTGGAAGAAGGGCAGGGTAAAACAAAAACCAGAAAACTAAAAATTGCCCAGGGTGAAGGGTTTAAAGGGAACCTGTCTCCTGGATCTAAACCTCTGACCTATCACTAGCTGTCCCTACACCTTCCTAGCTACGCCCTAACCATACCTCTCTGCTGTAAATCCACCCTGTAGAAATTAAGAAAAATTACTTTGAACTTACTGGGTGTCGCTCTCTCTGGAGACTGGAAAAGCGGCTCCAGGCTCCTTTCTCCCCTCCTCGCTGCATAACTGCACCCCCAGCCGGGTGGCATTATTCATTCTTCCTCTCCTCTTGAATTTGGAATCTCCCGCCCCCTCTTTCCTTCTATGATGAACCGGCCGGTACGTCACATCCGGCCCGATGTATTATGGGCCCGATCACGTGATTGGCCCTGATGCCACTTGGGCCTGATCATGTGATTGACCCCGATGCATTATGGGCTGGATCACGTGATCGGCCTGGCTTCAATATGCGCATTTGGATGTGCGGAGCTGGGCTGATCACATGATCCAGCCCATAATGCACCAGGGCCAATCACGTGATCGGGGCCATAATGCACTGGGGCCAATCACATGATTGGGCCCATAATGCACCAGGCCGGAAGTGACGTATCGGCTGGTGCATCATAGAAGGAAAAGAGGGCGGGAGATTCCAAATTCAGAAGGGGAGGAAGAAAGAATAATACTGCCCAGTGGGGCGTGCAGTGAAGCACAGGAGGGGAGAAAGGAACCTGGAGCCGCCTTTCCAGTCTCCAGAGAGAGCAACACCCAGTAAGTTCAAAGTCATTCTTCATTTTTACCGGCCAGATTTACAGCAGAGAGGGATGGCTAGGTAGCAGTTAGGAAGCTGTAGGGACAGCTAGTGATAGCTCAGAGGTTTAGATCCCAGTGACAGATTCCCTTTAAAGGGGAATTAATTAAGAAATCCCCTAGATGTCTTTTATCACATTACCCCCAATTATTAATTACAGGCTCTATCACTTTCTAGGACCTTCTAAATGGAAACCACAAATACAATTTTGCAAAGACTAGTTTTAAATTAGAAAGTCTCATATAAAAACCACGTGACCCTGTGATATAATGTATGGAAAAGTGCAATCACATACTAACACAATGGAGATGCATTTAGAATAGATTAGTAGCATACCATATTCATGTCAATCCCGTTGGTGTAGGTCCAGGCATGCTGGAAATATTCTTCAAGCCTCTGACGTAAAGGATTAGGAATCTGGTGAAATCTGATGAATTCTTTTACTCGGAGCATTTGCATGTGGTACCGTGCTGTTCCTGAATATAATCTTTGGATTATTGCAGACACATTTCCAAAAATACTTGCATACATTAATGCTGGATTGAAAAAAACAAACAAACAACATAATATTAGGTGAGCAAATGAATGCTATCAAATCTGAGCATCAAAGGTTTAAATAAATATGATATAAAAACTTACCTGAAAAAAATACTTCTTTAAAAAAAAACAAAACAATATATTTGATGTTTTATTCTCTTTACAGTATACAACCAAAGGGAATGTATCATAGATTTGTGGTTATACAGCCTTCCCGAATTGTCTGTGTAGCAGGGTTTGTGCCTGGAAGGATTTGATCTTTCTTCAAAGACCAAGGATTGTTTAGTCATCTACATACTGAGCCCAATATTACACTCCAGTTAGAGACAAATATAATAAACTCCATATATTGTATAGAAGCCATCTAAACGTGTAGTATGAGCGTGCACTAAACTGACCTGTGACATCACCTATTGTGAATGGTGGATCCTGTGTTATCTACTGTATATAGAGGTGTTATCAATCATTGTACAAGAGGAGGTGAGCTGTGATATCACCTATTGTGAATGGTGGATCCTGTGTTATCTACTGTATATAGAGATGTTATCAATCATTGTACAGGAGGAGGAGGTGAGCTGTGATATCACCTATTGTGAATGGTGGATCCTGTGTTATCTATTGTATATAGAGGTGTTATCAGTCATTGTACAGGAGGAGGTGAGCTGTGACATCACCTTTTGTGAATGGTGGATCCTGTGTTATCTACTGTATATAGAGGTGTTATCAGTGATTGTACAGGAGGAGGAGGTGAGCTGTGACATCACCTATTGTGAATGGTGGATCCTGTGTTATCTACTGTATATAGAGGTGTTATCAGTCATTGTACAGGAGGAGGTGAGCTGTGATATCATCTATTGTGAATGGTGGATCCTGTGTTATCTACTGTATATAGATGTGATATCAGTCATTGTACAGGAGGAGAAGGTGAGCTGTGATATCACCTATTGTGAATGGTGGATCCTGTGTTATCTACTGTATATAGAGGTGTTATCAGTCATTGTACAGGAGGAGGTGAGCTGTGATATCATCTATTGTGAATGGTGGATCCTGTGTTATCTACTGTGTATAGATGTGATATCAGTCATTGTACAGGAGGAGGAGGTGAGCTGTGATATCACCTATTGTGAATGGTGGATCCTGTGTTATCTTATGTATATAGAGGTGTTATCAGTCATTGTACAGGAGGAGGTGAGCTGTGACATCACCTATTGTGAATGGTGGATCCTGTGTTATTTACTGTATATAGAGGTGTTATCAGTCATTGTACAGGAGGAGGTGAGCTGTGACATCACCTATTGTGAATAGTGGCAATTAGACTACTCAAAAGTCTTCTGCACAAAACAAGAAGTGTGAGCCTAGAATTAGACTTTGTGTTCAACATTAAAATTTCTAGCTTCATATGTTTTTTTTTAAATATCTTATTTATTTATATGTGTACACTAGCACTGTATCCGATTATTGTTTGAATCATCAGGCATCTTAGAGGTTAGACCTTCCCTATCATAAAGTGAGAGCATATCCCAGAGATACGCTATCACTTTACAAGTTGGGAGTTCCCCGTTCCTTTCTTCTACAGCCCAAACACAAGTTGCATTTAACGTAGAGTAACATTCCTTGTGACAATCAATGTACAGCGTGTGATCATCCCTGATGCCCATTCCAACTTTTGATATAACATGTAATATTCTCCTGATATTTATACTAATGAAACCTCTTTCTAGATCGTTAGCCATTGCAAGTTACCTTCGGAGACATGAAGACCTTAGAAACCTGACAGAGCTAATTAGCAGTTGGTTTAGAGGTCTCGCTGGGGAGAATTATAGATCAGCCTCATGCACTTAAGCAACAATTATCAAGGTTGGATTCCATAAAGTGTAATAGGAATAAAAAAGATAGAAGCCAACTGGTTCAAAATTGATAGTCCTAATGAGAAAAGTGGGGGATCCGGGTTCGCTTCGTAACCTACCATTGCAATTAATTTTCTGTCCAAAATGACATGGATGAAAATCAATGTTGTATTACTTTTTGGAATTAGCTTGTCTATTACTTGGTGTGGTTAACTAATAATTCATTAAATCAATGTTATACCCTTGTTTAAGTTAAATTGGAGTCAAATTAGAAAACTGTATTTTACTTGTTGACCAACCTCCACTGTTGCTAGAATTAAGGAGCCATCGGGCTTTAGGAAATGCTAAGGCTGGCTTCACACCACGGTGTGATCCGGTCCGGGGCTGTCCGGGATGACCCTGACAGCCCCGGACCGGATCAGCACACAGAACCGGAAGGCCAAATGTGCCCTCCGGCCCTGTGTGCAGCCGGATGCTGCTAATTGCAGCCGCAGCTGCTGATTTTTCAAGACCGCGGCTAGCATGTAGCAAGCTGCGGTCCTGAAACAACAGCGGCGTGCAGCCGCCAGTGTCCGGTTCCCGGATCCTCCCGGTCCGGGACAATCCGGCCCCATAGGCTCCAGGAGAATCCGGCCGAATCCGGGATCCGGCAAATTGGGGAGATTTTTCTCCACGGACAAAAAAATGATGCAAGCATCATTTTTGTGCCCTGAGAGAATAATCCGTTTTGTCCCGGAGTGATGAAACTGGATGGCAGAGAGCTCCCATCCGGCTCCATCCGGGCCCATAGGCTGCTAAGGGGCCAAAAACTGGTCCGGGGCTGTCTGGTTTACACCCGACAGCCCCAGATAAAAAAAAACGTGGTGTGAAGCCAGCCTAAGGCTCCTGTTTTATTCGTGGTTGGAAGCGGTGCTGTGAAGGTAGTGCAACTTTTTGCAGTTCTCTGCACAGTGCAGAATATAAGGCTAAAATTACTAAGGGTAGTTTTGTTCTGATGACTACGAGGGCACAGACCTCACTTCTCTAGTGTATTTTAAAGGGCTGTGGAGTCAGTCAGTGTCCATTTGGTGGACTTGGAGTCGGATTCAGGGAAATTGAGGAGGCCGAGTTAGATGTTTGGCTTACGGACTTCACAGCCATAGTTGTTGAGTCAGAATCAGTGTCCATTTTGGTGGACATGGAGTCGGATTCAGGGAAATTGAGGAGTCTGAATTGCATGTTTGGCTTACGGACTTCACAGCCATGGTTGTTGAGTTGGAGTTGTGGAGTCACTGCCCATTTTGGTTGGAGTCCGAATCAGGGAAACTGAGCCAGATAGAGGCGGAGTCAGAGGTTGCTTGGTTTAACGACCTCACAGGTCTGGTTATTTCAGCTCTTCGGAAGGTGGAAAAACCATTTTTACTCTTCAAAGTAAAACAAGTTATCACCTGCCTAGAGGATAGGTGTAAAATTGTTGATCAGTGGGTGTACCACCGCTGGGACTCGCACCGATCGGCAAAACAGATAACTAAAATCCTCATCCGAATGGAGTGGCTGTGCCCAGACTCCATTCATTCCCAATTTGGCTGCTGAGCACTGTGCTCAGTTTTTTCCAGCAGCCCCATAGGGAATGAATTGATCAGCAATCTGGTGACTGACCTGCTGTTTTTTTTTTGTACCGGGAACAATTTAGATGAACTCCCTTCTGTATCACGCACTGGACAGATCTAGGCTAATCATGCTACTGAAACTACCTATTCATAAAATTTCAGTTTCTTTTATTATTTTTAGTTTATGCAAAACCACTATTTACATTAGGATTAAAAAAAATCTGCTAGGCTATGTTCACACGTTGCATTTTTGCGGAATTTCTTTTTTTGAGCGTTTATGTGTTTTACATAAATGAAAGCACCAGCAAAAGCTCTGATATTCCAAAAATCTCCTGCATACAATTGTTTTTTTTTAATGAGTAAAATTGAAAATTGTTGCATTTATTAAAGAAGCAGCATGTCAATTGTTTTTTCAAAAAGTAATTTTTTTTGCTCCATTTTTACTGCTTTTGTGGTGAAAGAAACTAACTTTATTTAAACATACACTGTAGACTAATGATACATCAAAAACGAAGCAAAAACACAGCAAAACCTGCTTTTTGGAAGCTTTTTACTGCCAAGAAAGCAGGTTTTGCTGCAGAAAAAAAGCTGCAAAAAAACAACTTGTGAATATACCCTTAAGGCCAGGTTACACGCAGCGACATCGCTACAGATGTCGCTGCAACGTCACAAGTTTTGTGATGTTGCAGTGACCTCGCTAGCGAAGTCACTGCGTGTGACATGCCGCAGCGACCAGCGATGAGCACGCTGACCACTGCGGAATGGCCAGGACCATTTTTTGGTTGTCAGTCTCTCGCTGGGCAGCATACATCCGCGTGTGTAACGCCCGTCTAACCCGATGTATTCCCTGTTAACCAGGTTACACATCGGGTTACTAAGCACAGCTCTCTGGTAACCAGGGTACACATCGGGTTACTAAGCACAGCTCTCTGGTAACCAGGGTACACATCGGGTTACTAAGCACAGCTCTCTGGTAACCAGGGTACACATCGGGTTACTAAACACAGCTTGCTTTGCTTAGTAACCCGATGCGTACCCTGGTTACCAGCATACTCCCACTTGCCCTAGCCTATCAGAATACAGTAGCGGAACCTCAACATCTTGGAAAAGAATAGTTTATATCGATGTCGAGGTCGTTACACGGTTCGCTGGTCGCTGAGTAGATCTGCCTGTTTGACTGTTCACCAGCGACCACACAACGATGTTCCAGCGTTCCCGGCCAGGTCGGATCGTTGGTGAGATCGCTGGATCATCGCTATGTGTAGCGTGGCCTTAAGGGAAGCTGAACTAAATGTTTAACTTTTATTTCCTTTTTTAACATTCTAATTTCTTAGAGCCCAAAGAGGAAATAAACCTACACTCATTTGATCACTTGTTCTATATTGTACAATACTTCAGTTATACAGCATAAAAATCATAATTTCTAGATGTGACTGCATCATAATGGGGGTGTTGGGATAAGGAAGGGCAATCCTGTCGAGTGTAGTTCTCGGCATTCTTTGGCAGTCACACGGACTGTACAAAATGCCAGTCTTGATGAATGAGGTCCTTTATCTTATCTAAGATCGTTAATAAACACTAAAGCATCAATAATCGAATACAGGTCACATTTATCTATATTCTACAAACAGAAAACCCAACATCAACCCTGCACCATATGGTTCCCCCACCGGGCTCCAGAGCCAAAGTAAAGCGCATGGAAGATCGAAGATCATACCATCCAATCATTGATGATTAGGATATAAAACTGTTGAAAGTTAGTGGCCATTCCAACAACCCATTACAGATCAGATGATTTTTAGATCGTCATACTTACAGCCAATCAACATAACACAAATGGAGAAGATTTTTTCCGAGTTGGTATTGGGCGACACATTTCCAAATCCCACGCTTGTCAGACTGCTGAATGTAAAATAAAGGGCCGTCACGTACTTGTCTTTGATGGAAGGACCAGAGCTAGGGTCGGTGTAGTTATATGGTTTCTTGATTTGATCTCCTAATTGGTCCAGCCAACTAATCTTGTGAATTAAGTAAGGTCGTTCCACGTTGCCAATTGCATACCAGATGCAAGCGAGCCAGTGAGCAATTAGTGCAAAAATGCACATGAGCAGCATTAGGACGGCAGCACCGTATTCTGAATATCTGTCCAACTTTCTTGCAACTCTGACCAAACGGAGTAATCTTGCTGTTTTTAATAGTCCGATGAGAGTGGTGGTCTGTGAAGATAACACACCGAGTTACATAGTTTATTTATAGACATGTACCCGCTTCAAATCACCCACAACAAGTTTAAACATTGTGATTGTCATTCTGGTATCATGGGGTCAGTTTTTATTGCAACATAATGGATCTATTATTGGCACACTTGCAGTATTGGAGACCAGAAGTTAGTGGGTGTGACCAGCTTAGTTGGTGGGTGTGACCCTCACCTTGGTGGGCGCAGCCTGATGGTTTTTTTCTGTGTGCTCTACCCGGTTAGTGCCCTTCAGTCGGTCATTTTGGCTAACTAAGCTCAGTCACCACAGCCTCACCAACTACGTTCCCCAACACAGTGAGGTGAGCTTGCCCAAGTAAGTGGCTGGTCCACAATATTCCACACGAGACACTAAGCTGTACCCACTAAGCCAGTCCGACCAATCACTAAGCCACTATGCCCACTAACTCCTGTTCTCTCCTCCTCCCCCTTGACATTGCGAGGAAAGTACGCTAACCGACTGATGCGGCAACTGACAAGCAGTGCACTGAAAGCCGGTACACCTCTTAGGCCGGCTTCACACCACGGTTTCGGAGTTTCCGGGTGTAACCATGTCAAAGCGGATACACTCGGATCCGATTTTGCCTCCCATGTATTGTTATGGGGCACAGATTGTGCCCGGATGTGTCCTTTTTGCCATCCGATTTATGCACAATCCGAGCCCCATAGGGATACATGGGAGACAAAATCGCATCCGAGTGTATCCGATTTAACACGGATACACTAGGATGCCTCAAAACCATAACGTGAAACCGGCCTTAGCTTGTGCTTATGCTCAGTGCTACGGCCTTGTGATTTCATTAAGTGGTGGGGGTTTGATAACCTGGACCTCACCAATCTAAAGGGCATTGTAGGCTATGCTAACACTGAGTCTGAGGAGTTCAAAAACAACTATTTTTTCACAGGAAATTGCCTTTTTTCGAAGTCCTTTCTTTTTCCTAAAAAAGTTTTGATGAGTTTTAGAAATGTGTTATATCCTTAAAGCGTTTTTTTGCCAGTCTTTTGTTTGGACAGTGCCTACCTAGCCTGGAGCAGATTTTATCAGAACCTGTACTATTTTTTCTCCCAGGAGTTTTTCAAACACTCTCCAGGAAAAAAAAAAAAGCCTGAAAAACATCTCAGTCCTTAGGCTATGCTTGCACAAAATTTTTTAATAAGTTTTTTTAGGAGATATAAATAAAATAACTTTTTTTAATCAAGTTCCATGCAAACTAGGAAATATTTGAAAATGGTATTTGGAAATTAGTAATTTAGTAATTAGCAGTCACATGTGCACCAAATATTGCACGTATGCTAAAATGTTTCTTGTGCTCTGTACATACAGGTGTGTGACTCCCCCATTTTGGGTTCATATAGCTTTACCAGGGTGGGTATTAAACACTTAGATCTGGGTCCTGCTCTGTCCCCATCTATTTTGGGACCTGTAGGAACTTAGAGAGGTGAAATACTAGAGCTAGGGTTCATCTTGATTAGGCACACCTTTTTGTAGTGGGATGGCTTTTATGCTTTTACTAATCAAAATACTGTCCTTTGTGTTATATACTGTACTATTACTATTTATTTACTTAATGAAGGGTATTTGCTCTATTGCTTTTATCTAACTTTATGTTAATTAACCATGACATGTAAATTCAAATTACTAAAAAATTAAGGACAAAAAAAACCCTTTGCATGCAAATTTTCAGAAGCCACACCACTTTGAATAACTAATGATGTAACAGTCCCAGTACAGTTAGAAGGTATTTGACACCTATAGAGGCGAAGAAGTCTCATGGCAAAAATTAAAGTAGGGCCTATTAGCAGGTGCTGCTTGGCACTCAGGGTACCATCACACGAGGTGACATCACCGGAGATGTCGGTGGCGCCGGGTGGGAGCGCTCACGTTTTTGGCGCCCCGCCAGCGTTGCTGTCGAATGTTTACATGCGGCAACACCTCCGGCGACGCACCGGCGATCTAACAGGCGGCATCTAAAAACCCCAGCGGCGATGCTGTAACATGGGAGCCTATGTCAGATCGCCATCCCCCTGTTACATGGGGCGATGTGTTCACATCGCCCCTGAGTGCTCGCCTGGTTTCAGAGCACTGATGTGAAACCTGGCGACCACTGAGAGGCGATATATAGCACCAACATCTCCCCTTTACATTAACGATGCAGGGGCGATATCGGCTCCGATAAGCCACACCCCTACGTCGCCTAAGAAATCAGCGGTGCCGTTGCCAGGTGTGGCGGTACCCTCACACTCCTCCCTTTACTATCACGGATTGGGAAGACTCTTGTAACTTGCAAAGAGCAAAATAATGGAGCCAACAAGAGCTGAAGTCTTCCCTTCTCTATCGGGTGATAGAACCCAGAGTTTAGTGAATACTCCTAATTATTTGTGGGTAACTATGTTGCAGTAATACTGACTAATGATATAACAGGGCTTCAAGCAAAGGATAATGAATAAAAGTTGACTTTTGTAGGAAAACTTCTACTTTTAAGCTTGCAGTGACAAGAATGTAGATACCAGCAGGAGCTGTTCCACAGACATAACCTCACTAATTAGGAAGAAAATCTGCCTGTATCACACTTCTTCTCGGGGCAATTTAAAGGAATGAGCAGTATTTTAATCAGGTTTTCTCAAGAATACAGAAAAGCATTTCTGTAATTTTAATGATAGGTTAAATGTTGTAGTCGGCATATTTAATAATGGCATTATGCTGACGCTGTAGAACGCCTGCTGATTTTACATGTCCTGACACAGTTTGGGCCGAGGAAGAGGGAGATTACTGCAGATAGAGATTACTGAGAGACCCAGCACCACACCCCGATAACACCCAATATGTAATGGGATAATCATAACACATATCCAATGTCTTCCGGGGCCCCTGGAACAGAACGCTAACCAGTATTGCAATAATAAGGATTGCTGAAATATTCAGGAAATATGACATCCTTGGTTAATCTTTCAGCCATATGGGACATACAGGCAGT
This sequence comes from Allobates femoralis, assembly GCA_033576535.1. Classification (NCBI taxonomy): domain Eukaryota; kingdom Metazoa; phylum Chordata; class Amphibia; order Anura; family Aromobatidae; genus Allobates; species Allobates femoralis. The sequence goes on from JARQOC010000011.1 coordinate 32,732,590, forward strand.
CCTTATGGATTATATTGACCCTCTGAAAATTTGATCCAGTCCGAATGTTAAAGGGAATCTGTCAGCAGGTTTTTTACTATGCAATCTGAGAACACCATACTGTAGGAGCAGAGACCCTGATTCCAGTGACGTGTAGTGACTGTAGTTAATGGGCTGTGTTTTGTTGTTTCAATACAATCAGTGTTTTATCAACAGAAGATTATAAGAATAAGATGTGGCCTCATGGACCCTTGTCTAACCCCATCCCCACCACTGATCAGCAGCTTTCTTCCCCATCCTCTTTGGGCTGTATATTGTGTCTATATAGGTTTTCCCAGACTAGTGTTTAAAAGGAATCTGTCAGCAGGTTTTTGCCATGTAAGCTGTGGACAGCATGATGTAAAGGTACCGTCACACGCTGCAATATTGCTTGCAAATTCACTGGCAATTTGCTGGTTGCAGTGAAATCATGGATAGATTGTTCTATTTTGTTGCCGTGTACAAATAGAACAATGTGTCCATAATTTCACTGCAACCAGCAAATTGCCAGTGAAATTGCAAGCAATATTGCAGCGTGTGACGGTACCTTAAGTGTTAAAAAAAAACAAATGCAACTGTGCTTATCTTATCTGTCTGTCTTAAAGGGAATCTGTCAGGTTGTTTTTACCTTCTAACCTGACACTACCTGTCCCTGCACCTTCCTAGCACACCCCTAACCATCCCTGTCTTACCTAAAACTGTCCTACAATGACTGGGAATAATGACTTTGATACTTACATTTTTACATGTAAATGCAGCATCCAGATTACGGTATGTAGATTGACTAGGCGGTCTCCAGGGCTCCGTCTCCCCCGTCGCTGCAGTTGGTACACCCCGCTGGGAGTGAGAATTCCTTCTCCGGCACGCTCCCGATTTGAACTTCCCACCTCGTATTTCCGTGTATGATGCGCTGGCTGGACACCATTTCTGGACCTGCGCACTGCGTGGTCTAGATAGGTGTCCATCTCCGGCTTTATCATACGAACTGCGCATGCTCTGAAGGCGGCAATGTGGCTGCCGAGTGATTCTGGGTTTATCCCAGTTAACGGATGAACGTGAACTTGGAAATCTTTTCACACGGCTGTCAGCACCTGGAGCCCAGCTGTAATGTGAGCGCTTCTCTCACAGCTGTACTCTGGTGTCATTCTGTGCTCGCTCATCTCTGTCACCAGACGTGCTTGTCTGATGGCAAAGATGTAGCAGAGCTGAAGACAGAAGATGTGGATAATGTCAAAGTGAGGATTTTTTTTGTAATAAAGATGAAATCCCTAAATGGGTTTTGTGTTTTATTTTTAATACATTTTTTTTTCTCTGTGTGGTGTTTTTTTCTGTTTACTAGAAATTCATGGTAGCCATGTCTAATTTGGCATGATGCCAAATACCAGCTGAGAATACAAAGCTGGTAGTAACCTCATTATTACCCAGTGTGCCACCCCACACCAGGGCCACTGAAAGAACTGGGTAAAGCTCCTGGAAATAGTGATACAATGACTGCAGGCTGCAGTTTACAGCATGGGGGGCCAAGAAAGCTTGAGCCTTACCATGCTTAGAATACCAGTCCCCAGCTGCCTGGCTTTAACTTGGCTGGCGAACAAAAGACAAGGAAGTCCAATATTTTTTTTTAATATTTTAATAAATAATTAAAATATAAAATATGTGGGCTCCCATCATATTTTGATCGCCAGCCAGGTAAAACCAGGCACCTGGGCTGGCAGGGATTCGCAGCGTGGTAAGGCCCAAGCATTATGGGCCCCCCATGCTGAAATTCGCAGCCCACAGCCACTTCTGAAAATGGAACATTCATCATAGCGCCATTTCCAGGCGCTTTACCCGGCTCTTCTAGTGGCCCTGGGTAAAAATGGGGTTAGTACCAACTTTGTATTCTCAGCTGGTACTAAGCCCGAAATTCATGGCGTTAAGCCAAATTAGACATGGCCACCATGAATTTCTAGTAAACATAAAAAAAAAACACAGAGAAAAACTTTTTTTTTTAAAAATAAAACACAAAAAACATTTAGGGATTCCATCTTTATTTGAAAAAAAAATCCTCGCTCCAACATAATCCACGTCTTCTGTCTTCAGTTTTACTACATCTTTGTCATCAGACAAAGCTGTCTACTGACAGGCACAAAATGACAACGGAGCACAGCCGTGAGTGAGAGAAGGGCTCACTTTACAGCTGGGCTCCGGGTGCTGACTGCTGTGTGAAGTTATCAGAGTTCACGTTGATACGTAACCTGGGATAAGCCTAGCATCATTTGACGGCCACATCGCCGCCCTCGGAGCATGCGCAGTTCGCATGATGAAGCCGGTTATGGGCACCTAACTAGACCGTGCAATGCGCAGGACCGGTAATGATGTCTAGCCGCTGCGTCATACCTGGAAGGTGGAGGCGGGAAGTTCAAATCAGGAGCGCACCGGAGAAGAAATTCTCACGCCCAGTGGGGTGTTAAAACAGCAGCGAGGGGGAGAAACGGAGCCCTAGAGACTGCCCAGTTAGTCCACATACTGTAGACTGGATGTTGCATTTACATGCGAAAATGTAATTATCAAAGCCATTTTTCACATCCTTTATAGGACAGTTTTAGGTGAGGCAGGGATGGTTAGGAATGTGCTAGGAAGATGCAGGGACAGGTAGTGATGGGTTAGGGAGTAAAAGCGATCTGCCAGGTTCCCTTTAAAGTCTATTTAATATGTGCTTGTCTTTTTTGTTTTACTGTTCGTCATCCTAGACAGAGTTTGGGGTATCCAAATGTTTTTGGCTGATGCCGCAATCATTTTGTCTGCAAACTTACTCCAGCCCCCAGTAGGTAAGAAGTCTATGTATGACTGATATTTGTGTGCAAATTGTGCAACACTTTAGTAGAACATGTGATGTTTTGTTCTAATAAGTCACAAAACTGGTAAAAAACAAAATATAAAGAGCATTTTTTATTCTGCAAAAAACTCAGAAATCATTTTGAAAAATTTGGGTCTTTTTGAAGAATTTTGCACAAATGTCAACAAGACAAAATAAATTATGACTTAGTCCCTATATACTCTAACCTCTTACCATTTCCAAGATCTCTGCTGACTATTAAAGGGGTTGTCCACAACTACGACAACCCTTTCTGATTCCACGTCCCCCCCAGGTAAAATAAAAAAAACTTACTCGCCTCCGGTGCCATTCCAGCAGTGTGGTCTAATGTAATGTGACATCACCCGAGCCTCACATCCATTTACCGCCTGATTCTGCCTCCTCGCCTGTGGACACAGGAGCAATCAATAGGAAGTGAGTGGCAGCCGCAGCGCTCACTTCCTATTGATTAACTAAGTTGTCCAAAGGTGAGGAGACAGAAGACAATGGGTATTGGACATGGGGCTCGGGAGATGTCACATCACGTGAGCCCACACTGCTGGAATGGCACTGGAGGTGAGTATAAGTTTTTTTATTTTACCTGGGGGAAACATGTGGAATCAAAAGGTATTCTCCTAGAAGTGGACAACCCCTTTAACAAATATAATTAAATTCTTCTTTAAGAAAACCTCTAAAGATTACGGTATGTTACAAGAACCATGGCTCTATAAGTCTATAGGTCATAGTACAATAATAAAACCTGTAGTAATCTGAACTTCCAGCTGAAAAAACAACATGAAAATTAGCCTGGAAGTACCTTGTGGGCGTGTCAGTAAACTCCAGGTGCTTTAACACGCCCTTGTTATACTTCCGGGCAAATTTGCCCGTGGCTTCACAGCTCGATTTCTCAGCATTGTCCGGATTACTATAAAACAGGTATCATTTTCTTTCCTATCCATCCACAACACTAGTTTAGGTTCCTTTTAAAACATGTGTTACTGTTTAAGTGATGACTGTGCCAAATGCAGTTTCCAAATTTCCATCATGGGTTGAAAAATATTAAAATTTGAGAGTCCTCAGTGGTTGATATCTTTTAATGGCTAACTGAAAAGATGGTAATGAATAGCAAGCTTTCGAGACAACTCAGGTCTCTTCTTCAGACTAGTATAAGAAAAATCTGATGTGCCACCTATATATACACAACTATTCTCCATGTGGAGAGTAATCTGCCAGCCGAAAGTAAGGAGACTTAAAGCCACAATGCTCCTCTGGCAAATATACAAATTGTCACTTTAGTGAGGAAGTGAATAACTCTAATGCCACCCAATAAAGGTAGCAATCCTAAAAGTCATAAATGACTCATTAACAAGCCTTTTAATATGACTTAGGATTTGTGCCAGATCACAACCCCAAACTGCAGACGCTGCGTTTCAGGGTGATTGCCCCTCATCAGTGCAGTGCGTGGGAATTCTGATCTGGCTGTATGAGAGGCTAAGACGAGGTCTGGGGGAACAGCTATTCTCCTTGTGGAGAGTAATCTGCCAGCCGGCAGTGAGGAGACTTATTGGAGCAATCTTCGTCTGGGAAATTGTATATGCAAATTGTCTCTTCAGTGAGGAAGTAGACAAACTCTAATGTCACCTAATAAAGGTAGCAATCCCAAAAGTCATAATTGACTCTTTAACAAGCCAACATTACAACATTACATGAAATAGTGCAGTTCTTAAGAGAAGTGAGGTGGAGCAGAACCGCAATGATCAGTATGAGATGGGGTGAAACAGTTATGGCAGTAAATATCGGAACCACTGAGGACTCTGAGATTTTAATATTTTTCTATCTACTGGCTAACACAGTACAAACATATACTTTATCTTCTCATCATGGGTCCATCAATTTACAAGAAAAAAAATGCAGCTAGCCAGTAGTTCGCCAAAATCTGACTGCGCCTCCAATGCAAATATGAAGAGAAATCAAAGATGATGGGCTGCTAATGTATTTAGTTCAAAGGCACTTTCCTAGACTAGACACAACTTTAGCAAACTTTTAATGACAAGATGTTGTAAAAGTTTTTAGCCTCAGGGTGTAAACAAGAACTTTCTATGAACTGTCGGGAGACAGAGACTATAACAAACAACAACGAGGGATTGGATCGGAGATAGTAGCCGAACCTTTCATTGGTCATTTCTCTTCAATTTATGATATATAGTTTTGATTGTAGCCAAGAATAAAGTCTTAAATTAAATATTGTCTGTTAATTATACCCAGAGTGAAAATGATGAGAGAGGAAATGTCTCTCGAGACGCCATCATCCATATTTAAAGATGAACATCTCATGCTAAATCACGATTTTACATAATAACCCCGGAGAACAGAGCAGCGCTGATATAGCCTTGGGATTCTTTACACACTTTCAGGAAATAATTCTGTACACATCATGATTTAATTTCCACTATTTAGCAGATATTCATTTCCTTGCAGTAAGAATTTCAATCGTTCAGGGATTGAAGGTCATATAATGATTCCTTAACGGTGAATATTCAACAAACTAAATGCTCCAGAAGGAATACAGACCTGATAGAAAAAAAGTTCCCCGATATTTATCAGATTGTCCAGGGGTATACAGGTCGCATAAAGAAAATGGGCGTTCCTGAACGTTTGAGGAATTTTGTGATAGAAGAGTAGCGCTTAAGGCCGGCTTCACACCGCATTTTTTTGGGGTCCGGGGCTGTCCGGTGTGAACCTGACAGCCCCGGACCCAATTTTGTACTAATGAATGCCTATGGTGCCGGATGGCAGTGATTTGCCATCCAGTTTTGTCCCGGTCGGCAGCATAAGGCTGCATTCGATTTTTGTCCCGGACACAAAATCGGAGCTTGCAGCGTTTTTGTGTCCGGGGCAAAAATCTGACAAAATCGGATGCTGACGGATCCTCCTAGCTTTGGTGTGATCCGGCGGCCCCTAACATGGTAGTCTGTGTGTGCAGGATCGCACCAGATCCGACAGAAAATCTGAACTTCAGCACCTGGAGAGCTCCCGGCTGACATTTCAGAACCACGGCCAGCTCCCCGCTAGCCGCAAGTTTGACATTTCTGGACCTGGACAGCGGCATCAGTGCACATTGATGATTCAGGCAGAAAACAGAATCGGAGGGCATATTAATACTCTGGTTCTGTTTTCTCTGGAGCTGTCAGGCTGTGTCCGATGCATCCAGCAAAACACCGGACATAGCCTGACAGCAAAAAACTGTGGTGTGAAGCCAGCCTTAAAGGGAACCTTTCATCTCTCCTGACTTCTCTATTTTAATTCCTTAAGGACTGAGACATTTTTAATTTTTGCGCTCCCCTTCTTACAAGGCTCATACACTTCTAATTTTTCCGTCGTTATAGACAAATAAGAATTTAATGCTAGAATTATATACATTTCTCTTCATATTTTGATTTAGAATACAGTGTGCAATGTTCCCAATTCATGGAAATAAAAACTATTATAAAAATTTTGGGCTTAACTCATTTTTTCGAAGACACTGCTATTATTTTGAACACAACTATATGTATTTAAAAACTTTTTTTTAAATTTTTTTTACTTTAGATCCCCTAAATGAACTAAAAAAAAAACATTTTAACCATTTCCAATCTTTACAAGAGAATCCATTGGAACCATACATCACAATTCAGTTGTACATATTAGGGAAAATTATCGATATAATTAACATACATTTTTGCAATACCAAAGGATTGCTAAAATTACACCTCAAAAATGTTGTAAAAAGTTTCGTAAAAAGTTTTTAAATAGCACAACTGATTTAATTATAGAATTTAAAGACATCTTGTTTATACTTAATTTCATTTTTTTGTTATTTCATTTGAAAAGGTCCATGAACTGAATTAAAATAAAATTATATGCAAATTAAATATCATAAATATCAGTAAAACATGAGCCATGAAATATAAATTTTTGTATACACATAAAGAATGTCTTATGTTTTTTCACTATGCTAACGACTAAGGGGAGGACCCCGAAACGCATATAGCGGGACCCCACGGGGTTGGGATGTTTTTATTTATGTGTCAATAAACACATTAAGTAAGCAGAATGTACGCTGGATCCACCTCATTTGATTTAGATAATTATAATACAGGACGGGAAGTTTTTAAAAGTCATTTATTCGGTGTTCAGGGGGAGTCAGGGCATAACTGCCACCTTGTTAAAATGCAAAATAATCTAGATTTGCAAGAATTTTTGAGATTCAATGCATGTGATTTCAGCCAATGTGGAGAATTTAAAAAACCTTGCAAAGATAAAAAACAAATAAAAAAACCCCCATAATTTCGCCCTTTACTTTTTCTTCGGTTTGGTCACTGGTGCGGTCTTCACAAAGCCTCCTTCCGAATCCACTATATAGAAGTGGGGTCAGGACCGCGCTCCTGTCCAGGACATTTACAAAATCTTGTCGCGAGAGATATAGTAAATTATTCAAGATTTATTTTTATGCGTTTCAGGGTTTACGGCCCCTTCTTCAGGAGATTCACAGATGTTCCTATGTGATTCTAATCCAACTTCTACATACTGGATTCGGTTGGTTCTCTGCTTCATGGGAGACTGCTGCAGACTGTCACTATTGGGATATCAAGGAGATATCACAAGTGCAAAAAGTGGTTGTGTCTTCACACAACCACATCAGGTGAGCAGTTTTAATACGCAACCAATCTTTGTTTATATTATCATGGGTAGACCCTATTTAGCGCCTTTCTTCCATTTCCAGATACCTCCACTACAAAGCCACCTTCAGCATCTTCTTTCACCTGGCATCTCGTCCCATGCTTACTAGATAGCAATGTACGTCACACAAAGCCATGATGTAAATGATGTGACTTACAACTGTCTTGACCCAGTCAGCGCAGGAGATGCCGAATATTTTGGTTGCCTAAAGACGTCGAAGATGAGGGACTCGGAAAGATGCTAAAGGTGGCCCAGTGAAGACCACAAACATTGACCGGCTAAAAGAGGACGACAAGACCACAGCAGGTCTGCTCGGTGGAAAAGCTGAAGGTCGGGTGAGTATAATTATTTCCTTTTAAATGTGTTTATTAGTCTCTGGGGTGTGAAGTGACCTCAAAGCAAATTGATGTATTCTCACTTCATATTGAATAAATTTCATACAAACTGGACAAATCCAAGTGATCTCCGACTTCACATTTCACACCCCAAACTGATAACATTCAGTCATCAATAAATGTATTACTAGTCATAGGAAAAGAGATGAAGAGGAACACTGCAGAGGTCCAAGAATAAAAGCTTCGGGATTGTTAATAAATGAATAAAATTCAAATTCTTTACATTAGCTGCCCCATATGAACATGTCCTCCTTAAACTGATCATAGTCATTACTTTCAAAATCGATATTAGTTTATAAAATTGATTGGCAATGAATGAGTGTATACTTCATTTCTAAAAAGCAGATGACAATATTAAAGCGAAAAGTGCTCATCACTAACCCTCAACCTGTGAATGTCAGTTTTAAAGTTAAAGAGGATGTTCAATACTATACAGAAGGTGAAATAAATATTGAACACGTCACTAATATTCTGAGAAAATATATTTCTAAAGGTGCTATTGACAAAAAATCCTCACTGGATGTCGGTAACAACCCATCCAATCAATACAGGCAAATAAATCAAACCATAGATGTCCATAAATTAAATTATGTGTGATGATGGGAAGTGACACAGGGAAATGTATAGAACCAGGGGCGTAACTACAATAGGTGCAGGGGTTGCGATCGCACCCGGGCCCTGCAGCCTAGGGGGGCCCCAAATGTCCCTTTGGCCCATAGAAAAAGACTAATACTACTAAAGATTTGCAATAATTGGGGGCCCCGTTGGAGCTTTCGCATCGGGGCCCAAGGCCTGAAGTTACGCCACTGTATAGAACACATTTACTGTAATGTATTTTATACTTGGCACAAAAGCCTTTGTTGATGATGAAGCTCCTGTATGGAGACACTAGTCGCCCGCATTGCTCAGGTGGATTCTGGCCCATTCTTCGACACAAACACTTCACATCCTGCAGTTCCCATGGATCTTTCTATGAACTCTGAGCTCTAGTTCCTTCTAGACATTTTCTATTGGATTCAGATCAGGAGATTAGCTTGGCCATTCTAGAAGATTTATTTTTATTTCATTTCTCTGAAATCAATTGAGAGTTTCCTTGGCTGTGTGTTTGGGTTCACTGTCTTGCTGAAATATCCACCCTTGTTTCATCTTCATCATCCTGGTAGAAGTCAGCAGATTTTTTATTAAGAATGTCTTGGAACATTTGTCTATTCATTTTTTCTTCAATAACATGATATTTGCCAGTATCGAATGCTGAAAAACAGCCCCACATCATGATGTTCCCATCTCCAAACATCATTGTTTGTAAGGTGTGATTTGCCTTTTGGCCTCCAAAGAATGTGTGTATTATGGCATCCCAAGATCCAAAGAGTTGCATTGTAGTCTCACCTCACCAGACTATTTTCTCCCAGTATTTCACAGACTTGTCTAAATTTTGTTGCAAAACTTTAAACTCTCTTGCACATCCTTTTTGTTCAGCAATGGAGTTTTGCGTGGTGAGCAGCATACAGTCCATGGAGGGTGAGGGCATTACTTATAGCTTTGTACCTGCTAATTTCAGCTCTTTCTGTAGCTCTCCACAGGTGTTTCTTGGCTTTTGGATAATTCTTCTAAAAATTATATTCACTCCTCTATCTGAAATCTTGCAAGGAGCACCTGGTCATGTCTGGGTCAAGGTAAAATTATGTTCTTTGCATGTCCAGAATTTGGCCTCAACTGAAACCCTCATTAGTTTAGAAATTCTTCTATAACCAATGCCATCAGTATGTTTTGCAACAATAAGTTGTGAAGGTCTTGAGACAGCTCACTGGTTTAACCCAGCATGAGATGTTTCTTGTGTGGCACCTTGGACACTTCTTTATAGTCCATCAGTTGAACTAGATGATATTTTTCATTAAGCGGCAGGAATGCTTTCTAATTACTGATAGATGTCAACTGTTGCCATGACTTTCCATGACTTTTTTGTGGCTTTCTTCATGGTTCAATACTTTTTCCCTATGTCAATTTTCATTATTATAGACAATAATTTATAGACATCTATGGTTTCATTTCTTTGCCTGTGTGGATTGGATGGGTTATTACCAAAATCTGGTGAGAAATTCATTTGAATAACACCTTTAGAAATATATTTACTCCAAAAATTGGTGGTGTTCAATACTTATTTCACCTGCTGTGTATTATTTTACAAATGGGCTTATAGTAGTCCTAAAAAAAGGGGACACTCACCTTCCGAATGCCTACCATTTCTTGCACCACTGGAATTGTCTCACATCGGTCTCTTCATTTCATCTTCTAGTGGGGAATATCGATTGACCACTGCAGCAATCAACAGACACCAATCGGCTGCAGCCTTGTTGTTCCTTCCAAGATGGAATGTTTCTTTCTAATGTATTGAAATGTCACTGCTATAGCCAGACCAGCGGCTTCTGATTGGATGCAGTGTTCACCCGTCAAAAGAAGAAGCAAAGAGACTGGAAGGGGACATAACCAGTGGTGCAAAGGAGAAGGCAGGTCCAATAGGTCTGTGTTTTTATTTTCTCATTTAGGACCACCGTGGGCCTATTTGTAGAAGAAAATAAAATTGTGTACAGCCCCTTTAAGGACACTTTTGCCTACATGCAATATGAAGGGCATTCCTTTCCCTAATAACACCATTAAACTGACGAGAAGCCATCTCTTACTCTGGAGAACTCAGCACGACCATGTATTTCAGAATCACCAATTAAATTTAATGAGCGCAATTGTAACTGCAGGTAACGTGCAGGCATCCGAGCCGCCCGATAAAGTGAGTAGTGGAGTCTGAAAATAAAAAAGTGTTAACGTTTCCCAAGACCCTCAAAAAAAATAAAAAAAATGTTTCAGTAAAACTTTTTAGTTTTCCTCACCTCATCTGAGCCAGATCCAAAAATCAGAAGATCGAATGGTATCGCTGCAACCATATCTATTAGGAACCAGCCTTTGAAGTAATGAATTGCTATTTTCGCGGGATCGCTGACAACTTCTTCATTTCGATTAACGTACGTGGTCCGAAAGTTTATCAGAATATCGATAATAAACATGATATCTACAATAAGGTCTACAACATTCAGGGGGTTGCAGGCATAGCCACACGCGCGCCTCTTCTGCTCCTCTAAGTCGTTGAGAAGGAAGGCAGCGAGTAGGGTGTGAAAATGGCAGTGTATATAACAAGCAACAAAATTAGCCAGTCCCATACGGCTTTGAAAGGGCTATAGTGCAATATAGTAAACTTATTGATGCGAGGTGTTTGAAGTTTATATTCCGGCAAGACATCGGCTCCCAACGACAGGACCTGTGGAGACACATCAAGAAAGATAACCGTTAGTGAAGCTGTACTGACAAGGGGCTTCTCACACCAACCAAAACCTGACAACAGGCAAACCCCTTCAAAATCTATCTACAGACTTGTATCCCTTTCTTTTGATGAGACTTTAGTTTGGTCAATATATCTAAAGGCCCCGTTACACGGTACAATATTGTGAACGATATCGCTGAAACGTCACGGGTTTGGAGTCGTTGAAACGACATCGTTAGGACGTCGTTGCGTGTGACACCGAGATACGACTACGATAAATCGTTGGATCGTTGATCGCAGATTTGAGAACATGTTCTGAAATCAGACGATCCTCGATCAGCCAAACTGCTGCATCGTTGTGTGTGACACCGCGATAACGATGTCATGAACGACTTCGCCCATTCACAACAGTGAACAAGTGTCGTTCACTGGGTTGTGCGAACAATAGCTGCTCGCTACATCGTTGGTGCGTTGTCCACGATATCTATGTATGATGTCAAAAAGATGTCCTAACGACCGAGATTGTTAGTGATGCCTTAACGACATTGCAGCAGTGTAACGGTCCTTAATAGAGATGCTGAGCAAAATTTCACCTAATATCACAAAATTCCTTCATTCTACTCCTCTTTGGTCAAACTTCATCTGGAATTCTGTGTTCAGTTCTGGGCACCAAATTCTAAATTAATGTTAACAAACTGGAGCAAGTTCAGAGAAGAGCGACCAGAATGGTGACCAGTCTGCAAAATATGTCCTATGAGGAACGGTTACAGGATTTGGGAATCTTTAGCTTGCAAAAAAGAAGACTGAGAGGAGACTTAATTGCTAAATAGCTGTGTACAAATATCTCAAGGGCTGTCACACTGTAGAGGGATCACCTTTGTTCTCATTTGCGCAAGGAAATACTACAAGCAATGGGATGAAACTGAATGGGAGGAAACACAAATTAGATATTAGGAAAAACTTATTAACAGTGAGAGTGATCAACGAGTCAAATAGGCAGCCACGAGAGGTGGTGAGTTCTCTTTCATTGAAAAAGGCTTCACCGCTGAAAAGCGTCTGACAAGGCACTGCACATTATGCCTGACGAGATGCAATTTTAATCTGTTTATGTGTTTAACCGAAATACAGAAAATTATCGTTGATGCTTGAGCGGGTGCTGCTTTTTCTATTCTGGAGGACTAGTTATTGAACAGGTGGATACCAGCCACTGCATATGCACCTGCATCGGATCTTGGGAGGCTAATGGTGGGTTTACACGCCGCGATATCGGAGTCCAACTCCGACCCAACTCCAACCAAAAGTCACGTGGGTCGCGAGTTGGACCCGATATCGCTCGCGCGTTGTACGGTTTGAGCGTACAACGCGATGCTGGAACGATGCCAAAACGATATCGAAGTTGAATAGCCGAGCTATTCAACTCCCCGATATCGCATGGCCGTTGTAGCAGCATCGCAGCATGTGACAGCCCAACTCCGATCTGTACGCCGACGCTACCCATTAACTCCCATGTTAAATGGTCGTTACTGGGTTGGTGGGCGTACACATCGGAGGGACGTTGTTTCCCGATATCGCAGCGTGTAAACCGCCGATGCGATATCGGGAAAAGGGCTGAAAAAATGCGCGCTCCCGCGCCATTGCCTCCGATATCGCCGCGGTATCGGGACGTGTAACCCCACCATCAGGTGAGCATACTTCCCTCATTCCCTATCCCTATCCCTGATTTTCAACTCCTTATGTCACCTGTACAGCTTCTCAGATTCTCCAAGAAAGTATCCCCCAAAGTGAAAGCCCGGAAGAACTAAAGACCCAGGCGGAGGACCAGTAAAGCTGCCGAGGCCGTGGAGGTCGGGGGCGGACATATCATTGGTGCAACCAGTGCATTCACTCAGGGACCCACGAGTTAAAGGGGCACTTGTACGCCTGAAAATCAGGTTGAGCAGTGCATTTTGATGACTTATTGAATTTTCAAAAGGGCCCATACACTGTTCTTGCACAGGGGCCCTTTTTTGATATGTGTCTGACAGTGGCTGGGAGGGAGACAGTCCATTTGAACAACCACTGACCACTGAAAATCAATGTGATATTGCCCATAGTTAATATTTTACACAGGGAAAACATAACAGCTTGCATTTGTGTCATCCACTCTGCAGGCAAGACAGTGCTAGTTTCCCCGGTACTGAGCTCCAGCATCCATTCACAATGTGTATCGAGCTCACAGAGGTGCAAATGTATGTGACTGTTCTGTGAATTGAGATGTTCGTCTGCATGTAGCCTTAGAAAATGATATTTGTCCTCCTGGTAAAAAGCAGAAAGGTACGGTGGATATATTCATTGAAGCCTCTTATCGGAGGCTTGTTACGTGGAGGAGGTTCTTTGTAGGGTCGGCATCAGTTCTGCTGGGTAGTCTTTATTCCTCTCAATTTTATGATAAAATAGAAATTGTAGTGCATGTAGTATCGAAAATTATGTGTTCACAACAATAAAATAGCTGAGAGCAAATGCCATTTGTTAGGAACAGCACTAGCAAAATGGGTTTACAATGAAAACATCCATTATCCCGTAGAATGTACTTAGTGGTTAGTGCGCCATGAAACAGCAATGGACTAAAATGACTACAGCAATTTCACATTCTTACGCTAACTGCCAAACAATATAACTGATTTAAAGGGCTTTTTTCAGCAGGAAGGTACTGGCTGTAAAGCAAACTCCTAAATATAAGACTATAATAATGAGCTCAGCATCAAGTGGACGAATATTAGGCTACAAGTACACCACTCAAATATAACAACATCGGTACAAAGTGTAAAAGGGTGATAGCAAAAAAGAGCTCATCATATAATGGACCTAAAAAATGTCTATTACAGGGGATAATCCCTGAAGGTACCTTTACACGCCGCGACGGCAGGCTGGATACATCGCGCTACAGGCTACAAATGTAGCTTGTAGCGTCAATGTAGCCCGTCGTAGCGGCGTCTGAAGACGCGACGCTACAGCCGGCGACAGATACATCTGTTTATGGGCTCTGCTCGAAAACAGATGGCTATATCGCCGATGGTAGCGAGCTGTATCGGCGTGTAAAGAAGCAACGGAAGGGAACTCTGGACACCCGGGGCTGTAGCTGCAATGTAGCTAAGGCGTGACCTCGGCTCCATGTTACCGCGCCCCATGTGCGATCATTGGTGGAAGCTGCTGCATGACGATTGGTAGTCGCTGCATAGGGAGGCATATTTAAGGAGCTGACGAGTCACACTACACAATCGCTCGAGCGTGCTGTATTACTCAGCCTCCTGCGATGCCTGCCCAATCAGGATGTTATTGCTTCGTCCTATCAGCGTACGGACGGCTCGTAATCCACAATTGTAGCACGCCTATGTGCTGTCCCTGCTGCACCGGGTCCGCCCATAGTAGCTGGTTGTAGCGGTGTGTAATTGAGCAACAGCTGGCTACTTGAGACACCCGGCGATGTAGCTAGGTATAGATGTAGCGTGGCGTAGCGCACCTTGTCGCGGCGTGTAAAGGAGATGCGTTCACCGTTTGTAGCCGTTTGAGCGTGCTCGTGCACGTGAAGTAGCGCGATGTATCCAGCCTGCCGTCGCGGCGTGTAAAGGTACCATGAGGAAGGAGCAGAGGCTGCTCCGAAACACGTCAGAATAAATCTACACCATTACATCGGACTTCTTGGGTCCTGGTATTTCCTTCCAGCAACAGGGATCCCCGACACTTCGTCCTGATTCCAGTTGTTTGTCACATTGCTCGTGGAGGTGTGGATCCAGCGGCAGCTGTTACGAGCGCTGACACTCGTTGTGGGTTTACACAGCAAATTCATTGGCAGATAGCCCCTCTCTGCCTAAAGATAAGACCTTATGCGCATTTTTGTCTCACATTTTTAGATATTATAGGGGATTGGATTGTCTTTTCTTTCCCAATGGGTTGTATTATATATTGCGTATTCCTAGGGCAGGGCTGAAGGGAGCGATGCTTGATACAGGGAAGTAAAGAACACTAAAAAGTTCATTCTTGGATTGGAACAACTTCACTTTGTCCATGTTTAACCGTAGCTGAGCCGCACCCCATTCAAATCCAGTGAGCTGTCAATTATACTGCATTTACACATCCAAGCATCATGGTCCGAGTGTGGGCAGACTGGCCGTGGGTCTTCTGAGGCTGTTGACTTCAGGACAGCAGACCTCTGGCTGGTTCGTGAATCATCAATATATGAATGCATCGTAATGTCTACTAGTGCATGGGGCACCTGTCCAACCAAAATTACCATCTTCCCCTATTGGACAATTAAACATTAAAATGGCTGTCCACTACTTGAACAACCCCTTCTCAATCACCATGTTTGCACCTGTTAAAATAACAAGACTTACGCTCACCTCCAGAGACAGTGCCCTTCCAGGGGTGACGGCACTCGGTCTCCTGGGTCTCACGTGAGGTTGCTATGTCACTCGAGCCCCGCTCCCAATCATTGCTGGATTCACAGTCCCTGCCTTTGGACAAGTTGAAGATCAAGAAGCAGTCAGGGCTTTCTATTGATGTTTTGATACATCTGAAGATGGTGAGAGTGAAAAAAGTGCTAATTGGGCATGAGGCTCACGTGACAACAACCTAATGTAAGTCCCCGTCACACTGTTTGACATCTCACCCGTGACCACGTAGCGACGCTCCAGCGATCCTTACCAGGTCGTATCGTTGTCGGGATCGTTAGAATGTCGCCAAGTGTGACGGGACCCTAAGCCTCAGAAGAGCGAGTGCCGACACCACTGAATGGCAGTAGAGTTGAACATAACCATTGTTATATGAACAAGAGCAAACATGGTGAATGAGAATGGGCTGTCTAAGTAGAGGACAAGCCTTTATATTATGGTCTTTTTGACAAAATTTCTCATATTTCAACAAAACTTGTGAACTAATCCACAAAACGTGTGCAGACAAACAGATATGGCTGGCACCTTCCTTTTACCATTAGCATGTCCTCCCCCCTTTGACTACCATAAACGTTCATAGAGGAAGACATCTTGACACTAAAGGAAACCAAGGTACCAGGTAGGATTGGGGGCATCAGGGAACTCTTTTTGGTGAGATAAGTTCAAGTCCTAGCATTGAGACGCTTATCTATTAGAAGTTTATGAGTTATCTTTTGGATAGGTCATAAATGTCTAAGATGAGAATAATAACACTTGCTAAAACTTTGGGGCAAACTACAAAACTCCTCTCCGTTATATATTTGGTTTCTAACATATGAATAACCAAGAAAACAAATTACAGATACCCAGAACTATAAATAAGTATTATTATTTTCACCATATAACTGTAGCCTGCTCTACGTCATTTCTGTTTTGCTGGCAGGGCTGTGGAATCGGAGTCGGAGTCAATGTCCATTTTGGTGGCGTCGTAGTTGGTATAAAATGGACCAACTCCGACTCCTAAAATATATAATAAATTGGGGACAGTAGTTAAATGCAGTATGTACTGAATAGTATTATTTTCTAACTAATTAGCTTGATAGTAATGATTAAAGCTTTATGTTCACATAGTAGTACAATAAATCTATCACTTCAACATGAGCCGTGTATGAGGGAGTCGGAGTTGTGGAGTCAGGAAGACTGAGGAGATGTAGGCTTACCGACTCCACAGCCCTGTTTTTCAGGATATTGTTTTTTGCTTTTAACTAGATTTTTAGTCTTGTAGTCTTGAAAATATTTTGATTCCTTTAGCCGCACTGCTACAAGGTCGTCCATACTGTTCAGCCATGTACACCTCATCATTCATTGTCCTGTACTCAAGAGATAATCATTAATACAGTGAAAAACATTGATCACATAGCCTGCCTGTAACTCTACCTTGGACACTGTCCACTTTCAGTTGATATCAGGCCAGGACCTGGTGGGTGGGGGGGTATGAGCAAACGCTTCAGTAGACATCTGGCATTGGTCTTCTCTATGGACTGGAAAACTGACAAATGTGATCTAATACATGTGTAACACAAGAGTGGGTATACTCAAGAGTATATAAAACACAAGAGTGGGTATACTCAAGAGTATATAAAACACAAGAGTGGGTATACTCAAGAGTATATAAAACACAAGAGTGGGTATACTCAAGAGTATATAAAACACAAGAGTGGGTATACTCAAAAGTATATAAAACACAAGAGTGGGTATACTCAAGAGAATATAAACACAAGAGTGGGTATACTCAAGAGTATATAAACACAAGAGTGGGTATACTCAAGAGTATATAAACACAAGAGTGGGTATACTCAAGAGTATATAAACACAAGAGTGGGTATACTCAAGAGTATATAAACACAAGAGTGGGTATACTCAAGAGTATATAAAACACAAGAGTGGGTATACTCAAGAGTATATAAACACAAGAGTGGGTATACTCAAGAGTATATAAACACAAGAGTGGGTATACTCAAGAGTATATAAACACAAGAGTGGGTATACTCAAGAGTATATAAACACAAGAGTGGGTATACTCAAGAGTATATAAACACAAGAGTGGGTATACTCAAGAGTATATAAAACACAAGAGTGGGTATACTCAAGAGTATATAAACACAAGAGTGGGTATACTCAAGAGTATATAAACACAAGAGTGGGTATACTCAAGAGTATATAAAACACAAGAGTGGGTATACTCAAGAGTATATAAAACACAAGAGTAGGTATACTCAAGAGTATATAAAACACAAGAGTGGGTATACTCAAGAGTATATAAACACAAGAGTGGGTATGCTCAAGAGTATATAAACACAAGAGTGGGTATACTCAAGAGTATATAAACACAAGAGTGGGTATACTCAAGAGAATATAAACACAAGAGTGGGTATACTCAAGAGTATATAAAACACAAGAGTGGGTATACTCAAGAGTATATAAACACAAGAGTGGGTATACTCAAGAGAATATAAACACAAGAGTGGGTATACTCAAGAGTATATAAACACAAGAGTGGGTATACTCAAGAGTATATAAACACAAGAGTGGGTATACTCAAGAGTATATAAACACAAGAGTGGGTATACTCAAGAGTATATAAACACAAGAGTGGGTATACTCAAGAGTATATAAACACAAGAGTGGGTATACTCAAGAGTATATAAACACAAGAGTGGGTATACTCAAGAGTATATAAACACAAGAGTGGGTATACTCAAAGAAGTTTTACTTTGGATGCTCTTCATGGTCAAAAAATGCTAATTGTGATAACTTGGTATGAGAATGATTCTAGTAAAAATCCAGATTCTTATACATCTACCTGACGCTCAATTAAATTATCATTTTGTAAACTTTATTTGCTTGTGTTGGTAATAAAGCCAAGTTCAGCGTCTTACATCCACCAGACCTTCCTATTGTATATTCCTTGTGCAGTGTACCTATACTTTTCAAGGCAGATACTACCTGCCAGGTATTATCCAACAATTTTTCAGAACAATCATAATAATTATTTATTTTGATAACGCTATTAATTCCAAAGCACTTTGCAGACATTATCTCTCTCCCCATTGGGACTAGCAATCTAAACATCCCATCAGTATGTCTTTGGAGTGTGGAAGGAAACCAGAGAACCCGGAGGAAACCCACACAAACACAGGAGAACATACAAAGTACTTGCAGATGTTGTCCTTGGTGGGATGTGAAACCAGAACTCCAGTTCTGCAATACTGCAGTGCTAACCCCTGAGCCACCGTGCTAACCAATGAGCCACCGTGCTAACCAATGAGCCACCGTGCTAACCACTGAGCCACCGTGCTAACCACTGAGCCCTGTGCTAATCACTGAGCCACCGTGCTAACCACTGAGCCACCGTGCTAACCACTGAGCCACAGTGCTAACCACTGAGCCACCGTGCTAACCACTGAGCCACCGTGCTAACCACTGATCCACCGTGCTAACCACTGATCCACCGTGCTAACCAATGAGCCACCGTGCTAACCACTGAGCCACCGTGCTAACCACTGAGCCACCGTCCTAACCACTGAGCCACCGTCCTAACCACTGAGCCACCGTGCTAACCAATGAGCCACCGTGCTAACCACTGAGCCGCCGTCCTAACCACTGAGCCGCCGTCCTAACCACTGAGCCACCGTGCTAACCACTGAGCCACCGTGCTAACCACTGAGCCACCGTGCTAACCACTGAGCCACCGTGCTAACCACTGAGCCACCGTGCTAACCACTGAGCCACCATACTAATCACTGAGCCACTGTGCTAACCACTGAGCCACCGTGCTGCCTATTATGCATAATAATTTGCGTTACTCTAGTACTTGCACTTAAAAAAAGTTGAGCGATATTGCAGTTGTTCCTATATACGGTATTTGTTTCTAATGGTAATAGCAAAATCATGCAAATATATGGTATCAGACAACAAACAAACTCCGTATTGAGTGATCCTGCAGTTACATTCCCTTCTATATCTCCTTCTGCATAACCTTCCAAATGTAAATTAGGACAAAGTAAGCTACAAATGGAAAGAAAGTTTGAGACAGTAGAATAACACTGCATGGAATATGTCTGCAGTCAGTTACTATGAAGACACATGGAGGGGAATTTATTCAAGGGTTTTTGACACCTAATCTGCAATCCTATATATACTTACCTAATGATATCTGCCATCGATGCTGGATGACATATTGGGGCACCCAAATGACGGGTCTCCCAATATGCCACCCGCTGGTGGAAGCAGCCCCTTGCGCCGTACCGCCAGCAGGACACTGCCGCACACCCGCTGCATAGCCGCCGCACAGTCATGTGACCGATCACAGTTCAACAAGGCTCAGCACTGCACAGGGTAGGAGGGGGAGTGAAGGGGGAGCGCAGAGAAAGTAGAGGCACAGGGCAGAAGAGACACAGGGGAGAGAGGCAAAGGGGGAGAGAGGCGCAGGGAGAAAGAGGCACAGGGGGAGGAAGTGAACAGGGGGAGAGAGCACAGGGGAGAGAGGCACAGGGGAGCAGAGAAGCACAGGGGAGAGAGGCACAGGAGAGTGGGGCACAAGGGGAAAGTACAGGGGGGAGACAGCACACAGGGGAGAAGGAGGCAAAGGGGAGGCAACGCACAGAGGAGAAAGGCACTGGGGAGAGAGGCACAGGGGAGAAAGAAGCACAGGGGAGAAATAGGCACAGGGGGTGACAGCACATAGGGGAGAGAGAAGCACAGAGGGGAGAAAGGGGCAAGTTAGTGGGAGGCACGGGGGGAGAGAGGCACAAGGGGAGACAGGGGAGAAAGAAGCACTGGGGAAAGAGAGGCATGGGGGATAGAGGCAGAGGGGGCAGAGGCACAGAGAGGAGACCCAGCGCACAGGGGTGAGACAGGCACAGAGAGGGGAGACTGCACTCCCGAATCGATAGCGTCAGGCCCACATCTAGTTAAATATAGAATCCATGATTCCAGCAATGTATCACTTACTCGGAAACTTTGTATAGTTTTGATAAAGTCACTGTTTAATCATAACATAACAAATAATGAGACAGTTGCACTCTGAAATGCTGAAGTATGCTAACAATAAATGCACAAATATGAACATTTTTTACTTTGATTATGGGGTCATTCCATCTAACTGTGCCCTCCATCCTATTAGCCTTAGGAGATTTTAATACTTTATTAGCAGGTTCTTATGTGCCCATAAATTGGAGTTTTTTTTTAACCCAAAGAATAGCATTTGAGTAGGTAATGCACCAGTGAAGAAATATGCCTTGACATCTGCTGCGGGGCTCACATAAAACTGTCCTTTTTTATATGCTAAATATCTACATTTTTATATGTATTTCCTTAGCAGTAATGCATGTCCATATTCTTATATGTAGCATACCTTGCATTTCAGAGTGCAACTGTCTATTTCATGATATGTCAAGTTCAGTACACACCTGTTAGGACTTGCGTGTTAGGAAGAGCCATCAGTCTTTTTACATTGTTTAATCAGCAGAAGATTATCTGGACTAGAGATTATGCTCATGTCAATGATCTCAATAACCTCGACCCCGCTACTAATTGGCAGATGTCTGCCTATGCACAGTGTACACAGAAAGCTGCCAGTCAGTGGTGTGACCGGTTATAAAGCGCTCAGCATTCAGAGAATTGGTAGATATGCGGAAGATAAAACTGTAATTTTATAAAAACTACAGCAAGCAGCCCAGCGATACATACTGGATCAGCGACTGCTCTTACATTTTGCTTTTCTCAGGTGGGGTAGAAACATCCTGACAGATTCCCTTTAAGACTACTGCTTAATTTGTTAGGCTGTAATCACACAGCGCGAGTGACACGCGACTCACTCGGACGAGTCTCGAATGACTAACTCGGAATGGCCTCCCCCCTCTCTGGATGGGAGTGTCAGCTGATTGTGTTTCTAAGCAGCTCCATATTCCCATCCTGACAGGGGGAGGCCATTCCGAGTTAGTCATTCGAGACTCGTCCGAGTGAGTCGCATGTCACTCGGGCTGTGTGATTGTAGCCTTAGACATCCTAAATAACTTGGCAATTTTTTGGCAACATTTGTGCCGGAAATTGAATCAGCTGTGATCCCTGGCTGTAATGTCTGTATACTCTTATATTCTGTGATCCCTGGCTGTAATGTCTGTATACTCTTATATTCTGTGATCCCTGGCTGTAATGTCTGTATACTCTTATAGTCTGTGATCTCAGGCTGTAATGTCTGTATACTCTTATATTCGGTGATCCCCGGCTGTAATGTCTGTATACTCTTCTATTCTGTGATCTCAGGCTGTAATGTCTGTATACTCTTATATTCTGTGATCCCTGGCTGTAATGTCTGTATACTCTTATATTCTGTGATCCCTGGCTGTAATGTCTGTATACTCTTATATTCTGTGATCCCCGGCTGTAATGTCTGTATACTCTTATATTCTGTGATCCCCGGCTGTAATGTCTGAATACTCTTATATTCTGTGATCCCTGGCTGTAATGTCTGTATACTCTTATATTCTGTGATCCCCGGCTGTAATGTCTGTATACTCTTATATTCTGTGATCCCCGGCTGTAATGTCTGTATACTCTTATATTCTGTGATCCCATACTGTAATGTCTGTATACGCTTATATTCTGTGATCCCCGGCTGTAATGTCTGTATACTCTTATATTCTGTGATCCCCAGCTGTAATGTCTGTATACTCTTATATTCTGTGATCCCATACTGTAATGTCTGTATACGCTTATATTCTGTGATCCCCGGCTGTAATGTCTGTATACTCTTATATTCTGTGATCCCCAGCTGTAATGTCTGTATACTCTTATATTCTGTGATCCCATACTGTAATGTCTGTATACGCTTATATTCTGTGATCCCCGGCTGTAATGTCTGTATACTCTTATATTCTGTGATCCCCAGCTGTAATGTCTGTATACTCTTATATTCTGTGATCCCATACTGTAATGTCTGTATACGCTTATATTCTGTGATCCCCGGCTGTAATGTCTGTTATACTCTTATATTCTGTGATCCCCGGATGTAATGTCTGTATACTCTTATATTCTGTGATCCCGGCTGTAATGTCTGTATACTCTTATATTCTGTGATCCCATACTGTAATGTCTGTATACTCTTATATTCTGTGATCCCATACTGTAATGTCTGTATACTCTTATATTCTGTGATCCCCAGCTGTAATGTCTGTATACTCTTATATTCTGTGATCCCCGGCTGTAATATCTGTATACTCTTATATTCTGTGATCCCCAGCTGTAATGTCTGTATACTCTTATATTCTGTGATCCCCAGCTGTAATGTCTGTATACTCTTATATTCTGTGATCCCCAGCTGTAATGTCTGTATACTCTTATATTCTGTGATCTCCAGCTGTAATGTCTGTATACTCTTATATTCTGTGATCTCCGGCTGTAATGTCTGTTATACTCTTTTATTCTGTGATCCCCAGCTGTAATGTCTGTATACTGTTATATTCTGTGATCCCTGGCTTTAATGTCTGTATACTCTTATACAGGGTGTTAATAAAGTAACAATGCAGTGGTTAACACTTGCCAGTAGATGATGTGGCACTTACTGTACACTCCTGTCGTGTTCCAATTAACAAGGTTGCTACTGCAGCGCCATGCACTATTTTCCAAAGTCCTCACTCCCTCCATTAAACCTTTGGACACTTTTCACACCTTTTTCGATACTTGAGTAAAAGGAGATTAGGAAAAAGTCTATAAAGTGAACCTAGAGCCTTACATGCTCTGGGGTGCTGAATGCAATTGTACTTTTACTTGAATGATTCCATATTTGATTACAAAGAAAAGTGTCAGAAAACTCCTGGAAAACAGGGAAGCAGATGATTGATGTGTGCAGCACTGTGACACTATTTGGGGTTGTTGTTTTTTCCTTCTCTATGAACATGTCTTTCGGCTGTAAGCTAAACCCTACCCCCCTGCCTCTTATCTCTACTTTCAGTTTCTGGCTCCTGCGCACTGTCACTATACTCCAGCTACAGGGTGCCTGACAAAATTGAAAATAGAGATGAAAGGGAGGGGGAAAGGGTGTGGCTTACAGCTGAAAGGCATGCCCACAGGGGAGGAATAAAAAAAACCCTCAAATAGTGACACAGTGCTGCACGCATCAATCATCTGCTTCCCTGTTTTCCACTGTTTTCCAGGAGTTATATGACTCTTTTCTCTGCAATCAAACATGGAATCATTCAAGTAAAGATATGATTGCACTCAGTATCCCAGTGCCTGTAAGGCTTCACTTTATAGACCTAAATCCTGCTGGTTGGGTCCATTTAATCAACTGATTTTTAGCTCTTGCTGTTATTTTCTGCTCTGAGCATGGAACTGCATCAACCGGTGTCGGGCCATAGAGTTCTGCACATATTGTCATAGAAAACACGCTGAATGGATGGCTGGTTAAAAATACATAAATCTTACAATATACGTTACAGCCTCCTTCATTGTTCTAACACATCGGGAAACTCAAGTTGAAAAAATATCAGAGAGTATGTGACAGCACGTAGTAACAATATGCTAATTAGGAGTCTAGCTTAATTAATTGACATGACAACTTTAATGAGAACTTTCTGCATTGGTTGAATTAATTGTCATGTTGAAAGGACTGTCACAGTGGGAACCTTGAAGAAGAAATGAACGATCAAATGTGCATTAAAACGTGAAATTCATTTGTAACATGATGCAGTGATAGAACGCTCACTCTTCCATCAATCATATTTGCCTTGAATGGAGAGGAAAGGTGTAGACCTCCTCCTGTTCTAGAGCCGTAGCTGACATGAATGGTTGGACACAATCATTCATTATTAAAAAAAAGTAAAAAATTAATTTTACGTGTATGACAACATTATTTATAGCGGTCAGTGGCTGTATTACATTAATAGCTATAAAAGAGAAAAGGGATAAGAAAAAAAATATTCAATTAAATATCACTAAAGATTCAAAACTGACTACACACAAGGGTGTGCACTCACGATAAGTAAACGCAGACGTATAGTAGATGGGTAGACGTATAGTAGATGGGTTAGACGTATAGTAGATGGGATTTGTAGAAATGCCATCCTCACTGTGCTTTACCCGACCGCAGTGTTTTGACAGCTGCGGTGCGGGTTGCCGGCATTCCGCTCCTCCTCCGCATGATAATTTCATGCTGCGGAGTCGGAAGCAACTCCCACCGGGTGACTACAGGGAGAAGCCGCTCTGCTCCCACCGCACATGGTGAGTACAGGGTGGCTGCAGTCTCCTTGTCGCCACTCGTGGGTTTCCTCAGACGCAGAGGCAAGACGAAGACGAAGTGGCTTCGGACGGTGAGCACATACCCCAATACACAAAAAACGGAAGAAATCAAAGCTATTCTTCCCCTAATTATATCCTTTCCTTTGATGCAAGTATTTCTTATGCTGCATACAGTGATATAGAAAAGAAGTATTTTGGGATTTATGTCTCAAAAGATCAGAGATTTTTTCTCCCCCTTCTCACAAACCTTTTGCCTGGCCGTAAGGCAACCGAATGTTGCAGAAGCTCCTTCTCACTGCTCTGGAGACTGGAATGCTGAACCATGCACTTGGTTAAAGAGATTTTCCACTGCTAATGTGCTCCCCTTTCTTTTGTCCTATTTATTCCTAAGGCTGGCTTCACACCATGGTTTAATCCGATCCAGGGCTGTCCGGTATAAACCGGACAGCCCCGGACTGGATTTTGGCCCCATATATCCTATGGGGCCGGATGGAGCCGGATGGCAGCTCTCTGCCATCTGGTTTCCATGTGTCCAGGAGAATCTGGGAGGAATCGGACTTTTCTCCCGGACACAAAATCGGAGCATGCAGTATTTTTGTGTTCGGGGAGAAAAATCTCCCCGAATCGGATACTCCCAGATTCTCCCGGATCCACAGAAATCCAGCGCTTCCTAGCATGGGAGTCTATGGGGCCGGATTGCCCTGATCGGGAGGATCCGGCAACCAGACACCGGCGGCTGCACGCTGCTGTAATTTCAGGACCGTGGCTAGCTCCCTGCTAGCTGCGATCTTGAATACTCAGCAGCTGCGGCTGTAATTAGAGGGATCCGGCTTCACACTGGACCGGAGGGCAAATATGCCCTCCGGTTCTGTTTACAAATCCAGTCCGGGGCTGTCTGGTTCATCCCTTCAGCACCGGATCGGATTTCACCGTGGTGTGAAGCCGGCCTAACACTTTCCCAATATATTTTTCCTACCAACCTGTTCCCTGTTAGCTGATCTCTCTGAGACTCGTAAACTCCTTTACTGTTGTTCTACTTTTAATCCTTCCGGTCTAGAGACTGGAATCAGACCAACTGAGCAGGGCAAATCACTGATGGGGATGGGCTGCCTCTCTGAGAGTGACAGCAGTCTGGGTGCACATGAATCACACTTCACTCTCCTCTCAGGCTCCACCAGTCACATGCCCTGCTCAGTTATTCCAATTCCGGTCTCCAGACCAGAGGAATCAAATCTAGAACAACAATATAGATATTTACGAAAATCGCTGATGTGAAAGCAGCTTGACAGGAGGTTGCTACATCAGAGGTTGAGGGAATTTGCCAATGTCTTCCTGTTGATTAGTCATCTTACTATTGGTGGAAATCTTTAGTATGTGCAATATCACTAACAACTATATACATATCTGTAAACCCTACACTTATTAATAAACTTTATTAAATATACCCATCTACCAAAATAACAGCAACACACAAAGTATTTAATAGCCAAAAATATAGAACGTGTATTGGAACACCCAGCGGTAATATTGTTGAACCAATCAAAAATAACTAGGATAGTA
This sequence comes from Allobates femoralis, assembly GCA_033576535.1. NCBI lineage: Eukaryota > Metazoa > Chordata > Amphibia > Anura > Aromobatidae > Allobates > Allobates femoralis. The sequence continues at coordinate 32,759,137 of JARQOC010000011.1, forward strand.
ATACTTGCTAGATATCCGACGTGTTCAGAAGATAAGTACATGTCATAACTGAAAATCACTAGAGAGGTCCAAAGGAAGATAATAGTTCAAAGGAGTTGTCTACAACTAGGACAACCCCATCTCATTCCCATGTTTGGCCCTATTAAAATAAAAAGCTTATAGTCCCCTCCCTAGCGGGCACTATTCTATAGGTGTCGGCGCTCATGTTCCCGGGGCTCACGTGAGGTTTTGAAATTCCAAGTCGATTCATAAAGTAACATTATCTTAGATTTCCATATAAAATCGCATATACACAGTATATTGTATAAAACATGAAATATAAATATAAAAACTTCTGAAACTTGTAATGAAGAAGCCATTCAACGGGGAGATGATAAATACAAGAATTTGCTATTTTTAGAGGCGCACATTCATAATTTATATCCTTGGGAGAAATGATGAATGCCCTATGTGGACAAAGAATGACTTTTACATGACTGTAATCATTATGTCCATTTTTCTAGGGGATTATTCCGCCAGGGTGCCAGCCTTAGCTCGGGCACAATCACTGTCTCACAGGTCTGTACGTCTTGGCAGAACTGCCTTAGCAATTTGTAGTCTTGAAGAAATTGACTCTTAATACACATTATTCACTTATTATTTCCAGACCGGGACTTTGGTAACAGGTCCCAACATAGCCCATTGACTACTTCATTGTTTCCAACACCTATCCTCAGATGAATGACTCAGCACAGTTTACACCTTGGCCCCTCATTTTTACACTCCTTTCTAGGCCCCTTTTATAGTATATTTCGGAATTGAAGCACTACTATTATAGGACATGGTTAAGTGTTACTTTATAGCTTGTTATTATACATGCACTATATGGCAGTGTTACAGTATATGGACACTGTATGGTGCTATTGTAAACCTTTGGGGACAATATGCTTCTTTATTTTACCTAAATGTATGTATTTGGGGCTGAAAAAATAACTTTTGTGATTGGGTTTTATTGAAAATGTTGCCCCACTTGGCTTTGACAGACTCTTTTCTTCCCTCCACATTCAATTTTTGTGGTTTGTGGTCATAAATCAGCCAAGAGGAGTTCAGAAAAGAGATAAGAGTTACAAACTCTTACGCCAGATGGTAAGAACTATAGTTGACCTTGGTCCGGCATAGACATCGGTTCCCCACGGCACACAGACTAGGGCAGTGAAAACCTCTTCAGTCAACATGCATGGTGGATTAGGGTTCTGCAAATCACGACATCAAGGTAGAGTAGAGATGCCCAAGCTACTGGCATTCAAGTCATGATGACGTGTAGTGATGAGCGAGCACTACCATGCTCGGTACTTGAAACGAGCAGACGACCGCACAGACGGGCTCGACTCGATTGCCAAGTATAATGGAAGTCAATGGGAAAATTGAGCAATTGTCTGGAAGACTCTTCTTGAAAAATGCTCAACTTACTCATTATACTCGGTAATCAAGTCGAACCCGTCCGAGTCTCTGACCTGCTCATTTCAGGTACCTAGCACGTGAGCATATTAGTGCTCATTCATCACTAATGACATAGTTATCACAAAAGCCACCTAGGATGCTGACATTCGAATGTTGACCAAAGAAATTCGATTTGCCCTGGTACGGCTTCCACATGGGACCAACGTCGTGACGTTGCAGAGGTTCACTAGTCCTAACCGGCGTCTAGGAGGCCGACATGCAAGTACCAGAGTAGCAAGTTTGACTTGCCCTAGTTCAGCTGCTATGGCAGGGTACTGGAAATCGTTTTGCTTGGCTGTATTCACAAGAAGCTCACTGATGGATTCTCAGTAGTGATGAGCGACCACTACCATGCTTAGGTGCTCGGCACTAGTAACAAGCAGTTGGATGCCGGATGGGCACAACCCGAGTTCATGAGTAATATGGAAGACGATGGGGAACCTTGGGCATTTTTAAACCTTTCAGTGCAGCATCCAACTGCTGGTTACAAGTACTGAGCTCACTCATCACTAATTCTCATCTTAATCACTCTGTAGCTTTCATCAGACAGTGTAACATGGAGCCTAGAGAAGGCAAACAGTGCTAACAAACCCCAATTGCAACAATGATTTTTTTAAGTCCTAAAAATACACATTTAAGTGAATCAAAAATTGTAACACTTCTTTAAAAGAAACCTGTCGCCATGTACCCAAATGCTATAAACCTGCAGAAATTAGGTAATTCCGCAGGTTATTAGCCTTACTGAAAGCACCACTAATGTGAGGAAATTCATTTTAGTCCTCCTGGGAGTCGCCGACTTTCAAAGAGGTGTGCAAACAGCGGCTACAGTCACTGCTCAATACACAGTGAGTGCTGACTGTAACCGCACCCAGTGTGCAGCACAATACAAAGGGGACAACAAGAATGGAATAGGAGGAAGAATAGGGAGCGGTCACCTCCTGATATTCACCTGAGGCTGGACCTAGCACTACCTAACATTCCTATATGGGTCCTTCCCCCCCCCATCGATGTCACCTGCCTAGGCGTTCACTTCCCCTGCACTCACCCTAGCTAGGGACACGCCAGCAAAGTCACTAGTCTCACCACTGCAATAATACAAAACAAGGAAGGGAAGTCAGTCAGACAGAGGGAAAATAGACACAAAAGGAAAAACACTCTAAAGGTACCTTTACACGCCGCCACAACAGGATGGATACCAACTGCTACTTCACGTGCACGAGCACGGCCAAACGGTTACAAACGGTAATCGCACCCTCTTTACACGCCGCCACAAGGTGCGCTACGCGACGCTACATCTACAGCTAGCTACATCGCCGGGTGTCTCAAGTAGCCATCTGTAGCTCAGCGTACCTCATTTACACACTGCTACAACAAGCTAATATGGGCGGACCTGGTGCAGCAGGGACAACACATAGGCGTGCCACAATTGTGGATTACGAGACGTCCGTACGCTGATAGGACAAAGCAAGAAACCCATGATTGGCCAGCCAGCGCAGGAGGCTGTTTAATACATGACGCTCGAGCAATTGTGTAGTGTGACTGGTCAGCTCCTTAAATATGCCTCCCTATGCAGCGACTACCAATCGTAACGCAGGAGCTTCCACCAATGATCGCTGAAGGGGGGTGGTAACACGGAGCCTGGGTGACGCCTTAGCTACATTGCAGCTACATCGCCGGGTGTCCACAGTTCCCTTCTGTGGGTTCTTTACACGCCGATACAGCTCGCTACAATCGGTGATGTAGCCATCTGTTTATGGGCAGTGCACGGATACAGATGTATCTGTAGCCGGCTGTGTCGTCCCGTCTTCAGACGCCGCTACTACGGGCGATATTGGCGCCACAAGCTACATTTGTAGCCTGTAGCGGGTTGTATGCATCCTGTTGTGGCGGCGTGTAAAGGTACCTTAAGTCCTCCAATGCAACTGAACACCACAGCTACAATTGTCATGACTTCTCAGCTTTTTCCAGAGACTGGCTCTTTCAAAAGTGGACAGCATAGAAGTGAATCTATAACCTGCGTCAGTTGTTAAGACGCGTGACTACTTATAGTGTAGGGGGTGGTCACAAAAAACTGCAACTGAGATTAAAGGCCTCAAGAAACAGTCAGAGAGTCCTTAACCCTTGAAGTGCTAAAAGAAAGTAGATTCATTTAAACACATATCGTACCCCTTCTGGTCCCAGCCTCGCCAGAGATCTCCCCAGACTGGGACAGGCTCGTGACGTTGACAGCTCGAGCTGCAGAGTATCTGTACAGAGTGAGCTGTTAATCGAAGTACAGCTACCACTTCCATGAGCCACTCCGCCTCTATGATTGAAAGCTGGGGGCTCCTGGTAGGAATAAAGATACTTTTTTCTCGGTAGTGGTGGCCAGATGGCATTGTAACGCCCTGCAGGTTACCCATATGTGGGGGTTCATAGTGTTTGAGCAAATGACAAGTTCCCTTTAAGCACTTTATGACGGTAATATTTGGGCTCTATGTAGTGTTACTATTTAGGTAGTGTTACTTTTAATCCACATTCAAATGCAAAACGACGACATCTAAACGTAAACGACGTGATGGAAAAGTAACTAAGAGATTTCTAATCTATTATAATTTAATGCTCTACTCCATAGTAAATATTTCTACATTCTAAATTGTTTAATAGAAGAATATACAATATCTTTTAATCCACATTGAAATGCAAAGCTGTAATATCTAAATGTTAGCATGCAAACCAATTAAATTCCGAATATATTAAGAATGTTTATTTATCACCAGCGAATAAGAGCAGTGACTTATATTGTCGGATAATATGATACTGCATCAATGAATATTTATTGAACTGGACGCAATTATTCAAGAAAATTAGAAATAACGGGAAACAAAAAATAAGCTGTTAAATTAAACAGTATTTCATAGGCTTATACATTTATTTACAGATGTGCTCTATTTAACACTATGGCCTAGATCATCAAAGACTGGTGTTATATATGTGGCGCCCCACTTGTCATGACGCCACTAAAAGGGGTACTGCAGCCAAGACAGTGTGTGTGGTATTCCTGTCATCAGGGGGATGTAGTGTAATCTGAGGCTCTCATTCCTGCATTCACACACTCAAAGCAGGGGACTAAAGGGTTAATTGGTTGTTTATAAAGACCCAGGGGGGAGGAGTGAAGTGTAGTGGAAAAGAGCGGGAAGGAGGGAGTCAGCACAGAACAGCCATGGAGAGAGACTGAGGAGGAAGGAAAGGAAAGCCTGGGGGAGACGAGGAGCGTCGTGCTCGCCTCAGAGGAAAGCGCAGACACCGGGTCTGAGACTGTGCAGGGTTACACATTCCCGGCAGTCAATACCGGAACGAGGGGAATTCCAGATTTCCCAGCCACACAGTGTCAGGAGGCAAAGCAGCACATACAGTTCAGCAACACTGACACCTGGGAGCGGGGTAGAGAAAGTAAAGGACTCGAGCTGCCTGTAATACGGCACACACAGGAGAGAGAGGACAAGCAGCTTAGCTTCAAGCAACTGCAGGTGCCACAAGTAGAAGTGCAGGTAGAGAAAGTGAGGACAGACATTGAGACCTGAAGAAACATCACAGAGAGCCTCAGGGATATTGCATCCTCCGGTGACTACCCGGCCGACTACCCGGCCAACTACCCGACATTGAACTTGGAGACTTGTGAACTGTTTGAGAGCTGCTTCAGTAAAATACCCGTGCAGAGCAAGAAGGTCTCCTGTGTATCCTTCCTATTAAGCTGCAGAGCTGCTACTGAGGCACTACAAAACAGTGAGTCTGCCTGTTAATTGCGCCTGTTGCCCTATAATCCACAGCAGAGTCCCACCTGAGGAGCAGGAGACTGCTTTTTCCATACACTGGCTGGAGAAGCTGCAGCAGCAAAGTAAGTGACTTGTACAAAGCACAATCCCTCACCAGGCCCCTCCACCACCGCTACACCTGCCCTGGGGACCCTCAGCCCTACCTGAGGAGGGCTTAGCATCCACGATGCCCTAGATCACCGTCCCCAGCAGGAATATGGCAGCGGTGGTTCTACTAACCACATACCCCAGGTGGCGCCACGACAATCTCCCTGTAAATACCCCTTTTTGGACTGATCCCAGGCCACGGACCGGGTCACGACTACCATGATCCCCCAGAGAGACAGCACCGGCCCGACTCCCGTGTACCCCACGGCCTGGGGGTGCATCATATACAACAGTCTTAACCCTGCGGTTCTGTTCGAGTCTATTATACAATTATTATGTTCCGGTCAATTTTTTACCGAACGTATTAAAGTCTTGATTTGTAGCTAATTTATTTGAATACCTGTTGAGTTATTAAACTGTATGTGAACATGGGTGTTCAAAAACAAATGAAATAAATAATTTCCAGTTCGGAACAGAACAGCAGAGTTAATGGAAGAAGCGCTGGAACCCGGGCTCTGGAATTGGTAAGTCAAACTTCTGACTTCGACTCCTCAATTTCTCTGAATCCAATTTCACCAAAATGAACATCGAGTCCGACTCCACAACCATGGCTGCGAAATCAGTAAGCCAAACATCTGACTCCTCAGTTTCCCTGATTCCACTCTGATTCCACCAAAATGGACACCGACGCCAACTCTACAACTACAACTCCACAACCATGGCTGTGGGGTCAGTGAGCCAAACATCCGACTCATACGCCTCAGATTCCCTGAATCTGACTCCGATACTACCAAAATAGACACCGACTCCGACTATACAGCCTTGGGAGAAAAAAGTGCCAAATTCATTAAGAGATGTGCTCCTGTTAATTCATTTGGCGGATCTTTCAACTGCTGGGGTTCCGGAAAAACTGTTACTCCAATCAGATTCTGGAGTACAACAATAGAAAAATGGACAGAGAAATATGGTGCCAACCTCATTCATACAGTTTGTCCACCATTGGTCTCCCACGGAACTGAACTGGTCTGTGTCAAGTGCACAATCCACAATCCCAGCCGAGGACAATGGAGGTCAGCAGTACAATAGAACGGCAGCACTCACTGACGGTGTAATCTTCAGTTTTCTTCAGAGGGAGGGAGAGGACGAGAGGGCACGCAGGAAACGGCCGACGTTCCGTTCAGAAATTAACACTGGGTCCATTTGAAGTTCATTTCTGAATTAAACAATTGTCGTCTATTTTCTGGGCGCACTGCCGTCCTCTCCCTCCCTCATGGCCCCATGACCTCTACCTGTTTGATGAAGCACTCTGAAGATTACACTGTCATTGAGTGCTGCCATTCTTCATCATCCACCAGCTAAAATCTGATGCCTCCGTTTAATATTTTTAATAAAAAAAAAAAATTGTCAATGTAGGATGCATGTATTTCTACATGTTACATCCATGTCGCCCCGCCTAATTCTGCCTCTATCGCTGAGTGGCACTGCACTTGCACTGTAGATGCCACTGGGTGATGTAAGTGCAAGTCAGATACGCATTAGGATGGCTCAAACTCATGGTGCCACCCAGCCAGAGAATCTAAAGGTTAAAAGGGTTGTCCACCAATAGGACAACCCCTTCTCATTACCGATGTGTGACCCAATAAAAATAAAAAAGCCTATACTCACCTCCGATGCAGGTGTGGGTCCAGAAATGTCAGAAGTCACGTTCCCGGGGCCCATGTGACATTGATATGACACATGAGCGCCAAGGCAAATCAGCGCTGGTTTCTTCTAACCACCTTCGAACGGTTAAGTAACTAACAGATTAGTTAATTAATTAGTAGATTGTCTCATACGAGAGAATTGTCAGCATAGTGTGATACGATTCTCTCGGATGAAAGAATCGGAGCAGACTGTGATGAGAAGAAGGAAAGCAAAATTTCTCCATCTTCTCCATTCTTTGAGTCCTCGGAGATCGATGTCATCCGGGTGCAATCTGATGATTTCCATCAACCATATAATAATAGAACGGTAGAGTTGTAATGGACATTCTGGGTCATCTGGTCCAATCCCCTGCTCAAAGCAGGAGACCCATAGACTTGAATAGACAAGTCTTGTCTGATCTGAAGTGTCAAATCGCAGCATGATGCAATTTTTTCTCCTGACGAATAATAAAACATTGATCAACAATGCACCATGACATATAATTGGTCCGAGTGATATTCAATAAAAACTGGATAGCATGCGTCTGATTTACCGTATACGCTTTTATGACTCTGATCATCAATAGTAATCAGCTCTCTGCTGTGGGTCTTGAGTGGAGTCACACCCGATTTAAACTCCCCAGCAGTGTGATACTAGCTGCCAAATATAAGTTTATACTGATCGTGGTCTGTTGCTTAGTGCATCTCTGCTGCTTGATTTATCTTTGGTGATTGACTTGGACAGTTTTGGCTTCCTGTCTGACATTTAATAATGTCTCTGACCTGTCATCCCGGTAAAGAGCTTAGGCTACTTCTAAAAACATCCCTGATTTCATATTCTACTTCAATCTTATAAAGGAAATACAAGTGCAAATAGGGTTTTATCTTTTATCATGAATGGCACTATGGCCATGTTATTCACTGCTCACCTGATATGGTTGTGGCACCCACAACCAGTATAAATACTTCGTACAGCAGCTGCTAGACCCACACTACACGTGTATAGTGGTATCGATCAATAGCCAAATGGACAGTGTGTTATGGTCCGCGCTGCTGGATAAGAATGAAGACCACACAGGATCTTCAAACAATGGTGCCGTTTACTTCTTTAAAGAATTTTGGAGCCAACCGTGTTCCTTCATCAGGAAAAAAAAGCCTTTTTCCCTGGTGAAGGAGCACAGCTGGCTCCGAAATGCGTTGAAGAAATAAACAGCAGCATTGTTTGTAGATCCTGTGTGGTCTTCATTCTTATCCAGCAGCGCAGACCATAACACACTGTCCATTTGGCTATTGACTTTATATTCTGTCCTTATTCAGTCCTCTATGGTTCTGAAAAGGCACATTGACTATCAACTTGCTTCATTAGACAGCAGACATTTTATACACATAACCCAGGTGGCCCTGAGCTGTGTATAGGGGACAAAGAGTAAAGACCAAGGTTCGTCTGAAACCTGTTAAGCAGAGATGCTTGAGCAAAGTCTGCATAAAAAAGTCCTATAAGAGCTGTCCTGCTTCCACATGCAGCATTATTGTGGCGCCCCCTGCAGATCCAGTCGCCACAGTGGTACTGCACCCTGTTAGAGTGTAGCATCCCACTCATGGGTAAGAGTTGTACAGACCGGTACTGGGCCACCCAGATCATACTAGGAAGTATTGTAGTGGCACTGGGTGGTGAAGGGAGTTAGTTAGAGGGAGCACTCGGGAAAGAGTGAGGTCAAGAAGAACACACGTAGATGACGTGGGACACATGACAAGGGTATAAATAGCGTGGGGACCATCTAGAATGCATGAGAATGACAGTAGAGCAACAGTGAGCAGAATAAGAGAGTTATCCAGCTGAGGAGAGTCGGTAGAAAAGCTGGACTGATGCCTTTGCACACCAAGATCAAGTTGGAGGGAAGCTAGAGAACATACGCCTGAGAAGTGTCTAGAGGACTAGAGCAAGAGAGAGCTTGTCCTGAGGCTGAACCCAAGAAAGTAGAGAACACCAAGTGACTCCAGGAGAACGAGGGGGTCCCAGAGGCACGAGAAGTGAGCAATCCACCCTTGGGGCTCGTATCCATTGTGAAGCGCAGACGGCAAAGGCACTAGGCCATGAGGGGCACCAGGAACCCCAAAAGACTAGTGGAGATGATCAAACAGGCTCAGCTAGCAACCCGTAGGCCGTGGCACTTCCATGGTGTCATAGCCGAAAAACCGCACACATCGGCAGAAAAGGAGACAACACATAGGGCTGAGGGGAGACACTGCAGGGGAACCTCTCAGAGAAGCCTACAGTCACTGGCTCAGAGCTCTGTGTGGCGAGGCGCAAAGAAGGAAGGGTGAGGCAAAGCGCTGTGTGAGACGACCCGGAAAGGACACATAATGGGTGCCAGTTATGTATCATCCTACTACCTGGAAGTAGCTGGATCCCTGCCTCCGAGAACCCAGTCCTCAGCGGGCTGCTGCACTAAAGAACCAAAGACTGCAGCCCACTGTGAACTTCCTTAATGGGTCTAAAGCACCAGAAACACTACTACCAACTCACTAAGGTATCTTTGGCCACCCTAGGGGTCAGCCCTACCCGTAGAGGGCTTAAGAACATTGCTGCCTCCCAACCATTGACCCCTAGGAGGACTGTCGAGCAGCGACGGTCTGATATAGCCGCAACCTGCAGGTGGCGTCACGTAAAAACACTAGTATTCCCAGGTCCAGTCATCCCTGCCCAGAATGAACCCTCCACGCCACATCACTACACCCAGGAGAGAGTGCCAACCACACCAAACTTTTAATGACACCGCCACAGTCAAGGAGCTGGGTCTCGGTCCCTGTGATCCCCATGAAGATGAAGCCTCAAGAAAGCCCAGTTCCGAGTATCCTAAGGCCTTGGTGGGTCATGTCATTACCATACACAATATTTCCCCACTAGTGGCCATGGCTTACTATGGCAGCCAAGATTACAAATGCGTTTAGTATATACTTAAGTAATTAATAATGTTAAGCAATAAAATCAATTGCCGTACATTTTTCAAAATAGTCAAGATATTTCATGATAGTCAATCAAATTTGAATTAAAAATGAAAATATTATATTCTTTTTTAGCTTTCCTTACCTGTGTGACCTTTTCTGTGACATTGTGTGTACGCTCCTTAACCTTAGGTGCTATAATGGCCTTTTCTGAAGAAGGAGGTGATGACGCCTTTTTTTCATTTTTCATGTCTGAAAAGTTCAAGGTGAGCTGTGGAATTTTGTTGATTGTGCTGTATTTGTTCAGGTTTGAATCAGATGTAGAACCCAGAAGACTAGATTTGATATGATTGAAAGGGCCTAGAAGTAGTTAAAACACAAGTTATATATATAATAGAAATGAAATAAAATAACACTGAACATCAAATGATTATATGCTCGGAAAAAAACATATCCTTCCATGAATTAAACAGACATGTAGATATGAACATATATTAGAATTTTTAGTTGTATATTAGTAATATAAGTAACTTCTTGGGTAGTATGTGTCAGATTAGAGTTGAAAAAAAATAATAATAAGACAATCAATCGTACTGATAAAGCAACAAGGCTCCACCCCTGAGGTTCTAGAACTCTGCCCAATAGTAACTTTTTAATGACTAATCAAAATAAATCGAAGGCCTTGTGCCTACTGTACAATTAGGAGGGTGAAATATTATACAGGCACATAAACGTCCAGATGCTCTGTGCTATGAAATTTTGGACAATTTATGCAAGATCTGGGCCCCAAATTTCCTTTGATGCCTAATGTAAACTCGTGTCAAAAATTGATGCCCGATAGTGGAGATCCCAGTTACAGATTCTGCAATGGGATCCAGGAGCTCTATGTTATATCTTTCCATAAGGTCTCTACTAGTGATGAGCAAGTAGTAAGATCCTCGGGTTCAGATAGCTCTCTAGCCGAATACTTTGAACGAGTTAAGGTTCCGTTACACGCTTCAATGTTGATAAGATATCACTAACAATCCCATGGGTGCGCGGTCGTTAGGACATCTTTTTGACATCGTTGGTGAGATGTTATACGTCTAGATATCATGGACGATGCACCAACGATGTAGCGAGCAGCTATTGTTCGCACAACCCAGCGAACGATACTTGGTCACTGATGTGAATAGGCGAAGTCGTTAACGACATCGTTACTGTGATGTCACACACAACGATGCAGCAGTTTGGCTGAACGAGGATCGTTTGATTTGAGAACATGTTCTCAAATATGCGATCAACGATCCAACGATTTATCGTAGTCACATCTCAGTGTCACACGCAACGACGTACTAACGATGTCGTTTCAACCACTCCAAACCCGTGACGATTGAGCGATATCGTTCACGATCTCGTACCGTGCAATGGGGACTTTACGAATCCAATGTAAGTCGATGGGGAGCTCACTCGGATCCAAATACTGAAACACTTCAAAGTATTCGGTTAGAGATATCCAAACCCGAATATCTTACTACTCGCTCATCCCTAGTCTCTATGGTATATAAAGCTCCATATGTTTCTGGGGAAAAAAACTTGCATGAAACAGCAACAAATAAACTATGTCAGTTTCATATGTTTATATCAGATTCCATATGAACCTGACATAAAACAAATCAAACTAATTTGGTAAAGCCACATCTGCAAAAGTCTGGTTCATCAAAATATAAAGCTATTTAACCCAAACATTAATTGGCAGAAAAAAAGATCAAAATTTCAAAACTGCTGATTTTGTCACCTTCCCCAAATTAATATAGTAACAAGAGAGGAAATAAATAATTCTCTATATAATATACCAAATGACACCAAGAATAACGAGTGCTCACCACTCAAAAAAAAGCCCACATACAGGTCCATTAATGGAAAAAATTAAAAAAAGATATACGGTATGTCTCAGAAAACGAAGACACAAACCAAATTTTTCTTACAAAATTCAGACTTTTCTTTATAAAACAGCACTTTGTTTTGCACTGCTGGAATAGGGCTTTAAATCTAAGTCCCCACCCCCCTGTCTGATGCTCACATTAGGGCAGCTCCACCTTTTTCCGGCATTGCTCCAATGGGTTTGCAGGGATTTGTGACCTGCTGGCATCTCCAGTGTTTCATAGAGGCACCAGAGGTCACAATCAATACAAGTCTTTGAGCGCCTCGTTCTGACCTCGTTCCATCTCTCATAGAGTTGCATTGGGAGCTTGTGACGCAAATTCTGACTTCTGGCCAGTTAGAGGTTACAGGCACAGGAAGGTGTTACAGGAACGGAGTGGGCTTGGTGAGAGGTGAAGCCGCTGGAAGGTGAGTATATGACAGGAGCAGGCAGCTTACATCTAAAGCACCACTACTGTACTGAAAAAAAGTGCTGGAGTGATGCTTTAACGAGGTATCGCTGTGCTTGGGTACACTCAGTGCTCGGCTCAGTGCAGTGTCTGATCATCTTGCACTGGGGGTAAAAGCAGCATTATCGCATGTAGTGTACACCAAAAAAATTACATAACCGCGTCCGCCCTGACCCCGGATGTGTTTTGTTTATGGCTGACTGTATGTGGACGGAGAGAACAGTCCAATCAGTGACTTCCAATGAGGTTCGGGTCAAATTTGAGTGTAGAACAGAACTTTATAAAAAGTCTGGCTGAACCCCCAGAACCCGATCTTCCACAGGTCCACTCATTTCTAGCTTTAACCAATAAATTATAAAAAAAATTAATACAAGTTTGGTATTGCCATAATAAGATTAAACTAATTAAAGAGGACCTGTCACCCCCCTGCAACATGGCAATCTAAATGCAGCACTGAATGCAGCATGTCTGCTGCATTGAAGGAAGGGGTCCCCCATGTGTTGTGTATCCCGAGATATAGCCTCTGTAAAACTTACACTTAAAAGCCATGGAGGCAGTCACTGTGGCTGGAGTGAGCTTGATTGACGGGGCCATTCCCTCCCCCTCTACCACTCTCTGTGCTGCCTCTGCTGTGCTGGCTCTGCCCTCCTCCTCTCCTCCTCTCAGTCACTCACAGCATGCAAATCATTTGTCCTGAAGTCAGCTCCAGATTCCTGCCCTGACAAAGCATAAACAACACAGCAGGAGGCGGCACACAGAGAGGCAGAGGGGGAGGGAATGGCCACAGTCAATCAAGCTCACTCTGCCACAGTGACTACCTCCATGGATGCTAACTATAAGATTTACAAAGCCTGTATCTCAGGGCACACAGCACACAGACACATGGGGGACCCCTTCCTTGAATGCATCAGACATTCTGCATTCAGTGCTGCATTTAGATTGCCATGCAGCAGGGGGAAGACAGGTCCTCTTTAATAGTTTTGCGAGTTCATTTTTGAGTGCCATTAGAAATAACAAACACAATGGAAAAATTAGTTTTCATTAACCATTTAACCTTCCTAGTGGTATTCCCGAGTGTGACTCGGGGTTAACTTTCACTGTCAGAATCGGTACTCCCGAGTGAAACTCGGGTTTTTTCCGCGGGCAGTTCCGTCGCTCACCTTGAGGACCGGGGGGGATGGGGGGGTTTTGGGGATGCTATCGATAGTGATGCTGCGGCTCTGGGGGAGGGGGAGGGAAAGGGCCGCTTTGCTATCGTCAGTGCGATCCCGGTCCCGGGGGGTGCTATCGGCACTGCGGTCGCGGCCATTGCAGTCGCAGACCGAGGAGCGGGGGCAGTGGCGTTGTTCATGCCAGCAGCAGTTAGGTAGGGGTTAGAGTAAGAGTTAGGGCTAGGGCTAGGGTTAGGGCTAGGGTTAGGATTAGGGCTAGGTTTAGGGTTAAAGTTAGGGTTAGGGCTAGGGATAGGGGTAGGGTTAGGGTTAGGGCTAGGGTTAGGGTTAGAGCCTGGGCTTCAGACGAGAGGAGGGGCAGGAACACCCAAGGGAAGCAGGATGCTTCCCTCTGTTACCCTCCTCTCCTCTGTCACAGGGTCACGGAGGCCCCCTACTGATGCTTGAGGGGCCCCTACCCAGTGGGGCAGCGGCTCATTGGAGGCGGAACTGGGCGGGAAATAAAAAAGTATAAAATTTCTGCCCAGAAAAGAAGAATTTTTTACCAAAAAAATGGTACCGCATTTAGTACAAAATTCCTGACAATATCATACCGCTAGGGAGGTTAAAGAAAACAGAAAACATTTTTTAAAAAAATGAATCTTTGAAAAAGTAAAAGAAAAAACCCCAAAAGGTAAAAAGAAAATTTAGCCCCATAGAAAAGGGCAAGGGGTTTGATATGTTTTTTGTTTTTTTTTGTCTTCAAAAAATTCTTCATATAAAAAAATGTATAAATAATCCCTTCGGACTACAAGTATAACTACATTCCGGGTTGTTCAAACTGTCTTGTCATTGACGTGATGCAGTGTGCTCCATTTAATCCAATAAGTGTATCTAAGATAGAATGTTCCTGAAGTATGAAAGATCGTTTGGTTTATTCCACTCGAATAGTGCAGACCCTGCAATTATCCGGCATTACTTGCCCTCTGAGTAATTCTATGACTCACTAAAATCACCAATTTGATCAGCCCTGGAAGCTCCATGGAAGCATTGAATGTAAGGATACATTTCATTAGCCGGGAAACTAAAAACTTTGTGTAACAAAATATCGGAGACATTGGAGCTTACAATAAAAGTCATATTTATCACCGCAGTGATATCGATCCCGGAGAAATGTAGATTTGTATAATTGATTGGTGAAGTTTATTCTCATTGTGTAAATGATATTTCTACTATGATTCTCATATAAATATATTTACAGTTTCTATTAAAGGGGTTTTCTACTTTAATCAATAAATCTTGGAATAATAATAATTTCCACAATTGGATGTGTTTAAAAAAGAAGTTCCTGTGCTGAGATAATCTTATATATGTGTCCCTGATATGTACTGTGTAATGTATGTGTCTGACCATACAGGGACATGGTCTGATCATACCACATCTCCTGTGCTGAGATAGTCTTATATATGTGTCCCTGCTATGTACTGTGTAATGGATGTGTGTGACCATACAGGGACATGGTCTGATCATACCACGTCTCCTGTGCTGAGATAATCTTATATGTGTCCCTGCTATGTACTGTGTAATAGTTGTGTCTGACCGTACAGGGACATGGTCTAATCATACCACATCTCCTGTGCTGAGATAATCTTATATACATGTCCCTGCTATGTACTGTGTAATAGTTGTGTCTGACCGTACAGGGACATGGTCTAATCATACCACATCTCCTGTGCTGAGATAATCTTATATACATGTCCCTGCTATGTACTGTGTAATAGATGTGTCTGACCATACAGGGACCTTTTGCTGCGATTACAGCTGCAGTCTCTTGGGGAATGTCTCTATCAGTTTTGCACATCGATAGACTGAAATTCTTGCCCATTCTTCCTTGTAGAACAGCTGGAGCTCAGTGAGGTTGGATGGAGGCGTTTGTGATCAGCAGTTTTCAGCTCTTTCCCCTGATTCTCCATTGGATTCAGGTCTGGATGTGACTTGTCCATTCTAACACCTGGATACGTTTATCTTTGAACCATTCCATTGTAGATTTTGCTTTATGTTTGGGATCATTGTCTTGTTGGAAGATAAATCTCTGTCCCAGTCTCAGGTCTTTTGCAGACTCCAGCAGGTTTTCTTCCAGAATGGTCCTGTGTTTGGCTCCGTCCATCTTCCCATCAATTTTAACCATCTTCCCTGTCCCTGCTGAAGAAAAGCAGGCCCAAACCATGATGCTGCCACCACCATGTTTGACAGTGGGGATGGTGTTTTGAGGGTGATGAGCTGTGCTGCTTTTACAAAAACGTATCGTTTTACATTGTGGCCAAAAAGTTTGATTTTGGTATTATCTGACCAGAGCCCCTTATTCCACATGTTTGGCGTCTCCCAGGAGGCTTGTGGCAAACATCAAACGAGACTTTTTATGGATATCTTTGAGAAATGGCTTCTTCTTGCCACTCTTCCATAAAGGCCAGATTTGTGCAGTGTACGACTGATTGTTGTCCTATGGACAGACTCTCCCACCTCAGCTGTAGATCTCTGCAGTTCATCCAGAGTGATCATGGGCCTTTTGGCTGCACCTCTGATCAGTCTTCTCCTTGTTGGAGATGAAAGTTTAGAGGGACGGCCGGGTCTTGGTACGGTAGATTTGCAGTGGTCTGATACTCCTTCCATTTCAATATGATTGCACGCCCCACTTTTCAGTTTTTTATTTGTTAAAAAAGTTTAAAATATGCAATATATTTCGTTTCACTTCACGATTGTGTCCCACTTGTTGTTGATTCTTCACAAAATAATTAGAATTTATATCTTTATGTTTGAAGCCTGAAATGTGGCAAAAGGTAGAAAAGTTCAAGGGGGTCAAATACTTTCACAATCCAATGGACTGTACATTTGGTTGCATTCCTGAAGAAGGAGCAAGGATAGCTCTGAAACACATAGAAATAAAGCACCATTACCCGCAGATACTTTGTGGTCATTGTCCATATACAGTTAGGGCGGATCGCAAAAGCATCGTCCATTGGATTTATGTATTTCTATTACTGTGCACGTGGAGTGTGGATCCAGCAACAGCTGTACTGAACATGCAAACTGGTGAGCAGCGACAATCACTATTATTTCATTTTAAAAGGACAAGACCTTATTGTGCCTTCAGTTTCCCTATCTTTAGATATACAGACATTATAGCACGGGATCTCAAATAACTCTTTCTTTGAGATTAAACATTTTTTTAAATACAGGCAAGAAAATGTTTTACCTAAAAAAAAAAGTATCATCTATTGTCCTGTGCTGTAATGTCTGTATACGCTTATATTCTGTGATCCCTGGCTGTAATGTCTGTATACTCTTATATTCTGTGATCCCCGGCTGTAATGTCTGTATACTCTTATATTCTGTGATCCCCAGCTGTAATGTCTGTATACTCTTATATTCTGTGATCCCCAGCTGTAATGTCTGTATACTCTTATATTCTGTGATCCCTGGCTGTAATGTCTGTATACTCTTATATTCTGTGATCCACGGCTGTAATGTCTGTATACTCTTATATTCTGTGATCCCCGGCTGTAATGTCTGTATACTCTTATATTCTGTGATCCCCAGCTGTAATGTCTGTATACTCTTATATTCTGTGATCCCCGGCTTTAATGTCTGTATACTCTTATATTCTGTGATCCCCGGCTGTAATGTCTGTATACTCTTATATTCTGTGATCCCCAGCTTTAATGTCTGTATACTCTTATATTCTGTGATCCCCGGCTGTAATGTCTGTATACTCTTATATTCTGTGATCCTCTTCTGTATCCTGTATATTCTGTATACTCTATTTCTGTGATCCCGGCTGTAATGTCTGTATACTCTTATATTCTGTGATCCCCAGCTGTAATGTCTGTATACTCTTATATTCTTTGATCCCTGCTGTAATGTCTGTATACTCTTATTTTCTGTGATCCCCAGCTGTAATGTCTGTATACTGTTATATTCTGTGATCCCCAGCTGTAATGGCTGTATACTCTTATATTCTGTGATCCCCGGCTGTAATGTCTGTATACTCTTATATTCTGTGATCCCGGCTGTAATGTCTGTATTCTCTTATATTCTGTGATTCCCAGCTGTAATGTCTGTATACTCTTATATTCTGTGATCCCGGCTGTAATGTCTGTATACTCTTATATTATGTGATCCCTGGCTGCAGTGGCGTAACTTCAGGCCCAGGGGCCCCCAATTATTGCAAATCTTTAATAATATTAGTCTTTTTCTATAGGCCAAAGGGACTTTTGGGGCCCCCCTAGGCTGCAGGGCCCGGGTGCGATCGCAACCCCTGCACCTATTGTAGTTACACCCCTGCCTGGCTGTAATGTCTGTATACTCTTATATTCTGTAATCCCGGCTGTAATGTCCGTATAATCTTATATTCTGTGATCCCGGCTGTAATGTCTGTATACTCTTATATTCTGTGATCCACAGCTGGAATGTCTGTATACTCTTATATTCTGTGATCCCCAGCTGTAATGTCGGTATACTCTTATATTCTGTGATCTCTGGCTGTAATGTCTGTATACTCTTATATTCTGTGATCCCCAGCTGTAATGTCTGTATACTCTTATATTCTGTGATCCCTGGCTGTAATGTCTGAATACTCTTATATTCTGTGATCCCCGGCTGTAAAGTCTGTATACTCTTCTATTCTCTGATCCCCAGCTGTAATGTCTGTATACTCTGTGATCCCGGCTGTAATGTCTGTATACTCTTATATTCTGCAATCCCCGGCTGTAATGTCTGTATACTCTTGTATTCTGCGATCCCCGGCTGTAATGTCTGTATACTCTTATATTCTGTGATCCCTGGCTGTAATGTCTGTATACTCTTATATTCTGTGATCCCCGGCTGTAATCTCTGTATATTCTTATATTCTGTGATCCCCGGCTGTAATGTCTGTATACTCTTATATTCTGTGATCCCCAGCTGTAATGTCTGTATACTCTTATATTCTGTGATCCCCGGCTGTAATGTCTGTATACACTTATATTCTCTGATCCCCGGCTGTAATGTCTGTATACTCTTAGATTCTGTGATCCCCAGCTGTAATCTCTGTATACTCTTATATTCTGTGATCCCTGGCTGTAATGTCTATATACTCTTATATTCTGTGATCCCGGTTGTAATGTCTGTATATTCTTATATTCTGTGATACCCGGCTGTAATGTCTGTATACTCTTATATTCTGTGATCCCCGGCTGTAATGTCTGTATACTCTTATATTCTCTGATCCCTGGCTGTAATGTCTGTATATACTCTTACATTCTGTGATCCCCAGCTGTAATGTCTGTATACTCTTATATTCTGTGATCCCTGGCTGTAATGTCTATATACTCTTATATTCTGTGATCCCCGGTTGTAATGTCTGTATATTCTTATATTCTGTGATACCCGGCTGTAATGTCTGTATACTCTTATATTCTGTGATCCCCGGCTATAATGTCTGTATACTCTTTTGCATCTTCCTCGACCCAGGAGATGTGGTATGATCAGACACATCCATTACACAGTACATAGCAGGTACACATATATAAGAATATGCCAGCACAGGAATATTTTCCAGTTGTGGAAATTATTATTCCAAGATCTATTGATTAAAATGAACATTAAAATTAACTTTCTTTGTATGAAAACCTCTTTAAGGTCTCGTGTTTCACAATGCTGCTTTGCTGGAAAAATAAGAGCCTGATTCATGAATTTTGGCATGAAACAAACGTAGTTGTTAAAGTTGGCCAAGATGTTTGTGACATGGCATTTTCTCATCAGTTTCCCCAAATTCTCTAAAAGGAGGTGGAGATGGGGTGGGATGGGGCGAGGTCTCACCCGCCTGATGTATCAAAGGTTGACCATCATCTAATTTAGTAACGCATGGGCAATTTTATGTTTTAGGTAGAAATTTGTTTTTTCATCGAAAGCATACGAGTTCTTCTCAGGGCAAACATTTTGGGTGAATAATTAATTTTCTGTAGCCTCTTTGCTGCACTGTTTATTGTGTATGGAGGCCTCATAATCAATAGGTTTGGCTGGCTATCATCTAATGTGTATTAAGACCTCATAATTGGTGGGTTTGACGGCCTATTATCTAATGTGTATGGAGGCCTCATAATCAGTGGGTTTGGCTGACTAGTGTGTATGGACTGACTATTATCTAATGTGTTTCGAGGCCTCCTATTCGATGGGTTTGGCTGACTATCATCCAATATGTCCCCAGTCCTCATAATTGGTGGGTTTGGCTGAACATCACCTAATATGTATGGAGGCCTCATAATCAGTAGGTTTGGCTGACTATCATCTAATGTGTATGGAGTCCTCATGATTGGTGGGTTTGGCTGACTATCAACTAATGTGTATCGAGGCTTCCTAATCGATGGGTTTGGCTGACTATCATCTAATGTGTCTCGAGTCCTCATAATTGGTGGGTTTGGCTGACTATCATCTAATGTGTATAGAGCCTCATGATTGGTGGGTTTGGCTGAACATCATCTAATATGTATGGAGGCCTCATAATCGGTGGGTTTGGCTGAACATCATCTAATATGTATGGAGGCCTCATGATTGGTGGGTTTGGCTGACTACCATCTAATGTGTATGGACGCCTCATAATTGGTGGGTTTGGCGGCCTATTATCTAATGTGTATGGAGGCCTCATAATCAGTGGGTTTGGCTGACTAGTGTGTATGGACTGACTATTATCTAATGTGTATCGAGGCCTCCTAATCGATGGGTTTGGCTGACTATCATCCAATATGTCCCAGTCCTCATAATTGGTGGGTTTGGCTGAACATCACCTAATATGTATGGAGGCCTCATAATCAGTAGGTTTGGCTGACTATCATCTAATGTGTATGGAGTCCTCATGATTGGTGGGTTTGGCTGACTATCAACTAATGTGTATCGAGGGTTCCTAATCGATGGGTTTGGCTGACTATCATCTAATGTGTCTCGAGTCCTCATAATTGGTGGGTTTGGCTGACTATCATCTAATGTGTATAGAGGCCTCATGATTGGTGGGTTTGGCTGAACATCATCTAATATGTATGGAGGCCTCATGATTGGTGGGTTTGGCTGACTATCATCTAATATGTATGGACGCCTCATAATTGGTGGGTTTGGCTGACTATCATCTAATATGTATGGAGGCCTCCTAATCGATGGGTTTGGCTATCATCTAATATGTATGGAGGCCTCCTAATCGATGGGCTTGACTAACTATCATCTAATATGTATGGAGGCCTCATAATCGGTGGGTTTGGCTGAACATCATCTAATATGTATGGAGGCCTCATGATTGGTGGGTTTGGCTGACTATCATCTAATATGTATGGAGGCCTCCTAATCGATGGGTTTGGCTGACTATCATCTAATTGTATAGAGGCCTCATAATCGATGGGTTTGGCTGACTATCATCTAATATGTATGGACGCCTCATAATTGGTGGGTTTGGCTTACTATCATCTAATATGTATGGAGGCCTCCTAATCGATGGGTTTGGCTGACTATCATCTAATATGTATGGAGGCCTCCTAATCGATGGGCTTGACTAACTATCATCTAATATGTATGGAGGCCTCATAATCGGTGGGTTTGGCTGAACATCATCTAATATGTATGGAGGCCTCATGATTGGTGGGTTTGGCTGACTATCATCTAATATGTATGGAGGCCTCCTAATCGGTGGGTTTGGCTGACTATCATCTAATGTGTATGGAGGCTTCATAATCGGTGGGTTTGGCTGAACATCGTCTAATATGTATGGAGGCCTCCTAATCGATGGGTTTGGCTGACTATCATCTAATATGTATGGAGGCCTCCTAATCGATGGGTTTGGCTGACTATCATCTAATGTGTATGGAGGCCTCCTAATCGATGGGTTTGGCTGACTATCATCTAATGTGTATAGAGGCCTCCTAATCGATGGGTTTGGCTGACTATCATCTAATGTGTATGGACGCCTCATGATTGGTGGTTTGGCTGACTATCATCTAATATGTATGTAGTCCTCATAATTGGTGGGTTTAGCTGACTATCATCTAATGTGTATGGAGGCCTCATGATTGGTGGGTTTAGCTGACTATCATCTAATGTGTATGGACGCCTCATGATTGGTGGGTTTGGCTGACTATCATCTAATATGTATGTAGTCCTCATAATTGGTGGGTTTAGCTGACTATCATCTAATGTGTATGGAGGCCTCATGATTGGTGGGTTTAGCTGACTATCATCTAATGTGTATGGACGCCTCATGATTGGTGGGTTTGGCTGACTATCATCTAATGTGTATGTAGTCCTCATAATTGGTGGGTTTGGCTGACTATCATCTAATGTGTATGGAGGCCTCATGATTGGTGGGTTTGGCTGACTATCATCTAATGTGTATGGGGGTCTTTTGTGTTCTCAGATCAGTCAAGGTCATGATACTCCAGAAATCCAATGTGCTGATGTGGCTACAGATTTGTTCTGCAGGGGACATATAATTTAACTTGATGTTTACTGAAGTCATTCACAACCAAAAAGTCCACGGTAAAACCAAGACCTGGCATAGGCTTATGTTTGTTGGGACCCCTTTACAATGTCCTCTATTAACCTACATTTTGGTACAATTATTAATAAGTGAGAGTTTACTACCAAGATCATAATGACACTAAATAAAAAACAATAAAAATGCCAAAATACTCAACAAAATAAAACACAATGTAAAATACATACAGAGAATACATGATCTGAGTGACAAGTACTCTGGGGAAAACACAGAAGTCATAGTAAGACGATACGCTGAATAGTACAACAGGGGATTCTGAATATCGTGTGGATAAAAAGCACGTCTCATATCATTAAACATTCACGTAAAAGATTAGTAACTCCATGAGAACAATAAACAAATACTCACAATGGTTAGTAAGCATACCATGTGTTACAGCATAATAATCATACACAGCATGCAAGCTAGCAATTTCACACTCAAATACCACACTGAACTGTTTGCCGCAGGCATTAATTGACAGCAATACCGAGAATAAAGAGATCCAATGCTGAGTTAAAACGACAGTATGTAGCAAAATATGTATATATAGTGGGTACGGAAGTATTCCGACCGCTTTACAGTTTTCACTCTTTGTTTCATTGCAGCCATTTGGTAAATTCAACACTCTGCACCCCATCTAGACTGAAAAAAACAGAAATGTAGAAATTTTCCAAATTTATTAAAAAATAAAAATTTAAATCTCACATGGTCATAAGGATTCAGCCCCTTTGCTCAGTATTGAGTATTTGCACCTTTTGAGCTAGTACAGTCATGAGTCTTCTTGGGAATGATGCAGTTTCCCCCCTCCTGGATTTGGGGATCCTCTGCTATTCTTCCTTGCAGATCCTCTCCAGTTCCATCAGGTTGGATGGTGAACGTTCGTGGAGCCATTTTCAGGCCTCTCCAGAGATGCTCAATTGGGTTTAGGTCAGGGCTCTGGCTGGGCCAGTCAGGAATGGTCACAGAGTTGTTGTGAAGCCTCTCCTTTGTTATTTTAGCTGTGTGCTTAGGGTCATTGTCTTGTTGGAAGGTGAACCTTCAGCCAAGTCTGAGGTCCAGAGTTTTCTGGAAGAGGTTTTCATCCAAGATATCTCTGTAGTTGGCCCATTCAAATTTCCTTCAGTTGCAACCAGTCATCCTGTCCCTGCAGCTGAAAAACACCCCCATAGCGTGATGCTGCCACCACCATGTTTCACTGTTGGGATTGTATTGGGCAGGTGATGAGCAGGGCCTGGTTTATTCCACACATACTGCTTAGAATTATCACCAAAAAAGTCTATCTTCGTGTCATCAGACCAGAGAATCTTATTTCTCATACTCTGCAAGTCCTGCATGTGTTTTCTTGCAAACTATAAGTGGGCTTTCATTTGTCTTGCACTGAGGAGAGGCTTCTGTCTGGACACTCTGCCATAAAGACCTGACAGGTGGAGGCTGCTGCGATAGTTGACTTTGTGGAACTTTCTTCTATCTCCCTACTACATCTCTGGAGCTCAGCCACAGTGATCTTGGGCTTCTTCTTTACCTCTCTCACCAAGGCTCTTCTCCCAAGATTGCTCAGTTTGGCTGGACGGCCAGGTCTAGGAAGACTTCTGTTGGTCCCAAACTTCTTCCATTTAACGATTATGGAGGCCACTGTGCTCTTAGGAACCTTGAGTACTGCAGAAATTCTTTTGGAACCTTGGCCAGATCTTGTCTTGCCACAATTCTGTCTCTGAGCTCCTTGGCAGTTCATTTGACCTCATGATTCTCATTTGGTCTGACATGCACTGTGAGATGTAAGGTCTTATATAGACTGGTATGTGTCTTTCCAAATCAAGTCCAATCAGTTTAATACAGCTGGACTCCAATGAAGGAGTAAAACCATCTAAAGGAGGATCACAAGGAAATCAACAGCATGTGACTTAAATATGAGTGTCTTGGGCACAGGGTCTGAATACTTGTGACCATGTGACTTATTTTTTTTTGAATACATTTACAAACATTTCTACATTTCTGTTTATTCAATCAAGATGGGGTGCAGAGTGTACATTAATGAGAAAAAAATGAACTTTTGAATTTAACAAATGGCTGCAATGAAATAAAGAGGGAAAAATTTAAAGGGGTCTGAATACTTTCCGTACCCACTGTATAACTGGATAAAACTATGAATACTATAGATTCAGATACGGCCATACTGGGATCTACAGATCCTAAAATGCAAAAAAAAGTAAATAAAATGGATCTAAATTAATTTTAATTGAGTCTTTCAGTCCATTTGACACTCCCTGCTCCAGATCTCAATTCTCAAAATATGTCTACAAAGACTATGATCTCCGACAGTCCCAGCAATGCTCCTATGGGAAATCTGAACTCCTCACTGCTGGTTTCTTTAATTATTCATTCATTTGAAAGTTTACAGTACATGAGAGGATTGTTTGTCATGGATTTCTTTTTTAACTACGTAAATTAGTGTTTAATGGTAGGTCAGATGGACAGGTTACCAGCGGTGTAATGGAAGCTCATGGGCCCTGATGCAAAAGCTCCAATGGGGCCCCCAATTATTGCAAATCTTTAATAGCAATAGTCTTTTTCTATAGGTCAAAGGGACTTTTGGGGCCCCCTGGCCTCCAGGACCCGGGTGCAATTGCACCCCCCTGCACCTGTTGTAGTTACGCCCCTGCAGTTTCCAAACATTGATGTCGATGACTGGAATATCCAGTCATTCCAAAAACTGATCTGCCCTGGGAGTAAAGGTGGCGATACACATGGCCTTATACATTAGATACTTGTCGATCTGGTGAAATGCTCATTTGGCAAAATGCACTAAGAGAGCAAGAGTTCTGTTTGGAGATTGGGGAGTAAAGCGGCAGTTCTCATTGCTGCTCATCGCCTCTTCACCAACACCTGTCTGATAGCTCATTCAGTGACTGGAGATTTTTCTCGAATGCAAAAATGAACAATATTCATCAGTGGTTTGGCTCAATGGTCATCAGTTTAAGGTTTCGTTCACATGTCCAGTAATCATCCTTTGAAATGGTTTCCAGCAGTAAGGCTAGCTTCACATTTGCGTTTTCAAGCACAGCGTACCGAACGCAGCCAACGCTTGCGCACTGCGTTCCTATGTTTAACATGGGAACGCATGTGCCTGCGTTTGGCTGCATTCGGTTGGTTTTCATTCGGATGCGCACAATTTGTGCACCCTCCGAGTGCACTCCAAACGTCAACATATTGCATTTTTTGTGCATTCGTGTGCGCTTGTTTTATCTGCAAGCGCCCGCAAGCGCACAAACCATGCATTGAAGTTAATGGATCTGCAGTGTCCTCCACATGACAACGCAGGAGAACGCTGTGGTTCTCATTGAAATCTCTCCCGGTGGCCACCGGGAGATCAGCTAGAGCCTCCACTGATCTCCCGCCGGTGTCCTGCTGTTATCTCCCATTTGAATCTGATCCGGTAAGCAAAAAAAGGATCCTTTATAAATGAAGGAAAAATGGAGGCTAATTAGGAATCAGTTAACAGATCTGTTTTCCATAGACTTCATGTTAAAAAAAAGATCTTGCAAAAATCTATTTTTTTTCAAACAAAAAAGTTGTTTACACCAGGGCTGTCGAGTCAGTCGGAGTTCATTTTGGTGCAGTCGGAGTTGGAGTCAGTGTCCATTTTGATGGAGTTTGAGATGGTATAAAATGGGTTGACTCCTACCATATATAATAAATTAGGTACAGTAGTTCAATGCAGAACATGCTGATTATTATTAGTATTATGAATTACTAGATATAGAGCCTGGTGTTGCCCAGGTATAGTAACTGACAGTTCTTAGTTATAATAGCATAGAATGATTATTTTGCACATAAACATCTGCCTCTAGGTCCTCCTCCTCCATAGAATGTTGTCTGGTTCTGCCTCTAGCGCCTCCCCTTCATAGAATTTGTTTGGTTCTGCATCTAGCTCCTCCCCTCCATAGAATGTCATCTGGTTCTGCCTCTAGCTCCTCCCCCTCCATAGAATGTCATCTGGTTCTGCCTCTAGCTCCTCCTCCTCCAAAAAATGTTGTGTGGCTCTACCTCAAGATCCTCTCCCATCAAAAAATGTTGCGTAAAGCTCCTCCCCTTCCATAGAATGTTGTTTAGTTCTGCCTCTAGCTCCTCCCACTCCATAGAAAGTTGTCCGGTTGTACCTCTAGCTTCTCCCCCTCCATAGAATGTTGTCTGGTTCTGCCTCTAGATCCTCTCCCTCCATAGAATGTTGTGTATAGCTCCTCCCCTTCCATAGAATGTTGTCCGGTTCTGCCTCTAGCTCCTCCCCCTCCATAGAATGTTGTCCGGTTCTACCTCTAGTTTCTCCCCCTCCATAGAATGTTGTCCGTTCTGCCTCTAGCTCCTCCCCCTCCATAGAATGTTGTCCGGTTCTGCCTCTAGCTACTCTCCCTCCATAGAATGTTGTCTGGTTCTGTGAGGAGGTGGGTTATAAAGTGGGCGTGACTAACTGGAATGGTTATGGCTATGGGGAATGTGAGGGGGTAATACCACATGCACAATCCACACACACACTTACACTCAGCTTGTTATATTATATTATAATGTCCGATCTAAATATATTGATTTATTGTATTAGAATAATGATTAAAACCTGATGTTCACATTGTGCTGCAATAAATCATTCACTTCAACAGGAGCCATGAGTGAGGGAGTCAGAGTCAGATTCAGGGAAATTGACGAGTCAGAGTCGTTGATTCGCTTATCGACTCCACAGCCCTGGTTTACACAATGGATCGGATCTAGCGGATGATTACTGGACATGTGAACTTACCTTAGGTGCATGTGTCAGGTTTTTTTTTATAAACAACATCAGCCAGAACCGATAGGCAATTTCCTAAAATGTTTGTACTGAGATTTGGTGATTTGGCTGTAGCGATTAATTACAACACTGCGCAGGGCAAACCATTTCAGTGGGCATCGTAGTGTATAACACATGCATGAATAGCTAAACTTAAAAAAATAAAATAAAATAAACCATACCCCCTGCCATCCAGGAATGTGAAACTAGTTTTAAGGAGACAAAAGAGGAGTGAATGAAGAAAATATGCAATTTTTTGCTTCTTTCAAATTTACCTCTTTGCTACCAGAGGATGAATATTGCAATAAATAACGATGTGTCTGGCAGCAAAGGAGTTAACTAGATCTCATTACTGTACCTCCAACCCTGTAAAATTAAAAAAAATAAATAAATACATGGTGGTTAGGAGTTCAGTTACTTTTATGTTCGATGCACGAGTTCCGTTTTTATACCGATCCGTCTTATTGACTATCAGCCATATCCATATTGTATGCTGCCGCATAGAAAAGCTAGCCATCGAAAGACACATTTCACAGATTCAATAATGCACCCGGTCATTATCAGGCCAGCAGAGGGCGCCGTATGTCATAGATCATGCAACAGGCAAGTTAACATGCCAGGCAAAGTGGCACTCTAAAGCGTCAAAGAAAACATTTGTTAATCACACATTACCTTTCATATCGCGACCATTGTCTGATATTCGGCAGAACAAAGAGAAATACAAAAAGAGAATATACTAAATGGGTTGGACTCAAAAAAAAGGCAAAAATACAAAGAAAATTTTTTTTTGGTAAAGGGCAAAGAAAAATCAAACAATTAACAAGTCACACCCCCTTGATTTCTTTAGAACAACAGGTCTGTCTATTTTTTTAAGAAACATTACCACTTTGTCCATAGGTTTCGTCTATGATATTGCCAAGCTTGGTAAAGGTACACTGAACAATTCCAAAAATATTATTAAAAAAAATCCCAGAATTTGGTGAAGCTGAGAATTATATAAATAATTATTTTCCATGTCTATAGTGTCTGGTTGCACTTGCAAGACATCTGGCTGCAGCAGGAGCCTCCCCCCTCTGCTATGCTTTTAATAGGATGAAGCCAGACTCTTAGGTGTCAATTGGATTGCATTAGAAATGGATCCAATCTTCAGAAAATTATCATCTGCTTAAACTGTTGGATTTTTAGGAGTGTGTAGAAAATCCTATAGATAACAAACAGTGAGGGGGGAACTATCTTCTGCTTATTCTCAGCATTTATATCCCGGGTTTTACTGTTTCTTTGAGCTGCAAAACAAGATACCGACCATGAACAATAGTGGTGATGTTTGTTTTTTAATTTTTTTAACACCCACATTTCCTCTTCAAAGCTGGTACTGACACCTATTGGAGGGAGCAATCTAATAAATTATTATTGACCCTTTAAAGGCCTTGCTAGCAGTGGCATAACTTTAAGTTGATAGGCCCCGATACAAAAACTCCAAGGGCCCCAAGTATTGCAAATTTTAAATAGCATTAGTCTTTTTCTATACGGCAAAGGAACTTTTGGGCCCCCCTAAGCTCCAGGACCCAGGTGTGATTGCAACCCTTGCATCTATTGTAGTTACACCTCTGCATGATACAATGACTTAGGATATAAAGCCAAAGTGGAATCTTCTCCAAAAGGAAACATTTCCATTTGCAGATAGCGGTTTTATGGGTCTATTTAAAGCCAGATACTCAGGGCACTAAGCGGTGCTGAAAGTCAGGTCCGGGAGAACTTCCGTTAAGGCGGATCCACTACCGGTGGTACGCAGCCAAAGCACAAATCAAGATAACCAGGTAAAAGAAGTGGCACTCACCGAGGTAGTATAGATGGTCCTTTATTCCACAATTCTAGAAACGGACAGGGTGCAGGGAGGAGGCCACGGGGGGCCAACGGACGACGACGCCTTTTCGCGACAGCTGTCGCGGATCCGGACCCGTAGAAGCGACAGCTGTCGCGAAACGGCTGTGTCGTTGGCCCCCCGTGGCCTCTCTGCACCCTGATCCGTTTCTAGATTGTGGAATATAAGGACCAACATACTCCTCAGGAATTCCATTTCTTTACCGGTTTTATGGGTCTTGCTACTTGCATTTTTTCTTTAGTAATGATAAAGATATTTATTTCCGAACATATTTTCTTGGCAACCACATTTGCAACTCTTACGTTGGGGATCATCCTATAGGCTAATATTGGACAGAATATCAGAATATCAGAATTTTGCTTTTTCCACTTCTGTTCCATTTTTTTCAATTAGTTCTAACTTTAGAGGTGATTTCTCCTACAACTTCAAATTTTGGCATGTAAAAATTACACTGGCCTAACCATGGCAGAAGATACCCCATTGTTTTTCTAAAAATGCCTTCATTAACATATTTTTCTGATCCTGCTCTATAGAAATCTACCTATGATTAGTATCTTTTTCTTTGGCCAATAACATAGCACCACACCTTATTTAAACTCACGGCAAAGTATAAATATACTGTAAAAGCCATTAAAAATGTGCATATTGGGTGCATAAGAGCGGCTTAAAAAAGCCCATATATCGAGGACATTGTGTTGGGTTGAAAAAAAAGGAATATTGAAAGGAGCTGCGCAGCTGAGCGATGATGATAGATGTGGAAAGTTGTACTGTTATGAATAGTTGGGATTTAAAGAAACGCCAAACAGGAAGGACACAAAATGGTAGTGCGTTTCAGCCACCGATGTGACAAAACCAATTAGAGGCGATCACCGGACAATATAAAACTATTTTATAGGTCGATTATTATTCAACACATGTCCATGGGTCATTGATTAGACAGGACATGGCAAACTACGATCATTACAGCAGTGGCACAGAGTATCATGGGTAAGTCAAGGTTATTTCTTTTTATTTTATAATATTCCCTATCCTGGGAATATTTTTTGCAAAATTCCATAAATATTTTTAATTGTTAGCAGTATGGTTCGACCAACAGTATCCCAGCCAACCAGCAGAATGCAGCCTCCTTCTTTCTGTGTCAACGGATCCCCAATCAATCAAATAATGACTCCCCTAAATGCTCCTCCAGGATAGTTTGAAGGTGGCCTCTGAGCTTGTTCTCTGAGTGCTGTTACATCCATGTACTACAAGGGCGGTATCATGACCGCTTAGCCAATATGTGGCCACATCAGTGCACACTAAATTCAGTGATTGGCTGAGCTAGAATAAGAGCGGTCCATGTTCACTCAAATGAGTATTACTTTTATTTTTATGCATTTTTTTTTAAAGTTCTGAACTAGGATGTCCCTGCAGTATACAACCAGTATTCAGGAATCTCCTAAGCTCCCCCTAGTGGTAGCTAGGAGAACTCAGAATTTTACCTTTTAGCTCTATGTACAGTGTCTTATGAAAGTATTTGGCCCCCTTTAACTTTTCCACCTTTTGCCACATTTCAGGCTTCAAACATAAAGATACTAATTCTAATTTTTTTGTGACGAATCAACAACAAGTGGGACACAATCGTGAAGTGGAACGAAATTTATTGGATATTTTAAACTTTTTTAACAAATAAAAAACTGAATAGTGGGTGTACAATATTATTCCGCCCCCTTGAGTTAACACTTTGTAGCGACACCTTGTGCTGTGATTACAGCTGCAGTCTCTTGGGGTTTGTCTCTATCAGTTTTGCACATCAAGA
Organism: Allobates femoralis; assembly: GCA_033576535.1. Classification (NCBI taxonomy): domain Eukaryota; kingdom Metazoa; phylum Chordata; class Amphibia; order Anura; family Aromobatidae; genus Allobates; species Allobates femoralis. The sequence continues at coordinate 32,789,719 of JARQOC010000011.1, forward strand.
AACTGAAACTCTTGCCCATTCTTCCTTGCAGAACAGCTGGAGCTCAGTGAGGTTGGATGGAGAGCGTTTGTGAACAGCAGCTTTCAGCTCTTTCCACAGATTCTCCATTGGATTCAGGTCTGGACTGTGACTTGGCCATTCTAACACCTGGATACATTTATTTTTGAACCATTCCATTGTAGATTTTGCTTTATGTTTGGGATCATTGTGTTGTTGGAAGATAACTCTCTGTCCTAGACTCAGGTCTTTTGCAGACTCCAACAGGTTCACATCAATTTTAACCATCTTCCCTATCCCTGCTGAAGAAAAGCCCAAACCATGATGCTGCCACCACCATGTGTGACAGTGGGGATGGTGTTTTGAGGGTGATGAGCTGTGTTGCTTTTACGCCAAACATATCGTTTTGCATTATGCCCAAATAGTTCGATTTTGGTTTCATCTGGACAGAGCTCCTTATTCCACATGTTTGGTGTCTCCCAGGCGGCTTGTGGCAAACTTCAAATGAGACTTTTTATGGATATTTTTGAGGAATGGCTTTCTTCTTGCCACTCTTCCATAAAGGCCAGATTTGTGCAGTGTACGACTGATTGTTGTCCTAGTAACAGACTCTCCACCTCAGCTGTAGATCTCTGCAGTTCATCCAGAGTGATCAGGGGCCTTTTGGCTGCATCTCTGATCAGTCTTCTCCTTGTTTGAGATGAAAGTTTAGAGGGACAGCCGGGTCTTGGTAGATTTGCAGTGGTCTGATACTCCTTCCATTTCAATATGATCGCTTGCACAGTGCTCCTTGAGATGTTTAAAACTTGGGAAATCTTTTTGTATCCAAATCCAGCTTTAAACTTCACCACAACAGTATCTCGGACCTGCCTGGTGTGTTCCTTGGTCCTCATAATGCTCTCTGCACTTGAAACAGAACCCTGAGACTATCACAGAGCAGGTGCATTTATACGGAGACTTGATTACACACAGGTGCAGGTGGATTCTATTTATCATTACCAGTCATTTAGGACAACATTGGATCCGTCAGAGATCCTCACTGAACTTCTGGAGAGAGTTTGCTGCACTGAAAGTAAATAGGCTGAATAATATTACACGCCCCACTTTTCAGTTTTTTAAAAGTTTGTAATATCCAATAAATTTGGTTCCACTTCACGATTGTGTCCAACTTGTTGTTGATTCTTCACAAAACATTAGAATTTATATCTTTAGGTTTGAAACCTGAAATGTGGCAAAAGGTTGAAAAGTTCAAGGGGGAACAATACTTTCACAAGGCACTGCATATGGGGGGATGAATACTTTCACAAGGCACTGTATATTCAGGTCACTTAGAATTCTGCATTAATAAATCAAAGCTCATATCACCATAACCATCTATTAAAAATATTTGATACAGCATTCTGGAACTAAAAGTGAATGCAGTATTAAGAGGTAAACTTTCCCTTTAAATGACCATAACATTCCATTATTGTACACATTGCTGACCCATTATCACCATCTTACTATAGGAACATGGGCAGGAAACAGTGAAAAATGTACAGACGTACAAAACTCTAATTTTTAAGGTCACTCTCTATTATTGCTACTACTCACTTCTCCTCCTCGAAGGGAATACAATACAGAACTCTGCAGGACACTTGGGAGAGAAATGTTTTGGAAAGATGCCCTGACTAGCATATAGCTAAGATCAAGCGATCAATAAAAATATCTGTTCCAAATAGCAATGTCTCCAGCTCCAGCTATTTTAATAATGGTTTCTTGCAATAGTGGTGCTAATGTAATATTAACTCCTTACATCCCATTCAAGAAGCCCTTGCAGATATCTTTGATGTTGCTTTATGTAGGTCATTATAAGCTATTTAACATATCTAGATTCCACAACTGGAAACAAAGATGTGGACTTGACATAGAGCAACAGAACCCAATTAAAAGGGAACCAACCGACAGTTTTTACCCTATAAAGTAGAGGCAATGCCATAATGGCGCTGTGATGCTGATTAAAAGGATTCCTTTAGATTAGAAATCCGAGTCTTGATTGCAGAACAATCCTTGTTCAAAGCTTCAGGAATCACGTCATTTGTGCAGTGTCTTGAGCTTCGGGGCAGGGCTTTGTGGGTTGGGACCTCTGTAACCACTCCTCTTCCTGCATTGCCTCTTAAATTTTGCGCAGCCACCATTATCGCTGTTGACGCATGTGCATTGCTGTTGTGAAGTTGTTTTCAATAAAATGGTGCCAGAATCAGAGCATGCGCATGCCAGGTTCTCTGGCGCCATATTAATGAAGACACAGTGTAGGCCAATAAGATGAGTGGTGGTGCATTTGCAGATTGAGTTATTTTTCATCTGCTCATGCACTGCTACCACTCATAGTCATCTCCACTGTGTCCTTAAATAAAATGGAGCCAGAGACTGTGGGATGCGCATGTGCTTATTCCGGCGCCATTTTATTGAAGACAATATCCCAATAGAAATATCCATAACAGCCGTAATGGTTTGAACAAGGATTATTCTTCAATCATGCCTCAGATTTCTTATCTAAAGGAATGATTTTAATCAGCATCCTAGTTTATAGGGTAAAAACTCTCTGGTTGGTTTCCTTTAATCCAACATCATGAAAACTTGCTATTCTTACACCATCTTAGCCATCAAAACCATTAAGTAGATTAAAATCAGACTGAGGAGTATCATAATGATTTTATTCATTTTCCTAATAATGGTGATAAGGTTGCAGGGTTCTGTTCATTTAGTACAGCTAAATGTATGATGACTAGAAGTCCAGCCCCTGAGGTTCTCGTGATACCATGATAGGGGATCAAAGGTCCATTCACAGCTTTTAGGAGTGGCTTGTTAGCTACCACTCTGCTGTGGTTCCCCCTGTCCTTAGGATCAGTGGTAATTTCAGCAGCCATACTCATACCGATCATACACTTATCTATCCTAACTCCAACCCCACCAGATGTCAAAGACATAAGTAGAAAACATTTTCTTTGCCAGATGTATACAAAGCTAGCTTCCCGAATTGCAAATGCAGTGCGGTAAAGTTTTATTTCTAGAATAAAGAGGTTGTCCACTACCAGGAGAAACTCTTCTGATTCCACATGTCTCCCTGCCTTTTGACCAAATGAGATAATCAACAGGAAGTGACGCCACCTCGGCTGCTGCTCACTTCCGGTTGATTGCTCATTTGATCCGAAGGTGGGGGGGGGAGAAGTTGACAGTGACTGGACGCGGCACTCGCATGATGTCATAATGTCATGTGAGCACTGAACCGCGACTACTGACAGTGCAGGAACGACATCAGCATGAGAGGCAAGTACAGGTATTTTTACATGGGTGAGACATGTGAGTCAGAATGGATTGTCCTAGTAGTGGATAGACCTTAAGGGAGCAAGTCATCAAGCAGTGTTTGCCAGTTCTCTGAAGTAAAACTACTTAAGATGACGTGAACATTTTGCACACTGTTTTGTGTTGATGTTTTTTTTATCTAGTTCTGGCGATCTCTATTACTATTTAGAAATAGGGCTTAGCTTTGCTGGTAGGGGGCATGGCAAGCGACTTCTCAATAACTTAACGCCACAAAAGTTGCTTAAATTATGACAAAAATGTACCCCTGACTAAAGTGGTACATGGCAGATGAAAGATATGGCCACTTTACACGCGGCAACAGGAAGATAGAAACCGGCAGGTGTCGGAGACAATTGTACCTTTTACCTTCAAAACACCTTGAAGTGGCTGCGTGTAATTCAGGTATCTGCAAGGTGTTTTGAAGGTAAAAGGTACAATTGTCTCCGACACCTGCAGGTTTCTATCTTCCTGTTGCCGCGTGTAAAGTGGCCAATACGGTTAATTTGGTTTATCTTACTCCAGTTCAAGACTGCCATGTGAGTGCGAAATGTCTTGAGGAATCAGAGTTTCAGTATTTCTGTAAATTTATTCTGGTCCATGAAAAAATTGTACTTATGGATCAGTTGCTAATCTCTGCTCCTATTGATAGTGCGTCAACCAGTTTGCCAGACTTCTGAATGGAGAATCTGCCAAGTTATGCAGTAATATACCCTCATTGCTCGTACTGCTATATGACTAGTCATGGGCAACCTAAGAAATCTCGAAGAAAGCTGAACTGAAAGCTACTTTCATTGTGTCCATCTTTATCCAGAAATATATACGGTATATGAATCTCGAGAGATAAGGAGCGTCTAAAGTGTAACAATCATTTCAAAACTAAGGCTGAATGCACATGCTTGATAATTATGGGGTCAGTTGAGTTCAGATCAAGAGACCCATGGATGGTCCTGACATTGTGACCAGTAATCGGACCATAACATGTGAAATCGGCCTAATGGGGAAAAGCCATGTCCTTGTCTCACTGCAAAAAGTGGAATGGTCGATATACATGCCTAGTCTATAGACCATAAATTCATTGATAACACGATTGCACTGCGGCTGATCATAAAGAGGCCCTCTATCAACTGAGAACGTCTGACACCATCCATCAATCAAAACTTCTGACATGTTACATCAACAAAATTTGGCATTCCGATGTTGACAGGAATAGTTATGTTCCATTTCCCCCTTCCAAAATGCTTATTTTAAGGCTTAAGACAATGTCATCTAGGTTAAAAAGAGGGTATCATACCTTCACTTGCATGTCGGTCTCTGAAAACACTTTTGGGGTGTATGCTAAATGCTTCAATATCCTGCACCGAAGACGCTCGTCTCATGCTACAAATGCTTTCTTTTGACCGTGAGTGAGACAAGTGAGACTCCGCGTGCATGACGTCCGGAAACAGCTGGTCCCATTGTCGCTTAGGTGAGGAATGGTCCAGAGGTCCAGTTATATTAACCAAAGGTGAACACTTGTTTGAGTCGATCAGTGCTTTTGTGTCATCGGCTTCTGATGGGCTGCAACTTTCCTTCGTAGGGGATTTAAAGTGCTTCATGGCCATGGAGTCATCACTGTGCTTAGACGAGTCCACGATGACGGCATCGGGGTCTTCCTGCGGTAAGGACTGTTTCCTGTAGTTTATAAGTCTCAGTGATGGTAACCGGAATCCAAACAATTTACCTGAAAGACAGATTTTATTTACATATGAAAAAGATGTCATCTGTTTTAATGAAAGTTCTAAGTCTATGGGCAAAAGATATTCATCTGCAGATTAATTAATATATATCATTTTTCCTTGACAACCAAAGGTTGTCTTATTTGTAGAGCCTAATTGAAAACACTATCAAAAGAAAACTTAAATAATAATTTTACTATATAAAATCATTATTACTAAATAATAATAATAATAATAATAATAATAAATAAAAAATATCATCATATCACTTCTTAAAAGAAACCTGTCATCTGGTTCATGCTGCCCAAACCTCTGGCAGCACAAATTGCAGCCGTGTATGTTTGACGGTTCGGTCACACTTTGCATATAGAAAAATCGGTCCAATTTTCATCCAGAAAATGTCATGTAAGTGCAATACGAGTGTGCAATTCTTTTCTCACGTAGCATACAAATACAATACGTTTCTCAGCAGCTATTATTCTACAATAATTTACAAAGTAAAAAAATAAAAAAATAGGGGGGGAACAAGAGGCGCAATAGTGCCCTATCACTAGTGACACTAATGTATGCGGTGGGTATGAATTCACTCACCTAGCACAGTTGTGAGACCCACAACTGGTGTAAAAGCATTTGGCATTAAATGCAGCTGCTGCAGGACTTCCACCTTCCACATGCACGTGGGAATCATCCAGAAGTTACCTCAGGGGAAATGGTGTATCAGTGTCCGCGCTGCTGAAATCCCAAGAAAACGATCCGGAAACCATATGTAGGTTGCATCAATCATCCATTTATTCCTTTCCTACGCGTTTCAACACTGTCCTAGTGTCTTCCTCAGGGATATCAATCCCTGAGGAAGACACTAGGACAGTGTTGAAACGCGTAGGAAAGGAATAAATGGATGATTGATGCAACCTACATATGGTTTCCGGATCGTTTTCTTGGGATTTCAGCAGCGCGGACACTGATACACCATTTCCCCTGAGTTAACTTCCACAATAATTTACAGGATCACTTACAGTGCTCTATGCTACAGAATGGTAATGTATACATAAAAATCAGCCGGCGTACGGCATCACAGAGACCTGGCTCACCCCCTCCGACACGGCCTCCCCTGCTGCACTATCCTATGGCGGATTCAATCTTTCCCACACACCCCGCTCCTCTGACAAACATGGCGGAGGTGTCGGCATACTCCTATCCGACACCTGCTCCTTCGCCCCTATTCCATTACCCCCCTCTGTTACTCTCCCATCTTTCGAAGCCCACTCTGTCCGCATCTTCTCCCCCTGTAACCTCCAGCTAGCCGTCATCTACCGCCCCCCTGGATCCATCCCCACCTTCCTCGACCACTTTACCACCTGGCTACTACATTTCCTCTCTACTGACATCCCCACCATCATTATGGGCGATTTCAATATCCCCATTGACACTGCCCACCAAACCGCCTCTCAACTTCTTTCCCTGACCTCCTCCTTCGGGCTCTCCCAATGGTCCTCCTCTGCCACCCACAAAGATGGCCACACACTGGATCTCATCTTTACCCGTCTTTGCTCCCTTACTAATCTCACAAACTCAACCCTCACCCTGTCTGACCACAATCTGCTGACCTTCTCCTCCCTCACCTCCCCTACTACATCACCTCCTCTCCGCAAACTTGATCATCCCCGCAGAAACCTAAAACACATTGATCTACACTCACTCTCAGAATCCCTCCTCCCTCTCGCCAACATAACATCTATATGTGACACAGACACTGCCACCACCCTCTACAACACCACATTAACCAAGGCGCTAAACCTAGCAGCCCCCCTCACACACCACGCTCCATGCACTAATAGGCAACCCTGGCACACCACCCTCACTAAAGACCTGAGACGGGCATCCAGGGTCGCCGAGAGGCGATGGAAAAAATCACGTTCCACTGAGCATTTTGCGCTGTTCAAACAGTCCCTCATTGCCTTCAAGACTGCACTTGCCACCGCCAAACAAACCTTCTTCTTATCCCTAATAACCTCCCTGTCCCACAATCCCAAGCAACTTTTCAAAACCTTCAATTCCTTACTCCGCCCGCCTGCTCCCCCTCCCTCTCCCCTTATCTCTGCAGAAGACTTTGCCTCCTTCTTCAAAGAAAAGATTGACAGAATCAGAGACAGCTTTGATCCACTGTCCCCACAGCCTCCCCTCTCACCTATACTGCCTTCTACTTCCATCAACTGCTTCCCCCCTATAACTGAAGACCAGCTCTCCTCCCTCCTGTCAAAATCACACCTCACCACCAGCGCCCAAGACCCACTCCCATCCCACCTCATTCCCAACCTCACCTCCGTTATCATCCCAGCCCTAACTCATCTTTTCAACCTATCACTCACCACCGGCACCTTCCCCTCAGCCTTCAAACACGCCTTGATCACACCCATCCTCAAAAAACCCTCCCTCAATCCCACAACTGTCTCCAACTACCGCCCTATATCTCTCCTCCCTTTCGCCTCTAAACTACTTGAACAGCATGTCCACTCTGAGCTGTCCTCACACCTCTCCTCCTGCTCCCTCTTTGACCGCCTGCAATCTGGCTTCCGACCCCTCCACTCCACTGAAACAGCCCTGACCAAAGTCACAAATGACCTACTGACTGCCAAAAGCAAGCGCCACTACTCTGTTCTCCTCCTCCTCGACCTGTCAGCCGCCTTCCACACTGTTGACCACTCCCTTCTACTACAGATCCTGGAATCTCTTGGCATCACGGACCTTGCCCTCTCTTGGATCTCCTCATACTTAACGGACCGCACCTTCAGCGTCACCCACTCCCACACATCCTCCTCGCCCTACCCCCTATCTGTCGGGGTCCCCCTGGGCTCGGTTCTTGGACAATTACTGTTCTCAATCTACACTCTCAGCCTAGGGCAAGTCATTGAGTCCCATGGCCTCCAATATCACCTCTACGCCGACGACACCCAAATCTACCTGTCTGGTCCTGACATTGCCTCCCTTCTATCCAAAATTCCACACTGCCTGTCCGCCATCTCATCCTTCTTCTCCGCTCGCTTCCTTAAGCTGAACATGGACAAAACTGAGTTCATAGTCTTCCCCCCAAGACGCTCCCCCTCACTACCTGACCTATCCATCGTCGTCAACGACTGCTCTCTCTCTCCAGTCCCCCATGCCAAGTGCCTCGGGGTTATCCTTGACTCTTCCCTCTCCTTCAAGCCCCACATCCAGGCCCTCGCCACCTCCTGCCGACTCCAGCTCAAAAACATCTATAGGATTCGCGCTTTCCTTGACCACGACACTGCTAAAACCCTTATTCACGCTCTCATCATCTCCCGCCTCGATTACTGCAACCTCCTGCTCACCGGCCTCCCCAATATCTCCCTTGCACCTCTCCAAACTATCTTGAACTCCGCTGTCCGCCTAATCCATCTGTCTCCCCGCTACTCCCCTGTCTCCCCCTTCTGCCAAGCCCTTCACTGGCTCCCTACTTCCCAGAGATCCCGGTTAAAAACATTAACCATGACATACAAAGCCATTCACAACCTGTCCCCTCCATACATCTCTGACATGGTCTCCCGATACCTACCCTCACGCAATCCTCCCAAGAGCTTCTCCTCTACTCCCCCCTCATCTCCTCTTCGCACAACCGCATACAGGATTTCTCCCGTGCTTCACCCAGACTCTGGAACTCACTGCCACAACACATCAGACATTCTCCTACCCTGGGAACATTCAAAAGAAGCCTGAAGACCCACCTGTTCCGCCAAGCCTACCACCTGCAATAAGACCCGGTCCACCACACCGCCTCATGACTGGAACTTCCCCTCCAACAGTATCCCCACCCCTCGTAGACTGTGAGCCTTTGTGGACAGGATTTCTCCCCTCTTGTTTCTGTACAACCGAATTGTCAACATTTATTGTTACTTGTATTGTTACTATGTTACTTGTCCTAGTCTGCCCTTTTTAGCATGTAAAGCGCCATGGAATATAATGGCGCTATATAAATAAATAATAATAATAATAATAATAATAATGTCCGTTGTTTTCTTACACCCTAAAGGGCCCGTCACACGGGGCAACATCACCGCCAATTACATTGGCGACGTAGGGGCGTGGCCTATCGGCGGCGACATCGCCCCTACGTCACCTCATGTAAAGGGGTGATGTCGGCGTCGCCTGGAGGTCGCCTGGTTTCAGAGCAGTGCTCTGAAACCAGGCGACCGATGTGGTGCACACATCGCCCCATGTAACCGGCCGCTGGCGACCTGTCAGACGATGGGAGCCATAGGCACCCATTATCCTGCATCGCCGCTGGGGTTTTCAGACACCCCGGCGGCGATGCCGCCTGACAGTTCGCCGGCATGGGGCTGGAGATGTCGCCCGTGTAAATGGGGGACAGCGACGCTGGAGGTGCGCCAAAAACGTGCGCGCACCCGCCAGTCACCGCCGACATCCCCAGCCCCGTCGCCCCATGTAATGGTACCTTTAGACTTGCATTTCAACTGCTAATCCAGCAAGTATAGAAACTTGGTACTCTGAGTTCTTCATAAAATCTCCATTTATTAAAAATTTGGTTAAGAACAATTTTTAGCACATAAAATTCCAAAAGGTCAGTGCATCAAGGTCTTTAGGTGATGCATTTCGGCTACTGAGTAGCCTTGCTCATGATCCAACCCACTAGGATCCGTGCTGAGAGGGAGGAACACAGGAGAAGGAAGACACAATCTTTGTACTTGATGTAAAGCTTTGACTTGGATTGGTGAGCTTCTTCCCATATACGCAGTCACTCGCACCATGCTGCAGTTTTCTTCCTCAGGCTGAATACAGCAGAGGTAAAAAACTGATCAATAGATCAGCTCTAACTGATTGCATAACACTGGACAGAGTTCAGTCCTATTTTTTCTCGTATAGCCCTCGTTTGTTTAATACACAAATGACTGAGCCTTAACTCTGAAAACGCTGCATACATTTTCAGAAAACACATAGGTTAAAAGTTGCCCTAGGACTGTGCATCTCAGATAACTAGTCTACATGTGACGAGGCGATAGGCGTATGGACATGCAGACCCTCTATATCTCATAAAATCTCTGTGATTGAATATATTTATTTTTTTACTAACATACTTCATTGCATGATGTGTGATTTTGTATTATTTCTGCTTTTGACATCTCAGCTTTAACGAGGTGGTCAGGCCTTGGGGTACAAGTCTGTAGTAACTTTATATGACTGCAGACTTGTGGGTCCTGACATCACAACGCACAATGTGCACACTGTCATGACTTTCCAGTGCCAGCATCGGGAGCGGGCAGGCAAGTGACTGCAAGTAGGTAAATTGCAAACTTCCAGCCACATTACAACTAGAATAATCTGGCCTCGCTCAACTGACTTGCATTGAGTGAGGCCAAGCATGTCTAGTCGGCACGTAACCGCATGCATGCAAATCGCGCACTTGTGACCATGCTCCCATCAGCTGATGGCATCATATCCTGACAGGGTTCACACTGTGCTGTATGAGGAATCACATAGAGTAACTGCAGACTTGTACCCCAAGATGGGGCAACCCCTTTAATACAGGCAAATGCTTTATTCCACTTCATAATTGCTCTTCATGTTGTGCGGTACTCAGGGGCGTAACTTGAAGCTCATGGGCCCGATGCAAACACTCCAATGGCATCCACAATTATTGCAAATCTTTAATAGCATTAGTCTTTTAGTAGCCTTTTTCTATAGGTCAAAGGATCCTTTGGGCCCCCCTAGGCTCCAGAGCCCTATTGCAACCCCCGCACCTACTGTACTTCCTCTCCTGCTGGTACTTATGTATATTTTCATTGGCCAGGGACCCTTGTTTATAAGGGATAGGGATTATTTTCTGACTACTTAGTATTGGGAGACCGTTTGGATTATTGTGTATAGCGCAATGATGCTTTTTTTTTTTTTACCAATTTTTAGCTTTATGCTTTTTTCTTGTGTTCTCCATTGAAGCTTTAATGCAATTGAATCTCTCATGATACCCACTATTGTGCACTGCTATTGTTCGTATGGTCTTTTTCTTTTAGTATACGTATTTTGCTATGCAGATGTAGAACACCTAGAGATTACCGTAAGTATTGGTTGTGCCGGTTTATTCGTTATATGTCGGATGACTAGATCAATGCATGTCCACATCAGTGTCAGGCATGCACAGGTAGTGGTCACCTGGCAGCTCCAAAATAACTACCACAAACATGCTTGCTACAAGCTACTCCATTTCCCAGAACCCCAGGGGTTGCCCTGGTTTTCACTCTTTACAGGGATCTGGACCTAAACAGCGTTCCCTCGGTAAGAGCCACAGAGTCAGCTGCTGTTCGGTGGTGCAAGCTGGCAAGAGGGATGGTAAGGTATATGAGTATATGATGCCTTATGGAAACTTCTCTATGGAATACCTACATTTCAAAAAGGCTAGTTCGGGTCACAGGTCTTACCCTATATCCTCCGTTTATGCTATATCGTGAGTCATTTTTTTTACTCTTTTTGCACTTTTTTCATATATAAATCTCTACCTGCTACTAGTTTTGCATGACTCTACCAACTTTTCTATGAAGCCTCTTTTCTCCTCTTTTTACATTTTAAATTTATTTGGTGCTTTTTTATGTGTGATAAATAAACTTACGGTATATGTTTATACATGATTATTTTTTGTCAATGTTTATTCCTATTCTTCAATTGCTCTTTTGTAAAGGTATGATAGCATACCTCTAAACATTGGACTTCCCATCATCAGCTCAATATGCCCCAGCCTATGATCCCTAAAATATTCAGAAATCCCCCTATTGGTGCATTCATTTTTTTTTAATCCTACTTCCGACTTCCGGTAGGAAGCCTGCTAATGGTTTTTCACCATAATTTCAGAATATACATGACAATAGATATACTATGTAGACATAGGTACTTCTCTTTCAAAAAGAAATGCTATGACCTTACATAGAATAAGGATGCGTAACAAGGCGGACAACATTCCTTTCAATTGAGAGTGGAACTACAAATCAATAGGGCTTTTACAGATTTGCATGAAATGGGGCAGGTCTTAAGGAATGGTAATAAGATTAACAAGGTTTCTTTGGGATGTACATGTTGGGAGGTATGAAAGGCAACCTTGGTGCACCAGGATACATGATCTCCAGTTACGTCTCTGACTACACAGCTTTATTTTAGAAGTAGAGAGAACAGTATGGATCCTATTAAAGAAGCAGTTTTACAAGAGTTTTGTATCCTCTTGATATATTGAAAGCATCATATTATATAGCACTGTGTAGTTTATAATTGCTCATTTTGCCCTTCTACCCAGTTAATTCTTCTGTTTTTCATTAGGACTATAACATCACATGATTAAAAAAAAGACAAGATAAATCCTTCTGAGCACTATGTAGCAACAGGAAATCTCTTTTGCTGCAAAAATCATCATCAGAACTACAAATCTACATCACCGAAAACACTTTGTAGTTCTAATGATGACTCATGCAGGGAAAAGAGACTTTTGGTTTCTATATAGAGCTTAGAAGAATTCAGCTAGTCTATTTTTCATCACTCAGTATCATAGACCTAATGGAAAAGAGAAGAATTAACTGGGAACAACAAAAGGGAAATTATAAGTACTCAGTGCTATAAAATATGCTGATTGCAATATATTAAGAGGATGAAAACTTTGATGGGGTGCTTCTTTAATTATACCTTATGATATGTTGCATTTTGTGCACTTACACATCAAAGAATAGGCATTGGATGTGAAGATATGTACTAGCGTATGTATTGATGCAACTGTTTTGTTCCGGTGTAGACTCACATTCACTGTACTGAAGTATGGCTCTAATCAATCATCTTCTATCTGCTTTAACACACTGTAATGTGAGGCAGATTAGTCATGAGCTTCCATGCATTTAAATCATTGCCAGAAGAGCACACTAGTATGCTAGAACACACTGAAAAAGCTAATCTGAAGTTTCTAGATATTAGCTCCCTACTGTCACTAGAATCTCTGATCTCATTGACTTGGCCCCCTCACAGGTATGGAAGGTAGCGACTGACCAATTATAATCAGAGGGCTCTATTCTCCCACTACAATACTTACAAAAGCTTCCAGGTCTATCTAATCTCTTTTCCTACAATACGAGATGCTGACAACACTTCTGCGCCCGCACACCCCACTCCCTGATCTTGACAGACCCCTTTCACCATACAAAGCCCTACACTCCTCAACTATCTCGCTGAAAAAAACTTTTAATACAAATATAGCGAAAATTAATCAAAGCTGACACCGCAAAGTAACGGGTCTATATTACACAATGGGAAAAAGACCTTGATACCTCATTTACAGATGCTCAGATACAACGTATATATAGTCGATCACACGGTCCATCACAATGCATGCAATTCAAGAAAATTGTTTCAAAATAATTACTAGGTGGTACACAACTCCTGCTCGGATCCGCAGATAGCACCAACACGCAATGGATAGGTGCTGGAGGTGTCCAGAAGGCAAAGGTGACTATCTCCATCTATGGTGGTCCTGTCCCACTCTACAGCCCTTCTGGAAAATGTTAAAGAGTCAATTGATCAGGTTCTAGGCAAAAAATTTCCCTTACACGGGAAACAACATTTTAAACTTCTCCGCTATGGCCAGATAATAAGCAAACCTCACACCTGGCAAATTACATCATCGCAGACAGAAAATCTCTGATCCCGGCACTCTGGCGAACCCCTGACATACCTACTACGTCGCAACAGTATCGCAAAATAGATCTACTTTATTGCACACACCCATGTATCTCTAACTCAAGTCAGAGAGACATGGCTACCCTGGATCCTGTTTTAGATCTCACCCAAATTACTACCTACAAGTTGCATCTTTATCTGATCCTCTCAACACACCCAAGGTGCTCCACACCCCCTTTCCCCTCCTGCTCTCCCCCCTCTTTCTTTTCTTCTATGCTCCCCCTTTTATTTTGTGTTATGTCACATCTTCTTGAATACTCAACTGGGCACTCACATTTGCCTCGTCTACAAGCTTTTAAAGTTTGAGCTCCTGGGCAAAGTACCCTATGCTCTCTTGCACCAAGCCAAGAATAAGGTGACGGGGCCCTTGCTCTTATCAGACCTGAACCTCTTCAAGGCACATCAACCTTAGCTAACCTTACTCCAAAAGCCCCTACACCGAAATCTGAGCCAAAGAGTGCTGCATTACTCCTGATTATTCGAGACAGAAACGCCAAGATCATGCAGTATTATATTTGCTTCAGATAAGCCAAATTAACTATCATATATGATTATAAGATCTTCACTGTATTATCCTGACTGTTGTAAGTGTGGCGCCCTGCAGACTGGTTGCCACTATATGGTGCAGCAGCCAGGATTGGTAAATCAGTCACCCCAAAATACACAACCCAACACACTCCGATCCCAAGACTAGGAACTCTATGCCCAGCAACGGGATGTCGGGAGGAGACAAGTGGAGGGTTGGAAGTTAGGACAGGATCTGTTTAGGGGAGGTAACAAAAGGACACAACACAAGTCAGTGAGCCAGTCAGCCGAGAGACACCAGAGAGTCAAGTTCAGTCAGGAGGAGAGGTGAAAACATCATCATACAGGACTGAGAGGACACGGACCCGGCGGCTTGTGCCTCCTTGAGGCTTGTCCAGGTCCCGGCGTGACCATGGTGAGAGAAGAAAGATGTCCGAGGTGAGCTCGAATCAGTGGGGACACTGAGGGACTAGGCCAGAACCAGAGTGCTGGCTCTGCTTAAGGGCCAGGAAGCTCTATGCTCCAACCACCAACCCAGGCGGGGTGCGGGGTCTTTGTCCCACGACCCAACCTCCGGCGCAGTGAAAGGAAGGCTGCCGTATTAGGACTAGGGACCTGGCAGGTCACCCACTGAAAATCCATGGCCACTGGACCGTAGCTAGCATGCAGACAGACCGAAAAGGCCCATGAAAGGAACACGAAAGGGGGTGATTATGATGACCCATCCCGGCTGCTTAGACCACACCGGAGCCGCCACTGTACTGTCTGTAAACTAACCATCTGCTTAGAAATCAACCCGGTTAAAGCTCTATGCTGTGTGAGACTGTGATTACTGCGCCTGAAGGGAGATAGACTGATTTTGTGGACCGGCAGCAGGAGACTGCCTTACTGCATTATGAACCCTACAACCCTGACGAGCCCTGCATTACAACAGGCTTTAGGGTTGCCCTCGGGACCTGCTCTTCCCGTAGACAGCTAAAACAATCCTTGCTGCTACTCCCATCATCCCCAGAGGTCCCGACTGCAGCAGCGGCTATACCAGCCGCATTCCACGGGTGGCGTCACGACACTCTTTTATTTTTAGAACTTTTTATTTGTCTCCATTTGTCCAATCCCCCTTTTTACTGATCGCCCCAACGAGGGGATCACGGACTGGGTCAAGCCACCGTGACATCCCACAACCCCAGACAACGACGAGAGGGCTCGGTTCCAAGTACCCCAGGGGCGACAATATAAGTTATATTTAATTTTATTATTTGGGTTATTTAAAAAAAATGTCTACTTATCCGCAATCCACAAGATAGGGAAGAACTTGTTGGTCACCCATTGGCTGGTAACCCCGAGGATCCCGAGAAGGGGGCTGCTACTGAATGGAGAATCTATGCCTATGCGGTTCTGCTCCATTCACTGTCATTGAATGTGACGTATTTCTATTAGTCCCATAGACAATGAATGGAGAGAATGAGGCCGTGCACGCAACAAGAAGTTAGAATCCAAAAAAGCCCCAGTGGCCTGTGTGAAAATTTCAAGATTTCTATTCTTACTTTTAATACAAATTTTGATCTTTTAATATCAAACTTTGATAGTAATTAATATTAATCGCCAAAAAAGTACACGCTACTGTAAATGATAACAGCACATTCCTGGAGCCATCTACAGGCAAGGAATCTGGATAAGGCGGCTTCACACCACGATTTCTTGCTGCCAGGTTCTGTCTGGTGTTTTGCAGGATGCACCGGCCAGAATCTGACAGCCCTGACAGACAAGGGTTTTTCTGCAGGAATCATTAGTGCCCGTGGCTGCTGCTGTCCAAGTGCTGAAATTTCAGCCCTGGAGCTCTCCAGGTGCTGAAATTTCAGCTGGCGGATCTTTCAGCTGCGCTGTCCAGGTGCTGAATGAGTGCGGCTTGAATTTCAAAGCCGCCGCTCGTTCAGCACCCGGCGTCTGGGAACTGGTCTGATTTTTTGACGGATCCAGGGACGATCTGTCGCCCATAGACTTCCATGTTATGGGACGCCGGATCCGGGAAGGATCCGATTTTGTCCAATTTTTGCCCCAGGGACAAAAAATGCTGCAAGCTCCGATTTTATGTCCAGGGCAAAAAAAAACAAATCTACTGGATCCTCCCGGACAGCACAAAACCGGATGGCAGATCACTGTCATCCGGCCCTATAGGGACACTATGGGGCCAAAATCGGATTTGGGGCTGTCCGGTTCACACTGGACAGCCCCGGATCCACAAAATCGTGGTGTGAAGCCAGGCCTAAGACCTTCCTCACATCCCTGCAAGCATATTAAAAAAAATTGCTCTTAATTGCAATCCAAATAATTACCTTGATAATGCAATTCTCTAACATAATATTGAAAAGGAAACTTGCCTTTAAATGTAAGTACCGTATAAAGGGAAAGGCGGAGGTGATGTGACCACCTCATTTATTCTCATTAGGAGATTGTCACCATTAATACATGAGAAATAGTCCTATAATTGGTGTGAATATTAAGAATCATGTGAAGGGAATAAACCTACACAGGTAACGTAAGGGTAAACTAAGGCTCTGTTCACACTGATCCGGGCTCTGGAATCTGGAATCAATAATCTAATGTGTTCATAGAATTATTCAGTTTATGGCAAAAGAGATTGAAACTTTTTGAATTTTGAAAGTTTTTATCTCTTTGAACTTATGAAATACATAAAATAAAACAAAGAAAATAATTTCAATGGACTTAAGCGAACAGAAGGAGAGGAGGCCATGACCATGGCGGCATATGGTTATCCAAAATATCTTCACACATTGAACCATTCAAATTTTTTGTTCACTGGACCCACAAAGTCTAATCCAACCCCTGAAAATCAATACCTTATCATTATCCCTCCTCCAGCAAATCTTAAGGGCCCGTTACACGCTATGATATTGTTAACGATATCGTTGGTCGTCACGGGTTTTGGGGCGGACCAACGACGTCGTAATGAGTCGTTGCGTGTGACACGTAGATAAGACAACGATAAGTCAGCTGATCGTTGATCGCAGGAACCATAAATCAGTCGTTGATTGTCGTTCGATCTGCTGCATCGTCGTGTATGACACCTTGATAACGATCTCGCTTACGACTTCGCCCATTCAGAACTGAAGGAGTAGGTGACCAAACGACCGCAAGTATCGTTCGCTTGTTGTGGAATCGTTGCTGCGTCGTTCCAATATCTGTACGTGTGACACCTCACCAGTGATCAATGAACGACGTTCAAGCGATCCAGGTCAAGTCGGATCATTGGTCGAATCGCTGAGACATTGAAGCGTGTAACGGGCCCTTTAGTCTTCTGCCTGACTGCATTGTGCCCAAACTTTCCCCTGACATTACTAAACCCAGACTCATCTATCAGACGCCATGTAGAGAGTTATGATCCGTCACTCCACTTAACCCCTGTCTACTGCTCCAAAGTCCAGTGTTAGCTGTAAGAAAAAAAATCGAGAGACAAGGAACACAAATATCCGAGATACCTGGTGTATTGTAAGACACAACCACTTAAAAGCTTAGAAACGGCTGTGGCCACCCCATGAGTAATCAGCATCTAAGGTTGAAGAGGAAAGGGTTAATCGTGGGCTGCCTAATGAATGATACAGAAGAGATATTCTTGGAATGTATATATTAATCAACACGTTTCGTGGTACTCAGCCTCCATCATCAGGATTATGATTGTCCTATAAAGGATTGAGATTGTCCTGATGAAGAATTGAGATTGTCCTGATGAAGAATTGAGATTGTCTGATGAGAATTGAGATTGTCCTGATGAAGGAGTCTGAGTACCCCGGAACGCGTTGATTAATAAATTACTTCCAGGAATACATCGTCTGTCTTCATTTCATCAGTAGCACAAGCTCACCCCTTCCTCTCCAACCTCAGATAAAGAGTCCAGTACTGGCGGCTTTACATCATCATCCATGCTTGGCATTGGGCTTGGTGATGTAAGGCATGCATTTTGGTACTCAGCCATTGACACCATGCCATAAGCTCTAGCCGCACAGTTTATATGCGGATGTTGTTGTTAACCCGTTCGAAAATAAATTGTATTTACATGTAATATTATTAATATATTTATATTATTTTATATATATATATTTACCGTTTTAAACATATGCAGGGTTTTCTGATTGGAAGTGCAGGTCTAGAGAGAAAATGATTTACATTTCTCCCTGCAGCTGTTTGCTTACAGTCACCAGGGTATTGCTGGAGCTGTGATCAGTTGGCGGTCACAGTAAGGCTACACTTACAATTAGACACCTGCAGGTAAATACAGGGTGTTCATAAAGTGACTATGCAGTGCAGTGTGGTACTGTTATAAGTACTAATACACAGTATATTTGTGCCCTGGTTCCGGTTAGGTTGCAGAATAGTTGTGAGGACTGTAGAAAACAGTGCATGGTGCTGCAGTGGCGACCTTGTTAAGTGGAACACAACAGGAGTGGACAGAAAGAGGACACAACATCTACTGGCGAGTGTTAACCACTGCATAGTTACTTTATGAACACACTGTACTTTTTTTGCTGACAAGTTCCCTTTTATGTCAGAGGAGGTCTGGACTCTGCAGTATGGAGTCAGCAGAGTGTTGGTGATTTTCTGCACCCTGCTTCCTCACTATTTCTCCCACCTCCCGCCTTTTATAATTCACTACTCCGAGTGCTGGGGAATATTTATGAGGGAAGACATGTCATGAATGGCACTTGTTACACCAGTGGCTCCTATTACAGGACAGCGCTAGCATCAGTGAGCTCTTACCACCAGCCACGTCCCATGACTGAAGGCAAGGCGTGGGGACGATGATATACACCAGTTGCAAAGGGACAGAAAATAAAATCTGAATTCAATGTTTAAAAGTTATGTCTCAATTCTATTGTCAATTTAATGTATAATGACTCTGCACTGTTGTCTTTTCCTTTACCACTTCATTTATATAGCTTAACAGTATACTTGCTTTTGTCAGCATTGAAAATGTGATTACCTACACTTTTCAATAAAGCAGCATAATGTAAATATACACAGTTAACATCAGAGGAGATGGCCGACATATACATTCAGTTTCACACCGTTGCAAGTGTGTTGGCGCACACTGTTGGTGACACGCACGCTTCTGCACCATTGGGTTCTCTGTCTGGCCTTTTACATTTTTTCTTGCCATCAAAAAGCAATTGAAGCTTGTAGTACTATTCTTCTCTTGTTATTAGAAATACTAACCCCCCTCCAATGAACTCCATTAAGCTAAATTCGGGTTGGCCTAGGTTTTAATGATGCCTTGAAAACACATCGGCGTTAGGTTAGGTCCACATTAGCGTTGTGGCATCCATCTGGCTGGATCCACCATATAGCAGTATTAACGCAGTGTAACGCTGCCTTAATGCTGCCATAGAGTTAATGGGTGAGCGGATCCCCACCGCATGCATACGTAGCCACTTTTGTGGCTGTGTTTGAAATCTTGCGCTTTGTGTGACAAACACCAATTGCCACCATCAGCTGTTCGCTGGAAAAAGCATGAGATTTCAAATGCAGCCACTTTTGTGGCTACGTATGCATGCGGTGGGGATCCGCTCACCCATATAACTCTATGGCAGCGTTACACTGCGTTAACCCTGTGTTAATGCTGCTCTATGGCGGATGTGGCCAGACGGATGCTACAACGCTAATGTGGACCTAGCCTTTGCTCTCTTGGCTCCACTCTAAATAGAAGTCATGACATCAATGTCAACAGAGCCTAAGGCTAGGGTCAGACCTGCGTCAGTCCCTCAGCCTACCGAATCTGTTAGAAACTTAGGTTTTGCAAGCTGAGCGCATAGCGTTAACGGCATGTAATGCTATGCGCCGGCTGCCTATTTATCATTATGGGTACCTGCTCTTCCCGCAGATGCCAGCTCCACACACAAGGACCGGATATGTGCTATTGCAGAGCGCACAGAAAACGCAGTTTACGCATTTTCCTGTGCGCTCAACAAAAGCATATATCCAGGACTTTTGTGTGGAACTGGCGGCTGCGCGAAGCTTCAGGTATCCATAGTGATGAATAGGCAGCTGGGGCATAGTGTTACATGCCGTTAACGCTATGGCTCAGGCTGAGAAAAACTAAGTTGTAAACAGAATCGTCAGCCTTAGGGCTGACGCAGGTTTGACACTAGCCTCAGGGTGGTTTCACACTGGCATTTTATTGCCATCCATGTGTTCTAGCTTACACTGGCTGCATCCGAAACAGTTTTCGGCCTCATTGACTCCCAATGGAGCCGCAGGCACTTACAGGTACATCCAGTTCTTTACTTTTTTCCCTGATCTGGGTGTCACCATTTTTTTCACTGAAACCAAAAATGACATTTTGGTATATTTTTAGTCTCCATGACAAAACACGGAAACACCCGGATCCAGGACACTATGGGTTAAATCAGAATGTGTCCAATGGAACTCGGATCTGGGTTTCTGAACTGCGCATGCCCAGAATGCAGTTCTAGATGACACTCCCATAAGGGCGTGACATTTGTCACCAGATCCATGGATAGGTATCCACCGGTTGCAACGGGAATGCTACACGCACCGATCCATGAGACAAATCAATGATAATACTGCTGCGGGTGCATCCAGTTGCATCCTGAAAAAACACTTGCGGGGGATCCGGGGGAAACGCCAGTGTGAAACTATAGCCTAAATGGTGACCAACTTGACAATAATTGGCATATGACCATATATTCAATCAACAATGAAAAGTAAACATGAACCAGGGACCTCATGTCCAGCAGGAACTAATCTATGAAATGTGGCACCGTCTCCAAAAATCGCAACGTAGCAATATGTGCAGCCGGCTAGTGTAATGCAAACGCATCTCCTGTTATGAAAGCTGCTGAAGTCGCCTGTACAACACATAATACACCAAAGGCATCACAGACTAATGGAAATAAACTCTGTAGGATCTTATTTGTTGCTGCATCTTAGAAATTTTCAATGGAAATGAAAATGTACCGAGCGCTTGTGTGCCGCTGAAATCGCTTGTTTGTAAAGCACAAAACCCATACGCTGGGACTTAGCAACAATACGAGTCGGTCTTCTGGCATGAATTGTAACCATGGAAACGCTAAAGTTATCTCACTAGAGACATACCTGCACCATCAAGAAAAGAATACGAAATTACTGCTCAAAGTTTCAGACAGTTCTTACTAGGTCATCCTGGTATTGTGAAGGATGGAGGGCTGTTAACATTTAGAGCGCCAAATCAAATGCATCTCATTCCTAAGATGACACGAAAAGTAATGATCTTGTAGCAAAAATTATGTATATTTCAGAGCTCATAAAATGTAAAATGTCATTAACCCGGTTGCCCAGGAATTTAATATTGAGTCCTGTAGATAGAAAGGAGCAAAGCTTCCAAAATTTATATTGAAAACATAAAAATAAGTCCCAATCAAAACAGAGAGCTGAAAAGGTCTCCTGCTCCGGTAGCACCTGTCGTCCGCTTGATTCAAGTGTTATGTTAAAGGGAAACTGTCACCAGTTTTGGAGGTTGTAAACCATGCCCACAACCTTGACAGGGTATGGTCCAACTCATTCAGCCTCTGATCTCTCCAACCCAACCTTGTTCCCATTTCTCCTTCCCTTTCCCGTTCTCCCCAAATAGAGATGAACGAGTACTAAAATGCTCAGGTGCTCGATGCTCGGGCCGAGCATCTAAAGATACTCGTGTACTCGGCCAGAGCACCGAGCCCAATGTAAGTCAATTTTAGACAGGCTCCGCCCACAGACTTCCGGTTATAAAACGAGTATTTCTGGTAAAGTGCGGGAGGGTGGGTTTTTTCAAATCGCCGCAGCATACAACACCTTGCTGTGGCCCCCAGAGGGATCCTAACAATCAATCTGCTCTCTGTGAGGTACCAGCTCACTGTGTGCACTGAAGGGAGCAGTGTATTTGTGTCAGATTGCTAATTATTAGCGAGGAGTCTGAGCATCTCGGCAGTACTCGGTGCTCGCCAAGCATCCCGAGTTCCGGGATACTCGTGCGAGTAATGAGTAGCGCCGAGCATACTCGCTCATCCCTATCCCCAACTAATGTTCAGTTGGATAATATGGCCACAGTGGCCATTTTTTTAAACAAACAAACATAAACCATTAACTTACCGTATTATACTCAATAAGGAGGGAGGTCCTTGAAGCTAAAAGATCTGGCACACAACTTCCTTTTAAACAAAAACCATTACCCCCCCAGCCATGCTACCCAGCTTCAGGGGTACCAAGCCACTTCTAGTGGCAACCACCAGGCTCCCGGGGTCCAGCCCGCCCAGAGCCCACATGCCAGATCACCCCATTACTTCCATCAAGGGGGAAGACTGTACACCGAATTCCTCACCCAACCCAATTCCTCCAACTTCAAGGACCCCCTTTCCTCCCGCCACTGTGACGATAAACCGCTCCTCATAAACACATCTGTTGGAAAAGAAGAACACCCCCCACACCAAATTGTAATGCCCCAACCAAACTGGAACGGGTGGGTCACTGAACCTATGTGAAGATCCCTCTGATGTCCCCTCTTTCCCGCCTTCCTTTTTATATGTCTCTCCCCCCTATCTCCCCCTTCTTTCCTCCCCCATCCCTTATCTTCCTATCCCCATCTTTATTTTCAAAAGGTGCCCTCCTTTGTGGACCAATCCCAGTCATTGGGCCTCCCAGCTATTCAGCTGTCCGGCCCCCTCTTTAACATGATGAAATTGGGTTTCCCAAATTCCCTTTATATCCCCAGACATCCCCCATAAAATAAGTTTTATTTTGTCCCGCGTCATATGCTAATTTCTTTAATTGGTCATATGGGGGTTTGCAGATTGTGGTCAATGCCACCACGCTCCATGCCAACACTGCCCCTCCTAAATGTATGCAAGTGGATGACATAGCGATGTCATCCACACACAGTCTAGCGGACTGAAAAACGCGTCAGACAGCGTTTTCTTGTCAGTTGAAACAAATGCATACTCGCAAACACACGCCTATTTTGGCATGCGTTAGTATGCGTTTGTTATATGGAGGCCTATGGATGCGTTAACACATCTGTTACATTGCATTATTGCTTCTGCCAAATGGATCCATTAAACGGACAGCACAAAAACAATGTGGACCCACCCTAAAATTTGGGACATAAATTACTTCACTCATCTCTGCCTATAACTAGAGTTGTGGAGTCGGAGTCGGTGTCCATTTTGGGTGCAGTTGGAATCAGATTCAGGGAAATTGAGGTATCTGACTCGGATGTTTGGATTTCGGACTCCACAGCCCTGCTGCAGTGGTCTTTTCACTGATGGACAAGATGTCATCAGAGCCAGGGACGCCCCTTGTGCTAATGGCTCTAGCAGTGAAGAATTCAAAGTTTAAAGGGGTTTTACAGACTAAAAAGAAAAGTCTGCATGTACTTTATGTGACTGCAGCCTGCTGAATTGTAACAGTATATAATGTGCACACTGTCATGATTCCCCTTCTCTCGATATTCTATAGATAAGAATCATGACTTCAACCATTCAAGCATGCAAATCATATTGATATGGTCTCCTGTCTACCCTATTGTGCTGAGCATAGAGGGGAATCCTGACAGTGTGCACATTGCACACTATCACAATTCAGCAGTGTGCAGACATGTAAAGTGATTGCAGACTTTTCTTTTTAGACCATAAAAACCTTATAAATAATGTTCATTTCTTTTATTTTATAACATTCTTTATCATAGGTTTAAGTTTATGTAAAACAGCAATCTAAGCAGAAATACATACTGGCAGAAGCCTTATGAACATGACTCTGATTGCACTCAGCCTTATTTATCTGCATTTTCATAACTGTGGTTCTTGATTCAAAATTCATTTCCATGCTCGGTGACTATTTCATTTCCCGTTGCTTAGTTGGAGATCTCCAATAAATCATGTTTTCCAATTAAAAAACCATTAGAAAAATATGGATTCTACAAATTGATCTGCTTATAAACAAGAGTTGAGCCGGTCTGCAATTATTTCACTACAAAATTGATTATTTGTTGAAATGTTTAAAAGGATTTACATGGAAAAACATTAAAATTGTACAAGTCAAAAGAAATATACAATGATAGATGATAACAACTTGACGGAAAAGAAATTAAAAGAAAGGTTTGAAAGTGGAGAAAACACTCATATATCAACCTAAAACTGGATACAAAGGGGAGAAGTTGGCATATTCTGCATTATGTGTCTGTATGTGCCACACTAGGGATGGAGAATAGAAAGAGCAGAAGTGAACAATCTGAGGACCTGAGAACCAAAAGTGTTGAAAGATATCAAAAGTCTGAACGTTACAAGATCATCTCCAGAGATCTTTATGTTCTTTTGTCCACAATGTGCAAGTTTACATCCCATGACACTGTAGCTAATCTCCCTGGACATGGACAGCAGAGAAAAATTGATGATAATTTGCAATGCAGGATAGGCCATATGGTGGATAAGATGCAACAATCAAGGTCCAAAGAAAGTCAAGCTGTTACTTAAGTGAATAGGCTTGGCTGCAATACCAGTCATGGTTCACAGACACAAGTGGCGCTGTTTCTTACAAAAAAATTATTCTTCCTCTCACACAAGCCCTTCTGTCATCACTTTTAAGGTACCTTTACACGCCGCCACTATCACTGGCAATCGGTAGCAACCGAACATGTGCGTGCATGTTTTTAACGGTTGCTAACGATCGCCGATGCCGCGTTTACACGCCGCCATAGCATAGTCAACTCAAGGTATTTTGGTTCCCCAAAAGTTGACACAGATCCTGCGGATAACTTCCTGTGGAATAGCGTCGCCGCTTCACACCGCGCTACCCACAAAGGAATATGGACGTACCTATGCAGCAGGAGCAACAACATAGGCGTGCCACACTCCGCCCAAACTGCAAGCATTTGCCAACACAATAGCGTCATGATTGGCTAGCCAGCGCAGGAAGGCTAGCTAATACATGACGCCATTGCATTCTGTAGTGTGAATGGACAGCTCTTTAAATATGGCGCCCTGTGAAGGGACAGCCAATGGAAACACAGTAGCCCCCACCAATTATCGCTGATGGGGCGCGGTAACAAACACGCTGTTTCACACCCCTTGGAAGTCACTAGGAGACGCAAGTTCCATCCCTATCGCCCGTTTACACGCCAATACCAGGGGAATTCACCCTTTGGTTTGACTCGGATTTTAGAACACGGCTCAGAGACCGCTACCTGGAGGAACTGCGAGCAACCTGATCACTTTCCCCAATTACACGCCGCTACTTCGTAGGAATTTCAAGGCAACCGTGACAAAAACCCCGATTGCCAGGAAGTTCCTAAACCTCAGTGGCGGCGTGTAAAGGTACCTTTATAGAAATCTAAATAAGCTGCTTTACAAAACGTAAGACACTTATGAACATAAAAATACATTTTTTATAGGGATTTTGAAGGCTTGAATTGAAAGCAATCCCCTTAAAGGACCTGATTTATTATTGCATTTGTATCATTTTTTATCTAGATATTTGCTTGCATTTCATTTGTCTTTATCTTTTAATTTGCGATTTGTTTAAAGTCTATTTAATATTTTTAATTATTTTTAATATTTGTAAATAACACCGTGGTTTTGTTTTCAGATGTTTTCAGTTAACAAACGTAAACTTTTTTTTAAAAAAGTTGCAAAATTTTTGCGCAAATGTACTCCAGTCTCACCTCTGCAGTGACCTTATGTTTGTCTGAAATGTTGTGACATTTTAGAGGAACCTTTGCTCTAAAAAATAGCAAAAAGTAGTTCAAGATAAAAATGGTATTGAGGAAAATTGATAAAAAAAATTACAACAGGCTACAATAAGACAAAAAAAAAGTGGGAAAAAAGACAAAATGATCATGTACAACTTCATTAGAAATTACTTGTTGCATCATGATTATTTTGTTATGCCCATCTATTTTAGGGTGGAAATATGCCATCATCTTATGATCTGACCCTTGGGACCCCTGCCGATACTGAGAATGAGGGTATGTGCATGCAAAATGTGTGATCTGACCATTCATCAGGGAGTGTTCGCTCAGATGCCGCTCACTAGTTAAAGGGGTTGTCCACTACTCAGGCAATCTCTTCTCAATCTGTATGTCTCCCCCTTTTAAAATAATGCAAAAAATAGTAATGGCGGTCTAATTAGGAGCGCTCTAAGGAACAAGCAGACATGTAAGATGTTTTCATAAATGTCAAACCTTTTATTAACTTCTTAGCTCCCTCACAGCTCCACTACGCGTTTCAACTGCATACAAACAGTCTTCATCAGGTGGTGTAAGGGGGTACACTGGACATTGGCATTATATAGATAGCAGTTACTCATGATTGGTCTTTTGTTAAACAATGCTTTGCTTCCAACTGGCTGGTTCACAATTATTCAATTAACCCTTCCTTTATACAACAAAGAACAATCTCCTGTTCACCTCCACCTGCAGAGCCGCACACCAGATATAAGGCTGCTCTGTGTTTAAAGCTTTTTTTTTTTTTTTTTTTTTTTTTTTTTTTTTTTTTTGCTTTGTGGGATAGATTAATGGGAAGTGTGCCCTCTATAGGTAAACAGGAGATTGGTTTATGGAGAGGAAAAAAAAAAAAAAAAAAAGCTTTAAACACAGAGCAGCCTTATATCTGGTGTGCGGCTCTGCAGGTGGAAGTGAACAGGAGATTGTTCTTTGTTGTATAAAGGAAGGGTTAATTGAATAATTGTGAACCAGCCAGTTGGAAGCAAAGCATTGTTTAACAAAAGACCAATCATGAGTAACTGCTATCTATATAATGCCAATGTCCAGTGTACCCCCTTAGGCTGCCTTCACACTTGCAGATGGATCTGCAGCGTTTTGCAGATGCATCTGCAAGTGTGAGCATGCTGACCGCGGCCCCTATGTTTATAATAGGGCGCACGCGGTGTGAAAGCTCTCATTCACTCCTATATGTGTACTGTCAGCAGGCGTATGCCTGCTTACAGATCACACACTCCCGCCCGCAGCATGGACGCTACATCTCGCGTCCACAGTGCGGACGGGAGTGTGTGATCTGTCAGCAGGCATACGCCTGCTGACAGTACACATATAGGAGTGAATGAGAGCTTTCACACCGCGTGCGCCCTATTATAAACATAGGGGCCGCGGTCAGCATGCTCACACTTGCAGATGCATCTGCAAAACGCTGCAGATCCATCTGCAAGTGTGAAGCCAGCCTTACACCACCTGATGAAGACTGTTTGTATGCAGTTGAAACGCGTAGTGGAGCTGTGAGGGGAGCTAAGAAGTTAATAAAAGGTTTGACATTTATGAAAACATCTTACATGTCTGCTTGTTCCTTAGAGCTCTCCTAATTAGACCGCCATTACTATTTTTTGCATGAAAACTACTCCCTTTTTGAGGGACTGGCGGCTGGAGCAGCTCAGGAACAGCACAAAAAATCTGCCTTGAACAGGAGAGAGGAGAGCGGAGAGGCATTGCTGTTAAACCGGGTTGTGCAGGAATTGCACAACCCGATAAGGTGAGTGGCCACCTACCCACGCCACATAGACGTTTTTAATAAGGGGATCCTACACATTTGCGCCCCTTTTCCTTTTTGTTTTACCTTTTAAAATAATAACATTTATTCTCACCTGGCGCCTTTTTGGGGTGTCAGCGCTTTCTTTCCTGGGATCACTTAAACTTTGAGCAGCAGCACCTCCTGGATCACGCTGCGCTCCGCGATACCTAGTGACTAACGTGAGCGGTGACGTGAGGAAAGTCAGTCTGATGGGCAATAATGTTCCTGATGTCATTGCTCATGAGAGTTGCTGGGTGTCATGGAGCGCAGCATGACCAAGTCAATGTCTACGGAGCCTCGTTCTGAGGCTCCATAGCTTTTGATCTATGTAATTAAGGAACTCCATGGGAACCACTGGACTACATCAGACCTAGGAACTTTGCTTTTTAATACATTGGAGAATGAGGGACTGTCTTTTGTTTTTATTTCTCT
The DNA here is from genome assembly GCA_033576535.1 of Allobates femoralis. Lineage (NCBI taxonomy): Eukaryota > Metazoa > Chordata > Amphibia > Anura > Aromobatidae > Allobates > Allobates femoralis. The sequence continues at coordinate 32,818,028 of JARQOC010000011.1, forward strand.
CTTTTTATGTCTTTGAGGTTTCCATTTGTGGTCTTTGTCAGATTCCTTGGACTACATTGGACCAGCATGGCTTTTTATTTAATAACAAATTTGTGAACCATGGAAAGAGTCAGGTAGTGTCTTTTTAATTAAACTATTTTTGTGCAAGTGTCTTTTCTATTCACTTACTGGGTTAGTAATGGGTGTGTCTGATAGATGCCTCTCCATTACTAACACCTGGGCTTAATGCCAGATGACACTACATAGGTCACATCAACCTCAACTACCATTACCCTGATTTCCACTGCACCAGGACAATTGGGAAGAGCCCAAGCTAAGTGCCAGAACTGGCGCATTTAATGTGATGCGCCACTTCTGGGGCGGTTGCGGGCTGCTATTTTTAGGCTGGGAAGGTCCAGTAATCATGAACCTTCTCAGCCTGATAATATCAGTCCACAGCTGTTGCTTTACCTTTGTTGGTTATCAAAAATAGAGGGGACCTCAAGTTGTCTTTTTCAATTATTCATCTATCTATCTATCTATCTATCTATCTATCTATCTATCTATCTATCTATCTATCTATCTATCTCTTATTTATTTAGTTTTAATTTGAGATGTCAGAAAAAAAAATCAGACATTACACGGATGGTCTGTGTGACAGCCAAGTCTTAAAGCCAAAAAACGTTGAAGTATAAAGCCAGTGGTGAAATCGTTGGTATAAACGACATCAAAACAGATGCTTCAGAATAAACACCAGCAGCAGTTTCCTAAAGCAATTATCTATAGCAAGACTTGGCAGGTACACCGGAATCTAAGGCCTCATGCACACAATCAGTATTAGTAGCGTTTTGGATGCAGTGTATTTTCCCTGTGTTCAAAATGTTGCGTTGTACAGAACAAGCAAAGTGGATGGGATTTGTAGAAATCCTGTGTCTACTGTGCTTCTTTTCTCCACAGTGTAATCTGACATGCAGGGCGGCTTCTCGAGCCGTAGCACGTCAATTTATTCCTGCGGAAATGGTTACAGTCTTAACTGTAGAATGCAGCAAAATGCCGCCGTGTTCAGAACACTGATTGTGGACATGGGTGATTGTGTTCACCCGTGGAGATCACCGACATCCCCACAGGAGAAAGGACGCTGCATCCAGGACGCAGTGTGTAGGCATCCTGTGGGGAATCAGGTGTACATAACCTGAAAGGATACCACCACTGGTTTTGTGTTGCATTGGGTTTTTTAACTTTTGCCTGCAAAGCAATGTTCCACAATTCAGCTGGTGCACATCCTTCTGCAATGGTTCCTATTCACTCAACGTCACATCCAACAAGCCTACGGCCTACAATGAGACCAAATTGCCGCACCGTCACAAGATCGACGCTTCCCCCCTCCTACTGTTTCCTTGCCTGCCCCGTAGACTGTGAGCCTCCATGGACAGGGTCCCCTCCCTCCTGTATCTATAAGACTAGATTGTCCAAATTTACTGTATTTGTCCGCGTTCTCCCCTCTTCATATGTAAAGCGCCATGGAATCTAATGGCACTATATAAATAATAATAATAATAATAATAATGATGATAATAATAATAATAATAATTGACAGTATCACAGCCAGCTCAGCAGCTTTAGATCACATGGACTGGTTGTTGACGTGAGCGCCACAGTCAATATCATACACCTGGAGCAGCGTCAGTGTCACCGGTGAACCCGGGAAAGGTGAGTATAGAACGGTTTAATTCTTTATAATGTCCTCAACATTCATTTACTGATAGAGAACAACACCTTTTAGACAATTGGCAAAATATAAACAAGGGGTGGACAACCCCTTTAAGGCTATTGCTCCTTATGGGGCCACCAAAGTTGAAGTTACAATGCTGAGTTGTGTGAGTTGTGCATTCGTACCTATTCTATATGTAGAAAAGGTTACAGTAATTCAGAATTGGAAGTTCGCCCTACTACAAGCTTTTTACATTGACGTCAGGACAGCTGACAAATTCAGTTTAAATGACAATTTCAGCTCTGGCCATCTGTGCTGTACATGCTGAGCTTTTCTTACGATGTTGATGGATGAAGGACAGGTCTGACTGGAGACATCTCACATAATTCCACTTTCACCAATATGACTGGCGGGACGTGTTATCCCATCATCATGGAGAATACCTGCCCCCTTGTATATTCCCGCTCTGCTGTCATTATTTTACATGCTGTATATTGTATTTTACATGTCTTTTAAGCCTCGTCATAAACCCTGTACAGTCGTGTTCATCTCTCACTCCTGGCTCTCACCGGTCCTACCGCAGGAGTCAAAAATAGCCGCGGTAATGATAAGATCATTGTGCTTTGGAACGCCGCGATGTGTAAGACCGGCAGAAATACTTCTACACTGCAAACTCCCTGCATCCATCACACAGATGGCGGTAAAAAGAAACATGCAAACATCATGGGGGAAATATAAAATGTAAAAACTGGTGATATTGCTGTATGTGATTATAGGAGACCGGCACAGCCGCGTGTCCTGCACAATAAATCATGTGTCATCATCGTCATCATCATTTGCCAGGCAGCATTTACTGATGCCTAGACAGAGCTGAAATATGTCACAGAGCAGAGTATATGGACAAAGTAATGCTCAGACTATTATGTTAGCACTATGGGGCGGTATTATCTTATCACTGTGTGGTGCTGTTGTTACTTTGGGACACAATCCTCTAGGTAAGTACTGGATGTCAGTCTTTGCATCCCACATCTTTCTATTGTCTGTTTACTGTATGATACTATTCAGCAGTTTTTATATGGCATTATTATGTTTGTATGGTGCAGTTATCTGTTTACTACACTGTGTGCAGAATTATTAGGCAACTGAGTATTGTGATCACATAATACCTTTTATCCATGTTGTCCTACTCCAAGCTGTATAGGCTGAGAGCCAACTACCAATTAAGTAAATCAGGGGATGTGCATCTCTGTAATGAGGAGGAGTGTGGTCTAATGACCCTATATAAGGTGTGCTTAATTATTAAGCAAATGCCTTTCCTTTGGCAAAATGGGTCAGAAGAGAGATGTGACGGCTCTGAAAAGTCCAAAATTGTGAGCTGTCTTGCAGAGGGATGCAGCAGTCTGGAAATTGTCAAACGTTTGAAGCGTGATCACCGAACAATCAAGTGTTTCATGGCAAATAGCCAACAGGGTCACAAGAAGCGTGTTGGGCAAAAAAGGGGCAAAATAACTGCCCATAAATTGAGGAAAATCAAGCATGAAGCTGCCAAGATGCCATTTGCCACCAGTTTTGCCAATATTTCAGAGCTGCAACGTTACTGGAGTATCAAAAAGCACAAGGTGTGCCATACTCAGGGACATGGCCAAGGTAAGGAAGGCTGAAAAACGACCACCTTTGAACAAGAAACATAAGACAAAACGTCAAGACTGGGCCAAGAAATATCTTAAGACTGATTTTTCAAAGGTTTTATGGGCTGATGAAATGAGAGTGACTCCTGATGGGCCAGATGGATGGGCCAGAGGCTGGATCAGTAAAGGGCAGAGAGCTCCACTCCGACTCAGACGCCAGCAAGGTGGAGGTGGGGTACTGGTATGGGCTGGGATCATCAAACATGAACTTGTGGGACCTTTTCGGGTTGAGGATGGAGTGAAGCTCAACTCCCGGACCTACTGCCAGTTTCTGGAAGACAACTTCTTCAAGTAATGGTACAGGAAGAAGTCGGAATCATTCAAGAAAAACATGATTTTCATGCAGGACAATGCTTCATCACATGCATCCAACTACTCCACAGCGTGGCTGGCCAGTAAAGGCCTAAAAGAAGAAAAAATAATGACATGGTCCCCTTGTTCACCTGACCTGAGCCCCATAGAGAACCTGTGATCCCTCCTAAAATGTGAGATCTACAGGGAGGGAAAACAGTACACCTCTGGGAACAGTGTCTGGGAGGTTGTGGTGGCTGCTGCACGCAATGTTGATCGTAAACAGATCAAGCAACTGACAGAATCTATGGATGGAGGCTGTTGAGTGTCATCATAAAGAAAGGTGGCTATATTGGGCACTAATTTTTTTGGGGTTTTGTTTTTGCATGCCAGAAATGTCTTTTTCTAAATTTTGTGCAGTTATATTGGTTTACCTGGTGAAAATAAACAAGTGAGATGGGAATATATTAGGTTTTTATTAAGTTGCCTAATAATTCTGCACAGTAAGGGTACCGCTACACGTCGCAATATTGCATGCAATTTCACTTGCAACTTACTGGTTGCAGTGAAATCATGGACACATTGTTACATTTGTACATGACAACAAGATAGAACAATGTGTCCATGATTTCACTGCAACTACGGTAGTAAGTTGCAAGTGAAATTGCATGCAATGTTGCGACGTGTAAAGTTACCTTAAAGCCCCCGTTACACGGGGCGACATCGCTGCCCATTACAGAGGTGACATGGGGGCGTGGCCTATCGGCGGCGACATCGCCCCTACATCACCTCATGTAAAGGGGCGATGTCGGCGGCGCCGGGTGGTCACTTGGTTTCAGAGCAGTGCTCTGAAACCAGGTGACTATCATGGGACGATGTGTGCACATCGCCCCATGTAACCGGACGCCGACGACCTGTCAGGCACCCCGGCGGCGATGCTGCTTGACAGCTCGCCGGTGCGGGGCTGGAGGTGTCGCCCCGTGTAAACGGGGAACAGCGATGCTGGCGGGGCACCAAAAACGTGCGCACACCTGCCAGTCGCCGCCGACATCCCCAGCCCCGTCGCCTTGTGTGACGGGGGCTTAAGAGTTACCTGCACAAACAGATATCCTCTTAAGATAGCAAAATCTAAAAAACCCCTCCAACTTCCAAAAATATTAAGCTTTGATACTTGAGTCTTTTGAGTTGATTGAGAACAGAGTTGTTGATCAATAATAAAAATAATCCTCTACAATACAACCTGCCAAATAATTGTGCGCACAGTGTATATGACTAATTTGTAAGTATTAAAGTATAGAGCAGTATTAGGTTTTCATTGTATGTTGCTGTTATCTGTTTATTATATAACCTATTCTGTAGGTATTACAATGTATGGCAGTATTATGTTTGTATAGTGCTATTATATGTTTCCTACGGTATATGACTATTATGTAGATATTACCATATATGGCAGTATTATGTTTGCACACTATGGTGTTATATGTTTTCTGTATTACACTTCAGTAGTTTTTATATGGCAGTATTATGTTTGTATGGTGCTATTATCTGTTTACTATATGACTATTCTGTTGGTAGTACAATATACGGCAGTATTATGTTTGCACTCTATAGTGTTATTATATGTTTTTTGTGTGAAGCTATTTTTTACGTATTATATGTCAGCATTATGTTTGCATTGTATAGTGGGTCATCTTTTCACTTTATGACTATTCTGTAGGTATTACAGTATATGGCAGTATTATGTATGCTGCTTTTTTGTATGACATTATTCTGTAAGTATTGCTGTATATGGCATTACCATTATTGCACTGTATGGCACTATTTTCTGTTTCCTGTGTGAAACTATTCAGTACATAGTATACAGTGTTGGCCAAAAGTATTGACACCCCTGCAATTCTGTCAGATAATACTCAGTTTCTTCCTGAAAATGATTGCAATCACACATTCTTTGGTATTATTATCTTCATTTAATTTGTCTTCAATGAAAAAACACAAAAGAGAATGAAGCAAAAAGCAAAACATTGATCATTTCACACAAAACTCTGAAAATGGGCCGGACAAAAGTATTGGCACCCTCAGCCTAATACTTGGTTGCACAACCTTTAGCCAAAATAACCGATCAACCGCTTCCGGTAACCATCAATGAGTTTCTTACAATGCTCTGCTGGAATTTTAGACCATTCTTCTTTGGCAAACTGCTCCAGGTCCCTGATATTTGAAGGGTGCCTTCTCCAAACTGCCATTTTTAGATCTCTCCACAGGTGTTCTATGGGATTCAGGTCTGGACTCATTGCTGGCCACCTTAGAAGTCTCCAGTGCTTTCTCTCAAACCATTTTCTAGTGCTTTTTGAAGTGTGTTTTGGGTCATTGTCCTGCTGGAAGACCCATGACCTCTGAGGGAGACCCAGCTTTCTCACACTGGGCCCTACATTATGCTGCAAAATTTGTTGGTAGTCTTCGACTTCATAATGCCATGCACACGGTCAAGCAGTCCAGTGCCAGAGGCAGCAAAGCAACCCCAAAACATCAGGGAACCTCCACCATGTTTGACTGTAGGGACCGTGTTCTTTTCTTTGAATGCCTCTTTTTTTCTCCTGTAAACTCTATGTTGATGTCTTTGCCCAAAAAGCTCTACTTTTGTCTCATCTGACCAGACAACATTTTTCAAAAATGTTTTAGGCTTTCTCAGGTAAGTTTTGGCAAACTCCAGCCTGGCTTTTTTATGTCTCAGGGTAAGAAGTGGGGTTTTCCTGGGTCTCCTACCATACAGCCCCTTTTCATTCAGACGCCGGCGGATAGTACGGGTTGACACTGTTGTACCCTCGGACTGCAGGGCAACTTGAACTTGTTGGGATGTTAGTCGAGGTTCTTTATCCACCATCCGCACAATCTTGCGTTTAAATCTCTCGTCAATTTTTCTTTTCCTTCCACATCTAGGGAGGTTAGCCACAGTGCCATGGGCTTTAAACTTCTTGATGACACTGCGCACGGTAGACACAGGAACATTCAGGTCTTTGGAGATGGACTTGTAGCCTTGAGATTGCTCATGCTTCCTCACAATTTGGTTTCTCAAGTCCTCAGACAGTTCTTTGGTCTTCTTTCTTTTCTCCATGCTCAATGTGGTACACACATGGACACAGGACAGAGGTTGATTCAACTTTAATCCATGTCAACTGGCTGCAAGTGTGATTTAGTTATTGCCAACACCTGTTAGGTGCCACAGGTAAGTTACAGGTGCTGTTAATTACACAAATTAGAGAAGCATCACATGATTTTTCTAACAGTGCCAATACTTTTGTCCAGCCCCTTTTTTATGTTTGGTGTGGAATTATATCCAATTTGGCTTTAGGACAATTCTTTTTGTGTTTTTTCATTGAAGAAAAATTAAATGAAGATAATAATACCAAAGAATTTGTGATTGCAATCAATTTCAGGAAGAAACTGAGTATTATCTGACAGAATTGCAGGGGTGTCAATACTTTTGGCCACAACTGTACATTGAATGTGCTGCTAAGAACAATGTGTGTAAAACACATTCTGCCAAGAACAATTTGTGTACAACCCATGTGCTGCGAGAACAATGTGTGTACAACACATACACTGGTGATAGCAATGACATTGTAGGTGCACAGAACAATATATGAACAATCGCTCTGTAGCATTGAAGCATAGATGGTCTATCCCAGGAGGCTATAAAATGGTGGACAAGTATGGCGGTCATTTTTGATCTCAGGTCATGCAATGTAAACGAGTCCTTAGGCATCAACTGTACTGTATTTGGAGCAGATTTATAGAAGCATTACAGTACAGATTGTATATACTGTACATTTTTCGAATCTTTTTCATAAATCCCAACAGAAATAATGACTATGGGTAATACAAATTTCTTTTCCAATTTTAAGTTATTAAAATGTTTAACTTTAGTCCAGAAGTTGGATGCTAATTAAATAAATAAATTACTATCTAGTGCATTTAGGTACTGTTTACATGGTACTAACCCTTTAAGTGTTAAGGTGTCATAACATGGATGCTAATTACATAAATAAATTACTATCTAGTGCATTTAGGTACTGTTTACATGGTACTACCCCTTTAAGTGTTAAGGTGACATAACATGGATGCTAATTACATAAATAAATTACTATCTAGTGCATTTAGGTACTGTTTACATGGTACTACCCCTTTAAGTGTTAAAGTGGCATAGCATGGATGTGAATTACATAAATAAATTACTATCTAGTGCATTTAGGTACTGTTTACATGGTACTACCCCTTTAAGTGTTAAAGTGACATAGCATGGATGTGAATTACATGAATAAATTACTATCTAGTGCATTTAGGAACTGTTTACATGGTACTACCCCTTAAGTGTTAAAGTGACATAGCATGGATGCTAATTACATAAATAAATTACTATCTAGTGCATTTACTGTTTACATGGTACTACCCCTTTAAGTGTTAAAGTGACATAGCATGAAAAACCTGAATCCCGCTTTTTATACGCCTAATATTCTGAGCTGTAGGCAGAAGCTTGAGATGTAGCCTTCAGGGATGTCATTTTTAGCATTTAAGAGGCAGCGTCAAAACCTGATGCACTGGGAGGCAATAACCAGACCACTGAGAAGAAAACATTTTAGTGATCCTAAGGGCATAATTTACTAACTCTACATGGCCAGATGGTATTCACTCAAGCTTTAAAAGAGAGATGCGGCAGAAATTACACTGGCTCCAGTCACCGTCTTTCACAGGAAATCAAAGACGAGAACCCTCACTTTCAATCAGATGCAGGATGTGATAGTTTCTTCTCTCGAATCTTCAAAACAGTCCAGAGAACACTTTCTCTTCCCGAGATCATCACAAATCAGAGAAGTATCATCCCGCTACAACTGCGCCTTTTATCTCTGCAATTGCTTTTCTTTTTTTTGTGTTTATCAGATAGTCTTTGATATCTGAACTGTCACTTTTATCCATTTATTATGCAGTAGTTGTCAGCGATCCCTGCGAGGGCGGCCAACAAGAAGCAGAACAATCTCTGATAGTCATTTTAACACTTTAATAAAAACTTATGGAAAAAAAAATCATCCAGTTTTATCCAGAAAATTGATGATTTATATTATTTCTCACTTTCGCTAGTGATGGGGGATCTCACCAATGTTTGGGTTCGGCGGACCCAATCAGACATTTTTTTAGAAAGTCTGGAATCGGGCCCAAACGTGGCTTCAACTTGAGTCCGAACCCCAAACTCGGACGTGAAAGTTGTGGGATGGGGACTCGGGGCTGGAAAAGAAAGCAGATAGTGATTACACATAAGCGTTATACTTACCGGCGTCTCACCGCTTGTACTTCCGGACGCTCATTAACTTTCTGGATATTCACTGCAGAGAGCCACATCAGCCAGCAATCATAGACACTGTCACAGAGAATGGACATCTGCAATTGGCTGTTGGAGTAATCTGGAATCAGCCTATACATTCTAGCATCCAGGGAAGTCCGTCTTTGGGGTTTGGGTTAGAACACTAGGTGTTTGGTAAGGACTCTGAACTTTACAGTTCAGGTTTGCCATCTCTATTTGTCACCTGTGTACTATCCGTGGGGTACTCAGGCAACGGATCGCTGCTACGGTCGCTGGGGAGTCATGGGGGTCGGTCCCGATCCTGTGGCCTGGGGATCAGTTGAAAAAGGGGATATGTACAGGGGAGGTTGTCGTGCCGCTACCCGTGGTATGTGGTCAGTGGGGACCACCGTTGCTGCAGAACCTCCAGGGATGATGGGTAGCAGCTGAAATGGGGCAGCTCTCCACAGGTGAAGCCAATCACCGGGGCAATGTAAATAGTCTATGTGTGGGATGCAGGATGATGGGCACAAGGAACAGGCAGATTCATTGTTTTGTAGTTTTCTCAGTCCTTTACTGGAGCACATGGTAAAAGCTGTCCATGGAGTCTTGAGAGCAACTTGGGGTTATTCTCACCCAACCGGATCTTTGGCTCCCTTACTGCACTTGTAATTTGGCTCCTGCTGCTGCTTAAGCTTGGCTGACGGCCCTGTCTCGTCTTGTGAGGTACCGGTATGACAGGCAACTCGAGTCCTTTACTTATACCCTGTTCCCGGGTGTCAGAGTCTCTGATCTCTCTCCGTTGCTGTGTCTGTGGGTAGTGTGGCTGGGAATGTGGAACCACCACCGTCCAGTATTGACTGCCGGGATGTGTGACCCTGCACAGTCTCGGACTCCGGTGTCCGTTCTATGCGCTTTCCTCTGGGGTGAGCACAGAGTTGCTCAGCCTCCCTGGTGTGTTCTTTCTTCTCCTTTCCTCAGACCCTAGCCTTAAGCCTGGAAGTAGTCAGTAGACCTTGAGATGATCTTAGCACAGCTCCTTTACACTCATGTCCTCTTCACAGTCCTCCTAGGAACTGAACTCTTCACAGCTCTCTCAGGAGCTATACTAACTTGCTCCTCTCCAGATCAGAATATATAGGGGAGCTCACCCTGAAACCCAGGCTTTGTCTTCCCCTTCTGGCCTGGAGGTGTTGGTGTTGTGTGTGTGTTGCCTGATGAGAATACCTTTTGTTGCTCTCTTGTGACACCACCACCCAGGGGCAGTGATAACACTGTAGCACTTTGACCACAGGGTGCCACACATTCTTTTACATTACCAATTAATAATAATCTACAGGACCTGTGACGACTCAGTGTTAACAAAGAGAATCTGGCCACTTGTGCGGGCGGTGAATTATTCTTAATTATGAAAGATGTAATATTTCTTTGACCTGCAATTCAAAGGACTTTATTTCATGTGAGACTGACTGTTCATGCCCCTTTTGTCTAGTAATTTGCAGAATATCTGCTTATTACGAATTGCATCAGCTCCCAGCGCTGTACTAGACTGCATAATATGGAGGACAATTATGAAGGTGGATTGAACTAGCAAATAATGGAGGGAACAGCCATGATTATCTCCCACCAATCCTGTGGGGACAATGCCCTGAAATGGAAGCCGAGGGGTATAAAAAGGGGCCTGCGTCTGTCACCGTGATGATTCTATGGGACCTCAGTCTGGGGACCATGGTTCCAGATAGTGGATAATAAAACTGCTCCACTGCCCAACACTGTGCCCACAAAAGTGGTTTGGAGGACTCAGGTTTGGTCAATCTGCTCACGTGGCCACATACTTTACTGCGCTTGGTTGGCTTCCTAAGCTTGTAACTACCTCCTCTCAGTGGGTGCCCACCAAAAGCAGGGTGCTACTGGCTGAGGTAGTTGGTCCGAGATCCCCTGAAGTCATGGAGGCTGGTGAAACAGCGGAAGGTTTAGACTCATGCACTACCTTTTGTCCTTGCGGGGCAAGTACTAAAGGCTGCTGACTTATTGACCCAATAAAGTCTTACCAGAGTTTGGTACTCTCAACTTATGCTGTCTGAGTAGTGTTCTGCCCAAGGGAAAGGAGTATAGGTTTTCAGTGGGATGAGCCTTGCCCCTGTGTGGTGTTTCTAAAGACAGCCAGGCCTGCGGACAACAGCAGCAACTGACCGGCATATCTCCGCCATTTTTTTTTTTTTTTGCTTGTCCATGAACTTGAATGGACATGTCTCATTCAATTTCACACTAGTGATCTAAAGCAAGCTGAGATTTTTTTTCACACGCAGAGTCGGTTAGTAAAAGAAAAAATAGCCGGTCTTTTTGTCCGGCTTCAGTTTAGCACAATATTTATTTATAACTTCATGGCAATTTGATGCATAAACGCTCGGTAGCAAGATGGATTTTGTGCAGCCCAGATAGGTCCACCAGTGTCTTCATCAAGCCTATATAATTCCACCTGGGTGTTCTCCAAGCCTAGATATGTCCACCAGGGTCTCGTCCGCAGTTATCTTGAGTGCATCAAGCTATTGAGTTGCTGCTGTTGCTCCTTCTATTCTTTCCACCATGATGTATTTATCCAGAAATTTCTCTCTTCGTATGGTGTATAGATAAGTTGTAGCTTGGTGATCTTTGCTGCAAGTGACATGTCTTTGTTGATTTGATCCAATATTGATCTGTTTGTTCTTCTTCCCATCCGTGGTATTGATAACATCCTTCTCCGGCTTCACATTTCGAAGACGTTGATTCTTCTTCGGTCTTGTTTCTTTATTGTCCAGGTTTCACTTCCATATGTTACTTCTGAAAAGACCAGACTATATACGAGCCGGGTCTTCATCACCAATGAAATGATCTTCAATTTCAAGACCTTGTCCGGTGACTTCATTATTGAAGCCGGGATATAAACACCGGCACTGTAGGTAACAGGAAATCTGCCATTCGTTATCATGTTTTTGTAAACCAGTGTTACATTCGTGGAGGTCGCAGGTCCTCGTACTGTTTGCTTAAATTCTCTATTCCAGGTTTAATGTCAGCATGGAAGCTACCGACACAATATAACAATGCAATCACCCTCCTGCGCAAGGTCACACAGCTGCTATTCCTGCGCCGAGCCTGAAGTCTGATGTGTATAATACGGCCGGCACATCACATCCAGCGGCATCACCTCCACAGCAATATTTAACTCCTTCTTCCTGCAATATTTATATCATCATACAGGATTCAGCTACTTAGACAAACTGATGCTGCTGCTTCAGACGATATATGATACAGAATTTCCATATATTATTTGACTTCATGACGCGTCCGAATTTCATGACAGGGTATGGACCAACTCATTCAGCCTCTGTTCTCTCCAACCCAACCTTGCTCCCATTTTTCCTTCCCTTTCCCCAAATAAATCCCACAAGACTTTTATCAGTTTGATAATATGGCCACATTGACCATTTATTTAAACAAGCAAACATAAACCATTAACTTATTATACTCAATAAGGAGGGAGGTCCTGGAAGCTAAGGGATCTGGCACATGACTTCCTTTTAAACAAAACCGTTACTTCCCCCCCCAGCCGTGCTACCCAGTTTCAGGGGTACCAACCACTTCTAGTGGCAACCACCAGGCTCCCGGGGTCCACCCCCACCCAGAGCCCAAATGCCAGATCACTCCATTACTCCCATCAAAGTGGGAACTGTACACCCAATTCCTCACCCAAACCAATTCCACCGACTTCAAGGACCCTCCTTCCTCCCGCCGCTGTGACGATAACCTGCTCCTCATAAACACATCTGTTGGAAAAGAAGAAACCCCCCACCAAACTATAATGCCCCAACCAAACTGGAACGGGTGGGTGGGTCACTGAACCTGTGTGAAGATCCCTTTGATGTCCCATCTTGCCCACCTTCCCTTTTATATGTCTCTCCCCCCTATCTCCCCCATCCCTTATCTTTCTAGCCCCATCTTTTTCATTTTTTTCCTTCCCTTCTTTCTAGAGCTACAACTTTTTTATTTTTCCGTCCACATACACAGAAAGGGGGTGATTTGAACTTTTGTTTTTTAATTTTTTTTTTTCATATTTTTTAAAACATTATTTTAACTTTTCACTGCTTTTAATTTTTCCCTTAGGGAACTATAACCTGCGATTGTCTGATCGCTTATGCCATATACATTAATGTCCTAGCATTGCTGTATATAGTGGAAATCACAGTCCCCTTTCAAATCAGTATACCGTATATACTCGTGTATAAGCCGACCAGTGTATAAGCCGACCCCCCTACATTTGCCCCCAAAACCTGGGAAAACCTATTGACTCGTGTATAAGCCGAGGGTGGACCCCAGCACAGGTATACAGCCCCCAGCAGTGTGGTATACAGGTTCCCCCAGTGGTATACAGGCCTCCCCAGTGGTAGTATACAGCAGCCTCCCCAGTGGTAGTATACAGCAGCCTCCTCAGTGGTAGTATACAGCAGCCTCCCCAGTGGTATATACAGGCCCCAGCAGTATATACAGCAGCCCCAGTGGTAAACAGGCGCCCCCCCATCAGTGGTATACAGGGCCCCCCCTTGCTGCCACACACCTGTAAAGTAATAGATCATTATACTTATCCCTGTCGCCGCTCTGACACCACGCTCCTCCGGGTCTTCATGCTTCTTCCTGCTTGTAACCTGAGGAGGAAGCATGAAGACCCGGAGGAGCGCGGTGTCAGAGCAGCGACAGGGATAAGTATAATGATCTATTACTTTACAGGTGTAAGGCAGCAAGGGAGGCCCTGTATACCACTGATGGGGGGGGGGGGGGCGCCTGTATACCACTGATGGGGGGGGGCGCCTGTATACTGATGTATATGACTCGTGTATAAGCCGAGGGGGGACTTTTCAGCACATTTTTTGTGCTGAAAAACTAAGCTTATACACGAGTATATACGGTAATTCCAAAACACAACCCAGGAGTCAGGCCAATTATAAAAAGCAATTAACAGCTTTATTTAAGACGTAACAAACTGGTCAAAAACAGAAAATAGTAAAAAAAGATCGGTACACTACACAGGTAAACCCATAGATTAAGGGCATACTGCACAATCAATTATTCAACACTACAAAACCACATTATATACAATGGCTGATCAAAGTAGTGTATATATATATACACATATTACCAAGGGATTATCCCTCTGCACAGATACCTGGTGCCATGCACCTATAATCAAATCATACTGAAAAGCAAGTGCCACATCAATGGGTTAATTTGTTACCTGTAAGTGATTGTCACTCTTACCGGACGTTTTGCATTAGCTTCATCTGAGGTTTCAATCAGGTTTCAAAGGAGCACTGCTATGAAAAGTATGAAGGTTTTCAGCAGACCTCCTGGAGTCATAGCAACCCACCAGTATCCTGCAATCACGTTATTGACCCGTCAATGGAGCTGAAAATGGTGCGCCCCCGTGTCAGACAGTGTTATGTACCGCTGTCAAAGTTTGACAGCGGGATTTAACAGGTTAACAATCTCAGCGTGATGTAGAAGAGTCCTGTCATCGCAGCATCCAAGCATAGACTGATGGCACAGAGAGCTGAGGCCAAGTTAGCGGTGAGTCATTGAGGTCACCCGAGGACACAGGCAGTTACCATCATACCTGAGCTGTGTCCTTCGATGACCTCATTGACCTACCTAGGAACACAGGTCAGGTACCATGGCAACCGCTATGCATACTGTGCTTCACCGGCTTTTGCTCCCTGTGCCTTCAGTCTATGCTTGGACACAATGATAGGATGCTTCTTCTACACCTACGATGCAGCAGTGTTGAGATTCAGATGTGGGACTTCGTGTTGGATTATCGTCACAGGGTATGTGATGGAATTAATAAATTGGATAAATAGGCTTGTCAGTGTGTGTTTTTTTTGTAATAAAGTTTTTTTCTCTGTGTTTTCTTTCTAATTAAGGATTTTACTCTGTGTCTGTGTTTTTTAACTCTTTCCTCACAGAATTAATAATGTGCGGGTCTCAGAGACCTGAACATTATCAATCTAGGCTTAAAGAAAAGCTGGCAATCACCAGCTGTCATGAACCCCTTTTATCTCCCTGATGCCACCGCACCAGGGCATCAGAAGAGCCAGGAATTGGTGCTTCTAATGAATGCGTCAATTTCTGTGGTGCCGGCGGACTGCTATTCTATAGCGTAGTGGGAGGGCAATAACTACAAGCACCCACCATGCTGAGAATACTAGCCCCCAGCTGCCTAGTTTTACCTTGGCTGGCAATTAAAAATAGGGAGAAGCCCATGCGTTTTTATTTGCCAGCCATATAAAAACTAGGCAGCTGGGGTTGGTAGCTCTCAGTTGTCCGCTTTATCTGTGCTGAGAATAAAAAATTTAGCGAAGCTCTACAAATTGTTTTTCCATTATTTATTTAGTTTACACACTATGATGGCAGGTTGGTTTGCCTACACTGATGTACAGTATATGGCAACCACGCACACACACCATACAGATTGTAGAAATGCAGTCTGCTTGGGACATGCAATCACAGACGCCCTCACAATTATTTGCATGTCTGATTTTTCTATCCGTCTGATGTCCATGTGCAATCTTTTTTCTAACATCAATATTAAAATATGTAAATGATCAAATACAGTTTCCTAGGTTTACAATAGAATTGTATCCATAAAAATCAGATGTCATGTGGATGTTCTGTGTAGGATCCTATTTATTTTTACATACCCATAGACTTGAATGGGCCTGATCTGATACGCATCATTTTTTTTTCTAACAGACAGTTAGGATAAGTGATAGATCATTCATCTGAACAGTTCTAATGAATAACATGGTGCGCTATCCAATCAGAAATTGGACAGCATACATCCGATTTTTACACTGGAGGTCACAGACAGAAGGGGGTCCCTGTGAAAGAGGGAACCTTTACAGCCAATGTGGTCATCAAAATACACAATTCCACCTGCTATGAAGGTAGCAATGGGCCCCCTTACCTCTTGGGCCCTTGTGCGGGGTTGTATCAATGATATGTCCGCACCTGGATTTATTAACTCGTCTGCATGAGCCCTTCAGCATCGACTCCAACAAATGGAGTGGTGGGACACATGCGCGGATCATCTTCCCAATCAAATGGAGGACTCCAGAGTCACATTCTTGAAATTGATTGAACCCCAATAATCAGTAAATTATTACCAATACAGAGAATATGTGTTAGCTTATATTTTTGTTACCACCCTTTTAGGAAGAACTTGTCCTCAGGTCAAAAAGGGCAGTTTTTCTCTTATGTACCGTAATACCCACTGCTACCCTGTGTATTCCGTTTTTTTTTAATTCTTTAAATCAGCCATCCGGTTTACAGAGATATGAGCTTGTTTTTGCCATTTTTTATGGTCTCAACTAAGTGAGGTGGCTCACAAGATCCTCATGGGCGTGGCCTTAAACTGCTCGGGATAATTGTGCTGTGATGCACGACCCCTTTGTAAAGAATATAAAACTGAAACACCAAATAAAAAAGCTCACAGATTTCCTTCAATGTAAACATCCAATACTTCAAAATATCCAACATCGGGTGGTCCAAGGCATGCCGGACATTGAGACTTGCTGAATATATTGGTAGCTAAACACATTCCCAAATTATGTAAGAAAAGGTACTTTAAAAAAGTGAAGGTTACTAATGTTTCATAATTAACTTACGATTTTCCGCCTTGATTGGAAGGATTTGGCTTATTTTATCAGGGGACCCCGGGCTCTCAACCTTCACCACGTGCTCAAAATTAATGATGAACATCATTGCTACACCTTCCTGGTTCTTCACTGGTATGACATGTGTGCTGCAGATGAATGTGGATCCTAAAAATGGAAATAAGATAGGATTAATTAAACATGACAATCAACGATGATACTAACTATTCAGCTTGCGTTAGATGTGGAATATCCGGTAAAAAACATATGCGTTTTTAGTGTGCTTCTTCAGTGTAAACACATCAAAAATGCATGTACCGTAATATGCAACATAACTATATTAATAAAGTTTTGTCATAGTCAAGTACCAGGAAGTATCAAAAATGCAATAAAAATGCACAAAAAATTAAATAAACAACAGAAGTAACCTACTATACAGGTGCAGAAATTCTGCAACATCAATAACTTACCAAAGCTCATCGAGGGAACGTAACCTTAGAGTCTACAGCCGAGAGAAACCGCTGGGTATATTTCGGGGATATACCGTAACTATTACATATAAAAGTAGCAATCACACCCATCCTTAGGCCGGCTTCACAACACAATTTGTTCGGTTGCGGGGCTGTCCGATGTGAACCTGACAGCTCCGGACCCAATTTTGTACTAATGCATGCCTATGGTGCCGTATGGCAGTGATTTGCCAGCCGGTTTTGTCCCTGTCCAGCAGCATCAGGCTGCATTCGATTTTTGTCCCGGACACAAAATACGGTAGCAGCTCGCAGGATTTTTGTGTCCGGGGCAAAAATCTGACAAAATCGGATCCTCCTGGATCCTCTCAGATACAGTGAGATCCGGCGCTGGGTGCTGAACTTCAGCACCTGGAGAGCTCCTGGCTGACATTTCAGAACCGTGGCCAGCTCCCCGCTAGCCGCGATTTTGAAATTTCAGTACCTGGACAGCGGCACCAGCGTGCACTGGTGATTCTGGCAGAAAACATAATCAGAGGGTATATTAACCCTTCGGTTCTGTTCTGTCCGGAGCTGTCAGGCTGTGTCTGGTGCATCCAGCAAAACACCGGACACAGCCTGACAGCAAAAACGTGGTGTGAAGCCGTCCTTAGGTGTCTAGGGGAACATGACGATGCCATTATTTTATAAAAAAGTTCCAGTATTAGGTCACATTCACACATTAAGTATTTGGTGTGCTTTTTACCTCATTATCTGTAAGACGCCCTTCACATCACGACTTGTTCCTGTCCGTGGGGGTCCTGTTTTTTGCAGGACCCCACGGACAGGAACGGACAGGACCTGATGTATACCTTTGGATGCTATTTCTGTGTCCGGATCCATGATTTTGACGGATCCGGAAACAGAAAGAGCTGGGAGGAGCTGGAGCCTACAAAGCGCAGGCAAGTGGTGTCGGGGCTGAAATTCACATTCGCAATGTATCTACATACATTGTGAAAGGGAAAGCAATGGTTAAAAATTAAAAAAAAATACTCACCTCTCCGCCAAGTGTCCCGCAATGTGCGGCATCCACCTCCTGGCTGAAGGACCATAATCAGCTGACTGGGAAGGGGTGGGGCAACCCAATCAGCTGATGTGTCACATGACCGCATCAGCTGAGCGGTTTAAATCGCTCGTTAGGCAAGTGGCCTTACAAATACTAAGGTAAAATATTAAAATACTCAACGTGTGACCGTGGCCTTACAAATACTTATAGTAACTGCATAACTCAGTCAGATTAACTTCTATGAGACTTACAAAAATTGTATAAGGCCATGTGCAAACAATGAGTATTTGCTGAGTTTCTTACCTTAGTATTTGTAAGGCCATGTGCACAAGTTCATTATTTGGTGAGGTTTCTACTTGCAGCCAAAACCAGCAGTAGGTGATAAATACAGAAGTGGTGACGTGTTTCTATGATACTTTTCCACTGAGGCTGGAATCACACTGTCCGTATGATATGCAACTAAGTCGGACGTGTTACGGATGATTAATGTGGGATGGCCTCCCCCCTCTCTGGATTTGAGCGTCAGCTGCTTGTGTTTCTAAGCAGCTCCACACTCCCGTCCTGACAGGGGAGAGGCCATCCCACATTAATCATCCGTGACACATCCGACTTAGCTGCATATCATACGGACAGTGTGATTCCAGCCTCAGAGGAAAAGTATCATAGAAACACGTCACCACTTCTGTATTTATCACCTAGAAACCTCACCAAATACTCAATGTGTGCACATGGCCTTAGGTGTAGGTCCTATTACAAATTTTGCCTTGGTTCCCAAGGAGCTTCCTATTAATATTAATACAATTAGCACAAATATAAAAATCAATCAACGGATACATCTAAAATTACCATGAAAAGTTTAAGCGAGAAGAGAAGAATTCTGAGTAATTTCTATATTTAATTTCCCCACCGCTGTGCCACAAGCAGTCAGATCCTAATTTACATACGTCATTTAATAGAAAGTTAAAAATATAATTACTGTAATGTCTAATTAAAAGTTCTGCAGTTCTTATTCTAGCTTTATCTTTAATGTGTAGCGGTTAATCTGCTCACATTGATGAGTGCATTAATAGGCGGCGCAGCTGTCCTAGTTTAGTAGTCATTTAGAAAACTTCTTTAGAGGGGTAAAACTTGTTTTTTTGCTGACTAGGACTTAATTCCTGCATATCTATTTATGTCAAGCTTAAGATAAAAAAGGTGTTAATACAAGACACTTTTGCGGAGTAAACACTATTTAATTGGACACTCAGCAAAGTGAAGGGACTATGTAATTAATGTTTCCATAAAGATGTGGACTACTTTGGTTGATTCCTTAGACTATAATTTGATCATAAGGTTGCGCTTTGCAATTAGCTGTCATCTTTTAATATATTGTGGCCGCTGTCCTATTTTTTTCTGCTGCAACAGAGACAAAAAATGCAGTTTTCCTACAGTTTTTGCAAAATTGTGACAAAACCATTGAAGTTGTATTTTATACTGCACCCGCACCACTTAGATTTTCTAAGAATGTTAAATCTGAACTGCCTCAACAATTCAGAGTAAAACATGACTGGGGCAATCGCATCGCCAGTGTCGGATTAAGGTTGGAAACACACAATCCGAGAGGCATGCCAGAGAGTCTGCGGCTGTCCTGGGGTAGTCATGAGAGACTTGTGCGAGTATCTCACATACCTCTCTGCCCATCTGTTTCCACCCTTAGGGTACCTTTACACGCCGCTACTGGCGGGTGGATACAACCAGCTACTTCACGTGCACGAGCACGCACAAACGGTTACAAACGGTACCCGCACCACCTTTACACGCCGCCACAAGGTGTGCTACAGTAGGTTACATCTATCTCTGGATACACCGCCGGGTGTCTCAAGTCACCTTCTGTGGCTCACCTTACCTCATTTACACACCGCTACAACAAGCTAATATGGGCGGACCTGGTGCAGCAGGGACAACACATAGGCGTGCCACAATTGTGGATTACGAGACGTCCGTACGCTGATAGGACAAAGCAAGAACATCATGATTGGGCAGGCATCGCAGGAGGCTGTTTAATACATGACGCTCGAGCAATTGTGTAGTGTGACTGGTCAGCTCCTTAAATATGCCGCCCTATGCAGTGACTACCAATCGTAATGTAGGAGCTTCCTCCAATGATCGCTGATGGGGCGCGGTAACCCGGAGCCTGTGTCACGCCCCAGCTACATACCAGGTACATAGCATGGTGTAGAAACAACCCTTCTGTTCCTTCTTTACACGCCGATACAGGTCGCTACAATTGGCTGTGTAGCCACCTGTTTCAGGGCAGTGCTCGAAAACAGGTGCAGCTACTGCCGGGTGGCTACTACCGTCTTCACACGCCGCTACTACGGGGTATATTGCCGATGCAAGCTACATTTGTCGCATGTAGCTGGTTGTATCCACCTGCCAGTAGCGGCGTGTAAAGGTACCCTTATGCTGCATGTAGTTCAACTAGCATTAATCCAATTACAGGTTCCCTTTAAATTCTCCTCTGTTCCCCATACCTTCTTCAAGAGGTTATTCAAACAACAAAGAGAGACAAAGAGGTGCAAATGGGTCTTATCGTTTTAGCTAGCACGCTGAATGATTTTATAATTTTCAAATAATAAAGAGAATTTCAAGAAGACAAGCACCGGTGTTTTCTACTTCTATTGTTCATCAGTTTCCTTGACCGGCATAGGGCGATGTTCTCTCACGGGCACTGCTAGACCTAATTGGATGTGCTGAACTGGTGGACAATCCTCAAAAAGTAGGTGGACAAACAAAAAAACAGAGATTCTGGTAAGTAAGGCAAGTATTGTGTGTTTTCTCTTGTAAATTCAGTAAATGTGAACCTACTATAATTGAGTAAAAAGATTTGCAGGTCCCCGTTTGGAATCTAGGGTCCAGCAACTTCCTTGGCCATACAGTAAAACCGGTTACTGGGCGCATCATGTCATTATGTCGTGGTGTGACATGTTATGACATTGCGTGAGGTCTAGTAACTGGGCAGGATCATCATGTCACGAAGGACTAGTAATCACAAGAGGCATCCAAGAGATCAACATGTGAGTGCTGACTGAGAAAGTTCACACTGCACTGCTCCAGCTGCTATCAATGTGGGCGCTGGATCATTGTCCTGTGAATCTATTTGATCAACACAAAGAACGCTAGATCATTTAGGATCATGAAAATAGCATTAAGAAATAAAATTCTTTCATGTCCAAGTTAGGAAAGCTAAATACTAAAGTGGGGATGCCACTGCCCCATCAATAATCCCCTTATTACCCTATAACATACCGCCACTCCCAGTGGTATAACTTGAAGCTCCTGAGTCCCAATGCAAAATCTCCAACAGAGACCTCGATTATTGGAAATCTTTAATAATAATAGACTTTTTCTATAGGCCAAGGGGAACTTTGGGGCCCCTTAGTCTCCAGGGCCCTGGTCTACTGCCCCTCTTGTAGTTACTTCCCTGTCAACTCTGCACCAAAGAAACTGGTCCATCCCAATTTTTTCTTCCAGTATTATTGGTAATGCATATTAAAATTAAAATGTGCCTTCCACTATCTCTAGCCCGGTTAGCAGGCCGTAACTTCCCCTCCGTCAGTACGGCTCATCAATTTGTTATGATCACACTGTTCAAGTTTTATCCATTGTGTTTTTAAACCATCTCCTGAAACAGTTACACCATGGCGCTCGCTTCAGTTCCCATGGTAACAAACAAAATGACTTTAGTAAACAGAAAATAAGCAATTTCGGATTGTTCCACAAACCCTATAAATAGCCGTGCTGCGGGATAGTCATCTCGGCCTGCTCAGACTTATTAAATAAACGCTGTAGCTTTCACCATCGGAGAACAGCAGTCTTTAGGCTAATGAATAATGTTCTATATAGCTGTCTTAGCGGAGAAGGCATTTTTCATCTGAATGCACAGCCATGATATTTTCCCTTTTGTGCAGGCGTCAGCATTTCTAAATGGCTTTCCTATTGTTTGTTTACATTCTCAGGCTAAAAAAAATGTATCTAGAAAGCACGGAACGGTGGAAGACGGAACCCAATCCGTCTCATGTATCAGAAGAGTCTCCAAGTAAATGGCGACTTTAGGCAGCCAATGAGAATTTAGGTTTTATCCTAAAAAGGGGTATTCCATCGAGAGACCGCTATCATGTGTAACTCCAAGGTCTCAATCTGTAGGATAGCCTCAATGGACCTGCAACTCTCCGATCATGTGGGCGCTGCCACTTTCCACTGACTGGGTCCAATACAGATTGCTAATCTCTGCTGTTTAGCTGTGTGATGCGGTTGATCACGGTAAGGGTAAATCAGGCAACCACCTTTATCACCTATATTTACACCTAATCATTTATAAATGTGCTGATAGTCACCAGGAATGCAAAACCAGTGAGCCTATTGACCAGATCAGGGGTACTTTCTGTAGAACGAAGGCAGTGTTTACAAACATAAGACTGTGCTCTCACTAGCTCAGACGAGTGCTATGCAATGTTTTATCAGATCCAATATTATTCTATGGGGCAGTACAGCCCAGCTCTTCGTATCTCATGAGGATTCGGCATGAAAAAAAAATTGCTGCTTGCTGCGAGTAGCGGCGTATATTTGATGGTGCTCACCCATTCAAGTCCATGGGTACAGTCAGAAGACTGCACTGCACCCAGATGATACCCGATTGCAGTCAATATATACTGACACAGACAACTTTGATCTCCATCTTCTCCGTACTTGTCATATGATTTTGTCATGCGAGACAATCAAATCACAGTAAACTGACACTGATCAGTGTCATTACCATAATCGATCCGATTCTCTCGAAATAGAGAATCATCAGTCGTGTGAGCGAGCTCTAAAGGTGCAATTATTATATGCGATATGTTCCCTAAAAAGCTAAGGGTACCTTTACACGCCGCTACTGGCGGGTGGATACAACCAGCTACTTCACGTGCACGAGCACGCACAAACGGTTACAAACGGTAAACGCACCATCTTTACACGCCGCCACAAGGTGCGCTACGCTACGTTACATCTATCTCTAGATGCACCGCCGGGTGTCTCAAGTCACCTTCTGTAGCTCATCTTACCTCATTTACACACCGCTACAACCAGCTAATATGGGCGGACCTGGTGCAGCAGGGACAGCACATAGGCGAGCCACAATTGTGGATTACGAAACGTCCGTACGCTGATAGGACAAAGCAAGAAACCCATGATTGGCCCGGCATCGCAGGAGGCTGTTTAATACGTGACGCTCGAGCAATTGTGTAGTGTGACTGGTCAGCTCCTTAAATATGCCGCCCTATGCAGCGACTACCAATCGTAACGCAGGAGCTTCCACCAATGATCGCTGAAGGGGGGCGGTATCCCGGAGGCTGTGTCACGCCCCAGCTACATACCAGGTGCATTGCCTGGTGTCGACACATCCCTTCTGTTGCTTCTTTATTCGCCGATACAGCTCGCTACAATCGCCTGTGTAGCCACCTGTTTCAGGGCAGTGCTCGGAAACAGATGCATCTGTTGCCGGGTGCCTCCTACCGTCTTCACACGCCGCTACTACGGGGTATTTTGCCGCTACAAGCTACATTTGTAGCCTGTAGCTGGTTGTATCCACCCGCCAGTAGCGGCGTGTAAAGGTACCCTAAGAGCTATGTCTATACTGTCAGTTTGGGATGACAGATTCCCTTTAGACTAAAATACATTTTGTACAACACATTTGGAAGTTAGAGTGCGGGGCTTCCCTCTTTTTTTATGGAACTATTTTTTTGGTTATCCGGTCTCAGCCTGGTGTTCTTTTGTCCTTAAACCGCTGTGGATCCAATATCCTTTGAGGAAATTTCTTATGAGGTTAGTGGAACAAAGGTAATTCTTTTCGTGGATGTTATTTAACCCTTTCCATGTTCATGCATTCCAGGTCTTAATAACAACAACAAATGTAGCAATTTTTCTATACCTTTATATGAAAGGTAATAACTATGCATTATTACCAATTGTATCTAACCCCATAAGTTTTATATTATTTTTCTTTTTCAAGTGAAACAGGGCTTTCTTTTGGTGATATACTAAATTTATTCTTTTCACTTTGTTTCTCAGATGCTAGGGCCACATTTGAGTTGCATTTTTAGTATGCTGGATCCGGCATAGAGCTGCATGATGACAGCGTTACCGCAACATTATCTTGTTGTAACGCTGGGTTAACGCTACTATAGACTAATATTGGTGACGACACCCGAAGTGAATGCAAACGTCGGCATGAAAGTGCCGGAGTTTGAAATCTCGCACTATTTTGTAGCGGACAGCTTAATGCCGCCTGCAGTGTAAAATCTGTCCGCTACAAATAGAGCGAGACTTCAAACTCTGGCACTTTCATGTCAGCGTTTGCATGCTCTTCTGGTCCCGTCACCCATATTGCTCTATGGCAGCTTTAACCCAGCGTTACAATAAGATAATGCTGCGGTAAAGCTGTCGTCATGCAGCTCTATGCCAGATTCGTCATACCAATAAACAGCCTAAGGGTATGTGCACATCAGTCGTTTTATGGGCTGGTTATGACCGGTTTCCGTCAGCGGTTCCCGCTGAGTTTTATGTTAATTTATGTTAATCCTACCCACCGGTAGGATTAACATGCTAGTCAATGGAGTTTATGAAACGCTGTGTACATTACAACGTTTTTCTTCTTGACGATTTCAGTTTATTCACCGGTTTCCGACCGGTTCTCAAAGATAGAGCAAGCGACTTCTTTTCAGCGTTTTTCCAGCGGGTCCAGCTGAACAAGTGCAGCAAAGACCAGTCTGGAAATCGCTAAGGAACACGCCGGGGAAATCGCCAAGAACACGCTGTACGACCGCTAGTAACCCGATCGCAAATCGTTAGCAAAACGCTAACAAAACCAGGGACACTGGCGAGTGCAGAAAACTCAGTTTCTGCTAATCTCCACCGGTTCCCGGTCGTTCTGCAAAGATGCAGAAATGACTGATGTGCACATACCCTAAGGGTATGTGCACACTGGTAGGTTTAGTGCAGGTTTAGCAGCGGAAACCGCCGGTCGGTTTCCATGAGTTTTATGTAAATTTATGTTAATCCAAAAGCGGCTTTTGGTTTAACATTAAAACCTATGGAAACCGACACCCGCTGTGCACACACCGGCGGTTTACACATGCTCATCTGTTGCTAACACGCTGGGTTCCCAGCGGGTTAGCAACGAATGTGCATGTTCTATAAACCGGCCGGTTCTGCAGCGGCTGCAAGCAGAATCATGTGCTGCTTCCAGCCGCTGCATAACCGCCGCCGCTAACCCGCTTTGCACCCGCCCGCCACCCGCCCATCACCCGCCCGTCACCCGCCGCACATACCCGCCGCACATACCCGCCAGGAAGCCGGTGGACGGCTGCAGAGCTTCCTGTCGGGTCCGCCCAGCCGCCCACCGGCAGAAACCCGGCATATGTGCATATACCTTTAATCCCCTTTCACATCAATGTTTTTTACAGTTTGCGGCAGATGCGGCAGATTTACCGCCTAACGGCCGCACTTGCGCATCACTTGCGGCAAGCCCCAATGCATTGTCTAAGGGGTGTGCGGCAAGTGCGATATAGTTGCAGTTTCGGCACTTGCGGCAGTTGCAGTCGCAAAAAAAACGCTACTGACCACGTTTTTTTTCGTGGCCGCAATTGCCGCAAGTGCTGGAACCGCGGCTATAACGCACTTGCCGCACGTCCCTTAGACAATGCATGGGGCTTGCGAGACACAAGTGCGGCCGTTAGGCGGTAAAACTGCCACATCTGCCGCAAAATCGCTGATGTGAAAGCAGCCTAAGGCCCCTTTCACATCAGCGTTTTTTTCAAATCGCGGCAGATGCGGTTAAAAAAACGCATCTGCCGCGATTACCGCATAACCGCGACACTTGCGGCACACTTGCGGCAAGCCCCATGCAATGTCTATGGGGCTTGCGGTAAGGGTGCGGAAGATGCGGCAAGTGCGGTTTCGGAACTTGCGACAGGTGCGGTTTCTTTCGCGGCCGCACCTGCGGCAAGTGCCGAAACCGCACTTGCCGCACCTGCCGCACCCTTACCGCAAGCCCCATAGACATTGCATGGGGCTTGCCGCAAGTGTCGTGGTTATGCGGTAATCGCGGCAGATGCGTTTTTTTCACCGCATCTGCCGCGATTTGAAAAAAACGCTAGTGTGAAAGCACCCTTAGGCTGGGGTTCCACATAAGCCCTCAGTCCGTTTTTGGCTTCAGTTTTCTCTTTTTTTTTTTCTAAGTCCAAAAACTGACAGAAAACGGATTGGATGTAATAAACACCCTGTCCGTTTTTCTCTGGAGCTCCAAACATTGCCCTGTCCGTTTTTGAGTCAAAAACGTTGCTAGCAACGTTTTTGGCATCATTTAAAAAATGCATGCGTTTTCATGCGTTTTTTTTTTAACATGGGGCCCTATGGGAAACGCATGCGCGAACGCATGCAAATGCGCACTTGCGTTTGCGCATGCGTTCGCGCATGCGTTTTTTTAATGAAAAGTCCAAAAACGTTCAGGAGTGCAGGAGGCTCAAAAAGCACCCAGAAAAAAACGGATTGGTGATGAAAATCACTTCCAAAAACGGATTTCTATGTGTGACCTCAGCCTTAGTCTTACAAAAATAAAGTTTAAAAATGTGGTAAAAAAATATTGGGGTGCGATTATTAAGGAAAAGGTTATTTTATGTCTAATTGGTTTTAAATGCAGATAATTAGTTTAACTAGTAGCTACAATGTGAAATAATTGAGGTTCTGAGAAAAACCCTTTAAAATAGAAATTTCAGAAACTTGGTTGTGGCCTGACTTTACTTTGTAGACAATAGCATTAATGTAGAAGAAACCTTAAGCCCAGTACTTGCATTTCTACACATTATTATTTATTGACTGAAATCAAACAAAAAGTTATACATTGTTCTAAATAGATTTTTTTATTAGCACTCTATTAACTAATGGGGAATATAAAGAAGAGTTTTTCCAAACTCGACATTCCCTTTAAGATGTAACGTTTTAAACTTATTTTTAAAGCATAAATATTGTTATCCCTTTGAATCACTTTTTATTGCTGAGGATTCCATCATAAGATCCCTACCAATCACCAAAACCACAGAGCAGAATTGGCCAGTGTATAGGCTCAGAAGAAAATATTTGGGTCCATACACTGCGGTGTACACGGTCATGTAGAAGTGGAGTGCTTCTACTCTGTGTTTTAAGCAACAGCTGGTGGACTCATCACCCAAACCCCATGATCAAAAGTGCTTCTTTAGAGGAGTTACAGGAATACATGACATTTTTAGAAAATGTATATTCACTGCTCCCCACGCCCATAATCCTGCCCAACTCTCTGCACCTAAACCCGCACTGAGAGATAAGTGGGATTATGGGAACAGGGAGCAGTAAACATTCATTCTCTTTAATGGTGGGCAAAAGCATTAGTGTTCGCCCAGCCGCCAGTTTACTACAGAGGCTGGGTGGTCATGTGTGTCCGCTATTAAAGAGAATGAATATTCACTGCTCCCCATGCTCATAATCTTAGGTGTGGGGAGCAGTGAATATTTCATCAGTTGACGTTGGTGTAACTGGGCGTGCATGGCAATGATGTCATGCACTGTGCCGCTTACACACTGACGTCAGTTGCTGGCATCAGCAGAGGATACTGCACAGTGGGGAAGTGGAGGGAAAGTGAGTATAATTGTTTATTTTCTTATGTGTGTGGCATGATGAGGGCCATATATACCAGAATTGGCCCATCATGTGGATCATATATACCACAATGGGAATTATTTATACCAGGATAGGGATCATATATACCAAGATGGGCATCATATATACCAAGATGGGCATCATATATACCAAGATGGGCCGAGGATGAGTGCCATATATACCAGGAAGGGTATATATACATATTATATATATATGTATAATATCCTGGGTCCCTCCCTGTTATATATGTTCCTCATCCTTGTGTATATGTACTCCAAACTGGTATATATGTTTCCTGTCCTTGTTCCGTCCAGATGTATATGCTTCCCATCCTGGGCCTATGCTAATATATACAGAGCCTTGTGAAAGTATTTGGCCCCCTTGAACTTTTCAACCTTTTGCCACATTTCAGGCTTCAAACATAAAGATATAAATTCTAATTATTTTGTGAAGAATCAACAACAATCGTGAAGTGGAACAAAATTTATTGGATATTTTAAACTTTTTTTTAACAAATAAAAAACTGTATTTCGGGAAACAACACATGTACACTAGACACAATGAAAAGATTCCAGCCCTATCTTTAGTATTGAAGCATCTAATAAGCATGTGCAAAGGTCATTGTGAAGGGCAGGGTAGAAAAAAAAGCGATGCCATCACTTCTTACGATAGATGGATCCTGTGTAATTAGGGGAGAAATTACTTGTCATTACAATTCTACCTCTGATGATAAGGAGTCTGCTGAAACTGCTTCTTCTAGAAAGGACAAAAATGATGAACCTAAAAAAAGCCTTAGTGACCCATTGTGAAAAGCGCAAGATGACTCATTTTGTTTTATAATAAACACAATGTAATACAAGTACCTTGTGCAACCCCTATCCCGTTGTAGATTGTAAGCTCTTTTGAGCAGCGTCTCCTTCATTTCTTGCTTTATTTCTTGTATTTTCTTTTTTACATTGATTCTATGCCCATTGTTTTGTATCCAATTATTGTACTGTATTCATTCTCTACTGTAATTACTTACTGTATTATATTTTCTGTACTCTAACCCCTACATTGTAAAGCGCTGCGGAATATGTTGGCGCTATATAAATAAAGATTCATTATTATTATTATTATTATTAATAAACAAAGGTCATTTTTTGATGATTATTTCCTTTTAAAAAAGAATTGGTGGTTGAATTTGGAGAAAATAGTGTCAGTATCTGGAATATAGGAAGGGGATTATTGGCTCACAATGTCCACATTAGCTGTGAGCACAGTCTCACTGCTCACTACATGTGATATATGTCGAGCCCCAGGCTGTGGGGTACTCGGGTATCAGGCTCCGAGGGTTAACTGTGTCACAGGGAGTGGTAGCCGCGCCTGATCCCGTGTCCTTGGGGACTTCTTTGAAAAAGGGGAGATATTTACAGGGGATGCTATATACAGTTTGTCATGACGCCACCTGTAGTTTCTGGTGATGTGTCACCAGCGCCGCTACTGTCCGCCGGAGGTAGATGGTAATGCGGCAAGTTGGCAAAGTCCTCCACAGGTAGGGCTGGACCTCCGGGGCAGCGTTTCTGTATGGGGAACAAGTTCATTCAAAGGAACACAGGCAGAGGCAGAGTCACTTTTCCTCCGGGTACTTTACTGTTCATTTGCATTCATACAAAGTTACAATTCAGCACTCCCAATGTTGTGAGGACAGGTAACTTATCGGGTGGCTGCAGGCGGATCCCAGGTGGTATTGTGGAATCCTTGGTGTGCCTTCCTTCTCTAACCCCGTCTGTTCCTTCCTGCTTTCCAGTTTTTGGTGTGAAGCCTGGTGACTTGGAATCAGCCTGACCTCCTTTCCTCTCTCATCTTTGCTGCCGTCGGGTGACCTTCTACTGGCTGGCCGCTCATTCCTTTGGCGGTGCCGGGTACCCTCTTTTGGTCTGCTCTGGTGCCCGGGAGAATTGAAGATTCCACGGGGTTGCGGATTCTCTGTGGTCCTAAAGTATCCCGCAGGTGCGGCCTCCGGTGCCCGGTAAGCTGTCTGGGAGGACCTGACAACAGCCCCTCTTCCCAAACCGGCTGCTCTCCTGAAAAGCTCCTTAAACCCTTTCTACCTCCTCCATCTCTTCCTCCTGGTCCCTCAGCCGAGTGACCTAGCAGCAACACTTAGAGGCCAAGACTGAAGACCTCAGAAGCGCTCTCTAAAGCCCTTCTTGTTCCCCCTAAAGGTGTTTTTATTCCCTCTCAGGTAACCTCCCACCGTGTAAACTAGTGTGAGAGTGCTGGTTATGGGTCCCACTCACTATCCCAGGGTCCACTTGCAGCTGGAGTATCTGCACCTCTTTTACGGGTGCAGTACCCCTCTGTGACGCCTGCTTGGCGGGGTACCACATATAAGTGGTGGCATTCCCGCTGACATCACTGTGTAGACGTAGCGGAGCAAAGCAATAAAACCCCTCTATGCCGGCATGATTAGCATCTGTCAGGAGCGGTAATGAAAGCCACGCAAAACAGTCAACACATCTTATCTTCCACCAACATATGCAAATGGGCATCAACCCGAGGAGAAGCTGTTCTGTGTTGACCTTTTACACAAATGAACTTTGCAAAACCATTAAAAAAATATAAGTCAGAGGATTGGGTTAACACATTGCAGCTATCTGGGACGTGCCTCAGTGGTCGAGCCGGAGGAGCTTGTGTTTTATTTGATTGTCTTATGATTAATAATTCAACAGCCTTCTCAAATGGTACCAGACAACATTCACCTACAGCGACCGTCTTGTCTTTTAATGGAAACAGGAACAATTATTGCTTACTAGTCTGTTTAAAGGGCTCCCATGGCTCTAAAAAAATATCTTAAAGAGATTTTCCCATTAATAAAGTTCATTTTAAAGTTAATTTTACTTAATAGATCTTGGAATAATAATTATTTCCACAATTGGATATGTTTATAAATTATGTTCCTGTGCAGAGATAATCTTTTATATGTATTCCTGCTATGTACTGTGTAATGGATGTGTCTGACCATACAGGGACATGGTCTGATCATACCACATTTCCTGTGCTGAGATAATCTTATATATGTGTCCATGCTATGTACTGTGTAATGGATGTGTCTGACCATACAGGGACATGGTCTGATCATACCACATTTCCTGTGCTGAGATAATCTTATATATGTGTCCATGCTATGTACTGTGTAATGGATGTGTCTGACCATACAGGGACATGGTCTGATCATACCACATCTCCTGTGCTGAGATAATCTTATATATGTGTCCCTGCTATGTACTGTGTAATGGATGTGTCTGACCGTACAGGGACATGGTCTGATCATACCACATCTCCTGTGCTGAGATAATCTTATATATGTGTCCCTGCTATGTACTGTGTAATGGATGTGTCTGACCGTACAGGGACATTGTCTGATCATACCACATCTCCTGTACTGAGATAATCTTATATATGTGTCCCTGCTATGTACTGTGTAATGGATGTGCCTGACTTTACAGGGACATGGGCTGATCATGCCACATCTCCTGTGCTGGGATAATCTTATATATGTGTCCCTGCTATGTACTGTGTAATGGATGTGTCTGACCGTACAGGGACATGGTCTGAACATACCACATCTCATGTGCTGAGATAATCTTATATATGTGTCCCTGCTATGTACTGTGTAATGGACGTGTCTGACCATACAGGGACATGGTCTGATCATACCACATCTCCTTTGCTGAGATAATCTTATATATGTGTCCCTGCTATGTACTGTGTAATGGATGTGCCTGACTTTACAGGGACATGGGCTGATCATGCCACATCTCCTGTGCTGGGATAATCTTATATATGTGTCCCTGCTATGTACTGTGTAATGGATGTGTCTAACCGTACAGGGACATGGTCTGAACATACCACATCTCATGTGCTGAGATAATCTTATATATGTGTCCCTGCTATGTACTGTGTAATGGATGTGTCTGACCGTACAGGGATATGGTCTGATCATACCACATCTCCTGTGCTGAGATAATCTTATATATGTGTCCCTGCTATGTACTGTGTAATGGATGTGCCTGACTTTACAGGGACATGGGCTGATCATGCCACATCTCCTGTGCTGGGATAATCTTATATATGTGTCCCTGCTATGTACTGTGTAATGGATGTGTCTAACCGTACAGGGACATGGTCTGAACATACCACATCTCATGTGCTGAGATAATCTTATATATGTGTCCCTGCTATGTACTGTGTAATGGATGTGTCTGACCGTACAGGGATATGGTCTGATCATACCACATCTCCTGTGCTGAGATAATCTTAGGGCCCTTTCACATCAGCGTTTTTTTCAAATCGCGGCAGATGCGGTGAAAAAACCGCATCTGCCGCGATTACTGCATACCGGCTGCACTTGCGGCACGGTTGCGGCGCGGTTGCGGTAAACGCCATACAAGGTATAGGCGGACTTGCGGCAGGTGCGGCAAGTGCAGTTTTGGCACTTGCGGCAGGTGCGGACGCGAAAAAAAATGCTGTCAGCCGCGTTTTTTTTTGCTGCCGCACCTGCCGCAAGTGCCAAAACTGCACTTGCCGCAAGTCCACCTATACCTTGTATGGCGTTTACCGCAACCGCGCCGCAACCGTGCCGCAAGTGCAGCCGGTATGCGGTAATCGCGGCAGATGCGGTTTTTTTCACCGCATCTGCCGCGATTTGAAAAAAACGCTGATGTGAAAGGGCCCTAATATATGTGTCTCTGCTATATAGTGTGTAATGGATGTGTCTGACCATACAGTGACAACGACTGGAAGGTGATGTTGAGAGTAGTGATGAGCGAAGTTCGGGTTTGGGCAGTGCAGAAACATTTTGGTGCACTGTTCGTGACCCCGAATTTGACACAAACCTCAATGGAAGTCATTGATTGGCAGTTCAGCTTTCTGTAAAACACTTCCAGGGTGGGAAGGCATTTTTTTTTATTATTCATTTTGGACACACCACACCCAAAAACTGCTTTTTTGCCCAGTGTGAGCTGATCAAACACTGCACATGGCTCACACTGGGACAATCACCAACTGTACCCGACCACAGCGATGTGCGTTCCAGTGCTTTGTAAATGCAAAGCACCTGAACAGGTTTGCTCAACACCACTTACTTCGGCAACCCGAGCCAAACCTTGAAA
This sequence comes from Allobates femoralis, assembly GCA_033576535.1. Taxonomy (NCBI): domain Eukaryota; kingdom Metazoa; phylum Chordata; class Amphibia; order Anura; family Aromobatidae; genus Allobates; species Allobates femoralis. The sequence continues at coordinate 32,851,090 of JARQOC010000011.1, forward strand.
GCTTTGCTCATCTCTAGTGGAGAGACTCCTTTATAAAATAGAGTCCTGGTGTCCAATTAGCGGGTCACACAAAGAAATCTACTGGAGAGGCAGCAGAAGTATGACAATAAGTAATATTCTAGGTGTATGCTATAATATAGTATGGGAATGCTCCAGTCCACAACAGAAGACATCAGTGGCGCACTTCCAGGGTAAAATCTTCATTTATTTAACATAAAAAGGACTTTGTGCACCTTGAGAATCTCTCCCCCCCCACGCTGCACTGGCATTGTTCACCAGTTTTACCCGTATTTTAAATAAATGCAGATTTTACACTTGAAAGTGTACCGCTGATGTCTCCTGTTGTGGATTACTATTTCCATCCGTCTCTGGGTTTACCAGCTGAGCACCACCACGAAGGATTTCCAAGAAGAAGAAGGAAGACGGTATGTCTTTTGTGTTTACTTTCCATAATACAGGAGTGCCCATGTATGCGGAGCTTCTTTATTATATGCTCCAGTATATTAGGACCAGTGACATGGACATTACATGCCCCTATCTTGCTGCATGTGCTTTGCATTGCTTTCAGGATTGCCATTTCCAATAGGTGGCCTTAAGTTACCGTCACATGCGGCAATATGGCTTCCATATCGCCCTAAATTTGTGTATTTCGGTGATTTGGAAACCACATCGCCTGTGCGTAGTGGCGTGAGACAGGGAGATTTTACAGCGTGAAATCGCCGGTGAAGTGTCGCCTGCTCACCCTGCTCTGCTGAGAAATCAGGCAATTTCCACCAGGCGATTTCAGCGCATCATGGCGTGTGACTGAGCGATAGCGATGTAGAAAGCGAACTCAGACCATCTGGAAGGAATTCCAGAGGCGTGCCTCAGCGTTCTGTTTGGCTGCCCCGTCTGCCGCGATTGGTGGTCGCTCCTGTGTTCCAATTGGCTGGCCATGGCTAAGGCGCCATATTTGAATCGCAATATAGTAGAAAGAACACATGCGTCATGTAGTAGGCAGACTTCCTGACAAGGCTGACCAATGGTGACGCAGTTGTGTTGGCCAATCGGAGTGGTAGGGGTGTGGTGTACAACACTCTGGCACGCCTGTCTCCTCGCCGCACTCACACTCTATTCCCACATCGCTGATGCGGTGGAGGCGTGTGACGTGGCAATTTGGCGGGGACGTGGGAATGTCAAATTGTTTCCGGTCTGCGCCAGGCAATTTCCGGAATGCAGGATCGCCGAACATCGCATGTGAGATGTCTATGTGTGACAGGGCCACGGCGATGTGCAAAAAAAGTGCCCGGAACATGCGCGCTCACGTCAAATTGACAGCCATATGGCGGCGACATTGCTATGTGTGACGGTACAAGTTCAAGTCCTTTTCCTCTCTGAAGAGACGGTTTGCCTTCTCCATCGTGCTTCATCTATTTAGGGATTCACAGTGCGTACTCCTAAGCCCGGTTTACAGCCCATTCAAGTGCATAGTGATTCTTACAGTTTGGTCAAATCTCTTGCTCTGAACAAAATCATAACAAATCTTTAAATCCCGTTGGAAACGTGTTCACGGAGCCCAGACCAAGAAAGACCCGAACGTTCCTCTGCATTTGATAACCAAATGAAACAGCATTTACCACTTTAGAAATTTCCGCGCTTACATAGCGTTACCTTTTCAGGAATTTCTCTGCGCCTCTGCAGCCCGTCTGACATTTCATTTTTCTAAATATTCAATTTCTTTGTATTGTCAGCACTTTGGTGCCATCTGTTTAGAGCTGGCTGGCTCAGTTTCATGATTTACTGTCAAAATCTCTTATGTCCTACAGTTCCAGCCGGCGTGTGCATGACCTTTCTAACCTGATATGGGAAAAAGCAAGCCAAGATTGGGAAACCCCACTGTCTTCATTATTGTGCTCCCTTATCCAAGTCTCAGACCTGCCGCAGCCGACTATGGAAAGCATCTGTTCATTAAAATACAATTGAGGACAGGCTGTTCTGTTCGCAGTATCAGCGAGGTCTACGCTTCACTTTATTAAGCCTAGACTTTTGGTCTCACATCAGAAGTTTTTGTTCATCTGAATCGTTTCTCTACTTTTTTTTTTTATTATATAAAAGGAAGAGAAATCCGTACAATTCTATTGCCCGAATAAGTCAGCCCATAGGGCATAATGAGTGTGTGTTCTGTCTGTGAAAAACAGGGATGGAACAAGAATGTGAGAATATGAAGGCGCCCTCCTAAGCAGGGGCGTAATTATGGGAGTCACAGTGATTGTGTCCATGACCGGGCTCAAAGACCCCAGCGCCTAGTTCAGCTGGATCTGCGTTAATTCAGCCGAAGTGTATTGCGATGCAGAGACCTGTCTGCGCACATCGATGTCACCTGCCCGGCTCCTGCTTCAGGTGTAGAAAAGGATGCATTACCGTGAAGGAGTGGAGGGAGGTGAGTAGAGTGTTTTTTTATTATGCAGAATGGGGAACATTTATACCACGAAGGGAAACATTTATACCAGGATGGGGGACATAAAAAACAGAATGAGCCCAGGATGGGGGCATACATACTAGGATGGGCCCGTGATGGGGGACATATATACTAGAATGGCCCCAGGATGGAAGATATATATACTAGGATGGAGGACATATATACCAGGATGGGGACATACATACTAGGATGGGCCCATGATGGGGGATATATATACTAGAATGGGCCCAGGATGGAAGATATATATACTAGGATGGAGGACATATATACCAGGATGGGGACATACATACTAGGATGGGCCCATGATGGGGATATATATACTAGAATGGGCCCAGGATGGAAAACATATATACCAGGATGGGGACATATATACCAGGATGGGGACATATATACCAGGATGGGCCCATGGTGGGGATATATATACAAGAATGGGCCCAGATGGAAAACATATATACCAGGATGGGACATATATACCAGGATGGGGACATATATACCAGGATGGGGACATATATACTAGGATGGAGGACATATATATAAGGATGGGGACATACATACTAGGATGGGCCCATGATGGGGGACATATATCCTAGAATGGCCCCAGGATGGGAAACATATATACCAGGATGGGGACATATATACTAGGATGGGGGACATATATACCAAGATAGGAGACATATAAACCTGGAAGGGGCCCAGGATAAGTGACATTACTACATAATCTGCTCCGATGCGCCTGTCTCCATGTCCTCTTGATGCCGGTGTGTACATGGTGGCACTATTCGATTACATCATGGTACTGGCGAAAGGAGCTCCCCTGAGCTGCACTGCCAATGTGAATTACAGTGTAGTTCCAAGGAAGCTCCATGGTCCGAGATGTACATCGGGGGAATGGAGCAAGGTGAATATCTGTTGCGGAACAAAACATTATAAAAAGGGCAATCTGGCCATGGGCCCCCCTAAGCTGCGGGCCCCAGGGAGTAGCCCAAATTGGCCTCATTATAATTCGCCTATGGATGTAACATATCGTGATGAAGATCTATGAATACATCTGTACTGTTAACGTTTGCATTGTTTATGACTAGGATGTGGCACCACTTCCCAAATAGTGTGGGTAGAACCACTGAATCCTGCACTAATCTAGAGAAGGTAGGGGGTTGCAACTTAGACATTATCCTGTTGAGTTGCTGGACAGAAGAGTCTGTAGCCCTGGAAAAGTTCCCAGATTGATGCAAGTCCTGGGCTTTTTCCCATCATATCATCATTGTCCGTGATAGTAAAAAACGCACATTTTATGCTCAGTTCATCATTTTCTGTTTTGTTTTCAGTCACTTTTCCATTTTTTGTTTTGTAATATTTATTGATACTTCTGCAAATTTTTCAGAACTCTAGTGCCACCTATTGGAAGAAGCAACCCTAAAAGTCAATCTTGACCCCCTAACGAGCCTTATCATATGACCAAGGGTATAACCTAAATCATACTCTCAATTTGCAGACATGGTGTTTTAGAGTGTTTACTCCTCATCAATGCAAAGTATGAGATATGATTTGTCTGGGCGATATAGCTTAGATCCCCAGTCTTAGCCTAACATTTCTCCTTATGGAAAGATGACATGTAAGGTCTGGCATGTCAGTATATGAGGAGACTTAAACGCCTTGCATGCTCCTCTGGGAAATTTTTTTTTTTTTAAACCAGTTATTTTTATTGTTTCCATGTTACATAACAATATCATATAATACATTGTACTTTGTATTTATACAACTTATCCAATAAACATATAAAGTGTCATATTCCCTCAACCATTCCCCCCCTCCCCCCCCTCGGTACGCTCAGTCAACTCCTTTTGACCATTTATCTTAGAATGGGTATTTCAATGTATCTTATTCAGCAGTTTCCAACCAGGGTGCCCATATTTTGTCAAAGAGGTGTTCTGAATTTCTTTTTCTATAGATTTTCCCTTCTAGTCTGATGACGTGTCGTGCTCGGTTTATGAATTCTCTTCTAGTTGGAGGAGTTGTGTCAATCCATCTACTGGCTATCAGTTTTCGTGCCATGTATAGAAGCCTGGCTATGGCTGTTTTACTGGTCTCCGTAGTCAAGATTTCAGACACCTCACCCAGTATACATACTATTGGATTCCTTTCAATTTTGCATTCATATGCTCTTTCTATTTTGAAGATCACTGTTATCCAGAACGCGGCAAGACGAGGGCAAGACCACAACATATGTAGCAGTCCAGCCCCCTCCGAACCACACCTGGGACATTCAGAATCACCCCTTAGTCCAGCCTTGTATAACATCTCCGGAGTTTTATAAACCCTGTGTATTATATACAGCTGGGAGAGTCTAGCCTGTTCACTGAGTGATAGGTCTGGTATAGTTTCTAATATAGTCTCCCATTGTTCCCCCGACAATTCCCCCACATCTTCTTCCCATTTGCTTTTGGCTTTGATTGTGAATCGTCCCAGATAGGCGTGTAGTAAGTCATCATAAACACTCGAAATCACTCCCTTAGAGTCACCTGCCATGCATACATAATCTAGTGTGATATCTTTTTGAACAGTCATATCTTTTAATTTCCGCTGCGCCTTCCAAGCATGTTTTATACCGGAGTATTGAAACTCCCATGCACACGGTATATTGTAGGTATTCTTCAACTCCGAAAAAGACTGCAGCCTTCCTTCCCTAATTAAATGCTCCAGATTCCTTATTCCCTTCTTCTGCCAATGTGTCATCTCTCCCATTTTATAAAGTTCCTTTAAGTTCACGTTCCCCCAAACCGGTGAGTATACTGTCAATCCCTCCACACCACGCACTTTTTTAATAGCATTCCAACTCTTTTGGATGAGATGTATCGTAGGGTATTGCGAGCTCAGCTTATCAAAAGTACCATCCTCCAACCCCTGAACCAGCGGGTCTCTGCCAGAAACATGCCCAAGAAGTCGACCAGTTGACCCTCCTATACCACGTTCTCTCCATCCCCGTATGTGTTGGCCCTGCCCCGCCAAGAAGTACACCCAAGCATTCGGGACTGCCAATCCCCCCTCGTCCTTTGCCCTCTGCAGGTTTTCAAGTTTGATCCTAGCAGATCTTTTGCCCCAAATCAATGACCTGAAGATGGTGCTAATTCCATGAAACTTTTTCTTTGCTACCCAAACTGGGGAATTATGTAACAAGTACATTAATTGAGGCATCAACACCATCTTGAGCAAGTTGACCCTGCCCGTCACCGACAAAGGTAACTTACACCAGGCACTAATTTTCCTTTTAAAGGTCTCCAGAAGTGGAACAATATTCAGCTCCCAATATTTCCCCACCGGAAGGGTTACCCACACTCCCAAATATTTAAACTTTGACACAACCTGCAGTTGTCTCCCCTGGACAGCTATATCTTCCCTTATAAGTTCCCCATCTACTGCCATAATACATGATTTATTCCAATTGATCTGTAGACCTGAGATAATGCCGAACTCCTTTATAATCTCCATTACCCTTCCCAGTGCCTCTCCCGCATTCTCTAAGAACAGTAAAATATCGTCTGCATATAACGCTATTTTCTCAGTAATGTCTCCAAATTGGAATCCAGCCACCTCCCCAGTCACTCTGATTTTGGCGGCCAGGGGTTCCATCGCCACCGCAAACAATAGCGGAGACAATGGACACCCCTGTCTGGTCCCCCTATACAGATTGAACATCTCAGATCTTGCCCCATTCACTCTAACCATCGCTCGTGGAGAGGAGTACAGTAGTTTCACCCAGGACATAAATCCATCTCCGAATCCCATTAGGCCCATTATTTTCCACAGGTACCTCCACTCCACACTATCAAAGGCCTTTCTGGCGTCAAGTGATACCACCACTCTCCGGCCACCGTTATCTGCCGGTAGTTGGAGATTGAGGAACAAGCGCCTCAAATTAATTGCAGTCGACCTGCCAGGGACAAAACCTGATTGATCAGTATGGATAAGATTCTGTATCACACCTGACAGGCGGTTGGCAAGAATTTTGGCCAGTATCTTGACGTCAGATGTTAACAAGGATATTGGCCTATACGATTCCGCACACTCCGGATCTTTCCCCTCCTTAGGTAGTACCACTATAACTGCCTCCTCCATAGATCTTGCCAGTGCCCCTCTATCTCTTGCTCCTTCAAATACCTGTTTCAGTTTAGGTGCCAGAATCTCTGAAAATAATTTATATACCTCTCCCGGGAGCCCATCAGCCCCAGGCGCCTTACTCGCTGACATGGATGATATAGCCTTTTCCACCTCCTCTACCTCTATTGGTTCATCTAATCTCCGTCTATCATTTTCAGTTAATACCGGAAGTGTTACTCCCTCCAAAAATTCCTCCACCTCCCCATCACCGGTGTTTGAAACAGAGGTGTATAGGTCGGTGTAGTATTCTCGGAAAATATCTAATATATCTGGAGTTTCTGTAACTAAATTTCCCTCTCCATTCTTCAATTTGTAAATCCGATTACACTCTCTTTGAGAAGACGAAATTACTGCTAAAAGATGTCCCACTCTCTCCCCTTCTTCAAAGAACATTGCTTGTTGAAAAGCCCTTTTCCTTTCACTCCTTTCCATATGCATCCCATTCACCGCTGTCTGTGCGTCTTTGAGTCTATCATGGTTTTCTCTAGTAGGAGTCGAGATCATGTCCATTTCTGCCCTATTTAGAGCTTCTTCTTTTGCTTGGTCATCTAGTCTATTGAGAGTTTTACGTTGAGCAATATCTCTAATAAAGATCCCCCTTAGAAAGGCCTTCATGGCATCCCACACTATTGTTACCTCCGCACTCCCCTCATTATCCTGAAAGAACTGGACCAGCTCATCCTCTATTATATTCAAGTCTAGGGTTTTAAGCCACGTCGGATGTAGGGACCAGCCCCCCTGTCTACCCTTTTTGACATCCAGCTGTAGTGTGACCTGTAATGGGCTATGATCAGACAGTGCTCTCTGCAGGTATTCAACCTTCCTTACCAACCCATTCATGCCAGCATCCCCCAATGCAAGATCAATCCGTGACATAGTACCGTGAGTGGCCGAGTGACATGAATAACACTTCCTTCCCTCATTCCTCACTCTCCATATGTCAATCAGACCCAGTTCCGATATATAATTCCCGAACGCCGATAATCTATCAATCTGTTCATTTTGCACTCCAGTTTTCAGTTTATCCCAGCATTCATTCATCACATTGTTCATGTCTCCAAGTATGAGAATCGGTTGTTCTCCTTTCACTCTAGTCAACTCTATCACTTCTTGTAACTTTGTTTTGGAGTACGGCGGTGGGATGTACATAGCTACCAACGTCATCTTTTGTCCAAATAGTTTGCATAGTACCCACACAAACTGGCCTTCCCTATCAATGTGTACCTCCAATTCCTCATAGTGGGCATTATTCCTTATCAACAGTGACACCCCTCTAGAATAAGTGGAATAAGTAGAATGGTAAGCTTTTGTGATCCACGGCCTTGAGAGCCAATTTGTCGTATCGCTGGTAAGATGGGTCTCCTGTAAACAAATAATCATAGCTTCACTCATCTTAACATACTGTAAAACTGCAGATCGTTTAGTTTTGTCTGATATACCTCTGACATTCCAACTCAGTAATCTTATCAAGGTATTACTCATAATCTATGCAAGGGAGCTCTTTATACAGGCATCCTGACCAGTAATGTTTCTTTAGTGTCCCAACAACTTTAACATTTTTATGTAGAGTAGACCTGAGCGTACCTTGCCCCATTCCCACCCTCTCCCCCCTTTCCCCCCTCCCCTCCTCCCTTTTCTCTCCCTTCTCTCCTCTTGAGGACTCCCGCTGTGAATAGCGAGAGTGGGGATATAGCGAATCCCGCCGTCGTGTAGCCGACTCCACCACCATCATTGGTCATGTGATAGAGTTTCTCGGCACTCCATCCGCCAGATTATATGCCCACGAAACGTAGGGCTCAAACATTTCAGAGTCCCGATATCCACCAGTTAGCCTATGCATCATATAGCCGTGTAGGCAAAAACAAGATAAAAGTAAGTAACAAATATAGTCAGAGATAGCAATCAAAAAATAGGAAAAATAAAGATTCCACTGTTGGTCAAGATCAGGTTCTTTAGTTCGTAGGACCGTTACTCTCCCAGATGTCAGAAAGCTTGTCGTAGGCAGCTCGTACTATTACAGTCATGTGTCGCCACCTTGTCCTCCTTCTCCTTCCAGTTTCGTCCGGTTGCGCTCTATCCAGGTAGTTGCCTCCTCCGGGTTGGGGAAGAACTGTACTCTGCCCAGTGCCTCCACTCGCAGCTTTGCCGGATATATTGTTGAGTATTTAATTTTTAATAGTCTGAGCTGCCTTTTCACATCACTGTATCTCATACGCAGTCTTTGGACCTCTGCTGAGTAGTCAGGATAGATCTCTATACGTTTCCCCTCAAAAGAGATATCAGCCATTCTGCTAGCTTTACGGAGAATACTGTCCCGATCTCTGCAATTCAAAATTCTAGCTAGCATCGTACGGGGATCAGCACCAGGAACCGGAGGTCTCATGGGAACTCTATGAGCTCTTTCCACTGCAAAAACCCTTGATAGTTGGTCAGCTCCAAATTTCTCCAGGAGCCATTTTTCCACAAATGCTGTGGGATCATTCCCCTCCGCCCTTTCAGGGAACCCCACTAGCCGCAGGTTGTTACGTCGTGACCGGTTTTCAAGGTCATCGGATTTATTAGCCACCACTACTATCTTCTGCCCCTGTTGTTGCTGCACTTTTTGTATTTTCACTACTTGGTCTTCTGAGTCACCTACTCTCCTCTCCACTTCTGCCAGCCGTGTATTAGCTTTGTGCATTGCAGCTTTGATTCCTCCCACCTCCTCTCTCACTGAGTGCACTTGCTGTGTAAGTGCAGTTAGGGTTGTTTTGCAGTAAGATACTATCTGGAACACGTCCTTCAATGTGGGCTCTCCCTCTATTGTTTGCTCAGGCTGCTGGACTGCTTCCGTCTCCTTACTCATCTGAGGGGTTAACTCTTCCTCTGCCAGCCCTGCAGTTCCCTGCAATGTGGCCCTCTCATCTTCCTCCTCATCCATATCCTCCTGCTGAGCTTGTATATGGGGGGAATCAGTGTCTCTTGCATACCTCTGCAATCTCTCTGCCACTTCAAGGTTCCTGGCATAGGCAGCGTTTCTCCGTCCCGCCTCCTCCTCTCTCTCAGCGCCATCTTGCCCGGCCGCACCGCTCCCGCCTCCAAACTCCTTCTGCCGCTTGCGGACCATCTCGGCTTCTCTCAGGCGTCCTGATGTTTTCCCCTGCCTCCAGGGACCTTCCGACATCAATTGCCGGTAAGTAGAAATCGTTGTTCGGGCTCTGAGCAGGATAAATCGCCGCTGTGTTGGCGGAGGTTCCCGGCCGTGCGTCCTCTCACATCAGTGCTTAGCCACGCCCCCCCTCCTCTGGGAAATTTAGTATGCAAATTGCCTCTTCGAAGAGGACGTCAACTCTAGTGCCACCTATTGGAAGTAGCAATCCTAAAAGTCAATATTGACACTTTAACGAGTTTTGGATTGTTTTTTCCACGTTAGTGCAAAGTATGAGATCTGATACTAAGACTGGGGATCTAAGCTATAACATTTCTCCTTATGGAGAGATGACATGTCAGGTCTGGCATGTCAGTATATAAGGAGACGTAAATGCCTTGCATGCTCCTCTGGGAAATTTAATCAAGTTGCTTCTTCAAAGAAGACTTGACCAAATCATATCTCATACTTTCCACTGATGAGGAGCAAACACTCAGAAACACCGTGTCTGCAAATGGAGAATATGAGGTTATATCCTTGGTCGTATGATAAGGCTTTTTAAAGGGTCAATATTGACTTTTATGATTGCTACTTTCAATAGGTGGCGCTAGAGTTCAAGGTCTCCTTGAAGAGGAATTTGCATATTACATTTCCCAGAGGAGCATGCAAGGTGTTTAAGTCTCCTCATATATGGACATGACAGACCTTACTTGTTATCTCTCCATAAGGAGAAACGTTATAGCTTAAATACCCAGTCTTAGCCTCTCACCTAACCAAATAATATCTCATACTTTACACTGATGAGGAGCAAATACTCCAAAACCCCATGTCTACAGATAGAGAATAGATTTGTCTTTATATCCTTGGCTTGTTAAAGGGTCAATGTTGCCTTTTAGGATTGCTACTTCCAATAGGTGGCGCTAGAGTTCACAACCTAAAATAATATTATTCTTAGGTTGTATGAGGCTCCTTTTAAAAAAAGGCTAATTTATTCGACAACACAAATACTGTATATATTCAGATGGTCATTGTTCGGGGTGGAAAATATTATACATTGTTATTTCTGAGCCCATACACTGGTAATGATAAAATAAACCCGCGGGGCTTCGGATCCTGTAAATATTGCATCACGATGAAGCCATAAGCTGTTTATCTGTCCATTTGTTTTACACCAGGGTGTCAAGAGGGAATCTCTGAATAGTTATAAAGGGGACATTAAGTTGAAGGGTATTCTGTAGCAGATGGCAAAGACAACAGCGTTTTCCATCAAGAGAGGCTGTAAAAAGGCTATTGCGGCATTATAGGTACCTTGGGAAAACGGATCCTTGCCTTTTATACAATAATGAATGCATAGGTGCTATTTAAATATACTTCCAGCCAAGGTTTACATAATGACTGTAATGTGCGGGAAGAAGCACAGAGGAAAATGTTACAGGAACGGTCATACTTTTCTACAGTAGTTGGCTAATTGGGTCATTAATGTACAAAGATCAGAGTGGAAGCTAAAATCTTGATGGGTAACATGCTCCAAAATGGAGAAAGACCATTGAATGAGGCCGAAGCTGCAGTTTCAGTTACAGCCCATAGAGAAGAGTGGAGCTGCTTCTGATGAATTAAACATCTACCGTATATACTCGTGTATAAGCCGACCCGTGTATAAGCCAACCCCCCTACTTTTGCCCCAAAAATCTGGAAAAACCTATTGACTCGTGTATAAGCCGAGGGTGGACCCCAGCACAGGTATATAGCCCCCAGCAGTGTGGTATACAGCCCCCCCCCAGTGGTATACAGGCCTCCCCAGTGGTAGTATACAGCAGCCCCAGTGGTAGTATATAGCATCCCCAGCAGCCCCAGTGGTACTATATAGCATCCCCAGTGGTAGTATATAGCATCCCCAGCAGCCCCAGTGGTAGTATATAGCATCCCCAGCAGCCCCAGTGGTAGTATATAGCATCCCCAGCAGCCCCAGTGGTAGTATATAGCATCCCCAGCAGCCCCAGTGGTAGTATATAGCATCCCCAGCAGCCCCAGTGGTAGTATATAGCAGCCCCAGCAGCCCCAGTGGTAGTATACAGCAGCCCCAGTGGTAGTATACAGCAGCCCCAGTGGTAGTATATAGCATCCCCAGCAGCCCCAGTGGTACTATATAGCATCCCCAGCAGCCCCAGTGGTAGTATATAGCATCCCCAGCAGCCCCAGTGGTAGTATATAGCATCCCCAGCAGCCCCAGTGGTACTATATAGCATCCCCAGTGGTAGTATATAGCATCCCCAGCAGCCCCAGTGGTAGTATATAGCATCCCCAGCAGCCCCAGTGGTAGTATATAGCATCCCCAGCAGCCCCAGTGGTAGTATATAGCAGCCCCAGCAGCCCCAGTGGTAGTATACAGCAGCCCCAGTGGTAGTATACAGCAGCCCCAGTGGTAGTATATAGCATCCCCAGCAGCCCCAGTGGTACTATATAGCATCCCCAGTGGTAGTATATAGCATCCCCAGCAGCCCCAGTGGTAGTATATAGCATCCCCAGCAGCCCCAGTGGTAGTATATAGCATCCCCAGCAGCCCCAGTGGTAGTATATAGCAGCCCCAGCAGCCCCAGTGGTAGTATACAGCAGCCCCAGTGGTAGTATACAGCAGCCCCAGTGGTAGTATATAGCATCCCCAGCAGCCCCAGTGGTAGTATATAGGAGCCCCAGCAGCCCCAGTGGTAGTATACAGGAGCCCTAGTGGTAGTATACAGGAGCCCAAGCAGCCCCAGTGGTAGTATACATCAGCCCCAGATGTATATACAGCCCCAGAGGTAGTATACAGCCCCAGTGGTAGTATACATCAGCCCCAGAGGTATATGCAGCCCCAGTGGTAGTATACAGGAGCCCAAGCAGCCCCAGTGGTAGTATACATCAGCCCCAGATGTATATACAGCCCCAGTGGTAGTATACAGCCCCAGTGGTAGTATACATCAGCCCCAGTGGTAGTATACAGGAGCCCAAGCAGCCCCAGTGGTAGTATACATCAGCCCCAGATGTATATACAGCCCCAGTGGTAGTATACAGCCCCAGTGGTAGTATACATCAGCCCCAGAGGTATATGCAGCCCCAGTGGTAGTATACAGCCCCAGTGGTACTATCCAGCAGCCCCAGAGGTATATACAGCCCCAGTATTAATAAACAGCCCCCCCCCTCCTTATCATGGCCCCCCAGGCTGCGGCAGCTGTCAAAATAACAAACAGTTTATACATCACCTTCCGACGCAGCTTCTCCGCTCCTCCGGTCCTCCGCTCGCCGGCTTCTTCTTTCTTCTTGTGCCGACTTCTGTGACCGCGCGCAGGAAATGACGTCATCTCCTGCGCCCGGTCACATGACACCGGCACAAGAAGAAAGAAGAAGCCGGCGAGCGGAGGACCGGAGGAGCGGAGAAGCTGCGTCGGAAGGTGATGTATAAACTGTTTGTTATTTTGACAGCTGCCGCAGCCTGGGGGGCCATGATAAGGAGGGGGGGGCTGTTTATTAATACTGGGGGACCCATATTAAGGAGGGGGGCTGTGCAGTGCAATATGCACGGCATCCCCCCGCCGTTGATGGACGGGGGGATGCCGTGCATATTCATTGCACTAATGAGGCGGCCCCACGTGACCGCCTGCGGTCACCGCGGCCCCCTCCTGCCTCCTCCAGCTCCCGGTCACAGCCCCCCCCCACAGCATTACCGTATAGACCCGTGTATAAGCCGAGGGGGGACTTTTCAGCCCAATTTGTGGGCTGAAAAACTCGGCTTATACACGAGTATATACGGTAATTCTGAACAGAATAATGAATAAAGCATCCAAAGGACAATTCAAATTCCAACCACCATGCCCTTGGCTGGCTGGTCTCTCATGGATAGGGAGACCAGAGCCCATCATGCGGTGCTATCCATCTCACCCGCTCTGTCCCCGCTGCTAAGTAGGGAGACCGGTGCCTACCACACAGCTCCACTGGTACAGTTTACCCTTTCCGTGGCTCCATGCGGCTGGTGGTTTCCTTCTCTGCTAGGAACCTGCAGTCTCTTGGCAGGTCTCCTGGTAATGCTCTTAAGATGTGAGCCCCACTTCCTGCACATACTTAAAGGAGCTGTGCACCTGTTCTCTATTAGGCTTTCTGTGCCGTGATGCTCTGTACATAAAAGGCATCCTACCCCACAGGGAGGTGCCTGGGCAACGTGTTCATTCTCTTGGATCATTGCCTCTGCACTAGCAAGACGGCTGCTTTGTTTGCACATTATTCTAACACCTCTGTCTCAACAGAATCATCGGGCTGCCCAGATCTCCTCTAATGTGCAGAGGACCATCTGGATTCCTGTACAGGCTGGATACTGAGCTCTCAGGATTCATCTCACCAACAGAGCCAGTGTTTCACAGTCTCTCCATATCTATTGTCTGGTCTGTACAGGTCGCCCCTCTGGTCCGGGATTTGCGGCATTAGGCTTCCTGGTGTTGTGACGGGTAAATGTGTGTACAGTGTCATGATCCAGAGGGTCCTCCCCTCAGGCACCTTACTTTTTGCCAAATGTTCCTCAATAAACATCCTTGGTTTTATGAAAGTCACTCTCCTGTCTCTTGAGTATCAGGTATTTAGCTACCACTGCACCACCAGTGGTCTAGTGAGTCCACTCCACATCTTCTTGCCCTGTGGGCATAACACCAACCTTTCTTCTGTTTCGGGTGTACTGGGATATAACATATCTCACCTTGTTTGAAAGGAATCTGTCAGCAGGTTATCAATATGTAAACTGTAGGGATTAAAAAAAAACAACTATGCCTCTCTTATCAGACTCTGTGCTATTGTTCACATAAACTAAAGGATTTATCACCCTGCTATTACCATTACGGGACTACAAAGTCACACACACACACACACGGTGTTACAGGGTGATAATAGCGCATATGTGGGGTAGAAGCAGGAGGGGCTGAGGAAAACAGGCAAGCTAGTCTGACCCTGTAAACTGGAGTTACCTAGCTGATACTTGACTCCTGAGTAACCCTATAGGTGGAGATGTCTGGGCCGCCAACCCTGCCCTAGTTTTTATCCAGCCCTGGGCTAATACACGCTCACCTTTACCCAGGGAAAGGACCAGCAACTCCCAGCAAATGATTCTCAGAAAGCGGTATGCTTCAGGAAAGCTTCTGTTACTCGGCACTACGTCTTCACACCTGCGGCACCAGCAAATTTGAGTTTTGAGACCCCTGCTCTATACCATTTTCATCTGTAATTACTAATGAGATCTTGATTTTCCATTCTGTGCTGTATGAATGGCACCAGTAAACACATTATGTGGGTCAGGATCCGGCTTAAGGCATTATTTTTTCAATGCTAAGAGCTTTTTTAGTGGCGCCACCAAATGACTGGCATAAGATGAGATATTTAAGGCAAGAATGACTTCTTTAATTAAATTAAGAATAGACATAAATGTTAAAACCTTTGGGCACATATCTCTAGTAGAACTCTATAAAAGAATACACTTGTGCCAGAATAGCAACAAAGGGGCAGACTTTACTAATTCTTAGTAATGATTCGATGGTGTAAGCTTATACTTGACAGTTATAAAGTGCACCAAATTTATCACAGAGGCCCATAATAAAGTTGGCGCATGTTTACACACTTTTATCCAACTTTACATCACCTATCCGTTGGCTTACCTTACATGAATGTTGGCAGAGTTTTGGCAAAATTAAATGGAGTTTAAAGAGATTTCCACTACTTAGATATTGATGACCTATCCTTAGTAAAGGTCATCAATGCTTGTTCGGCAGGGATCCGACACCCGGCACCTTCACCGATCAGTTGTTCTCGGTGCCAGGTGGCCTGAAATGCTCAGTTCTGGAGTGGCTCCTTCTTTTGATAGAGGCAACGGCCAGGTGGCACATCCACCATCTATTGATTTGAATAGGTGGTGGATGCGCAGTACCGGGCCGCAGTCAGAAGACGGGCCAACTCCGGAACTGAGCATTTCCAAACACCTGGCACTGAGAATGGCTGATCGGTGGCGGTGCCGGGTGTCGGATCCCTGCCGATGCCGATCAGAAATTGATGACCTCTCCTAAAAATAGGTCATCAATATCTAAGTAGTGGAAACCTCTTTAAACTCCATTCAATTTTGCCAAAACTCAGTCAACATTCATCTAAGGTAAGCCAATGGATAGGTGATGTAAAGGTGGATAAAAGTGTCTAAACATGCGCCAACTTTATTATGAGCCTCTGTGATAAATTTGGTGCACTTTATAACTGTCAAGTATAAGCTTACACCATTGAATCATTAGTAAGAATTAGTAAAGTCTGCCCCTGTGTTGATGATCGGTAAAGGTGCCCAGTATCGGACCCCTGTCGATTAGACATTGATGACCTCCTAAGGATAGGTCACCAATACCTAAGTAGTGGACAACCCCTTTAAATGATCCGTGATTTGGGATTAATTCAGCTCTGTATTACGAAGGTCTGGGCTACAACAAAGGCTACAACACATCAAAATGTAGAATCAAGATAATGTAATATTTACCTTACTTGGAATTTCCAATCATTCATGTGTCAGCAATGACACCAATGACGGATTATCACAATTTTATTACCCATTCATGGATGATAGAAATGTACTCTTTACACTTCAAGACCCAGAAAATCTTTCCAGAACCATATTGTGCATTAGTTTTCATCTATCTTGAGTCTGATTTTTATTAAAATGACACTTATTGATAGAAAGGTGTTTGAGCTGCGCTGTTGGGACTGACATACCGCGAAAATAATTAAAACGTGATTTTATTTTTCTACGCATTTCGGAGCGATACTTGCTCCTTCTTCAGGAAAAAAAAAATCACATATTCCCGACAGTGCGGCTCAGAAACCTTTTTCTTGAAGGAGCACTGACCTCCTCGTGGTGGCTGCGGAAGTCGTGGTTACACGTATGCATAGTGATTGTGACTCTCTCGTCCTCCCAATGTGAGCCTCCCACTGTATTTTCAATACATTGGATTTCCCAGATAAGACCATATTTGTGCTCCCTTTCTTTCACCTTGTTTTATCTTCTTATAGATAAAGACCATTTAGAAATGTAACCCCTTACTGAAAATGGATGTACCATTACGTGTTATCACAGTAGGATGTAACTTTGCCCGTGTCACCAGCTGTATGTGATAGCTGTAGTATACAGCTGACATACTGCTGCAATGGTCTAGATCAAGGTTACCTCAAATCCTGAACATTTAAAAGGAATCAGGTAGCACATTTTTGCTATTTAATCTGAGAGCATCATAATGTGGTTGTTAAGTCTCTGATTCCAGCAATGTGTCATCTATAAGGTTGTTTGCTGTAGTTTCAGTACAATCAGTGTTTTATCAGCAGGAGATTATCACTGCAAGACTAAAGGGCCTGTCACACGCGTCAATATCGCCTGCACGATATCGGCTGCACGTGACGTTGCAGCGATATTGACGCGTGTGACATAGTGAATCAACCAGCGATAAATCGCTGGTTGATGATCGCCAGGTTTTAGAATCAGTCCTAAAACCTGGCGATTGTCGCCCGGTGGACACGCAGCATCGCTGCGTGTGACACCGGGACTAGCGATATTCCAGCTCCCAGCGCCTGTCACAAGCGCTGGGAGCTGGTCTCCAAGGTACACTGCGGGTAACTAGCAGCGCGCGCTGCCTAGATACCCGACGTGTACCTTAGTTACCAGCCTCCTCCGCTCACCGGGTGAGCGGAGGAGGCTGGTAACTAAGGTACACGTCGGGTATCTAGGCAGCGCGCGCTGCCTAGTTACCCGCTGTGTACCTTGGAGACCAGGCTGCTCCCGCTTCCAGCAGGCTGGCAGCGGAGCAGGACATCGTGGAAACGATATTTAAATCGTTTCCATGATGTCACTGCTCAATTGATCGCTGGTGAGTCTGTCTGTGTGACAGCTCACCAGCGATCAGCTGTCAATGTCGTCAGCGATCAGATCGCTGACGACATTGACGCGTGTGACAGGACCTTAAAGCCCCCATCACACATAGCGAGATCGCTGATACGTCACAGGTTTTGTGACATAACAGCGATTTCCCCAGCGGTGTCGCTACGTGTGACACGTAGCAGCGATCAGGCCCCTGCTGTGAGGTCGCTGATCGCTGCACATGGTTCAGGACCATTTTTTCGTCCTTGGTCTCCCGCTGGTCAGCACACATCGCTGCGTGTGACAGCGAGAGATCGCAATCAGCGACCTCACAGGCTGGTAGCCATGGTAAACACCGGGTATCTAGGCAGTGCGCGCTGCCTAGATACCCGTTGTTTATCATAGTTACCAGCGTCCTCCCGCTTCCAACGATGTAGAGGTGGCTCCTTGGTCCCTGGCCGCTGAGATCTGCCTGTTTGACAGCTCCCCTGCGACCAGGTAGATACGCTCCAGCGATCCCGGCCAGGTTGTTATCGCTGGAGCGTCGCTCAGTGTGACGGGGCCCTTAGTTTCACGTGCAGGGCAGTCCAGCCAATTAGTTTAATCCTACCCCCTCCACTGATTGGCAGCAATGCACATTGTACCCAGGAAGGTGCTAATTAGGGGTGTGGATGAGATTATATACAGCTCAGCAATAACCCTGAGGAAGGCGCCGGGTGTGGCGCTGAAACGCGTAGGAGGAATAAAGAGGATGAAAAGCTGACTGACTCTTTGGTGAGTTATTTGAACCCAGAGCAGCGCGGACCGTGGTACACCATCACTCCCATCATTTTCTTGGATTATACCACTATCCAGTGGTAGGTGGAGGTCCTGCAGCAGCTTGGAACATTTGATTCCGAAACGCCTTCAAACCAGTTGTGGGGATCACAACTGGACCAGGTGAGCGGCTTCATAGCACCACCACACTACAACTAGTGTCACTAGTGATAGGGCACTATTGCGCCTCTTGTCCCCCTCCCCTTTATATTTTACACTAATTAGGGGTGTGGATGAGATTATATACAGCTCAGCAATTTGAGCACTGCTAAATCTACTGCAGAAAAAAACAGATTCTATCAAAACTGTGTAAGGAGGTGGACTTGTAGACATTATTCTCCCTGAAGACACCAATCGTATAATTAAATAAAAAATCTATGAAAATGAACAAATTAAAGTCAGACATTGATTTTCAACCCTGCCTGCACGGAATTTTTTAAAAATTAAACTCATGAAATGATGGTCGTTATCTTAATATTTTGTTGCACAATCTTTTGAGGCGATCACTGCAATCAAACGATTCCTGTAACTGTCACTGAGACTTCTGCTCCTCTCCACAGGGATTTTGGCGACTCCTCAAGAGCAAACTGCTCCAGATGTCTGGGGTTTGAAAGTTACCTTTTCCAGACGGCATGTTTCAGCTTTTTCCAAACATGCTCAATAGGATTTAGGTCAGAACTCATAAAAGGCCACTTCAGAATAATCCAATGTTTTCCTCTTAGTCATTCTTGGGTGTTTTTAGCCGTGTGTTTTGGGTCATTATCCTGTTGCAAGACCCATGACCTGCAACTGAGACCAAGATTTCTGACACTGGGCAGTACATTTCTCTTTAGAATCCCTTGATAGTCTAGAGATTTCATTGTACCCTGCACAGATTCAAGATACCCTGTGCCAGATGCAGCACAGCAGCCCCAGAACATAACAGTAACTCCTCCATGGTTCACAATAGGGACAGTGGTCTTTTCTTGATATGCTTCATGTTTTCATCTGTGAACATAGAGCTGATGCGCCTTGCCAAAAAGTTCAATTTATGTCTCATCTGTCCATAGGACAATCTCCCTGAAGCTTTGTGACTTGTCAACATGTAGTTTGGCAAATTCCAGTCTGGCTTTTTTATGATTTTTTTCAACAATGGTGTCATACCTGGTTGTCTCCCACGAAGTCCACTTCGGCTCAAACATTGGTGCAATCTGACACTGATGTTCCTTGAGCTTGAAGTTCACCTTTAATCTCTTTAGAAGTTTTGTCTGGCTCTTTTGTTACGTATTATCCATCTCTTTGATTTGTCATCAATTGTCCTCCTGCGGTCACGTCCAGGGAGGTTGGCTACGGACCTATGGATCTTAAATTTCTGCATAATATGTGCAACTGAAGTCACAGGAACATCAAGCTGCTTGGAGATGGTCTTATAACCTTTACATTTACCATGCTTGTCTATAATTTTCTTTCCAATCTCCTCAGTCAACTCTTTCCTTAGGTTCCTCTGGTCCATGTTGAGTGTGGTACACACCATGTCACCAAATAGCACAGTGAATATCTGTAGCCCTATATACAGGCCCCCTGACTGTTTACAAGATTGTAGGCACTTGTGATGCTAATTAGTGGACACACCTTGATTTGACTTGTCCCTTTTGTCACATTATTTTCAGGGGTGCCATCATTTCTGTCTGGGCCGATTTCATGAGTTTAATATTAAAAGAAATCCTGTGTCCACAGGGCTGAAAAAGCGATGCCTGACTTTCATTTGATCATTTTTATACATTTTTTATTTATTATTACTTTTGTCAGATTCAAGTTATTTCTGTGACCATTGTGGTTTCTCTTTCATTAAATGAGGGGTACCAACAATTTTGGCCACGTGCGTATAATGTTTAGCACTTTTATATGTAGAATGCACAGTAATGTTACGTGCGACTGTCAGGGTACCTTTACACGCCGCTACTGGCGGGTGGATACAACCAGCTACTTCACGTGCACGAGCACGCACAAACGGTTGCAAACGGTACCCGCACCACCTTTACACGCCACAACAAGGTGCGCTACAGTAGGTTACATCTATCTCTGGATACACCGCCGGGTGTCTCAAGTTACCTTCTGCCGAGCACCTTACCTCATTTACACACCGCTACAACAAGCTAATATGGGCGGACCTGGTGCAGCAGGGACAACACATAGGCGTGCCACAATTGTGGATTACAAGACGTCCGTACGCTGATAGGACAAAGCAATAACATCATGATTGGGCAGGCATCGCAGGAGGCTGCTTAATACATGACGCTCAAGCAATTGTGTAGTGTGACTGGTCAGCTCCTTAAATATGCCTCCCTATGCAGCGACTACCAATCGTCATGCAGGAGCTTCCTCCAATGATCGCTGATGGGGCGCGGTAACCCGGAGCCTGTGTCACGCCCCAGCTACAGACCAGGTACATAGCCTTGTGTCCAGACATCCCTTCTGTTGCTTCTTTACACGCCGATACAGGTCGCTACAATCGGCTGTGTAGCCACCTGTTTCAGGGCAGTGCTCGGAAACAGGTGCCGCTACTGCCGGGTGGCTACAACCGTCTTCACACGCCGCTACTACGGGGTGAATTGCC
The DNA here is from genome assembly GCA_033576535.1 of Allobates femoralis. NCBI lineage: Eukaryota > Metazoa > Chordata > Amphibia > Anura > Aromobatidae > Allobates > Allobates femoralis. The sequence continues at coordinate 32,872,136 of JARQOC010000011.1, forward strand.
GATGCAAGATACATTTCTCGCATGTAGCTGGTTGTATCCACCCGCCAGTAGCGGCGTGTAAAGTTACCCTCAGAGTGTAAGACAAGCACTAGAGTGTTGTTACTAGCCCACAATAGGAGGGAATAGTGGCCACCTCTCCACTCTATCAGCGTTGGCCAGTTTCCCAGGCAAGGAGCACAGTCCTCCTAAAAGTTTTTGTAATAGAGTTTGTAAGCGCTACTCTACAACTGATGAATGCTTGATCCGGCCAACATTAGTGTCTCTGTGCTTCTTCGATACTAGTAGAGCAAAGCTGTCCCTACTCACACCATTTTGAAAGCTCACGGTGGAGGCAATAATGCTAGCCTGGACTATCAATCAAAAGCGCACCACTCCACCGCCAATCAAATGAGACAACCCCTTCAGATGTCACAGTTAGCAAAGTCAATGGCATCTTTGGACTTTGAAAGAAGAAGAAGGCTTCCTCTGTCAAGCCATTGGTGGTCCAAGATACAATCATGATGGGTTCAATAGGAGCTGAGATGTCTATGGAACATACCCTTAATACAAATAATTAAGAATTCTAAATCTATAAATATACAAGCCTTGTGATTTTATATGGTCATAAAATATCGACGTGATTTCTAATATTCTTATAATTTATACTAAGATTAATATTATCATATACTCTCTCTGTTCAGTAGTCTGAAGGTCTACATCTTGAAAAATGTGGTGTATGCCAAGAAACGAATGCCAGCAAAGTGTTCATGTATAATGTTTGTTTCCTTTCATAGGCAAATGTTGATTCATGTTGATATGTGTTCCACCATGAGTCATTTCTCCTGGTCCTTTTGCATTTGTGACATTACAAGCTGTCGGGCACATTAAAATGTTCCATCCACAACATCGTTTATTTAGATAGTAATAAGGAGGACAAGTTATCACATCAGCTGTAGAAATCCTGCTGTAAAAGCAGAGCAGGTCCCATGTAAGTAGAGCCGGAGCGGGATGTGCAGTTTGCTGCTGCTGCTGCAAAATGGCCTTTATATTATTTGTATGACGCATCACAGGAACGATCCAGACGTCTACATGCAAAGCAAAATGACAGAGGAGAAATACGCATTGAGTATTGATACATGCATATTCCTTTATACAGATATTCAGCACACAGTGAATGAAAAGGGTTGTGCCATCAAAATGAATGGTCACTATACAGTATATTAGCATACCATTGCTCGAAGTTCAAGGGTCAGTCTGAGATGTCAGGAAGGACTGAGGCTGCCTTCACACTTGCAGATGCATCTGCAGCGTTTAGCAGATGCATCTGCAAGTATCAGCATGCAGACCGCGGCCCCTATGTTTATAATAGGGCGCACCGCGGTGTGAATGCTCTCATTCATTCCTATATGTGAGCCGTAAGCAGGCGTATGCCTGCTGACAGATCACACTCTCCCGCCCGCACTATGGACGCAACATCTCGCGTCCATAGTGCGGGCGGGAGAGTGTGATCTGTCAGCAGGCATACGCCTGCTTACGGCTCACATATAGGAATGAATGAGAGCATTCACACCACGGCCGCGGTCTGCATGCTGATACTTGCAGATGCATCTGCAAAACGCTGCAGATGCATCTGCAAGTGTGAAGCCAGCCTAAAACTAACTAATCCAAGGGGCTACACAGGGTAAACATGGATAAATCACAAGGGTCAACATACGTTGGGTCAATTTAATCAAGCATACTAAAGTTGTAATAGAACACTGTAACATGTTGTTTAAAATGGAGCGCTGATGCCCTACCAATAGGGCCAATCGGCCAGCCCAAAACCTTTTTACTCACATGTGTTTAGATGGTGGGATGGCACTCATGTTGAGAACATTCTCCATCAAACAGCAGCCTCTAAAGTGTGTCGGACGGTGAGCACTGAAACGTTGGTGAAAAGGCAAGGAGGGTTATGTTTCTGTCCTTCCTCAGGGGGCAGTGTGGTCCTGAGGAAGGACGGAAACATGTGTCGGGGCTCCTCCCTGACACAAGTGGCACTCACAGGAACCTTTGGGTATGTTTGATTTGTTGAAATTAAAGGGTGAAAGGTTGAAGGGGTTAAAACTTAACCTTTATTTGTCATCTCATAAAAATGACTATAGAGTCAATAAAAATATAAAAACTACAAATAGTGTAAGATAGCACTGTGACTGTCACCAGTGTCAGTGATATAAAACTATCCCTGTATAGTCTAGGGCACTATGACCCTGTGACTATACAGGGATAGTTTTATATCACTGACACTGGTGACAGTCACAGTGCTATCTTACACTATTTGTAGTTTTTATATTTTTATTGACTCTATAGTCATTTTTATGAGATGACAAATAAAGGTTAAGTTTTAACCCCTTCAACCTTTCACCCTTTAATTTCATTACACTATTGGGCAATTGCTTCACTTTATGGGTGTAGTAAGCCCTATACCCTGCTATCATTACTATGTTTGATTTGTTACCTTTCTGCTGCTAATCTGCGCTATGCACTTTTTCACTCGGACCCCTGGGAGGGTTTTATAAATACCTATATAGACCCGATTTGTCTTTCCCTACTTCCCCAGGGAGTCTTAGCTCTGTCCATTGAACGCAATGTGATATATAGATGTTTTAGTATATGCAGTTTTGCACAGAATTGATGATTTTTTACCCCTATTGTGTTTTTGTGATGTGATCTAGCCACTCGTGTTGGTTCTCTCCCTCATACCCCCATCTGTATCCACGTTACTTTATGATTGGATGTAACTTATTGTAATGTTTGTGTCACTGGCTTGATTAAATATAGCAATTTTGCTTCTGCAATAATTTGTTTCCATCTCAGTAATTTATGTACCCCTGAACACTAGTCCTCTGGTTTCATATAGGTATCGTGTTTGGTACCTTACAAATGAGGTCCAATTCCCTTGCTAATTTTCTTAGGAGTCAGAGACTTAGTTGTGGAATCGGTGTCCATTTTGGTAGAGTTGGAGTCGGATTCAGGGAAAATGAGGAGTCGGAGTTGAATTCAGATGTTTGGCTTACTGACTTCACAGCAATGATTGTCGCGTCGGAGTCAGATTCAGTGAAATTGAAAAGTTGGAGTCGGATGTTTGGCTTACTGAGTCCACAGCCCTTGTTGAGGAGTTGGAGTCAATGTCCGTTTTGGTAAAGTTGGAGTCGGATGTTTGGCTTACTGACTCCACAGCCCTTGTTGAGGAGTCGGAGTCAATGTCCGTTTTGGTAAAGTTGGAGTCGGATGTTTGGCTTACTGACTCCACAGCCCTTGTTGAGGAGTCGGAGTCAATGTCTGTTTTGGTAAAGTTGGAGTCGGATGTTTGGCTTACTGACTCCACAGCCCTGGTTGAGGAGTCGGAGTCAGTATCTATTTTGGTAAAGTTGGAGTCAGATGTTTGGCTTACTGACTCCACAGCCCTGGTTGAGGAGTCAGAGTCAATGTCCGTTTTGGTAAAGTCAGAGTCGGATGTTTGGCTTACTGACTCCACAGCCCTGGTTGAGGAGTCGGAGTCAATGTCCGTTTTGGTAAAGTTGGAGTCGGATGTTTGGCTTACTGACTCCACAGCCCTGGTTGAGGAGTCCGAGTCAGTATCCATTTTGGGAAAGTTGGAGTCGGATGTTTGGCTTACTGACTCCACAGTCCTGGTTGAGGAGTCGGAGTGAATGTCCGTTTTGGTAAAATTGGAGTCAGATGTTTGGCTTACTGACTCCACAGCCCTGGTTGAGGAGTCGGAGTCAATGTCCGTTTTGGTAAAGTTGGAGTCGGATGTTTGGCTTACTGACTCCACAGCCCTGGTTGAGGAGTCCGAGTCAGTATCCATTTTGGTAAAGTTGGAGTCGGATGTTTGGCTTACTGACTCCACAGTCCTGGTTGAGGAGTCGGAGTCAATGTCCGTTTTGGTAAAGTTGGAGTCGGATGTTTGGCTTACTGACTCCACAGCCCTGGTTGAGGAGTCGGAGTCAATGTCCGTTTTGGTAAAGTTGGAGTCGGATGTTTGGCTTACTGACTCCACAGCCCTGGTTGAGGAGTCGGAGTCAATGTCCGTTTTGGTAAAGTTGGAGTCGGATGTTTGGCTTACTGACTCCACAGTCCTGGTTGAGGAGTCGGAGTCAATGTCCGTTTTGGTAAAGTTGGAGTCAGATGTTTGGCTTACTGACTCCACAGTCCTAGTCACATCTAAGAAGTAGGATAACTGTCTATTTTCAATTAGAATAGGTTTTTGTTATGTTGTGGCATTGGGGAAAGACTATGGATAAACAAAGAAAATATACAAACACGGTTTATAATAAAACCTCCCGAGACACATAAAACGTCTTTATTGAGGTATCTTCTTCCAGAAACTCATCGGGGAGCTCAATTACATTACATTATAATGCTGAAGCCAAGAAAAAGTCGTTTTCTCATTGCTACAATATAGCCACAGCCACACATTTTCCACAGATTTTATTAAAATGATATGCTTTAGAGCTTTAGATAAGTTTTAATTACTGTACAAATCATGAAATTGCTGAAGCAGGGGCCATGGTGGACACTTACATAGGAAAGAAAAAAGAAATCCAATAGAAGACACAACCAAAATAGGCGCAATGTAATTGTCTTGGGAATGGTCTTCATTACACGGCATAAAATGACAGCAGTAAGATACAGTTATACTAATCTCAGACAATACTTACCATGTGCAACCTTTAATGAGATGAAGCAAAGACACAAAATAAAATCTAATTAAATGAGTAACCAGCAATCTAATGAAATTAAGCTCTTGAGATGTTTTAATGGTATAGCCCAATCTAGATTATTATACTTTGTAGTGTTCGTATTGGGGAAAAAAAAGTTTTAAAAAATGGAAATAAAACTAAAATCTAACCATCCTGTTACATAATAATGTAAAAAAGTTATTCTGTTCTTTTCAGTCAATTGAAAAAAATAATTTTTAATTTTTTTGTTCCCTTAATGACGTTTGTGCAATGACAACCAACTATACCACCATAATTGTCAGAGAACTGAGAATAAAACCATTGATCTGGCTAATTTGTTATATTGATGTCTATTTTCACATATGGAATAACATCATTTAATAAAAATATACAAATAACAAGAACTGTTTTAGATTTTTTTAATATTAGTATTTAACCTAATTTTAGTTACTTGGAAAAAGCTACGACTTAGGCCCCTTTCACATCGTGGTTTTTGCTGATCGCGGCAGTTGTGGTGAAAAAAACGCAACTGCCGCGATTACCGCATAGCGGCTGCACTTGCGGTTCACTTGCGGCAAGCCCCATACAATGTCTATGGGGCTTGCGGTAAGTGTGCGGCAGGTGCGGCAAGTGCGGTTTCGGTACTTGTGGCAGGCGCGGCAGCGAAAAGAACCGCGGCATACCGCGTTTTTTTCGCGGCCGCACCTGCCGCAAGTGCCAACACCGCACTTGCCGCACCTGCCGCACACTTACCGCAAGCCCCATAGACATTGTATGGGGCTTGCCGCAAGTGAACCGCAAGTGCAGCCGCTATGCGGTAATCGCGGCAGTTGCGTTTTTTTCACCGCAACTGCCGCGATCAGCGAAAACCACTGATGTGAAAGGGGCCTAAGACTTCATAGAAGAAGTGTTTGACTATATTCACTTTTCTATTCGGGGATCAAATCCTCCAGGCAAAGAATAATCTCGTTATGGCGATGATGGGATGGATGATAAAAAGGAGGTGTGATCAGCATTAGAGATCAGCAAACCTTTCAAGGTTTTGTTTGGTTACGGTAGTAGAGATGTTCATACCCGTAGAACCTCGGGTTTAGGTGGTGCCCCAACTTGTCCAGAACATCGTCTGAAGTTACTGATAGGCAGTTTGGCGTTCCGTCCACATACACTCAGCCATTGGCAAACCACTACCGGGATGGGAGGGCGGTGAATTATCTCTTTTACATCCACACTACGGGCGATAACTCTGTTTTTACTCCCACTGCAAGCCAATCAAACACTGCAATCGGTTCACACTGGGCCACGCACCGAGCACCAAGAGCCTGAGACAGTGCCTCTACAACTGAGTATGCAAAACACGTCAACAGTGTCACACCAAAAAGTGAACATGGACGTAATCTAATGCTGAGCAGCCCAAAAGTCACCATTCCTCACTGAAGTTTGGGGAAAGCCCAACGTGTTCCCGGCATTCAGTAGCTCGTCACCTCATACAGTTCAGTCTAGTTTGGTTCTAAGGAATTTGTTTGATTGCCATACCTGAGTCAAGAAGACATTTTTCACTTAAAGTTAAGTGCACATGGTAAAATTTAGACGCAGGTGCAGTTGGCGAGTTTTCAAAGGAGAAGCCGCTTTAGAATACGTTGGTGGTCGATTTAATGAAGCGGCATTGACGTTGGTACTGCCACTGTTTTTGCTCTGGTGTATTTACTGAATACTGGAAAGCAGAAGCAGCCCAAAGAATAAGAATGTCATTTCTTTTAACCGCTTAAAGTTTTACAATCCCTGTAGCGCTTAGAAGTGACTTTAGGCTATGTGCCACAGTGCGTTTTTCCTGCGATATTTACCTGTGTTTTTACCATGGTTTTATGCAAATTTATGCTAATCTATACAAGTGTTTGGAATTTTCGCTTTGAAAAAAATGAGCATGTCAATTCTTTTCTATGTTTTTGCTGTAGTCAATGGCAAAACGCAACAGAAACGTGCAAAAAAATGCAGCCAAATACGCAGCCAATTTCCTGCCAAGGAATCTAGAGATCCTAGAAACCTGTACAGATTTTGCTGTGTTTTTGGCTGCAGCAAAAATGCCCTGTGTGCACATACCCTAAAACAGCATTGCTGTGCATTATGGTCAAATATGGGGTACTTTTGCATCACTTTTCTAGACTGATTCCAGGAAAAATCTGCCTGAAAAACCTAATAATGGACATTCAGAATCTACCTCATGGAGTTTTGCCTTTCTCTGGATCAACACATTAGGTTATAGGGTGAACTTGATGCAACTCTGACTTAAGGAATCACAATGAATTCTACTATAAATCGCAAGACACAATGCAAATGAGAACCAAGCATTAAGCCCCGTCACACTAAGCGAGATCGCTAGCGAGATTGCTGCTGAGTCACAAGTTTTGTGACTCAACGACCTCAGCAGCGATCTCGCTCCGTTTGACACGTAGCAGGGATCAGGCCCCTGCTGTGAGATCGCTGATCGTGACAAACCATTCTGGACCATTTTTTGGTCGTCGCGCTCCTAATGGCCAGCGTGCATTGCAGTGTTTGACAGGGACAACCACCAATTATCTCAATACTACGCCCGAGAGTAGCAGAGTCCCAATGACCGCTGTATCGTTGCTGCGTCACTGGTGAGATCTGACTGTTTGACATCTTATCAGCAACCACGTAGCGACGCACCAGTGATCCGTACCAGGTCGTATCATTGTTGGGATCGCTGGAGCGTCTCCAGGTGTTACGGTACCCTTAAAGTGGCCACAATGCAAATGAGAACCAAACACTAAGGTGGCCACAATGCAAATGAGAACCAAGTGCTAAGGTGGCCACAATGCAAATGAGAACCAAACACTAAGGTAGCCACAATGCAAATGAGAACCAAACACTAAGGTGGCCACACTGCAAATGAGAACCAAACACTAAGGTGGCCACACAGCACTTGGTTCTCATTTGCAAAGGTGGCCACACTGCAAATGAGAACCAAGTGCTAAGGTGGCCACAATGCAAATGAAAACCAAATGCTAAGGTAGCCACAATGCAAATGAGAACCAAACACTAAGGTAGCCACAATGCAAATGAGAACCAAACACTAAGGTGGCCACACTGCAAATGAGAACCAAGTGCTAAGGTGGCCACACTGCAAATGAGAACCAAGTGCAAAGGTGGCCACAATGCAAATGAGATCTAGGCACTAAGGTAGCCACAATACCAATGAGAACTGAGCACTAAAGTGGCCACAATGCAAATGAAACCTGAGCATGAAGGTAGCCACCATTGTGCAACATCTTTCACTTGACCTTGCACGCTCAGTTGGCCAAATGTAAATGTGCTGTGACTTCATCAGATGCTTTAAAGGATGAAAGGTCCAATGTTCTCTCTAAGTTTTCAAAAAATAGTGAGGCACTTTGGAGAACTGGGGGAAAATGAAGTTTCTTTACAGAGGAGACACAAGAGTATCCCAGATTAAACAAAAGCTACCTGAAGAATGGGCATGCCCCTTCTTTATATCACCTAAGGAATTCTGAACCCTGAAGCAGTTAAAAGAATTGACTTAATTTGGAACGTGCACAGCAATGTCGTTTTAACATTGCTGTGCATATGCTCATTATATCGAGTGTTTTGCATCTCTTTTCCAGGCTTACTCTGGGAAAAACCTGCCTGAAAAATAAGTTGTGTGTACTTAGCCTAATAATGTTTCAGCATTTGCCTCATGCAAGGGCAATTGACATTAAAATGAAGCTTGGTAGCCAGAATCCAGTTCTGGTCTGGAGTAGCCAGTCCACCAGTTCTATACATCAATCATTGGGATTTATAAGAAGAGACACACACTAGTACATTTTATCTAAAATGTTAAAAGAGAAAAAACTAAAACAAAGTGCGACTTCCTAATATTTCCCCTGATAGAGCATCGCTTGTGCGGACCACCACAGCCTCCATTTCTTTAATACAAATGAAAAATTGGATTTTCACTGACAACAGCATTAGATGCAGTACTTGGCACAGTGTTCTGTTTCCACATATTCTGTATTGATTAGTTCCTCTAGTCTATTTCTTCACAAGTAAATTGATTTAAATGGGTCAATTGACCTGCAATGTACTCATGGTATAGGCTGACAGACCAAACGTTTGATGGATATTGAACAGGAAACAGTTCGATAAAGTGACCTTTGCAATTCTTTATAAAAAGTACATTTTCTTGACGAAAGTTCATCATTTTCTTAGATGCAAATGAGCATCTTACTTTTAGGTGACATTTATAATAAATGATAATAGAGTGATTGCCTATGGATGTCAGTTTTTAGCATTTATTTTTAAACAAAGGTCGACCATTCTGCAGTGACTAAGCTCTTAATAAATCTCAATGGTCCGAGCTAGTAATGCACGAGAACTACCATGCTTGGGTGCTCAGTACTCGTAACGAGCAGTTTGACACTTGGATGGCTTTGACTCGTGTACCAAGTATAATGGAAGTCAATGTCAAACTTGAGCATTTTTTACCATTATACTTGGTAAACAAGATGAGCCTGTCCGAGCGTCAAACTGCTTCGTGACGAGTACCGGGCACCCGAGCATGGTAGCACTCGCTCATCACTAGTTGGCGCCCCACTTTCTATTACAGAATTACAAACCCCTGTATAGACATTGGGTTAAATGCCAAAATGTAGGTTCCTTGCATCCACCTCAATAAACTCTTAAAGGAACCTGTCACCAGGTTTTGCAACCTAATCTGAGAATACCATAATATAGGACCCGAGATCATGATTCCAGCGATGTGTCACTTATGCTGCTTTCACATTGCAATTTTTTGAGATCTGTGGCTGTCCGTTTTAAAACGATTTAGCCCCCATGTATCCCTATGGGCAACAGATCGGATCGCATTTGGCCTAATTGCCATCCGATTTGTGTCGGATCCGATTCTGTCCGATTTTTTGCTATACCCAAAATTGGAGACTGCTCTGATTTTGGGCACAGCAGACCAAATTGGACCGAATCAGATCCAACCTGATCCGTGGCCATTAACATGGGGGCATATGGAGCACAGGTCTAAGAAAGCTGATCGTTTCTCAGACCCGATTTTAGTGTACTGACCATGCTCAGTACACTAAAACTGCTCTTTACTGTCTAATGTCACTTCCGCAATGTATTTACAGTACATACATTGCGGAAGTGAAATTAAGTAAACGCAAGTGTTAAAAATAAAAAATATACATGCTCTTCTCTCCTGCGTGTCCCCGATGTCGGCATCTATCTTCCACGGCTGGAGGACCTAACTGTGCGGGGCTAACTGATCAGCTGATCGGTCACATGACCAGTAACTGAGGTCATGTGACCGATCAGCTAATTGAGTAGCCCCGCCCCCCAGGTCCTTCAACCCTCGGTAGCTAGATGGAGCGCTTCGGGGGACTCACTGGAGAGGTGAGCATATATATTTTTTATTTTTAACACTTGTTTTTACTTAAGTTCACTCCCACAATGTATGTATATATACATTGCGGGAGTCAATAAGATAGAAATAACAAGAAAGGGAATATTGACCGCGTAACTTTTTTGATTGTCATATATGGTAGCGCGGTCAATATTCCCTTTTTATTTCTATTTTATTGACACAATGTTATTGTGAAGACTGCAGCAACCTTCTAATACGCTTTTGTGGTGGTTGTGGCTTACACAACCCTGCCAGGTAATTGTGTACCTTTTGAACACTTCCAATTGTTATACTGGTAACACCCTAGATTGCACTTTTTCCATTCCAGATTTTCTTATATTACATTGCGCTGCACACAGGACCGGCATTATAGCCCCCCAGTCCTGTGTGCTGATCCCGTCCGCAGCTGTCTGGGTCCTCCGCGACAGAACCAGACCGGATCATGCCGCAGTGTGAAGCGGCTTAAAGCAACACCCAAAAGTAAGACTTCGGTTCACACTAGCATTGTAAATAGGTTGATTATACTTCCTTAACCAAAAATCACAGCCAACCTTTTCTTTTTTTTACAGACAAATTAGAAACCTCTATCAATTCATGAATTGTAATATACAGAATATCTACAGTAGACAGCAGTAATCTAAGCACATGAATAGAATCCACAGGGGCCGATAAGTTAATCGTACGAACCGGCACAGGGAAATCATCAATCCCTTTTTTTTATGGTCACGAAAGAAAGTTTCACTATTTTCCTGCCTGGGAATTTGAGGACATTGGCAACCCAGTTTATGAACCTTCATCGGGGATCCAGAAAACATTTAACAAGACCTGGATCAAGGCTAAAGTAGGTTTGTTTTACAGTTTGTTGGGGTTTAGGTTACAGTGGGCTGTAAGAAGGTAACATGGGGTCACCAAGCAGGGAGGTTACCATGTTGGTCCGTAGACAGGCGCTGCGTAGAGTATTTATGAAAGGAGAGAGATCACAAGGCACCAATGGTCATTAAAGGAAACCTGTCATCAGGTTTTTCCCATATAAACTGCAGCAACCATCAGTAAGCCCTTATATACAGCCTTATAGAATACTGTATGTGCCGACAGACTGATCTGTATAACATAAAAAATACCTTTTATTATACTCACCTATGGGGCAGTCCAGTCTGATGGATGTCGATGATCTTAATCCGGCACCTCCTCTCTGTTTATGAATTCCATCCTCCTTCCCTGTTTCATGTGGATAACACGTCGTATGTCATAAACACAGTGTCTTAGATCACGCTCCTGTGCACATGTATTTCTCTCTTTGATCTTTCCCCATGCCTTTGCACTACAATACTTTGCTCTGCCCCTCACAAGGCTGATGTAGGACGCATCATCCACACAAAACACAGGAGGAGGAGGATTCAATCACAAAAAGAGAGGAGGCCCTGGCTCAAGACCAGCAACGCCCATCGAATCGGACCACTCTGTAGGTGAGTATAATAAAAAACCTTATTTTATATTATAGAGATCGGCTTGGGGATCGGGTTTCTAGAATGCTGTCTAAAAAGCCATACATGTCGTTGCCACACTCTACATGGGAAAAACCTGGTGACAGGTTCCCATTAAGCAGCCTCCTACCTGCCCACTCGGTGCTATACTTATTATTGTCTCACTCCCCAATTCTTTTCATTCAGGTTACAGTTTTGTTTTTTTTGTAAAAAACGTAGATATCTGAAAGATAACTTGTGGACAATGTAAAAATATAAAAGGTGGGGACAAGAGCGCAATAGTGCCCTATCACTGGTGACACTACAGTAGTTCGAGGTGGTGCTGTGGAACCACTCACCTGATGCAGTTGTGAAACCCAAAACTGGTTTGAAGGCGTATAGTACTCCAAACTGCTGCAGGACCTCCACCAACCAGCACATCAGGCAATACTCGGTGACATGTATTCTCTGGTCGGACTGGTAGTGCCAATGTTGAAAGTTAAAACTGCAGAGGACATTTATAGAAACCTTCCAAGTAGGATATTTTATATATGTATATTCATTAATTAAGCATTGCCTATATAGTGCCATCATGTTATGCAGCACGTTACAGGTGCTGGAAAATGGAGAACCCAGAGGAAACCCACACAAACACAGGGAAAACATACAAACTCCTAACATGCTAACCACTGAGCCACCATGCTGTCAATAATACATGTAATTTTATAATTATTTATTGAATTGATGGATCAGTCACAGTATCAAAGCCTCTGTAACCGACATAAACCATAGCACAAGTGTTTGTAAAGTCTAAAGGCCCAGTTACACGCTGCGATGTCCCAGCGATCCGACCAATGATCGGGATCACTTGGACGCCGCTATCTGATTGCTGGTGAGCTGTCACACAGGCAACTCACCAGCGATCAGCGAGAATGCTGGTAACCAGGGTACACATCGGGTAACTAAGCAGATGCTGCACTAAGTTACCCGATGTTTACCCTGGTTACCATGTCCCCCAGCATGTACTGTGCGGCACTGGGAGGTCATTGATCATTGTTGTCCCGCTGTCAAAGACGCCGATGCTGGCCGCCCAGCGGAGACCAGCGATCAAAAAATAGTCCTGACCATTTGCCAACGAGCTGATTGCTTTTCGTTGGTAGATATCACACACTAGCAGCATCGCTACGAGGTCGCTGCAACGTCACAAAACCAGTGACATTTCAACGATATCATTAGCGATATCGTTGCGTGTAACCCGGCCTTTAGTCTAGTAGTAAACCTATATGCCAATTAAGTAACTTCAGCCCCTAAATTAACATGATTGTAGTATGAATGAAAATACCCTATTCTGCATTCAGCACTACGGTAATTGACTGCTGCTGGTCTGTTTTCTCTGTAGGGCACGTTCATATTACGACACATTAGCCCTTGACTTTCTGAAAGAATTCAGAGTTGGTGAAGGGTGTCTAATAAGAAATGCTTCCATCTGCTTTCCTTTGTGTTCTGTTAACTTAATGTTCTCTGACAGATACACATTTTAAGTTTGAGCTCATAGTGACATCATTTTATGACTTGAGCGATAAGCAGGATATCATAAAAATAATACAACTCCGTGTGCCCTTAGACGTCTCCCTAGTTCTTCTCCTCCAGTCTCACTTTGTAAGGGATAGAGACAGTATTTCAATAGAATAATAACACTGTAATCAACAAAACTGTGAGATAAGGGTTGTCATGAAGTCATCATTCCCACGAGAAGTTTACAGTGTACGTCCTGATTTGGTCAAAATGGAAACTCCAGAAGACTTACCCAAGTCTGCATACTAGAAACCACAGATTACGCTGCTAGTGCTACCTGCTATAGCATTCTAAAAATGACAATCATGTCTTCCTCTACTAAGTGTCTTTTCTAAGAGCTCCAATTTGAGCTGTTACACTGTTATTCTCTCTGGAAATTTATTGATACATTGAAACTGGGTGTCAACATTTCTCTTATCAATAAGCTCTGTGTCTACAAAGTCTATACCAGGGGTCTCCAACCTTTGGTTCGGAAGCCACACGTGTCTTGTGGACCCATGATGTGTGGCTCGTGCCTGTCTTCCAGCTTGGTGAAGAAGCACCAGGTCTACAACAGCCATGAAGAGCAGATCTCCAGATAGTAAGTTTTGTATGTAGACCCACATAGAAGAGCAGACCTGAATTGGGGTAAGGTAGGGACCCCTGGATCTTGGTATACTTGATGTGATTTCTGTGGAAAAGCTTTTGTTGTCAATATACTGGTAATGGGGGTTCTGGGTGTGAAGGGGCACGAGCTGTATGTGGTTTGTGACCCTCTCTCAGAGGTGAATGTGGCTCAAGACCCTCTCTGTTTGCTGGTTGTGGGCTCGTGACATTTTCTCAGAGCTGAATGTGGCTCTCAAAGTTGGAGACCTCAGGTCTAAACAATGCAACTATTAATACCAGAGATGAGCGGATCAGGCAACATTTAAAGTGGGCTGTTTGTGTGGACTATCCTGGGATATCCATATTTGCAGAAAAGTTATTTTCTGTAAATTCAGTGTCTTTATTATGCTTGGGGTCTTAACAATTGCTCATTTTTCCCATCTACCCAGTAAATTCTTCTGATTCCATTAGGTCATAATAGGATAAATACAGACTGTCTGAATCCTTCCAAGTCTCTTTTCACTGCACGAGTCATACATTAGAACTACAAAGTGTTTTCTGTTACCTAGATTTGTAGTTGAAATGATGACTCATGTAAAGAATAGAGACTTCCTGTTTCTACACAGAGCTTGGAAGGATTCAGCCGGTCTATTTTTAATCATGTGATATCATAGACTTATTGGAATAGAGAAGAATTAAATGGGTAGAAGGGCAAAAGGGAGCAATTGTAAGTACATAATACTATATATAAAAATGATTGCAATATATTGAGAGGATAAAAACTTTGATGAGAATGTTTCGTTAACCTTTTCAACTAACCGACTACTTTTACTTTACTCTGAATAATTGTTCTGTGATTTAGAGCCACCTGTTCTCCTTCACAGTTAAATCTACAGCCACTAGTAAAACTTTGACACCAGCTTTAAATAATAAAGTAGAAAAGGCATGAGACAAACATAAATTGTGCAAAAACAGTAAAGAGTTTAAATCATTCTTTTGTCACTTAAAAGTTTACAGGTTAGGAATTTTACATACATTTATATACACAACATGGCACTTTGTCCAATAGATAGAGACGCTGCGGTACAACAATTTGTATTCCCCTAGTAGACCATTCTATATGCCAGAGATGCGTAACAAATCTTCTGAGCAATTTTTAACCTCTGTAAAAGGTAAAAACTGTCTATCTCCATCCATAATAAATAAAGTGTTAAAATAATTGTAAACCTGTCACCCTGAGACAGCAATTCCTTCCAGATTTATTCTTGCGCCTGAAATGCGTTGAGCTTCCTTCAGAATTGTTTATTATACCGTCCAAACATACTAATGCTTTTGCTGAGGTTTGTGCACTTGTCTGAGTTCTTTCCTCATTGATTTGTGTCCTTGCTCCCATTGTTTTCAGCAATCTCAGCAGACCAGCTCCTTTACAGCGATTGTCCTGTTATCTCTACATTGTTAGGTGTCTGTATTGTCAGTTTACTACATGATACCAAAGGATAGAAAACTAGAAAACACCCATTTTGAGAATGGATTTTATCTCTGTATCTATCAGTCCACAGTACAATTGTGTCAGGGTGGTCTAAAAACTACAGCAGATCCGGAAAGACTCAATTCCTTCTCCAGGTGAATTTTTCAGGGCTTAAGCCCCGTCACACTAAGTGAGATCATAGCGAGATCGCTGCTGAGTCACAAATTTGGTGACGCAACAGCAACCTAGTCCCGCGATCTCGCTATGTTTGACACTTAGCAGTGACCAGGCTCCTCGCTGTGAGATCGCTGGTCATGTCAGAGTCGCCTGGACCATTTTTTGATCGTTGGGGTCCCACTGGGCAGCATGCACCGGTGTGTTTGACAGGGACAACGACCTCAATACTACAGGTCTGAGAAACAGGGTCCCAACGTATCATTCCGGGTCGTTGCTGCGTCACTGGTGAATCTGACTGTTTGACATCTCACCAGTGACCACGTAGCAACGCACCAGCGATCCCTACCAGGTCGTAAAACGGACAGCCACGGATCCGATTTGGCCCCCATGTTATCCTATGGGCACGGATCGGATCGATTTGGCCTAATTGCCATCCGATTTTGTTGAATACGATTTGTGTCCGATTTTTTGCTGTACCCAAAATCGGAGACTGCTCCAATTTTGGGCACAGAAAAAAAATCGGACACAAATCGGATCCGACAAAATCGGATGGCAATTAGGCCAAATCCGACCCGATCCGCGGCCTTTAACCTGGGGGCCAATGGAGCACGGGTCCGAGAAAACACAGGATCGTTTGTCGGACCCGATTTTAGTGTACTGAGCAAACAGCTTATAAAGTACAGCAGTTGGGAGAGAAAGGGGTAAAGTAAGAAAATGGAGTATATAACAATATTTCAGAACTTTTCAATGCCCTGAGAGGATAATTCTAGGCAAGATACCTAGACAAGATGAAAGGATGACTATCAGAATGCCTTTGAGACCTGCTGAGCAAAGTGGTAAGAGCCAAGTCTGCCCATAGTAGAAACGGTGCCAACTCTTCCTGGTAAAAATTTTGAGTTAACTTGGCCCATACAATTAACATTTCATACACGAAAACTGTACCAATTAGATTAATCAGATGCAGGAAGATGGGCATTTCTTGCATTCAATAAGGAATACAAAATGCATCTTAAAGAGGGTTTCTCCTACTAATGTGATCTCTTTGATCTCTTTACTCCTTACTTTTCCTAACTCTTTCCCAAAATACTTCTACTGTCTACTCTGTTCCTGTAAGAAACAACCGGGTGTCGGAGACAAATGTATCTTGCACCGTCAAAACAACCCGAGGTGGCGGCGTGTAAACTCGGTTGTTGCCACCCGTCACTCTCGACACCTGTTTTTCAGCAGTGCTCTAAAACAGGTTGGTTTCAACCCGATGGTAGCGGCGTCTAAATGAGTTACAGGAAGGTTTTTTTGCCACCCAGTTAACTCCCTGAGGCGTGACACAGCCTCTGGGAAAACGCCCCCCTTCAGCGATCATTGGTGGAAGCTCCTGCATTACGATTGGTTGTCCCTGCATAGGGCGGCATATTTAAGGAGCTGACCAGTCACACTACACAATTGCAATAGCATCATGTATTAGCCAGCCTTCCTGCCCTGGCTGGCCAATCATGATGCTATTGCATTGTCCAATCATCGAACGAGCGTCTCGTAATCCACAACTCTGGCACGCCTATGTGTTGTCCCTGCTGTCCCAGGTCCTCCCATATTACCTTCTGTAGCGACGTGTAAATGAGGGACGGTGCTCTACAGAGGGTAACTTGAGCACCCGGCGGTGCATCCAGGGATAGATTAAACCTTCTGTAGAGCACCTTGTAGCGGCGTGTAAAGGCGGTATCGGGTACCGTTTGCAACCGTTCGAACGTGTTTGTGCACGTGAGACACCCGGTTATTTCCAACCTTCTGTAGCGGCGTGTAAAGGTACCATAAGGGACCCGTAGATACCTTTATTGATGTTCTTGCATTATACTTCCAGTCTAGAGACCGGATTCAGACCAGCTGAGCAGGGCACGTCACTGGTAGGAACACGGCTACCTCTCTGTGATTGACAGCAGTCTCGGCATGCCCAGATCAGACGTCACTCTCGTCTCAGTCCCCACAAGAGACGTGCTCTGCTCTGTTGGTTAAAATCCGGTCTCCAGACTGGAAGATCAAAGCTACAACAACAATAAAAGAATTTATGAAAACCTCTTTAACATTTTACAAGTTGACTTTTGTTTTCAATTTTTTTTTCATGTATTGCTTATCTGTAGTATAACTGGATTTAGCCAACAAATGCCTGTTCTTTGAGGCATGCCAACAACTAACTGGCAAACCATATACGGTAAGCGTAATAAGAAAACGTTTCATGTTTCACAATACTTTTTACCTTTTGAAGCCATTATTTGTCAAAACGTCCGCCCAGTGGTTTATGGCCAGGATATAACTCAGATCACAAACACCACATTCAACCTATCACATACATTACTATGGTTATAATAAAGCATTTACATCAGACACGATTTATGAGAACTTGTCAGTAGAATATACCCCTACAAACGACTGTGATCAACAAAGAACTCAAAAGATTCTCCTGAATTAATATCTCTAAAGGTACTGTTACACGGCACGACATTGTCATCGACATCGCTGATACGTCACGGGCTTGGAAGCGTACCAGAGACGTCGTTGCAACCTCATTGTGTATGACTCTGGCAAGTTGGCACTATAAATCGTTGGATCGGAGTTGTCCGGTTTACCAACATGTTGGAAAACCTGACGATCTCAACTCCAGCAACCTGCTACATCGTTCTGTGTGACACCGCGATAACGATTACAAACCACTGGGGCCCCAATTGATCCTAAACATGTGTTCTTGGACCCAAAAAAAGATTTGTATTGAATAGAGAAGTGCGTAATAAGCTCAACCTCCAGTCCATTCATTGTCTATGGGACAACTAGAAATAGCTGAATAATATATTTTCTGGGTCTGCAGAGTACATGTTGTCTGTCATGGTACCTTTACACGCCGCCACAACAGGATGGATACCAACCGCTACTTCACGTGCACGAGCACGCCCAAACGGTTACAAACGGTAATCGCATCTCCTTTAGACGCCGCCACAAGGTGCGCTACGCTACGCTACATCTACAGCTAGATACATCGCCGGGTGACTCAAGTAGCCATCTGTAGCTCATTTACACACTGCTACAAACAGCTACTATGGGCTTACCTAGTGCAGCAGGGCCAGCACATAGGCGTGCTCCAATCGTGGATTACGAGACGTCCGTACGCTGATAGGAGAAAGCAAAAATACCATGATTGGACAGGCATCGCAGGAGGCAGATTAATACTTGACGCTCGAGCAATTGTGTAGTGTGACTCGTCAGCTCCTTAAATATGCCGCCCTGTGCGGCGACAACCAATCGCAACGCAGGAGCTTCCTCCAATGATTGCTGAAGGGGGCGGGGAAACCCGGACCCTGTGTCACGCCCCAGCTACATAGCATGGTGTAGAAACAACCCTTCTGTTCCTTCTTTACACGCCGATACGGCTCGCTACAATCGGCTTTGTTGCCATCTGTTTATGGGCAGTGCACGGATACAGATGTATCTGTAGCCGGCTGTGTCGTCCCGTCTTCAGACGCCGCTACTATGGGCGATATTGGCGCGACAAGCTACATTTGTAGCCTGTAGCGGGTTGTATCCATCCTGTTGTGGCGGCGTGTAAAGGTACCTTCAGAGTTCATCAGATCAAAAAGGCAACTTTGGACTGACCTGGTGCTAGATAGTCCATCTGGCAGATCACAGAAGAAACATGACCTTCAAGCTCTAACTTATTTAAAAGGAAATTAAGTTACTATGTGAATGCCCTGGGTTGTTTCAATAGAGTGGCTGCTCGCGGGAGGAGGATGAGCCAAGGATAGAAAAATGAAATAGTTTCCGAATAAGGACAAGCAAAACAGACAGTCGTATGACAAAACCATAGATTTAAACACAAGATCATACACACCAGGTTTGACGTTAGAAAGGATAACAGAAAAGACAAGGTCAGATTAAAGCAGAGTCACTAACAAGATATCAGCATAAAAAGGACCAGAGATGTCAGAGGTAATTTAGTACAATATCTGGCAATTCCCAGAAAACTGTTGGGAGTTTACATAAGGTGTGGTGCTGCCTCATTGGCCACAACAGGAAGCTGATTGTTCCCGCTGAGCTGCTGGACTACACACACATTCAGCTTTCATGGGTGGAACCGAAAGTTTCAGCTACACCAGTATACCAGCAGGACATTTGACCTGTCGGTTTGGGTGAAGATGTGACCTCAAGTGCAGGCTTGTCATAAAAGGACTTATGTAATTTCCTCATCAGGTTTCCAGCATTCAACTCACTGGCCAGAACCCATGATCTCACTTTTGGACCATAACATCTCCAATGGGGCAAATACTTTAAGTACCCTCTCACTCTTACATGATAATCTTGAATTCATGGTGTTTGACATCCTAATGAACCCTTGAATATCACATGAGGAAAATCTCTAATGTACCTTTACACGCCGCAACTATTGCCGGCGATCGGAGGCAACCGAACGTGCGCATGCACGTTTTTGACGGTTGCCTCCGAACGCCGATGCCGCATGTACACGCCACACGCCCTCAACCTAAGGTGATGTGTCGTTCCGGAAGTTCCCACACCAACATTGGGAAACATCTGGTTGACTCCTGACGCCGCTTCACACGCCGCAATCCCAAAAGGAATGTGGGTGTACATGTTCAGCGCCGCCAAAACATAGGCGTGACAGGGTTGTGTATTCCGCGCCCCAAACACGCTGATTAGACAACGCAATAGCGTCATGTTTGGCCAGCCTGCACAGGAAGGCTGGCTAATACATGACGCCAATGCAATTGTGTAGTGTGAATGGACAGCTCTTCCAATATGTCGCCCTGTGAAGTGACAGCCAATGGAAACACTGTAGCCACCACCAATCATCACTGATGGGGCGCGGTATCCAGCACGCTGTGGCACGCCTCTGGGAAATCACAAGGCGACGCAGATTCCATCCCTATCGCCCATTCACACGCCAAAACCAGGGCAATTCACCTTCTGGGTTGCCTCTGGTTTTTGAACAATGCTCTGAAACCGCAACCGGGAGCAACTTTAAAAATCACCATCACGTTCCACAATTACACATCGCAATTTCATAGCAATTTCAGGGCAACGGTGACGGAAATCCGGATTGCCTCTCAGTTGCTACACCGTAGTTGCGGCGTGTAAAGGTACCTTAACAGATTTAACAGGCAATCGATATATCTTGAGCATAGATTTGTAAAAATATGTTGGGTATCCTAAAGGATAAAGAAAGTTTCATACAGAAAACTACAGCTAATCATCTCAATTATTACTAATGAACCAATAAATTTGGATGAAAGCACTTTAGAGGGGTTATCTGGGACTATTTTATTTTTTATTATGGGCCCAAGAGCTTACAGGCATGTATTTGCTAACGATCTGACTATTGTGCCCAATGCTCTTTGTTTTGTCTGAGCAGACACGGGCTGCTCCTACCGGTGATTGTGTGACTTCTGGAGGCATACAGAATAGCTGCTTCCTTCTGCTCTACTCTTATGATGGGGCGTCACGGCCAATGTCATGATGAATGACAGCCAGATCCTGCTGCAAAACCTGTTTTGGGAGACAATTGTCAATCACTATGACATTGGAGGTTATGAACCATTGACAGAGCAGTATGGAAGAAGAAGAGGTACTCTGTTGTTGTGAAGCAGAATGAATTGCCGGCAGGAGAGAACGGTGATCACTCTGAACCGGTGCCGGGCAGAAGAGGCAGGTAGTTAGGAATTACCCACATTTCACTTCTTAGCCGTAAGAGAAAATAGTAAAGAGGCTATGTGGGAATATTATACATTTGAAGTCTTTAGTGGATAAAAGCACTTTCTCCCAAATACCTAAGCATAGCCCAATTATTAGCAGATGAGGTTGCTGGCCTCAAGTTCTCACTTCAGATAAGCTTTAACCTATCCACAGAGCTATCTGCCTCTGGACTGTCAATCTCAGCATCTTAAATGAGGATGATAAGATTACAAAAAAAGTGAGTTTTGATAGATGCTTGATAATGAATATTAAATTTTAAACTCATCTAAAGGAAAACTGATGATCAGAGAAATAACACCGAAGATATTGTTCATCTGATTAATACGATCTGTCTGACTTTTGGTTATTGAGTGGTGGGCAGAGAACTCGACCGCTCAATTTTGACCTTACTATAGAATGCTTTCCTGAATTTGGAAATAATCAAATACCCTAACTAGAATCAATATTTATTGGAATACCATACAAATGATGTACAATATGTTTGATAACTGACTTTAAGGCTTGAAAATTAGGCAGCCTGGACATAGGGACAAAGTGACACGGTATACCATATCTCAAGGAGGAGGATGGGATACAAAACATAGTGGTAAGTAGCAAGGCTGTGGAATCGGTAAGCCAAACATCTGACTCAGACTCCTCGATTTCCCTGAATTCAACTCCAACTCCACCAAACTGGACACCGACTCTATGACTCCGACTCCACAGCCGATATCCAGTGAGACCGAGGACCAGGGATGAGTTAATGAACTTTATTTGGAAAACATATATTAAGGGTATTTAACTCCTTTATCAGGTTCCTTGGTTATATATCCTTGGAAACGTTTTGTAAAATAAGGGGCCTTTATTCATCCCTGGTTGCCGGTCTCAATAGATATTGGCAGCGCTTACTAATTGCAATTTTTTGATCCAATTATCCTCCCTATGTATTTGGAGCCTGGATCCTTCCAAGTTCAGAAGCCGGAGGAAAAGCCTTATCCTGGCAACATCTACACACTCTAAATGGTGTTGTAGCTGTTCTATGAACAACCAGTTTGTAAATTTACTAAATCTGTGCAACATCTTTACAATAACCAGCATAATAACTTTTGTAAGATCACAGGATGGCAGATCTGTAATAAAGTATATGGCGAAGTGGGTTTAGCGACTTTTAGGAAAAGGTAAGAACTGAAGTAGTCTGGCTAGATGAGTACAGGACAGTTTGATATGGACACAGATTACAGATGTGAGTAAATATTCCCTACAGTTCCAAACTATGGTCAGCCACCACAAATCAAAATGAAACATTATTCCAGGGTGACCTACGAGCCATAAATTATGGGACTTATAGGTGGAACTGAGGAGGAACAAACAATTTTTGGGTGGGCTACACTTTGAGATATAAAGAGTTCTTTGATCAGAGAAAGAGAAGCAGTGGACACCGCAAAAACGCTAAGAAAATCAGAGTCCTCAGTCTCCGACAGAAAGATACTTCAGCAAAGTAAAGCAGGTTGTATGTTTTAAGCACCAAGTGTGAATTACCCCAAATAATCAAATGTAGACAACGCCATAGGATTTCCTAAGATTTCATTTCTTGGCTGATTCTAAATAAGTCACATTTTGGTGGTCCATGATAACAGTGACTTTAATGGAGGGTGGCAAACATAAAGTATACAATTCCTCAAAGGCCCATTTGATTGCTAACAATTCCCAATTACTAATGTTATTTTCTCCCAACAGATGAAACATTTCATGAAAACAAGTTACAAGAATGGAGCAGAGGGTGAGACGGTACCTTGGGATCATTCCAATCTTTGAGACATTTACCTCAACGACAAAAGGACACTCTAGATGAGGATGAGCAATGACAGGGTCAGATGAGAAACATTTTTGTAACTCCATAAAGGTTTGAACTGCCTCAAGTTTCCAGTATAATACAGCAGCACACACACCTTTCTGACTCCAACGTCGGGGCATTGGCCTCCACTACAAAAAAGTGATACGTTAGGCTGCATAAATAAAGGATCTGTTGAGAAGCATTCCTTCAACTCAAAGTAGACAAGGTTTCCAGTACGTTCAAACAGGAATGGTGTCCACGGTCAGCGCTGCTGCTTCAGAAAATACACTTGAAAGACATTGCTTTCTTCATCTCCTCCTTTATTCCTCCACACAAACCAATGCATTTCGGTGCAATCCTCGCACCTTCCTCAGGGTATATCTACCCTGAAAATGGTCATGGATCTTGATGTGCGCCCGCGCCGCCTCCACGACCATTACCTGGATGTCTGGACACTAAAAGCAGAGTTGCAGCTTCACAATGCAGGCAGGCACATGGAAAATGGCAGCCTCGACTGCACACCAACGTGACACACCCGCAGCTCTAGCTCCGCAGCTTTGCCATGATGGGGGGACCATATACCAGGATGATGAGGGACCATGTAACAGGATGGGGGGGGAGTGATGGGGGATATTTATACCAGGATGGGGGATATTTATACCAGAGTGGGGAATATATAAATACATACCAGGATGGTGGAGCATATACTAGGATGGGGGACATGTATACCAGGATGGGAGGGGTAATATACAAGGATGAGGGACATTTATACTGATTGTAAGATGGACACTCGCATTATAAGATGGACTCCATTTAACATTAAACATTTTTTTTTACTCGTTTCCTTCACCAAATTTGTGGTGTGTCTTATAAAGAAAAAAATGTAGTACTTCTTGAATATCTTGGAAATTTGAATGACAAGGTACACACCAGTAGATTAACGTCCTAAATAAAGAAAATACACTTTTTTAAGTTTAACAGAGAACTTTCTGAGTTGTGGAAATGCAGAACATACTACACATGTCAGGTGTGCGAGTCATCAGTTACATAAATATATTTACCATGTATATCTCTTCTGTTGTTGATGAAACTAAGTCACCACAATCTGAATGGCCACCACAGCAAATGTACTGGGTACATATGTCTTAGGCCCCTTTCACATCAGCGGTCAATCACTGATCACGGCAGTTGCGGTGAAAAAAACGCAACTGCCGAGGTTACAGCTGCACTTGCGGTTCACCTGCGGCAAGCCCCATGCAATGTCTATGGGGCTTGCGGTAAGTGTGCGTCAGGTGCGGTTTCAGCACTTGCGGCAGATGCAGCCAGGAAAAAACCACGGCTGCCCACGTTTTTTTCGCGGTCGCATCTGCCGCAAGTGCCGAAACCGCAACTATACCGCACTTGCCACACCTGCCGCAAGCCCCGTAGACATTGTATGGGGCTGGCCGCAGGTGAACCGCAAGTGCAGCCGTTATGCGGTAACCGCGGCAGTTGCGTTTTTTTCACCGCAACTGCCACGATCAGCGCTTACCGATGATATGAAAGGGCTCTCAGACAGTACAACACCACTATCTATGAACCTTTACCTAACTTTACACAGTTGACTATCAAGAGACTTTGTCAAAGCATAGCTGATTCAAAGGCATCTGGAGGAGGAAACTACAGAGATATGTTATTAATTTTGCCAGAAAGTCTAGTATTTAACTTATGGCAAAGGGCTGGGTCATAACACAGAGATGATGGCCCAATGACAAAACTCAGTGAATACTTTTCAGCAGTATGTTGGGTAGGAATGCTGACATTTTGCTATTGGTGAAGGTCAGAGTCATCATATAGGAGCCAAAAAGTTGCAAAGAAAGTCAACTGTGGACATTTTTTCAGCATTTGAGGGTAGGGAGAAGTCTGAAGCCTGAAGATCACCCTGCAGCAGAGAGAGATGCGATTTGAGTTGTTGCTGTACAGAAGCAAAGTAAGGGTAAATCCTCAACAGCTTTCATAAATGTCCATCTTAGTTACCAGACAGTTCAGGGGAGCTTTAAGCTTAGCATGGGTATGAAAGGCTTCCTAATATTTAAGACATTCTGCAAGATTCTGAACCAATTTGGCCAGATATTTCATAACATCAACCTAAGCTACCAGGTGATCCATTTTGGACTTATATTATATAAGTCTATGTGAAGCCATCAGCTCAAATTAGCTACATTGGACAGACTTGATGCTAGCCATTCTATCTGAAAGATCCCTGAAGAATCCTGGCCTACACCCTTTAACTCCTATTCAGCAATGTGGACTTAATCCAAGGATCCATGGGTTTTGTCAACATGGTGGTTGCTGGCCGGAGAAGAGTGCCTGAAGCTAGAATGTTCAAACTAAGCTGGGTCACAACCAGGAGGGACAAAACTGGGTCGGAATCATGAAACACAACTATAGTAAGGGGAATATGAAGACTCAGAAAGCAGGAAGTTGGAGAAAAACAAGATCAGAAAGTAAAGGTCAAAGACAGGAGGTTGACAGAGTAGAATATCTGGCAACCTACAGTAGACTGCTGGAGGATTAATTAAAGTGTGGTGCTCTCCTATTGTCCATAAGCACAGTAGTTGTAATCCGCTAATTGCAGTGAACAGCAAAAACACCCATTGACAGTCTGGCTGAGTGAAACCAAAGGCCCAAGCCACACCAGTATATCTAGCAGGATATCTCTGACTGTGAGGTTACCATCACCAGAGTCTACTACTTGTATAGAGTGGAGTCTGTTGCACCTGATGACAGAGGCAGATGTCTCTGGAGCAGGTTTGGGTGGAAATGTGACAGCTCGATTCTCCAAATCCAGAGCCCCCTTTCGGAGTGAAGAGGAAATCCCAGTGGTTGGACCATACGTGATCAGTAAGTTATCTCCTATCCTAGGGATAGAATATACCTTACTATCTTGTAAATAACCATGTGTCTGTGAGAATATTAATCTTAGTCCATCTCTTGTCTACTGATGCAGAGCTGAAAAAAGCACATGCTCGGTGTTTGCCCATGTATTGGCAGAGTAATCAATAATGCCCAGTGCATACGCTAGTTGCCAGCTTACGTATGTGCCTTCAGAACTGGTGCATGTGCAAAATCATTTGTTTACTTTGCCAACATAAGAGCAAATACTCTGTTCGACAATTATGGACAACTAGCAGCACATTTTGTGCATCTTGTAAATGATGCCCATCTGCACCAGGGTACAATGGGCTGGTTTAATGAATATTGACCACAAAACTCACCACTGAAGCCTTGATTTGCATATAACAAAATAAAATAAAAAATAAAAAATAAGGCATGCAGTACAAAAACAGTGTGGTAGGTTTCCCTCCGGGGAGAAGACCCAAGATGGAGTTGACTCCTTAGGTTCCTGGGGGATTGAGAGCTTTATATTTGAAAATCTAATCTCTAACCAATATAAACATATTACCTAATACAAACAGAATTACAAATTAATTTAGATAAAAAGACATGTACAACTTCTATGAAGAGAACAAACACAACACTTCCAGGAAGGCCTCCTCCATTTATGCTGCAAATGAAGGCAATGTCTCTTGAAATGTAAAGCTCGGCTATTAATAACACGGCTCAATGTTGCGTTGATGACTTTCAAAGTCCTCTACGTGGCAGAATAACTGATGATCATAGGGTTCCATCACTGCTTTAAATTTTTAAAGCACCCAGATAGAAATTCAATATGACCTTATTATAATGCACTTCATTATTCACGTATACGGTCGGGTATTAGGGTCTTCACTGTCAATTTAAATTTATGAAGGCTTCACGAGTTCAGTTATCATCATTCCTTGCTGTAATTTGGACCTTACCGTCTATGACAGCTGGTGGTCACGGAGGGCAATTGCTCCCTTGGCTGGAAATGAATGTAATGACTTGGCCCTTTCTTATTACTTAGGATAGCGCTACGGAGCTGGTGCTCGAAAAGGTAGTCTCGGAGGATGCATACCACTACATCTACAGGGATAGACCGTACATAAATATAGGTATACGGTATAGTATATACATATGCGCATTTGAGAACCAGACCTTGTGGTGGTATTACAGCCACGCTTTGTCAATTGATAAGAAAAAACATAAAACCATGGTGGTGGTATCTTTCATACATTATATTATAATACTATTTGTAAAAATGATATGAGAAATGTAGTATTTGTAGAACACACTGGTCGTTGACTTTTCAGAAGGCTGAAGCTTTTACGACTTGATTGTACAATATATATTTGTTGATCAATTATTTTTTTTATTCTTGTTTTCAAGATTCTTTATTACCTTGTATCTTCTGTTGCAATGATTACAATAATTGTGTCTTGAAAAATCCACTTTGGAACAAGTGATCCAGTGTCCTTGTGATTTTGGACGTTCTCCTATAATCTGGTGGTACTTATTTTTCTTCCGTTTTTAATCAATAAATGTTACTGTAGCAACTTCTACTATTTTCAATCAATAGATGACGGCAGAGATTTTAATTTCCCTGTAGGGCCATTGTGATCAATTCTTGTTTCCTTAAAATAAATGGAAAGTATGATACTAGTAATGCAAATAAGTAAATGAATGGATACAACTCTGCAGACTTAAGAAGTTACCCCAACATTGATGGAAACATGTCTGGCGAGTCATGCTGCCCAAATAGGGTGCAGAAGGAATCACAGCCCGGGCGAATTCCCGCAGCTTCGGCATAACTTATCAAAACTAAGTTTGCAAACTTTTAGTTATGCAAATTCCCTCTTCAGGGAGGAATAGGTCTTGAACTCTAGTAACACCTATTGGAAAAGTAGCAATCCTAAAAGTCAAAATTGTCCATTTTGTCACGTGCAGACTGCTTTGCGGTCTCTGAATTGCTTTGTCATGTACAGACTGCTGTGCAGTTATTGTTTATTGTTCTACAGGAGTTAAATTGACTTTTGTCTATTAAGGGTTAACGTCTGTGGCTCTCCAGTAGTAGGTGAGCTGTTGCTGATGCTGTGTTTATTAGCTGTTGTGATTGATGACCAGTCCCCCAGCCTTTAGGTAGTTCCATTAACCAAGTGCTGATAGAGTTCACTCTATGCAAAACCGTGATCTGTGTGAATGCCAAGTGCTGATCTGCTGGAGATCTCTTGCTGTATTGCTGCTCAGAGTTGCTATGCTTATCTGGATCCCTGGGTGGAGGTGAGAGGTTATAGCCTAGGGCTGGTCAGGAGCAAGGTTGGTGGCCCAGACATCCTCACCTTGAAAGGTACTTCTGGGAACATAGTCAGCTCGGGACGCCCCAGTCTAGGAGTCAGACTAGTTCCCCTGATCACCTTTTGCCCATGACTGCCATCCAGATACCTAACCCATAATATAGTATATAATACTATAAAGTTATAAATTATAAAGTATATTAAAATATCATTTTTGCTGGTCCATTATAGCCACTCATGACACCTTTAATAAGCCTCGCCATGTGACTTAGGATAATAATAACCAAATCAGAAGCTCAATTCGCAGACATGATGTTTTAGAGTATTGCCCCTCGTTAGTGCAAAGTATAAGATCTGGTTTGGCTAGGTGGGAGACTAAGGCCGGCTTCACACTGCGTGTGTGATCCGATCCGTGGCTGTCCGCTTGAGGCAGACAGCCGCGGACCGGATCAGCACACAGGACTGGGGAGCTATTATGCCCTCCGATCCTGTGTGCAGCCGCACACAGTTCCTGTTGCCGCGGTCCTGACCTGTCAGCTGCTGCAGCTGCGTGCGCTGCACACAGGATCGGAGGGCATAATAGCTCCCCAGTCCTGTGTGCTGATCCGGTCCGCGGCTGTCTCCTCAAGCGGACAGCCACGGATCGGATCACACACGCAGTGTGAAGCCGGCCTAAGACTGGGATGTAGTGGGCAAGTTTTGTCCTTGTGGAGAATAACATGTCAAGAAATTTGTGTTGAATATGATTAATCACATATTGATTTGTTCATCTCTATTCATCATATAATCATTTGCACCAAAATAACATGCTTGACATTTTGCAAAACTATTTAAACAACCAGACTTTGGTTAAAATGTCACAACATTCAACAAAAGTGAGTCAATATTTTAGTACAAAAATTGGGCAGAATCTAAGCCGAGCAATAGGTGGTATAGAGTTTAACAAAATTGACAAAAGAAGAATGTCTTTCTGAGCCACAACTGTACATTTGGGGCATGTTCAGACTTTCTACACTAAATTTGACTCACCGTGGCCGGGACTCCGGTTTAGACAGGCGATGCTTCCTTCCTCCTTGTCACGGGTGGACCGCGCCTGCCGGTAGTGGGGCCCAGTGTAGTGCAGATCAAAAGGGTTGAAGACGTCTTGTAGGAACAGATTAAAGGGTTTTTTAATTTATTCGTGACGCCACCTATGAGTAGTTTCGGTAAGGGCTACCGACGCTGCGGAACCTCCGGGGGATGGACAGCAGCAAGATGTTACGCTCCCCACAGGCTGAGCGGTGATCCCCGGAGGCTGGAGCTGCTTAAGATGTTGTGCGGCAGCTGCGGTTACCTTGTAGTGCGGACGGACAGTTCATAAGGAAGCACGGACACAGAAAGTCTCTGCAACGGGTCTTTACTGTAACCAGCAGGCAGTACATGGCATACAGTGGTTGGGTAGTAGACCAGGTGGACTCAGCAGTGATGGTGTCCCTTAGAAGTCCGCAGTGTTCCTTCATTCTAACTAATTGGTTGCCAGTGTCGCCCAGGAATACCAGGTCGGGTACGGGGAGGCTGCTTCAATGCCCTATCCATGATGTACGTTCTGGATGTTTTGGAGAGCCTTGGATCCCTCAGTGGGTACACCGCTGGTTAGACGACTGGAAGTTGGCTGGTGGTGGGGTGCTCCTGTAAAGCTGCTCCTCCACGCTTCTGGTTCGCGTAGCAGAGGTGAACTGCTGCCAGCTTCAGTACCAGTGAACCGGCTGTGAGTTGTGGGCACGGGAGTCTTTTGGGAACCCGTGTGAATAATGCCCAATCCCGGTAGTTAAGGCCTCAGGTGCTAACACCCGACCGGTGACGGCCCGGGGGCTGCACGGGGTGCGGAGCCCCCGCTCCTACTCCAAGTTCAAGTTCTCTGTCCTATTTCTAGGCTCTAGTCTCTTTCTGTTCTGGACTATTGTGTGTGTTCTACTACACTTCCCTAACACTCCACCCACCAGGACCTAGGATTGGCCCTCTGTTCTAGGTGATGCATGCAGGGTTGGATTTCTAAATTAACCAAATCACTGCCAGGTCAGAGAATATTGCGGCTGCTTTTATGGCTGCAATACTCTCTTGTGACGCACTCGTTGCGGGGCGCCACAAATTCACCCTTTGAATATATTACACAGGGTTAGTAAATCTGCCCCTATGTTCATAGATTTACACAGGCTGGAGTTTATGCCGAAGAATTAACAAAGTCAGAACAGTAAATTAAGCGCGGAGCATAAAACGCAATACTGATGTAGATAAGCATGTCTCATCGGTTCATTGATTTTACCAATATGTTTTCAATAACTGGACTCATTACATACACAACTGGGGTATGTGCAGAGAAGACATCACTTCTGGTTTCTTAAAGAGGTTTTCAATTGCTAATGTTATAGTTCGTTTTTAGAAATATATAGGAGGTAATATATTCTATGTTTTATCAGATCATCAAGATTACCAACTTAGTTCGATTAAAATCTTTACTTTTATTAATACAAAAGTTAAAAAGTCATTGACCCACAGATTAACAGACAATAGGACAACATATACATAGTGTAGGGAACACACTTTTGTCACCGATACGGAAATGACCCTTCTTCTTACTCCTGCCTAGCTGTGGAGATTATAGCATCCTAGACATATGATGCCCCCACTCACCGATGGTTTACCCTGAAAGATTCCTTTCACTAAGGGATAGGAGACAAGGGTTATTGGAATAAAGAAGTCCCATTTTTGAAACTTAGCTTATGTCCAACAAATGTTCAAGGATTCTTTTAACGGGCTCCTTCCAGTCGGTTTCTAGCGGTTCCCAAGTTTTAAAAGACAAATCCTCCACGTTTGACGCGTTTCGCCCTCTCTTATGCAGTAGGGCTCATCAGACGTTTTGGGGATTATGTTTATCGCTCGGTCTTATAGCTCATATAACCAAAGCACTGATGTTTTCAGTGAGTGATCAAATCAGCAAAGGCGGAAATAGCCAGTGTAAAAGGTCAGAGATATCCCTCCCTAAGTATAGGTTGTATTGTCCCAGAGTGAACATCCACTTTGATCGTCTTGCAGGCACATTACATCAAGTATTGAACTTTATTCCGGAGTTGCCATAATAGACGTATTGCAGTCTTGTGAGTACATACACACAAGGCAGCTAATGAACTCAGGAGGTTCCTTTAAGAATGTCCGCTCAGGAAAAATAAAATGGCATCCTGTGGATGTCCACAGGCACAGGCTGCTGCGCAGAAGCACACCTACTGTTGCTTTTGAGCGCCAACATGTCTGCCATTTTATTTTTCCTGAGCGGACATTCTTAAAGGAACCTCCTGAGTTCATTAGCTGCCTTGTGTGTATGTACTCACAAGACTACAATGCGTCTATTATGGCAACTCCGAACTCTGATTGACAGCCGGCTCCCCCAATCAGGTAGTGGGGAACTGGCTGTCAATCAGCATGAGGTTGGCTGTCTTGCCCTTTGCATGGAGCAGAGCGGAAAAGCCTCCGCACCTCTGTTTACCCCGCCATGCTGTCCCCGGCAGAAGCGGTCTGTGCCCGCTCTTTGGCGGGGATGACCGGCAGTGAATGGTGCCGGGCACAACAGGCAGGTAGCCGCCACCTACCTGTGGTTGTGCACATTTTTTTTTTTATAAAAAGTCCAGAAAACCCCTTTAATTTCCTCCTAATAAAACTGTAATTTTATCAAATCTACAGCAAGCAGCCCAGTAGGTAACACATTACTGGAATCAGGGTTTCTGACTCTATATCAGATTAGGTGGCAGAAACCTGGTGGCAGATTTAATGTAACCAGAAGAATGTGAACAAAATTCCAACTTTAAAACAAAATAGAATTAAATAATTAAGAGAGTTGAATATACAACTCGTTTTATGAATTCCCCAGCAGTAAATGATTTTATTAATTTTATAATCTGCGTTTATCTGTTCCACTTCCCATGTTTGATGTTAAACATGCACATTTTGGCTATTTATGCACCTAATTAATAATTACATTTGGCAAGGGAATCTTCCTAATTTTCTGTATGCCGCAAAAACGTTTTCCTCCCAGCTTAATATTTCTAATTCAGTGTTTTGAATATGGAAATTTTATTCCAATATTACGGCTCTGAGGCTCTTGATTTAACAAAACAAGATGGTTAATGTGTTTCTGTTTGCGGGGGAAATGGGAAGATTCGCATTAGGAAAGTAGCGGAGTAGATGAACGTTGTGGAGGAGACGCATCTCCTGGCACATTTTTCAGGACATTAAGAAATAAACCATACGTCCATGCGAAGAGACTAATTACATTTTGGACCAATGTTTGTTCCTACAGAAGGATAATATCATTATACGGATATGCAGCTGAACTCTCGGGAATGGCGTAATCTTATAAACCATGGCAAGATTTCCCATATAGGACCTGAGTCTAGTAATAATCTATGTCAGACATATAATATGACAAGTAGGGTTAGAAAGATGTCTCTAAGCACCTCCAGCCCTAAAAGTCGCCTGCGGTAGAATTCAGCCTAGGAGCAATGCATGATTTCTGACGTTAGCTCAACGCCCGTGTCCCAGTCAGCATCAAAAGGCTCCGGGCCAAAATGGGTATTCAGTGTGAGATATCCCAGGCTGCTTTACATTTTATTTCCATATCACCAGCTGCTATGTCTAGGGTCACCTAATTGAAATGTAGATGAAAACATAAAATTTGGGATTATAATTGGTAAAGCAGCGTGCCTATTTAGACATTTAAAGTGAATCTACCAGTAGGATCAACCCTTCGAAGCATGAAGGTCATAGAAAGCTGAATAAGATGATACTTTGATATCTGCGACCCGATATCATATTCCAGAGAAATGTACATTGTTCTTAGGGTAATCGCAGACAATCCGGAGGCAAGGTGTGTTGCACACAGAGACTCCAGACCAGCGAGAAGACGGGGGTGAATGTAGGTAGAGCACAGCCGCGCTGTGTCTACAATATGCGTTGGGTGCAGGGTGGCTTTTCCCTGCATTCACCGACTGGCACCGTGCCACCGGAAGCACACTCGAAGCCATATTCGGACACAAAACTGATGGGTGTCTCAATAGCACACCCGCTGTCAGTACCCCCAGCGGGACATCGACGCAACAAATGCCGTAGCCCGACGCATTCCCGCCTTACCGGACATCATAGTCCACTGAACCCACCATCGCACATAGGATGCAGGAATCTCTGAGACTTTGTGGAATGTCCAAGGGGAGATGGGGTGCGGAAACCCTCTGGTGGCTACAGAGGGCGCTGCACCCCATCTCCTCCTGCACAGGCTGAAAGGCATAGACTTTGCTGCTTCCTTTGTGCGGTGGTGGATGCAGTTGGCTACAAACACCCACACACTATAATGTCCCTATACAATAATGCCCCCACACATATAGTATAATGTCACCTCACACATACATACACATTATAATGTCCCCACACATACACATGCACACAAACATACATATACACACAGTATAATTTTCCCACACATAGACATATATACGCACACAGTTTAATGTCCCTACACAAGCACAAACACACATACACATACACACACATACACACACACACACACACACATAAACACACAGTATAATGTCCCTACACATACACATGCGCACTTACTCACGCACCCGCTATCTTTGAAACCTTGGGTATACAAAGATGGCGGCGGCATGAGGCATCACACCGCCTCACTGTAAGATTACAGTAATTCCAGGATCTGTGTGCGTTTTTCTTCTCTTTAATGACAGTATTACTAATGGCTGGCTGTCATACTGATGGCTGACATTAGCAATAGGACTTGATGTCAGCTGTCAAAAAAAGCTGACATGAAGCCCTTTATTACCCAGTCTACACAGCACCTGAAAGAGCAAAGTAACTGCCAGTTTGGGCATCTCTCATGGAGGAGCCTATTCTGGGGTTGTTGCTGGCTACAATTTTCAGTGCGGTGGGCCCAGATTGCTTGGGCCTTACCACACTGAGAATTGCAGCCTCCAGCTACCTGGGTTACCTTGGCTGGCAATAGAAAGATATGGCGACGCCCACGCCAATAATTTTTTAAGTTATTTATTTAATGAACTAAAACAGAATAGGGCTCCCCTGCATTTTTCATTGCCAGTGAAAGTAACACCCGACAGCAATGATTGGCATCCGGTCTCTGCTTGGTTAACCTGCGCTGGTAATAGAAAATACATTATTAATCAAAAAACACAGAAAAAGGTTTATAACTAAAAATACATTTATTTACATACATTGGGAGAGAACATGGGGTGGGGGAGAGACAGCGGACATAGGAGACACCGCACAGGGGGGGGAGAGATGGCCCCTATCAGATGTCACTACCCTCCTCATGTGATAGCATCGGGCCCACATCTAGTATATGATATGGATTATATTTTTCTCTAGCAAAAAATGAGTGTTGAGAAGAATAGCTTCCAACATGGAATCAGTAAGAAAAGAAAACTCTAATGCTATTTTACCCACCGAACGTATTTGTTGCAGACCATCAGCAGTAGAGGTCGGAAAGTGATACCGACAGCAGTAGATACCGCTGTGAATATCATTGCGAAAAAGATACACATTTCATCCTTTGCAATGCATAGGGAGAACTCACACCTATATCTGCTGCATAAATTGATCAAACGCGCAGCTCCTGTCAGTTTAGGCTTTGGATATATTTTGCAGCATTTGCACTGGATTTCTTAAAATCTCATATGTTTTGCTGGAACTGTAAAACGCAGCTGATTTTCCACAAGCAAATAATAGAAAGTCTTGGTGTATTCTTGTATTGCGGTAACGTAACATTAGACTCCAGGATGTTTAATTAAATACATGATTAATAGAGGGTGTGTCGGACTGCCGTGCGTGTGACAAAGTAGTCCTGTAATGGTTATCACAGGGTGATAAAGCCAATAGTTTACATAAACAATAGCAGGCACACAGATAAGAGATGCTCAGTTGCTTTTTGTTTATTAACACTTACAGCATGCTCTCCTCAGCTGACATAGCAAAAACCTGCAGACAGATTCCCATTGGGAGAAATTCTGTAAATCTGTATTTAGTGTTAATTTAATATATATGTAGTTGAAGACCGGCATAAATGTTTCTATTACTATTATCCTTTCCTATTGTTCTGCCTGGCTAATCTATTATAAGCCCAATTGGACTTGAGATCTGTTCAATAAAACAGAGACCTACATTGTTGCCCCTGGTTAATGCTATTGTATCCATGTTATCAATACACTAATATTGATATTTCAGAGTCCTATTAACCAGACATACGACCTCTAAGTCAGCTCATTAAGGCAACTATGTTAGATGTCAGCAATAAAATGATTGGTAATCCTAAATACATTCCATTGACTTCTACAGTTCTCAAGACAATAACTCACGCAAGTCGAGAACAAGCAATTCTTCACTTAATGTCTATTGTCCCCGAGAGATAAATATAATATATTGCCCATTGAGTAGTTTGGTAAAAAATGGAGAGAAATATTTAATGTACTGTCTCTAATTGCAGAATCCACCCAAAACAGCCATTTATCATATACTGAAGTTTCACCATCTCTTGCACTATGTGCTGACAAAGGAACACAAGAGACTTCAAATTCGATAAAGACGCCATTTCTTATTCCAAAATGTTGTATTTCTTAGGAAAATGGTAACATGGCTATAATACTAATCAACACTAACACAGTATGCAATGTGTGGAGCCGAACAGCGGTTCAAGAGGTGATAGGGGGCCACCACCTCCAAAGCAAGGGGCATTATGATGACCTATTGGACTGCAAAGCGCCCCTATATTGTTCATGCACAGGGGCCCTCTGATACAGAACTATAAAATACATCAAATTGAATTTGAACTTCCTGATTGGCTCAAGAGGAAGGAAGGAGTTAAAAAAAAACAAGAAAAAGAATGCTCACCTTTGGTCATTTGTTGTTATGCTGCATCCAACTCCTCAGATCTTCTGATCTTCCGTCACTGCATACCAAAGCAGAGCCCATTCTGAGTCTTGGGATTGCCTTCTTACAGTCACATTTGAAGGAGACGCATTGTGACATCTGTCCGAGGCTACAGACACACATGGGGTATCTCAGACAGACTAGGCACAAGCTGCTCATTTAGGCAGAACCCTGATAAAACCCTGACACCCTTTAATCCCAATACAGGGATCTGGATTTACATCAGGGTCCAGGAGATTGCTGCCTATGGAAGGACTGCAGTCCAGAGACAGGAAAGTCGCCAAGCAGGGTAAAAGCCGGGAGGTCAGGAAAAGGACAAAGTCAGGATCCTTTAGTGTAGTCAGGAAGCCGGGTCAAATCTAAGATGGCAGCAAGGTTCAAAATCATGAGGCAGAAGAAGCGTCCAAAAAACAGGCAAGGGTAGAACAGGAAAAACACCAATACAAGACAGAACACTAGTCAGGGAAACCAAAAGCTACTTCTGGCAGCTTCCAGCAGAAAGCTGATGGTATTAGTAGGGTGTGGTACTTTCCAACAGACTGAAGCTTAGGAGTTAATGACGGCAGCTGGACAGCCCACATACACACACATCCATTCTGTCAGATTGTGAAGTACAACAGGTCACAGCCACTCTAACCTTAGTGAATGGTTGAAGCTTGAGCTCACCAGAGTTTCTGGCTCTGACGTCTCTATCACCAGCATCACATTCAAGTTGAATACTGCAGTGCCTGATGACAGAAGCAGGTGTCGATGGGGCAGAATTTGGTGGGGATATAACACACCTGTTATGATGAGCATTGCTTTCTCAAGTGGGACCGATCACAAGCCTCACATTGGCCTCATCACTGGAATATGAAAAACATAAGACCAGAGTGCAGTGGAATGGCCAGTAAATTAATCTGTATTATTTACATTTTGTCAAATTGTTTCTTGTTGCTTAGCTGTAATTTTGCTGGGGACCAATGTATGGAATCTTGAATGAAATTCTCGTGAACCTAAATTTTTTTGAAAATTTGTAAAGTATTTTGCTTGTTACAAATCAATTCCCTCATTACTACTTATAACCTATTCTTAAGTCATTCAAATTAGAACAAAGAGGATCCATCTACCAAAATACGCACTGATTTGAAGGTGCCATCAGCAACAAGTGGCACTGTCCTGTACACTGTATAGTGGCTGTGAATTGAACTTCAAGCTACTTCTCACACATGTTGGGCTGGTTTCCATGTGTTGTGGTCCACGAAGACTACCCGTAGGTCTCCTGACCTCAACTTAACAACCCGATATATACCGTATATACTCGTGTATAAGCCGACCTGTGCATAAGCCGACCCCCTACTTTTGCCCCCAAAACCTGGGAAAACCTATTGACTCGTGTATAAGCCGAGGGTGGACCCCAGCACAGGTATACAGCCCCCAGCAGTGTGGTACACAGGCCCCCCCAGTGGTAGTATACAGCAGCCTCCCCAGTCGTATATACAAGCCCCAGCAGTATATACAGCAGCCCCAGTGGTATACAGCAGCCCCAGTGGTGTGGTATACAGCAGACCCAATGGTGTGGTATACGGCAGCCCCAGTGGTTTACAGCAGCCCCAGTGGAATATTGCAGCCCCAGTGGTATACAGCAGCCCCAGTGGTGTGGTATATAGCAGCCCCAGTGGTATATAGCAGCCCCAGTGGTATATAGCAGCCCCAGTGGTGTGGTATACAGTAGCCCCAGTGGTGTGGTATATAGCAGCCCCAGTGGTATATAGCAGCCCCAGTGGTATATAGCAGCCCCACTGGTATACAGGCCCCCAAATGCTGGCACTCGCCCCCCCCCTCCCTCTGTTGTAAGGCCCCCCCTGCTGCTTAACTTACCATCCCCGGTCTTCTGCACTGTGCCGGTCTTCTGTGCTCCGTCCTCCATGCTCCCGTCCGGCTGCATCCGGGGTCCCCGGCCGTCGCACGATGACGTCATTGTTACTGCGACGGCCAGGGACCCCGGATGCAGCCGGACGGGAGCATGGAGGACGGAGCACAGAAGACCGGCGCGGTGCAGAAGACCGGGGATGGTAAGTTAAGCAGTGGGGGGGCCCTTACAACAAAGGGGGGGTGAGTGCCAGCATTTGGGGGTGACCAAGTACCGTATTGACCCGTGTATAAGCCGAGGGGGGGACTTTTCATCCCAATTTTTGGGCTGAAAAACTCGGCTTATACACGAGTATATACGGTAGTTATAAAGCTGTTCATTTTGGGAGACGCGATAGGACTGTGAATCATAGAATCATAGACTGTTAGAGTTGCAAGGGACCTCCTTGGTCATCTGGTCCAACCCCCTGCTCAAAGCAGGATTAACTAAATCATCCCAGACAGAATCACAGGTTGCAAAACAAATGTGTGACTGCTTGCAATACCATTGACAGCCACTATACAGCATATGGAGCTATTCCACTTCCCGTGTGACTTAACACCTGTAATCAGTTCATCAGTGGTGTTGTCGGGAGTTGGACCCCAACTTACAGTAGCGTAACTTGAAGCTCATGGGTCCAAATGCAAAAGCTACAATTATTGCAAGTTGCATTGCAAGCATTGGTCTTATATAGGCCAAAAGGACTTTTGGGGCCCCATGGGCTTCAGGACCCAGGTGTGATTGCAGCCCCTGCACCTATTGTAGTTACCCCCTTGCCAACATATATAGTATTGTAGACCCATCTCAAGGCTAGTGTGCAATATTAAATGAGCAGAAAACCCCTTTAAGACAATTTGTGGAAATGTTGCATGACAGCGCGGTTTAGGACTGCGTCTTTGCCTTACATGTGAACTCTTAGAAGTCAGAACTTCATAAAACTAACATGCTACTTTTCAAAATAATTGTACGAAGCAGAATTATATTCACATTCCTCAGGATGTACACGGTCATTGCTTTTCTTCTCAAGTATAAAATCAAATTGTTATGCTGGTTGTATCGTATCCATTCACGGATTTATGCTTCTTTTCCTTAATTGGCACAGTCTTGTATCACTGTATATTCCTGCCACTGATTAATCCTCGCTCACCTCTACAGTACGCTGTGGGGGTGTGATTAATGATATACTATACCTGAATGGTATCCATAGTAACAAAGCATCGGGTCCTGTTCCGTGAATTTGGGTTACGGGCTTTGATGATTGATAGGTGCAAAGATTCGAGCGTCCTTACTAAGCAATTTCTATTTTTGGACTTGTAAGTGACCATTGTGGCTTTGTAGATGCCGTTGACTAAGTTACCGCACGTCCTTACTGTCTGTGCGGAGGATGCAGTGGAACATACTGATACGGATTCAATATTTTTCTACTTACTACTCTGCAGTATGGTCTCTTTAGACTTTAATAGTTTGGCTTGAATGACTGGCATCTTAACAGAGTCCAATGGAGCCAGGGGTGTAACTACAATAGGTGCAGGGGTTGCAATCACACCCTGGAGTATAGGGGGGCCCAAAAGTCCCTTTGGCCTATAGAAAAAAAAAGTATTGCTATTAAAGACTTGCAATAATTGGGGACCCCATTGAAGCTTTCGCATCGGGGCCTATGAGCTTCAAGTTACGCCACTGAATGGAGCCCATCACAAGTCAAGGAGATCCATCGGGTGCTGCTAGTATCTGCATTATGAAGGATCCAGAAGACAAGACATCTGTCTTAGATACAAAGCGTTAAATAGATTATGTGAAATGAAAACTGGTAAGAAATGTGAGCACAGAGCTCCATCTTTCCATGTAGTCCCCAAACATTGGGACAACAGATGCCGAGGTCCAGGTTCAGTTCATCCATACTCCCTGCAGGATCAATTATCCAGTCCGCTCTGTATGGACAAGGAACAGAAGCACTGAATAGATCGTATATACAGAGCAGTCATTGCCAATACACGCTGGAGAGAATAAAGTTACGGAAATCCTCTGCAAACTTTTGTATCTGTGGCCCCAAGAATAACCCTTGGGCACCAAATTTGAAGAAGTAAATGTGCTCGGCTCTTTAAATCAGTCAAAATAGTTGGTACCCCTCGTTTAATGAAAGACAAGCCCACAATTGTCACAGAAGTAACTTGAATCTGATAAAAGTAATAAAAAGAAAATCTATGAAAATGATCAAAAAATTAAAGTCAGACATTGCTTTTGAACCCTGCTTCCACAGTTTTTAAAAAAATTTAAAAAATGTATAAATTGTTAGATTCAAGTTATTTCTGTGACCATGGTGAGTTTTTCTTTCAGTAAATAAGGGGTACCAACAATTTTGACCACATGTGTATGTGCAAGCAAATGTACAAAAAAAGGTGTACCGTATATACTCGTGTATAAGCCGACCCGTGTATAAGCCGACCCCCCTACTTTTGCCCCCAGAATCTGGGAAAACCTATTGACTCGTGTATAATTCGAGGGTGGACCCCAGCACAGGTATACATTCTCCAGCAGTGTGGTATACAGGCCCCCCCAGTGGTATACAGGCCTCCCAGTGGTAGTATACAGCAGCCCCAGTGGTAGTATACAGCAGCCCCAGAGGTATATACAGCAGCCCCAGTGGTAGTATACAGCAGCCCCAGTGGTAGTATACAGCAGCCCCAGAGGTATATACAGCAGCCCCAGTGGTAGTATACACGCAGCCCCAGAGGTATATACAGCAGCCCCAGTAGTAGTATACAGCAGCCCCAGAGGTACTGTATATACAGCAGCAGCCCGCCCGCCACCCCCATCAGTATACAGGTGCCCCCCCATCAGTATCCAGGGCCCCCCCCTTGATCCGCAAACCTGTAAAGTAAGATCATTATACTTATCACTGTCCTGTCGCCGCCGTCCCTGCCGCTGCCATTGCGCTCCTCCGGCTTCATCCGTCTTCTTCCGGCTTCCTCTGGTCGGCGCAGGCAATGACGTCATTGCCTGCGCCGACCAGAGGAGCCGGAAGACGCTGGATGAAGTGAAGCCGGAGGAGCACGATGGCAGCGGCGGGGACGACGGCGACAGGACAGTGATAAGTATAATGATCTTACTTTACAGGTTTGCGGAGCAAGGGGGGGGCACTGGATACTGATGGGGGGGCGCCTGTATACTGATGGGGGTCGCGGGCAGGCGGCCTGTATACTCAAGCCGTATGACTCTCGTATAAGCCGAGGGGGGGACTTTTCAGCCCAATTTTTGGGCTGAAAAACTCGGCTTA
Source organism: Allobates femoralis (assembly GCA_033576535.1). Taxonomy (NCBI): domain Eukaryota; kingdom Metazoa; phylum Chordata; class Amphibia; order Anura; family Aromobatidae; genus Allobates; species Allobates femoralis. Next base: position 32,913,436 of record JARQOC010000011.1, read on the forward strand.
TACGCGAGTATATACGGTAACTTAATTATAAGACTAAAAATGTGCTTGGCACAGCCTCCTCCACCTTTTTTGGTCAGGAGTATATTTTTCCAAGTGTTTTGGGTGGCACTATGAGCATTTGAACAAGCACACAGCTCAAGAAAGTGAGAGTCCTGATTAGGAAAACTGCTCTGGAAGCTGTAGACGCAGGAAGCCAGGGCTTTCGATTTTTCAGGACTGATAAGATGAAGGGGAAGGAGCCAAACAGAAAACTGCTGTATACAAATTAATCACCTGGAGAGAGCTGACTGGGATGGTAACACTTACCTCAGGGTACTATTTTAATAAGGATAATCAAAAGACCAGTACAGAAGCCACATAAAACAACCATTGCTTTAAAGCAACCACTGCAGCGTTTTTGTTAAGCACTGGAGTGGTGCGTTACATCTAAGTCCCATACCCCTTGTCTTATACACACCATACAGTGGCTTCACCTTTCCAGATGTCGCTCCAGTGACAACGCAATCTTGTGCCCGTAACTTTAGACTAACCAGAAGTCAGGAGTTACATCACAAGATCTCAATGCATCTGTATGAGAGCGAGAACAAGGCCAGAACGAGGCTTACATAGAGATGTATTGAGCTGTGCCCTCCGGCGTACTCCAGTTAACACTGGAGCTAGCAGCAGGTCACAAATCACTGGAGACCAATGGGAGACATACTGGAAACAAATGAGACAGGGGGCAGAGGACTTAGATTTAACGCTAGAGTGGTGTCTACATCTCGCCCACTTGTACATTTTGTGAATATAGTAAATCTTACTGACTGGTTTGGGTGAGTGTCGTCCCATTTGTTCTCTACATTGATTTATAAAGAAAGTCTTATGAAAGCAGCTTATTTGAATAGTTGCATTAGTTGAAGTTTATTTGTGATATAGACATACCAATAAATCTCATCATACATAAGAGACTGACTCATCCTTAAGATTTCACAAGACAAACAGTCCTGTCGTTCTGTAATCAACAATAATATAATTGGCTTTCCATTATCCATGTGCAGCCTTCCCCAAACCCCATTCCAATAAGCCTAACACACAATGCAGTCTGCAGACTGGCCGACCTACATACTGCACTTTTTACTTTTGGATATAAAGCAATTTTGAGTCTCAGAAAAGCAAAATCTTTCCTTTCTTTGCTGCTGGAAAATAAAGTTTGTTTTGGAATTTGGCGCATCCCAGGGGGAAATGAAGCTTAGCGAATTATGCCTGTATCAGCAAAGTACTTTTAAATGGCCTCAACCAATCACATACTGCATTTTCAGAAATCCTCATTAAAATAGGAAAAAATGTTCTAGCTCTTTTATACAAGATATGAGGAAATTGCTTTTATAATACAGAAATGTTTTTTTGTAGATTATTTTTTTCTATTGGACTTTACTAGATTAAACATATACTGTTGGCAGAATATACTTTTCTTATGTATTACTGTCAAACCCATCATATAAAAAGTCCGGAACGGTGCATGTAGTTGATGATCCTGGACTCACCCTGCACCATGTCCACGCGACCCATGGTGGCATTACTCGGACCATGGTGTTGCGCCACCATCCGGCCAAGAAAGGGAGTCTGACAGGCAGTAGTCCTCTGATATCGCTTCTGAAGCTCCGTACTCTGCCGTCCTCACAGGCACTGCACAGAGGCTGCTTGGACCCAGGTAAAACTTTCCATTTGCAGGTTCCCCAAGGCAGTGTTTCCCAACTCCAGTCCTCAAGGCACACCAACAGGTCATGTTTTCAGGATTTCCTTATCATTAGACAGATGATGGAATTATCCCCTGTGCAAGTGATTAAACTAACACCTGTGCAATCCTAAGGAAATCCTGAAAACATGACCTGTTGGTGTGCCTTGAGGACTGGAGTTGGGAAACACTGCCCCAAGGGAACCAACTGATGCGCTTAGGGGGACCGCCCTTTTTATCTGTAGGTTTACTCTCCATGTGAGTAAATCCCCTCTCTCAGTGAACTGGAGCCCCATTGCAACCCGCTGTTTATCTTAGCAGCGGTCACACACCAAGCTGCCATGACATGCGCATTAGCTGAGTGCACAGGAAAACATTGTCTGCAGCGTTTTCCTGTGCGCTCAGCTAAAGCGCACGTCATGGCAGCTTGGTGTGTGACCGCTGCTAAGATAAACAGCGGGTTGCTATGGGGCTCCGGTTCACTGGTAGCGCACAGCATTAACGCTATGCACTGCGGCTGCTTTTCAAAGATCTCCATCACCCTCAAATGTGACCCTAGCCTAAGAACAAATGTTTACTTAGAAATTCACTTATTATTCATCACTACATTGTCTTCTTAGTGGATCCTGATTTAAAACTCATCATCCACCTCTAATAGGTATTATTACAAAAAACACCTAAAAACTGCCCCCCTCTAGGAGTAAGCTGGTTGTTTCAGAAATCCTATAAATGCTGGTTTCACACAGCTCTAATAAGATTGCATTTTAAAGAAGAGCTGTCACCAGGTCAAAAGTGGCCAGATTTTGTTCCTATCTTGTTCTTGCTGTTCCCATATTTTGTTCTCACTATCCTCATTTCCTGCTGTGCAGGTAGAGGTCATGGGACTATAAAAATCGAAATCCGAAAAGGTTTATGTGCATTTGTATTGAGCCCCTCTAACTCAATACTTTGTAAGACCACCTCTCGCTGCAATTACTGCTGCTAGGCTTTTGGCGGATGCTTTGCACATCTAGAGGCAGACATTTTGCTCATTCTCCTTTGCAAAATAGCTCTCACACAATGAGCCTGGATGGGGACGTCTGAGCAGCAATTTTTAAGTCTTAACACAGATTCTCAATGGTATTTCTGTCTGTACTGTGAACCGGCCATTCATACACATTAATGATGAGGTAAATTGTATGCTTGTACCGTGTTAGCCAGTAGATAAAAAAAAAAATATTACAATCTTAGAGTTCTCTTTTAATGGGTAACTGAAAAGATAGTAACTAATAGCAAGCTTTCGAGACAACTCAGGTTAGCCATTACAAAGTATCAACCACTGAGAACTCTAAGATTTTAATATTTTTTCTACACATGAATGTTAATGAGGCTGGTGACAGAGGAGGCTGGTGACATGGGAGGCTGTGCTGTATACTGGTGACAGGGGAGGCTGGTGACAGGGGAGGCTGTGCTGTATCCTTTTGAAAAAGGGAGGCTGCTGCTATATACTGGTGAATACGGAAGGCTGGTGCTGCTGTATACTGGTGAACAAGGGAGGCTGGTGCTGCTATATACAGGGGAGGCTGGTGCTATATACTAGTGATAGGGGAGACTGGTGCTGCTGTATACTGGTGAACAGGGGAGTTTGGTGCTGCTGTACACTGGTGAACAGAGGAGGCTGAAGCTGCTGTATACTGGTGATCAGGGAAGGCTGACGCTATACAGGCTGGAGATTTGGAGACATATTACTATAGAATAGTTTTTATTGGTGCCATAAAGTAAAATCTACTTTATTTAATATGTAAATGAGGGAGCTTCGCAGCACTCTCATATTTGTATACTAAAGCTTGTCTTTATTGTCAGCACTCCGTTAGTAATAGTGAGTGCTCTCTAAGGCTGGGTTCACATCGCATATTTTTTCCTGTATTTCGGATCCTCCTTTTTGTAGGACATCACGGACAGGAACGGACACCACAGGAGGTGACCTTTTCTGTGTCCGGGTCCGTGATTATCACGGGTCCGGACACAGAAAGCGCTGTGCGGGGCCCTTTCACTTCTGCAATGTATATATATAAAAATCAAATCTCTATGCTCACCTGTCCGGGATCCACCGATGGCTCCAGCAAGCTGCGGTGTGACAACAGGACCTGCCGTGATGTCACAACCCGGCAGCATTATCGGGTCACATGAGCGCAGTTACCGCGGTAACTGGTCATGTGACCCGATCAGCTGATCGGGATGTGACGTCACGACAGGTCCTGTAGTCACACCGCAGCTTGCTGGAGCCATCGGTGGATCCCAGACAGGTGAGCATAGAGATTATTTTTATTTTTAATTATTTCTTTTACATCATTTCTCTTCTGCAATGTATATATATACATTGCGGAAGTGAAATTAGATGGTTAGGAGCAGTTTTAGTGTATTGAGCATGCTCAGCACACTAAAATCAGGTCAGAGAAACAATCCTGTCTTTTCTCGGACCCATGCTCCATAGGCCCCCATGTTAAAGGCCGAGGATCGGATCGGATTTGGCCTAATTGCCATCCGATTTTGTCAGATCCGATTTGTGCCCGATTTTTTTCTGTGCCCAAAATCGGAACAGTGTCCGATTTTGGGTACAGAAAAAAATCGGACACAAATCGGATCCCACAAAATTGGATGGTAATTAGGCCAAATCCGATCCGATCCCCATAGGATAACATGGGGGCCAAATCGGATCCGTGGCTGTCTGTTTTACAACGGACAGCCACGGATGCTCCAAAATCGTTAAATGGGCAGACAGCATGTCTCTATATCACTAGATCTCTCCTCACTGAAGCAATGGTTACGTCACCTATTTTAATCTCTTGATAACTTTGAAAAGCTGAAGGTGCTAAAGAAACGCTCAAAAGACTGAACCTGTGCACAGCTTTTGTAGTCGTTCAGTCATTTAGTGTTTAATTAGCACTTTTTAAAGCGTTTTATGGGGTAGATTTGCCTTAAATAGATGTCATGTGCAATTGCTCATAGTGCGACGTCTGTAAGGAGCGCGACCACGAAAAGTGCCTAGGGCAGCATGAGGGCCAAATACAGCCCTGCACATGAGCCCCATGAACGCGATTACCGACACCGCTGGAACAGCATCAGCACAGGACGTAAGTATAGGCTTATTTATACCTGAGGGAAACTTTTGGAAATAGAAGGGGTTGTCTTCATCGTAGACAACCCCTTTAAAGAGGACATGTCACTAGTGGACAGTTTCTTCTCTTATTTTATTCACGCTGTTTCCCTAAGTATGTCAGTTATTTAATTTGCCATTCATCACTAGAGATATTGCCATTTTTATTAAGTGCTAATTTTTATGGTTGTTGCAAAGGGTTTGATGTTTGCAGCATAATAAAGGTATGGCCCCATACTCCCATAATTAAATATTTTAGGAGATGGAGTAGGGCTAGGGTCACATCTCCGTTTTTTTTTTTTAAATCCTGATCCGGTTTTGAGCTTTCAAAAAGCTCAAAACCGGACCAGGAAACGCTCCTCATAGGAGCCAATGCAAAATACCGGATGGCTTCACAAGCAATCCGATTTCCGTCTCCGGCACTGCAGCCTGCATTAAAAATCATGCAGGTTGCAGTTTTCGGAGCAGTTCTCTGTACCGCACTGCAGTAACCGGATTGCTCAGGATGTGTAATCCTGAGCAATGCGGCTACTGCATAATTTGCTGATACCTGCTGTTGCCGGGATGAGCAAACTGTACTATCAATTGTAAAGTGTTAAATTTAATAAATAAAAGAATGCTTGAGGTCTCTAGGGGGGGGGCTTAGTCCCCTTAGAGACCGGACGCCCACTCCGGTGGGCTTCACCTACAATGCCCCCATGCCACGGGCTCCTCTGAGCTCCGTGCATGTCCCCCAAACTTCCCCCCCCCGTATCTCTATAGAGGGGTCCCTGTACCCCTCTTTTATAAGTCCCCCTAATTGTGGCATAAACGAAGTATTACATTACATCATTAGGCTCATAGTTACGTGTATTTTCATGTAGTTTCATTATCACTCCATGGGCGGGGCTGTGTGCTGCTGCCTCCGCCCGCAAAATCATTATGCCCGCCCCCTGTGGCCCTCATCCTGTGTTGTCTGGGCGGCCGCGTCATGAAAGGGGCGGGGCTAAGTTGCATCATACCGATAGCCCTGCTAAGGGCAGGGACCCCTCTCTAGAGATACAGGGGGGAAGGAGTTTGGGGGACATGCACGGAGCTCAGAGGAGCCCGTGGCATGGGGGCATTGTAGGTGAAGCTCACCGGAGTGGGCGTCCGGTCTCTAGGGGGACTAAGCCCCCCCTAGAGACCTCAAGCATTCTTTTATTTATTAAATTTCAATCTTTGCAATAGATAGAACAGTTTGCTCATCTCGGCAACAGCCGGTATGAGCAAACTATGCAGTAGCCGCATTGCTCAGGATTACACATCCTGAGCAATCCGGTTACTGCAGTGCGGTATTCTGCACACATTTTTTTAAAAAAATGTGTGTGACCGGTATTGCGTTCACCGCATCCGGATCTGGATGCGGTGAACGCAATTCAAGTTTTAAGTGTGACCCTAGCCTAGGTCCATTTTATACCGACTCCGACTTCACCAAAATGGTCAACGACTGACTCCACGACTCCACAGCCCTGGTTATAACCCCTTTTGTTAGCATTGTAATTGATATACATTACGCCATAATTCCCTAAGTATGGTTCTGCTCAATCAGGAGGACCAGATGTTGCATCTACAATCCTGACCTTCGGCCATACATTGAACATAAACCACATATTAGTGCACATATTCTCTAGCAAAATCATATAACAATATACTAAGCTGCCAGACTAGGGTGACTAAGAAGGGAATTTGGCAACATAGCAAAGAGCTTTTAGTAATTCTATATTTTAATTTTACAATTATACTGTTTGCAATTATTAAAATAGGATTGTATTAGCTAGTGAATTCCCTTTAACAAATTACTAAGCATTCTCTGTTAATATGGTCAAAGGATCATCAGACAACTGGAGCTGCAGTATACAGCCACTCGGAGGCTGCTCGGATGACATTTTGCATTCTTGCAGGTGCCCGGTAAGTGTTTTGAGAGCTTAGGTTCTGAAAATGAGCATATTTGATAACGTTTGGGTATTAGGGAATTGTGTAAAATTAGCAAAAATGTAATTAAAAGAACAACTATACATAAAGGGAATAGTCTGTCTGGATGGGGCGAAAGGGCAGAAGTACACATGAGTTTCCTTAAACAGCTGTGAAAATGATTCCCATACATGTGTGTGCCATGTTCTCTCAGTCAAATTCTTCCTCAGATGGCCATAAACATTGTGATGACACTAATCATGGGAACCATTAGCAACATCAGAACAAGCGAGACTCCAGACTACGAAATTAAACTTTTCTTTGCTGTAAAGGTTGGATAACGTTACAAACAAAGAATACTAGGCATGATTCTTAAAGGGGTATCCCAAGAAATGTAATAAAAATAACTAAAATAAATAAAGGTAAATTTAAATATTACAAATTTTATTAAATACCTTTATGCAGCAAAAGGAAATCTTTAGTAAGTGCAAGATATGAAATATGTCAGCTCCCAGCAGTCTCCCAGCCATCCCACATCTTAGGATGGGCTATGTAAAGACATCTGCTCGAGACAGACATGAGTGAGTTCGGCGTCCTGTCAGGTATCGTAAATTCACATTCTTCTGATCACCAAACCCGACAGGACAAGTGGAGGTGCAGCATGACTAAAGTAGATGACCTTACTAGCTGACTAAGATTTAAAGGGAACCTGTCACCTCGTTTTACCCCTCTCTGCTACCACTACCTGTCCCTGCACCTTCCTAGCTGATCCCTAACCATCCCTGTCTCATCTAAACCTGCACTGAAAAGATTAAGAAAATGAGTTATATACTTACATGTAGTCTGCTTCTGTAGACTGAAAAGGCAGGTCACGGGGCTCCATTCTCCCCTCCTCGCTTGGTTTCTGCATGCCCCGCTGGGCGTCATCATTCGTTCTTTGTTACTCCTCTTTTTTAAATTTGCTGCCTCATTTTCCACTGTGAAGAGCGGGGCCGGAATGTCACATCCAGCCCGCTGCATTGTGGGCTTATGATGTCACCGGCCTGGCTTCAATATGCGCACTGCGCGTGCGCCGGTGCTGAGCCGTATCACGTGATCAGCCCCACAATGCACTGGGCTGGATGTGAAGTTCCGGCCCCGCTCTTCACAGTAGAAAATGAGGCAGCAAATTTAAAATAGAGGAGGAACGACGAACGAATGATGAAGCCCAGCAGGGCGTGCAGAAAGCAAGTGAGGAGGGGAGAATGGAGCCCTTGGACCTGCCCTTTCAGTCTCTAGAAGCAGACTACATGTAAGTATATAACTCATTTTCTTAATCTTTACAGTGCATGATTATGTGAGACAGGAATGGTTAGGGATCAGCTAGGAAGGTGCAGGGACAGGTAGGAGTAGGACATGGGGGTAAAACAAGGTGACAGGTTACCTTTAAATCTTAGTCAGCAAGTAAGGTCATCTACTTTAGTCATGCTGCACCTCCACTTGTCCTGTCGGGTTTGGTGATCAGAAGAATGTGAATTTATGATACCTGACAGGACGCCGAACTCACTCATGTCTGTCTCGAGCAGATGTCTTTACACAGCCCACCCTAATATGTGGGATGGCTGGGAGACTGCTGGGAGCTGACATATTTCATATCCTGCACTTACTAAAGATTTCCTTTTTGCTACATAAAGACAGGAATGGTTAGGGATCAGCTAGGAAGGTGCAGGGACAGGTAGGAGTAAAACAGGGGGGTAAAACAAGGTGACAGGTTCCCGTTAAGATTTATCTCATCAGCCTGACAGGCTTATTGGAGGGCAGGAGGTCAGCATGGAGCTAGTAGAATAATCTATGCAAACTGTCTTCCGCTAGTCCTGTCAGGGTTGGTGAACAGAAAAATGCCCTTGTTCCTTTTGTGCCCACCCCTCCTTCTTCACCCCCAGTCACACCTTTTTCTCGTGTACTTCTTCTGATTCAAAAAACCCTTCACACGTTTATGCTGGCATTGTATTTACTGATACCTTATTGTTATGGAAATGTATCTTTCTTTCAATAAAAAATGTATTGGTTAATAAAAAAAACAGACAAAATGCCCGTGCAGGATACCTGACAGGACGCTGCACTCACCTGACGTCTGTCTCCAGCAGATGTCTTTATGCAGCCCGTCCTAAGACGTGGATGGTTGGGAATCTTTTGTGGGAATCAGCTATTTGTCTCATCAATTTTATTTACATATCTGATACAGAATGTCATCGATAACTATATAAAATAGTAAGACAGACTTTCAAATTATTGAATTCTGATTACTCATACCATGAGCTAATAAAAACAAATTAGGCTACATTGTAAACTGTAATTAAGGCTCCCAAACAGTTCAGTTCTGCATGTTGTAGGCTTAGTGCACAGCCGTGGAAACCAGATGTTAATTCCAATATGTTATAGAGTAGATTTGGTACCACAGAGAGCAATCAATTATAAAATAATAAACTACTTCAATATTTTTGGCCAAAATCACTAAAAATGTTCAAATAATAAATCAGACCACTTAACAAAGGGTGAAACAGCAACACTGCCAGTCTGGTGGAGCTAAAAAGGTAATGGCCAACAGTATTTACCTCGAGGTCTATTTGGACCCTGGACAAAAAACTTTATTCAAACTTCTCTTCAAGGTCTGGTTGGATAAAGAAACCACACGCATGACATATGAGAGTCTAGTAAACATCAAACACAATAGCCCAAGAGTAGCCCAAGAGGATTTACACGTGGGGTCTAAGCGGACCCCAGCTGGTAGGATTAAGGTAAATAAGATCCTAACCTGGGCTTTATAGCGGACTTAGGCTGGCTTCACACCACGCTTTTTAGCATCCTGTTCTGTCCGTTTTGAAAAGGACAGAGTAGGATCCGTTTTTGCCTCCCATGTAGCCCTATGGTGCCGGATTGGTCATAAATGGCCATCCGATTCTGCCAATTCAGTCCCGGATTTGTTTCTGTCCTGTTTTTTCCTAGCCCCAAAATCGGAGACTGCACCGTTTTTGGGTTCCAGTGAAAAAAACGGACCAAACCGGACAAACAAATCCGGGGCGATCAGGCGCACATAACATGGGAGCCTATGGGTGCCGGATCCGGGAAAAAACAGGATCGTTTCACGGATCTGGTTTTAGTGTAGTGAGCATACTCAGTACACATTCACTGCTCTGTTCCCGTGTGATGGTTGTAAATTCACTTTAGCAGTGTAACATAAACTGCTAAAGCAATATTAAAGAAAGCAATGGTTAAAAAAATAAATAAATAAATGCTCACCTCTCTGCCGAGTGTCCCAAGATGCAAGGTGTCCACGTCTGATCACTGAAAGGACCTTAATCAGCTGACCGGCGGCAACCGATCAGCTGCTGTGTCACATGACAGCATCAGCTGAGCATTTTTTTTTAATCATTGCTTTCTTTTGCTTTTGCAATGTATGTAGATATATTGCGAAAGTGAAAGTACAGCCCCGACACCAATTGTCTGTGCTTTGCAGGCTCGGCTCCACCCAGATCTTTCTGTCAGTCCGGATCCCTCAAAATCCCGGATCCGGACACAGAAATGGCATTCAGAGTTAAAAATCCATTCCTGTCCATGTGGTCCTGCAAAAAATAGGGTCCCCACGGACAGGAACAAACCGTGGTGTGAACCCAGCCTTAACTTTCCCAACTAATGTGCATCTTAAAGTGCGTGGAATACACAATAACAAATGTGTAAAGCAGAGGTCCCCAACTCCAGGGCCATCAACAACGCAGGTTTTCAGGATTTCCTCAGTATTGCACAGATGCTAATTTGATGATGTACAGGTGATGATTCCAACTCCTGTTCAATACTATGGAAATCCTGAAAACCTACACTGTTGGCGGCCATTGAGGCTTGACGTTGGGGACCCCTGGTGTAAAGTATCTTTGTTTATGTAATAGCTTGACAGCTGTTATAGAGCTTCCACAGAAAAGTTTTGATTTTGCACTGGTTACTCAGACTACTAAACCCTAATGGAATCCTGGTTTTCACCTATAACCCCTGTATATTGATAGACTTACACGTTATGGGCTGAACCTACAAAATAGCTGCTGGCTGGCCGAACAGGCTAGCAGGAATGGCCAGATAGCAATGTCAGAACCAGGAGGCACAGATAATGGACAAAGAAGTAAACCAGAAGAATAGTTAGAAAATGAGTTGAAGTCTGAAATAGGCTGATTCACTAAAAAAATATGCGCAGAGAACAGCTATGTGGACCAGGTAAGGAAGAACTTATAGCTGTCAGCGCAAATCAGAGATTCAGGAGTTTATATAATGAGAAGCCCAGGGCTCACACCAGGTGGTCAATACTAAAGGGCCCGTTACACGCTTCAATGTCTCAGAAATCCGACCAATGATCCGTCTTGGCCTGGATCGCTTGAACGACACTCAATGATCGCTGGTGAGGTGTCACACGTACAGATATCGTGAACGACGCAGCAACGATTCCGCGACAAGCGAACGATACTTGCGGTCGTTTGTTCGCCTACGTCCTTCAGTTCTGAATAGGTGAAGTCGTAAACGAGATCGTTATTAAGGTGTCACACACAACAATGCAGCAGATCGAATGGACGACCAACGACTGATTTATGGTCCTGATCATAAACCTACGATCAACAGTCAGCCGACTTCTCGCTAGTTGTATCGACGTGTCACACGCAACAACGTCGTTTGAACGACTCAAAACCTGTGACCTTTCAACGATATCGTTCACGATATAATAGCGTGTGACGGACCCTTAAAGAAGATGTGAATTAACCCCTAAGCTTCCCACCTGGATGGTACCACAAGTCTTAAAGAATTAAACTGGAGTTTGATGTCGTCACCCTGCGCTTCAATCAATGAAGCTGCAGCATCAACCGAAGTCTGAAGACGACACAGGAGGGGCAGGTACTAACATGGATGTTACTAAAAATTGTATTTTACGGCAATAACAATGCAGGTAATACAATTCTATAAAAATGTCACATTCGGCGCTAAACAATCTAATAAATATAATTACAATATTTTAAGCATGAAGCTTCAGAGGGTGCTAGTCTCTCTGTCACTTCTATCGATGAAAGTTGATCAACTGATCACCACTTTTCCAGCTTTTAAAACCTCGAGTAAACATCAGATGCCACCATGAAAGTTGCAGCTGGCCATACATATCTCTTGTAGTCATCATAGTATTGCATGCTAGCCATTCAGAAGACATTATCATGGCCATAGATGGCTGGTATATATCTGTCAGAGCAAGGACCACTCTATAATAATGGAGGGAGGGTGTCTCAAACTGTTGAACTGGGTGATCCTCCCTCCACTCTCCTGCCTAATACCTCCACAGGAGAACATCTCATCTTGTCTGGTATCTAACTTGTACACGCTGTATGTTATAGACTAGGGAGGCAGCACTGTCAAGATTTATTCTACTTAAGTCACAACATTGAAGGGTATCTGGTGCAAGAAGAAAGAAGAGATGACTGACAGGTCTGTTGGGTAAACAATTGTGCATCTGATGTAGGCTTTACAACACCAGCCGCTGCGGTGGAAAAGCAAACCCCCACCGTGGCCTAAATAATTCACAACATATCAGCCCAAGTGACAAATGCGGCTGACGCTCTAGCCGTGCAAGACTTAAAGACGTGATAAATTATTATCGGAGATGATATAGAAAGAAGAAATCACTCAAGAAGCATAATTTGGAATTTGGTTAATGAGTAATACATTTATTTAGTGGAGGGACTTTGGAGTTTGCAGTATGAAGGGAATCACATAGTGCAAGGCTTGTCACCCCTTAATGCCTACTGTTGCGTAGTCGCATCATACTATTACAATTCATTTGTATGCATTTGTATATTTTAATGCAGACAGTAAGGGGTTAAAGGAAAACGTCTGGTCCTGATGACTTTGCGCCCGGTGATTGCACCTACGATTCCAAATTTGATAATTGAACCTATGATAAGATTGTATCCATCCATATTCCCTAGTTTAGTGATTGGGTAGTATTATTCGCCTTATTATCTTGGCTCTGTACAATGAATCAGTGTATTATTAGGGCAGCATAATGCACTATGTAAGGGGAAGTCAGTCTGAATAGAAGTGTACAGAATAAAGCTCCATCCAACCAAAGGCTGACCCTACATGTACAACACATACTTACCTGTACTAATCAGGAGATGGAATCAGGTTCTTACAGAGTCCATTAGAAGCTGGGGACATTGTAACACTTCAAACCACTAATGTGAAAATCTTCCCTAGTACAGTCCAAAACAACATGTCTTCAGTAAGGGTGTTCATGCACACAATGGACTAGACACAGACCACACACGTCATGAGTGTGCTGCGACCTGATGTCGCCTCTGGGGTATCTCGGGTCATGAGGTCTCAGCATTTAATCGATCACTGGCCTTCTATAGAGCTCACTTGACTGTTATTATGATGTACTTTCTCTTCTATGCTGGAGGGATTAAGGACCCTTTCTCTGCTGGCTGAGAGTCCTTTTAGTCTTCATTTCAGCTGCAGTTTATGATCATCTCTCCCTTCCGCTATATCTATCCACCCCTGGCCTCACTCCATGGCAGTTATAGAATTTCATTTCTGACCTCAGTGGAGGAGCTCGTTACAGTTTTGTATTGGTGTTCGTTCCTTTAACTGCAGCTCAGCTTCTAACTGGAGAAGACTGTTGAGCCCATGCATATATGTTGCCTTGCAACTGTATATTTCCTTGCTCTCCTGCCCCTTTACTCCCTTGGGATGGAGACATTTAGGGGATTCATATTCAGGAGCCTGGCAAGGTACAAGCCCCAGGCATCCCCCTCCTTCAGATGTAATCTTGAAGACAAGGATTACCTCTAGGTTAAAGGACAGCCAAGGTTTCCCTACTACCTTACCGTCACCTAGCAGAGTTGTGTGCAGCAGTTTAGCAAGGTATGTGACCCAGGCATCCCCACCTTCAGGGCTAATGTTGGAGATCGGGATTAGCCTAGTGATCCTAGTTTAAGGTACAGCTCAGGTATACACTGTCTCTGCTACCTTTCCATTAAACTAGGTTAGTCGTATCCAGAAGCTTAGCAAGGTATGAGACCCAGGCATCCCCACCTTCAGAGGTAATCTTGGGGAAAGGGATTAGCCTAGGAACATCTAGTTTAAGGCACAGCTCAGGTCCACACTGTCCCTGCTACCTAACAGTCACTGTCGAGACAGCATCCTTGATCAATGTGATTTTTCACCTAAAATCAGTGTGAAACAAATTGCTAATCTGATCCATTTTATGGATGAATTCAATGTGTGTAATAGCTGGCAGAATACCGGTGACAGCATTACTGAAGCTGCCCATGGGCTCAGTTATGTCTGCAATTTATACAATTACTTTCACATTTTCGCTATAAATTCCATGATAATAAAACGAAGGGATGTGCTGCCAAACGACAAATTATTCATGTCATCGTAAAAGATTCGATCATAGACAAATTGAATAATTGGTTAGTTTTTCGGTCGCTGTACAGGTTTACCCTGCACACTGATTGAGGTTTTACGTGTTGCAAATGAAGGATTGATGATCATCGACTTGTGTTATCAGATTTTACTCTGGTCGGATCTTAAAGGTATGAACTCCTTGTTGAACAGAGTCAATGTCACAACACAATTTGAGCCTACAGGCTCCCGAGATGAAAATCCAGTAGACTAGTGGATTTACATCCACATTGGAAATCTGCAACTATTCGGCAGCTAATCCATACTTATTAAAGGTGCATTTACCCCCGACAACTGGCAACAATAAATGACTGTAAAATAGCTACTTCTATGCCCTTTGGTGGTCGTTTAGTAGCTGTGCTTCAGGTGTGCAGTGAATGATCGAGATTCTAGACTGAACAAAAATACAAACTCAGTCATTACCTGGTGACCACCATTCTGCCATCTGCCATTTACAGTAAAGACAATGGTTCATTAATAAAGACAACACCTCTCCAACGTGCCAGACGCCATCAAAGTTGAGCATTTGACCACTCAAGTTGGTTACAATGTGACCATAATAAAAGGCCGCTCTAAAAGGTGCAGTTCTATTCAGCAGCACAATACCACAGATGTTTCAGGGTTTGATGGAACATGCAGTTGGCACGCTGACTGCAGGAATGTCCACCAGGACTGTTGCCATGCATTGAATGTTTATTTCTCTACCATAAGCCATCTCCAAAAGCGTTTCAGAGAATTTGGCAGAACATCCAAGTGGCCTCACAACCACAGACCACGTGTGACCACAACAGCCCAGGAACTCCACATCCAGCATCTTCATCTGCAAGATCATTTGAGACCGGCCACCTGGAAAGCTGCTGAAACAATCCTTTGCATAACCAAAGAATTTCTGCACAAAATGTCAGATACCGTGTCAGAGAAGCTCATCTGCTGCACATCGTCCTCACTGGGATGTCCACCTGACTGCAGCTCATCATTGGGGTTTCCACCAGACTGCAGCTTGTCATCATCGGGGTCTCCACCTGACTGCAGCTCATTATCTTCATCGGGATCTCCACCTGATTTCAGCTTGTCATTCTCATTTGGGACTCCACCAGACTGCAGCTCGTCATCCTCATCAGGGTCTCCACCTGACTTTAGCTTGTCATCCTCATTGGGGTCTCCACCAGACTGCAGCTCATCATGCTCAAAGGGTCTCCACCTGACTGAAGCTCATCATCGTGGTCTCCACCTGACTGCAGCTCATCATCAGGGTTTCCACCCAACTGCAGCTCGTAATCTTCATTGGGGTCTCCACCTGACTGCAGCTCATCATCCTCGTCAGGGTCTCCACCTGACTGCTGCTCGTTATCCTCATCGGGGTCTCCACCTGACTGCAGCTCATTATCTTCATCGGGATCTCCACCAGACTTCAGCTTGTCAATCTCATCAGGGTCTCCACCAGACTGCAGCTCATCATCCTCATCAGGGTCTCCACCTGACTTCAGCTTGTCATCCTCATTGGGGTCTCCACCAGACTGCAGCTCATCATGCTCAAAGGGTCTCCACCTGACTGAAGCTCATCATCGTGGTCTCCACCTGACTGCAGCTCATCATCAGGGTTTCCACCCAACTGCAGCTCGTAATCTTCATTGGGGTCTCCACCTGACTGCAGTTCATCATCCTCATCAAGGTCTCCACCTGACTGCTGCTCGTTATCCTCATCGGGGTCTCCACCTGTCTGCAGTTCATCGTTGTAACCCACTTGAGAGGGAAAATGCTCATATTTGATGGCATCAAGCATGTTGGTGATGTGTTTTTTTAATAGATGAATTCTGGTTTTCACTGTATCGGGCAGATGGCCGACTGGCAAATGGTGGTCACAGAAGGTACTGACTGGTTTTCTAACTCCCCTAAAACCCTAGTACTCTAAAACTGCACATTTTAGAGTGTCCTTTTATTGGGGCTAGTCAATGGCGCACCTGTAAAATAATCATGCTGTCTAATCAACATCTTGATATGTCACATCTGTGAGGTGGATGGATTATCTCGGCACATGAGAAGTGATCACTAACACAAATTTAGACAAATTTGTAAACAATATTTGTAAGAAAAAAGGTCTTGGGTACATAGAAACAGTCTTAAGTGACTTTGCAGCGATATTGACGTGTGTGACAGGGCGCATCAACCAGCGATAAATCGCTGGTTGATGGTCGCCAGGTTTTTGGACTGGAACGAAAACCTGGTGATGGTCGCCCGGTGGACACGGTGACAGCGGGATGTGCGATCAGCCAGCTCCCATCACCTCTCAGCAAGCGCTGGGAGCTGGTATCCATGGTAAACTGCGGGTAACTAGGCAGCGTGCGCTGCCTAGATACCCGATATATACCTTGGTTACCAGCCTTCTCCGCTCATCTCGCTGGTATCCAAGGTATCCAAGGTATAACTAGGGTTACACGCTGTGTACATCAAGAAATCCCATCCTCACTATGCTTAACCCGACCGCAGCGATCTGACAGCTGCGTTGCGGATTGCCGGCATTCCTCTCCTCCGCAGCATGTTCATTTCATGAGTTAGAAGCGGCTGCCATCGGGTAACTGCAGGGAGAAGCCGCCCTGCACCCGCCGCACATGGTGAGTACAGGGCGGCTGCGGTCTCCCTTCGGGCACCCACGGCTTCACTCGGGTCCAGAGGAGCTGCGTCCAACACGCCACTCCTCCGGATCGTGAGTACATAGCCTTAGACAGAACCATTCTTGTTCTATGAGGAGTTGGGACACAACAGAAGCCTTCCAGAACTGCTTGTAAGGCAACACTACCTGATGGTGCCATTATGCTTCATCAACAGACTCAGTTGTGGAGACTGGATACACATTCAAGGGGTGGAAAATTGGGTGGCTTGTAACAAATATACAATAGCTATAAAGAAAAAAAATCATGGTACACAAGAACCTCCTCCAAAAATAACTAAAAAAGTTGACAAGTACGAGCTGAACGCCATCATGGTAACATGACATGAAGACAAAGAGTAATTAAACAGCTGTGCTGAATATATTACTTTTATGTCCAGATAAAGATTTCCTGCCTCTGCTCCAATATTACAAGTATAAGGTTTCCTACAGACAATTCTCAAGCCACAGATAACTTCACACTGTTAAAAAAAAAATCCATTAAAATTCCTCCCAGCTTCTAGCAATCCGTCCAAAATCTGCAACCTTCAGAATGACTCAGCTTTATCTAAGCCAATGTGATGTTCACCGAAGCCTACACCACATCCCTGCGCCTTCACTGATGATGTGCTCGCTATTATAAATGTCAAACGGAAATTAGCTAGACGTAACCGTGTGAAGTTTACAGATCTTTCGAGTTCTTACAAATGTAAGTGACACTAGTATTAACCCCGGTATATTGTAACATGACACAGGGATTAAGATAGCTCCAGTAATGTAGGTAACCCATACTTGCATACAAAACATTGGGAATGTATTGTTCCAGGAAATATATAGTTGTACCGTGTTAGGCAGTAGTAATACTTTTGTTTGCATTCTAACACCTAATCTTCAAGGAAACTTGACAGGTCTCCCGTCCGACCAGAACCACCAGCAGTTGTGTCTACCTATCTAAATTCCTGTCCCTTTATTATATTGGATACAAACAGATCTTTACAAAAAGTATTTCTAAAGTATATTTACGATATGCTAATGAAACCTTTGATTAGTCGATGCCGTATTAGTTTCCTCACACTTGTCGGCCTACTAAGCATGTTATCATGACCCTGTGGGCGTCATACCATGATTTACAAGAGTTGACGTCATCACTCTACAAAACTTGCGCATGCGTGCGGCTTTGCTCCTTCACATTAAGCCTTCTGAAGGTGGGTGTCTGCGTTCCGGCCTCCGAAAGAGCACTGTGCATGATTGAGAGTGCAGAAGATGGCTGTTCTTCAGCTTTTCTATGTACAAGAGCCGTTTTCTGCACTACTGATCATAAACAGGTTTCCTCTCTGAAGCCAGGACG
This sequence comes from Allobates femoralis, assembly GCA_033576535.1. Lineage (NCBI taxonomy): Eukaryota > Metazoa > Chordata > Amphibia > Anura > Aromobatidae > Allobates > Allobates femoralis. The sequence goes on from JARQOC010000011.1 coordinate 32,931,689, forward strand.
TGTACACCTGTCTTCAGAGGCTGAATGATGCAAGTGAACAAAGCTGCATGCATGCGTAAGCTTTGTAGAGTGCCAGCGGTGATGCCAATACAGCTAAGTGGGCTGACTAGCCTAGAGAAACCAACCCCTCATCACCTAGTCAAAGGAACTGAAGATCTGTTTGTGTCCAATGTAGTAAAGGGACTTTTTATTCAGGGAATCTAGATAGTTAGACCCAACTGCTGGTGGTTCTAGGGGCATGGGAGACCTTTCAGGTTCTCTTTAAATTTTGCAGATTTTCAGATACTGGTGGTGCTAAAAATGTTTTAGAACATGAAAGCAATGTAATTAAAGGGGTTGTTAAGCATTTGAATTTCTGAAAACATTGTCCCACTTGTCAAGAGATTGGGTTATGCCTTGCCCCTTTCATTTCAGCCAAAGCATGGCTTCTAAAAAAAGCAGCCATATTTTCTGTTTGTGGGAAGTACGGATTGGTCTTAACCTGCGTGACAGGTCATGTTCCATTTCCCTTTTTACAGGCTTTGCCATCTTTACATTTTCTATTTCTTGTCCCCTTACATGAATTTTTGAAGGCCCCACTTAATGAAAGAGCTACCCTCTGTCACATACTGAGAACCTCCACAGAGAGTTTAATTTTTAAGAGATACTAGACGTCTTCTACAGAAGATGGCGATCTCTTTCAATAGTCTGGGAAGTATCCAGTTTTTGCGGGAACTATACTTGCCAATTTACCTGGAATGTCCTGTAAGGTGATGAGATATTTGGCCTATACTGTACCCAGTGGTGTATCTTAAACCTCATGGGCCCCAAAGCAAAAGTTCCTACATGGCCCTTATCTGTCACGGATCTGTAATGGCATTATTCTTTTAATATGGGCCAACTGGATGGTGGCCCGATTCTAAAGCATCAGGTAGTCTAGAATAGTAGTTTGAATGCCGCTTTTCTGATTGGTTGGCGCTGAACGCGGCGACCAATCTGACTAGCAGCGCTCGCCATGGTGCACATTGTATTTCAAATATGGCGGCATGGCGAGCGCCGCTATTCTGATTGGTCGGCGCTGAAAGCGGCGACCAATCAGAGAAGCGGCATTCAAACCACACGCCGCTCCTCTGATTGGTCACTGCTGAATGTAGCGGTTAATCAGAATAGCGGTGCGTTCCATGGCGCCATATTTGAAATACACTGAGCACATTGTATTTTAAATATGGCGCCAGGGCGAGCGCCGCTATTCTGATTGGTGACTGCTGAACGCGGCAACCACTCAGAGAAGCGGCATTCAAACCGCGCGCTGCTTCTTTGATTGGTCGCCGCGTTCAGCACTGACCAATCATAATAGCGGCGCTCGCCATGACGCCCATTGTATTTCAAATATGGCGCAGGGCAAGCGCCGCTATTCTGATATTTGAAATACAATGTGCGGCATGCTGCGTGCCGCTCCTCTGATTGGTTGGCGCTGAACGCAGTGACCAATGAGAGAAGCGACGCGTGGTTTGAATGCCGCTTCTCTGATTGGTCGCCGCGCTCAGCAGCGACCAATCAGAATAGCGGCGCTCGCCCTGGCGCCATATTTAAAATACAATGTGCTCAGTGTATTTCAAATATGGCACCTTGGAACGCGCCGCTATTCTGATTGGTCGCTTCTGAACGTGGCGGCCAATCAGAGGAGTGGCGCATGGTTTGAATGCCGCGAGGGGCACCACCGCTGCGGTCATCTCCCGGCTGGCTCTCCGCTGACCGGAGCTCAGCCGCGGCTACTGCTGAACAGAGGTCAGCGGCTCGCCAGCCTGGAGATGACTCCCGGTTGGTGAGCCACAGATCTCTGTGCCACAGGTAGCCGCGGCTGAGCTCCGGTCAGCGGCTCGCCAGTCAGGAGCTGACAGGCGCGCGCTGCGGCCACTGTCGGCCGGGCTACAAATTGGCGCGAAATTCGAACTTTGAATTCTCGCGCCTATTTGCATAGTCTGCGCTCATTGGTGCCCGCCTCTGGCGGCCTCTGTCTGGCGCGCAATTTCCGTGACTGACAGACAACATTAGGCTATTATATAGTAGATTAGCCCATTTGGGTTCCTTAGGTTTTGGGGCCCCGAGTTTGATTGCAAACTAATACACCTATTAATTTACAACCCTGATTGTACCCAAATGTATTAATTACTTTAAAACAGCATTTGACCCATACCTTTATGTGATACATGGTGTATAGTCAGACTTTTATTGCTGCTATCCCAAAATCTCCACTACTTTTTCTTGATTATTTTTAATTTTCTTTCTCAGGAGTTGTCACCAAAGTTTCCCAGGCTCCTGTCCTATTGGACTGGTGAAGTAGAAAGATGCATCAATTCCGGAAAGTGAAGAGACTTTTGATAGAACTCATACACTATGTTGACATTTCCTAAGCTGTACATTCAAGCCAGTGTTCATGTAATTCACTCATACATGGCAGAGCACAAACTAATACTGAGGCAAGAAGCAAAAGATAATGATTAGTTCTCAAGGATGTTTAAATATCTACAGAGAAAAAGAACATTATAACCCGCAGCGATACAATAATGCATCTGCATTGAGACTTTTATGCAATAATACCGTTCAATGTTATGACATCTATAAGTGCCGCACACAGCTTCCAACCGATTCAGAAGTCACTGCCTAGAACTACATTAATATTTCACATTTTACGATTTGAAACTTCCATATTTATGACAAAATAAAAATATATATATTAATATTTTATATGTCATAATAGTCAACTAAGGATCTTCATTCCTGTCCTCGTATTAGAACCCTACATTAGATTTGGGATATAGGCTGAGAAAAGCAGCCAAATTATATATATTTACTCTAAGGGTACCTTTACACGCCGCTACTGGAGGATGGATACAACCCGCTACAGGCTACAAATGTAGCTTGTAGCGTCAATATAGCCCGTAGTAGCGGCGTGTGAAGACGGGACGTGACAGCCGGCAACAGATACATCTGTTTCCGAGCACTGCTCGAAAACAGATGCCTACAAAGCCGATTGTAGCAAGCTGTATCAGCGTGTAAAGAAGGAGCAGAAGGGTTGTTTCTACACCATGCTATGTAGCTGGGGCGTGACACAGGCTCCGGGTTTCCGCGCCCCCTTCAGCGATCATTGGAGGAAGCTCCTGCGTTGCGATTGGTTGTCGCCGCACAGGGCGGCATATTTAAGGAGCTGACGAGTCACACTACACAATTGCTCGAGCGTCAAGTATTAATCAGCCTCCTGCGATGCCTGCCCAATCATGGTATTATTGCTTTGTCCTATCAGCGTACGGACGTCTCGTAATCCACAATTGTGGCACGCCTATGTGCTGTCCCTGCTGCACCAGGTACGCCCATAGTAGCTGGTTGTAGCGGTGTGTAAATGAGCTAAGATGAGCTACAGATGGCTACTTGAGACACCCGGCGATGTATCTAGCTATAGATGTTGCGTAGCGTAGCGCACCTTGTGGCGGCGTGTAAAGGAGGTGCGTTTACCGTTTGTAACCGTTTGAGCGTGCTCGTGCACGTGAAGTAGCGGGTTGTATCCATCCTCCAGTAGCGGCGTGTAAAGGTACCCTTAGAGTTTACGTACCAAGACCCATGCAGTGCCTGGGGTAAAAAAAACAACAACTTGCTATTGGGTGAAGGGATGGACCAATTCAATTTGAAGCTTGCTGCCCATGATAGAAATGCTCCAAAGGTTTTCCCCAATGTTTTAAAGATCTTAAATAAAATTGGTGCAAATCGATTTTAGGATCTGGTCCAGTGGTCACGTCAGTAGTCCGTGGTCGTTGGACAGGGAGCCCTGAGAATGGCCTCCTACCTCCACTGTGGCTTTTATTTTATTAGCCTGCTTAGCATGATGTCATCCTTGTGGCTTGATATTAGGGTGGCATAATGATAAGGGGATAAGGGAGCAGGATGGTAAGATAGGCAAAATGCGATCAGGGGAACTAGTCTGACCCTTAAAACTGGGGATTCCTAACTATCTGTTCTTGGAATTACCTCTGAAGGTAAAGACATCCGGGTTGCCACCCTTGCCCTTTGCTCCTGATCAGCCCTAGGCTAAGACCCCCCTCACCTCCACCCACAGATCGGGAAGCATATCAACTCCCACAAAACCAAAACTCCAATAAGGCTTCAACACAAAACACACATGTCCTCTCAGCTCCAGGTCTTGCAGAGATTAAACTCTATCAGTGACACCTGCTGGTGGAAAAAGGGAACTATTTAAGGACCAGGGGAGTGGTCATCTAACGAACCCAGAACTTCCCACCAGCAGAGCTGCCTCATAGTAGCAACACAGCAGCTTCTGCACATTTAATCTGAATGTTCCAAAGAAAATTGACTCCCATTTAACAACAGCAGAGCATTTCATATGGACTGCAGAGCAGTCAACACGTGACAGTACCCCCTCCTTAATGAGAGGCCTCTGGACTCTAACTCGGCCCATCAGAAATGGTCTCAATTTCCTGAGCAATGACCTGTGAATGGTATTAAGGGTATTTAGCAACGGAGGAAATTCGAGCTGGAACAAAACAGGGTTGCAAATGGCCGATATCCTAAATGGACCAATAACTCCAGAGCTAGGAGCTCCAGTCACACACCTCCACCGGATGTGTTTGGACAACACCCACACAAAATCATCCACACTCAGGTCTGATCCTGAAAGTTTATTACCATTCATGCGGTTACAGATAGAGCATACCTTCTCAGGGGAGATGACGTTTCTCTGTCTCTTTGGAAACTTTGCCGATAAAGATTTTGTAGACATCACCACCCTTCCCATGATAACACATGGGCCCAGCATCATTCTGAGGTGTAGGTTGAGTGTTATCCCTATTCTGCAGTACGTGCTTAACCACCATCACCAGAGACATAGGAGCAGGCCTGACCAACACAGCAGACACAGTAGTACTCAGGCACTTATCCTCAAAAGATGTCAGCGGCAGAAAAGCGGACTTAGAGTGATGTGGACAGACCCTAATAAAATGATCAGTTTGATCACAATATAACAAGACCTCCCTACCTAATGAACTGCAGATAGGCTAGAACGAGAAGTTATATTCCCCAACTGCTTAGATACATCTGAACCCACAGGTGTAACATCCCAAGCAGGGATGGCCACCAGGGGCAAGGTAGGTTCAGATCTTTTTCTCAGGTTTCCGACCAACCTGATAGCAAGTGCCATAGCAGCTTCCAACAACTCCAGAGACAACCCCAGACAGAACTGACTCCTCAGAGCAGGGTCATTCCACTAAGTGTCAGTGGCCCATGTCCTGAACTTAGAGCAATACTCCTTGGCCAGCTTCCTGCCTGAGCTTACAAAGTTTAGACTCTGCCAAGGAGACACCATCAGGGTCACCATACTCTCCGGCCAGAGCCCACAACATCTCACCTGAAAGGTACCTTTACACGCCGCTACAACAGGATGGATACAACCCGCTACTTCACGTGCACGAGCACGCCCAAACGGTTACAAACGTGAAACGCACCACCTTTACACGCCGCCACAAGGTGCGCTACGCTACGTTACATCTACAGCTAGATACATCGCCGGGTGTCTCAAGTAGCCATCTGTAGCTTACCTTACCTCATTTACACACCGCTACAACAAGCTAATATGGGCGGACCTGGTGCAGCAGGGACAACACATAGGCGTGCCACAATTGTGGAGTACGAGACGTCCGTACGCTGATAGGACAAAGCAATAAAATCATGATTGGCCAGGCATCGCAGGAGGCTGATTAATACATGACGCTCGAGCAATTGTGTAGTGTGACTGGTCAGCTCCTTAAATATGCCGCCCTGTGCAGCGACAACCAATCGCAACGCAGGAGCTTCCTCCAATGATCGCTGGAGGGGGTGCGGTAACCCGGAGCCTGTGTCACGCCCCAGCTACATAGCATGGTGTAGAAACAACCCTTCTGTTCCTTCTTTACACGCCGATACAGCTCGCTACAATCGGCTTTGTAGCCACCTGTTTCAGAGCAGTGCTCGGAAACAGATGTATCTGTTGCCGGCTGCCTCCTACCGTCTTCACACACCGCTACTACGGGCTATATTGACGACGCAAGCTACAATCGTAGCCTGTAGCGGGTTGTATCCATCCTGTTGTAGCGGCGTGTAAAGGTACCTGAAGAGCTGCCTCACACATAGACAGCAACACAGCAGCTTCTACACATTAACTCTGAATGTGCCAAAGAAAATGAACCCCCATTTAACTACAGCAGGGCACTTCCCATGGACTGCGGAGCAGTCAATATGTGAGAATGGAAAAATTTGTAGAAATCCAGTGTCGTTCCTTCAATGCAGGTGTTTTATTATGAAATACAAATCATAAAACCGTCACATACCCTGTAGGGTCACGCTATATGCGTTTCAGGATGCTACCCCTTAATCGTTATCATGGTAAAAAACATTCAAACACAGTTTATATACATGTGACAATACCCATTTGATAACATTCCAGCCTCGCTAATCAAAAGTAGAGCCGCGTATGCTGGGAGATATGGGGCAGTTCTCTGGGCTCCCATTCGGGAACTGCAGACTTCTGAAGAAGCCAATGGATGAAGGCCTACAAATTGATTTGTAGGACCTGGTCCAGTGATCAAGTTAGTAGTCTGTGGTCATTGGATGGAAGCCCTGAGAATCACCTCTTTCCTCCTTTGCATTTTTTTGAGGAGCCTGCCTGGCACGATGTCATCCTTGCGGTGTGAAACTCATGTGATATCATGCCAGCCCTGTGAATCAAAACAGCCATGTGTGTTGGGAGATAAGAGGAGGTTCTTAGGGCTCCCATCCCATCCGGTGACCACAAATTACCGATTAAGCCAATGGACCAAGTCCTACAAATCAATTTAGACCAAATCTATTTTTTTACAATTAGTTCTCTCATATGGGTCAAAGGTAGTTGTAGGAGCACCCTAAACTCGAGGACCCAAGTGCTACTCAATCCGCTGAACCAACTATAGCTCTTACCCTGCATTTAACCCTTTCCTGGCAGAATAATGAATGGGGTCCTGTTGGGTCAGGTTATGGAGCAGTGTGTATCTCATCCAATATTTATCTACCTCTACTTGTCTTCCCTGCCACTGAAGTGACCTCTTCACTACACTTATTATACCACTTATACAGCAGAAGGACGCTGAGTCAGCTGTCAAACTAGATTTGTTAGACATTTTAATGAGAAGTGGTTACTGCAATAAAAAAAAGGAGGCTAGATGGTTCTAAAATAAATCTGCTCACTTCCCTAGACTTTCTAAAACACTGACGGTTACAGGTTCTGTCTGACACACACATATAATGGGTATTATAATAGGATGTTTTGTTTGGGAAATGTTTTTTTCCTTAATGAATGGCTGTTGTGGCCAATTTATTGAATTTATTTTTATATTTCTCAGCTACATGTAATATAAAATGGGTTCAAATTAAAAAGGGAAATGTATTTTTAATTTTCTTTTTTACATTTTATTCCTTAAAGGGGAACTCCAGCGAGAGAAAATTTTTCAATACAGTTCCTGCCCTCCTACATGATGAAGCAGAGCCGTACACTGCAGTTCTAGGATCTATAGATCTCTTATAAATCGATAAAATCATACCTGCTCCTCTGTTCTGGCCCCCACCTCAGGGAACCTAAATCTCTGCACGTCGCCTGCCACACCCCCTCACTAAACAGAATTGTGAGGGGGCGTGAATGTAGGCTGATCCTGCAGCTCCCAGCATCCACACCCCTGACACACTTCCTGCTTTTTACTCGTACATGAAGCTGCCAGGCTGGAAATTCTGGGTTCCCTCAGGTGGGGGCCAGAGCAGGGGAGCAGGTATGATTTAATTGAATTATAAGAGATTTATAGATCCTAGAACTGCAGTGTACGGCTCTGCTTCATCATGTAGCAGGGCAGGAACTGTACTGAAAAGTTCTCTCTCACTGGAGTTCCCCTTTAAAGAGTGAAATCATTTAATTGTTATAACCCCATGGTTTACTGTACAGGACATAATGGAAATCACTGTAATACTGTCTCATCTCTATGGATGGGGCTACAACATATGTAGCCATAGGGAATGTAGAGGTTTCAGCTGCACCTCGTTTCAGAGTAGCCCTATAGGTTCCACACTACCACATAAGAAGACACCAATATTTTTAATGAAAGATAGTGGGATTAGGGCCTGTTGATGAATTTGAATTAAGGGGTTTTAACTGAGACATGTAATGATTTATTACCATCATTAACTCTACTATAGAGAACAAGCAGTTAACATCCTTATGCAACACAAGGGCTGATATTAGTTTAACAGCTGATTAGTGCACTCAGAGGCTTTGCTTGAAATTCTTAAGATGCAAGCTATGTTTTAGAAAACCAGCTAAGGCTGCTTTCACATAACGATTTTCGGTCATCCGATTGTATCCGTTTCAAAACGGATACAATCGGATCCGAAATCGGACCCCATGTTCCCCTATGGGAAACGGATGGGATCGGATGTGCCACTATTGGCATCCGATTTTGGCACCATCCGATCCCATCCGATGTAATCACGGGCACAAAATTGTAGCCTGCTACGATTTTGTGTCCGTGACTCACATCGGACATCCTCGGATCACTGCTGATCCGAGGCTGATCCTAGTGCCCACAGCATGGGAGCCTATGGACATCGGATCTGAGTTCACCTCGGATCCGATGTCGGCTCCGTATCTCCCTGTCTTTCCCTGCTCTGCTCCTCCATCTTCTTCCCTCTCCTATTCTATATGCTGTGCCCCGCTTCTCTATCCTCCTCTATCCCTATCCTGTCCCCTATCCTCTCCCTGTGTGTAAAAAAATAAAAAAACTCCTCCCGGAGCATACATCACCTCTCACCGCTCCCACGCTGCAACACCATCAGGACTGAAGGACCTGTGATGATGTAAGAGCCCGGTCACATGACTCGTCAGCTGACCGGGTCTGTGACATCATCACAGGCTCTTCTGCCCTGATCATACTGCAGCGTTGGAGCCGGTGACAGGTGATGTATACTCCCGGAGGAGTTTTTTTTTATTTTTTTACACCCAGGGAGAGGACAGGGGACAGGATAGGGATTAGATGAGGATAGAATAGCGGGGGCACAGAATAGAGGAGCGGAGGGACAGCATAGAATAGGAGAGGGAAGAAGATGGAGGAGGCAGGAGAAGGGAGAGACAGGGGACCGCAGGATCCACACGGATCCTGCAGATCGGATGGCTATTTGCCATCCGATTGCAGGGATCCGTATGGATCCGTGCCTGTCCGTGGGATCCCCCTTCAAAGTCGGATCCCACGGACAGGCACAAAAACGTTATGTGAAACCAGCCTAAGCAGTAAAAGGTTAAAGCTGATGTCTTGATTTTTTTTTTCTTGCCGTCTTATCTGGTTTCCCAAACAGACTATATATTCCATGATATCTCTAGCTTTCTAGAGAGAATGAAGTCAAATAATATTTGCTTTGAGTCAGATCAATGGGTGACAATAAATTAGTGAGAAAGTTAATCTTTAGTTACAGTGTATTCTTTCTCCCTTGCCTACTGCTTGTGATAGGTTTTTCCCTGTCAGCTTCTACAAGCAAGAGGCAGGGGAGATTCAAAATCTGCATCTCCTACAATACACTAAAAGGGCAAAATATCTGTGGACCAGGGAACCATCCCAGCAGACATGTGTTGACGCAATTTTATCAGTTCCTCTGAACCTCCTGATGCAGAAGTAAGACGTTGTGGAGTACCCATTAAGTCATCACACCTCCAAATCTTTACCCTGGTTGGATTGGCAGACTGAAATATAGATTAGCTTTCATTAGGCATAGGTTTAACAATTTCTATTCATCTTGAAAAAAAATCACAACAAATGTAATGCTGCCTAGTAGCTCCAAGACAAAGAGTGTAAGTCTCCATTTACATGTGAATATTATCAGATTATCATGAACAAGCAATTTTAGGAATGCTCGGTTCACAATAATATTGACTTCTAAATAGGATGCTGATCACTGCCAATAAATGAGCAAAATGCATGTTAGGCTAGGGTCACACATAAGCCCTTGGTCCGTTTTTGGCATCAGATTTTGGATTTTTTTTTTCTAAGTCCAAAAACTGATAGAAAAACGGATTAGATGTAATAAACACCCTATCCGTTTTTTTCTGCACCTAACGGATCCGTTTTTTAAAGAATTTTTGTCAAAAAATGACTAAGTCCAAAAACGTTCAGGGGTACAGGAGGCTCAAAAAGCACCCAAAAAAAACAGATTGGTCATGGAAATCACTTCCAAAAACGGATTTCTATGTGTGACCCTAGCCTAAATTGGGTGAAATGATCTTCTGTGCTGAACATTTGTTGATCATCATTCTCGGCAGAACAGGACTTGCGTCGAAGAGAACAATGACAGCCTATATGCACTGAACGTTGTATTACATATTATTCAGCCTGTGTAAACAGGCAATGAAATGATTGGTAAATATATAACAATTCGTGGTTGTTTATAAGGAATCTGTCAACAGGTTTTTGTTATGTAATCTGAAGAACCTAATGCTGTAATGGTTAACTCACAGATTTCAGCCATGCATCTCTTATCACACTGTGTGATGTTTACCTGCAATGTTTGTTTTAGGTTAAAGAGATTATAATCACTGCCAGACTAGTTCAGCTAGTCCAGGATGCCCCCTGCTATGATTACCAGTTTACTGTCTATAGAAATTATACACAGAGAGAGTTGTGTGCGTGTGGTTAACTTTCTCAGCTCTGCTGCATATAGAAATCTAAAAACTCTTGATTTTGTCAGAACTGCTGCAGCCAGTAATCTAAAGATACCGTTACACGCTACGATATCGGTAATGATATCGTTCACGATGTCACGTGATTGTTTGTGCGTCATTTCAACATCGTTGGTGAGACGTTACATGTCCAGATAAGTTGAATGACGCGCGAACGATCCGGCGATCTAGACATCGTTTGAACGAGCCAGTGAAGGATGTTGACCATTGTTCAGCCGCAGTCACACAGCAAGTATATGAGCAATGAGAACCTTCAATGTGGGCAGTCTGTTTGACGTAGGGCAGGATATAGGTGTGCCAGGTTGTGTTTTTCCGCGCTCCTACAACTCTGATTGGTGGCCACATCTGCGTTACCATTCGTCAGCCTTCATTGGGAAAATGGCCAGTAGATGTACCGCATTACCACATCACGCCATTCATGTGTCACATTTTTGGGTTTGCACAGGCGGCAATAAAAATTATCTTTGTGACGCCTGTGCAAGCCGTAGCTGCGTCCCCAAATTGGAACACATGAAAGCTCGTGTGTGCCCTTTTGCAAATACACTGGCTGGCTATCTTTGTGTACAAGTCAATATTACCAACTCAATGACACACAACATCCAAGCATGGATAATGAAATATGGCACCTTGGGTTGGACAACACACAACAGCCAATCGGAAAGCAAGCACAACCACCAATCGTCGTCGCTCAGGGGGCGCGGAAACAAGAACGCCAAAGCACACCTACGGAATTGATTTCAGGATGGCTGAAGTTGTGAACGACATCGTTTATCGCGACGTCACACACAACGATGTAGCAGGTTGACAGAACGTTAATTGAACGATGGATTTGAGGTCCGGATCACAAATTTTTGATCAGCGATCCAGCGATTTATCGTTTCAACATCGTTAGTGTTTGAACGATCAAAAAACCGTGACGTTTCAGCGATATCGTATTTGTGTGACGGTACCTTAAGTGATACATCACTGGATTCAGGATCTCTTTGCCTACATCATGCTGCTTTCAGAAGCGATAGCAAAAATCTGCTGACAAATTCCCCTTAATGCTAATGTCGCAAAGCTTTTAGGCTAGGGCCACACTTGGGAGCCTGAATCTGTCTACTGGATCAGTTAACGGATCATCTTTTCAAGTTGTCATTTTTGAGCCATTTCTACCGCATGCGTTAACGCATGGTACCTATATGTACCATGCGTTAACGCATGCGTTTCCCACAGACCCCCATGTTAAAAAAACAGACAAAACCCCAAAAAACTTGAGGACCCAGATTTCACAAAAAGGCAATGCATTAAACGGATTGCACTTTAGTACACTTTTGCAATGCGTTTTTTTGCATTGGAGTCTATGGGTGCGTTAACGGTAGCAGGAGCAGGATTGCAGACGCAAGTGTGGCCCTGGCCTTATTGAGGAAAACTGGAGGGAAAATAAAGTCACAAAATTTGGAAAAGTAGCAAGGTAAGATTACACTATTTTTTTTGCGACTTTTGGCATTCTCACTCCATTTTTGCCCAGTTCTAATCAAGTAGGCAGATTGGGGCAGATTGGGGCAGATTGAGGCAGATTGAGGCAGATTGGGGCAGATTGGGCAGATTGGGCAGATTGGGGCAGATTGAGGCAGATTGGGCAGATTGGGCAGATTGGGGCAGATTGAGGCAGATTGGGGCAGATTGAGGCAGATTGGGGCAGATTGGGGCAGATTGAGGCAGATTGGGGAAGATTGGGGCAGATTGGGGCAGATTGAGGCAGATTGGGGCAGATTGGGGCAGATTGGGGCAGATTGAGGCAGATTGGGGCATGGCTTGATGTTTAATAGAAACATCTTTACAAATTAGCTTGGCTTCAATAATGCTTCCATTCGCTTCCTAAACTCTTAACTATCTATATTAATGTACAGTATTTATCAGCGCAGTGATTATTTCTTACACCGGTTGTCTAGGCTACAGAGATATAGTTCCATTTTATAAAAGCGTTCTCATCTATCCACACAAACATAAGTGGTTTGGAAAAAATGCACTTTGATCCCAAGAGCTCTATGTACATCTCCCAAGTGCGGCTTTGTCCAAACAGCACAAATGCACAACCCTTCCCGGCTGGGCAGATCCCTATGACTCCCGTAAGGTATCATAAATTGGGTTTACAGAAAGAAATCACTGGTGGACGACATGGTCAAGTGTAATATACTACAGAATTATGCATCTTTTAAAATGATTAAAGGAAGAACTAAAAATGACATAAAAGCTATGGTAAACATAGATTCAGATTTTTCATCTTTACCAGTGGAAGGTATTTTTTAATTTTTACTGCACATCCACAGCCTATAGGAAAGCGGAGATAAGCTTCTGTGTCTGACATTGAGGCAGACAATACTTTAGGAAAAAAGTGCATAATGTTTTTTTTTTTCAAAATACAACATGAGTTTTGACGGGTTTGTGTCCAGTTTATTTCCTGATATGTAAAAGTACATTTTTATGAGTCTAACTAAAGAATGAAATAGCTTATGAGTCCAAGGGTAGTCAGTTTCCTGACAGGTGCAGCTTATACTGAGCAGTGTGAGATCTCAGCAGCAGCAGGAGGGATGCTGTGCTATTATTGAGAAGTGGAAGGTACCGCAGCAACTTAGCCATGAAATGGAGACTGATAAAGAGTGGAGGGCAGAGTCCTGAGAGGCAGAAAAGTCACCAACGCTCTGCTGACTCCATAACTGCAGAGTTCAAACCTCCTTTGGCAACATCAGTACAAACCGGGAGCTTCATGGCCAAACAGCTGCATGCCGACTTACATCAGCAAGCACAATGCTAAGAGATAGAGCGCTGTAAAGCCACCACCACTGAACTCGGGAGGAATGGTGTTTTCTGCAGTGATGGGATACACTTCTCCATCTGATGGACGAGTCTGGGTTTGGTGAATGTTAGGACAACATTACCTGTTTGACTACTGTAAGTTAGATGGAGGAGGCTTTAAGGGTTGGCATTTTCCCATTAGTTGCCTTGAAGGGAAATCCAAATGCTTCAACTACAACTTGGGTAAAGCTCTATTCTGTTCCCCATGATTGTGCCCCAGTGAACAAAAGTAAAATCTATAAAAACATGGTTGGGGGCCTTTTGTGTGAAGAAGATGCTCAATCAAATAGAACCCAGACCCCAACCAAAACCTTTGGCATGAACTAGGATGGAGATTTCGAGCCATGCCCTCTCCTGTAACATCATGGTCTGATCTTACCAATGCTTTTCTGGAAGAATGAGCAAAACGTCTCACATGCACCCAAAAAATCTTGCAGAAGACTTACAACATAAGTATCGTGACCACCACCATATTAATGCCTATGAACTTAGAATGGGATGTCATTAGAGCTCCTCTAGGTGTCCAATACTTTCTTCCATATTTCATATTGTTAATCCGGTGGGCAATTCGTCTACAAACACCATCATCCTGAGAAGAATCTGCCCCGTCACAGATACTGAATCACGTTTGCTGCTTCATAAGAGGAGAACGTCTTTTATCGAGTCATTGGAAATGATGATATTTTATGGCCAGTCTGTCTTGCTTTCATTCAGATAGTTGGATTAGAAAATCGATGCACACAACAGTTGTTAAACTTTCCTAAGTATAGGACATCAATACCATGAGCAAGAATATGATTTTCAGGGTTATTATATCTGTTTCATATCCATGATACCTACCAATTAGGATTTTCAAGGAGAGCGTAAAGTGCACTTATAAGATATGTTCCCCCCCAACCCAAAGAAGTCACATTTTCCATTTTTTAACAATAGTACGCCTTAAAGATAAATGCACTGGAAATGTCCAGGCTGTGGCTGCTATAGACTTTCATGTCCACCCTCACCTGTAAGCAAATGTTGTTAATAACTTATGTTCCCTGCTATGCAAATTTACTACATCACACTATGACAGACTAGCAAGAGCCTTGCCAGGATACAACACACATCACAACTATCACAAACAGATACATATAGCGCAAACGGGTCCCGGCAAGAGTATAATCTTATGGCACTTTGGGTGTATTAAAGCAAGAGAAAATTTCAAGGACAATTCTGTACTAAACTAACACTCTATGGGCTCGCTCACACAAGCGTATAAATTGGATGAAAAAGGGATTGCAATCCAATAAAAAATGGAGTGTACTCGGACCAGTGTTATTCGATGAGGCAGTGGGGAATCTGCGTTCTTTTTCTCACCTGTATTCACACCCGTTTTCTTACAGAATGATTGACCTCACTAATTGAACTCCACACTGCTATTATTTTGAACACACCCCTTTCCAATTAATTTATTCAAATACACAGTATTGTGCTATGGCTTGACTCAGAAATTGTTAAAGTGCAAACAAGAAATTGGATGCCATATGAACCATTTGATTTTTACGGATACATTACTATTCTGTAAGATGGGAAACTGTAACTGATTCATAGCTGCTGAGTAAACATTACTGATTGCACATGGATGACGTGTGAAAATGAAATCATCCCACTTTTCTAGATCAGAATGGGACATATTTTTTACATGAAAAATCAAAGAAAAGTCACAACAGCTCACCAGGGTGGGTGATTAGTAGAAAGGGTGCGGTGCTCGGAAACATTAGGCCTGTTCCTAAAGCAGAGAAATTCCACGGAAAAGTGAAAATAATCCCCCAGCATCCACTTTAGGGAAAATATCTCCTTAAAAAATCACATTTAATGTCATCTTATATAAACAGTGCAAGATGAAAACCAAAGGTAGAAACAGGGGCTGGCTTGCTGCTGTTAACAGCCTGAGGAGCAGGGGGGGGAAGGGTGCTACTGGTGCCAAGCTGAGGAGCAGGGGAAGGGGGGAATTGGGGTTTGTTTTTGGGAGCGAGCGTGTCTCACCTCCCGGGGCTGCTTCTGCTCCAGTCCCGGATTCCGCAGCATCTGAAGATTGTGCGGCCGCAATGCGCTACCTGGTGGCCACTCTCCCTGATGTGGGCGGCCCTGAACTAGGACTGTACAACCGGCCCGGGGGGCAATTGCCACCCTGACACCTGAGCCAGTCCGCCTATGGGTAGACACTTGTCCGTTATATGTGTTTTTCGGCAAAACTTGTCCTTACGACAGACCATGAGTAATATTATTTCATGTATCAGGGCAAGCTTGGCTCGAAACGCGTACCCCGGACAAGTCAGCACAGCTCATGGTCTTTGCAAAGAAGGAACTCTTTGAACAATACCAGCTGATGGGTCATGGGGCTACTTAAAGGCTGGGAGAGTGGACAACCACATCACTTAATACAGACAGCAGCAGCTAACTACCGTAGAACTGCAGAGCCACAGAGGTAAATCCTTAATAGACTAAAGCAGGGGTCTCAAACTCCAGGCCTCGAGGGCCGCACACAGTCCAGGTTTTCAGGATTTCCTTATAATTTGACAGTTGGTAATTTGATTACCAACTGTCAAATGCTATGGAAATCCTGCAAACCTGGACTGTGTGCGGCCCTCGAGGCCTGGAGTTTGAGACCCCTGGACTAAAGGAAAGTAACTCCATGTAACTACTGCAGAGCAATTCACCGAGACTGCAGAGCAGTCTATACATGAAACTAAGAGGTTAAGGTCACATGACCGTATAAGAAAAATCATCAGTGCAGAGATAGAGAGGCATCACTGTTAAACCAGCTGCTGGACCGCTGCAACTTGTGATTGACTGCAGCAGTCAGGTGATCAGCAGCATGTCACTAAAAAACATCCGATCATGGGTCACTCAAGTGACCTGACCCCTGCAGCCAGTCACTGACATCACCGCTTCCTGCACTGGATGCAGGTGGGTGCCAGTAAGCGAGTACGACACATTTACTTTTTACATATCCCGTGCTCTGGAAAAAGTTTTATTTTAACTCTTATCAAAAGCCTTTCTTCCTATATGATTGCATTCCTATTCAGTACCTCTTTAAGCAACACAGACTTGTTTTGGGCCCATCCAACAAAGAGAACAGCGGAAAGACTTCAGCTTTAATTTCCAAAAGTGAAGAAGTATGTAGAGTTGGCTATAGACAGTTTTGATACATGAGCCCCACTATGTGTAACGGAACAAGTCTGTGATATAATTGCTTGCGTATTCTGGAGTGCGGCCTTGACCTAAATAGTAAACTCTTGGGACGGTGATTCATCTTCCTGTATTTTGGTATTTTGTTTCCAGCTCTTCCTAGTGATGATATACGATTGTTGTAAAAGTGTCAGAATAGTGCTATTTACTACTCTAGGAAGTTGCTTTATTCATTGTGACAGTGCCGACAAGGCTGAGGGACGCCTGCGGTGCGGGCTGTAATGTTCACCGGCCGGCTGATGCTCAGCTGCAATATATGTATTGAGTGTATCTGTATATATGGCCTAAACTGACCCCATAATGTAAGGAAGCCCTGTTCACATATTGGGTTAATCATTTAATTTTTACCTTTTTTTTATTCAATTTTGTGTGTAGACATTTTTAATTTTATTGAAGCATTACCCTAAAAGAAAATGTACATATTCTGCAAAAACCTCTCTTTACACTATATTTTTGGTGTAAACTCTGTGGTCTTTCAGTTGCTTTGTTGGTGCGGAACTTTGTGAGTTGGGTCTTCTTTACCTATTCTTCCCCTGGTTGCTTTCCTCCCCTTTATTTTAATTTTCACAGCTGCTGCCGCCACTATCCCTATGGCTGGCGCATGCGTGTGCCATGTTCACCTTGCAATATCATCATGACATTCTCTGAGACAGTGTCTTACATAGAATGGTCCTGGAGATCACTGTAAAGTCATTAAAAATTATCTATTGTTCTCTTCATGTATTCATTTTGAAAATAGTGTGCAATGTTCCCAATATATGCATATAAAAACTATTATACAGATTTTGGGCTTAACTCACGTTTTTGAACACACTGTTATTATTTTGAACATACACGTGTCGAATATTTGTTCTGAATGTTGATCCAGTTGATCACCACACAGGGCAAGGAGGAAAAAACCCGCTATTTTAGAACAAACTGGATCTCTACATTACGTTTACTTTATCCTTTCCCATCCCTCAGTTAAAGGGAACCTGTCACCTAGATAAAGCCTCCCAGGCTACCGCTACCTGTCTCGGCACCTTCCTATTACTACCCTAACTATCCCTTTCGGTCCTAACTGTGTTGTGTGACTGTGTAATAAAAATGTTTTTATACCTTAGTGGGGCATATGTTAATGATCCGGGGCCTACCGTTGCTAGCCCCCCAGGTGTCCTCTTTGGGTCCCACTCACCGCCTCCAGCATCCTTTATTACACCTTGATGGGCTTGATATTGAAATAAAATTTCACGCCTCCAGCCCGGCTCCCTCCGCTCTGCTGTGCAGCCTGCCTGTGGTAAAGACGCTGGACACTTAATTTCCAGAACTGCGGCCCCATAGCAACCTGATATGTACCCTAGGAGCAGCGCACAGCGCTGCTATGTGGGGTTCTATGGGGCCCCGCTTAGCAGCGCACAGCGCTGCTGCTAGGGTAAATATCGGGTTGATATGGGGCCCGAAGTTCCGGAAATGACGGGTTCAGCGTCATTACCACAGGAAGGCTGCACAGCAGAGCGGAGGGAGCCGGGCTGGGAGCGTGAAATTTGATTTCAATATCACGTCCATCAAGGCATGATAAAGGATGCTGGTGGCGGCGAGGGGGACCCAAGGAGGACACCCAGGGGGGCTAGCACCGGATCATTAACATATGCCCCACTAAGGTATAAAAACGTTATATTACACAGCAGGGGCTGACTGGGTGGCAATATTTTCCGCCAGCCCTTAGGTGAGGACCGGGGGGGAAGGGGGGTGATGCTATTGGAAATTTTCGGCAGCCCAACTCAGAGCCGCCAGCCCTCGAGTGAGGATCGGGGGGGGGAGGGACAGCCCGTTTCTGTGGGTGGGCGGCCCTAGGTGGGGGCTATAACACCAGCCCGGGGGGCGCTTGCCCCCCTGCCACCTGGGCCAGTCCGCCCCTGTTACACAGTCACACAGGACAGAAAGGGATAGTTAGGGTAGTAATAGAAAGGTGCAGGGACAGGTAGTGATAGCCTGGGAGGCTTTATCTAGGTGACAGGTTCCCTTTAAACATGGCCATTTGTCTTTGTTTGCTCAGCCGTACCATGTAAGGATGTCCTTTATAAAGGTATGTTAGGAAACGATTCAGCATATCATTTTGGACTTTGATGGTAATGAGAATATTTTAATTTTCCATGCTCCATTGTTCTGTGTATCTTGCACTAATTTGTAATACAATCTGCTAATACAATGTTCTGTTATATTCCCCGCTGAAGATAAAAAGGTTTAAAACACTGAAAGACTTTAGCACCAAAGCAGTTAATAAAATCTAAAATGCCTTCTAATTGCTTCTCCTTCCAGAACCTTTTCCCCACCGTCCCATTCCCTTCATTTTGCAATATTTCCACATCGCCAAAGGCCCGGTACATTATAATGTTGTGCACATTTTTCTTGCACTGGAGAACCATCACATTTAGGGACATTCTTACACTTGAGGCTATTTGTTATTTTTCTCCTTGGTGAAACCTCATTTTTAATATGTTATTCTCAATAAATTTTTTTTTTTTTTTGCTAAATCCAAAATGTTTTAAGTGAACTGGGACTGAGAAAAGCTGCAGACCTGTTAATCTGTAATGTGAACACCTTAAGGCAATCTACAAAAATAACCCAATATGAGGCTTATGTACGAAATAATTGCACTTACCATTTGGGTATTTTGAACGGTCTCTTTGTGTCACCCAAGGTGAAGACTGCTTGTAAATATTCGATTTTAATTATCTGGTAAAAGCTTCGATCACTGGCCATGTATGAATATGTATGGGGTTGTGTGCTGTATGCGCTTTCATGAAAAAAAATGATAAATGTAACATATACATAATATTCTAGCCTTTTAGGAAAACAGCCGTCAAGTAAAATAGGCCTGTATGGCTCTGGTGAAATATAGTGGGCCCAGGGACACAACCACTGGTTTAAACAACTAGTGTGAATATCTCAGGAATCTAATGGCATGGGGCAAAGACAAGACAGAGACAAAGACTTACCGTATATACTCGTGTATAAGCCGACCCGTGTATAAGCCGACCCCCCTACTTTTGCCCCAAAATCTGGGAAAACCTATTGACTCGTGTATAAGCCGAGGGTGGACCCCAGCACAGGTATACAGCCCCCAGCAGTGTGGTATACAGCAGCCTCCCCAGTGGTATATACAGCCCCAGTGGTAGTATCCAGCAGCCCCAGAGGTATATACAGCCCCAGTGGCAGTATCCAGCAGCCACAGAAGTATATACAGCCCCAGTGGTAGTATACAGTAGCCCCAGAGGTATATACAGCCCCAGTGGTAGTATACAGTAGCCCCAGAGGTATATACAGCCCCAGTGGTAGTATACAGTAGCCCCAGAGGTATATACAGCCCCAGTGGTAGTATACAGTAGCCCCAGAGGTATATACAGCCCCAGTGGTAGTATACAGTAGCCCCAGAGGTATATACAGCCCCAGTGGTAGTATACAGCATCCCCAGAGGTATATACAGCCCCAGTGGTAGTATACAGTAGCCCCAGAGGTATATACAGCCCCAGTGGTAGTATCTAGCAGCCCCAGAAGTATATACAGCAGCCCCAGAGGTATGGCTTATATTGGCAGCCAGCCTACTTACATACACATACCCATACATACACACATATATACACACACACACACACACACACACACACACATATACACATATATACACATACACACTCACATACACACAGCTTCCTACCTTGTCCTCCCGTTCTGCAGTGCCTTCCGGTGTCCTCCATGCTCCGTTCCCGGTCTGCTGGGCCTTGTGGTTCCTCCTGGTTCCTCCTCCTTCGGTTCCATCATGGGGGCTGCCATCTTGCTTCTTCTCTCCGCCCCCGGCCAGTGATGTCAGAGCAGGCCGCGCTGTGATTGGCTAGCACCCGTGACATGTGAACCGACCCGAAGTAGATGGAGAATGAGCAACTGACATGATGCACAGAGAAGCCAGAGTAGAAGCAAAATACTCAAGAAATGCCTGGATACAGAATGGAGCTTAAAATAAGCAGGAAAGCATGAACACATGGGCAGGATGAGGGAGCAGACACCATTTTGGATAAAGGCAAGGAGACACGGTAGGTAACCTAGAAAAGCCATAATCCTGACATTGGTGTTCATGCATTCATTTTGTTTAGTTTATGCATCTTGTATGTGTATCCATGGTTCATTGCTGAGAAGATGCCTTTAAGAATGTAGTGATAGCAATTAAGATAAGTTCATTTAGAGGTCACATGTGCAGAATTTCAGCATTTAACCGCTTAGGCTCCATAAAAAAAAACAGCTAAGAGAACTTTGGGATTAGACAGTTGGGTGACCAGACAGTAAGCTAGTCAATGTATTGTGTGGAGTACCAGCCAACATGGGTGAACCTGTCCTGAATTAGGCCAGTGAAAAGGATCCATGAATGGAGTAGGGCGACCCTGAAATACAAAGGAGGTGGTTTCTGACCACAACATTAACAATGTGCTACTTTCATTTGATGTAGGTTGTCATGGAAAATGTGGTTGCTATAAACTACTTACAAACTAAAGTTTGAATTTTGGGCAAGTCAAGATGTCGGGTTACAAAATTCTAGTACACAACAGACAATGGAACTCCATAGTGGCAGTGAAGAAAATGATATTGATCTGTCAGCATATCATATTCAAGAGTGCCACACTTTAAAAGTTAGTCAATATTTTGGGCCCCTCCAGACCTTTATCCAGGTCTGTTAGTGGAGAATCTGACTGCACCAATGAGCATCTAAGTGTCCACCACACTACTCGTAACAGGCCAGGACCAATATTTGGGATGACCAAAACCTTGCCTTGAACAAGATAGTGACAGATCAATACAATTTTATTCACAGCAACTAATGAGTGCTGTGGTCTGACATAAGTTATTATTTAGATATCAATACTACTACTGAGCACCACTATTCCCCCAGAGTGTCATCCATAACCTTTTTATTGTTTAAAGAGTGTGACCATAGACACTGCCTATCCAGTCTACTAAGCACTGCAACCACCTATAATGAGTGCAAATATTATTAAAAGACTGATCTGTTTGCATTTTGTGCCTTATGTCTGATTTGCAATAACAATGCTCTGCGCTTGAACTATGATATGGAACCGCCAAGTTTTGTGCTTCAAATCTGATGTGGTACCGCCTAGCTCTGTGCCTTGTTCACACATACCAATGTGCTTTTTTAGCCCTTAGAAAAACTGATCAGTTTTTCTAAGGGTGCCAAATAGTGTCCCCTGTGGTTCTGAACGTTTTTGGCAAGTTTTTGGACTTAGTCATTTTTTCATTAAAAACGCATATGCGTTAACGTTAATTAATGTAATAACTAATGCTCACTTGTGAAACTAGAAAAAAGTTATTGCATGAAGACAAAGTAAGATGGTATTTTCCCATTTGATCCTCTCTTTTCAATCCTCTACTTGTTCCTGTGAAATTATTTATTATGGTGTATTATGTGCTAAAAGAAACTAATAAAAATCTGGATTATCACATTTCTGGTTCAATGTATGCCCGGCGAAGGGAAATAGCTGTGTGCACATATATGTAAATATTATATTTCATATTTCTATATTTTTTTGCCGTTTGTATCTACTAAACACAAGTTAGTAAAAATCTGAAGGGGAAATACTATCTGAGGTTTCTGATCTTTTGAGATCTCCGTCTTGTTATTGGTCCCATTAGCGCATATTGACCCGTTGCGGAAACCCTTCAATAAAGATATCACCAGATCTTGCCGCACCGGTGTTTTTCTTGGGAGTGAGTCAGTAAGTCTCCGCACAATGACAGCGCCTTGTATTTTCCTTGATTTTTTCCCTACTTGCAGCGACGTCTATACATCTCACATCCACTGTACATGTCATTTCATCTCAGCCATTTACAAAGGATGTGTAAATCACTTAGGGAATTTCAAAGGCGGCAGCAGTTTTTGTGATGAGCCAGAATTTCTGTAAATGCCAAACGTTATAGTGAAGAACAATGTATCAAAAAGGCAATTGAAGTCATTGCATATGAATTAGCATGACATAGAGCGCTCATATTTCCTTACATCTGAAAATATGATTTATATTTTTTTTGATAGGGGCATTAAGAGATGCAAAATGTGTCAGCCCAAGAGGCCTGAGGACACCCAGAGAACCTCGGCCACATAGGAACACAATTAGAATAGGCACAAGGGTAGATAGATTGGCCTTGTTATACACCTGGCATCGAGGCAAAAGAACTGCAAAGTAGGGCTTAGAATACCTAAATAACAAATTGTAACCATAAAACCAATTTGCAAGTATACTGTATATTAAATGAAGAGGATAAAAGTAGAAGTTAAGTGGGGAAAGTTGTACTGTCCCTTAGGGTACCTTTACACGTCGCAACATTGCATGCAATTTCACTTGCAACTTACTGGTTGCAGTGAAATCATGGACACATTGTTCTATTTTGTGGCTGTGTACAAATGTAACAATGTGTCCATGTTTTCACTGCAACCAGTAAGTTGCAAGTGAAATTGCATGCAATGTTGCAACGTGTAAAGGTACCCTCATACTCCTGTTAGAACAGCTTTTGAGGCACAGTTTGAAATGTCCAAGATCAGTTTAGATTCCGTCTACTGTGTCGTCCAGTCTTAGTTGATATTCTGTCAGCACAATATGTGCTGGAATTTCCTTTCTCTGGCTTCCCAGCAAGATCGTTCCAATGGTTTGTCTACTGTAAACTGAAAGCTCACCTCTTTGTTATGAGCAGTTTGGCAGGCAGGAGAGAAGGAGCAGAGATACAAAGACCAGCTCCACTTACTGTAAGGCATCTCTGCTGCTGGAGACTGATTGCACTTGACAACAGGCAGTGGAAAACAAGTTAGAGAAGAATGGATGACCTAATGGTTGAGACTTGAGTGATATTTTTGTGGGTAAGACATTATTTAAATAAAATGATTTAAAGGTTGTAGATTTACCACATTATCTATGAAATAAGATAAAGTTGTCTGAAAGTGCAGTGAACACTTAAGGAGTGATCAGGGATTTTCTTATTCTTTGTTGGGTGGTTCAGAACTTGCATATAATAACAACTTGCCTGTTCTGCCCCTCACTGATCTTTGCTCACTTCTGCAGCGTCCATTTGATACAGCAGCTTTTTCTTTCCACTATCTGTTCCATCGACAGGTTTGTCTCTGCCGATATCATACTGACTGTCAGCTGGCTCCTTTCTACCTGGCTGTGGGGAGCCGGCTGTCAATCAGAATGCAGTTGGCATAGAAGACCCTTCGACACAGCAGACTGGAAAAGCTGCTCTGTTGACGAGAGGTCAAGTGAAGCAGCTGAATTGCCAACAGGAGTAGCCTGTGACTGCTCTGAGCTGGCAAAGATCAATGATGGGCGGAAGAGACAGGTAGCTAGACATTAAACAACTGCCAATCGGCTACATGCAAGTCAACTGGCAGCTCAGCTTTGCGCCTGTTTAATAGCCTGCTTAAACACACCAATCGCACTTCCATGTGGATAGAACGATTAACATCACAATAACTCTGTGTGCATTGAACAGCATTATTCTAAGCAAGTTTAAAACTCATTTCACCAAGCTTTTTAGACCAGATGACCAGGAAAGAAGTGTTCCTGATAATCTGCCAGTGTGAATGCCCCCTAACTCCAGTACAGTATTTGCCAAATTTTACTAACATCTTTGTGAAATTATCAGTGAATTACATGCAGCTTTGTATAGGGGAGCAGAGAGCCAGCCCCCCCATCCCAACATAATAATAAAATGCTAAAATCCTATTCTAAGGATTGTTCATTCAGTTTAACGACTCAGGGTACCTTTACACGCCGCTACTGGTGGGTGGATACAACCAGCTACATGCTACAAATGTAGCTTGCATCGGCAATGTACCCCGTAGTAGCGGCGTGTGAAGACGGTAGGAGGCACCCGGCAGTAGATGCATCTGTTTCCGAGCACTGCCCTGAAACAGGTGGCTACACAGCCGATTGTAGCGAGCTGTATCGGCGTGTAAAGAAGGAACAGAAGGGTTGTTTCTACACCATGCTATGTACCTGGTATGTAGCTGGGGCGTGACACAGGCTCCGGGTTATCGCGCCCCATCAGTGATCATTGGAGGAAGCTCCTGCATTACGATTGGTTGTCCCTGCATAGGGCGGCATATTTAATGAGCTGACCAGTCACACTACACAATTGCTCGAGCGTCATGTATTAAACAGCCTCCTGCGCTGCCTGCCCAATCATGATGTTCTTGCTTTGTCCTATCAGCGTACGGACTTCTCGTAATCCACAATTGTGGCACGCCTATGTGCTGTCCCTGCTGCACCAGGTCCGCCCATATTAGCTTGTTGTAGCGGTGTGTAAATGAGGTAAGGTAAGCTACAGATGGCTACTTGTGGCACCCGGCGGTGTATCCAGAGATAGATGTAACGTAGCGTAGCGCACCTTGTTGTGGCGTGTAAAGGTGGTGCGTTTACCGTTTGTAACCGTTTGTGCGTGCTCGTGCACGTGAAGTAGCTGGTTGTATCCACCCGTCAGTAGCGGCGTGTAAAGGTACCCTCAGAAGTCAAAATTAAGTGAACAAGATGAGCTGCAATATCGTATACAACTGTTCGTGTATCCCTTTAAACCAGGGGTGAGGATCTCCAGTCCTCAAGGGCCGCAAAGGGTTTTCAGGTTTTCTTTAGTATTGTACAGGTGAAAATACAATCATCTGCTCTGGTGATGATTTCAACACCTTTGCAATACTAAGGAAAGCACACTATTGGCAGCCCTCGAGGCCTGGAGTTCCCCACCCCTGCTTTAAATAATGAAAGCCATGAAAACCCTTCACCAGTGCTCCCAGTAGAGTGGTTCCCACCTGGCCTATTTGTACCCTGTTGAAGCATGGCATCCTTTACCAGAATGTAATGGCTCCTGACGATCAATTTGTTGCTGTCATATGAATGCAAATTAGCTCTAACCAGCAGGAAGCAAGCCGAGTCACTAGAGCGACTTATCGAAGAAGCTACCCTATAATCAATGCCCGAACCTTGCCTTACTAGACCATACTCCTCATCCTGAAGAAGAGCTAATTTTCATCTTTTTCCTAGTCTACAATGCCTTCGCTAAAGCCTTCTATACCCAATATAATGCTGTTGGCCTAATTATGGTTTGGCTAAACATTGGGTAGACATATCTCTCCCGACTTCCCCAAACAGGCTCAACCAAGCACCAAGGTTGCCAACTGTCCAGAAATTCCAGGACAGTCTGTAAAAATAGGAACTTTTTTGCCCTGTCTGTAAAAACAAATAACACGTTCATGATTTTTTCGAAGCTGAAGAAACTTCTGCACATCACTTTGACCATTTTACAGTTCACCTTGAAGTTAGCTTCAGATCAGAATGTCTTCATTTCAGAATTATGAGCTGTAGACCTGTATCACTTATAATAATAATGATTTGTTATGATTTTCCAATGTGTCTGAAAAACATTATTATTTGCCCATGATTTTTTGATAACTTGTCCAGGAAAAATAAATAGTCATATTGGCAACCCTGCTGAATACTTCTTGATTTCTTTGAGAGAGCCACTGTTAGGGTACCTTTACACACCGCAATATCTGGTGGGAATCCTGACGGCGATATGTTGCCCTGAAACTATCGCCGTCAAATTGCCTCCCAGTTGCGGTGTGTATTTGAGGAATTTGGCGGCGATAAATCGCCTGTTGCCTGGTTCCTCATTTCACAGCACTGCTCCAAAATCATAGGCAATCATGAACGTGAGATTCCCAACTTTTGGCTTGTGATAGGGCGATAGTGATGGAATCTGCGTCGCCTATTGATTTTCCGTAGGCGTGCCACAGCGTGCTGGAGTCCGCGCTCCATCAGCGATGATTGGTGGGGGCTACTGTGTTCCCATTGGCTGTCAGGTCACAGGGCGCCATATTTGAAGAGCTAGAAGCTTAGGGAAGAGAGGTGTACCACAGTCCGCGCTGCCAGGGTCACTCACATCAAAGAAAACGAGTAGACGATGTCCAGTTCAATCCTTCTTTATTCTCCTACGCGTTTCAGTGCCATCCTGGCACCTTCATCAAGGATGATCCCTGATGAAGGTGCCAGGATGGCACTGAAACGCGTAGGAAAATAAAGAAGGATTGAACTGGACATCGTCTACTCGTTTTCTTTGATGTGAGTGACCCTGGCAGCGCGGACTGTGGTACACCTCTCTTCCCTAAGCTTCTGGTTTCGTCTTCACGTGCGTGAGACCGGTGGAAGTCCAGCAGCAGCCATCAGGATATTTATCCAAACAGGTCTACAAACCTGTTGTGGGTCTCACAACTGGAACAGGTGAGTGGTTCACTTTATCTCACCTTAAAACAAGCTAGTGTCTAGTGATAAGGGCACTATTGCACCTCTTGTCCCCCCCCCTCTTTTTTTATATTTGAAGAGCTGTCTGTTCAGCAACACACACATCTTCAATGGCGTCATGTATTAGCCAGCCTTCCAGCGCAGGTTGCCCAATCATAACGCTATTTCCGGGGCGACACATCGCCTTAGGTTGAGGGCGAAATTGCGGAGTGTAATGGCGCCATCGGCGATCTGAGGCAAGCATGAAAAACGTGCATGCGCACGTTAGATCGCCTCATATCGCCACCAAAAATTGTGGCGTGTAAAGGTACCCTTAGACTCATTTGCAACTGCTAAACTCATCAAGAACAAGAAGATCACCAGTCCAAAGTTAGACATGGCAGATCCAACATTATGTATTGGGAAACCCCGATTCACGTTAGACTGCTGGCTGAGCCTGCCAAAATCGTCAATTTCAGCTAATGTCAATCAAATGTGCATGAGGACATTAAAGAGGTTTTCCACTATCAATTACACTTTAATTTGTCCTGACTGTCCTTACATTTACTATCTACTTAGCTCCTGTAATCTTATATGTAAAATGCTCGTAAATACTATTGTGGTTGTAACTTTCATCCTTCCGGCTGCAGACCGTAATCAGACCGACCGAGCAGGGCACGTCATTGGCGGGGGCTGAGAGGAGAGTGAAGTGTGACTCATACTTGCTCAGACTGCTGTCACTCACAACCAGTGACATGCCTTGCTCAGTTTGTCCAAATCCGGTCTGCAGCCCAGAAGGGTGAAAGTTACAATCACAATAAAGTTATTTACGAGCATCTTAGAGTAAGCTTACAGGTTCAGGGTAGGTAGTAGAAGTATATTAGGAAACTGTGGATTAGGAGAATAGTTTTAATAGTTTTCCAATTTCAGCTGGCAGTCTCCAGAAGGATAATCATTACCTATCACAGCCAGTCATTTCTAAAGTAAGCGTGTGAGTATTTTACTAATGTTACCACATTCACACTTCCCGGATTTGTTTTGTTGAAGTCCAGAAAACCACTTCAGTAAAGAAATGTTTATACTTTCTGATCGTACACTTGTACAGATTGCACATTCTGGAGTCACGGAACACAGTGTATAATTTCCTGCCAAACTGAAACCATGACTAGTAACACAACAACAAAAATAGTAAGTTATCTACATACTGAGTCAACCTCTGAAAATACCGCTATATCCAATGCTATAAAAAACAACCGTAACATTTGGTAAAGGTGGTGCTGATGCCTACGCCCCTACATTTATTCATAAGGGCTAGATGCTTAATGTTTGCTATAAAAATAGATCAATTTATAAAAAAGAAGCCATCAAGGACATCTCCGCACATAGCAAGATAGAAAATGTAAAAGGACGTTACTTTTTTTGTAATGATGAACTACACATGTTGATTACTTTTTTATATCTGTAGTTTTTGTTCACCTATACGATGAACAATTTAAGGGTGCAATTAGAAATCAGGTGACATTGGTCCAATCATGGACCTCAGTAAGTGGATGGCTGGGAGTCTCCTGACTTGAGCATGACAGCCACATCTACTATATAATCTCCTAATCGTGTCTGTCTGATGCCGAAATCGTGCGCCAGGGCACTCATTGGTGGCTGCTGGAGGCGGCCACCAATGAGTGAGGAGTATGCAAAACAGCCGCGCACATTCAAAATTCGCGGCAATCTGAAACTCGGCAACAGCGGTGCATTGGCGCCGCTGTCACCGGGATACATGGGTCCGGCCATGGCCATCGTCAGGAGATCAGCGGGATCTCCCGACGGTGGCCACAGCGCGCGCGAGCCAACCGGGAGATGACTGGCGTCAGCCGATCATCTCGTGGCTGGCGAGCCGCTGACCTCTGTGCAGCAGTAGCTCAGCCGCAGCCACCTGCCGCACAGAGGTCGGCAGCGAGCCATCCGGGAGATGACCGGCGTCCAATCAGAATAGCAGCGTGCGCCATGGCGCCATATTTGAAATGCACTGAGCGCCTCACATTGTATTTCAAATATATTTTTTATTTATTTATTTATTTTTCATTTTAGAATACCAGATGCATTAGAATCGGGCCACCATTTAGTACAACTATATGAAGCTGTTATGTTCCGGCCGGGGGACCCACGGCAAGCAAGCATTGAGGTCCTTGATTAGACTGATGTTCACAGACTTGTGAATGCATCCTAGGGGGTTTTCCAGTTTTGAAAACCCTTACTCAAGAACTACAGTTTGTCCAAAGAGAAAAAAAAACGCGTCTCCACCTCTTCTACCGGTGTCCTTAATTGTGTGCAGCAATGGAGATATGAGGGACTCCCAAATGGACTGGGTGCTCAAGTACAGTTCAACTCCAAAATATAACAGAAACTTGGCACTCCAGAGGAATGTGGGACAAAATGATTTTTTTATATTATAATATTCTGTTATTGTCTGCAGCGTTGATTCATGTTGACAATGCTGCAGACAATCAGTGAACTCAGTGGCTTGTGCCGTAAACTTGGACAGAACTGCTGAAGTTGTTGATTGGATGCATTGTGATGTCAGAGCTGCAAACAACAGACACCGGTAGCAGCGGTTGGGACCTTGTGCTGGCTCTATGGAGGCAAGTAAAGAAGAGTTTAAAAAAAGTGCAACCCCTAGACAGAGGTTTTCCAAAAGTGGAAAAGCCTTCTAAATCCCATTTACAATGGCTAATCTCTGCCCATAAAAAAGGCACAGACTGATTCCACACAAGTCAATCGGCACTCACTTAAAGCACCACTCCAGTGTTTTGAATTTTTTTTCAGCACTGGAGTGGCGCTTTAAATGTAGGTCCCTCTCCCCGGTATTATACTCATCTGCCATAGTCTTCATTCTTTTTCAATGCTGCTCCGATCCTGTGGAGCTTTCTTGTGCCTGTAATGTCTCATTGGCTGGAAGTCTTAAGTTACATCACAAGCTCACAATGCATCAATGTGAGAGCAAAAATGAGGCTCTCATAGACTTGTATTCAGTTGTTCACCAATTGCCGGAGCGGAGTATAAGTTAGGGGGCAAGGGACTTGTATTTAAAGGTCCACTCAAGTGCAGGAATAAAAACAAAAATGCTGGAGTGGTGTTTTAATGGTCCATATACACGGGCTGACAAACTAAATGGGAACAGTGATGCATAGAATGATACATTCTCCTTCTCGCTCATTGAAATAACCATGCAAGCTCAGACGCGCATGTTTATGGGTAAGTTGCAGAGTGAAACTATGAAACAACCGTACATATGGCCTTGAGTACAACACAGTTTTGTTCTTGCGGCTCATAGGCACATGTATGTCTCCATGGTAGAAGACCACCTTCTACAGATAGAAAGAATATCGGTCCATTTCCCTTTTGGTAATTTAAAAATGTAAAAGATGCATTTTTCACCTATAATACAAAGGAAATAGCCATCTTTAACTTTCTGCCTTTTAGAGATCATTTAATCTGCAACATGCCTAACTGTTCACAATTACAGTCATTTTGACCAGGGTTGGCCAAACCTTTACATGCCACTGTATGTTAAAGTATACATCTTGGGTTAAGCTTGGCTATAAGCACTAATTGCATATTTGCATCTGTCTATGTATTTTCCTGTGTTGGGAGATGCAGAAATCACAAGCAAGACCTTGAAAAGCGGCAAAAATGGAACAATAGAAAGAGTACCGTAATCTGGAGATGCAATGCATGTGTGATCGCCAGCAGTCAAAATCAACTTGGCAGCACTTGATATTAATAATGGTGGCATCTAGTATAAGGTCTGTGAGAACGCTATCCCTACTCTCAGCCAACAGCGTGGGTTGGAATATGTGAATTTGCTTTAAATCTTAAATCTGTATCCAACAAGCGCCTGCCGGTAACACGCCA
Organism: Allobates femoralis; assembly: GCA_033576535.1. Classification (NCBI taxonomy): domain Eukaryota; kingdom Metazoa; phylum Chordata; class Amphibia; order Anura; family Aromobatidae; genus Allobates; species Allobates femoralis. Next base: position 32,962,742 of record JARQOC010000011.1, read on the forward strand.
CATCTTGGAGGGAAACAGCATGTTTGGATTTTGTTTTGAGATATCCACACTTGCGAATAACAGATTGTCAACTAGGGACTGATGTTATTTCCTTGCAACGCCACATACACAATCAGTAAAGCATAAGGTACGGTTGGAGATGGCTGTGACTACAATCCCCCTATTTTATACAGCAGAAACTAACACAACATTATTTCTCCATATGGTGAAAGGCAAATGAGTCCATGCAAATTCCTAAACTGTCCAAGAATAATTACACGGGTGAATATGTTGCAAGTAGACTTTCACCATTCATTGAGTCTACATTAGGGATGGGCGAATCCTGAAATACTCGGAATCGCTGGACTCTAACGAGTCCGGGTCCGAGACTCGGTACTCGTTGCGAGTCCAGCGAGTCCGAATAGTAACCTGTACTTTTGCAGTGTATCTATACAGATACACTACAAAAGTACCCTAAAAGTAAATCTAAGGGGTTAAAAACAATAAACATTCATACTCACCTTCTGTGGGGCCTGTACCTTATGTACCGGGACCGGTACTGAAGACCTCCGGACGTCACAAGACCTCAGATCACCGGGAGAAGATAGGCTGAAGGACCTGTGAGATTTCAGCCAATCAGCATGCGGCTAGCAGTCACATGGGTTTGTCACGTGGCCGCACTGCCAGCCAATGAGTGATCTGGCCAATCTGATTGGCTGGCAGTGCGGCCACGTGACAAACCCATGTGACCGCTCTGCCGCATGCTGATTGGCTGAAATCTCACAGGTCCTTCAGCCCATCTTCTCCCGGTGATCTGAGGTCTTGTGATGTCCGGAGGTCTTTGGTACCGGTCCTGGTACATAAGGTACAGGCCCCACAGAAGGTGAGTATAAATGTTTATTGTTTTTATCCCCTTAGATTAACTTTTAGGGTACTTTTGTAGTGTATCTGTATAGATACACTGCAAAAGTACAGGGACTCGCTACCCCCGAGTAATTCCTAAGGAAACTCGGCGAGTAGCGAGTCCCCCGAGTCCGCTACTATTTGGGCGAGTCCCGAATAGTAGCGAGTAGATTCGCCCATCCCTAGTCTACATTACTTAGAACTGGTTAACGTCATGTTGGAGATGCTAGTAAAAATTCTATCAAATTTCTTCTGATACAGAGATCCAAATCTCTAGCTATAACCCTGTAGTTAAATATTAAAGTTTCAATATGTATTATGTAAATATAGCAAAATATGGGACATTTTAGCCCCTCCCCAGGAATGCCCGTGAACACTTCTCAATAGAGATGAGCGAACCTTTCAAAGTTCAGTTTAGGTCACTGAACTTCTCCGTGTTGAGAAAACTTGTTCGGGGTCAGGTGCTTTGCAAAACACTAAAAAAAAGCAAACCATCCTCCCACCCCATGAAGTGTTTTTCTTATGGCTGGCTGTATGTTGGCAGAAAGCTGACTTGCCAATCAATGACCTCCGTTGACGTCCAGGTCAAGTTCGGGTTGCACAGCCCAAACCTGAATTTCAAAAGGTTCACTCATCTCTATTCCTCAAAACTCCACTTTTGTGGTGTGATTTTGCTAAGCCTCACCTCTTGCTTCCCAATTCAGATGACTGTCCGCGAAAGATAACAACTGTTGGCAAATATGAGCTGTGGACATCTTAAACGCACCATTAGAAGGAGCTCTCTGCAGACTGTTCATTAAGGAGTTGTCATGATACAAGATAGAGGGGAGAGAAAGACATAGTTTCACTGCTCCCAGAACCAGGTTTTCCCCGGAGGGGCATGACTAAGTGCCTACCCAGTTTTCACCACAGTCTCTGATGGTGAGGTTGGACTTGGCTGATGGTCAGAGATAAGCAAGCTGAACTTTAAAGTTCAGTGTTTGTAGCGAACACAGACCTTACTAAAAGTTCCAACGCTCGGGTTCGTTGTTTGGGTGCTTTACGTATGCAAACCACTGGAGTGAGCATTGCTGTGCTCAGATACTCTTGGTACAGAGCCCAGTGTGAGCTGCTTTCAGTGTATGAATGGCTCGCACTGGGGATAAAATCAGCATTATCGGATCTAGTGTGTACAAAAAAGACAAAACAAAGCAAAAATATGACAAAACTCCTCCCTTCTTCCCCCGATCTTGTGTTGTATATGACTGGCTGTATGTGGACAGAAAGCAGAACTGCCTGGTCAGTGACTTCCAATGAAGTTTGGGTCAAGTTTGAGTCCAGAACAGAACTCTTTCTAAAGTCTGGCTGACCATGCAGAACCTGAACTTCCATGAGTCTGCTCATCTCTACTGACAATAGACACAACTCCAGGGCAGCTTTTGGTTGTCATGCTCCACCAAGGGGACTGCTCAGTATAGGGTGAGACAGGGTGTGAAATGATAAACTTTCATTAGGGAAGAATAGAGAGGGACAACTCATTACACTTTCCCTGAGCAACTCTGAGCTCCCTGACATCCCTAGACAGGTTGTTACACCCTGTGCGGCGATCACATTCCTCTCCCTGTCTTTCAATGAACACAACCCTGACTAGTGCACAGGTTAGCAGGTTAGCAGGAATACTAGTCCCGCTCTAGGACAAAGATTTAAAGGGATTACGGTAAGACAGACAAGGGGAAAGAAACAGCAATCATACAATGCACACCAAACTGCAGGTAGGAGTAAAGGGAGAGGATTAGTGGGGCAAAGTAAAAAGGGAAGAAAGATAGGGAAGACACCATACAAACGCCCAAGCATCAAACTCCGGATTCGCTCCTTCACCAACTTCTTGGTCCACAGCTCAGACCACCACTCCAAGACCTAGGTAAAGCAAGCTATCACTGGCAACTAGTCAAACTGAGAAGTGAGTATTTATAGTAGAGGGGTGTAGGAAAATCAGAACGGCTGAGATTACCCAGGATGGAAAGCCCAGTAGACCAAAAGCACTGCTGTAACCCTTGAAGTACCGAACCAAGGAAAATCTGCACAGCAGCTAACTGGAAAGCAGATCCAACCAGTGCAGCTATGCACTGAGATTTTCTGACACCTAAAGCAGAGGAGACCACTCTCTGTTGTGGTACCCCCATGACAAGATGTTGGCCATTACTTTTTTAATGATGGCCTATCGTTAGGATAAGACATCGATACCTGATCAGGAGGGGTGCAACATCTGGTACGCCTGCTAATAAATGTACTCCCAGTAAATGTACTTGTAGTCATGCATGCTACAGCAACATTCATATGAAGTGATATAGGGCCTCAGTTCTCGTCCCCCTGATCATACATTTATCACCTTTCCTTTTTATGAGTCATAAATGTTGAGAAAATCTCAGAAAAAACAGGTGTTTCCAGTCTAAAAATGCAGAATAAAAGATATTTCTGCAATCACTCTTTTTGCCGACTAGATTCTTAGCTGATACTTTTAATGTACTAATGAGAGATGCGAATGAGAAGCTAGTCAGCACACGACTGCAAGTATGCAAATTGCATATATGTGGTCACATGACTGCCTACTCGCTCTGGAAATAAAAGAAAATCCTGACAGTATGCACATTGCGCACTGTCTTAATTCAGGATTCTGCAGTCACCGCAGAACTTTGACTTGAGCCCGGAAAACTCTTTTAAAGTAAATCTGTCACCAGGTTTCATAAAACAATATGTATACATTTTTTAAAATAGAACCTACCCCTGATGAGGCTGGTGTACTTATTGTGAAAATCCATGTAAAAATGGCTGTGCGATTCTAACATTAAAGGGGTGGTCCGAAGTCAAACTAAAGTTGATTCTAAATCCCTATCTATTTAGGGCCGTAATCTAAGCTATTTTACAATATTCTTGTCTTAAAAATTCCCTAACTAGACCATGGTATTCTCTTTTCTTTCCCATTTCCTGTGTGATGACTGTGTTTTAGAATAGAATCTCTGTACATGCCTGGATACTCAAAGTGTCATCAGAGCAGGGGGCAGAGGCTGTAGTCAGTGTCACAGTCTCTGCCCCCTCTTTGAAATGAAGCATCATCAGTGAAACTCGATTCAGCGGCTGCTCTGTCCCTGCTCTGTCCCTGCTCTGTTCCTGCTCTGTCCCTCACTGCTCACAGATCTGCACACAGCGTCTGCTCTGTTCTCAGATCAGATCAGTAATAATCTGCCAGTAACAGAGTGGTGTCAATACTCGGCATTCAGCACACTAGCGCTCCCCCCACTACTGACATCACTGGTCTCTTGCATTGATATTTACACTGTTCTGTTAGTGGCAGATTATAACTGATCTGAATTGACAACAGAGTGGACACTGCCACTGTGTAAATCACATGGTGTACAGCGAGCTGGAAGGGACATAGCAGGGAAGAGCACAGCCCCTGAAACAATCATCACTGATGACACTACATTTTAGGGAGGAGCAGAGGTTGTGACAGTGATTGCAGCCTCTGCCCCCTGCTCTTATGACGCTACATTTTAGGGAAGAGCAGAGGCTATGACAGTGATTGCAGCCTCCGCCCCTTCTCTTATGATGCTACATTTTAGGGAGAAGCAGCGGCTGTGACAGTGATTGCAGCCTCTGCCCCCTGCTCTTATGGCGCTACATTTTAGGGAGGAGCAGAGGCTGTGACAGTGATTGCAGCCTCCGCCCCTTCTCTTATGACGCTACATTTTAGGGAGGAGCAGAGGCTGTGACAGTGATTGCAGCCTCTGCCCCCTTCTCTTATGACGTTACATTTTAGGGAGGAGCAGAGGCTGTGACAATGATTGCAGCCTCTGCCCCCGTCTCTTATGACGCTACATTTTAGGGAAGAGCAGAGGCTATGACAGTGATTGCAGCCTCCGCCCATTCTCTTATGATGCTACATTTTAGGGAGAAGCAGCGGCTGTGACAGTGATTGCAGCCTCTGCCCCCTGCTCTTATGACACTACATTTTAGGGAAGAGCAGAGGCTATGACAGTGATTGCAGCCTCCGCCCCTTCTCTTATGATGCTACATTTTAGGGAGAAGCAGCGGCTGTGACAGTGATTGCAGCCTCTGCCCCCTGCTCTTATGGCGCTACATTTTAGGGAGGAGCAGAGGCTGTGACAGTGATTGCAGCCTCCGCCCCTTCTCTTATGACGCTACATTTTAAGGAGGAGCAGAGGCTGTGACAGTGATTGCAGCCTCTGCCCCTTCTCTTATGACGTTACATTTTAGGGAGGAGCAGAGGCTGTGACAATGATTGCAGCCTCTGCCCCCGTCTCTTATGACGCTACATTTTAGGGAAGAGCAGAGGCTATGACAGTGAGTGCAGCCTCCGCCCATTCTCTTATGATGCTACATTTTAGGGAGAAGCAGCGGCTGTGACAGTGATTGCAGCCTCTGCCCCCTGCTCTTATGACACTACATTTTAGGGAGGAGCAGAGGCTATGACAGTGATTGCAGCCTCCGCCCCCTGCTTTCATGACACTACATTTTAGGGAGGAGCAGCGGCTGTGACAGTGATTGCAGCCTCTGCCCCCTGCTCTTATGGCGCTACATTTTAGTATCCCAGCATGCACTGAGATTCTCAAATGAAAAGTCATCAGACAGGAAATAGGAAAAAAGGATAGAATAATCATAGAATAATCATTAGTGTAGTTATGGAACAGTATGCAGTTGAAATATGAAATCTGATGATGGATGTTTTGTTTTAAGAAATGTATTTGTAGTTTCTAAAATATCTATTATTTATTGTTAAAAGGTGAAGGATTCCTTTTAAAATGACCCTTTTACATAACTATCTAGTAATCCAGTTCTAACACCTATTGGAATAGTCACAGATCAGGTTAAAGGAACTTCACTTATAAATCACTTCCAAGTCTCCGCACGATTGTGTTCAGCCCATAGAAATGCTATTTTGATGCTAACAGAATAATCATGTCGGACTGAACATGAAATAACTTTGACTCTAGTTAACCACATTGATATATACCAAGTCATGTCTCTATTTACCAAGATCACTTCCCATATGGCACGACAAATTGACTCTGTACTCTATAATAGGAAAATAGCTATAGGTATGAATATCCTCCAGGAAAACCAGCGCTAGTTTCCTATGGATTGCTAGGATTAGATTTCTACCTGTAATAGTCTATTATTAAAGATATATCCAGCACTTGTCCCATTTACTTCTTGTACCCCCAGGCCACGAGTTCCTGGGCCTCCTCTGCCAAGACCAACAATAATTTCATTTCTAGTAAGGAACATAACCACATACTGTATATATCTAGTGTGTATGACAAAGCATATTTCCCTTGCATAACGTAGGGGGGTTCGGTCACCAGATTCCACAATGCAATTGGGACACATTATTAAATATATCACTGACCTGGTGAGGCTGGTGTACTTACTTTTCAAATCCATGTCACGTTCATATTAAAATGAGTCAGACTCATTAAATATTCATTTAAATACTAGTGAGAAAACTTTAAAAAAAAATACATATATGATTATACAGTCATGCTACGGCCTCATTCACAAGGAGAGTTTGTGCTCCATTTTTGCTGCTCAGTTTTTGATGCAGTTTCTGTACCAAAAATGGATCCTCTTTCTGCAAAAAAGCATCATCGGTTTGTGCTGCTTTTTTGCTCCGTACTTGGGGGACACAGACAGACACATAGAGACACAAACTTTCGTAATTACACTGGTGACAGCACGGTGAGCTGCGGTGAGGTCTTCCTTCCAGGCACTGGCAGGACCCATGGGTAGTCAGGGACAGTACTCCCAGGTCCTGTGAGCAGTAGGAGTACTTACATGACCTTGGCCATGTGACTTAAAGCTTAAGTTACATTGGCAGGTCCTGTCAGCACCCATCCTACAGGTTCTGCCGCTGCTCGGAAGGAAGACATTGCCGGAACTCACTGTGGGATCGCTGGGGAGGGGTCATTCCAAATCAAGTGACATTTTTTTTACCTGACGTCTTTAGATTTTAATTTTTTTTCTATATAAAGTACAACTTTAGTTACCGTATATACTCGAGTATAAGCCGAGTTTTTCAGGACAAAAATTGTGCTGAAGAGTGCCCCCCTCGGCTTATACTCGAGTCAGTATAAGGCTGACTGTGGGGGGGTGGTGTCCGGGGGCTGGAGGAGGCAGGGGGAGGCTGTAAAGTGAGCGGCCAGTCACGTGGGGCCTGTATATACCACTGGGGGGGGGAGCAGGGGGCCTGTATATACCACTGGGGGGAAATGAGGGTCCTGTATATACCACTGGGGGTAGCGGGGGGCCTGTATAAACCACTGGGGGGGAGCAGGGGCCTGTATATACTACTGGGGGGACTTGTATACCACTAGGGGGCCTGTATACCACTAGGGGGGCCTGTATGCCACTGGGGGGGCCTGTTTACCACTGGGTGGGGCCTGTTTACCACTGGGGGGGCCTGTTTACCACTGGGGAGGCCTGTATACCACTGGGGGGGCCTGTATACCACTGGGGGGGCCTGTATACCACTAGGGGGGCCTGTATACCACTGGAGGCACCTGTATACCACTAGGGGGGCCTGTATACCACTAGGGGACCTGTATACCACTGGGGGGGCCTATATACCACTGGAGGGGGCCTGTATATACAACTGGGGGGAGCCTGTATATATCACTGGCGGGCCTGTATATCTCACTGATGGGGGCTGTAACCTCTGATGGAGGGGGAACTGTATACCAGTGATGGAGGTCCTATATACCAGTAATGGGGGATTATATACCAGTAATGGGGGGCCATTCATCATGATGAGAGGGGCTGTATACTGTGATGAGAGTCTGCTTCATTTTCCCCCCTAGGCTTATACTCGAGTCAATAAGTTTCCCTAGTTTTGGAGGGTAAAATTAGGGACCTCGGCTTATACTCGGGTCAGCTTATACTCGAGTATATAATACAATATAATTACAAATCTAAAATGTGGAATTTTTCTCTTCATCAATTAATTTTTTACAGACTTAAAGTTTTTAAAAAGCACGAATTTTGGCCTGGTATGGCTTTACATTTTTTTATCATATCTCGGGCTACAATTAAGATAAAGAGGTGGGAGGGGCATGCTTGTTCTCAGATCGGTGCCGGCTTTCATTTGATATGTCACAAGACTATGTTTCTTTATATTTTGTTTCAGAGAAATCTAATTCAACATTTCGATGCACAAATGTGAAAAAAACGTATGTTTTAAAATTGTGAAAAAAATGCCTGTGTGTTATTTGTGTTCTTGGTTATATTTGTACAGAGATTCAACTTGGGACCTATGAAATTTATATATTTTTTTATTTTAGGTTTGTGTGAGTTTCTTCCTTTTTTCCTTTTCCAGTATCATGAACTGTTCACTTCTGCTATGGGTGGATTTAAATTTATCTTCAAGGTGCAGAATGATCTCTGAATCAGTGATTTTTTTCCTTCAACTTCTACTGTTTCACCCTCCAGCTCAAGGGTCATTTTTTTGTAAATTTTTCGCATTTTTTTGGGCAATAACCTGAATAATGGATTCTTTCTTTTTTTTGCAATGGGCGATTCTTCAATGTTACAAAGTGATTTATTCAAATACTCTATTGTTAAATCAGGATTTATAAAAATCCTCTGTGTTGGAAGTTACAGGTACTTCAAAATGTTCTGCCTGCAGAGGATTTTTCTCTTTTGCAAGTTGCTTTCTTTGTCACAAATTTTCATGCCTGCATTGATTGATGGATTTATATCAAACATCCGATCTTGGACCGGCCTAACATTTTTTCTTGTTATGTGTCCACTTTTTTTCAAAAGGATTGCAACAGTATATATTATTAAATGCTGTTCCTTGAGAAACAGCAGCCATTGATGTGTGAGAAAAATACAGTTAAAGGGAACCTGTCACCCAAAATCACCTTCCTAACCTGTTAATACCTGTCCCTGCAGCCTTAAAATACTTTCTAAGCCATTCCTATCTGACCTATGTTAGTAATCTATGAGTACAATAAAGTAGTTAGCAAACTTACAAAATTCATGACAGCGGGGCGTTCCTCGCTGCGTTTGTGACGCGCTACCCCCGCCTCGCCGATCTATTACGTCCTAATGGGCGAGCTCGGGCACAATTTAAATATCGCGCCCGCAACGTCACCGCTGCGACGCGGTTACGTGACGCTGGGATCGCGTCACTTCCGGTTGCCGCAAGTCTCACACAGGCAGACTTTGCGCATGCGCAGATTGCATGCTGAAGTCTGCCTGTGTGCGACCGGAAGTGACGCGATATATTTAGGTATATTTAGGTCTTTCTCCATCATACATAGAAATGATCCAGACCAACAGAGAATAACCGATTATGTTAAGGTTTACAGCAACCAGAGATAAGTAACTCTTTGAAATTTAATATAGCTAGATTCTCCAAATTTTTCCCAAATGTATTCACTCCTATGCTGTCACACATTATCTGTACAGTTAATTGTAGGTTTCCTGATTTCTCTTCCTATCTCCATGGATAACCTGTGAGTTGTGACTTTCTCTCACTATCCAGATTCACCCCAAAATGGCCGCTGCATTCTCAGTCTTTGCTTTTATACAGCCCATGATAATTGCTCCTAAATGACTGTGCTTTAACAAGTGACCAGATAACTTCCCAATAATAAATTGCAGCTAAGAGAAAAAATTTGAATCCGGCTCAACATGAATTGATTTTCTTTTTTTCAATAAAATAGTGCATACAAAAGGAAAAATTACATGGTCGAAATGACCTATTCGACGCATTTTGACAGCATTAAGCAGTCTTACTCATGACTCATTACTCCTCAGTCATGAGTAAGATTGCTTAATGTAGTCGAAACGCGTCGACTAGGTCATGTCAACCACGTAATTTTTACTCTTGTATGCACTATTTTATTGAAAAAGAAATTCAATTCATGTTAAGTCGTATTTAAATTTTTTCTATTAACCTTGATGGAAGTCCAAGGCGAGGCCAGTGTCTGAGCCTCAGGTGGATGAGCAAAGAGCAGCGGGTTGAGCTGGAACTCATCTCTGATATTTTATTATTGGGAAGCACTGGTCACCAAAATGTAATGTTTTTTTTGTTTCTTGTTTTAAGCTATGTTGACCACACGTATTTTGAGGTGCTGATTTCAGAAATGTAATACGAGTTTCTGTAGCACGTACCATTCTCAAGATAATTTCATTTTATGACTATAATGATAAGGACTGTGCACACAGTATATTAATCTTTTTATTTCAGAAATGCTTTTTTGGTAGAAATAATCAATGAAATGCGTAATATGGACTCTCTTTATTATAATATAAAACATTTACGCCCTGCCTAATCATGCATTGCATTAGTTGTGTACGCTCAGGTACCTATCAGACCTATCAGTTCATATGAAGGAGACCTATGAGAAAATGCATCTTCTGCTCAATCACATTCAATACTCACGGTACAAATGGATTATGTGTGGTGATCTCAAGGTAGTTGCAATGTTATTAGGTTTACAGCTGGGATACATTAAGTATTGTTGATCCTTTGCGAATGGGACAGTCGTGCAAGAGATTCACATTATATCGGGAAGGACTGGCCACTATGCAGTAAATTGATTCCAGGGCAGAAGAATGTTAAATATGAACCATTGGTAGATGAAAAGATGATATTCCTTCCGCTTTTGCACATCAAACTGGGATTAGCTAAGAATTTTGTCAAAGCAATGAACAAGCAAACTGACGCCTTTGCTTACTTGCGACAGAAGTTTCCATGCATCACTGATGCCAAGATATGAGGGTGTTTTCATTGCCCACAAATCCAAGAGCTAATAAATGATAATAACTTTGATGGTCTTCTGCATGGTGCCCAACATGCCGCATGGTCGGCCTTCAAGAATATCGTTTTCAACTTTCTAGGCAACTACAGGGCGCCAGCCTATGCTGAACAGGGTGAAAGTCTTCCTCAGGCTTACACGCCAATTAAGTGCAATATGTCACTTAAAGGGAACCAACCACCTAAAAATCCCTATCTAACCTATAAATATCTGTCCCTGGAGCCTAAAATTACTATTCTAACCATCCCTGACTAACTAAATCTACCTAACTAGATGCACAATAAATCACTTTTTATACTTACCAAATCCTTGTCTGATGGGCGTTCCTCCAGGATCTTTGACCGATAGGCAAGGTCTTCAGGCCGCGCTCGCACCCGCCTCGCTGCTGTCCATCTTCTTTCCAGGGTGGCATGTTCTTCTAGGAGGATTCAAATTACCCGCCCATTGCGAGGACGTGATGGGCGGGTAATTTGAATCCTCCTAGAAGAACATGCCACCCTGGAAAGAAGATCACGTGCTGCAGGCCCCGCGCCACTTCCGTCCGCCGTGTCAAATTTGCCGCTGCAGCAAATTCCTGAAAATATCTGGCAAAAATTTGATTGGTTGCATTAAAAAAAAAAATTGGACCAATCCCTGAAAGTTACGAGATATGATATCTTGCTTTTTTAGAAGCTTTTTGGACATTC